>CM066732.1:0-1483750 GCA_033961575.1 Aselliscus stoliczkanus
CACCGTCTGCCAAAGCAACAGGTAGCAAAGAAGAGACAGGGGTCCTAAGGCCGGACAACAGTGTGCATGGGAAGGCTGGGGGCCACGGGTTGGACAATCGTGAGCAGGGAAATTGAGGCTGACCTGAGTTGGACATTTGGGAACCGGGGTAGGCTGGTGGCCGAGGGCTGGTCAAGGAAGCGTCAAGGAAGGGTGGCGGCCATGGGCTTAGACAAGAGTGGAAAGGGAAAACCAGGCAGTCACGGGGCGCACACGGTGAACTGGAAAAGGCAGGCGGCCAGAGGCTGGAAGGGGGAGTGGGGGATGTTGGGCGGACAAAGGGGAGTAGGGAGGGCATGTGGCCACGGGCTGGACAATGGGGAGCTTAAGAAGGCAGGCGGCCACAGGCTGGACAAGGGGAAGCAGGGAAAGGCAGGTGTCCCTGGGCGGGACAAGAGGCAAGAGGGGAATACAAGCGACCACGGGGGGTGGACAAAGGGAAGCTGCAGTACGCAGGTGCCCCTGGTTCGAGAACTGGAAGCAGGGGAAAGCAGGTGGCCAAGAAGGAAGGTGGGAGCAAGGGAAGGTCGGGATCCATGTCAGGACGAGGGGCAAAAGGGGAAGGCAGGGAGCTCTTGGCTGGATAAGTGGAAGCAGGGAAAGGCAGGCAGCCACTGGGCGGACAAGGAGGAGAAAGGGAAGGCAGGTAGCCACTGGCTGAAAAAGGGTCACTTGAGGAGGCAGGCAGCCTCTGGCTGGGCAGTGGTGCACAGTGGAAGGCAGGCCGGTTGCCAGGGGATGGATAAGGGTGAGCAGGGGAATTGAGGCTGACCTGAGTTGGACATGTGGGATCGTGGGTAGGCTGGTGGCCAAGGGCTGGTCCAGGAAGAGCCAAGGAATGGTGGTGGCCATGGGCTGGACAAGGGGGGAGCAGGGAGTGCTGGGTGTCACTGGCTGGAGATGGCGGGCCAGGTGAGGACAGTTGGCCACAAACTGGACAAGTGGAAGAAGGGAAAGATAGGCAGGCATCCATGGGCTGGACAGAGAGAGGAAGGGAAGGCAGGCGGTCACAGGGGGGAGAGCGGTAACAAGGGAAGGCAGGTGGACCATGGATTGACAAACTGAAACAGAAGTAGTCAGCGACGGGCTGCACAAGGCATTCCAGCGGAAAGCCGGCGTCCATGGAATGGACAAGGGGGAGCAGGGAAAGGCATTCATCCGTGAACTTGGACAATAGGCAGCACGCAACGGCAGGCTGCCACACGCTTGACAAGGGGGAACAGTGGAAGAGAGGTAACCACGGGTTCTAGAAGTGGTAGCAGGGGAAGCCGGAAGCCCTGGGCTGGTTATGGTGGAGAAAGGGAAGGCAGCTGGCCAAGGGATGGACAAGGGGAACAGAGGAATCCAATTGGCCACAGGCCTCACAAAGGCGAAGAGGGCAAGGCAGGTGGCCCTGCGCTAGGAAAGGGTGAGCCGGTGGAAGCAAGCGATCACTGGCTGGACCAATGGCATAAGGGAAAGGCAAGTGGCCAAAGGGCAGGAAAAGTTCAAAAAGGGGAAGGCAGTGGGCTATGGGCTTGCAAAGAGGGAGCAGGGAATGGCGGGGGGGCCACGGACGGGACGAAGGGCATGAAGGGAAGACACTCAGCCACAGGACAGAAAAGAGGGAGCTGGAGAAGGTAGGCGGACTGGGATGCACAAGTGGGAGCAGGATGGCCCTGGGGTGGACGAGGGGGGCAGTGGTAGGCAGGAAGCCAAGGGGACAATAAGGGGGAGCAGGGCAAGGCAGGCTGACACAGTGTGGACAAAGGGAAACAAGGGTCGGCAGGCAGCCCAAGGTGTACCAGTGGGAGCAAGGGAAAGCAAGAGGCCAAGGGACTCACAAGTGGGAGCAAGGTAAGGCTGGCATCCATGGCCTGACAAGGGGGAGCATGGAAAGGGAGGTGGCCGCTAGCCGATAAAGGGTATCCGGAGGAGGCCGGTGGCCTCTGGCTGGACAATGGAGCACAGTGGAAGGCTGGCAGCCGCGGGGTGGAAGAGGGTGAGCAGGGATTGAGGCTGACCTGAGTTGGACGTTTGGGAACAGTGGTAGGCTGGTGGCCGAGGGCTGGTCAAGGAAGCATCAAGGAAGGGTAAGCGGCCATGGAGAAGCTTAGACAAAGAGGCGACAGGGCAAACCAGGGAGTCACGGGGTGGACAAGGGGAACTGGAAAGGGCAGGTGGCTCTGGGCTGGAAAGGGGTGTAGGGGAAGTTGGGCGGACAAAGTGGAGCAGGGAAGGCATGTTGCCACGGGCTGGACAATGGGGAGCTTAAGAAGGCAGGCGGCCACAGGCTGGACAAGGGGAAGCAGGGAAAGGCAGGTGTCCCTGGGCGGGACAAGAGGAAAGAGGGGAACTCAAGCGCCCACGGGGTGGACAAAGGGAAGCTGCAGTAGGCCGGTGACCCTGGTTCGAGTACTGGAAGCAGGGGGAAAGCAGGTGGCCACGATGGAATGTGGGAACCATGGCCTCATGAGGGGGAAACAGGGGAATGATGGCAGCTCTAGGCTGGATAAGTGGAAGCCAGGAAGGGCAGGCAGCCACTGGGCAGACAAGGAGGAGAAAGGGAAGGCAGGTGGCCACTAGCTGGAAAAGGGTCTTTTAAGGAGGCAGGCATCCCCTGGCCGGACAGTGGTGCACAGGGGAAGGCAGTCCGGTAGCCACGGGGTGGATAAGGGCGAGCAGGGGAATTGAGGCTGACCTGAGTTGGACATGTGGGATCGTGGGTAGGCTGGTGGGCAAGGGCTGGTCCAGGAAGAGCCAAGGAATGGCGGTGGCCACGGGCTGGACAAGCGGGGAGCAGGGAGTGCTGGGTGTCACTGGCTGGAGATGCCGTGCCAGGTGAGGACAGTTGGCCACAAACTGGACAAGTGGAAGCAGGGAAAGATGGGCATCCATGGGCTGGACAAACAGACGAAGGGAAGGCAGGCGTTCACAGAGGGCAGGGAGGTAACAAGGGAAGGCAGGTGGACCATGGATTGACAAACTGTAACCGGAGAAGTTGGGAGCCACGGGCTGCACAAGGCCTTCCAGCGGAAAGCAGGCGTCCATGGAGTGGACAAGGGGGAGCAGGGAAAGGGAGTCATCAGTGGACTTGGAGAACCGGCAGCACGCAACGGAAGGCTGCCACAAGCTTGACAAGGGGGATCAGGGGAAGACAGGTGGCCCTGAGCTGCACAAGGGGCAACAGGAGAATCAGGTGGCCACAGGATGGATGACAAGAGTCAGGCGGGCTGGTGGACATGGGCTCGACATGTGGGAGAATGGAAGACATGCATCAATGGCCTGACAAGGGGGAGCAGGTGAAGGTAGGCAGCACTCGCCTGGACAATGGCGAGCAGGGGTAGCAGGAGGCCAGTGGTGGCCCCGGGGGAAGTGGAGAAGGTAGGCAGCAATGCGCTTCACCGGGCGATCCCGAGGATGGAAGCTGGCCCGGGGGTGGACCAGTGGAACAGGGGAAAGTGGGTGGCCTTGGGTCAGACAGCGAGTATCAGGCGAAGCAGGCAGCCACGTGCTGCAGCAGACGGCGCAGGAAAAGGGTGGTGGCCACAGGCTGGAAAAGGGGTCCAGAGGAAGGCAGCCAGCCATGGGGTGGAAGACAGGGAACAGGGGAAGGCAGGAAACCTTGGCCGGCACCGGGGGCACCGAGGGAAGGCAGGCAGGCGTGGGCTGGACCTGGGGAAACACGGGGAGGAATGTGGCCCTGGGCTAGAGAAAAGAAAGCAAGGGATGGCAGACCACCACAGGCTTGACAAGGGCCAGCAGGGGAAGGCCGGTGGCAAAGGGCTGGACAAGGGGGTGCAGGGGAAAGCAGGTAGCCATGGGTTGACAAAGGGATAGCACGAGGAGGCAGTCCACCTCCGGCCGCAGAACAATGCACAGGGGAAGGCAGGTGACCAGGGATTAGACAAGTGGGTGCAGGGGAGAGCAGGTGGCCACCGTCTGCCAAAGAAACAGGTAGCAAAGAAGAGACAGGGTTCCTAAGGCCGGACAACAGTGTGCATGGGAAGGCTGGGGGCCACGGGTTGGACAATCGTGAGCAGGGAAATTGAGGCTGACCTGAGTTGGACATTTGGGAACCGGGGTAGGCTGGTGGCCGAGGTCTGGTCAAGGAAGCGTCAAGGAAGAGTGGCAGCCATGGGCTTAGACAAGAGTGGGAAGGGAAAACCAGGCAGTCACGGGGAGCACACGGTGAACTGGAAAAGGCAGGCGGCCAGAGGCTGGAAGGGAGAGTAGGGGATGTTGGGCGGACAAAGGGAGTAGGGAGGGCATGTGGCCACGGGCTGGACAATGGGTAGCTTAGGAAGGCAGGCGGCCACAAGTTAGACAAGGGGAAGCAGGGAAAGGCAGGTGTCCCTGGGCGGGACAAGAGGAAAGGGGAACTCAAGCGACCACGGGGTGGACAAAGGGAAGCTGCAGTAGGCAGGTGCCCCTGGTTCGAGAACTGGAAGCAGAGGGAAAGCAGGTGGCCACGAAGGAAGGTGGGAGCCATGGCCTCATGAGGGGGAACAGGGGAAACAAGGCAGCTCTTGGCTGGATAAGCAGAAGCAGGGAAAGATAGGCATCCATGGGCTGGACAGAGAGGAAGGGAAGGCAGGCAGTCACAGGGGTGAGAGTGGTAACAAGGGAAGGCAGGTGGACCATGGATTGACAAACTGTAACAGAAGTAGTCAGCCACGGGCTGGACAAAGCATTGCAGCGGAAAGCAGGCGTCCATGGAATGGACAAGGAGGAGCAGGGAAAGGCAGTCATCAGTGGACTTGGACAACAGGCAGCACGCAATGGCAGGCTGCCATGAGCTTGACAAGGGGGAACAGGGGAAGACAGGTGGCCACGGGTTCGAGAAGTGGTAGCAGGGGAAGCAGGGAGCCCTGGGCTGGTTATGGGGGAGAAAGGGAAGGCATGTGGCCATGGGCGGGACAATGGTGAGCTTAGGAATGCAGGCGGCCACAGACTAGACAAGGGGAAGCAGGGAAAGGCAGGTGTCCCTGGGAGGGACAAGAGGACAGAGGGGAATACAAGCGACCACGGGGTGCACAAAGGGAAGCTGCAGTACGCAGGTGCCCCTGGTTCGAGAACTGGAAGCAGAGGGAAAGCAGGTGGCCAAGAAGGAAGGTGGGAGCAAGGGAAGGTCGGGATCCATGTCCGGACGAGGGGCAAAAGGGGAAGGCAGGGAGCTCTTGGCTGGACAGTGGTGCACAGTGAAAAGCAGGCCAGTAGCCACGGGATGGATAAGGGTGAGCAGGGGAATTGAGGATGACCTGAGTTGGACATGTGGGATTGTGGGTAGGCTGGTGGCCAAAGGCTGGTCCAGGAAGAGCCAAGGAATTATGGTGGCCATGGGATGGACAATGGGGAGCAGGGAATGCTGGGTGTCACTGGCCGGAGATGGCAGGACAGGTGAGGACAGTTGGCCACAAACTGTACAAGTGGAAGCAGGGAAAGAGAGGCAGGCATCCATGGGCTGGACAAAGAGAGGAAGGGAAGGCAGGCGGTCACAGGGGGAGAGTGGTAACAAGGGAAGGCAGGTGGACCATGGATTGACATACTGTAACAGGACAATAGGCAGCCACCGGCTGAACAAGGCATTCCAGCAGAAAGCAGGCATCCATTGAATGGACAAGGATGATCAGGGAAATACAGTCATCCATGGACTTGGACAACATGCAGGCTGCCGGAAGCTTGACAATAGGGAACAGGGGAATACAGGTGGCCACGTGTTTTCGAAGTGGTAGCAGGGGAAGCAGGAAGCCCTGGGCTGGTTATGGGGGAGAAAGTGGAGGTAGGTGGCCAAGGTCTGGACAATGGCGAAGAGGGGAAGGCAGGTTTCCCTGTGCTAAGAATGGGTGAGCCGGTGAAGCAAGCGATCACTGGCTGGGCCAATGGCATAAGGGAAAGGTAAGTGGTCATTGGGCAGGGAAAGGGCGAACAGGGGAAGGCAGTGGGCTATGGCTTGCAAAGAGGGAGCATGGGTTGGCAGGGGGCCACGGACGGATCGAAGAGCGTGAATGTAAGACAGTCAGCCACAGGAGAGACAAGGGGGAGCTGGAGAAGGTAGGTGGACCTGGGATGGACAAGTGGGAGCAACATGGCCCTGGGGTGGATGAGGGGGAGCAGTGGAAGGCAGGAAGCCACGGGGACAACAAGCAGGAGCAGGGCAAGGCAGGCTTACACAGTGTAGACAAAGGGAAACAAGGGTGGGCATGCAACCCAAGGTGTACCATTGGGAGCAAGGAAAGCAGGAGGACAATGGACTCACAAGTAGGAGCAAGGGAAGTGTGGCATCTATGGCCTGACCGGAGGAAATAGGGGAAGGCAGACAGCCCTTTGCTGGACCAGTAGAAGCACTGGAATGCAGGCAGCTATGTACGGGACAAGCACAGCAGGAGAAGACGCGTGGCCACAAAAGGACAAGTCGGAGCAAAGGAAAGCTGGCATCCATGGCCTGACAAGATGGAGGAGGGAAAGGGAGGTGGCCACTAGCCGAAAAAGGGTATCTCGAAGAGGCTGGTGGCCTTTGGCTGGACAATGAAGCACAGTGGAAGGCAGGCAGCCACGGGGTGGAAGAGGGTGAGCAGGGAATTGAGGCTGACCTGAGTTGGACATGTGGGAACAGGGCGGCCAAGGGCTGTTCAAATAAGAACAAAGGAATGGTTGCGGCCTTGGGCTGGACAAAGGGGAGCAGGCAAAACCAGCAGCCTTGAGCAGGACAAGTGTGAGTGGGAGAAGGCAGCTGGCAGCAGGCTGGACAAGGGGTGCAAGGAAAGACATGCAGCCATATCTTTACAAGGGGAAGCAGAGGACATCAAGCAACCCTGAGCGGGACAAGTGGTAGCAGGGGAGGGCAGGTGGCCCTGGCCCTGACAAAGTGTAACAGGGAAAGCAGGCCACCACGGGCTGGACAATGGGGTTCAGGCGGAAATAGGTGGCCATGGCCTGGACAACGGGGCTCAGGGGAAGGCTTGTGTCCGTTGGCTGGACAAAGGGGAGCAAGAAAATTCAGGCAGCCACTGGCTACACAAGGGAAGAAGGAAAAGGCGAGCAGCCGCGCGCTGCACAAGTGACAGCTGGGGAAGGCAGGTGGCCACAGGCTTGGCCCGGGGGAGACAAGGAATGTAGAGGGCCAATGGCTGGACAAGGGAGCAGGAGGAGGCATTTCAGGACTGGGCGGGACAAGGGGAAGCCAGGAAAGGCAGGCATTCACTGAGAGACAAGGGAAAGCAGAGCTAGGCATGTTGCCACGGGATAGACCAGAGGAGACAGGGAAAGGCAGGTGGCCATGGGGTGGACAATGGGGAGCTGAGGAATGTGGGCAGCCAGAGGCTGGACAAGGGCAAACAGGGAAAGGCAGGTGGCCCTGCGCTAGACAAGGGAGAGTAGGGGAAGTCAGATGGCTCTGGGCAGGACAAATTGGGGGAGGGAAAGCCACGCTGCTCTTACTTGGGCAAGGCTAACAGGGGAAGAATTTTGGGACTGAGCTACAGAAGGGTGAGCGGGGAAAAGCAGGCAGCCATGGGCTTCGCAAATGACAGCAGGGAAGGAAGCTGGACACTGGCTAGATCCAGAGGGAGATGGGGAGTGCAGGGTCCAATGGCTGGACAAGGGGTCCAGGAGAAACCGTGCAGGCATATGGTGGACAACGGGCACCTGCAGAAGTCAGGTGGCTCCAGACTGGGCAAGGACAGCAGGGGAATGCAGGCGGACATGGAGTGGACAAGGCAGTCCAGGGGAAGGCAGTCAGCCATAGGGTGAACCATAAGGGAGCAGGGGAAGGTAGGCAGGCCTTGCCAACACAAGTGGTACCTGGGGAAATGCAGGCGGCAATGTGCTGCACAAGGGAGTGCAGGGGAGTGCAGGAGGCCCAGGATTGGATGAGGGGGAGCACAGGAAGGCATGCTGCTCTGGTTTGGACACTGGTGTGCAGAGCAATGCAGGCAGAGATGGGCAGGAAAAGTGTGAGCAAGGGAAGGCAGGAGGCCATGGTCTAGACAGAGGGGAGCAGGGGAACTCAGCTGGAACTGGACTGGACATGGGGAAATAGGGAATGTGTGGCAGCCACGGTGTGGACAAGGGGAACTGGAAAGGGCAGGAGACCCTGGACTAAGACGGGGAGCAGGGGAAGGTGGGTTGCAATATGCTGGACAAAGGGGAGCAGGGACGTCATGTTGCTGTGGGCTGGACAAGTTGGTGCAGGCAAAAGCCAGCATCTATGGTCCTACAAGGGGGAACAGAGGCAAGCAGGCAGCCCTTAGCTGGACAAGTGGAAGCAGTGGAAGGCAGGCACCCTGGGTTTGACAAAGGAATGCAGGGGAAGGCAGGTGGCCAAAGGTTGGAAAAGTGGCAGCAGTGGAATGCAGGTGGTCACAAAGGAACATGTGGGAGCAAGGAAGGCTGGCATCCATGGTCTGACAATGGGGAACAGGGGAAGGCAGGCAGCTCTTGACTGGACATGTGGAAGCAGTGGAAGGCATGCAGCCACTGGGTGGATCTGGGAATAGAGGGAAGGCAAGTGGCCATGAGCTGAACACAGTGGTCCATGGGAAGGCAGCCAGCCACTGGGTGGGCAAGGGGGAGCCAGGAAAGCAGGCAGCCACTAGCTGAAAAAGGGTAGCTGGAGGAGGCATGTGGCCTCTGGCTGGACAATGGGAGCGCACATTGGAAGGAAGGCAGCCACAGTGTGGCTTCGGGTGAGCAGGGGAAGGCAGGCCCTTCCGGACTCAGATGTGGAAGGCGTAGGCAGCTTGCCATGGGCAGATCAACGAGAATAAGGGGAAAGCAGGAGGCACAGCTCGGACGGCAGGGGGCTGGGGAAATCAGGCGGCGTGGTTCAGCAACGGTGTGCCGTGGAAACCTGGTTGCCGAAAGTTGGACAACGGGGAACAGGGCAATGCAGGTGGCCCTGAGCTGAACAAGAGGCAACAGGAGAATCAGATGACCACAGGATGGTTGACAAGAGTCAGGCGGGCTAGTGGACATGGGCTCGACATGTGGGAGAATGGAAGACATGCATCAATGGCCTGACAAGGGGGAGCAGGTGAAGGTAGGCAGCACTCGCCTGGACAATGGCGAGCAGGGGTAGCAGGAGGCCACTAGTGGCCCAGGGGGAAGTGGAGAAGGTAGGCAGCAATGTGCTTCATCGGGGGATCCCGAAGAAGGAAGCTGGCCAGGAGGTGGACCAGTGGAACAGGGGAAAGTGGGTGGCCTTGGGTCAGACAGCGAGTATCAGGCGAAGCAGGCAGCCACGTGCTGCAGCAGAGAGTGCTGGAAAAGGGTGGTGGCCACAGGCTGGAAAAGGAGTCCAGAGGAAGGCAGCCAGCCATGGGGTGGACGACATGGAAAAGGGAAGGCAAGAAGCCACGGGGCTAACAAGGGGGAGCAGGGCAAGGCAGGCTGACTCAGTGTGGACAAAGGGAAACAAGGGTCGGCAGGCAGCCAAAGGTGTACCAGTGGGAGCAAGGGAAAGCAGGAGGCCAAGGGACTCACAAGTGGGAGCAAGGGAAGACTGGCACCCATGGCCTGACCAGAGGAAACAGGGGAAGGCAGAGAGCCCTTTGCTGGACCAGTGGAAGTACTGGAATGCAGGCAGCTCTGTACTGGACAAGCAGGATCAGGAGAGGGCAGGTGGCCACCAAAGGACAAGTGGGAGCAAGGGAATGCTGGCATCCATGGCCTGACAAGGGGGAGCAGGGAAAGGGAGGTGGCTACTAGCTGAAAAGGGGTATTTTGATAGGCAGGTGGCCTCTGGCTGGACAATGGAGGACAGTGGAAAGCAGGCAGCCATGGGGTGGAAGAGGGTGAGCAGGGAATTGAGGCTGACCTGAGTTGGACATTTTGGAACAGGGGTAGGCTGGTGGTCGAGGGCTGGTCAAGGAAGAGTCAAGGAAGGGTGGTGGCCATGGGCTTAGACAAGAGGGGACAGGGAAAACCAGGGAGTCACGGGGTGGAAAAGGGGAACTGGAAAGGGCAGGTAGCCCTGGTCTGGAAAGGGGTGTAGGGTAAGTTGGGCAGACATAGTGGAGCAGGGAAGGCATGTTGCCACGGATTGGACAATGGGCAGCTTAGGAAAGCAGGCGGCCACATGCTCGACACAGAGAAAGACAGGTGGACCTGGGCTGGAGATGGGTAACAGGGGAATTCAAGCGACCACTGGGTGAATAAAGGGAAGCAGGGATAGGCAGGAGCCACTTGTTGGACAACCAGAAGCATTGGGAAGCAGGTGTCCACAACTGGCATGGGGGCAAGAAAGTCTGTCATCCATGGTCTAGGACAATGGGAAGCATGCAATGGCAAACCACTAAGCACATGACAAGGGAGAACAGGTGAAGGCAGGTGTCCACCAACTATAGAATTGGGGGCAGGGGAAGCAGGCAGTATTGGGCTGGACATGGGGGAGCAAGGGAATGAAGGCAGCCAAAAGCTGGACAAGGGGAACAGCAGAAACCAGGTGGCCATGGGCTGCACAAGGGAGATTAGGGGAGGCAGTCAGCCCATTGCTAGATGTGGTCCGAGCAGGGGAATGCTGCTTGCCATGGGCTGGAGTAGTGTGAACAGGAATGCTAGGAGCCATGGGCTGGAGAAGGGAGGGCAGGTGAAGGCAGGCAGCCATGGGCAGTAGAACAGGGAGTAAGGGAAGGCAGGCAGCCATGGGGTGGACAAGGGGAAGCAGGACAGTGCAGGGGGCTCAGTTCTGGTCAAGTGGGAGAAGGGATAGGCACATGACCATGGGTTCGAAAAGGCAGTTCATGAGAAGACAGCCATTGACAGACTGGGATAGGAAGAGCAAAGGAAGGCAGGCAGCCCTGGTCTATACAATGGTGAGCCAGGGAAAGCAAAAGACCACTGGCTGGACAAGTGTGAGTAGGGAAATTCAAGGGGTGAAAGGACAGGACAAGGTGGAACAGGAGAAGCAGTGGGCCATGTGCTTGACAAGAGGGAGCAGGGCTGGACAATGGGGAGGAAGGGAAGACACTCGACCATGGACTAGACATAGGGAACAGAGCTGGGGAACATGGGAAACCCTGGGATGGTCTAGCGGGAGCAGGGGAAGGCAGGCAGTCATGGGTTCAACAAGGGGGAGCAGGGGAAGACAGGCTGCTACAGTGTGAACAAAGGGAAACGGGTGGGCACGTGTCCAAATGTGGACTCGTGGGAGTAGGGGAATGCAGGAGATCAAGGGCTGGACAAGTGGGAGCACGGGAAGCCAGGTGGCCACAAAGGGACAAGTGTGGGCAAGGGAAGGCCAGCATCCACAGCTTGACAAGGGGGAACATAGGATGGCAGGCAGCCCTTGGCTGGACCAATGGAAGCAGTGGAAGGCAGGAAACATTGGGCAAACAACGGGGTTCAAGGGAAGGCTGGCAGCAGTGGGATGGATAAGGGCAAGCAGGGGCAGTGAGGCTGACCTGAGTTGAACATATGGGAACAGGAGTAGGCTGGCGGCCAAGGAATCATCAAGGAAGAGCAAAGGAAGGGTGGCGGCTACAAACTGGACAAGGGGGGACAGAAGAAGGCAGCTGGCCATTGCTGGCCAAGCAAAGACAAGCAACTCAGAGCAGGGCAAGTGTGACCCAGAGAAGGCAGCTGGCAGCAGGCTAGACAAGGGGTAGAATGCAAAGGCAGGTGGCGACGGGCTAGACAAGCAGGAGCAAATGAATGCAGGTGGCTCAGGTTGGACGTAGGGTGGCAGGGCGTTGCAGGTGGCCCTGGTTGGACAAGGGGGACAGGGGAAGGCAGTTAGCCATTGGCTGGACAATGGGGAACAAGGAAAGGCAGGCTGCCATGGGCAAGACAAGAGGTAGAAGGGGAATGCAGGAGGTGATGGGCTAGACAAAGGGTCAGGGGAAAGCAGTCAATTCTGGGCTGGAAAAGGGTGAGAAACTGAAGGTATTCAGGATTGAGCTGGAAAAGGGGGAGCAGGGAAAGACAGATAGCCATGGGATGGATAAGGGGAAGCAGGGGAATATAAGCATCCAGCAAATGGACAAGAGGAAGAAAGAGAAGGCAGGCAGCCATGGTCTTCACAATGAGGAGAAGGGGAAGGCCAGCGGAAATGAGCTGGACATACATTATCATTCAGCTCCAGCTTCAGATGTGTAGTTCAGTGATCAGGCAAAGCCCTGGCTTTTCCTGTGAGGCTCCATGACACTGAGACAGGTGAGCTACCATGGATGCACCTTTTCTCCCTACCCTTCCTGAACACCTCATCTGAATTGCAACTACAGTATAAAATGAGATGAGTAACTTTAGTGTCATTGAACATTTAAATTACATTTTAAGTCGCTGGTGTTGATGTCAGCCCTACACTGTCACTGTACTTTAGGTAGCAACAGGATGTATAGGCATGTCTACTGTTAGAGGTAGTATGAGGGGTCGTGATCATATTCCCTGGCTCTTTGTGTGCTTGAAGGATGGCATGCTGTGGAGAGACTGTGCTTAGTGCTGGTGTAGGACTATAAGGCATTTATTCATTGAGGAAAATACACTGCAAGTCATGGAGGTTACTGATCCCAAAATGGGGAAAGGCCTCACGTCAAGTTATGGGAAGGCTTTGACTTCCGTGGGCAGAGCCCCCTCCCCTACTCCCTTGTCTTTATCTCTCCATCTCCCACTGAGGTGCCACATCTTCCCTTTTGTGCTGTAGGAGGCTCTGTGCATTTTCTTGTTATGATCTGTTTGAAAATCTCCCTAGAGTGGTCCAGATTAGTGAGATGTGTGCTCCGAGGGGCAGGATGCCTTCCTTCCTTCCCTGGCTTTTCCAAACACATCCCTTGATCGGTGGGGGAGTGAGGGATAGTGGCAGAGGGAGGGCATGTATGTGTGAGCTTAAATAGGGCCAGGAAGGTGGGGCACGGGTGTCTTGAACTGAGGGCAGCTATAAGAGTTCTTGACCCAAGCAGAAGCTGCAGCAAGGTGTTTTCTGACTGGGGCTGGATCTCTCCTTCTGCTCATTTGCATCTACCTACCCACCACCATATCAGTAGGAGACCAGCTGGGTTTTTGTCTGTGAGCTGGGTATTCTGGGGTGATGTGTGTGGGTGTGAGAAGGGAGGGTCATCTGTTCATTTGTTTGCATTCTGGATAAAGTGAGAGAACTCTTTTTTTTTTTTAGCTGTGCCATCCTGCCACCTGTTCGCAGCTCAACGGCAACTCAGCTCGGGCTGGCCTCAAACCGCTGTTGCTCAGAGCTCAGCTTGCACTCTTGAGTGAGCTCTTAACCAACTGAGCCATTCGGCCGGCCTTAGTGAGAGAACTCTTGAAGCCAAGGCACTCCATGTGAGGCCTGGAAAAAGAGGAGGTCACTGGTCAGCCTGTGGACCATAAGCTAAGGAGACGGAGTCATGCACCTTAACTCAGACTTGGGCTTTGAAGAACCAGGCAGGGAGAGAAGTTTTGTTCAGGTAATCCCCGTGATCTGCTCCTCAGCAGTGATGACAGAAACTTCCTAAGGGAACCAATCACAGGAGCCAGCCCACCCAGCAGCCGCCAGAAAGGTGGCTGGCTACCAGGGTCAGGCAGCCCGTGTACAACCAGGCCCCACCATCACCTCCATGCCCACAGTGCCCCCACCCTCTCCTCAGCCAGAGAACTATACAGGAAGGTGGTCTCAAAGCAAGTCTCCTGTCATCCATGAATGTCTCACCACTTCAACCGTTCAGCCTGGGATGCTGACTGGGCCATACACTGGCCCCATTTTCCAGGGGACCAGGGTCCCAGTTCGCCTTTTAGAATGAAATTCCTAGTCTTCAGATCGCAAATTGGTCACGTCCTGCTGGGCATGGAGGGGCTTGATGGGGTTGGAGGTGGAGTGTGAAGAGGAGGGAAGTGGGGAGCAGGTGGAGGTTGGGCCTGGGATGGGAGGAGAGGCCAGATGGATGGTTCATTCAATGGCTTCATTCAGATGCAGAAAGCTCTCCTATCAGGTCCAGTCAGTGCCTTGAACCTGGCCTGGGGCTTCTTTCTCCCCATAAGGGCTTAGTTCAAACCTCCCACACCCTCAGGCTGCTGCTCCCCAACCACCAGGAATGAAATGCATTGGACAAAACTCGGCCTGTCTGAGCCAAAGAAAGAGTATTTTATGATCTAGAAGTTCTAGTTTTTCTTTTGGCCAATTAGTTTTCATAGAAATGACTTCGTGGGAAGGATTCCGTTCAATTTCCCAGTACATTGGATTTTTAGTATCAATATTATCATGGATTTTATTAAACTCAGGCAAAGTTAATTTGTCTATGATTTCAGTATTACACCATATTTTCATAGCATTTGCTGTAAACGTGGTGTCACTACAATAGAAATCAGTATGACACAAGAATTCTCTAACCCTTCCCAATAAAAAGTCCTCTTCCCTTATATCATATATTGTTGTTTGTTGAGGTGGACATGATAGGCCAGGATTGGATGAATTCAGCATTCCATATAGATTTGGGACATAACCATTCACTTTTTTGATTTAATACGGCCTATATCTAGATTACATTGGAAGCATTCAAGTGTCATTCATTAACCCGATTTCTGTAAGTTGTATAACTGGGAACTTTAACTTTAAGGTTAAATAGGGGCCAAGGCTATAAGAGCGTACATGCTGTAAAAACACAAGTACCACCTAAAAATTTCTAGATGATAGGACGATAAGAGTTTCATAAATTTTCTGTGTCTCAGGAGCCATTATAGAAATATATATATATATATATATATATTAGTTTTTATCTGAATTAATATAGTTACTAGTGTTAGAAAAGGCCCTAGTCTTTTCTGTCAAAGACAGTAAAGTTTAAATGTATATTTCCAATTTCTTGCTATTGTTTAAGTAGTCCCATTAAAACACACTTTCTCACTATTTTGTAGTAATTTCTCATTTTCAAGTTTACCTAACCTTGTACCTAGGCAGATCTTGCTTTTCTATTCACCTATTGGTTTAGATTGTAAGGTCACACTCTTGTCGATAGAGTACTACATAGTGAGACCTGCATTAGGGATAAACACTGAGTGGACTTCCACTCAGTGTGCTTGCTAGCGATATTGGGTTATCCCCATATGAATTACTTTATGAGTTGCCATACTTAAGTCAGACTACAGAGCTACCCATCTTTGAAACCAAGGACGAATTTCTTTGGAACTATATACTTGGTCTGTCCTCTATTCTGTCTTCCCTTAGGCAACAAGGCTTATTAGCCCAGACTCTGCCTCTCGAATTCCCGGTACGTCCCTACAGACCTGGAGACCATGTACTAATCTAGTCCTGGAAAGAAGATAAGCTGGTACCAGCCTGGGAAGGACCATACCAAGTACTACTCACAACCAAACCTGCAGTCTGCACCACATAAAGAGGTTGGACCCACTACACTGGAGTCAAAAGCAGCCCTGTACCACCATTAGCTATGTGGACAGCAATCCCAAGTCCCTACCCTACCAAATTAACCCTAAAACACTCATAGTAATATTTCTCTTGAATTCCTGGCTGGCCCTGGGCTTCTTCTAGGTGGGAAGGTACCTGGAATGGAATGGGACAATTCCCTGTTAAGCTAAAAATCAGTGTTTCAGTAGGAGATACACCAGGAACTATCAGATTTGATGACTACTTAGTCATTCCTTGCAGGGACCTAACTTCCTAAAGTCAACTACAAAAAGAAAAAAAATACATATATACCCAGAAACTAGTTCGTCACAAGGGCCTCAATGGGTAGAGAACACTTGTCCTTCCTGGGATGATGTATGGTGGCAACCTTTTGAGAGGCGTGGACATGCAGCAATTGGCTTCAAGCAAAGGAGTATACCCCTCTTAAAAGAAAGGTCCGATTGATCAGAGGAGCCTCCTCCCCAACCTGCCAGCACCTTCAATGTAACCTCCTGCTATTAGTTATAGATAACTCTCAAAAAATGACCCAGAAACCTTCAATAATAAGGACCTATGGACTAGGTGTGGATGTCTCTGGGCAAGACCTCCTTGGGAGATTCACTTTTTTTTTTTTGAGGGCAGTGTCACCGGCCTTCATGTGGGACTGGAACCGGGGCCACTGGTTCCCAACCCAACGCTTAACCACTGCGCCACTCGGCCAGCCCAGGAGATTCACTTTAAAGCTAATAAAAAATATACCAGGGCCGGCTGAGTGATGCGGTAGTTAAGCACTGGCTTAGGAAGTCAGCGGCCCTGGTTAGGGTCCCACATATGAGGTCCAGTGACCCTGCCCTCTCTCTCTCTCTCTCTCTCTCTCTCTCTCTCTCTCTCTCTCTCTCTCTGATATATATATCAGCCATCCCTAACCCAAGACATTGGAACTCCAAACACAGACCCTATTCTGAGCCCCCCTTGGCACCCCTTAATGATCCTTCCAAGGTTACTATTGTAGAAGTTCAAGACTTACATCAAGCCTAAGCTATTGAAACTGGATACAGGGAATCGAATGCCTGGCTGGAATAGATAAAATATTCTGTCTGCACACTAAATAAAAGTGATTATTACGCTTGTGCAGCAGGTAGGCAGGAGGCTCAGGTAGTACCCTTTCCCTTAGGATGGACCTCAGAATCCGCAGGCTTAGATTGCATGATACCTCTTTTCCAGGACACAACGGCTTGGGGCAATCAGTTCTGCGGGACTCTATCAATACTTTTCCCAATGATACAGGGCTCAAGGTAAAGAGCCCCGGAAACTATACGACCCCCATCCTCAGAGACTATTTTTACCCCATGCCTCTCTAGGTCGGGGGAGAATTTCGTCCCTTTGGGCAACGTATCAGGTTGTACTGAGAGCTCGTCCTTTGATGAGCTAAATAAGCAATCTGCCTTGAAAATATCCCATGGTGATGTCTGGTGGTATTGTAGGAGGGCCACTTTTTGAGACCTTCCTGGCCAACTGGGGCAGCACCTGTACTTCGGTCTAATTGGCTATCCCATTCATCATGGCATATCATCACCATGAATCTTCTCAGATTGGACAATCCTGGATCAAGAGGACAGCCTCTACCCTAGGTGGCTCATTTGACCCCCATATTTATATTGACTCTATCAGAGTCCCAAGGGGGGTCCCTAATGAATTCAAGGCTAGAAATCAAATAGCTGCAGGATTTAAATCTGTATTATTCTGGTGGGAAAACATTAACAAAAAATGTAGATTGGATAAATTATATTTACTATAATCAACAAAGATTCGTTAATTACACCAGAGATGCTATCCATGAGATAGCTGAACAATTAGATGCAACCAGTAAAATGATCTGGGAGAAAAGATTAGCTCTAGACATGGTTTTATCAGAAAAAGATGGAGGATGCATTACTATAGGAGGACAGTGTTGTATTTTCATTCCCAATAATACTGCATCTGAGGGCCGGCCAAGTGGCATGGTGGTTAAGAGCTGGCCTGGGATGCCAGCGTCCCTGGTTTGGGTCCCACATATGAGGGCCAGTGACACTGCCCTCAAAATAAAATACTGCACCTGATGGCACTATCACTAAAGCTTTACAGGGCTTAACTACACTGGCTGGGGAACTAGCTGAAAATTCAGGGATTAATGACTCATTTTCAAATTTAATGGAACAATGGTTCAGTAAATGGAAGATAATTATGGCTTCACCTTTAACATCATTAATACTTGTTTTACGGGTTATAGGGGTTATTATCTTCATGGAATGCTGTATTCAGAGGACTCATACAGAAATTAATAGAGACTGCATGCACTAAACAAACACCCGCCTCCAATCATAACAACTTATTCATCATGGAGGTGCCTAAGGATGAGAGTGAAATCATGTTAACTGAGTTTGAAGAAAAGACAATTTAATAAAAACAAAAAGGGGGGAATTGTTAGAAAACGCCCTAGTCTTGTCTGGCAAAGACAGCGAAGTTTAAAAATATACTTACTCTTTCTCAATATTGTTTTAGTTCCAGTTAAAATATACTTTCTCACTATTGTTTAAGTAGTCCCAGTTAAAAATATACTTTCTCACTGTTGTGTAGTAATTTCTCATTTTCAAGCCTACCTAATCTTGTAACTAGGCAGATCTTGCTTTTCTATTCGTCAATTGGTTTAGATTGTAAGGTCACGCTCTCGCCAATAGAGTACGACATAGTGACACCTGCATTAGGGATAAAAACTGAGTGGACTTCCCACTCAGTGTGCTTGCAAGACTGACTTACGGTGGCTCTGCACCCTTCTGCAGAAGTAAAGTTTGCCTTGCTGAGTTACTTTCAACTTCATGTGTCTTTATTTGTGATGCAGCTAAAATCTGTTCCAAACAGTAGTCAGGGCCGGCCGACTGGTTCATTTGGCTATGAGCTCACACAAGAGTGTGAGCTCTGGGCTGGCCAAGTGGCTCAGTTGGCTAAGAGTTGGCTTGGTGCGCATGCTCTGAGCATCAGTGCTGCTGGTTCGATTCCCACATGGGCTAGTGAATGCTGCACCATAGCCGAGCTGTCGCTGAACTGCCAACAGGTGGCAGGATGGCTCAGCTGGTGTAACAACAAGATTGCCTGTTCAATGATGGGCTACGCCCACCCACAAAAGACTTAATTTGGCACCTTGAGCTGAGCTGCTGCCCAGGTGGCACAGTGGATAGGGCATGTGCTTTTAACAACAAGGCTGCTGGTTCGACCCACCCTGCAACTAAGATTGAACCTAGCACCTTGAGCTTAGATGCCACGAGCTGCCAACAGGAAGCCAGATGGTGACTGGCACCCTCCACAATGAAGATTGCAGAACAACAACTTGGCTGGTCCCCTTCCCCAATTCCCCAACACTGTTTCCCTCCCTCAATTCCCCAATAAAATCTTTTTTTAAAAAAAGTGTGAGCTCTGAGCAACAGGGTCACTGGTTAGATTACTGGCTTGAGCTGAGTTGCTGCTGAGCTGCCAACAGGTGTCAGGATGGCTCAGTTAATACATATATAGTTACTATGTTGAGTTACAGGATTAAGCCTAATTTAGTTCTGATATTTATATATCTATAATTCCTTCTCAATATTCTTTTTTCCATTAACCTATGACTTCACTCATCCTTCTCAGTTTGTCTCCTTTTCTTCATTCAGAAATAATCAACTTACTAGCACAGACTATTTCCTTTAAAACGCTCTCAAAAATACACACACATTCCTTTTCTTTTTTCTATAATAACATTCTTTCTAAATGTCAAAACCATAAAAATAGTATTGATAAGGAAGTTATCTTATATTATATGCCTGTAGCAGTTATTAACAGATGCTATATAAGTACAAGGGTTGAGAAAAATCCTAAAGAACAAGTGTCATTATTACTAAAATTATTAGCAGACAGAAATAGACAATCAAATAGTTACGTTGTGGGCCAACCGAGTAGCCCCTCACTGAAAAACTTTTAAGTTTTCTTTCCTATAGAAATGTTAAGTATAGAAATGATAAGTCTCCTCCTTAGTTTCTTAGTTCCTTAGTTCCTGGCTTTGGTTACTCTTCTAATCAGTTTGTGAATCCTAGCCTAAAGAGTGCCCCTAGTCTGAATCATAAAAGTCTCTTATCCCCCTGTTTCTTGATGGTTTTGTATGTCAGTTTATGAATACTTCAGATAATTAATTGAAAGCCTGTGACTTCCTAATGTCCCCCAGGCCAGTAAGCCTAATGATTCTTTCCAACCCATCTGGGCCCAGACAGTTGATGCCACCTGAGTGATATGTGACACCTGAATGGCCACAGACTCCATAAGACTTAACAGATTTATTAATTAAAATTTATTCTTTTCATCATTCAGGGGCCTTGGGAATGCAGATGGTACCCAAACAAGATTGCCAGTCACAACCAAAGAAGCCAACACAGTTTTCCAGGCAGATCTTGAGACCCCTTCCTCTCATATGAGATCAGATAGAGCGAGAGTTCTGTGAATCCCCCAACAGGCAGGGACACCTCTACGCCCATGCCCAGCAGGAAGCAGATACAGAAGAAGAGACCTCCCATCCCTCAATTCCCCATGGAGATTTTATGGGGATCACATATCTCAAAGGGAAAACAAGGCAGGCAGTTAGAGGTAGGCATTGGGTCTCTGCATTGCTGCACATCTTACAGAATGCAACTGCCCGGGTGACCTATCCTCTCCGCCCAAAACTTCTTTTCATTGTAATTATCTACCCATGTGGAGAAACAAATGGGTACAAAATATCGGACTAAATTAGGCTGGTCACTCGCACCTGCACAGTAAAGACCATAACGACCTTCATTTCACCGGGGCCTCATTATACCATCATTATATCATCATATATATGTCAAGAAGTTCATTAATATCATTATAACAGATTGAATTCCGGGAAGGAACATGCACAATCTAAAGAAGTGGGATAACAGCCAGTTGTCAATTACAGGTGCCAATCAAGTTGTCCCATGCCCAGAGGAGAACAGCCCATTCTAGAGAAAAATGGATAAGAACACCAAGTCATGGGAAGTCTGCTCTTTTTTTGGGACACTTTCCTCCTTTTGACCCCTTCCATTTTTAAGTGTTTTCAGCCTCGCTTTTGAGTGCCACCTGCTCCAAACTCTGCAATGTAGTTTCTCTTATAATAATGGGCCCTTGAGCCAGAATTATCTATTTCTTGGGCCCACTTCTCTTTTAATAAACAACTCTTTCACTACTTTGCTACAGTATCTCATTCAATTCTTTGCTTGAGACACAAAGAACCTGGTTATCACATTGAGAAGGGCCCACTTTCTGACAACAGTTATTTTAAGTTTAATATCAGTTATGTAAATACAGAGGTCTTCTCAACTTCTTGAGCTAGCTGTCTGTCCCTGATGTCAGCTACCTCTCATCCTTGAGGACTCTATGATATCCACCGATGGGCCCTTTCTGACAAGGTTGGAGTTTTTAATTGATGGCTTGTCCAATGGACAACATTTCCTGGTTGTTAGTGGTGGTCTTTGACTCCCAGGAGCACATTTTAGTGAATCAGTTTCTAATTTATTAATTTCTTTAAGATAATTGATAAGTTCTTGATAATAATGTAGGATGTCTCCTTTTAGTAATGTTGGTTCATATGTATCTTCACATAATGTGAACAATGACTAATGAGGCAAAAGGAATATCTCAGGTTGAGAAGCATTATAAGGAGAGCTTTTGGCCAAAAGAGATAAAAACAAACACTTTGAAAGTTTTACAGAGTTGAGTTTTAATTTACCATTTGTACATGTTACCAATCCAGAGGCCCAGGAAGATAAATATAATGAAATGTTATAAAATAAGCCAATTATTACAACTATATTATATTATTGGCCCAGTGAAATAAGTCCTTCAGTGACTATGTAATTCACAGGGAATTATCTGAGGATTATTTATTATTTTAAAGAACTTCCCTAACATTAAGGTTGTTGCTCTGCTACAAGAGAATGAATGTCTCCATCCAGTGAGACATCATACATATCATGACTAATATATATTTGTATCCTCGAGATGGTGGCATTTGGACAAAATAGCCCATTTCCATATCACATATGGAAATAAAGGAAATGGAAAATGTCCTAGGAACCCATTAAGTGATTTTCCAGGGTTATATTTTGGACAAGAAGTACATCTGCTATATGATTTATGAACTACAGTAGGTTTCTAATAATATTCTTTGTTCTAGGAAACTATATTTCCAAGACCCCAATGTGTGAATTGGGTCACAATTCCCTCTTTTGATGTCATATTTTCTTTCCTTCTGCAGCTGCCCATTAGAACTGTAATGGGGAAATTGCGGGAAGGGGCTATGGGACACAGGAATGGGCTGGATAGGGCAGTGAGGGCCATGAGAAGGCCTCTGAAACTGGCTCTTTGAACAGGATCTGATGATATGGTGGATGCTGTCACATGCCTTTCAGATCCCATCAGGACTGGAGGACACCACTGTTAGGAGAGTTGTTGTTCCTTAGGGTACGGGGTCACCTCAGCTGTACAGAGAACCTCCCCAAAAGTGTCACTCTGTCCAGTGACTGATGCATATGGGGTGGAAAGATCCGATGTACTTGCCGAAATCCAGGACAGCTCTGAAGGTCACATCCTATTAGAAATCACCAGGGTGCTGGATGGCAACATAGGTCATATCAGGGCACAAATTCTGCCTCTCCTTACTCCTGATTCCTTTCCTTTGTTTCCCCTAGTATTATTGAAAAGCACAAACGAAAATGAATTGCCTGCATACTGACATCCATCTGAGCATCAGCCTCCAGTTAAGGAATGCCAAGCCATATCGAAGATGAGTCTGGACAGCAGACAAAAGATATATGTAGTAAATGGTGCAGGTAGGGTGAATCCAGTGGGGCAGAAGTCCGGGGCCTCTCAGATATTGAGTGCAAAGTGTAGAGAGCAAAAGGAATTGAGTCAGACAGGCCTATCCCTGAGCGGATGCAAGGACAATGAATCACAAGAAATAAAAGGATAAGACAGGTGCAAGAGAACTGTGACAGGTGGACCAGAGCAGCGCTATGTGTGGTCAGTCAGCAGCAGCACCAGGTGGGTATGAGTTCAAATTCAAATAATCAGCTGTAAGCCCAGATGTAATGAATCAAAAACGTTGGTAATAACAAGCACGCTCAGATTGAAAAAGAGGATTTAAGGGGAAGGCAAAGGAGAATGGAGAGTGGGGAAGGGAAGAGAGATGATATAAAAAAGTTGCTGTCCCGATATGCTTGACAAAAAGATAGCAGTCACAGCTCTGGTCCAGGAAACCTCTGCACTGACCAGCCACATCTTCTAAGTTCTCCGTTCACCTCTGTCAGCCTAAGGGTAGATAAAAGTCCCCAGTTCCTATCTGGACACAGTTACTAGTCATGGGGAAGCGGGGAGATGCACCCATCCTTGTGGTCTCCCATCATCCGTTCCTTACATTAGTCAATAGCCTCTTTATTAAATCCACCTTAATGCATTTGGTTAGTTGGAAATATCTCTTCCCTTTGGCACCCTAATTGTACACCTGCATTCTGTCAAGTCAAAACTCTGCAGGGCAGAGAAGGTTGTCTGGTTTCTTGTGGATCCTGAACCTCAGAAAGGGCAACACCTACCTCAAGGTCACATAGGCTGTCAACTGGCAATAGGGAGGAGCGAATGGCTTTCTGGCTCCAGGCCTCTTGTCCTGTGCTCGGACCTGTGGTGAAGGTGGGAATGTAGCACCGAGTGAGGACCCCTCCCCACCTCAGCATGCTCTCAGCTGAGTGCTAGGATGCCTCCCTAGACGTTAATAACAGGCTTGACTGCTTGAGGCCCGGACACCAAATTGGAAAGATACGGAGGATGACAGCCTCCTTCCCCAGAAGACCCCTGAGAGTCTTGCAGAAGGTTGCCTTGTCTAGAGGCAGGAACAAGGCTGCTGTCTGTCCCTGCATGGGGACAGACCAGACTGGAGGACAAAGGAGAGGGCCCGGCAGCTGAAGAAGTCCTCCAAAATTTAACTCAACGACATGTTCGCTCTCAGCCTCCCAGACATGGGCGTGAACGGGGTCCACTTCAGAGGACAACAGATTTGAGAGACGTCGAGGTGGTGTGCAGATGGCGGAACAGACAATGTGGCATTCTGTCTCCTTGACACCTGTGTGGTATTCTAAGCTTTGGCCAAGAAAACATGCCCTATTGTGTAGCAGAGGCAGTGGCTGGCTGTGGCTGGTGCAATTTGGAGACACACAACCTGCACTTACATCCCAGCTCTGCCGCTCACATCCTGTGTGAGTTCGGCCAAGTTGCACACATGTCACTCGCTGCCTCTGTTTACTCTCCCGTAAAGTGGAAACTATCACCGTGCAGGGCTTTGATGGAGATTAAATGTGTTATTTGTGAAAGGGCAGCCCAGGCTAGCACATCGGAGGAGAATCACGATGCTCAAAGCTACTGCTGATCTTTTGGAGCACTCAATATGTTCTAGGCACTGTGAGTAAGCAGATGTTGATGGGGTAGGTTCCCAAAATATTCCCATTTTCCAGATGGGAAAACTGAGGCATGGAGAAATTGGATGAGTCCTGCAAGGTCATCCAGGAGGAGGCAGGATTCAGACCCAGGGCCACTGTGCTACCAACGACTGTCTCCCAGGAGAAGCTGCAGGCCATTTGCAACCAAATGCTCATGATATTCATCAGCATCAAGGGAGACAAAGTTTACTGGGAACCCAGTATGTACCAGATTCTTTGATATCATACTTGATTTAATCATCACAAGAGCATAATCATCACCATTTCAAAGATGGATTTACTGTGACTCTGATTTAATGCAGTGTGCCTGAAGAACACACAGCCAGGAAGAGGCACAGCCCAGACCTGAATCCAGGTTTGTTTGCCGGCCTGATGTAGAAATCTCGTCTCCAGCCCTGCCCATGTGTCTCTGGAAACCACATCCTGCGGGGGCCTTTCAGGGATAGGGGGACCTGAAAGGTCACAATGGACAGGAAACCTTTATCCCTGTTCAGCATCCATTCCCAGGAGTCCTCCAAAAGCTGCTGACAAATCTCCAGTGATTCAAAGATTACCTCTTTTGGGACCAGCTGATTAGCTCTAGGGATAGGACGTTAGGACGCAGCTGAGAGTGGCTACGCACCTAGAACATGGAATCCATGATCAGGGGTCAAATCCTGGCTACTCACTATCCAAATGATGTGGGACCAGTTTCCCTGTCTCCAAAATGGGGTGGATGCTAACAGCACCCCTAGCTCACAGAGATAACATGATGCTTGAAGGAGATTGGGAAAATAGTAACAGGCCCCTAGTAGCAAGTTTACAAACAGTAGTGATTCTTGAGCCAAGAGTGACTTGTCAATTGACTGCCTGGCCCACAGCTGATGTTCATGAGCATCAGTTAGGTGAGGAGGCAATCACTAAGGGGCCCTTGAGCTTTATTGAGCAACCAAAGCTTCCCACCCAACCTCAAGCCAGGGCCTCCCTGACCTCTGGGTCTGGTCTGGCGTGAACACTTGCCTCCACATCAGACCTCTGAACACCTGCCCACCCTACATCCAGACCTACTATGCAACCCTTCAGTAACCAGTCCCACCCTCGCGCCATCCCTTCAGCTCCATCTGCAAATACGTAAAGACCATACAATGAGGACGAATGTCAGGGGTGAGTTTGGCAGGGAAATCCAGGCTAACTTGCAAAGCTTGCAAGAGGGCTCCTGGGGCTCCCAGACCTGCACTGTCTACTCCGATCCTCATTCCTGCAACCTAACCACAACCAGGTCCCATAATGCTGCCCACCTCGAACCCTTCCAGGTGCCAAGTCAACTTGATAATCCTCTCAGCTACCCAACACTGTGCTGTGTTCACGTCCTCTAAGCCCCCAAAGGGAATAAACATAGCCCAGTGTACAGGGCGGTCTGCAGAATTATGGAAACTCTAGCCTGAGTCCCTCAAACGAGACCCAGCACACAATGGACCTCACACAGAGCAAGGCACTAGTGAACTAATTAAACAACATGAGTTTGAGAGACATGAGTCCCATTTCCAACTGCAGGTCTGCCATGAAATGGAGGACTTCAGGCCTCAGTTTCCTCATCGGTGAAATAGGGATGACACACACATTCACCTCTCAAGACTGCCCTGTGAGGATTCCATAGACAAAACAGGTATGAGCTGAAAATAGAGGCAAGGGATACTTGATTTGGTGGCATGTGGATACAAGCCAATTGCCATACCTCACATGGATCTACAGGAAATGGGAAATGTCCTCCAAACCCATGGAGTGATTTTACAGGGCTATCATTTCTACACAAAGTACATCTGCTGTATTACTGATGAGCTCCAGTAGATTTCTAGTAACTCTGAAACTATCTTTCCAACACCCCACTGTGATAGAATACTTTGGGTCAAAGTTCCCTCTCCTGTTGTCATATTTTCTTTTCTTCTGCTGCTGCCCATAAAAACTGTAAAGGGAGAATTTTGAATATGGGGCTATGGGACACAGAGTTGGGCTGGACATGGCAGTGGGGGTCATTAGAAAGCCTCTGACCTCTCCCTGGTTCTTTGGACGGTTCTGATGATATGGTGGATGCTCTCACGTGCCACTCAGAACCCACCAGGACTGGAGCAAAGCACTGCTGAGAATTGCTGTCCCTTAGGCACAGGGGCCACCTCAGTGGTACAGAGAACCTCCTGCATGGTCTCACGCTGTCCAGTGTCTGATACTCAGGGGGTGTAAAGATCCAACATTCTTGCCAAAACGCAGAACACATCTGAAGTTCATGTCCTCTTGGATCTCCCTAAGGTGCTGGCTGACAAAGGAGATCACATCATGGTCCAACTTGTGCCTCTCCTCACTCCTGATTGCTTTCCCACATACATGTCCTCTGGTTTTGGCCCCAAGCACACACCATCACAAACTGCCTGCATGCTGACCTCCAACTCAGCATCAGCCTCCAGTCAAGGACTGCCAAGCCATGGCCAGGATGTATCTGGACAGCAGACAACAGAGATAGGTAGTAAATGATGCAAGTGGGGTGAATTCAGCCCGGCAGGAGGCAGCAGCCTCCAAGATACAGAGTGCAAAGTATGGAGAGCTAAAGGAATGGAGTCAGAAAGTCCTGTCAGGGAGGGGCTTCTAGGCCAATGAGCCACAAGGCAGAAGAAGCTAAGAGAGGTGCCAGAGAACTGTGACAGTTGGACCAGAGCAGCCCCATGTGTGGTCAGCCAGCAGCAGCACCAGCTGGGAATGGGTTCAATTCTAAATACTCAGGCCTCAGCTGACACCTACTGAATCAGAAACTGGGGGTGTTTATCATGCCATCCAGGTGATATCAAGTATACTCAGATGGCAATGGAGGATTTCAGGGGAAGGAGAAGTAGAATGGAGAGTGGGGAAGGGTGCTGGCCGAGTGGCGCGGTGGTTAAGCGCTGGCTTGGGAAGCCAGCAGGCCCGATTTGGTCCCACATATGAGGGCTAGTGACACTGCCCTCAAAAAAAAGGAGAGTGGGGAAGGGATGGGGATGGTTTCCACAACAAGTCCCTGTCCCGATATGCTTAAGGAAGAGTCAGCAGTCACAGGCTCCTGTCCAGGGACCCTCCATACTCCGCCAGCCCCTTGTTCTAACTTTTCCATCCACCTCTGTCGGCATAGTGTAGGTAAGAGTCCCTAGTCACCCTCTTTTCCCAGTAAATAGTGAAGGGGCACGGGGGGAGCTGCACCCTTCCTTGTGGTCTCCCAGCATCTGTTCCTTGCCTGAGTCAATAGCCCTGTTATTAAATCCATCTTAATGTACTTGGATTGTTGGAAACATCTCTTCCCCATTGGTGCTCTAATCCTATAGCGGCATTGTGTCAAGTCCAAACTCTGCAGAGCAGAGTAGGTTGTCTTGTTATTTGTGGATCCTGGACCTCAGAAAGGGCAGTGCCTATGTGAAGGTCACAAAGGCTGTCAATTGTCAATAGGGAGAAGCCAATGGCTTTCTGGCTCCAGGCCTCTTGTCCTGTTCATGGTCCTGTGGAGAAGGTGGGAATGTAGCACCAAGTGATGACCCCTCCCCATCTCTGCATGCTCCCAGCTAAGTGCTAGGAGGCCTCCCTGCATGATAATAACAGGCTTGACTGCCTGAGGCCTGGACACCATATTGGAAAGACATTGAGGATGACAACCTCGTTCCCCAGAAGGCCCCTGAGAGTCTTGCAGAAGGCTGCCTTGTCTAGAGGCAGGAGAAAGGCTGCTGTCTACCCCTGCAGTGGGCCAGCCATTGCAGGAGACAGACCAGCATTTTGGACAAAGGAGAAGGCCTCCAAAATTCAACTCAACCACATTATCACTCTCAGTCTCCCAGACATGGGCTTGAAGTTGGTAAGTTTGGGGGCCAACAGATTGGAGAGACGTCGAGGTGGTGTGGGGATGGCAGAAGAGCCAATGTCGCACTGTCTCCTTCACACCTGTGTGGTTGTCTCCTCTCTATTGCCAATTGACAGCCTGTGTGAACTTGAGTTAGGCATGGCCCTTTCTGAGGTTCAGGATCCACAATGAACCAGACAACCTTCTCTTCCCTGCAGAGTTTGTACTTGACACAATGTAGGTGTACAATTGGTATGCCAACTGGGAAGAGATGGTTCCAACCAACCAAGTTCATTAAGGTGGATTTAATAAAGGGGCTATTGACTAAGGCAAGGATGGATGCTAGGAGACTGGAAGGAAGGGTGCAATTCCTCCCCTTCCCCATGACTATTAACTGGGGCCAGAGGGGAACTAGGGACTCTTACCTACCCTAGGCTTATAGAGGCGTGTGAAGAAGTTAGAAGAAGGGGTGGCCGAGTACTGAGGGTCCCTGGACGGGAGCCTGTGACTGCTGTCTCTTCCTGAAGCATATTGGGACAGCAACTTGTTTGATAATGTCTCCCCTCACTTCTCCACTCTCCATTCTCCTTTGCTTTCCCCTAAAATCCTTTATTGCCCTCTGAGCATGCTTGATATCACTAGGATGGCTTGATAAACACCCCCAGTTTCTGATTCAGTAGGTATGTGCTGAAGCCTGAGTATTTAGAGTTGAACCTATTCCCAGCTGCTGCTGCTGCTGCTGACTGACCACACATGGAGTTGCTCTGTTCCAACGGTCACAGTTCTCTGGTACCTCTCTTAGCTTTTTCTGCCTTGTGGCTCATTGGCCTAGCAGCCCCTCCCTGACAGGACTTTCTGACTCCATTCCTTTAGCTCTCCATACTTTGCACTCTGTATCTGGGAGGCCGCTGCCTCCTGCCAGGCTGAATTCACCCCACTTGCATCATTTACTACCTATCTCTGTTGTCTGCTGTCCAGATACATCCTGGCCATGGCTTGGCAGTCCTTGACTGGAGGCTGACGCTGAGTTGGAGGTCAGCATGCAGGCAGTTTGTGATGCTGTGTGCTTGGGGCCAAAACCAGAGGACATGTATGTGGGAAAGCAATCAGGAGTGAGGAGAGGCACAAGTTGGACCATGATGTGATCTCCCTTGTCAGCTAGCACCCTGGGGAGTTCCAAGAGGATATCAACTTCAGAGCTGTTCTGGGTTTTGGCAAGTATGTTGGATCTTTACACCCCGTGAGTATCAGGCATTGGATGGAATGGCACCATGTGGGAGGTTCTCTGTACTGCTGAGGTGGCCCCTGTGCCTAAGGGACAGCAATTCTCTCAGCACTGGTGGCCTGCAGTCCTGATGGGATCTGATTGGCATGTGACAGCATCCACCATATCATCAGAACCCGTCCAAAGAACCAGGGAGGCGTCAGAGGCCTTCTCATGTTCCCCACTGCCCTGTCCAGCCCAACTGTGTGTCCCGTAGCCCCGTACCCAAAATTCACCCTTTACAATTCTAATGTGCAGCTGCAGAAGAAAAGAAAATATGACGACAGGAAAGGGAACTTTGACCCTAACACTTCTAACACATTGGGGTCTTGGAAAGACAGTTTGCGGGTAACTAGAACCCTACAGCAGCTCATCAGATATATAGCAGGTGTACTTGGTGTCCAAACAATAACCCTGTAAAATCACTCCATGGGTTTGCAGGACATTTCCCATTTCATTTCGATCCATGTGAGGTATCTTAATTGGCTTGTATCCACATGCCACCATCTCAAGTATACTTTGCCCCTTTGTTCAGCTCATACCTGTTTCGCCTATGGAATCCTCACAGGGCAGTCTTGAGAGGTGAATATGGGTGTCATCCCCATTTCACCAATGAGGAAACTGAGGCCTGAAGTCCTCCAGTTCATGGCAGACCTGGAGTTGGACATGGGCCTCATGTCTCTCAATCTCATGTTGTTTAGGCAGTGCACCTATGCCTCGCTCTGTGTGCTGCCCATGGTGTGCTGGGTCTCATTGGAGGGCCTCAGCCTAAGGTTTCCATAATCCTGCAGAGCGCCCTGAGCACTGGGCTATGTTTATTCCCGTTGTGGGCTCAGAGGGCGTGAACACAGCACAGTGTTGGGGCACTGAGAGGATTATCGAGTTGATTTGGCACCTGGTCGTGTTCGAGGTTGGCAGCATTAGGGTACCTGGTTGTGGGTAGGTTGCAGGAATGAGGAGGGCAGTAGACAGGGCAGGCCTGGGAGGCCCAGGAGCCGTCTTGCAGGCTTTGTATGTTTGCCTGGATTTCCCTGCTGAACTCCCTGCTGATTGTATGGTCTTTACATATTTGCAGACGGAGCTGAAGGGATGGCAGGAGAGTGGGGCTGGTTTCCGAAGGGTTGCAGGGTAGGTCTGGAGGTGGGTTGGGCAGGTGTTCACAGGTCTGATGTGGAGGCGTGGGGTCAGGCTGGACTGGACCCAGAGGTCAGGGAGGCCCTGACTTGTGGATGGGTGGGAAGCTTTGGTTGCACAATAGAGCTCAAGAGCCCCTTAGTGATTGCATCCTCACCTAACTGATGCTCATGAACATCAGCTGTGGGCCAGGAAGTCAACTGACAAGTCCGTCTAGGCTCAAGAATCACTACTGTTTGTAAACTTGCTAAGAGGTGCCAAGTGCTGTCTTCACAATCTCATTCAAGCCTCATATTACCTCTGTGAGCTGGGGTCTGTGAGCATCCACCCCATTTTGAAGATGGGAAAACTAGTGCAGCATCATTTGGATAGTGAGCAACCAAGGATTTGACCCCGGATCTGGGATTCCACATTCTAAGTGCTATAGCCCCTCTCAGCTGCGTCCTGATATCCTGTCCCTAGAGCTAATCAGCTGGTTCCAAAAGAAGTAAGCTCCAGATCATTGGATATTTGTGAGCAGCTTTTGGAGGACTCCTGGGAATGGATTCTGAAGAGGGATAAAATTTCCTGTCCATTGTGACCTTTCTGGTCCCCCTACCCCTGACAGGCCCCCGCAGGATGTGGTTGGCAGAGATACATGGGCAGGACTGGGGACAAGAGTTTTACATCACCCCGGCAGATAGATCTGATTTCAGGTCCAGGCTGTGCCTCTTCCTGGCTGTGTGTCCTTCAGGCACATGGCATAAACTCGGAGCCTCAGTTTATCCATCTTTGGAATGGCGATGATCATGCTCTTATGATGATTAAATCAAGTATTATATCAAAAGCATCTGATACACACAGGGTGCCCAATAATCTTTCTCTCCCTTGAAGGTGGTGTATTGCACGAGGATGTGATTCAAAATGGCCTGCAGCTTCTAACCCTAGCCCTACTGCGGAACCTAACCCTAGCCCTATCCCTAAACCTAGTCCTAGACCTAGCCCTAGCTCTAAACATAACCCTAACCATACCCTTAACCCTAAACCTAGCCACAGACCTAACCCTAATCCTAGCCCTAAACATAGCCACAGCCTTACCCATAACATTATTACTAGTCCTAGCCCTAGTCCTAGCCCTAAACCTAGCCCAAGCCCTAGCCCTAGCCCTAAGTCTAGCCCTATCCCTAAACCTAACTCTAACCCTATCTGTAACCCTAAAACTATCCCTAAACCTAGCCTGAGCCCGAACCCAAGCCTTAGCGCTAGCACTAGCCATAATCTTAAACCTAGTCCTAGTCCTAGCGCTAGCCCGAGCCCTAAACCTAATACTAGCCCTAACCCGAGCCATAGGTCTAGCCCTATACCTAACCCTAAACCTGACCCTAACCCTAACCCTAACTCTAAACCGAAACCTGACCCTAACACTAGCACTAGCCCTAGCTCTAACCCTAACCCTAATCCTAATCCTAAACATAGCCTAGCCCTAACACTAAACCTAACCCTAACCCTAACCCAAACCCTAGCCCTAGCCCTAGCCTTAGCCCTGGCCCTAGCACTAAACAAAACCCTAGCCCAAACACTACCCCTAACACTAACCCCAAAGCTAGCCCTGGCCCTAGCCTAGCCCTTACCCTAACCCTAACACTAGCCCTTGCCCTAACCCTAGCCCTAACCCTAATCCTAGCACTGGCCCTAAGCCTAGCCCTAGCCCTAGCCCTAGTCCTAACCCTGTCCCTAAACCTAACTCTAACCCTCACCCTCGCCTTAGTACTAACCCTAGCCCTAGCCCTAGCCCTAGTCCTAACCCTGTCCCTAAACCTAACTCTAACCCTCACCCTCGCCTTAGTACTAACCCTAGCCCTAGACCTAACCAGAGCCCTGGACCTAGCCCTAACACTAACCCTAGCACAGCCCTAAACTTAGCCCTTGCCCTAGCCCTAACCTTAACCCTAACCCTAAACCTATCCCTAGCCCTAATCCTAGCACTAGCCCTAGATTGAACCCTAACCATAGCCCTACCATAGCCTTAGCCCTATCCCTCCCCTAGCCCTATACCTAAACCTAGCCCTAGCTCTAACCTAAACGTAACACTAACCCTAAACGTAACACTACCATAGGCCTAAACCTAGCCTTAGCCCTAACCCAAGCCATATCCCTACCCCTAACCCTAACCCTAGCCCTAGTCCTAGCCCTAACCCTGCCCTAGCCTTAACCTTAGCAATAGCCTTAATCCTAGCCCTAGCCCTAACACTAACTCTAAACTTACCCTAACCCTAACTGTAACCCTAACCCTAACCTTGCCCTAAAACTAAGTGTAACCCTAGACCTAACCCTAGCCCTACCCTAACCCTAAACCTAACCCTACCTCTAGCCCTAGCCCTAGCCCTAACCAAATCATAGCCCTAAGCCTAACCGTAGCCCTAACCTTGCCCTAAACATAAACATAAACCTAGCCCAACCCGTAGCTGTAGCCCTAGCCCTAAACCTAACCCTAGTTCCCCCCCTAACCTAACTCTAGACCTAACTCTAGCCCTAAATCTAACCCTAAACCTAGCCCTAAACCTAACCCTAGTTCCCCCCCTAACCTAACTCTAGACCTAACTCCCCCCCTAGACCTAACTCTAACCCTAACCCTAACCCTAAACCTAGACCTAAATCTAAACCTATCCCTTGACCTAGCCCTAACCCTAGACGTAGCCCTAGCAATAACACTAACCCTAGCCCTAGTCCTAACCATAGCCCTAGCCCTAGCACTAACCCTAACCCTAACCCTAAATGTAAAACTTACCCTATACCTAGGCCTAGCACTGACTCTTGCCCTACCGCTAACCCTAAACCTAACACTAGACCTTGCCCTCACCTCATCCCTAACCCTAGCCATAGCCCTAAACTTAGCCTTCACTCTAACCCTAGAGCTAGCTCTAACACTAGGCCTAAACCTAGCCCTAAGCCTAGCCGTCGCCCTAGCCCTAGCCCTACTCCTAACCCTAAACCTAACCCTGAATCTAGCACTAGCCCTAACCCTAGCCCTAGAAATAGCCATACTCCTAACACTAGACCTATCCCTAACCCTAAACCTAAACCTATCCCTAACCCTCACCCTAACCCTACCCCTCTCCCTAACGCTAGCCATAGTCCTAGCCCTAACCCTAATCCTAGAACTAGACCTAGCCCTAGCCCTAAACAAACCCTAGCCCTAAGCTTAACCCTAACCCTAGCCCTGACCCTAACCCTAACCCTAAAATTAACCCTAGACCTAGCCCTAGCCCTAAACCTAACCCTAAACCTAATCCAAAACCTAGCCCTAGCACTAGCCCCAGCCCAAACCCTCACCCTTGCCCTAACCCTAGCCATAGCCTTAACCCAAAACCTAGGCTTAGACCTAATCGTAACCTTAACCCTAGCGCTAGCACTAACCCTAAACCTAGCCCTAGCCTAGCCCTTACCCTAACCCTAACACTAGGCCTTGCCCTAACCCTAGCCCTAGACCTAATCGTAACCCTAACACTAAACCTAGACCTAACCCTACACCTATACCTTGACCTAGCCCTAACCCTAGCCCTAGCCCTTATCCTAACCCTAGACCTAAACCTAACCCTAACCCTAACCCTAGCCCTAGCCCTAACCCTAACACCAACACTAACCCTAACCCTAACACTAAACCTAGCCTTAGCCCTAAACCTAGCCCTAGCCCTAGCTGAAACCCAAACCCTAGCCCTAGCCCTAGCCCAAACCCTAACCCTAGCCCTAGCCCTAGCCCTAGTCCTAAACCAAACCCTCGCCCTAAACCTAACCCTATCCCTAACCCTAACCCTAACCCTAACCCTAACCCTAACCCTAACACTAACCCTAACCCTAACCCTAAACCTAACACTAAGCCTAGCCCTAGCCCTAACCCTTGTCCTAGCCCTAGCCATAACCTTAACCCTATCTGTATCCCTATCCCTAACCCTAGCCCAAACCCAAACCCTAGCCCTAGCACTAACCCTAGCCCAAAACCTAGCCCTAGCCCTAATCCAAGCCATAGCCCTAAACCTAACTCTAGGCCTAGACCTTGCCCTAAACCGAGCCATAGCCCTAGCCCTAGCCCTAACCCTAGCCCTAGCCTTCACCCTAAACCTAACCCTAAACCTTACCCTAACCTTAACCCCAGCGCTAGCCCTAACCCTAACCCTAACCATAACCCTAGCCCTAGCCTAACCCTAGCCCTAGCCCTAACTCTAGCCCAAGCATGAGCATTAACCCAAACTCTAGCCCGAGCCCTAACCCTAACCCTAACCTTGCCATAAATATAACCATAACCCTAGACTTAACCCTAGCCCTAGCCCAAACACGAAACCTGAACCTAGCCCTACCCATACCATTAGCCCTAGCCTTAACCCAAGCATAGTCCTAAGCCTAACCCTAGCCCTAATCTTGCCCTAAACATGAACATAAACCTAGCCCTAACACTAACTGTACCCTAGCCCTAAACCTAACCCTAGGTCCACCCCTAGCCCTAGCCCTAACCCTAACCCTAGTCCTACCCCTAACCCTAACCCTAACCCTAAACCTAACCCTATACCTAGCCCTAACCCTAGCCCTAGCCCTAGCCCTAGCCCTAGACCTAAACCTAGCACTAGCCCAAGCCCTAGCACTAACTCTAGCACTAGCCCTAACCCTAGGCCTAGACATAGACCTAACCCTAACCCTAGCCCTAGCCCTAGCCCTAAACCTAACCCAAACCCTAGCCCTTACCCTGACCCTAACCCTAAATCTAACCCTAACCCTAACCCTAAACCTAACCCTATCCCTGTTCAGCAACAGTTTCCAATTATACTGCCACGTGGTCACACAAATGAGTCAAGAATGCACTAAATACAGAAATAGTGTGTGTTATCAAGCCTCGCCTAATGGGTGCAACAAAAGCTGAGGGGAAACCTAATTTGACTTTCGACTATAATCTTTCCTCGCTGGGATGGCTGGCGTCTTGATTTGTCCATTTCCACAAATTCCACATCTTTGCGACAAGTCCATTTTGAAATGCATAACTTTCAGATTTTAGGAAGAGAATATGGATCATATGCCAAATATTAGATAACACTCCCAGTAAGGTCGAGAACAGCATCCTATACTTGAAAATATAAATAATTCTGTTTTGTTTTAAGTGTTAAACTGTCTCAAAACAGTGCAGGTATAATATTTCTGCTAAATTAAGTAAGGAGGGGAAAAAAACTTGATTTTTAGAACTTTTAGGATTTGAGTTCTAGACAAAGGATTGTGGATTAGTGCAACTATTTCCATAATCTTATGGCTTTTCTAATAACTACAGCCTTCTAGTTTCTAAGTTTAATATTGGTTTATAGGTAATACATGTGGAAACAACTGGTGATTATTCCTCAGAATGATATGAGTTTATGCGATATAGATATAGTTATAGATATCATAGATTGTCATTGTGTATGTTGATATATAATGATATATATCATGATATATATATATATATATATATATATATATATATATATATATATATATCTCAACCCATTTAAAATTCATGCCTTGTATAACATATGATCCAATATTAGAAGATTGGAACTAAAGACAAAGATATATTTCTGCTTAAAATGAAATTGGAGGACAGGGATGCTGCAAAACACGTGAATCATCTGTCACTCCAAGGTTGGCGGACTCCAGGTTCTTTCGGTCCCTGAAGTACCATGTTGTAAGATCTTGAGAAGCTCCTTGTTTCAAATACAATGTGTATGAAATCAGGATGCATTCTCCAGTTTTTGATGAGCCATGATTGGATTGGCAGCATTATTTTTCACTTTCTTGACAGTAATAAAACTAGCATTAAAAGCATCTTAAATTCAATTCACTACAGCAACAAAGTGAGACAGGGGATCCATGTGACCTAGGAAGGGAGCTCACACTCTAGCTGTAGGGGAATCATTAAATTTAACCCTATCTCTAACCTTAACCAACCTAAACCCTAACTTTAAACTTAACCCTAAACCTAGCCCTAACCCAAACCCTAAACCTAATCCTAACCATAACCCTAACCCTAGCCGTAGCCCTAGCCCTAACCTTAGCTCTAGCCTTAACCCTAGCCGTAGCCATAACCCTAACCCTAACTCTAAGACTAAACCTGACGCTAAACTTAGGCCTAGCCCTAGCCGTACACCTACTCCTAAACCTAGCCCTAAACCTAGTCCTAGCCCTAGCCCTAACCATAGCACTAACCATAACCATAACATTGCCCTAGACCTAAACCTAACCCTAACCCAAACGCTAACCCTAAAACTAAACCTAGCCCTAGCCCTAGCCCTAGATCTAACCCTAGCCCTAGACCTAGCACTAACCCTAACACTAGCCCTAGCATTAGCCCTAGCCCTAACCCTAATGCAAACCCTCGCCATAAACCTAGCTTTAGCCTTATCCCTAATGCTAACCCTAGACCAAGACCTAGCCCTAATCCTAGCCCTAACCTTAACCCTAGCCCTAGCCCTAATCCTATCCCTAACACTAATCCTAACAGTAACCCTAGCCCTAGCACTAGGCCTAGCTCTAACACAAGCACTACCCCTAAACCTAAACCTAGCCCAAGACTTAGGCCTAGCACTAGACCTGACTCTAACCCTAACCCTAGCCCTACCCATAACCATAGCCCTAACTCTTACCCTAAACCTAATCATAAACCTAACCCTAGGCATAGCCCTAAACCTAGACATAGCCCTAGCCCTAATATTAGCCCTAGACCTAGCCATAAACCTAGCCCTAGGCCTAGCCATAACCCTAAACCTAGCCCTAGACTTAACCCTATCCCAAGCCCTAGCCCTAACCCTAATCCTAAACCTAACCCCAACCTAGCCCTAGCCCTAAACCTAGGCCTAGCCCAAGCCCTAAACCGAGCCCTAACCCTAGCAATAACCCTAACACCAGCCCTAGCCAAAACCATATCCCTAGCCCTAGCCCTAACAGTAACCCTCACCCTAACCCTTGCCCTAACCCAAGCCTTAACCGTAACCCTAACCCTAGCCGTAACCCTAACCATAACCCTAACACTAACATTAAATCTAACACTCATCCTCGTCCTAAACATAGTCCTAGGCTTAGCCATGACATTATTACTAGCCCTAGCCCTACCCCTAGCCCTAAGCCTAGCCCTAGCCCTTATCCCAGCCCTAGAATGAGCCCTAGCCCTAAGCCTAGCCTTAGCCCTAACTCTAACCCTAGCCCTAGCACAAGCTGTAAACCTAACCCTAACCCTAAACCTAGTCCTAGCACTAGCCCTATCCCCAGCCCTAGCCCTAAATCGAGACCTGGCTCTAGCCCTTAACCTAATCCTAGCCCAAGACCTAACCCTAACCCTAACCGTAACATAACCCTAACCCTAACGCTAACCCTAAACCTAGCAGTAGCAACAAACTTAGTCCTAAACCTAGCACTAGCCTCAGCCCTAACACTAGCCCTAGTCCTAGCCCTATCCCTAGTATGAGCCCTAACCTTAGCACTAGCCCTAAACCTAGCCCTAACCCTAGCCTTAAACCTAACCCTAACCCTAACCCTAAAACTAACACTAGCCCTAGCCCGAGCCCTAAACCTAGCCCTAGCCCTAACCCTAACCCTAAATCTAACGTTAACCCTAAACCTAGCCCTAACACTAACCGTAACACTAAAACTAACCCTAACAATAAACCTAGCCCTAACCCTAGCCCGAGCCCGAGTGCAAATCCTAACCATAGCCATAGTCCGAGCCCTAACCCTAATCCTAGACCTAGACCTAGCCATAGCCCTAACCCTAATCCTAGGCCTAGGCTTAAGCGTAACCCTAGCCCTAGCCCTAGACCTAACCCTAACCCTAATACTAAACCTAACTCTAGCCCTAGCCCTAAACCTAGCCCTAGGCCTAGGATTAAGCATAACCCTAGCCCTAGCCCTACACCTAAGCCTAACCCTAACGCTAACTCTAGCCCTAGCCCTAAACCTAGCCCTAGACCTAGCCTTAACCATAGCCCTAATTCTAATCCTAACCATAAACCTAACCCTAACCCTAACCCGAGCTCTAGCCCAAACCCTAACCCTAACACTAACCGTAACCCTAACACTAAACCTAGACCTAGCCCTAAACCTACCCTAGTCCTAACACAAACCCTCAACGTAGCCCTAGCACTAGCCCTAGCCTTAAGACTAACCCTAGGCCTAGACCTCAACCTAGACCTAAACCTAGCCCTTGACCTATCCCTAACCCTAGCCCTAGCCCTAACCCAAGCCATATTTCTAGCCCTAACCCTAACCCTATTCCTAGTACTAGCCCTAACCCTGCCCTAGCCCTAAACTTAGCCATAGCCCTAATCCTAGCCCTAGCCCTAACCCTAACTCTAAACTTACCCTAATCCTAACTGTAACCCTAACCCTAACCCTAACCTTGCCCTAAACCTAACCATAACCCTAGACCTAACCCTAGCCCTACCCTAACCCTAAACCTAGCCCTACCTCTAGCCCTAGCCCTAGCCCTAACCCAATCGTAGCCCTAAGTCTAACCATAGTCCTAACCATGCCCTAAACAAAAACATAAAACTAGCCCTAACCGTAGCTGTAGACCTAGCCCTAAATCTAACCCTAGTTCCCCCCCCAGCCCTAGACCTAACCCTAACCCTAAACCTAGACGTAAATCTAAACCTATCCCTTGACCTACCCATAACCCTAGATGTAGCCCTAGCAATAACACTAACCCTAGCCCTAGTCATAGCCCTAGCACTAGCCCTAACCCTAACCCTAACCCTAAACCTAAACCTTACCCTATACCTAGGCTTAGCCCTGACACTTGTCCTAGCACTAACCCTAACCCTAACACTAGACCTTGCCCTCACCTCATCCCTAACCCTAGCCATAGCCCTAACCCTAGGCCTAGCTCTAACCCTAGCCCTAGCTCTAACAGTAGCCCTAAACCTAGCCCTAGCCCTAAGCCTAGCCCTCGCCCTAGCCCTAGCCTTACTCCTAACCCTAAACCTAACCATGAACCTAGCTCTAGACCTAACCCTAGCCCTAGAACTAGCCATAACCCTAACACTATACCTAGCCCTAACCCTAAACCCTAAACCTAAACCTATCCCTAACCTTTACCCTAACACTAGCCCTCCGCCTAACGCTAGCCATAGCCCTAGCCCTAACCCTAATCCTAGACATAGACCTAGCCCTAAACCTAAACCTAACCCTAGGCTTAACCCAAACCCTAGCCCTAGGCCTAGCCCTGACCCTAACCCTAACCCTAAAACTAACCCTAGCCCTAGCCCTGAGCCTAAGCCCTGACCTAGCATTAATACTATCCCTAGCCCTAACCCTAACCCTAAACCTAAACCTAACCCAAAACCTAGCCCTAGCCCTAGCCCAAACCCTCACCCTTGCCCTAATCCTAGCCCCAGTTGTAACCCTAACCCTAGGCCTAGACCTAAACCTAACCCTAACTCTAGCACTAGCACTATCCCTCACCCTAGCCCTAGCCCTAACCCTAAACCTCTCCCTAACCCTAAACCTAACCTTCGCCCTATCCCTAACCCTAACCCTAAAACTAACCCTAGCCCTAGGAATAACCCTAGCCTTAGCCCTAACTCTAAACATAGCCCTAGACCTAGCCCTAGCACTAGCCCTAGCCCTAGCCCTAGGCCTAACCCTAGCCTTAACCCTAACCTTATCCCTAGCCCTAGCTCTAAACCTAACTCTAACGCTAACCCTAAACCTAAACCTAGTCCTAGACCTAACCCTAGCCCTAGCCCTAACCATAATCCTAGCCCTGGCCCTAGCCCTAACCGTAACCCTAGCCCTACCGCGGAACCTAACCCTAGCCCTATCCCAAAACCTAGTCCTAGACCTAGCCCTAGCTCTAAACATAACCCTAACCGTAACCTTAACCCTAAACCTAGCCATAGACCTAACCCTAGTCCTAGCCCTAAACATAGCCCCAGCCTTATCCATAACATTATTACTAGTCCTAGCCCTAGTCCTAGCCCTAGCCCTAACCCTTACCCTAGCCCTAGCCCTAGCCAAAGCCGTAACCCTAAACATAACCCTAACCCTAACCCTAGTCCAAGCACTAGCCCTAACCCTAGTCCTAGCCCTAAACCTAACCCTAACCCTAACCCTAAACCTAACCCTAACCATAACCCTAACCCTAAAACTATCCCTAAACCTAGCCCGAGCCCGAACCCAAGCCTTAGCACTTGCACTAGCCATAATCTTAAACCTAGTCCTAGTCCTAGCACTAGCCCGAGCCCGAGCCCTAAACATAGCACTAGGCCTAACCCGAGCCATAGGTCTAGCCCTATACCTAACCCTAAACCTGGCCCTAACCCTAACCCTAACCCTAAACCTAAACCTAAACCTATCCCTAACCCTCACCCTAACCCTACCCATCTCCCTAACGCTAGCCATAGTCCTAGCCCTAACCCTAATCCTAGCCCTAGAACTAGACCTAGCCCTAAACAAACCCTAGCCCTAAGCTTAACCCTAACCCTAGCCCTGACCCTAACCCTAACCCTAAAACTAACCCTAGCCCTAGCCCTAAACCTAGCCCCAGACCTAGAAATAACACTAGCCCTAGGACTAAACCTAACCCTAAACCTAAACCTAACCCAACCTAGCCCTAGCCCTAGCCCTAGCCCCAGCCCAAACCCTCACCCTTACCCTAACCCTAGCCATAGCCTTAACTCAAAACCTAGGCTTAGACCTAATCGTAATCCTAACCCTAGCACTAGCACTATCCCTAACACTAGCCCTAGCCTAGCCCTTACCCTAACCTTAACACTAGGCCTTGCCCTAACCCTAGCCCTAATTGTAACCCTAACACTAAACCTAGACCTAACCCTAAACCTATCCCTTGACCTAGCCCTAACCCTAGCCCTAGCCCTTATCCTAACCCTAGACCTAAACCTAACCCTAACCCTAACCCTAGCCCTAGCCCTAACCCTAACACCAACACTAACCCTAACCCTAACCCTAAACCTAGCCTTAGCCCTAAACTTAGCCCTAGCCCTAGCTGAAACCCAAACCCTAGCCCTAGCCCTAGCCCAAACCCTAACCCTAGCCCTAGCCCTAGCACTAGGCCTAGACATTAACCTAGCCCTAACCTTAGCCCTAGCCCTAGCCCTAAACCAAACCCTCGCCCTAAACCTAACCCTATCCCTAATCCTAAACCTAACCTTAACCCCCACCCTAACCCTAACCCTAAACCTAACACTAAGCCTAGCCCTAGCCTTAACCCTAGTATTAGCCCTAACCCTTACCCTAAACATAGACCTAGCCCTAGCCCTAGCCCTAACATTAAACCTAAACCTAAACCTATCCCTAACCCTATCCTTAGCCCTATCCCTAGACCTCGCCCTAGCCCTAACCTGAGCCCTAAACCTAAACCTAGACCTAGCCCTAGCCCTAACACTAACCCTAGCCCTAGTCCTAGCCCTAGCCCTAGCCCTAGCCCTAACCCTAAACCTAACCCTTAACCTAAACCTAGCCCTAGGCTTAAACCTAGCACTAACCCTAGCCCGAAACCTAACCCTAATCCTAACCCTAAACCTAATGCTAGCACTAACCGTAGCCCTAACCTAAGCCCAAAACCTAACCCTAGCAATAGCCATAACCCTAAACCTAAACCTAACCCTAAACCTAACACTAATCCTGACACAAAACTTAGCCCTAGCCCTAACCCTTGTCCTAGCCCTAGCCATAACCTTAAACCTATCCGTATCCCTATCCCTAACACTAGCCCAAACCCAAACCCTAGCCCTAGCACTAACCCTAGCCCTAACCCTAGCCCTAGCCTTAATCCAAGACATAGCCCTAAAGCTAATTCTAGGCCTACACCTAGCCCTAAACCGAGCCATAGCCCTAGCCCTAGCCCTAACCTTAGCCCTAGCCTTCACCTTAAACCTAACCCTAAACCTAAACCTCAACCTAGCCCTAACCTTAACCCTAACCCTAAACCTATCCCTAGCCCTAAACCTAGCACTAGCCCTAGACCGAACCCTAACCATAGCCCTACCATAGCCTTAGCCCTATCCCTCCCCCAGCCCTATACCTCAACCTAGCCCTAGCTCTAACCTAAACATAACACTAACCCTAAACATAACACTACCCTAGCCCTAAACCTAGCCTTAGCCCTAACCCAAGCCATATCCCTAGCCCTAACCCTAACCCTATCCCTAGTCCTAGCCCTAACCCTGCCCTACCCCAAACCTTAGCCAAAGCCCTAATCCTAGCCCTAGCCCTAACCCAAATTCTAAACTTACCCTAACCCTAACTGTAACCCTAACCCTAACCCTAACCTTGCCCTAAACCTAAGCGTAACCCTAGACCTAACCCTAGCCCTACCCTAACCCTAAACCTAGCCCTACCTCTAGCCCTAGCCCTAGCCCTAACCCAATCGTAGCCCTAAGCCTAACCGTAGCCCTAACCTTGCCCTAAACATACATAAACATAAACCTAGCCCTAACCGTAACTGTAGCCCTAGCCCTAAACCTAACCCTAGTTCCCCGCCTAGCCCTAGCCCTAACCTTAGCCCAAGCCCTAATCCAAGCCGTAGCCCTAAACCTAACTCTAGGCCTAGACCTTGCCCTAAACCGAGCCATAGGCCTAGCCCTAGCCCTAACCCTAGCCCTAGCCTTCACCCTAAACCTAACCCTAAACCTTACCCTAACCTTAACCCCAGCCCTAGCCCTAACCCTAACCCTAACCATAACCATAACCTTAGTCCTAGCCGAACCCGAGCCCTAGCCCTAGATCTAACCCTAGCCCTAGACCTAGCACTAACCCTAACGCTAGCCCTAGCATTAGCCCTAGCCCTAACCCTAATGCAAACCCTCGCCATAAACCTAGCTTTAGCCTTATCCTTAACGCTAACCCTAGACCAAGACCTAACCCTAGTCCTAGCCCTAACCTTAACCCTAGCCCTAGCCCTAGCCCTAATCCTATCCCTAACACTAATCCTAACAGTAACCCTAGCCCTAGCACTAGGCCTAGCTCTAACACAAGCACTACCCCTAAACCTAAACCTAGCCCATGACTTAGGCCTAGCCCTAGCCCTAGCCCTGACCCTAACCCTAGCCCTAGCCCTACCCATAACCATAGCCCTAACCCTTACCCTAAACCTAATCATAAACCTAACCCTAGGCATAGTCCTAAACCTAGACCTAGCCCTAACCCTAATACTAGCCCTAGACCTAGCCCTAAACCTAGCCCTAGGCCTAGCCCTAACCCTAAACCTAGCCCTAGACCTAACCCTATCCCAAGCCCTAGGCCTAGCCCAAGCCCTAAACCGAGCCCTAACCCTAGCAATAACCCTAACACCAGCCCTAGCCAAAACCATATCCCTAGCCCTAGCCCTAACAGTAACCCTCACCCTAACCCTTGCCCTAACCCAAGCCTTAACCGTAACCCTAACCCTAGCCGTAACCCTAACCATAACCCTAACACTAACATTAAATCTAACACTCGTCCTAGTTCTAAACATAGTCCTAGCCTTAGCCATGACATTATTACTAGCCCTACCCCTAGCCCTAAGCCTAGCCTTAGCCCTTATCCTAGCCCTAGCACTAGCCCTAGCCCTAAGCCTAGCCTTAACCCTAACTCTAACCCTAGCCCTAGCACAAGCCATAAACCTAACTCTAACCCTAAACCTAGTCCTAGCACTAGCCCTATCCCCAGCCCTAGCCCTAAATCTAGACCTAACCCTAGCCCTTAACCTAATCCTAGCCCAAGACCTAACCCTAACCCTAACCGTAACCTAACGCTAACCCTAAACCTAGCAGTAGCCACAAACTTAGTCCTAAACCTAGCCCTAGCCCAAACCCTAACCCCAGCCCTAGATCTAGACCTAGCCTTAACCCTAACACTAGGCCTAGACCTAAACCTAGCCCTAACCCTAGCCCTAGCCCTAAATCAAGCCCTAGCCCTACCCCTAGCCCTAAGCCTAGCCTTAGCCCTTATCCTAGCCCTAGCACTAGCCCTAGCCCTAAGCCTAGCCTTAACCCTAACTCTAACCCTAGCCCTAGCACAAGCCATAAACCTAACTCTAACCCTAAACCTAGTCCTAGCACTAGCCCTATCCCCAGCCCTAGCCCTAAATCTAGACCTAACCCTAGCCCTTAACCTAATCCTAGCCCAAGACCTAACCCTAACCCTAACCGTAACCTAACGCTAACCCTAAACCTAGCAGTAGCCACAAACTTAGTCCTAAACCTAGCCCTAGCCCAAACCCTAACCCCAGCCCTAGACCTAGACCTAGCCTTAACCCTAACACTAGGCCTAGACCTAAACCTAGCCCTAACCCTAGCCCTAGCCCTAAATCAAGCCCTAGCCCTAACCCTAACCCTATCCCTAACCCTATACCTAACATTAACCCTAACCCTAAACCTACCACTAACCCTAGCCCTAACCCTAGCCTTAGCCCTAACCCTATACCTATCCCTAAAACTAGCCCTAGCCCTAGCCGTAGACCTAACCCTAGCTTTAACCGTAACCTTATCCCTAGCCCTAGCTCTAAACCTAACAATAACCCTAACCCTAAATCTATAACCTAGTCCTACACCTAACCCTAACCCTAGCCCTAATCCTAACCGTAGCTCTAGCCCTAACCATAACCCTAGCCCTATCCCTAACCCTAGCCCTAGTCCTAGCCCTAGCTCTAACCATAATCCTAACCGTAACCCTAACCCTAACCCTAGCTGTAGACCTAACCCTATCCCTAGCCCTAACCCAAAACCTTGCCCTAGCCCTCGCCCTAGTTCTCACCCTAACCCTAGCCCTAACCCGAAAACTAACCCTCGCCCTAGCCCTAAGCCTAGTCCTAGCCCTAGCCCTATCCCTAACCCTAGCCCTAGTCCTAGCCCTAGCTCTAACCATAACCCTAACCCTAACCCTAGCTGTAGAACTAACCCTAGCCCTAGCCCTAGACCTAACCCAAAACCTTGCCATAGCCCTCCCCATAGAACTCACCTTAACCCTAGCCCTAACCCAAAAACTAACCCTCGCCCTAGCCCTAAGCGTAGTCCTAGCCCAAGCCCTTACCCTAACCATAGACTTAGCCCTAGCCCTAACCTTAAACCTAAACCTAAACCTAACCCTAACCCTATCCTTAGCCCTAGCCCTAGCCCTAGCCCTACCATAAGCCCTAAACCTAACCCTAGACCTAGCCCTAGCCCTAACACTAACCCTAGCCCTAGTCCTAGCACTAGTCCTAGCCCTAACCCTAGCCCTAACCAAAACCCTAACTATAACCCTAGGCCTAGCCCTAACCCTAACCCTAACCCTAGACCTAGCCCTAGCCCTAACCCTAGCCCTAGCCCTAGACCTAAACCTAAACGTAGACCTATCCTAGCACTAACCCTAGCCCTAAATCTAGTACTGGCCCTAAACCTAGCCCTAGCCCTAGCCTTAACCCTAACCCTACCCCACACCCTAAACCCAGCCCTAACCCTAGCCCTATCCCTCATCCTAAACCTAGACCTAACCCTAAACCTAACGCTAATGCTAAACCTGACAATACCCTAACCCTAACCCTAACCATAACCATAACCCTAAAGCAAGTCCTAGCCCTAGCCCTAGCCCTAACCATAACCATAACCCTAACCTGAACCCTAAACCTAACCCTCATACTAGCCCTAACCGTAACCCTAACCCTAGCGCTAAACCAAGCCCTAGCCCTAGCCCTAAACCTAACCCCAGCCATAGTCCTAACCCTAGCCCGAGCCCTAGCACTAACCCTAACCTTAACCCTAATTCTAACCCTAACCCTAGCCCTAACCCTATCCCTATCCCTAGCCATAACTCTAACCATAGCCCTAGTCCTAGCCCTAGCCCCTAGGCCTAACCCTAGCCCTAAACCTAGCCCTAGCCCTAGCCCTAACACTAACCCTAACCCTAACCCAAACGCTAAACCTTTCCTTAGACCTAACCCTATTCCTACCCCTAGCCCTAACCCTAACCCTAAAGCAAGACCTAGCCCTAGCCCTAACCATAACCATAACCCTAACCTGAACCCTAACCCTAACCCTCACACTAGCCCTAACCCTAACCCTAAACCTAGCCCTAAACCTAGCCCTAGCCCTAGGCCTAAACCTAACCCTAGCCGTAGTCCTAACCCTAGCCCTAGCCCTAGCACTAACCCTAACCTTAACCCTAACACTAATCCTAACCCTAACCCTAGCCCTAACCCTAACCCTAACACTAATCCTAACCCTAACCCTAGCCCTAACCCTAACCCTAGCCCTAAACCTAAACTTAACCATAATCGTAAGCATAACCCTATTCCTATCCCTAACCCTAGACTTAGCCCTAACCCTAACCCTAAGTCTAGCCCTAACCCTAACCCTAGCCCTAACCCTAAACCTAACCCTATCCCTGTTCAGCGACAGTGTCCAACTATACTGGCACGTGGTCACGCAAATGAGTCAAGAATGCGCTAGAAACAGAAATAATATGTGTTATCAAGCCTCGCCTAATGGGTGTAACAAAAGCAGAGGGCAAACCTCATTTGACTCTCGACTATAATCTTTCCTCGCTGGGATGGCTGGCATCTTGATTGGTCCGTTTCCACAAATTCCGCATCTTTGGGTCAAGTGCATTTTGAAATACATAACTTCTCAGATTTTAGGAAGAGAACATGGAACATACGCCAAATCTTAGAAAACACTCCCTGTTAGTTCGAGAATAGCATCCTATACTTAAAAATATAAATAATTCTGTTTTGTTTTAAGTTTTAAAATGTCTCAAATCAGTTCAGGTATGACTTTTCAGCTAAATTAAGAAAGGAGGGGAAAAATACTTGATTTTAGAACTTTTAGGATTTGAGTTCTAGACAAAGGATTGTGGATTAGTGCAACTATTTCCATAATCTTATGGCTTTTCTAATAACTACAGCCTTCTAGTTTCTAAGTTTAATATTGGTTATAAGTAATACATGTGGAAACAACTGGTGATTATTCCTCAGAATGATATAAGCTTATGTGATATAGATATAGATATAGATATCATACATTGTCATTGTATATGTTGATATATAATGATATATATATCAACCCGTTTAAAATTCATGCTTTGTATAACATATAATCCAATATCAGAAGATCAGAGCTAAAGACAAAGATATATTTCTGCTTAAAACAAAATCGGCGGACAGGGATGCTGCAAAACACGTGAATCATCTGTTACGCCAAGGTTGGCAGACTCCAGTTTCTTTGGGTCCCTGAAGTACCACGTTCTAAGATCCTGAGATGCTCCTTGTTTCAAATACAATGTGTATAAAATCAGGATGCATCCTCCAGTTTTTGATGTGCCATGACTTGATTGGGAGAATTATTTTTCACTTTCTTGACAGTAATAAAACTAGCATTAAACGCATCTTAAATTCAATTCACTACAGTAACAAGGTTAGACAGGGGATCCATGTAACCTAGGAAGCGAGCTCACACTCTAGCTGTAGGGGACTCATTGAATTTAACCCTATCCCTAACCTTAACCAACCTTAATCCCTAACTTTAAACTTAACCCTAACCCTAACATAAACCCTAACCGTAATACCTAACCCCAAACCTAACCCTAACCCTAACCCTAGCCCTAACACTAACCCTAACCCTAATCGTAACCCTAACCCTAAACCTAGCCCTAGCTCTAACCCTACTCCTAGCCCTAGCCCTAACCCTAAACCTAGCCCTAACTCTAACCCTAGCACTAGCCCTAACCTTAACCCTAGCCCTAAACCTAGACCTAGCCTTGCCCTAAACCTAACCCTATCCCTAGTCCTAGCCCAAACCCTAGTCCTAGCCCTACATGTAACCCTAGCCCTAGCACTAACACTAAATCTAACCAGAAACCTAACCATAGCCCTAGACCTAACTCTATCCCTAGCCCTAGTCCTGATCCTAAACCTAGCCCTAGATCTAGCCCTAGCCCTAGCCCTAACCATAACCATAACACTAACCCGAGCCCTAAACCTAACACTAACCCTAGCTCTAACCTTAACCCTAACCCTAAACCTAGCCTTAACCCTAGCCCCAGCCCTATCCCTAACCCTAAATATAGCCCTGGTCCTAGCCCTAGCCCTAGCCCTAAACCTAACCCTAAACCTAACTCTAACCCACACGGTAGCCCTAAACCTAGCCCTAGCCCTGGCCCTCACCCTAACCCTAGTACTAGGCCTACCCCTAACCCTAAACCTAGCCCTAGCCCTAACTCGAGCCCAAGCCCTAAAGGTAACTCTAAACCTAACCCTAGCCATAACCGTAAACCTAACCCTAATCCTAGCTCTAAACGTAGCCATAGCCCTAGCCCTAAGCCTAACCATAGCCCTAACCCTAACACTAATACTAACCTAACCCTACCCCTAACCCTAACCCTAGGCCTAGCCCTGACCCTGACCCTAGACCTAGACCTAGACCTAGACCTACCCTTATACCTAGCCTTAAACCTAGCCCTAGCCCTAGCCATAGTCCTAACCCTAACCATAACCATAACCATAACACTAACCCTAGCCCTACTCCTAACACTAGACTTTGCCCTTGCCCTAACCCCAGCCCTAGCCCTAGCCCAAAGCTGAACCCTAGCCCTAGTCTGAGACCTAGCCCTAGACCTAGCCCTAAATGTAACACTAACCCTAAACCTAAACCTAGCCCTAGACCTAGACCTAACCCTAACCCCAGCCCTAGCCCTAGCCTTTACCCTAACCTAGCCCTAGCCCTAACCCTTGCCCTTACCCTTACCCTTGCCCTAACCCTAGTCCTAGCCCTAACCCTAAACCTAAGCAAACCCTAGCCCTAAACCTAGCCTAAACATAACCATAACCCAAAACATACCACTATCCCCAGCCTAACCCTAGCCCTAGCCCTAGTCCTAAAGCTAACCCCAGTCCTAGTCCTAGCGCTAGCCCTAGCCCTAGCCCTTACCCTAGCCCTGGCCCTAACCCTATCACTAGACATAGCCCTAACCCTACCCCTAACCATAACCCTAAACCTTGCCCTACTCCTAACACTAACCCTAAACATAGCCCTTGCACTAAACCTAAACCTTGCCCTAGCCCTAACCCTAATCCTAGCCCTAACCCTAAACCTAGCCCTAGGCCTACCCTGGCGCTAACCCTAACACTAACCCTAACCCTAGCCTTAGACCTAACCCTAGACTTAGACCTAGCAATAGCCCTAAACCTAACCCTAGATGGAGCCCTAAACCTAGCCTTAACCCTAGCCCTAGCCCTAACCCTAGCCATGGCTCTAACTCTAACCCTAACCCTAACACTAAACCTAAACCTAGCCCTAGCTCTAACCCTAACCCTAACATTAACCCTAGCCCTAGCCCTAGCCCTAACCGTAACCCTAAAACTAACCCTAAACCCAACCCTAACCCTAGCCCTAATGCTATCCCTAACCCTAACCCTAACACTTACTCTAGCCCTAGATCTAAACCTAGCCCTAGCCCTAGCCATAAACCTAACCCTAGCCCTAAACTTAGCCCTAGACGTAACCCTAACCATAACCATAACAATAACATTAGACCTGGTCCTAGCCCTAACCCTAGCCATAGCCATAGCTCTAAGCCTTACCCTAGCCCTCACCCTAGCACTAACCCAAGCCCTAACCATAACCCTAGCCCTAGCCATAACCCTAGCCCTAACCCTAACCCTAACCCTAACACTAAAACTATCCCTAGCCCTAACCCTACCCTATCCCTAACCCTAGAGCTAGCCCTAGTCCTAGCCCAAGCCCTATCCCTAACCCTAGCCATATCTCTAGCCCTAGCCCTAACCCTAACCCTAACCCTAACCCTAGCACTAGCCCTAACCCTAGCCCTAGCCCTAACCCTAATCCTAGCCCTAACCCTAAACCTAGCCCTAGGCCTACCCTGGCGCTAACCCTAACACTAACCCTAACCCTAGACCTAGACCTAACCCTAGACTTAGACCTAGCAATAGCCCTAAACCTAACCCTAGATGGAGCCCTAAACCTAGCCCTAACCCTAGCCCTAGCCCTAACCCTAGCCCTGGCCCTAACTCTAACCCTAACCCTAATGCTAAACCTAAACCTAGCCCTAGCTCTAACCCTAACCCTAACCCTAACATTAACCCTAGCCCTAGCCCTAGCCCTAGCCCTAACCGTAACCCTAAAACTAACCCTAAACCCAACCCTAACCCTAGCCCTAATGCTATCCCTAACCCTAACCCTAACACTTACTCTAGCCCTAGATCTAAACCTAGCCCTAGCCCTAGCCATAAACCTAACCCTAGCCCTAAACTTAGCCCTAGACGTAACCCTAACCATAACCATAACCATAACATTAGACCTGGTCCTAGCCCTAACCCTAGCCATAGCCATAGCTCTAAGCCTTACCCTAGCCCTCACCCTAGCACTAACCCTAGCCCTAACCATAACCCTAGCCCTAGCCCTAACCCTAGCCCTAACCCTAGCCCTAACCCTAACCCTAACCCTAACCCTAACCCTAACACTAAAACTATCCCTAGCCCTAACCCTACCCTATCCCTAACCCTAGAGCTAGCCCTAGTCCTAGCCCAAGCCCTATCCCTAACCCTAGCCATATCTCTAGCCCTAGCCCTAACCCTAACCCTAACCCTAACCCTAGCACTAGCCCTAACCCTAGCCCTAGCCCTAGACCTAATCCTAAACCTAGCCATAGCCATAGCCGTAACCCTAACATCACAGGATGTAAAGTACAGCATAGGGGATACAGTCAATGGTATTGTAATAGCTAGGTAAAATGTCAGATTGTTAGAAGACTTGGTGGGGTTATCACTTTGTGAAGGGTGTAAATGTCTAATCATTATGATGTTTTGTACACTTGAAAGTAATAAAAAATTAAGAAAATGAATAATGGTGCCAGACCAAAAAGAAGAAAGAATTCTGACTAAGAGGAAGGTCTGGGTTACGAGATTTATTTTCTGTTCTGAAAATTTCAAGTACCTAAATTTACTCCCTTTTCAAAGCTGGGTGTTAGGTTGCTGTCAGTAAATCACACATGCCTCTAATGAATAATAATCCATGGCATTGAAAATGTGCCTTTGTGCAAGTGTAATTAAGGATGTTTCACTGCCTGGGATCTATGCATGGTGATTCCAATAGTCCAGTTCACACCCATATATCCATTTGGTCCCCTCTCTCCACAAAGAAAATGAAACTAGACCACGTTTTTACACTATATACAAGAATAAAGTCAAAATTGATTAAAGACTTAAATGGAAGACCCAAAACTGTAAAACTCCTCATACAAAATATAGGAAGCAAATTCTTTGACATTTATCTTCATAATAATTTTGAGATATGTCTCCTCAGGCAAGGGAAACAAAAGAAAAGAAAAATAAACAAATGGAATTGCATTATACTGAAAAGCTTTTGCCCAGCAAAATAAAAACCTCATTAATGAAATAAGAAGACACCTTAACAAATGGGAGAAGATAGTCACGGATAATATATCCAATAAGGAGGTAACATCCAAAATATATAAGGAACTCACACAACTTAACACCAAAAAGACAAACAACCCAATTTAAAAAATGAACAGAGGACCTAAATTGATACTTCTCCAAAGAGGACATATAGATAGCTGGTAGATATGAAAGGATGCTCAACATCACTAATCATGAGAGAAATACAAATGAAAAGCACAATGAGATATCACTTCATACCTGTCAGTGTAGCTATATCAATAAATCAACAAACAGGTGTTGGGGAGGATGTGGAGTAAAGGGAACCCTCGTGCACTGTTGGGATTTGAAATCAGTGCAGCCACTATCAAAAACAGTATGCATGTTCCTCAAAACATTTAAAAATAGAACTACCATGAGACCCAGCAATCCCACTTCTGGGCATTTATTGGAAGAAATTCAAAATATTAATTTGAAAAGTTATATACATCCCTGTGTTCACTGCATTTTTTGTAATAGCCAAGATATGAAATATGTCCCCTAATAGATGACTGGATAAAACGAAGTAAGTCAGACAGAGAAGACAAACAGCAAATGATCTCACTGATATGTGGAATCTAAAAAAACAACAAAATAAACAAGAAAACAGAAAATAAACTCATAGATACACAGAACAACCTGGTGGTTGCCAGATGGGAAGGGGGTTGTGGGATTGGATGAAAAGGTGAAGGAGTATAGAAAAAAATTTAGAAATAAAATAAAATAAAGGTGATGTTTTTTCTGCTCAAAAATTAAAGATATTAAGGGAAGGAAAATATAGGATAAAATGCTCGCCAAACTATGATATCAAACAAAGCCTACAACCACTCTGTGCTCCTTTTCGTCATCCTTCCACTCCAGGATGGGTGAGGGCTCAGCATAGAAACAATGGCCTCCGCAAGCTCCCCCATCCAGGAGAAAGCCACCTCTCTTAACCCCTTTCTCCAACCAGTCTACTCAGTTCCCCTACCACATTGTCCCTGCTGCCCCTCCAGCTGTGGCCCCAGTGCTGAAGCTCAGAGCAAGTGATTCCATTGGTGGGTAAGTCACATGTCATCCCTTTAGGAGGAGCACCTGGGAGTGCAGCCACATTCCTTCTCACTCAGTCACAACCTCCACTGGTTTTCACAACTCAAAATTGTGGAGATTTCTCTCCTAGGCACTGGAACCCTTGGCTGGGGTGGGGCTGGGATCTCTCACTCCTCCTGGGATGGGGGAACCTCCACAGCTGAAATATCCCTCCCGATCTTGCAGGGTCATATGCTAGTGTGGGACCAGCCCCTTCCGTGACTCTGACTTTCCTACCAGTCTAGAGTTGGTTTCTTCTTCATGTCCTTAGTTGAACGGCTTCAGTTCAGCTTGATTTTAGGTGATTCTCCATAATGGTTGTTTTGTAGATAAGTTGTAATTTTGATGTCATGGTGAGAGAAGGGAAACACAGCATGTGCCTACTGTGCCTTCTTGGTTGTCCTCTCCTGACTTGTTTTTTATTATGGTTTCTATGTCCTTTTAATGCATACTATCACTTTTTTGAAGTTCTCCCTAAGTTCTTGGAACATTTTTCTAACCAGTGTTTTGCACTCTGTCTCTGCTAGATTGTGTGCCTGCTTGGATTTAGTTCTTTTTTTTTTTTTTTTGGAGTTTCCTCCTGCTATTTCAAATGGGAATTTTAAAAATTTTTGTTTCTTCCTCAAATTGACTGTCTCCCTTTGTTTGCTTCAATGTATTATGTGGCTCTCCTATGTCTCTCAGTCTTCAGTGGATGGCCTCATGCAGTAGGTTTCTAGTATGTCCCACTGGCGCAGTCTCGCTGATTGCTTGCACTGTGCACTGCAGGAGTGTTCCCTTATGTGGGTTGTGTGTGCCTTCCTGTAATAGACGAGCCTTGATTTTTGTTGGAAACTACTGTTTGTGATTGACTCACAGGCTGACTGACTGTGAGAATTGGCCATACCAATAGCGTATGAGCTACTGTATGGGGGCTGATCCCACAAAGGGGGAATTGCCACAGCAGGCTTGTGCCTGTGGAGACCACCCTCTTGGTGTTTTGCTTGGTGAAGCTAGCTCCCAAGTATGTTGATTCTGGGACTCCTTGGAGGGGCTCCACTGCAGTCCATGTTTAGGAGCTGCCTTTGACAGACCCGGGACTATCTGGCAGGACCTACAAAGCTATATGCAGTTGGTTGCTGCCTCCACTTGTCCCTACAGGGACATGGGAAGGACCACGCTGAGAACCGAGGCCAACTGTCGCCAATACTGGGCCTGTGGCACCTTAGCAGAAGGGCCAGGGCACCCTGAGGCCTGAGGCCACCTACCGGCTACCCATAAGCCTCAGCTACTGTAAGACAATCTGGTAGTACCTGAATTGCTGTGGCAGGTACCCAGTGAGTGTCCAAAGTGGGGCATGCATTCACCAGGTTAATGCAGATTCAAGTTTGCCACCAGCGCCAAGGGGGCAGAAGACCAAGAGGTGCACAACATGCAACGGTGTGGAGTTGTTTCAATTAAGTCCAGATACTGCTTCCCTACACGCTGCTCACACTGGAGGACACAAAACAAGAGTACCCGATACATCTTTCGGAAGCAACAAGTTTGTTGCAAGATTTGGAAGAACCAACTACTTTAATAAGAACCATCCTACTCTGAAAGAGCAGGAGAGGGGAGAAGAGTCCCAGGAAATACAGTCCAGCTCTGTAGTCTCACCCAGGTGGGGGCCAACTGGTGGAGTGAGGGCAGCTTCTCCTCTTGTCCCCCAGGGGACTACTGGCTGCCCTCCAAGCTCACCAACAACATTGGGTACGATGCTTTGGGTGATACCAGGTACTCTCCTGATATGAATCCATGCAGAGAACACCAAGGCAGTTTGTACTCTCCATTGTTTCTGGACCAAGTCCTCTTACCCAAGGCTCCTTGTACACACACACAGTACTAATAGAGTTCAGCCTTTAAAATGCAGGGAGTCTAGGGCCAGACGAGTAGCTCAGTTGGGTCCGAACCACAAGCCCTGGGCAACAGTGTCGCTGGTTGAATTCCCATATGGGGGAGTGTTGCCCCGGCTCGCTCCCTGCGGCCCGTGGCCCACCTAGAGTTCAGCAAGAGCGCATTGGTTTGCAGTCTGAGGCAGAAGCCTCAGGCTGGGCAAGTGCAGGAGGAGAGAGAGAAGACGACTGTGCAGAGATACGAGCTGCACCCGCGGCTCGCCGGGTCCCCAGGAAGCAGGGTGCAGAGCCCCGCAGCGACAGGGCAAGATCAGTCCCTGCACCCTTCCGGTTCAGGGATCAGTCTCTGTGCCCACCGGGTCCGGCAGAGCGCAGAAGCCTGAAACCCAGGAGCAAGGGAAAACAGAGGACTCACGGGCGGAGAAGCAGCGCGCCGGGCGGAGACGCAGGTCCCCGAGAGACGGAGCAGGGATTGGAGCCACACGGAAAGGTGCGCGCAGTCCCCTGAACCCCGGCGGCAGTCCGTCCAGAAGCGCAGCAGGAGAACGGCGCGGGCGGGCGTGCGCCGGCTCCGAGGCAGACGCCTTAAATCCGGGAGCAGGGGAAAAAAGAGGACTTGACCGCGGAGAAGGAGCGCGCCGGCTGGCCGGAGACGCAGGTCCCGGAGAGACGGAGCGGGGATCTTAGCCATGCGGCAGGGTGCTTGCAGTCCCCTAAATCCCAGCAGACCCTTTGGGAGAGCAGCAGGAGATCTGCGCGGGCGCACACCGGCTCTTCCGAGGCAGAAGCCTGAAACCCGGGAGCAGGGGGAAAAAAAGAAGACTGGCGCTCGGAGAAGCAGAACGCCAGGCAGAGACGCAGGTCCCCGAGAGACAGAGCGGGGATCTTAGCCACACGGTAGGGTGCGCGCAATTCCCTAAATCCCGGGCAGACCCTTTGGGAGAGCAGCAGGAACTCTGCTGGAGCATAAAAGGCAAAGGCCTTAGCTTAAAACGGTGTTGGAACTGTGGCTTTGTTTATTTTTATGTTTTTTTTTCCTTTTTCTACTCTTGAACAGAAAGCAAAAAAAACCAATAACACACCCACTCCCACAAACTTTGGCCCCCGCCAAGACAGTCTTAAACTGACTCCTGAATGGAGCAATAGGGGCAGACTAGGAAGATATTCCAACCTGCAGGGGGTTGAGAATTTCCACCCCAGTAAAGGCTGCAGAGAGAGACTACCTACCCCGCCCCCACCTTTATGCAAGGCTTGGGAGGCAAGGCAGGTTCACCTGCTGAGGCACTAATTAACAGATTCTTAGCAGCAGGCTTTTGGTAGTGAGGAATTCTTTAATTCTCCACGCTGTCAACCGAAAGGGTGCCCAGAGACACTCATTGAGCCTTTGGGGGTGCAGCCTGCCTTGGGACAGGCAAAAACAAAAAGGCAGTGACTTTGTAAAAACCACCAATCACACGTCACAACCACACTCAAGTACAGCAAACCTGCAGTGCCAGGATCACGCTAGGCATCAGGTGGCCTACTGTTCCTACAAGACGCACAGGAATTTTTGTACAGCAGACAAACTGAAGAGAGCTTGGTGGACTTTACCCAAGACCGGCACAGGTATTTTTGGTTTGTTTGGTTTTATTCTGTTTTGTTTCCCCTTTATTGGCTGCTTACCTTGGTTGTTTTGGGGTTTTATTTCTATTTCATTCTTATCATTTTGTAGTTTTTAATATAGGCATATATATAAGTGTATATAGGAGAATATATGTCCATATATATGGGTGTGTAGACAAATATATATATATATACATATATATATTCTTTTTCTTTTTCTTTCCTTTTTCTTTTTTCCCCACCCTCACTTTCTCTCTTATTTTATGCATTCTTCTCACTGCTATAATTTTCCTCTTTTCCTTTTTTCTGCAAATTTTATTTTTTTTTAAGTTTTATTCTCACTTTTTTTATATCATTATTTTAGTTTATTTTTACTTTTTATTTTTTAGGTATAGCCAATCGGTTTCTCATGTTTATTCTATTTTTTATTTTAGGATATTGTATTTTATTTTGTTTCCTCTTCTGTTATTATTCTGTGTGTGGTTTTTGTTTTGTTTCTGTTTGTTTTCTTCGTTAGTATGATTGATATTTCTGTACAAGTTGACTGTAGTTTGATGGTTGGTTTTTTTTAACTTGTGCGAGCATTTGGTTTCCTTTGGTGGCTGCGGAGGTTGTTCTTGTTGATCTGTTATGCTCTAAAATCACTCTGCAGCAGTGGGTCCAAACAAACAGACACAAGAATCATCATACCCGGAGGCCAACTTTAGATAAAACCAGAGCATTTCTGGGTTTGACATACAAGAGTCACACCCAAAAGGAAGTTGCTACAGGTACTAGGACCCATAAGGTCCAAGTTTCATCAGAGGGGTCAATCCTCTCACAGCAGCTCATAAACTGCAGATGCTGCTGATCCTCACAGCTAATCAATCTGGGAGTCAATCCCACCTACTGACAAACCAAAAGTAATCAAAACTAAAACTTCAACAAGTGAGGATGCACGACACAAGAAACACCTCAGATACAAGCACAGGAGAATAGGGAGACTTAGTAATTCAAATATAAAGGACACACACCATATAAGTTTACCCAGAAAAGACTGAGAAACCTGGGGGATCTATCTGTTATATTGAAGCAAACACAAAGAGTAAGCCAGAATGAGGAGACAAAGAAACACAACCCAAATAAAGAACAGAAGAAACTTTCTGAATCAGTGGAAATAGAGGAAATAGAGGTAACCAGCCTATCAGAGACAGAGTTCAGAACACTGATTATTAGAATGTTCAAGGAAATTGATGAAAATATAAAGAAGGATAGAGAAATCATGAAAAGCAACCAGCTAGAACTTAAGAACACAATTACTGAATTAAATAACAAACTTGATGGAATCACTAGCAGATTGGATGAAGCAGAAAATCGAATCAGTGACTTAGAAGACAAAATAGCAGAGATCACCCATGCGGAACAACAAAAAGAAAAGAGAATGAAAACCATGGAAAATAGTTTAAGAGAGCTGGGGGACAACATCAAACGCAATAACCCATGGGTCATTGGAGTACCAGAAGGAGAAGAGAGGGAGCAAGGGATTGAGAATATATTTGAAGTAATAAATAATGTCTGAAAAGTTCCTTAACCTGACAAAGGACATTGAAATACAAGCTCAGGAAGTGCAGAGAGCTCCAACCAGGATGATTCCAAACAGGGCCACTCCAAGACACATTATAGTGAAAATGGCAAGGGTTAAGGACAAAGACAGAATCCTTAAAGCAGCAAGGGAAAGGCAGCAAGTTACTTACAAGGGTACCCCCATAAGATTATCAGCTGACTTTTCTACAGAAACTTTGCAGGCCAGAAGGGAGTGGCAGGAGGTTTTCTAAGTGATGAAAAATAAAGGCCTACAACCTAGATTGCTGTATCCAGCAAGCTTATCATTTAAAATCGAAGGCGAGATAAGGAGCTTTGCAGAAAAGAATAAGTTAAGGGAATTCATTACCACCAAGCCAGCTTTGCAGGAAATGCTAAAATGGCTTCTTTAAGTAGAAGAGAAAAAAAAACCTAAGAAAGACTATGAACACAAATAACAAAATGGCAATAAATACACACCTATCAATAATCACATTAAATGTAAATGGATTAAATGCTCCAATAAAAAGACATAGGGTGGCTGAATGGATAAGAAAGCAAGACCCCAGCATATGCTGTATACAAGAGACTCACCTCAGATCCAAAGACTCATACAGGCTGAAAGTAAAGGAATGGAGTAAAATATTTCATGCAAATGGTACTGAGAAAAAAGCTAGAGTAGCTATACTTATATCAGATAAAATGGACTTTAAATTGAAGAATATAACAAAGGACAAAGAAGGACACTTCATAGTAATGAAGGGATCGATCCAACAAGAGGACATAACTCTAGTAAACATCTATGCACCTAACATAGGAGCTCCTAAGTATATAAAACAGATATTGTCAGACATAAAGACAGAGATCAACAGTAACACTATCATAGTAGAGGACTTCAACACCTCACTGTCACTAATGGACAGATCCTCCAGACAGAAAATCAATGTGGAAACAGCGACCTTAAATGACACATTAGACCAGCTGGATTTAACAGACATTTTCAGAGCATTTCATCCCAAAGCTACAGAATATACGTTCTTTTCAAGTGCACATGGAACATTTTCTAAGATAGACCACATGTTAGGCCACAAAACAAGTCTCAATAAATTTAAGAAGATTGAAATCATTTCAACTGTATTCTATGACCACAATGCTATGAAACTAGAAATCAATTATAAGAAGAAATCCGGGAAGCTGACAAATAAATGGAGGCTAAACAATATGCTATTAAATAGCGAGTGGGTCACAAATGAGATCAAGGAGGAAATCAAAAGATACCTCAAGACAAATGAAAATGAAAACACCACCACCCAAAATCTCTGGGATGCTGCGAAAGCAGTCCTAAGAGGGAAGTTTATAGCAGTGCAAGCCTACCTAAAGAAGGAAGAAAAATCTCAAATCAACAGGTTATCCTTACATCTAAGGGAACTGGAAAAAGAACAGCAAAAGAGGCCCAAGGGGAGTACAAGAAAGGAGATAATAAAGACCAGAGCAGAAATAAACAATATAGAGAACAGAAAAACAATTCAAAAGATCAATGAAACCAAGAGCTGGTTTCTTGAGAAGATAAACAAAATTGACAAACCTCTAGCCAGGCTCATCAAAAAAAAAAGAGAGAGGACTCAAATTAGCAAAATCAGGAATGAAAGAGGGGAAATAACTACAGACATCACAGAAATACAAAAAAATCTAAGAAATTACCATGAGCAACTATATGCCAACAAATTTGACAATCTGGAAGAAATGGATAATTTTCTAGAAGCATACAACCTTCCAAAGCTAACGCAAGAAGAAACAGAAAATCTAAATACCCTGATTACTACCAAGGAAATTGAATCAATAATTGACAAGCTCCCAAAAAACAAAAGCCCTGGACCAGACGGCTTCACAAGTGAATTTTATCAAACATTCAAAAAAGAACTACCACCTATTCTTCTCAAACTATTCCTAAAAATCCAGAAGGAGGGAAGGCTCCCAAACTCTTTTTATGAAGCTACTATCACCCTGATTCCAAAACCAGATAAAGACAGCACATAAAAGGAAAACTACAGGCCAATCTTCCTGATGAATATAGATGCAAAAATTCTCAATAAAATATTAGCAAACAGAATTCAGCAATGTATTAAGAAGATCATACATCATGATCAAGTGGGATTCATCCCTAGTGTGCAAGGCTGGTTCAATAACCGTAAATCAATTAATGTGATACACCACATCAACAAAATGAAGGATAAAGATCACATGGTCATTTCAATAGATGCAGAGAAAGCATTTGACAAAATCCAACAGCGATTTATGTTAAAAACCCTTAGCAAAGTGGGAATACAGGGATCATATCTCAACATAATAAAAGCCATATATGATAAACCTACAGCTAACATCATACTCAATGGGGAAAAGCTAAAACCATTCCCCTTAAGATCAGGAACAAGACAAGGCTGTCCACTTTCTCCTCTTTTATTCAACATAGTGCTGGAAGTTCTAGCCACAGCAATCAGACAACAAAAAGAAATAAAAGGCATCCAAATTGGCAAGGAAGAAGTAAAATTGTCACTATATGCAGATGACATGATACTGTATATAGAGAACCCCAAAGACTCCATCAAAAAACTATTGGAACTGATAGACGAATTCAGTAAAGTAGCAGGATATAAAATCAATGTTCAGAAATCAGTGACATTTGCATATACCAATAATAAACTAATGGAAAGAGAAATTAAGAAAACTGTCCCATTTACAATTGCGTCAAGAACTATAAAATACCTAGGAATAAATTTAACCAAAGAAGTGAAAGATCTGTACTCAGAAAATTATAAGACATTGAAGAAAGAAATCATAGAAGATACAAATAAATGGAAACACCTACCATGCTCATGGATAGGAAGAATTAATATAGTTAAAATGTCCATACTGCCTAAAGCAATATATAGATTCAATGCAATTCCTATCAAACTACCAAGGGCATTTTTCACAGAAATAGAAAATATAATCCTAAAGTTTATATGGAATCATAAAAGACCCAGAATAGCCTCGGCAATTCTGAGGAATAAAAACAAAGTTGGGGGTATCACGCTACCAGACATCAAAACCTACTACAAGGCCACAGTAATCAAGACAGTTTGGTATTGGCATAAAAACAGGCACATCGATCAGTGGAACAGAACAGAGAGCCCAGAAATAAATCCAAGCATTTACGGACAGTTAATATATGACAAGGGAAGCAAGAATTTACACTGGAGTAAAGATAGTCTATTCAATAAATGGTGCTGGGAAAATTGGACTGACACATGCAAAAAAATGAAACTGGATCATCTCCTTACGCCTTATACAAGAACAAATTCAAAATGGATTAAAGACTTAAATGTAAGACCTGAAACCATAAAAATCCTAAATGAAAATATAGGGAGTACATTTGCAGACATTACCCGGAGCAACATTTTTACTGATACATCCCTACGGGCAAGGAAAGTAAAAGAAAAAATGAACATATGGGATTATATCAGACTTAAAAGTTTTTTCACAACAAAGGAAACCATTAATAAAACAAAAAGGAAGCCTACTGAATGGGAGAATATATTTGCCAACGATATATCTGATAAGGGGTTAATATCCAAAATTTATAAAACACTCATGAAACTCAACACCAAAAAAACAAACAACCCAATTAAAAAATGGGCAGAAGATATGAAGAGACATTTCTCTAAAGAGGACATACAGATGGCCAACAGGCATATGAAAAAAAGTTCAACCTCACTGGTCATTAGGGAAATGCAAATAAAAACCACCATGAGATACCACCTCACTCCAGTCAGAATGGCTATCATCAACAAATCAACAAACAACAAGTGCTGGCGGGGCTGTGGGGAAAAGGGGACCCTGCTGCACTGTAGGTGGGACTGCAGATTGGTGCAGCCACTATGGAAGTCAGTATGGAGGTATCTCAAAGAACTGGAAATAGAGCTACCTTTTGACCCAGCAATTCCACTCCTAGGTATTTATCCTGAAAAAACCAAGACACTTATTCAAAATAAGTTATGCACCCCGATGTTCATAGCAGCACAATTTACAATAGCTAAGACTTGGAAACAACCAAAATGCCCGTCAGTAGATGACTGGATTAAGAAACTGTGGTATATTTATACAATGGAGTATTACTCCGCTATAAAGAAGAATGAAATCGTGCCATTTGCAATGATATGGATGGACCTAGAGACTATAATGTTGAGTGAAATAAGTCAGTCAGAGAAGGACAAATACCATATGATCTCACTTATATGTGGAATATGAAAAACTGTATGAATGAGCAAAATAAACAGAAACTGTCTCATAGATATAGAGGAAAAATCAGGGTTGCTAATTTGGAGAGGAATGGGAATGAGGGAGAAGGGGAAGGGATTAGACAGCAAAAATAGGCAACTACAATATTGCTACTGGGATAGGAAAAACAGTTTGGGGAATATAATTAATAATGTTGTAAATATTCTGTGGAATGTCAGATGATCATAGGTCTTGTTAGGGAGACCATTTCATGGATGGAGTAGAGGTTTGATCACTGCACTGTATTACTAAAGTGGAGGTGGTATACCTACTGTAATTGAATATATATAGATAGTCACGGGATGTGGATTATACTGTGGAAGAGAGTCAGAGGAAGAGTAATAGATATATATGATATAGGGGGGTGTGGGGGGGTGTATTGGGTGGGGGGTTTGTCACTTTGAGGGGTAAAATGTATAACTATTGCACTGTGTTGTACACCTGAAACTATTGGGGGTGGGGGGGTTGTCACTTTGAGGGGTAAAATGTATAACTATTGCACTGTGTTGTACACCTGAAACTAATTAAAAATAAAATTAAATTAAAAAAAACTATTGGAACTGATAGACGAATTCAGTAAAGTAGCAGGATATAAAATCAATGTTCAGAGATTAGTGGTATTTGCATATATCAATAATAAACTAATGGAAAGAGAAATTAAGAAAACTGTCCCATTTACAATTGTGTCAAGAACTATAAAATACCTAGGAATAAATTTAACCAAAGAAGTGAAAGATCTGTACTCAGAAAATTATAAGACACTGAAGAAAGAAATCATAGAAGATACAAATAAATGGAAACACCTACCATGCTCATGGATAGGAAGAATTAATATAGTTAAAATGTCCATACTGCCTAAAGCAATATATAGATTCAATGCATTTCCTATCAAACTACAAAGGGCATTTTTCACAGAAATAGAAAATATAATCCTAAAATTTTTATGGAATCATAAAAGACACAGAATAGCCTCGGCAATTCTGAGAAATAAGCACAAAGTCGGGGGGATCATGCTACCAGACATCAAAACCTACTACAAGGCCACAGTAATCAAGACAGTTTGGTATTGGCATAAAAACAGGCACATCGATCAGTGGAACAGAACAGAGAGCCCAGAAATAAATCCAGGCATTTACGGACAGTTAATCTATGACAAGGGAAGCAAGAATTTACACTGGAGTAAAGATAGTCTATTCAATAAATGGTGCTGGGAAAATTGGACTGACACATGCAAAAAAATGAAACTGGACCACCTCCTTACACCTTATACAAGAACAAATTCAAAATGGATTAAAGACTTAAATGTAAGACCTGAAACCATAAAACTCCTAAAAGAAAATATAGGGAGTACATTTGCCGACATTATCCGGAGCAATATTTTTACTGATACATCCCTACGGGCAAGGGAAGTAAAAGAAAAAAATGAACATTATATCAGACTTAAAAGTTTTTTCACAACAAAGGAAACCATTAATAAAACAAAAAGGAAGCCTACTGAATGGGAGAATATATTTGCCAACGATATATCTGATAAGGGGTTAATATCCAAAATTTATAAAACACTCATGAAACTCAACACCAAAAAGACAAACAACCCAATTAAAAAATGGGCAGAAGATATGAAGAGACATTTCTCTAAAGAGGACATACAGATGGCCAACAGGCATATGAAAAAAAGTTCAACCTCACTGGTCATTAGGGAAATGCAAATAAAAACCACCATGAGATACCACCTCACTCCAGTCAGAATGGCTATCATCAATAAATCAACAAACAACAAGTGCTGGTGGGGCTGTGGGGAAAAGGGGATCCTGCTGCTCTGTTGGTGGTATTGCAAATTGGTGCAGCCACAATGGAAGTCAGTATGGAGGTATCTCAAAGAACTGGAAATAGAGCTACCGTTTGACCCAGCAATTCCACTCCTAGGTATTTATCCTGAAAAAACCAAGACACTTATTCAAAAAAAGTTATGCACCCCGATGTTCATAGCAGCACTATTTACAATAGCTAAGACATGGATACAACCAAAATGCACATCAGTAGATGACTGGATTAAGAAACTGTGGTATATTTATACAATGGAGTATTACTCCGCTATAAAGGAGAATGAAATCGTACCATTTGCAATGATATGGATGGACCTAGAGACTATTATGTTAAGTGAAATAAGTCAGTCAGAGAAAGACAAATACCATATGATCTCACTCATATGTGGAATCTGAAAAACTGTATGAATGAGCAAAGTAAACAGAAACTGTCTCATAGATATAGAGGAAAAATCAGGGTTGCTAATTGGGAGGGGAATGGGGATGAGGGAGAAGGGGAAGGGATTAGACAGCAAAAATAGGCAACCACAATATTGCCACTGGGATATGAAAAACAGTTTGGGGAATATAATTAATAATGTTGTAAATATTCTGTGGAATGTCAGATGATCGTAGGTCTTGTTAGGGAGACCATTTCATGGATGGAGTAGAGGTTTGATCACTGCACTGTATTACTAAAGCGGAGGTGGTATACCTACTGTAATTGAATATATATAGATAGTCACGGGATGTGGATTATACTGTGGAAGAGAGTCAGAGGAAGAGTAATAGATATATATGATATGGGGGGAGTGGGGTGGCGAATTGGGGGTGGGGGTTGTCACTTTGAGGGGTAAAATGTATAACTATTGCACTGTGTTGTACACCTGAAACTAATTAAAAATAAATTAAAAAAATAAAATAAAATAAAGCGCAATTCGAAAGTCAGTCGCATGGCTGGATTTGGCGCAGTCGGCAATACAATGGGTTGTCACGCCTAACGCGTTAGCTGCTACTGGGGAAGAGAGATATGTTGACTAGCATCAGGGACCATGGTTGGATCCCTTCTAACAACATGCTTTCCGAATGGGCAGCAAAGTCAATTGCAGAGGTCCCTGCCTCGGAGAACTGAAATCAATTCAGCCATGTGGCACAACCGAGTGCAGTCACATCAAGACAGACGCTCATCCTCTAGCTCAAAATAAGTTGTGTGCCTTCTGGTACCTAACTGAGTGAACTCAGGAAAACGCCTCCCGAAACCCTGACTTACCGCAAGCCTTGCACTGGAAAGAATGCAGGTAACTGTGTGGCTGCTGCCCAAAGCGTTTCGGTGTCACGAGCAGGCCTTTCTGAAATTCCACTGCAATGCCCAACGCTTGCAAATGTCAGTACTGAACACAAACGAACCTCAAAACTACAGGAAATATTAAGCCACACGAGAAGAGGAAGAGCACATTCACTTTTAGAGCTGATTGGCACTATGAAACACAGGTTTGCCTTCGCAAGCAAAGTGGATGGATGTATTTTCGTCTAAAGGGGGTTTCCTAACTCAATCACATGGCTGGATGTGGTGCATTCAGCAATAGAATCAGTTTTCCTTCCTAACGCGTTTGCTGATACGGGTGAAGAAGACATGTTGGGTAGCATCAGGGACTGTGTTTGTCTCACTTCTAACCAATCTCGTTCAGAATTGGCAGAATAGTCAATTGTGGCGGTCTCTGCTTTGGAAAACTGAAATCATACCACTATGTCAAAAAACTAGCGCAGTCAGCCCAAGGCATAGCCTTCTTCCGCTGGCTTGCACATTATGAGCATTCTGGTAACTACTGAGTGAACCAAGGAGTAGGCCTCCCAACCCATTCACTTAGCGCAACCCTTATTTAGGAAGGAATGCAAGGAGCTGTGTCGCTGCTGCCCAAAGTGTTTCAGTGTTCGTGACCAAGGCTCCCTGAAATTCCACCGTTATACCCAATTCTTGCAAGTGTCAGTACTGAAGAGGAAAGAACCTCAAATCTATTGGAAATATTAAGCGACACGAGAAAGGGAACAGTGCATTCACATACAGAGCTGCTTTGCACTAAGAAACACATGATAGCCTTAGCAAGCAAAGTGGATGCATGTTTTCGTCTAATGCGGGATTCCACAGTCAGTCAGATGGCTGGATGTGGAGCATTCAGCAATAGAATGAGTTGTCATTCTTAACATGTTAGCTGCTACTGGGGAAGATATGTATGTTGACTAGCATTAAGGACAGTTGTTGGATCCCTTCTAACAAACCTGCATTCCGAATGGGCAGGAAAGTCAATTGTGGAGGTCCCTGCCTCAGACAACTGAAATTTATTCAGCCATGCCGAACAACCTAGTACAGTCAGATCATGGCAGAAGCTTCATTCTTAGGCACACACATGTGCCTTTAGGTACCTGAGTGAACCAAGGAAAAGGCTTCCTGAAACACTGACTTAACGCAACCCTTGAACTGGAGGTAATGCAAGGAACTGTGTGGCTGTTGCCCAAAGTGTTTCAGTGTTTGTGGCCAAGGCTCTCTGAAATTCCACTACAATGCCCAATGCTTGCAAGTGTGAGAACTGGATACAAACGAAAGTCAAAGCTATTGGAGACATTAAGCCACAGGAGAAGAAGAACAAGGTACTCACGTTCAGCTCTGATTGGCACTGTAAAACTCAGGTTTGCCTAAGCAAGCGAATAGGATATATGTGTTTTCCTCTAAAATGGCTATCCCAAGTGAGTTGCACGGCTGTTTGTGGATCAGCAGGAATGACAAAGCCTCTGAAATTCCACTGCAATGCCCAATGCTTGCAAGTGTCAGTACTGTATAAAGTGAACCTCAAATCACTGGATACATTTAGCTACAAGAGAGCAGGAAGAATGCATTTACATTCACTCCATCTTGGCACTATGATCCACATGTTTTCCTAAGCAAGCTAAGTGGAAGGATGCGTTTTCGTCTAAAGCGGGTTTCCAAAGTCAGTTGCATGGCTGTCTGTGGAGTAGTTGGTAATAGAATGAGTTGTCCTAACGCGCTTGCTGGTACTATGGAAGGGAGCCATGTTGACTCACATTTGGGCCTTTGTGTCGCTACCATCGATTATGTGTGTCATTCAGAATAGGGAGAAAGGGCGAGTGCAGATGTCCCTGTCTCCAACAACTAAAGTCAATATCGCCATGCCTGGTAACCTGGTGCAGTCATCTGTCAGGGAGGTTCATCTCCAGGCGGGTATGTGATGTGCCTTCCAGTAACTAACTGAATGAATGAAGCAAAAGGCCTCCCAACAACCTGATGTAACACAACCCCTGCACAGTAAGGAATGTAGGTGACTTTGTGCCTCTGCCAAAAGCATTTTACTGTTCACCGCCAAGCCTCTTTGGAATTCCACTGCAATGCCCAATGCTTGCAAGTGTCTGTACTGAAGACAAACGAATCTCAAAGCAATTGGAAACATTTAGCCACACAAGAGGAGGAAAGTGCATTTTTGTTGAGAGCTGTTTGACACTATGAAACTCGTATGCCTAAGCAAGAGATGTGGAAGGATGTGTTTTGGTCTAAAATAACCCATTTGGCTGCCTTTGAAGCACACAGCAATAAAATGAGTTGACATCCTAACGCATTTGTGGATACTAGGGAAGAGAGACATGTTGACTGGCATTAAGGCCCTTGTTTGGCTTCCATTGATCAAATGTGCATTCAGAAGAGGCAGAAAATACAGGTGGGGTGGTCCTTCCCTCCAAAAACTGAAGTCAATATTGCTCTGTCTGGCAACAGGTGTAGCCAGATCAGGACGGTCGTCTTTGTATGTATGCCTGTACTTTCTTTCCATTCTGGTAACTAATAGCATGATCCGAGAAAAGGACCCCTGTAAACATGATGTAAGGCTACCACTGCAAAGGGAAAAAAGGGACTGTGTAGCTGCTTCTAAAAGCGTTTTAGTCTTCTCCAATGGAACTTCTTGGAATTCCACTGCAATGCCTAACGTTTACAAGTGTCTGTACTGAAGACAAACACGTCACAGTTATTGGAAACAGTGTGCCACTCGAGAGGAGGAACAGTGTGTTTCTTTCAGTGGGGCCTGGCCCTATCAACACATGATTGCCTAAGTAAAAGAGGATGACGGATGTGTTTTCATGTAAATCAAATTTCAATCACATGTCTGCCTGTGGAGCCAACGTGCAAAGAATCAGTAGTCATTTCAAACACATTAGTTGATACCCGGGAAGAGAGAGAGACATTTCCACTGGCATTAGGCCCCTTGTTTTGCTCCCATCGTTCAAATGTCGACTGGATAAGGGAGACCAGTGGAAGACAGGCACCTTGGCCTAGACATGGGTGAGAAAGGGCAGTCTGGTGGTCCCTAGTTGGCTGTGCCACTTTCAAGTCCGTGGCCGACTGCTTGCCTCTGCCCCACCTTGTGAAGACTATGGCCACTTGGCTTCCCCTGTTCACCTTTGTCCAGTCTTCCCCTCCTACCACTTGTACAGTCCAGAGCCTACTGCCTTCCCCTGTTCCCCCTTGTCAGGCATCCTATGTTCCTCTGCTCCCTCCTCTCGAGCCCAGGGCTTCCTGACTTCCTTTTCTACAACTCATCCAGTCTAGATCTTCCTGCCTTTCCCTGCTCCCCCTTCAACAAAAATAGTCAATTGCCTTCCGCTGCTCCACATTTCTAGCCCACGGACACATGCTTACCCCTGCTTCCCTTTGTCCGCCCCATGGTCGCCTGACTTCCCAGCTCCCCCTTGTCCAGCACAAGGCAGCCTGACTTCATCCTCTCCCCATCATCCAGCCCGTGGAAGCATGCCTTCCCTGCTCTCCATTATCAAGCTCCAGACCACCTGCCTTTCACTGCTACACCTTGTTTAGCCTGTGGCTGCCCTAATTCCCTTCTCCCCATTGTCTATCCAAGGTCCAGTTGCTCCCATAATCCACCCTGTGGCTGCCTGGAATCTCATGCTCTCCCTGGTCCAGCCCATGTCCACCCCATTTCCCTGGTCCACTTTGTCCAGTGCATCACTGCCTGCCTTGCCTTGCTAAACCTTTTCCAGCCCATAGAATCCTGCTTTCCCTGCCCCTCTTTGTGAAGCACGTGGTTGCTTTCATTCCCCTGTTCTTCCTGGAATAGCCCATGGCTGCCTGCCTACACCTACTCCCACATGTCCAAAACAGAGCCGCCTGCCTTGCCCTGCTCACCCTTGTCTAGCCCGAGGTTTCCTGTCTTCCACTGCTCCCACTATTCAGCCCCTGGCCACCTGCCTACCTCTGCTCCCAGTTTACCAGCTCAGGGCAGCCAGCCTTCCCTGGGCCCCCTTGTTTATCCCAGAGCCACCTACCTTCTGCTGCTCCCACTTGTCCAACCATGGCCACCTGCCTTGCCCTGCTCACCATTACAGAGCCCCAGGTCGCCTACCTCTTCGTGCAGCATGTGGCCACATGCCTTTCCCTTATCCTCCTTTTCCAGCTGTGTCCTCCTACCTTCCAGTGCTCTCCCTTGCCTAACCCATGGCTGCCTGCAGTCCCCTGCACTCCCTAGCCAACCCATGACTGCCGTCCTTCCCCGTCCTTCCTTGTCAAGGCCAGGGCAATTTGACTTCCCCTCCTCCCCCTTGTTCTTTTTGGCCATCTGCATTCTCCTGTTCCCACATGTCCAACCCGTGGCCGCCTGACTTACCCTGCTACTCCTTGTCCAGCCCAGGTCTGCATGGGTTCTCCTGCATGCCCTTGAACAGCCCATGTCCCCCTGCCTTCCCCTGTTCCACCTTGTCAGCCCAGGGACACCTAGCTTCCCCTGCTGCCCAATGTCCACCCCATGACCACCTTCGTTCCCTTGATCAACCTTGTCCAGCCGAGGGCTGCCTGCCTTCCCTTGTTACCAATTGTCCAGGGTGTCTGGTTCTCCTGCGTCCGTTTTTCTGGCTGTGGACTCCTGCCTTCCCCTGCTCCCATATGTCCACCTCTTGTCTGCCAGCCTTCCCCTGCTCCCCCGAGTCGAGCCTGTGGTCTCTTGCATACCCCTGCTCCCCTTTGTCCCTATGAGGCCACCTGCCTTCCCCTGTTACCACTTGTCCAGCCCCTGGCCACCTATCTTCCCCTGCTCTCCACTGTCCACTCCATAGCCACCTGCCTTCCCCTGGTCCCCCTTGAGCAGTCAAGGCTCCCGACCTTCCCTGCTCTGCCTTTTCCAAACCCATGAGTGCTTGCCGTTCCCTAGATAAGCTGTACAGCCCGTTGCCACCTGACTCCTCCTCCCTTTGGTCCAGCTGGTGGCCCCTTGCTTCCCCTGATCCCCATTGTCCACCTACGGACCTCCTGCTTTCTCTTGCTCCGCCTTGTCCATCTCGTAGCCACCTGCTTTCCGCTGCACCTCTTTGACCAACCATAGTGGCATGCCCACCCCTGATCCCACATTTCTAGCCCAGGAATGTGTGGCAACCCCTGCTTCCTTTTGTCCACCCCATAGTCACCTGACTTCCCCGGCTCCCCCTAGTCTAGCACAGGACCGCCTGACTTCATCTGCTCCCCCTCATCCAGCCTGTGGCTGCAGGCCTTCCCTGCTCTCCATTGTCAAGTTCCAGGCCACCTGCCTTTCACTGCTATACCTTGTTTAGCCTGTGGTCGCCCTAATTCTCCTTCTTCCCCATTGACCAGCTGAGGTCCAGCTGCCATCTCCTGCTCCCTTTCTTCACCCTGTGGCTTCCTGAATTCCCGTGCTCTCCCTTGTCAAGTACAGGGCTGCCTGACTTCCCTGCTCCCGTTTCTCCAGCCCATGGCTGCCTGCCTTTCGTGTCTCTCAATTGTCTAGCCCGTGAACCCATGAGCCATTGCATTCACTTCACACCCTTGTATAGCCCGTGGCTGCCAGACTACCCTGGCTCTCCCTTTTCCAGGTCAGGTTCGCCTGCTCTTGCTTGTTCCCCCTTGTACAGAACATGGTGGACTGCCTTCCCCTGGTCCCCCTTCTACTACCCAGGGATTCCTGCCTTCACCTGCTCTCTCTTGTGAATCCCATCTCTGCCTGTATTTCCCATCTTCCCCTTCTCCAGTCCATGGCCTCCTCCCTTTCTCTGTACCCCCATGTCCACCCTGTGGCTGCCTGCCTTCCCCTGCTACTCCTTATACACTCTGTGTCCCTGTGCCTTCCCATGGAACCCATTGTCCAGCCTGCAGCCCCCTGTCTTCTTCTCCCCCTTGTCCAGCCTTTTGCAGCCTGCTTGGGACTCCCATTTTTCCAGTCATGGCCTCTTGTCTTCCCCTGCTAACAATTGTCCAGTCTATGTCCACTAGCCTTCCCCTGCTCCCCCTTGTCAAGCTCATGATTGCCTGGATTCCCCTGCTCCCCCCCTGTCCAACCTGTGGCCACCTACATTCCCCTTCTTCACATATCTAGCCCGTAGCCACCTTCCTCTCCCAGCACACCCTTGTGCAGCACGGTGCTGCCTGCATTCCCCTGCTTCCTTTTGTCCAGCCCATGGCTTCCTCTCTTTCCCTTCTTTCCCATGTCCACCCTGTTGCTGCCTGCCTTTCCTGCTTCCCCATTTTCACCTCATGGCTGCAGGCTTACCCCTGCTCCCCATTGCCCATCCCATGGATGCTTGCCTTCTCCTGCCAACCCCTTCAGCCTGCGGGTGACTGCCTTTCAGTGCTTCCCCTCAACCAGCCTGTGGCTGCCTGTCTACCCCTTCTCTCCAATGTCCATTGCGGGGCTGCCTGCATTCCCCTACTCACCCTTATCTATCCCAAGGCCTCTTGTGAATCCTGTCTCTGCCTGTATTTCCCTTCTTCCCCTTCTCCAGCCCATGGCCTCCTCCCTTTCTCTGTACCCCCATGTGCACTCTGCGGCTGCCTGCCTTCTCCTGCTCTTCCTTGTCCAGCTCAGTCCCGAAGGCTTACATTGGCCCCATTGTCCAGGCCATAGCTGCCTGTTTTTCCCTGTAACTGCTTGTCCAGCCCATGGCCGCCTGACTACCACTGTTCTTCTTTGTCCAGCCCAGGGTTTCCTGCCTTCCCATGTTCTCCCTTCTCAAGCCATGGCCCCTTGTCTTTCCCTGCTCCCTCTTGTATAGCTGAGGTCCTTCTGTAAATTCCCTGCTATCAATTTCCAGCCCAGATCCACTTCCTTTCCTTTTCACATTCCAAGGCCACCTGCCTTCCATGGCTTCCACTTTTTAAGCACATGGAAGCCTGCCTTCCTTTCCTCCTGTGGTCCAGTCCATGGCTGCCTACCTTCCCATTCATCTCATTGTCAGGCCTTCACCGATGGATGTCCTCTGCTCCCCTTTACCCAGCTCGTGTCCTCCTGCTTTCTTTTGCTCCCCCATTGTCTAGCACATGGCTGCCTAATGTCTTGAATCCTTTTGTTCAGCTTGTGGCCTCCTGAGTTCCCCTGCTCCCTTTTGGCCAGCCCAAAACTGCCTGTTTTCCCCTGCTCCCCTTCTCTAATTTGTGGCCGCCTACTTTTCCCTGCTCCCCATGTCCAGCCCTTGGCTGCCTGCCTTTCTCAGCTCACCCTTGTGCACGCTGGTGCTGCCTGCTTTCTCCTGTTTCTTTTTTTTTTTTTGAGGGCAGGGTCACTGGCTTTCATATGTGGGACCGACCTGGGGCTGCTGGCTTCCCAAGCCAGCGCTTAACCACTGCACCACTCGGCTGTCCCCCTCCTGTTTCTTTTGCTCCAGCCCATGACCTCCTGTCTTCCCCTGCTCCTCCTTGTCCAACTCAGCCCTGACTGCCTTCCCCTGCACCCACTTGTCCTGCTCATGACTGCCTGCCTTCCACTACTTCCCCATTTCCACCTTATGGCTACGTACCTTCCCCTGGACCCCCTTGCCTAACCCGTGGCCGCCTGACTTCCTTTCATCCCACTGGTATAACTGATGGTCACCTCCTTCACCTGCTCTCACTTGTCCTGCCATGGCCACCTGGCTTTCCATGCTAACAGTTGTCCTACCCAGGGCTACTTGCCATCAGTTACTACCTGGGCCCACTCTATGGCTACCTGCAGTCCTCTGCTCTCTGTTATCCAGCTGAGGGCTGCCTTCCTTCCCCTGCGACCATATGCCCAGCCCAGGTCCACTTGCCTCCCCTGCTTTCCCTTGTCTGGTAGTGAAGGCCTGCATTTTTGTTGCAACTCTTGGTGCAGCCCAGGGCTTCTTGCCTTCCCATGCTACCACTAGTACAGCCCAGGGACACCTGACTTCTTCTGTTCCCAGTTGTCTGGCCATGGATGCCTGCCTTGCCTAGTGCCCCTCTCCAGCACTTGTCTGATGGCCTTCCACTGCTACCCCTTGCCTGTTTTCCCATTGACGCCTGTTTTCCCCTGTCCACCGTTCATCCCATGGCTGACTGAATTCTTGTGCTCCCCATCGAACAACCCATTGATGCCTCTCTACTCCTCCCTAATGTCTAGTTTAGGGCCACCTGCGTTTCCCTACTCACCCTTGTCTAGCCCGAGGCCACCTGCCTCCTGTGCTCTCCATTTCTCATCCTGGAGCTGCCTGCATTGCCCTGCTCCCCTTATCTAACCAGTTGTCATGTGCCTCCCCTTGCTCCCCTAATACAATCTGTGACCCTGTGCCTTCACGTACTCCTTCGTGTCCAGCCCTTGAACACCTGCCTTCACCTGCTCCCCCTTGTGAAGCCCGTCTCTACCTGCTTTCCCCTGGTTATGCTTCTCCTGCTTGTGACCACCTGTTTCTCTGTTTCTCCTTGTCCATCCCATGACTGCCTGAATTCCTCTGCAGCCCCTTGTCCAGCCAATGGCCACTCGCCTTCTCCTCCTCTCCCTGGTTCAGCATGGATGCATGCTTCCCCTGCTCCCCCTAGTCCTGTCCATAGCCACATCCTTCCCCTGCTACCAAGTGTCCAGCCCAGGGCCGCCTGCCTTCCCCTGCTTCCCCTTATCCAGCTCAGTGCCACCTGCTTTCTCCAGCTCCTCCTTTTCAGTACTGTGACCGCATGTCTTCCCTCTCCCCCTTCTCCAGCCCATGGTCATGTGTGTATTCCTGTTTCCCCTTGTCTCTTTGTGGCCACATGCCTTTCCCTGCTCCCAATTGTGCTTTCCTAGGCTGCCTTACTTCTCCTGCTACTCTCTGTCCTTCCCGTGACTGCCTGCCTTCCTGTGTTCCCACTTGTCCAGGCCTATGCCCCTTCACTTCTCCTGCTACCCTTTTTCCTGCCCGTGACCACCTGCCTTCCTGTACTCCCATTTGTCCAGCATAAGAGATGAGGAAGAGGGTGTTTTCATTCATAACAGCTTGGCAGTATCAAACACAGGTTTACCTAATGGGGGGAAGGATGTGTTTTCGTTAAAAAGGGGTTTCCAAAGTCAATCATATGTATGCCTGGGGAGCAGATGGCAATAGAATGAGTTGTCATCCCAAACGCTTTTGCTGGTATTAAGGATGAGAGACATCGACTCACATTTGGGCCCTTGTTTGTCTCCCATCGATCAAATGTGTATTTACAGCAGGTAGAAAACACGAGTGGAGTGGTCCTTAACTCTGAAAACTGAAGTCAATATCGTCATGTCACGCAACCTGCTGAAGCCAGATCAAGCAGGGAGGCTTCGTACATATGTGGGTAATTTCTGTCAATTCTGGTAACTAACTAAGAGAATGATCCAAGAAAATATCCTCCTGTAAACGTGAGGTAACACTACCCCTGCAAAGTAAGGAATGTAGGGAACTGTGTAGCTGTTGCTAAAAGTGCTTCAATCTTCATGAAACGCACTTCTTGGAATTCCACTGCAATGCCCAATGTTTGCAGGTACCTGTAGTGAATGAAGACAAATGAACATCACAGATATTGGAGACATTTTGCAACCTGAGGCGAGGAAGAGTGTGTTTCCCTCAGAGTGGCTTGGCAATATCAAACACAGGTTTGCCTAAGTTAGAGAGGTGGAAGGATGTGTTTTCGTCTAATGCGGGTTTCCAAAGTCAATCACATCGCTGCTTGTGTGTCAGATGGTAATAGAATGAGTTATCATTGCAAACGCATTTGCTGATACTAGGGAAGAGAGTTGTCGACCGCCCTTCGGTCCCTTGTTGGCTCCCATCAATGAAATGGGCATTCATAATAGGCAGAAAACACCAGGGGGCTGTCCCTGCCTCCGAAAGCTGAAGTCAATATCGTCATGTCTGGCAACCTGTTAAAGCCAGATCCAGATGACAAAATAATGAGTTGTCATTCTGACCATGTTTGATAATACCAGGGAAAAGAGACATTTCCACTGGCATTAGGGCCCTTGTTTGACACCTGTCGATCAAATGTGCATTCAGAGTAGGCAGAAAACATGAGAGGGTTTGTCCCTGCCTCTGAAAACTGAAGTCAATATCACCATGTCTGGCAACCTGGTGAAGCCAGATCGAGCAGGGAGGCTACTTCCGTATTTGGGTCATTTCTGTCTGTTCTGGTAACTAACAGAATGATTCAAGAAAAAGGCCTCCTGAAAACGTGATGTAAGGCTACTTCTGAACAGTGAGGAATGTAGGGAACTATGTAGCTGTTGCTAAAAGTGTTTCAATCTTTGTGATCAGAGCTCCTTGGATTCCACTGCAATGCCCAGTGTTTTCAAGTGTCAATATTGCAGACAAACACACTTCACAGCATTGGAAACATTTTGCCTCCCAAGAGGAGGAGCAGTGCATTTTTGTTCAGAGTGGCTTGGCACTACGAAACACATGTTTGCCTAAGTTACAGAGGTGGAAAGATGTGTTTTCATCTAAAGCGGGTTTACAAAGTCAATCACATGTCTGCCTGTGAAGCATATGGCAAAAGAATGAGTTGCCACTCCAAACCAGTTTGCTAATACTCGGGAAGAAAGGGAGAGAAGTGGAGGGCAGGTGCCCTGGGCTAGATGAAGGGGTTCGTGGGAAGGCTGGTGGCCCTTAGCTAGACAGGGAGGAGCAAGGAGAAGCAGGCAACCACAGTCTTGACAAGGGCGAGCTCAAGGATGTAGGGAACCATGAGGTGGACAATGATGCACAGTGTAAGTCATCTGGCCATGGGGTGGACATGTGGGAGCCAGTGTAGGCAGACAGACTTGGGCGTCAGAAGAGTAGGCATGGGAAGGCAAGCAGCCATGGGTTCTACAAAGGGGTACAGGGGAAGGCAGACAACTCTGGGAAGGACAAGTGTTAGCAGGTGAAGGCATGCAAACATGGAGTTTACCAGGGGCAGCAGGGGATGAGAGATGACCACATGCTGGAAAAGGGGGAGATGGGAAAAACAGGCTGTTCTGGGATGGAAAAGTGGAAGCAAGGGATGACAGGTGGCCATGGGCTGGACTAGGGAATATAAGGAATGGCAGGCAGCCATGAATTAACAAGGGGGAACAAGGTAAGGCAGACAGCCCAGGCTGGACAAGGGAAATCTGGGGAAGGAAAGCAGCCACGGGCTGGACAAAGGTGTGCAGAAGAAGGCAGATGGCCAGGGGCTCGACCTAGGGGAGCAGGGGCAGGCAGGGCGCCACAGGTAAGACAAGGGGGAGCAGTGGGAGGCAGGCAGCCACAGACTGGAATAGGGGAGTAAGGGAAGGCAGGTAGCCCTGGATTAGACAAAGTTGAGCAAGGAAAAGCAGGTGGCCATGGGCTGTGAAAAGGGGACCAGGGGAATGCAGGCACCCTTGGATGGGACAAGGAGAGCAGAGAAAGGCAGGTGCCATGGGATGGACAAATGAAAGCAAGGGACAGTATGTTGCCCTGGGCAGCACTAGTGAGAACAGGGAAAGTCAGGCTGCCACAGGATAGTAATGGAAGAGCAGGGAAAGGCAATGTGCTGGACAAGGGGGATCAGAGGAAATCAGGCAGCCCTGGCTGGACAAGGGATAGCAGGGGAAGACAGGCAATTATGGCCTGGACAAGGGATAGCATGGGAAGGCAGGTGGCCATGGACTTCACCAAGGGGATTAGAGTAAGGCATATGGCCATGGGACAATTAGGTGTGGGACAATTAGGTGCAAGCTAAAGCAGGCAGTTATGGGTGGGACAAGGGGAACTGGGGAACACAGGTGACCCTGGCTGAACAAGGGTAGCAGTGGAAAGCCAGCGGCCATGAGCTGGATGAAGGGGAACAGGCAAAAGCATGTGGTCACTGGCTACACAAGGGGGTGCAGATGAAGGCAAGTGGCCATGGGCTGGAGGCTGGACATAGGAGAGCAGGGGAAGTCAAGCTGCCTTTTGGTGGACAAGGAGGAGTGGGGCAAGGCTTGCAGCCTCAGGTTATACTAGGGAGAGCAGGGATGAGCAGGCAGCCTTGGGCTAAACAAGGGGAGTAAGGAAAGACAGTTGGTTTCAGGTTAGACAAGGGACAGCAAGGATAAGCTAGTGGACAGGGATGGGAAAACAGGGGGCAGGGGAAGGCTGGTGTCCATGGAGTGGTCTGGATAAGTGGCAGCAGGTGAAGGCAGGTGACCATGAAGTGGACAGGATGAGCAGGGGAATGCAGCGGTCATAGTGTGGACAAAGGGGAGCAGTGAAAAGCAGGTGGCAATGGGGTAGAAAGGGGGAACAGGATAAAGCAGGCAGCCACATGCTGGAGAAGGAGGAAGACAGGAAAGCACATGGCCACGGGCTATAAAAAGAGTCAAAGGGGGAGGCAGGAGGCACTGGACAGTACTAGTGGGAGCAGGGCAAGGCAAGCTAGATTGTGCTGGACAAGTGGGAGTATAAGTCAGGAGGCCCATTGTACAGGCGGTCTGTACAAGGGAGAGCACTGGAGGACAGGCATCTCTGCCTTAGACAAGAGGAGCAAGGGAAAGCAGGTGACCATGGGCTGGACAATAGGGAATAAGGGAATGCATGCGACCATGGGATATAGAAGGGGGAAAAGGGGAAGGCAGGCGTCCCTGGAGAGTACTAGGTGTAGTAGGGGAAGGCAGCACGCCATGCAGTAAGAGGATAGGGGAATGCCGGCAGCCCTGGCTAGACAAGGAATATCAGGGAAGTCAGGCAGCCACAGCCTGTACAAAGGATAACACAGGAAGGCCGGAAGCCACGGGCTGCACTAGGGGGAATTGAGTAAGGCATGTGGCCAGGGGCTGGACAATTATGAACAGGCTAAACGAGGAGAAGGGACAAGGTGAACTGGGAATGCTGGTGGCCCTCGGCTCGAAAGAGGGAGCAGTGGAAGGCAGCCGGCCACAGGGTGGACAGTGGGGCACAGGGGAAGGCATTCGTCCCTGACACACAAGGAAAACCAGGGGAAGGCAGGAGGGCATGAGTGGGACAGGGGGGTACAGGTTAGGGCAGGTAGCCATGGGATAGACAAGGAGAGCATGAAAATGTAGGTGGCCCTGGGCAGGAAGAGGGAGCCAGGGAAAGTGAGCAGCCACAGGGTGGATAAAGGGAAGCAGGGGAAGGCAAGCTACCACCAGCTGGGCAAGGGGTAGCAAGGCTAGGCAGGCATTAACGGGTCGGACAATGGGGAGCTGAGGAAGGCTAGACAAGGGTAAGCAAGGAAAGGCAGGTGTCCCGTGGCTGACAAGGGCATCATGGGAACTCAGTATTCCACGGGGTGGAACGGGAGATAGGGGTAGGCAGGTGTCATCAGTTTGACAACTGGAAGCAGGGGAACGGAGGTGGCTATGGGCTGCATGAGGGAGAGGTAGGAAGGGCAGTCAACAACAGAGTTGAACAAAGGCAGCACAAGAAAAAAGGTGGTCATGCACTTGACAAGGGGTAGCAGGGGAAGGCAGGTGGCCACAGGCTTGACATGGGGGAACAAGTGAAAGAAGATGGCCACGGTCTCTATAAGGAGCAGGGGAAATCAGACAGCATTGGGCTGGAAAAGGTGGAGCAGGGAAAGGCAGACAGCCATGGGCTGGACAAGTGGAGGCAGAGGAAACTAGGTGGCCACAGGCTGCACAAGGGAGAGCAAGGGAAGGCAGGTGGCCCCGGGCAAGACAAGGGTGGGGCAGCGAACGGCATCTGGCCACAGGCTGGACAAGGGTAAACAAGGAATATCGGGGACCATGGGCTGGACAAGAGGGAGCAGGGAATGCCAGGCACCATGGTCTTGAGAAGGGGAGCAGGTTAAGGCAGGTGGCCACAAGCTGGACAAGTGGAAGCAGGAAAAGGCAGGCAGGCAGGAGCAGGACAAGGGGGATCATGGAAAGGCAGGCAGCCATGGGATGGACACAAAGGAGCAGTGGAATGCACGGTGCCACAAACTGAACAAGGGATAGCAGGGGAATGCACGGGGACATGAGAGGGACACGGGGAACTGGGGAAGAAAGGTAGCCCGAGGCTTCACATGGAGGAGCTAGGAAGACAGGCAGCCCTTGAATGGACAACGAAGGACAGAGGAAGGCAGGAGACCATGGGCTGGACCAGCAGGAACAGGAAAGGCAGGGGGCCTTTGGGTGGACAATGCAGAGCAGAAGAAGACCTGCCATCCTGAGACAGATAGGGGAGCAGGTGTTTTCAAGCAGACATGGGGTGGAAAAGTAGGAGCACGGGAAGGCAGGCAGCCATGGGATGGACAAGGGTGAGCTGGAGAAGGCAGGTGTCTGTTGGCTTGAGAAGAGGATGCAGGGGAACGCAGGCAACAATGGACAATACAAGGGGCGCTTGTGATTGCACACAGCCACACATGGGACAATGAGGGAGCACGGGAACACAGGCAGCCTTGGACTGGCCATGTGGGAGCAGGGATAGACAGGTGGCAATGGGAGAGACAATGGGAAACATGGGAAATCAGGCTGCAATTGACTGGAAAGGGGGATCAGGGGGAAATGGTCGGACCTGGGCTGGAAAGGGGGGAGCAGTGGATGATAGGTGGCCACAGGCTGGAAAGAGGAGATGGGAAGGCAGGTGGCCATGGGCTGGACAATTGGCACTGCGGAAACAAGTCCACCATGGGCTGAACAAGGGGGAGCAGGAATACGCAGATTGCCCTAGGCTGGAAAGTGGTAGCAGGGGAAAAAGACAGCCACAGCGTGGAAATGGGCAGCGGGGTAGGCACGCACCACTGGTGGGACAACTGGAAACAGGGGAAAGCTGGAAGCCATGGGGTGACAAAGGGGAGCAGGGGAAGGCAGGTGGCCACAGGCTGCACAAGGGGAATCAGGAGAAAGCAGGCAGTATTGGGTTGGTCAAGGGGAATCATGGAAGGCAGAAGGCCACTGGCTGGACAAGAGGTAGCAATCAAAAGTAGGCAGTCACAATCTGGACAATGGAGAGCTGAGGAAAGCAGGACAACACGGACTGGACAAGTGTAACCACAGAGAGTCAGCTGGCCCTTGACAGGACAAGGGGGAGCAAGGGAAGTAAGATAGCCCTGGCATGGTCAAGAAGGAGCAGGAGAAGTCAGGAGGCCACGGGGTGGACAAAGGGAAGCAAGAGAAAGCAGGAGTCCACAGATTGGACAAGGGGGAGCAGAGAAAGACAGTCATCCATGGGCTGGATGATCAGGAACATGGGTAGGCAGGCGCACACCTGCCTGCCTGATCCTGGGGAGCATGGGAAGGCTGGTGGCCACAGCTGGGCAAGGAGGATCAGGGGAAGACAGGCTTCCATGGGTTGGAAAAGAGGGAGTGGGTGAAGGTGGCCATGAGCTCTTGGTGGGGTAGCAGGGGAAAGAAAACAGCACTGGGTTGGCAATGGGGAGAAGCAGTAGACAGGCAGCCATGGGCCGGATAAGGGGAGCAGGGCAATCCAGGTGGCCACAGGCTGCAAAAAGGGGAGCAGGAGTAGACAGGAGGCCCTGGAATGGACAAGGGAGAGCAGGAGAAAGCAGGAAGCCATCAGCTGGAAAAGTGGGAGCGGGAAGGCCGTGATCCTGGGTGGGCAAGTGGGAGCACAGGATGTCCAGCCTTCCTGTGCTGGACAAGGGAAATCAGGATTTTGCAGTTGGTCCCACCTTTGAAAAGCGGGAACAGGAGAAGGCAGGAGGCCATGGGCTACCAAAAAATGTAAGGGAATACAGGCAGCCACGGGCCATATGACGGTGAGCGAAGGAAGGCAGCCAGCCACAGCGTGGACAAAGAGAAACAGGGGAAGGCAGTCAGCCATGGGCTAAACAAGGGAAAGCACGAGGAGGCAGGTGGTCTCACCTAGACAAGGGGGTGCAGGGAAAGACAAGCAGCCCCGGGCTGGCCATGTGGGAGTATTGGTCGGCAGGCAGCAACGAGCTTGTCATGGGGTCGTAGGGGAAAGCAGGCATCCACGGCCTCGAAAATTGCAGTGGAGCAAGGCAGGTGGCCCTGTGCTGGACAAGTGGTAACAGAGGAAGACAGGCAGCCTTGGGTGGGGTACATGGGAGCAGGAGTAGGCAGGTGGCCATTGGGAAAGTGAAACAGAGGGAAGCAAGGGAAATCAGGTGGCCACTGACTGAACAAGGGGATTAAAGGAAGACAGGTGGCATATGCCTTGAGAAGGGGTAGCAGTGGATACATGCAGCCATGGGCAGCACAAATGGGAACAGGTTAAGTCCAGTGGACAAGGGATGGACAAGGGAGAGCAGGGGAAAGCAGGGGTCCATGGACTGAAAATGGGGAACAGGGTAAAGCAGACCATGCTTGGCTGGAAGAGCAGTAGCAGGGGAAGGCAAGCAGCTCTGGTCTTGGAAAGGGAGAGCAGGGGAAGACCGGTGGCCATGAGGTGGACAAAGGGGAGAAGGGGAAGGCAGATGGCCACTGATAGGACAAGAGTGAGCAGAGGAAGGAAGGCCACCCTAGGCTGGATATGTGGGTGCAGTGGTAGAGATGCACCCATGGGCTGGTCAAGAGGGAGTAGGAAAGGCCGTCGACCAAGGGCTGGACAAGTGGCGAGGGGCGTGAGGCATGCCACAAGATGTAAAATACAGAGCAGGTGAAGGAAGGCAGCCAGGGCAGCAGGAAAACACAGCATGCTCTGGGATGGACAAATGGTAGCAGTGGAAAAATGAGGCCAGGGTTGGACAAAGGGAAGCAGGGTGAGTCAGGCGGTCTTGGCTGCACAACTGGAAGCAGGTGAAAGCAGGCAGCCACGGGCTGCATAAGGGGGATCAGGGCAAGGGAGGCGGCCCTGGGATGGACAAGTGTGAACAGAGGAAGGTGGGCAGACATGGGCTGGTCAAGAGGGATCAGGGGAAGGCAGGCAGACATGGACTGGACAAGGGGAAGCAGGGGAAGACAGGCACACATGGGCAGAACAATGGGGAGCATGGGAATGCAGTCCGCCAAGGGCTGGGTAAGGGGAAACAGGGGAAGTCATGCAGCTACAGACTGGTCAAGGTGCAGCAAGGGAAGGCACATGACCACTGGCAGGACATGGGAAAGCAGGGGAAGGTAGCTCACTACTTACTGGACAAAGGGAAGCAGGGGTAGGCAGGTGCCACTGGCTGAACAACTGGAAACAGGGGAATACAGGTGGCCACATGCTTGACAGGAGGGAGTAGGGAAAGCAGGCAGCACTGGGCTGGGCAATGGGGCACAGGGGAATGCAGTTTGCCTTGGTCTGCAGAAGGGGACCAGAGGAAGTCAGGCATCCACAGGCTGGGCAAGGCAGAGTAGGGAAAGACAAGAAGCCCTGTGCTAGACTAGGGAGAGCAGGAAAAAAGAGGTGGCTACAGGCTGGACAAGGGTGAGCAGGGAATGCAGGGGGCCACATGCTGGAGAAAGGAGAGCAGGGAAACACAGGGAGCCATGGGCAGGACATGGGTTAATGGGGAAGGCAGGCAGCCACAGGCTTGTAAAGGGGGAGCAGGTGAAAGCAGGTGTCCATGGCCTGACAAGGGAATGGGGGAAGGCAGGCAACCCTGGGCTGGAGAAGTGGTAGCAGAGGAAGGCAGGCAGCTATGAGTGGGACACATGGGAACAGGTGTATTCAGGCAGCCTCAGGCTTGTAAAGGGAACAGGGGAAGGCAAGAAAACAAGGGCTGTACAATAGGAGGCCAAGGAATACAAGCGTCCGTTTCCTGACAAGGGGGAATAGGAGAAGGCAGGCATCCATGGGTGGGGGGGCATAACAGGGGAATGCAAGGGAAATAAGGTGGGACTGATTGCACAAGGGGAATCAGGGGAAGGCAGGCAGCCTTGGACTGGACAAGAGGGAACAGGGGAAGAATGGTGGCAACGAACATCAAAGAGGGGACTAGAGGAAAGCAGGCAGGGGTAGCAGTGGGAATATGTGGCCTTGAGCTAGACAATGGGGAGTCAGGGAAGGTCAGTGGACAAGGGGTGGAAAAGGGGAACAGGGAAAGGCAGACCACCCTCAGCTGGACACGTGGTAGCAGGGGCAGGCATGCATCCCTGGGCTTGAAAAGGGACAGCAGGGGCAGGCAGGCAGCCATAGGCTGCACCAGGAGGAGAAACGGAAGGCAAGTGGCCACGGGATGGACAAGGGGACACAGGGGAAGGCAGGAGGCCATGGGTAGGACAAGGATGAGATTGGGAAGGCAGGCTGCCCTGGACTGGATATGTGGGTGCAGGGTTCGGCAGGCACCCACAGGCTGGTCAAGGGGGATCATGGAAAAGGGGATGGCCATGGACTGGAGAAGTGGTTATAGTGGAAGGCAGGCAGCCACAAGAAGGACAATGGGGAGCAGGGGATGGCAGGTGGCCCTGGACTGGACAAGAGGGAGTAGGCAGAAGATAGGGCGGACAAGGGGATGCAGCGGTAGGCCGGCACCACTTGCTGGATAAGTGGAAGCAGGGGAAAGCAGTTCTACACAAGCTGGACAGAGGGGAGCATGGAAAGACAGGTGGCATTGCACTTGAAACGGTGGACCATGAGACGGCATGTGGTCATGGAAAGGACAAGACAGAGCAGAGGAAGGCAGGTGGCCATGGGCTCTAGAATGGGGAGCAGGGGAAAGCAAGCAGCACTGGGCAAGAATAGGTGGAGCAGGGAAAGGCAGACAGCCTTGGGCTGGACAAGTGGAGGCAGGGGAAACTAGATGGCCACAGGCTGCACAAGGGAGAGTAAGGGAAGGCACATGGCTCTGGGCAAGACAAGGGCAGGGCAGGGAAAGACATCTGGCCACAGGCTGGACAAGGGTGAACAGGGAATGTTCGGGGCCATGGGCTGGACAAGAGGGAGCAGGGAATGTCAGGCACCATCGGCTTGTGAAGGGGATCAGGTAAACGCAGGCGGCCACAAGCTGGACAAGTGGAAGCTGGAAAAGGCAGGCAGGCAGTGGCAGGACAAGGGGGACCATGCAAAGGCATGCAACCATGGTTTGGACAAAAAGCAGCAGGGGAATGCACGGTGCCATGAACTGAATAAGGGATAGCAGGGGAATGCACGGGGACATGGGAGGGACACGGGGGTACTGGGGAATAAAGGTAACCCCAGGCTTCACATGGAGGAGCAAGGAAAACAGGTCACCCTTGAATGGACAACGGAGGGCAGAGTAAGGCAGGAGACCATGGGATGGACTAGCAGGAACAGGGAAGGTAGGGGGACTTGGGGTGGACAACGCAGAGCAGGAGATGTCCTGCCGTCCTGAGATGGATAGGGGTGCAGGGGTTTGCAAGCAGCCATGGGGTGGAAAAGTAGGAGCATGGGAAGGCAGATAGCCATGGGATGGACAAGGGTGATCTGGGAAAGGAACATGTCTGCGGGCTTGAGAAAGGGATGCAGGGGAACGCAGGTAACCATGGGCAATACAAGGGAGGCTTGTGATTGCACTCAGCCACAGGTGGGACAATGGGGGAGCACGGGAAGGCAGGCGGCCCTGGACTGGCCATGTAGGAGCAGGGATAGACAGGTGGCAGTGGGGGCGACAAGGGGAAACATGGGAAATCAGGCTGCAACTGACTGGACAAAGGGTATCAGGGGAAGGCAGTTGGACCTGGGCTAGAAAGGGGGGAACAGTGGTAGGAAGGTGGCCACAGGCTGGAAAGAGGAGAAGATGGGAAGGCAGGTGGCCATGGGCTTAAAACGGTGTTGCAGTGGGATCATGCGGCCTTCGGCTGGACAATGGGGAGCAGGGAAAGGTAAGCACAAGGGGTGCACAACAGGGGCAAGCGAAAGTAGGAATGCTCAGCCTGGCAAGTGGAAGCAGGGTAAGAAAGACCATCCTTGGCTGAACATGTAAGTACAGGGTTAGGCAGGCACCCAACGGTTGGTCAAGGGAGAGAAGGAAAGGCAGTTGTCCATGGGCTGGACAATTGGCACAGGGGAAACAAGTCCACCATGGGCTGAGCAAGGGGGAGCAGGAATTCGCAGATTGCCCGGGCTGGAAAGTGGTAGCAGGGGAAAAATGTGGCCACAGCGTGGAATTGGGAAGCAGGGGTAGGCACGCACCACTGGCTGGACAACTGGAAGCAGGGGAAAGCAGGAAGCCATGGGGTGACAAAGGGGAGCAGGGGAAGACAGGTGGCCATAGGCTGGACAAGGGGAATCAGGAGAAAGCAGACAGTACTGGGTTGGTTAAGGGGAATCATGGAAGGCAGAAGGCCACTGGCTGGACAAGGGGTAGCAGTGAAATGTAGGCAGTCACAGGCTGGACAATGGGGAGCTGAGGAAAGCACAATATGGGCTGCACAAGGGTAACCAGGGAAAGACAGCTGGCCGTGGACAAGACATGGGGGAGCAAGGGAAGTAAGGTGGCCCTGGGCTGGTCAATAAGGAGCAGGAGAAGTCAGGAGGCCACAGGGTGGACAAAGGGAAGCAAGAGAAAGCAGGAGTCCACAGATTGGACAAGGGGGAACACAGAATGACAGTCATCCATGGGCTGGATGATGAGGAACATGGGTAGGCAGGCGCCCATCTGCCTGCTTGATCCTGGGGAGCATGGGAAGGCTGGTGGCCATAGGCTGGACCAGGAGGATCAGGGGAAGGCAGGAATCCATGGGTTGAACAATAGGGAGTGGGTGAAGGCAGGTGGCCATGAGCTCTTGGTGGGGTAGCAGGGGAAAGAAAGCAGCACTGGGTTGGCAATGGGGAGAAGCAGTAGTCAGGCAGCCATGGGACAGATAAGGGGGAGCAGGGCAATCCAGGTGGACACAGGCTGCAAAAAGGGGAGCAGGAGTAGACAGGAGGCCTTGGAATGGACAAGGGAGAGCAGGAGAAAGCTGGAGGCCATCAGCTGGAAAAGTGGGAGCGGAAAGACCGTGATCCTGGGTGGGCAAGGGGGAGCACAGGATGTCCAGCCATCCTGTGCTGGACAAGGGAAAGCAGGGGTTTGCAGTTGGTCACAGCTTTGAAAAGTGGGACCAGTTTAATGTAGGCGGCCATGGACTGGACATAAGGAGCAAGGAAAAGCACACTGCTCTGGCCTGGACAAGAGGGAGGAGATGCAGGTATTTCGGACTAAGCTGGACAAGCGTAAGTAGGGGAAGGCAGGCAACTACCAGGTGGACAAGGGGAAGCAGGGGAAGGCAGGCAGCCATGGGCTGCACAAGTGACAGAAAGGGAAGGCTGGCACACATGAGCTGGACATGCATTATCATTCAGCTCCAGTTTGAAGTGTATAGTGGAGTTGTCAGTCAAAGCCCTGGCTTTCCTGTGAGGCTCCATGACACGGAGACAGGTGAGCGAACATGAATGCATTTTTCCTCCCTACCCTTCCAGAAGTCCTCATCTAAATTTAAACTACTGTATAAAATGAAAGAAGTAACTTTAGTGTCCTTGAACGTGTGAACTATATTTTAAGTTGATGGAGATTATTTTAGCCCTACAGTGTCACTGTACTTTAGGTAACAACAGGTTGTATATGTGTGTCTACTGCAGGAGGTATGTGACGGTTCATGATCATATTCCCTGGCTCTTTGAGTGTGCAATGGACAGGATTCAGTGTATAGGACTGTAAGGCATTTCTTTGTTGAGTCAGATACACTCCAAGACATGCAAGGGATGGATCCCAAGATAAGGAAAGGCCTTGCCTCACGTCGTGGGAAGGCTTTGACCTCTGTGGGTAGAATCACCTCCCCTTCTCCCTTGTCTTTATCTCTCCTTCTCCTGCTGAGGTGCCCCATCCTCCCTTTTGGTGCTATAGGCAGCATCTGTCCATTTTCTTGTTATGATCTGTTTGAGAAGCTCACTAGAGTGGTCTGGATCTGTGGAATACGTGCTCTGAAAAGCGGGATGTCTTCCTTCCTTCTCTGATTTTTATGCCACACATCCCTGGAAGAGGGGTTGGGAGGGGCCGGTGAGGGCGGGTACCTGTGGGTCCAGAATCATTCCAGGGAGGAGAGGCACAGGTGCCTTGAAGTGAGGGTAGCCACAAGAGGTCTTGACCCAAGCAGGAGCTGCAGTAAGGGGTTTCTAACCTGGACTGGGTCTCTCCTTCTCCTGCTCATTTACATCTATCTACCCATCACAGAATCAGCAGGAGACCACCTGCGTTTTTGTGTGTGAGGTGGGTAATTTGGCGTGACGGGTGTGGGTGTGGGCAGGGAGGGTCGTCTGTTTGTGTGTTTCCTTTATGAATAGAGTGAGAGGGAGAACTCTTGAAGCCAAGGTATTCCTGGTGCAAGGCCTGGCGAAACGGGAGTTGCCGGTCAGCCCGTGGACCAGAAACACAGGAGACTCGGTCATGTGTGGTAGCTCAGACTCGGCTCTTGGAAGAAACAAGCAGGGAGAGGAGTTTGGCTCTGATCATCCCAGCAAGCCACTCCTTGGCAATGACGACAAAAGCCCTGGAACTTTTATGAGGGAGATGTGTTCACCACGGTCACTTGCCCCTGTCATTTCATCTCCTACTTTATTTTGCTTTGTTTTGTTTTTCCTCAACTCCCCTGTACTCAGTCCATCTGGGTCAGGGGAGACAATCAGTCACAAGGTGGCAGTGTTGTCACGCCCATGCTCTAAGGTCTTCTGAACCTGTGCTGGTTCACTTCAAGTCTCATCACCTTTCCAGTCTCTGTGTCAGCTCACCTATTCAAAATGACATTCTCATTTAAGGATCTGTTTTGGAGCCTCCGCTGCACACTTCAGTGTGTGTGTGTGTGTGTGTGTGTGTGTGTGTGTTTGTGTGTGTCCTCACACAAACACACGTGGGCACGTGGACACATTTCTGTCTGATTGTGTCGGGTAGCACCCCCACCTTGATGTGGGTTCATGAATTCCCCACTCAGAAGAGGGCAGAAATGGACTGTGATGGAAGACTCAGGACCTCTTTTACAGGATGGGGCAGGAGCTTTAGTTTCATGGACTCTGGGCCAGCATCTGGAAGATGAAAGCCTCCATCTAGGAATTCTGTGAGGCAGATGACACGGGTGGGTGTCTCTGTTCAGGCAGGGGGGCAGTGTTCCCTGCACTTCAGCCGGGGCCACCAGCAGGTCTCACCCTTGATTTCCTCGGGGTCTTGAGAGCTGACTCCATATGGAAGCTGAGGAGAGGAGGAAATGTTTGGATCGACTGGGCCTCTCTGTACAGGCCCTAAGGTTTTTCCTCTCAGGCTGTGGGCAGGGGTCTCTTTCAGGGGCATGGTCTCAGGCCTCCCATCAAGAGGATGGAACCCTTAAACAGGTCCCTCCTAACCACAACTCAGACAGGGTACCCAGTGCCAATCCACTGGGAGCCCACACCCATACTCCCTAACCCACACCTCCTCCTCCCTTCCAGCCAGAGCCTGTCCTCTGGCTCTGAGATCCATAATGAAAAAAACCCTGGCTTTGTGTGTGTGTGTGTGTGTGTGTGTGTGTGTGTGTGTGTGTTTCAGGTGTAGAAAATAGTGTAACAGATACTTCACCCCTCACAAAGTGATAATCACCCCTCCATGATTCTACTGCCCCTCTGACATCATACATATCTATTACAATTCTATGGATACTATTCCTCAAGCTGTACTCCGTATCTCATGATTATAAAATACATATGGTCATCTGAAAAGTCGTGATGTGCTTTTGCCATGAAAATCAGAAAAATACATCATGACTTTTCTGACAACCCGATATATATGTATGTATATTGGTTGTTGACACATATTATCATTCAGCTCCAGATTCAGGTGAACAGTGCAGTGGTCAGGAAAACCCTGGCTTTTCCTGTGAGGCTCTATGACACCAAGACAGGTGGGCCACCACGGATGTACCCTTCCTCCCCAGCATTCCAGAAATCCCTCATCTAAATGGCAACTACCTTATAAAATGAAATAAGTAATTAGTGTCCTTGAATGTTTAGACTATATTTTAAGTCACTGGATTTGATGTCTGTCAGCCCTACACTGTCACTGTACTTTAGGCAGCAACAGGTCATATAGGCGTGTCTACTGCAGGAGATATGTGACAGTTAGTGATCAGATTTCCTGGCTCTTTGAGTGTGTGACAGACAGGATTCAGTAGAGAGACAGTGCATAGTGCAGGTATAGGACTGTAAGGTGTTTATTCAACGAGTCAGATACACTCCAAGATGTGCAAGGAACTGATCCCAAAATGGGGAAAAGCCTTGCCTCACTTCATGAGAAGGCTCTGACCTCTGTGGGTAGAAATGCCTCCCCTCCCTCCTTGTCTTTAGCTCTCCTCCTGCTGAGGTGCCCGATCCTTCCTTTTGGTGCTGTAGGCAGCATCTGTCCATTTTCGTGTTATGACCTGTTTCAGAAGCTCATTTGAGTGGTCCGGATCAGGGGGATGTGTGCTCAGAGGAGAGGGGTGTCTTCCATTCCTCCCTGGCTTTTCACCACACGTCCTTTGGGGGAGAAGGGTGGATAAGAGGGGCTTGGGGGATGGCGAGTGTGTGGTAGCCTAGAATCATGCTGGGTTGGTGAGGCACGGGTGCCCTAAAGTGAGGGCAGCTGCAAGGGGCCTTGACCAAAGAAGGAGTTGCAGCAAAGGGCTTTCTAACCAGGGCTGGGTCTCTCTTTCTCCACTCATGTGCATCTACCTACCCACCACTGTATCAGTAGGAGACCAGTTGGATTTTTGTGTGTGACCTGGGAATTTCAGGATGACAGTTGAGGGTGTGGGCAGGGAGGTTGCCTGTTCCTATGTTTGCATTCTGGATAGAGTGAAAGAACTCTTGAGGCCAAGGTGAACTCAGGAGACTGGGTCTCGGGCCATAGCTCAGACTTGGACCTTTGAAGAACCAGGCATGGAGAGCAGTTTGGCTCTGGTCATCCCAGCGAGTTGCTCCCAGCAGTGATGACAGAAGGTGCCTAAAGGAACAAAGTTTCAGGAGCCAGACGACCCAGTGTCCTCCAGGCAGGAAGCTGGCGACCAGGTACTGGTAGTCCGTGCACAACCGGTCGTGTCCCCACCTCCATGCCCATGGTGCCCGGGCCCCTCCTCAGCCAGAGAGGAATATGGGAAGGCAGTTTCAGAGCAAGTCTCCTGTCATCCATGAATATCTCACCACCTTGACCATTCAGCTCGGGAGGCCAACTGGACCATACCTTGGCCCCATTTTCCAGTGGAACAGGGTCTCATTTCACCACTTAGAATGAACAACCCACTAGCCTTCTGGTCCCAAATCTGTCAGGTCCTGCTGGGCATTGGGGTGGTGGGTTGGGATAGGGGGTGGGGAGTGACAGGGAGGGAGGTGGGGTGGGGGTGGGGGCAGACAGAGGAGAGATGGAGGGGATGGGAGTTGGGGTTGGGAATGGAAAGGGAGGGGTTTGCCAGGTCGATGGCTCATTCAATGGCTTCATTCAAATGCAGAGAGCTCTCCCATCAGGTGTAGTCTTTGCCTTTCACCTGGCCTCAGGCTTTTTTCTCCCCATCAAAGTGCTCTCCACACTCCTGCTTGCTTTTCTTTGTTTCCCTTGGTGTTGGTTCCAAGCACACATCATAACATAATAAACCTGCATGTTGACCTCCATCTCAGGGTCCGCCTCTTGTCAAGGGCTGCCAAGCCATAGCCAGGATGTGTCTGGACAGCAGACAACAGAGACAAGTTGTAAATGATGCAAGTGGGGAGGCAGGGGCCTCTCAGATACTGAGTGCAAGGAGTGTAGAGCTAAAGGAGTGGAATCAGAAGCTGCTGTTCTGGAGGGGCTACTAGTCCAATGAGCCTTAAAGCAGAACCAGCTAATTTCAGTGCCAGAGAAGTGTGATAGGCAGAGTGGAGCAGCCCCATGTGTGGTCAGTCAGCATCAGGTTCAGCTGGGAATGGGTTCAACTATAAATACTCAGGCCTCAGCCCAGACTTACTGAATCAGAAATTTGGGGTGTTTGTCAAGCCATCCAGGTGATATCTAAAATGCTCTGGTTGCAATAGAGGATTTCAGAGGAAGGAAAAGAAGAATGGGAGGTGGGGAAGGAAGGGGGGAGGATATAAAACAAGTTGCTGTCCAGATATCCTTAGGAAAGAGACATAGCAGTCTCCGCTTGTCCAGGGACTCTTCCCACACAGCTAGGTAGCCCCTTCTTCTAACTTCTTTCTCCATTCCTGTAAGCCTAGGGGAGGTTACACATCCTGGTCACCCACTGGCTCCAGTTAATAGTCATGGTGGTGGAGATGGGGGGTTGCACCCTTCTTTGAGGTTTCCCACCATCCTTTCTCTGCCTTAGTCAAAAGCCCCTTTATTAAATCTACTTTAATGTATTTGGTGTGTTGGAACCATCTGTTTCCCATTGGCACCCTGACTGTACACATACGTTGTGTCAAATCCAAACTCTGCAGAGACAGAGAAGGTTGTCTGTTTAGTTGTGGATCCTGAATCTCAGGAAGGGCAACCCCTATCTCAAGGTCACACAGGCTGTAAATTGGCTATAGGGAAGAGCCAATCACTTTCTGGTTCTGGGCCTCTCACCCTGTGCACGGATCTGTGGTAAAGGTGGGAAGGTAGCACCAAGTGAAGACCCCTCCCCACCTCTTCTTTCTACAAGCTTCGGCTAGAATACTTACTAAAAGTTAATAACAGGCTGACAGCCTGAGGCCAGGAGGCAAAATTAAGAAGGCGTTGAAGATGAGAGCCTCCCCCCAGAAGATCCCTGAGAGTCTTGCAGAAGACTGCTTTGTCTAGATGCAGGAAAAAAGGCTGCTGCTTACTCCTGCAGGGGGCACCCACCTCTGTGACAGGCCAGATCTGTGGACAAAGGAAGAGGGCCAGGCAGCTTAAGAGGGCCTCCAAAATTCAGCTTAACCACATTACCCCTTTCAGCCTCCCAGACATGGGCGTGAATTTGGTCCACTTCAGGGGCCAACAGATTTGAGAGACTTCGGGGTGGTCTGGGGATGGTGGAAGAGGCAATGTGGCATTCTATCTCATTGAAACATGTGTGGTTTTCTAAGTTTTGGCCCAGGAAATACACCCCATTAGGTAGCAAATGTAGTGGCTGGCTGTGGCTGGTGCAATTTGGAGACACAGGCCTGCATTTATATCCAAGCTCGGCCACTCATATGCAATGTGAGTTCGGCCAAGTTCCACACATGCTGCTGCCTCAGTTTCCTCTTCTGTAAAGTGGAAACTATCAACCTGCAGGGCTGTGATGAGGATTAAATGTGCTGCTATTTTTGAAAGGGCAGGCCAGGCTAGCAAATACAAGGAGTCTTGTGATACCAAAAGCTACTTCTCATCCCCTTTGAGCACTCACCATGTTCCAAGCACTGTTTTTAAGTACAAGTTAATGGGGTAAGTTCCCAAAATATTCCCATTTTACAGATGGGAAAATTGTGGCATGGAGAAATTGCATGACTTATGCAGGGTCATGCAAGAGGAGGCAGGATTCAGACCCAGGGCCTCTGTGCAACCAAAGACTGTCTCCCAGCAGAAACTGTAGGCCATTTTGAACCAAATGATCATATTATTCTCCAGCTGAACATGAGAAGAAGTTTGCTGAGCAGCTGCTATGCACAAGATGCTTTTAATACAATACTTTATTTAATCATCACAAGAGTATTATCCTTGCCATTTTAAAGAAGGATAATCTGAGGCTCAGAGAGTTTATGCAGTGTGACTGCAGGACACACAGCCAGGAAGGGGTACAGCCTGGTCCTGAATCCAGATCTGTCTGCTGGCCCGACCTAGAACTCTGTCTCCAGCCCTGCACAAGTGGCTATTCCAACCACATCCTATGGGGCCTTTCAGGGGTGGGGGTACCCGAAATTTTGAACTGTGCAGGAAGATTTTATCCCTCTTCAGCATGAATTCTGAGCAGTCCTCCAACAGCTTCTTACACACCTATAATGATGGGGAGCTCACTCGTTCTGGAGCCAGCTGATTAGCTCTAGGGACAGGATGTCTGGAGGCAGCTGAAAGGGTTTATGAGCCCATAACATGGGATCACTGGTCTGGGTTCAAATCCTTGGCTGCTCACTATCCATATGATGCTGGACCAGTTTCTCCATCTGAAAAATGGGGTGCATGATAACAGCACCCCTACCTCACAGAGGTAACACGGGGTTTGAATGAGATCATGAAGGCAGTAGCTGGAACCTAGTAGCAATTTTACAAACAGTGGTGATTCTTGAGTCAACAGTGACTATTCAGTTCACTGCCTGGCCCACAGTGGATGATCAGCATTAGTTACGTGAATAGACAATCACTCATGGGCCCTTCAGCTCTATTCACCAACTGCAGCTTCCCATCCATCCAGAAGCCAGGGTCTCGCTGACCTCTGGCTCTGGTATGGTCTGGCCCTGCACCTCCACATGAGATTTCTGAGCACCTGCCCACCCCACCTGAAGCCCGATCCTGCAACCCTTCCGAAGCCAGCCCCACCCTCCTGCCACCAGCAAGCTGTGACTCTGTCCATGGTGTGAACTGATCTTCCTTTCCTGCCAAATCCTGTTCCTTTCCCTTCCTGCACCCCAAGCTCTGGTTGCTCCCCTTCCAGAATTCAAGTCCTAGCTTTTGAATTGGTCGGATTTTGTAACTATTACCCCTTTGTATGATTTACTTACTGTTTTTACATCTCACTGGTATGCAACCTCTCCCTTTCTAGAATTCAAGTCCTAGCTCTTGCACTCATGATCTTGGGAAAACCATATCCCTTCTCTCAGCCTCAGCATTCCCATCAGTAAAATGAGTCCTATAAGTATTTGCCTCAAAGGCATAAGATAATACTTCAAAAGCACTGAACACAATAGCAGCCACATAGTAAATACTTTATGCATTTGTTTTATGTAACGACAAACAGCATTTATTTATAAAGTGTTCACTGTGTGCTGGCACCATATTTAAGAGCCCAATTTCATGTAATGTTCATGTCAATTAGGTGAGGTGGGTAGAGTTACCCTCCCCATTTTATAGATGAGGATACTGAGTCTCTGTGGGGTAAATGACTTGCCCAAGAGCACATGGCTTGCAAATAGTCATGACTGCCTGCCTGAACAGAGCCTGGCACATAGTGGTTTATTCGTTCGTTCATTCATTCATTCACTGGACACCTACAGATTCTTCCCACAAGCCAAATGGGAACTTTACATATACAATCCCAGTGATTCACAACAACTGTGCCATATGATCCCATCGTTATTTTTCCCATTTTTTCAAGGACATAGCTGATCTGGAAGGATCAAAGATCATCTGGCCTGTGAATCATGGTCTCCTGCTCCACTGTCCCAGGTTAAGGTGGGTACCCCAGCAGCCAGGTGAGTAATGCACCTGCTCCCTTAGCCCAGTGAAGCCAAGTGTCACAGTCAACAGCCAACTCCCAGATCCAGGGTCCAGCAGCCTCTGCCAGTTCCACCTATGTCCCAGCCATCATCTTTCATCAGCTTTCAGCCACCTCTCCCAGCACACCAGCACCTCCTACCTCCTTCTCTCTGTCACACATTGATTCATGGAGTAGACACATGGTAACAAAAAGAAACATTCAACCTGAAAGGCATATTGCCAAGTGAAATAAGCCAATCTGAAAAGACTACATACTGTGTGGTTCCAAGTATATGACATTCTGGAAAAAGCAAAACGATGGAGACAGCAAAAATATCAGTGGCTGCCAGAGGTTAGCAGGAAGGGAGGGATCACTAGGCAAAGCATGGAGGTTTTTAAGGGCAGTGAAACTGTTCGGTATGACACCATTACACATTTGTCAAAAACCCATAGAATGAACAACACCAAGAGTGAAACTTGATGTAAACTATGGACTTTGGGTGATAATGATGTGTCTGTGTAGGTTCATTCATTATAAAAAATGTACCCCTCTGCCTGGTGTAGGATGCTGATAATGGGTGAGGCTGTGCATGTGAGGGCAGGGTGGTGAGGGGAAATCTCTGTACCTTCTACTCCATTTTTACTGTGAACCTAAAACTGCTCTAAGAAATAAAGTCTATTTAAAAAGAAAAATAAAAGTCCTTTCCTCACTCTGCCATTAATGAAGGTTATCAGCAGGGATCCCAATCTCTGGGCAAACAGGTCCAGGGCCTCCTTATAGATGGGCCTAATCCTCTGTGCTCTTGGCCTATCTTGACCTGTCAGGGGCTCTGTGGCCTTTGCACAGAAGTGGTCTGATGCTATCTGGTACAAGGGAGGAACTCAGCCACCACTGGTGAATGGTCCAAAACTTCCTTTCCTGGTCTTACTCTCTGAAGCACAGTTCCCGGGTGCCTTGGCCAACCTTCCTGCCCACACACGTCCATCCTGCCCACCACATCCATGTAAGGGTGAAATTCATGGAATCAATAGCACAGTTAGACTTAGCTCGTTTGCAGTTTAAGTCACCACATAGCATGCTATCTAGCCACCTATCATTAAAACTCATTTGTTCGAAGTTTGGTGTATCCCCATATTCATCTGTTTTTTGGTTGTTTCTCCTCTCACTGACTAACTGAAGAACTCTGTTCTCTTTCTCAAGGCTACCCATACCTCATTAATTAACAAGACCCTAACCTGGGAAAAGCAATTTCTTCATCCTCAGGAGCCTGAACACTGGAATCCAATTTACAAATTCTTCCTGGTGATACTGGTGATGCATTCTAGTCCCAGGCCTCGAAGGCTGAGTCCGAGTCCAGATTCGAGAGATAACATCATCTTCAAGTAGTCCAGATCCCAACAGTCAAACCTGCCTGACTGACTCCCTCTTTCCTATATAAGAAAAAGCTAACCTGAAGTTAGATGCAGCTGTCTATCAGGCTCTGCCCTAGCAACTCCCACCCCCACCAGTGTTTCTCTCCTTTTTACCTGTAGCAGCTGTCCACTCTCAGTCTCTGTATTCTGCCTCAGCATCCCCCCACCCCTTATGCAGGTGTTTCTCTCTTTACAACCTGAGGCAGCCGTCATCTATGGACACTGTCATGGGCATTCTCTCTCGGTCCTAACTGTAATAAAAACTTTGCTTATACAGTCTTGTGTAAATGCTTTCAGCTTTTGCAAATGACCAGGGGTTAATTCCACATCATGACAATCCTCACACACATAGGTAATGAAAGCAAAGCCCTACTAGTGTCCTTCCACAGCCAAATCTCTGAGATGGGAGTTAGCAGGGAGGAAAAGAGACATCAGTGATAAAGCAGTGGCATGTGAGTCTTCAGTGTTAGAAAAATCTCCCCTCCAGGTCCTCTTTCTTAACCTACCCTAATTGTGGCAGTTTGGCTGGCAGAAGACAGAAATGCTTCTCACTTAGCTGCAGCCAGTCTGGTCCCCCAGTAAATTGTTTCCTGGCATCCTATCAATAGGTGCTAGGCATTGTTCCCTAACACTATGAGGACCGGCTGACCTGTCACGACCTGGAAGGAGGGGTGATCTGGGACTGAAAATGGGGTTCCCATAAACAAGCCTTCTGTCATCACTTGGCACAGACTTCTCACACACCCCTTGTCAAGGAGGTTCCCCAGTGCCTGATTCTGGAGCATTGACCTTGGCACACCTTGGCAAAAGGTCCTTCCAGCCAACACTCACACACAGAGTCAATGCTGGAGATGATGGGGCCATGAAGACAGCCCCTAGCTACTCCCTCCACTTCCAGCCCACATCCTGGAGACAAGCATCTTGAGTGCACTGCCCACCACATGTGGCAGCTCCCCTGGCAATTTGCCCCACTTCAACAGACCCACGGACTCATGGATGAGGAAGACACACAAGTTCTCCAGCTAGCCTAGATTCTCTGGTAGGCTGCCAAGACTTTTGGGGTCTAGGCAGCTTCAGGAGAGTAAGAAATGGAATTCCCAGATGGTTCCTTCAAACGCACACAGAGTAAACCAGAAAATGGATTAACCACCTCTACCCATCCCTAGGAAGAAAAGTAGTCAAATATTATGTCTAAGGACTGGTTAGAATCCTGGCTCCACCTCTTTCCAGTAGTGTGACCTTGGGCAAGTCACTTCCCTTCCACTGTGCTTCCATCTACTCACCTGTAAAATGGGATAATAACTAGGACCTACCCCTCTGTTTTTTTCCTTTAATATGAAATATGTTAATGGTGTAAAATAATTAGCACCATGTCTAGAACATGAACTTTCTGAAATTTTATATCCCTGTGTTGTCCAACACAGTATCATTAGCCCCATGTGCCTATTGAGCACTTGAATACATGGCTAGTGCAGTTGAGGAACTTTACTTTTTTTGTTTTTTTGTTTTATTGTTTTTTGCGGGTTTTTTTTGAGGGCAGTGTCACTGGCACTCATATGTGGGACCGAACCAGGGCCGCTGGCTTCCTAAGTCAGCGCTTAACCACCACGCCACTCGGCCAGCCCAGGAACTTTATTTTTTATTCAATTAAATTGTACTTAATTTAATTGTAGTCACATGTGACTAGTGGCTCACATTGGAGAGTGCTGGGTGGAATACAGTAGGTTTCCAATAAATGCTAATTATCATGGTTATTAGAGGTTGTTGTTATTATTCGGGGGTTCACTGAGTTAGAAGTTAGGAGAGAGCGCGTTGGTTTGCGGTCTGAGGCAGAAGCCTCAGGCCGGGCAAGTGCAGGAGGAGAGAGAGGAGACAACTGTGCAGAGGTACGAGCTGCACCCGCGGCTCGCCAGGTCCCCAGGAAGCAGGGTGCAGAGCCCCGCAGTGGCAGGGCAAGATCAGTCCCTGCACCCTCCCGGTTCAGGGATCAGTCTCTGTGCCCACCGGGTCCGCGGAGCGAAGAAGCCTGAAACCCGGGAGCAGGGGAAAACAGAGGACTTGCCCGCGGAGAAGCAGCGCGCGCTGGGCGGAGACGCAGGTCCCGGAGAGACGGAGCGGGGATCGGAGCCGCGTGGAAAGGTGCGCGCAGTCCCCTGAACCCCGGCAGCAGTCCCTCCAGGAGCGCAGCAGGAGAACGGCACGGGCGCGCGCCGGCTCCAAGGCAGAAGCCTTAAACCCGGGAGCAGGGGAAACACAGGACTCGCCCGCGGAGACGCAGCGCGCCGGCCGGAGTCACAGGTCCCGGAGAGACGGAGCGGGGATCGGAGCGCGCAGTCCCCTAAATCCCAGCAGACCGTTTGGGAGAGCAGCAGGAGATCTGCGCGGGCGCGCCGGCTCCGAGGCAGAAGCCTGGAACCCGGGAGCAGGGGAAAAAGAGGACTCGCTCGGACAAGCAGCGCGCCGGGTGGAGACGCAGGTCCCCGAGAGACGGAACGGGGATCTGAGCCTCGGGGCAGGGGGCTTGCAGTCCCTTAAACCCCGACAGTCTCTTCGGGAGAGCAGCAGGAGCACCGCGGGCGCGCGCCGGCTCCAAGGCAGAAGCCTGAAACCCGGGAGCAGGGGAAAAAGAAGGCTCACTCGGACACGCAGCGTGCCGGGCAGAGACGCAGGTCCCCGAGAGACGCGGAACGGGGATCTTGGCCACACGGTAGGGTGCGCGCAATTCCCTAAATCCCGGCAGACCCTTTGGGAGAGCAGCAGGAACTCCGCTGGAGCATAAAAGGCAAAGGCCTTAGCTTGAAACAGTGTTGGAACTGTGGCTTTGTTTATTTTTATGTTTTTTATTTTCCCTTTTTCTACTCTTGAACAGAAAGCAAAAAAAAAAACCCAATAACTCACCCACTCCCACAAACTTCGTCCCCCGCCAAGACAGTCTTAAACTGACTCCTGAAGGGAGCAATAGGGGCAGAATAGGAAGATATCCTTACCTGCAGGGGATTGAGAATTTCCACCCAGTAAAGGCTGCAGAGTGAGACTACCTACCCCGCCCCCACCTTTAGGCAAGGCTTGGGAGGCAGGGCAGGTTCATCTGCTGAGGCACTAATTAACAGATTCTTAGCAGCAGGCTTTTGGTAGTGAGGAATTCTTTAATTCTCCACGGCTGTCAACCCAAAGGGTGCCCAGAGACACTCATTGAGCCTTTGGGGGTGCAGCCTGCCTTGGGACAGGCAAAAGCAAAAAGGCAGTGACTTTGTAAAACCACCAATCACACGTCACAACCACACTCAAGTACAGCAAACCTGCAGTGCCAGGATTACGCTAGGCATCAGGTGGACTACTGTTCCCACAAGACGCACAGGAATTTTTGTACAGCAGACAAACTGAAGAGAGCTTGGTGGACTTTAGCCTAGACCAGCACGGGTATTTTTGGTTTGTTTGGTTTTATTCTGTTTTGTTTTCCCTTTATTGGCTGCTTATCTTGGTTGTTTTTGGTTTTTATTTCTATTTCATTCTAATCATATTGTAGTTTTTAATATAGGCATATATATATAGGTGTATATAGGTGAATATATGTCCATATATATGGGCGTGTAGACAAATATATATATATATATATTTTTCCTTTTTTCTTTCTTTTCTTTTTCTTTTTTCCCCACCCTCACTTTCTCTCTTATTTTATTCATTCTTCTCACTGCTATACTTTTCCTCTTTTCCTTTTTTCTGCAAATTTTATTTTTTAAATTTTTCTTACTTTTTTTATTATTATTTTAGTTTATTTTTATTCTTTATTTTTTAGGTATAGCTAATCGGTTTCTCATGTTTATTCTATTTTTTATTTTAGGATATTGTATTTTATTTTGTTTCCTTTTCTGTTATTATTGAGTATGTGGTTTTTGTTTTGTTTCTGTTTGTTTTCTTCATTAGTATGATTGATATTTCTGTACAAGTTGACTGTAGTTTGATGGTTGGTTGTTTTTACTTGTGCGAGCATTTGGTTTCCTTTGGTGGCTGCGGAGGTTGTTCTTGTTGATCTGTTATGCTCTAAAATCACTCTGCAGCAGTGGGTCCAAACAAACAGACACAAGAATCATCATACCCGGAGGCCAACTTTAGATAAAACTAGAGCATTTCTGGGTTTGACATACAAGAGTCACACCCAAAAAGAAGTTACTACAGGTACTAAGACCCATAGGGACCAAGTTTCATCAGAGGGGTCAATCCTCTCACAGCAGCTCATAAACTGCAGAAGCTGCTGATCCTCACAGCTAATCAATCTGGGAGTCAATCCCACCTACTGACAAACCAAAAGTAATCAAAACTAAAACTTCAACAAGTGAGGACGCACGACACAAGGAACACCTCAGATACAAGCACAGGAGAATAGGGAGACTGAGTAATTCAAATATAAAGGACACACACCATATAAGTTTACCCAGAAAAGACTGAGAAATCTGGGGGATCTATCTGTTATATTGAAGCAAACACAAAGAGTAAGCCAGAAGGGGGAGACAAAGAAACACAACACAAATAAAAGAACAGAAGAAACTTCCTGAATCAGTGGAAATAGAGGAAATAGAGGTAACCAACCTATCGGAGACAGAGTTCAGAACACTGATTATTAGAATGTTCAAGGAAATTAATGAAAATATAAAGAAGGATAGAGAAATCATGAAAAGCAACCAGCTAGAACTTAAGAACACAATTACTGAATTAAATAACAAACTTGATGGAATCACTAGCAGACTGGATGAAGCAGAAAATCGAATCAGTGACTTAGAAGACAAAATAGCAGAGATCACCCATGCGGTACAACAAAAAGAAAAAAGAATGAAAAACATGGAAAATAGTTTAAGAGAGCTGGGGGACAACATCAGACGCAATAACCTAAGGGTCATTGGAGTACCAGAAGGAGAAGAGAGGGAGCAAGGGATTGAGAATATATTTGAAGTAATAATGTCTGAAAACTTCCCTAACCTGGCAAAGGACATTGAAATACAAGCCCAGGAAGTGCAGAGAGTTCCAAACAGGATGATTCCAAACAGGCCCACTCCAAGACACATTATAGTGAAAATGGCAAGGGTTAAGGACAAAGACAGAATCCTTAAAGCAGCAAGGGAAAGGCAGCAAGTTACTTACAAGGGTACCCCCATAAGATTATCAGCTGACTTTTCTACAGAAACTTTGCAGGCCAGAAGAGAGTGGCAGGAGGTTTTCAAAGTGATGAAAAATAAAGGCCTACAACCAAGATTGCTGTATCCAGCAAGGTTATCATTTAAAATTGAAGGTGAGATAAGGAGCTTTGCAGAAAAGAATAAGTGAAGGGAATTCATTACCACTAAGCCAGCTTTGCAGGAAATGCTAAAAGGGCTTCTTTAAGTAGAAGACAAAAACAACCTAAGAAAGACTATGAACACAAATAAGAAAATGGCAATAAATACACACCTATCAATAATCACATTAAATGTAAATGGATTAAATGCTCCAATAAAAAGACATAGGGTGGCTGAATGGATAAGAAAGCAAGACCCCAGCATATGCTGTATACAAGAGACTCACCTCAGATCCAAAGACTCATACAGGCTGAAAGTAAAGGGATGGAGTAAAATATTTCATGCAAATGGTACTGAAAAAAAAGCTGGAGTAGCGATACTTATATCAGATAAAATGGACTTTAAATTGAAGAATATAACAAAGGACAAAGAAGGACACTTCATAGTAATGAAGGGATCGATCCAACAAGAGGACATAACTCTAGTAAACATCTATGCACCTAACATAGGAGCCCCTAAATATATAAAACAGATATTGTCAGACATAAAGACAGAGATCAACAGTAACACTATCATAGTAGGGGACTTCAACACCCCGCTGTCACTAATGGACAGATCCTCCAGACAGAAAATCAATGTGGAAACAGCGACCTTAAATGACACATTAGACCAGCTGGATTTAACAGACATTTTCAGAGCATTTCATCCCAAAGCTACAGAATATACGTTCTTTTCAAGTGCACATGGAACATTTTCTAAGATAGACCACATGTTAGGCCACAAAACAAGTCTCAATAAATTTAAGAAGATTGAAATCATTTCAACTGTATTCTCTGACCACAATGCTATGAAACTAGAAATCAATTATAAGAAGAAATCCAGGAAGCTGACAAATAAATGGAGGCTAAACAATATGCTATTAAATAGTGAGTGGGTCACAAATGAGATCAAAGAGGAAATCAAAAGATACCTCGAGACAAACGAAAATGAAAACACCACGACCCAAAATCTCTGGGATGCTGCGAAAGCAGTCCTAAGAGGGAAGTTTATAGCAGTGCAGGCCTACCTAAAGAAGGAAGAAAAATCTCAAATCAATGGGTTATCCTTACACCTAAGGGAACTGGAAAAAGAACAGCAAAAGAGGCCCAAGGGGAGTACAAGAAAGGAGATAATAAAGACCAGAGCAGAAATAAACAATATAGAGAACAGAAAAACAATTCAAAAGATCAATGAAACCAAGAGCTGGTTTCTTGAGAAGATAAACAAAATTGACAAACCTCTAGCCAGGCTCATCAAAAAAAAAAAGAGAGAGGACTCAAATTAGCAAAATCAGGAATGAAAGAGGGGAAATGACTACAGACATCACAGAAATACAAAAAATTCTAAGAAATTACTATGAGCAACTATATGCCAACAAATTTGACAATCTGGATGAAATGGATAATTTTCTAGAAGCATACAACCTTCCAAAGCTAACGCAAGAAGAAACAGAAAATCTAAATACCCTGATTACTACCAAGGAAATTGAATCAGTAATTGACAAGCTCCCAAAAAACAAAAGCCCTGGACCAGACGGCTTCACAAGTGAATTTTATCAAACATTCAAAAAGAACTATCACCTATTATTCTCAAACTATTCCAACAAATCCAGAAGGAGGGAAGGCTCCCAAACTCTTTTTATGAAGCCTCTATCACCCTGATTCCAAAACCAGATAAAGACAGCACAAAAAAGGAAAACTACAGGCCAATCTCCCTGATGAATATAGATGCAAAAATTCTCAATAAAATATTAGCAAACAGAATTCAGCAATATATTAAGAAGATCATACATCATGATCAAGTGGGATTCATCCCTAGTGCGCAAGGCTGGTTCAACATCCGTAAATCAATTAATGTGATACACCACATCAACAAAATGAAGGATAAAGATCACATGGTCATTTCAATAGATGCAGAAAAAGCATTTGACAAAATCCAACAGCCATTTATGTTAAAAACCCTTAGCAAAGTGGGAATACAGGGATCATATCTCAACATAATAAAAGCCATATATGATAAACCTACAGCTAACATCATACTCAATGGGGAAACGCTAAAACCATTCCCCTTAAGATCAGGAACAAGACAAGGTTGTCCACTTTCTCCTCTTTTATTCAACATAGTGCTGGAAGTTCTAGCCACAGCAATCAGACAACAAAAAGAAATAAAAGGCATCCAAATTGTCAAGGAAGAAGTAAAATTGTCATTATATGCAGATGACATGATACTGTATATAGAGAACCCCAAAGACTCCATCAAAAAACTATTGGAACTGATAGACGAATTCAGTAAAGTAGCAGGATATAAAATCAATGTTCAGAAATCGGTGGCATTTGCATATACCAATAATAAACTAATGGAAAGAGAAATTAAGAAAACTGTCCCATTTACAATTGCGTCAAGAACTATAAAATACCTAGGAATAAATTTAACCAAAGAAGTGAAAGATCTGTACTCAGAAAATTATAAGACACTGAAGAAAGAAATCATAGAAGATACAAATAAATGGAAACACCTACCATGCTCATGGATAGGAAGAATTAATATAGTTAAAATGTCCATACTGCCTAAAGCAATATATAGATTCAATGCAATTCCTATCAAACTACCAAGGGCATTTTTCACAGAAATAGAAAATCCTAAAGTTTATATGGAATCATAAAAGACCCAGAATAGCCTCGGCAATTCTGAGGAATAAAAACAAAGTCGGGGGGATCACGCTACCAGACATCAAAACCTACTACAAGGCCACAGTAATCAAGACAGTTTGGTATTGGCATAAAAACAGGCACATCGATCAGTGGAACAGAACAGAGAGCCCAGAAATAAATCCAAGCATTTACGGACAGTTAATCTACGACAAGGGAAGCAAGAATTTACACTGGAGTAAAGATAGTCTATTCAATAAATGGTGCTGGGAAAATTGGACTGACACATGCAAAAAAATGAAACTGGATCATCTCCTTACGCCTTATACAAGAATAAATTCAAAATGGATTAAAGACTTAAATGTAAGACCTGAAACCATAAAAATCCTAATTGAAAATATAGGGAGTACATTTGCAGACATTACTGAGAAATATTTTTACTGATACATCCCTACGTGCAAGGGAAGTAAAAGAAAAAATGAACATATGTGATTATATCAGACTTAAAAGTTTTTTCACAACAAAGGAAACCATTAATAAAACAAAAAGGAAGCCTACTGAATGGGAGAATATATTTGCCAACGATATATCTGATAAGGGGTTAATATCCAAAATTTATAAAACACTCATGAAACTCAACACCAAAAAAACAAACAACCCAATTAAAAAATGGGCAGAAGATATGAAGAGACATTTCTCTAAAGAGGACATACAGATGGCCAACAGGCATATGAAAAAAAGTTCAACCTCACTGGTCATTAGGGAAATGCAAATAAAAACCACCATGAGATACCACCTCACTCCAGTCAGAATGGCTATCATCAACAAATCAACAAACAACAAGTGCTGGCGGGGCTGTGGGGAAAAGGGGACCCTGCTGCACTGTTGGTGGGATTGCAGATTGGTGCAGCCACTATGGAAGTCAGTATGGAGGTATCTCAAAGAACTGGAAATAGAGCTACCATTTGACCCAGCAATTCCACTCCTAGGTATTTATCCTGAAAAAAACAAGACAATTATTCAAAAAAAGTTATGCACCCCGATGTTCATAGCAGCACAATTTACAATAGCTAAGACTTGGAAACAACCAAAATGCCCGTCAGTAGATGACTGGATTAAGAAACTGTGGTATATTTATACAATGGAGTATTACTCCGCTATAAAGAAGAATGAAATCGTGCCATTTGCAATGATATGGATGGACCTAGAGGCTATAATGTTGAGTGAAATAAGTCAGTCAGAGAAGGACAAATACCATATGATCTCACTTATATGTGGAATATGAAAAACTGTATGAATGAGCAAAGTAAACAGAAACTGTCTCATAGATATAAAGGAAAAATCAGGGTTGCTAATTTGGAGAGGAATGGGGATGAGGGAGAAGGGGAAGGGATTAGACAGCAAAAATAGGCAACTACAATATTGCTACTGGGATAGGAAAAACAGTTTGGGGAATATAATTAATAATGTTGTAAATATTCTGTGGAATGTCAGATGATCATAGGTCTTGTTAGGGAGACCATTTCATGGATGGAGTAGAGGTTTGATCACTGCACTGTATTACTAAAGTGGAGGTGGTATACCTACTGTAATTGAATATATATAGATAGTCACGGGATGTGGATTATACTGTGGAAGAGAGTCAGAGGAAGAGTAATAGATATATATGATATGGGGGGGTGTGGGGGGGTGTATTGGGGGTGGGGGGTTGTCACTTTGAGGGGTAAAATGTATAACTATTGCACTGTGTTGTACACCTGAAACTAATTAAAAATAAAATAAAATAAAAAAAAAGAAATTAGGAGTCATCATTTCATTTCTGAGCACAGGGCTATATATTGTTTGATCTGCATATCCCAGAATTTTGCATGGTTATTCTGAACCACATTTGGGTGTTTGGGTTGTGGACCACTTAGAGTTATTGATGACAGCTGAGGATACTCTCCATCTAGCAATTACAAAGCATTTATACAATTTCAGGGCTTTGTATACTCTCAGAGTCGAAATCTCTGATCCATCTGGCAGATATCTGGCCTCACCTGGGATCCCAGGAAGCACCTGGGATCACAGCCAGGCACAGAGCACAAAAGTGGGTACTTCTGGTGTTAGAGGCTGAGCTCCAAAAGCAGGCACTCCCACTCCTTTGAGATGGATGTCTGTGGCTTGTCTGCCTGGCTTCCATCTCCCTGTCTGGTCCTTCCACCTTGCCTCTCCTCTGGTCCCCGCCCTTGCTATCATAGAACTGATTCAATACTCCTCCAAGCTGGACCAATCAGAGTATTCCTTTCCAAGGTGAGTGGTGCGAAAGAAGGACGTGACCCCAGCTGGTCCAATGAGGACTAATCCTAAGGCTTTTGCTAGTACCATGGGGGATGGGAAGTTGTCTTTCTGTTGTGATGCCAAGCTGGCAGACTGTGCCCTGAGAGATGCTGAGCAACACTACCTCCGCACACACAGAGAGGCAGAGCCTAAAGCCAACACAGAGAAAGGCAGCACAGAGAGATGGGGTCTTAATGACATCCTGGGAACAACTGCATACAGCTGTACCTGAAGCTGAGCTCACTCCAAACTTCCGAAACACTTGAATGAGTAAATCCATTTTTCAGTCTGTCTTTTCCTTTTCACCTTATGTTGATGTTTTTAGCTCCTTTTATGTGCAAGTTATTATACAACTCGAAATTGATGGAGTACACTAAAATATTCTGTTCTGCTGCTGCTCGACTGTGTGACCTTGGTCCAGTATCTTAACCTCTCTGAGTGTCTTTCCTCATCAGTACAGAAGAGTTGCTATATGTACCTACTCGATAGGAATTCTGCTTTGTGGAGATAAAGCAGAGCACTTTGAGCAGTGTTTGATAAATGGTAGTTATTGTAATTCTAATTTACTAATTCAACATCATTTCCTAAATAATAATAATTAAGAAGAATTCATTCAGTGCCCAGGTATCACCAAATCTCTTGAACCCTTAGCACTTCGGTTACCTGATTTTTTTTTTTTTTAATTTTTTTGAGGGCAGTGTCACTGGCCCTCATATGTGGGACCCGAACCAGGGCTGCTGGCTTCCCAAGCCAGCACTTAACTACCGTGCCACCTGGCTGGCCCACAGTTACCTGATTTTCAAATGGAGCCTTACTGTAAAAGGACCTGTTACTGTCCTTTATGAATACCCATGATCTGAGTTTCTTCAAGATTTTGCACATCAAAGGCACAAAAATTGATTCATCTCCAATCTTCTGGCACTACCAAAAGAAAGAAAACACACTGTCTCCCACTGGAGTTCAGGACCCTTATCCACCTTCCCCAGGAGTTCCAAGTGACTAAGTGGCAGGTCAGCAGGCACATGAGGGTTTGTGACCTCCTGAGAATGAGGGATTACCATCATTGGGTCAATAAGCAACCAGACTCAGCAGGAATATCCAGCCTCCCAGCCAGGGTAGCCAGGCAGACAGCCAAGACTCAGCCCTCTGGACTCCCACTCAAGGGTTTGTCCCTCTGGACCCCACAAATTCCCATGGCTCATCCATAGCACTGCTCTTTTGGCTGTGCCATCCGCAGCCCAGGGTTTACCAAGGGTCAGCAAGATGCCATGCTGAGAACATTTAAAATTTCAAATGGGACAAGAAACAAGTCACATGTCCTTCTGAGGCTCAGTCTATCATGCTGCTAACTGGGTGAGCCAATCACAGTGCCTGGTCTGCCTGTAAATACTGCCGAAAGCCTGCCCAGCAGGGATGGCATCACAGCACTGCTGTGGACTAGATGGATGATACCCTCACTGTTAACTACATGAGGATACTGAAGCCAGAGAAGGTCATACAGCTACTAAATGGCAGGGCTGCCAGTTGAATTCAGGACTGTCCCTTAAACTGTGATGCAACTCCTGTGTCAGTCTATTGGCTGAGTGACGCAGGCAGCAAGAGCCGGGGACTCCCTTGGCATCGGTTTCACTGTCATCACCATGCAGTGACCCTTTCAAGCCCCCAAGGGACCTGACTTCATCTCTAGCTCAGCATGTCTGTGTACCCACAATCCCTTTCTATCTCCCTACCTCACTCCTTCATGTGGGATCTCCAACTCTCTGCTGTGTGTGGTGTTTATATATATATATATATATATATATATATATATATATGTATGTATTAATTCTGCTTATTTACTCATGCTAACCTGTCTCATGTCTATTTATTATTAGATTAACCAGAAGCAGCTTCAGGGTAGAGGAAAGTTTATTCCTTCCTCACATAAACAAGTAATCAGATATTTAATAAAAAGTGAAATTTGGGGGTATATATACAACACCACATCATGGTATAAGATTCAACAATTTAACTAAACTAAGTTATTCTCAAGACTGAATGATGAAATCAATGAAATATGGAACAATCTACCAACTTATCTTCTGGATTTGGAACTTTTAGTCAAGTTTCAAAGGCGGGAATGAAGACGCCCAAAAGTTTTGTCTTTGGTCATATTGACGCTAAGCTGATTGTTAGGAAACAAAAGACTCACAAATAGCCTTTGACTCTCCCCTTTCATGCCTATGGGATGTAGGTGGGAAAATGTACTTTAAGAGGGGGACCTTAGCATAATCCCCTTAGCATAAAGTGGGAAGACTCCAAGCAAGAGACTCCAAACCACTTTCTCCTGTGTCCCATTATTTCCTAGGTTGATGAACAATTTACCTTCCGTGAGTGTGCCAATCTTCCTAAATTACCTGCAAAGCACCCAATATGATCTCACTGTCTTTGGAATTTTTACATGTATGTGAATTCCTCATGCGTGTATGATAAAATTCGATTTTATCTTATTAACCTGATGATATTAATTTGATGACTACCTCAGCTAGAAGAAGTTGTTACTACAGGCAGAGAGAGCAGGGCCATGGGGAGAGGTGGGAGGAAACGAAGGAAGATGCAAGGGGAAACAAAATAGAGATGAGATCATTCCTAAGAAAAGTTGCAGCTACAGCTAACTGTAATGGATTTTAACACTCTTAGCATTGCAGGCAGGGAAAATTCCTAAGAAAAGCTGCAGATACAGCTAATTGTAATGGGTTATAATTCCAGGCAGGGAAAAATCTCCACCCCTTGTGTCCCCAGAACAGTTCCTACAAGGGAATCCCTCCTCCAATGAGAAGGAGTGGTCAGCAAAGACGCGCCCTGGAAACGCCCTGATCACCTGTGATTCCACCCCTGAATATTTCACACCCTCATCCCAATATAATCCTAAATTTTCTTTGTTCTGGACTTATCCACTCCTGCATTTGGGGAATATATTGTCTTTCTTTTAATAAATCCTTGGCATGCTTGCCTTTGTTCACAGGGAGTTCTTCCTCAATGACTCACTGTCTGATAACACACGTATATGGTGATAGCTAAAGAATTATTTTTTTAGCCCTCCCACACACACACACACACACACAGTTTCGAGGAGCCTGCAAGGATAATCACTGGATGGGGCACTACTGGATCCTGGAAACTGCTGCAGCTGGGAGCTCATGGCCATCTGCTGGCAGAGTTAAGCAGCATTTTTGTTCAACCTGTCATCCTTCCTGGTCTATTTCTGCAGGATTTGGGAGAATTTTGAAGTGCTGCATGTCCTTTTCCTGTCTTCTACATGTATTTGTGAAGCTAGTTTCTCAGAAGCAGTGACTCACAGGTTTTCTTCATTGAATGTTTCCTCACAGAGATGGTCATTTTGTGTGTGTGTGTATGTCTCTTGTGTCGTTTGTCATGACAAGGAAATACCACAGGAACAGAAAGCCTTTGGCTTCCTTGGTTTAGCTGTAAAAGGGATCTTTGGTTTGAGTAGCTATGAAAGTCCTACCATCAGTGACCAGCGTGTGAGATCCTTGGAATGGAAAGAACTTCTAAATTGGAAAATGTGTCAGATAACTCTCATGGCAAACAGCTGTTTGATTGGAACCTAGAAAAGACCACATTTTTAAATACTAATGGATACAAAGAAATTTAATTATTGTTAAGCTTTTGAAGGAGTTCAGCTTCTTGGGTCTTATAGATGCTAATGTCAACATTAGGTTTAAAAAAGGCATTAAGGAAAATCAAGAGATGTGCCAATTTTAACATTCTTTCTGGAGTTATAAGATTTTGAGAACTGGTATGTTGAAACAGGTTTTAAAGGATGTAATAACCGATCAGAAAGATGACAAAAAAATGGAAGCTGATTTTTCAGTCTGAAAAAAATGACAAAGTCTCAGCATTTCTCCCAGACCCTCTGCTGAGTAGGTCAGAAATGTAAACACAGCCCACAATCACGTTGCTGCCTGAGGCAGCTGAGCTTAACAGGGGGAAAAAATTGGAAAAGGGCCGCTTTTAAAAACACAGGTTTTTAAAACACAGGTTTTCCTTGTCTAGCCTGGCTCCCCATTTCCCTGCCTCCTTAAAGATGGTGAAGGACAAATAACAACCTGAGCATAATCACCTTAGCAGTAGAGGTGAAGACTCCAAGCAGGAGTCTAACAAAATTTTAACCTGCCACATATGCTGAGGTTTTCCTGAATGACCTGTAATTCTCCCATTTTTACATCTAAAATCTATGAACCCACTCCCACCCTTATTTAAAATATCCTATTTACCTGATAGTTCCTCACTGTCTTTGGAAATTTCATGCTTATGTGAATTCCAGGTACCATATGTATTACAGTTCTTGGTTTGTCAGTGGGCTTGGGTAGAAGTTAGAAATGGCACAAGTCCATTTTCTCTTTTCTGAATTTAGATTGGTACGAAAAAATATTTGTAAAGCAACTTCTTGCACCTACAGACTCTGGGGTTTTCTTTATTTTTTCCTCCCAGAGGTGTTCATCTTTTCCTACGTCTATGTCTCACGTGTTGTTTGTCCTAAGAAGTAATACCGTGAGGATAGAACACAGGCACAGGCTCCCATTAGCCCATGTTTCAAGCCAGCCCCGCAGCCTGCGGAGTTAAGGGGTACTCTCTAGACTAGCGACCGTGGAGACAAACTTTGCTGTGGGTCCACATCTAAAAACCACATGAGGTTTTCCTTTCCATCTCGTTCTGTATCCTGGGAGCATTGCCAATTGTGACCATATCCAATTGTGACCATATCCTCTCTGGTCCCCGCCATCGGCCAGGTGCACTTTCTGCGATGGACCTGGTGGTCTGTGGGATAAGCTGGGGTTCCCAGTGTGGCTCTTACCTGGCCGTGCTAGCTCCCAGTGAGTGAGTCCTGAGAGGCCTCTGCCCATAACGGGCATTTGTCCTCCCACCTTCCTTACTGGACAGATCCCCATCCAGTAGGACCTGCCAGGGCCACAAATTAGTGTGTTTGGGGCTGGAGATGCCTCACATTTTGTGGGAGACCTGAGACACCCTCTCCACCCCACCATCCTGACCATCTGGGTGATGAAGGTCTGTGCCTTCTCTGACTGCCCCTGTGACCCTTTGGCTCTGGGGGGCTTTATCCCCTGCACTCTGTGTGGAGAGGGCTTGGCTTCCTGGCCTGAGCTGTAAAGAGGCATGTTGGTGTGTCTCACTATTTAGACCTTACTGTCCACGTCCAGAAGGTGGATCCTCGGAACGGGAAAAACTTCTAAATCTAAATTGTGTTATAGAGTCTTGTTACAGCCAGCTGTTTTCTTGTTGAAATACCTTGTGTGTTCTAGTTATTACTAATTCTGTTAATTTGTGATCAATGTGTGACACTGGTTTGTGTTTGTCTGTCTGTGGTGAGATGCTTTCTAGCCCCAGATGTTGATAACAGTTTGTAATATTTGATTGTCTTAAACAAATGAAATGCTTATATAAATTAAGAAATAAAATCAGGGCCGGCTGAGTGATGTGGTGGTTAAGCTCTGGCTTGGGAAGCCAGCGGCCCTGGTTCGGGTCCCGCATATGAGGGCCAATGACACTGCCCTGAAAAAAAAAAAAAAGAAAAAAAGAAAATAAAATTAAACTATCCCAAATGCTTTTCAGGATGAGATGATCAGGTGAAATATTTGATATTAAAGCTGGTTTTACCTTGGTTTGATTACACAGTCGTGTCTTTGAAAATTACATTTTTCATATAAAAATTTATAAAAATTAGTTTGTTACAAACAATGTGTTACAAAGTTTGTCCAGAAAATAGCTTTGGTAATTATTGAGTTTGAAATCTCTAAGTTTTAACAAACATAAAACAGGTACAATTAAAATAAGATATTTAGGTAAACTTTTTATTTATTAATATACTGTATATGTACACAGAAAAGATTTTCTAGGTGTGTTTGGTTCTCTGAAATTTTAAAGTTTTGTTAGATAAATCAAATGATGGCTATTTATTGAATGCCTACACCATTTCCAAATAGGAGAATAATGAAACACTAATTACAACATTGTAGAGGAACTAAATATATTTCAGTGTATTAGTAAACATGTCTTCTGACTCATTAAAATTTGTTTGTGTGCTATGGGGAAATATATTTCTACAAATTATAAAATATGTTCATTATTGTATCAATCTAAAGAATCCTGGTGTAACATGATACACTTGCTCACTTAGTTTCCACTGCTGATGAAGATGGACATTTGACTTGTTTGTCTCTTTGCTATTGTGAACAGTGCTGCTGTGGATTCAGGTATCAGCTTCTAACACCTGTTTTCAATTTTGGGGGGTATACTTCTAGAGGTGGATTTGTTGAACCCCATGGGATTTTTGGGGGGCTGTGGAAATTTGAAAGTGCTGTATACAGGGCCGGCCGAGTGGCGCGGTGGTTAAGCGCTGGCTTGGAAAGCCAGCGGCCCCAGTTCGGGTCCCACATATGAGGGCCAGTGACACTGCCCTCAAAACCAAAAACCAAACGAAGTGCTGTATACAGAGTCCACAGCATTGTAACTTTTCACAAGCAACGTTTAAGGGTTCTAATTTCTCTACATTGTTGCTGCCATTTGTTAGTTTTGGTTTTCTGGATTACAGCCATGCTAGAGTGTGTGAGGGGTTATCACACTATGGTTTTCTTTTGTTTTGTTTTGTTGTTTTTTAGCTGAGCCATCCTGCCACCTGTTAGCAGCTCAACAGCGACTCTGCTCGGGCTGGCATCGAACCACCATTGCTCAGAGTTCAGCTTGCACTCTTGAGCGAGCTCATAACCAGCTGAACCACTCAGCCGGCCCTTATCACACTGTGGTTTTAATTAGCATTTCCATCATGACTAAGCACATTGAACATCTCAGTGTGCTTGTTGACCATTTGTATGTGTAATCTGGAGAAGGCCCCACCCACCTCCGGCATTTGTCATAGTCCCAAATGGAAGTCAGGAGGAGTGAGAAAGCTTTCTGGTGCCCAGAGGAGAGGCATGGTTTCCAATGTGATGGGGTGGGGGTGGGGGGATTCCGCTCAGATTAGAGTTGGTTGCTGGGTCCCGGAGAAGCTTGAAGATGGTTAAGTAGAAGAGGGGCATTTTACATATTCGATGGGGGGAGACACATTTTCTGTCCCTCCCCCATCACGGTCTTGTTGGGGAGCGAGGTGGGTAATGGAGGGGCATTCTCTTTTCAGCCACCAGGAGTGCGGAGGCAAGGGGTGGGATGGGAAGAAAAGAAAAATGAGTGAAGCTGCCAGTTGGGTCCAGTAGCCACAGAGGCATGCTTTGGGCTTTCAGGCCAGGAGCCCCAAAGGAAAAAGTTTCTGTGTGATGTGGACAATGGCAACTGACAGTCACGGGATAGTTCATCACATAGGTACAAGTCTGCACCACCACACAGGTAGAAGATACCCACTGTAGGCTCTTCTCTGTGTGATTTGTAAATGATGGCACATCAATAAAACCATTCTGACAGTCACCACTGTTCCTGGTAGCATCCACCTCCCTCGAAACTGTGTCCTGCTCCCCAGTGTGTGCAGTGCACACCCACCTCCCGTGACCCCTCCCCCACGCCCTTTTTTCTCCCAGCACTGCCCCGGCCCCACCCATCTCAGCCCTCTTCTCTATGGACAAGCTCTTGGGGAGGCTAGCAAAGTCATCAAGAGGGCTGGCCCCCGACTCCCAGCGCCACAGTCGGTTGGTGGGTCAGCCTGCCGACGGACGGATCAGGGTCTCCAGGGAGTCTGATCTTGCGACCCGCATGATGCCATGCAGGACTCCTGTTTCATGGCCCAGGTGCAGCAAGCAGTGAATGCTCCAGTAGCGGAACCAGCCCAGGCTTGGAAACGTCTCTCGGAAAGCCTCTGAGACAGGTACGTTTGCTGTGCATCAAGGGACAGACTCTCCCATGCTCCACATTTGTGGGTGGAGGCCCCAGGGTAAACTGGGAGATCTCATCCCTGAGGCAACTGTACACCTGGCCTGAGCGAGTCCAGGGCAGATTCAGCCATTTCCACAGATAGAAACACGTCCCTCTGCTGTCATCTTCAGTCTGTCCATTGGGCATGCTTTGCAGACAAATGGAAGTATTTCATTGGGTCACTTGGCTTTGGAGTTGCTGCTGCCCAACATCAGTACATGAGATTCATAAAAACGGTGAGCATGGCAGGTTTTTTCGATTGTTTTATACACAGGTATATCTTTATTTTGTCCTAGGGTATCTATTTCAAGTTGTATCGGGGGTGTGGGGATTGGTGGTTGAAAGAAAAACGAAGGAGAAAGTCACGTGTCTGGTTATCACACGGTAAGCCCAGTACACCTGAAATTAATAGACTTCTGTATAGCTAGAGTAGTTAAGAGAACAAAAAATTATATACATATATGTACATATGTATATGTATGTATTTATATGTATATTTATAAATATATATACACATGTATTTTTTTAAAGTAGTGGTGTTATACACATGGTGTGGCCCCCAACCAGGCGAGTGCAGTGGCCAGGTTTTGGCAGTCGGGTCCGGAGTGGGAGAGAGCTGGTCATTCCCCAGAGGCTAGCCGCATGAAGCCGAGTGCAAAGGCGTGCCTCACATCAGGTCCAGAGCCAAATCCATTGCAAGCACGGACCCGGGAGTCACGAATGGGACAACACCACGATGTGTCCATGGGGGCTGTGTCCATTTGGGTGGCTCCCGGAGCCATACCGGTGATAGGCGGACACTGGAGCCCTGGGTGCGGGGCAGGGACATGTGGTCAACCTCTGGAGGTGATCCACGTGGGACCCAGAGCAATGGGCAGGAGAGAGCAGTGATGACGGAGACAAAGGTGGCTGCCGCCATCGCTGCTGTTTCGATCACCGGGCCGGGAGCGACAGGACTGGACTCTGGCAGGTGCATCCCTAGGGTCGGACAGCTTGGCGATCATGCACATCAAAGGCTAGCAAGGAGCACGGATGGGCCTGGGCCTGGGACAGGTTCCACCACCCAATGGCCCCAGTCTACCTCCTGTTCTCCCATGTCCTGCTAGCCATGCGTGGCCATGTCCCACCCCAAGGGCATGGCCACGGACAAGTTCCTGGCAGCTAGCAGAGTGCTCCCTTGCAGAAGGGCATTGGAGCCGCTGCAAGAATTGAGGCCCTACACCTCCCTCTGCTTGGAGGAGGTTCACAAAAACTTAAGGCAAAAATATCTCAGGGATATACCACCCTCCCCACACATACACACACAACCCACAAAAGTCAGTAAACTCATGTACTGCCTAAAGATCAAACACAGTAACTTAATTTTCCCCCTGAATAAGTTGATTTTATTTATTTATTTATGTATTTATTTATTTTAGGGGGGGCAGTGTCACTGGCCCTCATATGTGGGACCCGAACCAGGGCCGCTGGCTTCCCAAGCCAGCACTTAACCACCACACCACTCAGCCGGCCCTGAATAAGTTGATTTTAAAGATACACTTTTCGGAGACACTAATGTTTCCTTTTCACATTTCCAAAATACAGAGTTGGGGTAATGCTCAGAAATATATTCTCAAGATAGCAGAATAGAAGAACGCTATGCCAACTGCCTCCCAGGATCACATCAAAATTACAAATAATTTCTACAACATTTAACCTTGGAAGTCCCCTGAACACTGGATGAACAGAACCTCTAAATGAAGGACCTAAAAAGGAGGCCACATCAAGTCTGGTAGGATGGGTGGAGACAAGAGAGGGCAAGCCCCATGAGGGATGCCACAGTGGTGGGGAGGCTTCTCCAGTTGGGAGAGAGACACTCTGGTCCCACACCGAGCTCACTAGCACAGAGTTGCTTTACCAGAAAGAGAATTTCTACGATAGCTTGCAGTAGAAATTAGTGAGGACTCTCTTTGCTCGGCTCGGTGAGGCTGAAGGCGGCTGGAGAACCAGCGGGACTGGCGCACAGACTCGTTCACTGGTAAGCACTCACCTGGTTCCTGGTGGAGGGAGTAGCTGTGTGAGCTGGGCCCAGGAGCCTGCAGGGACAGACTGAACTGAGCGCCTTCGGTGCAGAAGTTGGAGGCTTGGGGACCATTGTTCCCCAGGTGTGCAGCTTGCACATGAGTAGTGTACAGGAGGCGCCATTTTCTCAGGATTGTTCCGTCTCACAGAGGGGCAGGTCCAGTACCACATTGGTCAGGTGAAATTGGTGCAGGAGTGCGTGTGTGTGTGTGTGAGCACACATGCGGCCTTGGATTCTCACCCTCTATTCTGCTTTTGCTGCATTGCCAGGGAAATGCCAAGTGTGCACTCCAGCTCCAAAAGGGTGCTCACTGAGACACAGGAGTACACAAGCCGCCTTGGATCCCCACTCTCCACACTGCTTGTGCTGCATAGCAAGGGAAACGCAGGGCAGGTGCACTTTAGCTCCATTAGGCTGTTCACTGAGAAGCAGGAGTGAGCGAGCCGCCTTGAGTCCTCATCTCCGCACTGTTTGTGAAGAGTTGCTTATCTGGGGATTGGCTGTTGGGTTGCTCAGCCTGATCTGTGAGAGGCTGATTGGGACAGGCTGAGACTGGGAGTTTTCCTGAGTGTTGGGCAGAGAGCTGTATGCCTGCATGATCCGGTCAGGGCTTTCCTGGCAAGTTTGTGTGCACTGGTTGCTGGTGCAGGAGTGTATGCTGCTCTGACTTGCTGGGGACCCCTGATCACATCCAGTTGTGCTGTGGGGGCCTGCCTTGCCCACCAAGAGCTGTGTTGCCAGAGGCACCCTGAGCGCCTGGTATCCAGCCCCCACTACCGCAGGCCACAGAAGGTTTTTTGCAGCAGCAGAAAAACCGCAAAAACCTGTGAAGATTTCTGGTAGTGAGCACCGTTCCAGAGCACAGAGCAGCTAACTGCGGAAAGCTCACAGCAAGCCTGAGAGGTAGGCTGGGGTATAACACGTTTGGCCCTTCCCCCCAACAGCTGATGCTGAGTTGCCCAGAGACTCTATTGCGGAGCGAGTGGTCTGCAGATTAGAAATGACGGAGAGTCCCCCCACTATTTTTTGTCTACTTTCTAGGTGATGCATATAATACATCGAAGCAATCACAGAATGAGAGCCACAATGAAGAACCACAGAAACTTGTCCCAAGTAAAAGATCAGAAGAAATCTCTAGAAATGGAACTAAATGAAAGAGAGGTATCCAAACTCTCAGAGACAGAGTTTGAAACACTGATAATAAGAATGTCTAAGGAACATAGTGAGGACATAAAGAAGGCTAGGGAAACCATAAAAAACAACCAGTTAAAACCAAAGAATACAATAACTGAAATGAAGAACACAGTGGAAGGAATCACCAGTAGATTAAATGAAGTAGAAGATCAGATCAACGAATTAGACGACAAAATAGCAGAAATCACCCATTTGGAACAACTAAAGGAAAAAAGAATCAAAATAGTTTAAGAGACCTGTGGGACAACATGAAGCACAACAACTTTTGGGTCATGGAATACCAGAAGGAGAAAAGAAGAAGCAAGGGATTGAGAATGCATTTCAAGAAATAATGACTGAAAACTTCCTTACCCTGGTGAAGGAAATCTACATACAAAACCAGGAAGTGCAGAGATTTCCAAACAAGCTGAGCCCAAATAGGCCCACCCCAAAACACATCATGGTGAAAATAGCAAAGCTTAAAGACAAAGACAGAACCGTAAAAGCAGCAAGAGAAAGACAGCAGGTTACATACAAAGGAACTCATATAAGACTAACAGCTGACTTCTCTATAGAAACTCTGCAGACTAGAAGGGAGTGGCAGGAAATATTCAAAGTGATGCAAAATAAAGATCTACACCCAAGACTGCTCTACCCAGCATGGCTATTACTTATATTTGAAGGAGAGGGCTGGCCGAGTGGTGCAGTGGTTAAGTGGTGGCTTGAGAAGCTAGCGGCCCCAGTTCAGGTCCCACATATGAGGCCCAGTGACACTGCCCTCATACAAACAAACAAACAAAAGAAAAATTGAAGGAGAGATAAAGAGTTTCTCAGAAAAGAATAAGCTTAAGGAATTCATTACCAAAAAGCCAGCATTGTTGGAAATGTTAAAAGGGCTTTTTTAGTCTGGCCGAGTGGCACGGTGGTTAAGCACTGGCTTGGGAAGCCAGTGGCCCCGGTTCGGTCCCACATATGAGGGCCAGTAACACTGCCCTCAAAAAAAAGGGGGGGGGGCTTTTTTAAACAGAAGAAAGGGGAAAACAAGATAACCCAGGAAGACAAGAAATACAAATAACAAAATGGCAATAAATATGACCTTATCAATAATCACTTTAAATGTGAATGGTTTAAATGCTCCAATCAAAAGACATAGAGTGGCTGAGTGGATAAGAAAACAGGACCCATGGATATGCTGTCTACAAGAGACTCAACTCAGATCAAAAGACACAAACAGACTGAAAGTAAAGGGATGGAATAAGATGTTTCATGCAAATGGAAATGAGAAAAAAGCCGAAGTAGCAATACTTAATTCGGACAAAATGGACTTTAAAATGAAGACTACAATAAAAGTCAAAGAAAAGGCACTACCTAATAATTAAGAGATCGATTCAATGAGAGCACATAACCCTAGTAAACATCAATGCACCCAACATAGCAGCTCCTAAATATATAAAACAGATTTTGACAGACATAAAGACAGAGATAAACAGTAACACTACCATAGTAGGGGACCTCGACACCTCGTTGTCACCAATGGACAGATCCTCCAGACAGAAAATCAACATGGACACAGTGGCCTAAAATAACACTTTACACCAGCTGGATTTAATTGACGGTTTTAGAGCATTTCACCACAAAGCAACAGAATATACATTCCTCTCAAGTGCACATGGAACATTTTCCAAGATAGACCACATGTTAGGCCACAAAACAAATCTCAACAAATTTAAGAAGATTGAAATCATATTATGTGTCTTCTCTGACCACAATGTTATAAAACTAGAAATAAATTATAAGAAGAAATCTGGAAAGCTTACAAATACATGGAGGCTAAATAACATGCTACTAAATAGCAAGTGGGTCAAAAATGAGATTAAGGAGAAAATCAAAAGATACCTCGACACAAACGAAAATGAAAATACCACGACCCAAAATCTCTGGGATGCAGTGAAAGCAGTCCTAAGAGGGAAGTTTACAGTAGTGCAGGCCTACCAAAAGAAAGAAGAAAAATCTCAAATCAACAGTCTCTCTTTACACCTAAGGGAACTCAAAGAAGAACAGCAAAACTAGCTAAAGGGAGTATAAGGAAGGAAATAATAAAGACCAGAGCAGAAATAAATGAAATAGAGAACAAAAAAATACAAAAGACCAATGAAACCGAGTTGGTTTTTTGAAAAGATAAACAAAATCGACAAACCCTTAGCCAAACTAACCAAGAAAAGAGAGAGAGTACCCAAGTTAATAAAATCAGAAATGAAAGAGAAGTACCAACAGATACCACAGATACAGAAAATTTTAAGAAAATACTATGAGCAACTATATGCTAACAAATACGACAATCTGAAAGTAATGGATAAATTTCTAGAAGCATACAATCTACCAACTCTGTACCAAAAACAAACAGAAACTCTGAATAGACTGATTACTGCCAAATGAATTGAATGAGTAATCAACAATCTTCCAACAAACAAAAGTTCTGGACCAGATGGCTGCACAGTTGAATTGTACAAAACATTCAAAAAATAATTAGTACATATTCTCCTAAAACTATTCCAAAAAATACAGGAGAGAAGGCTACAATACTCTTTCTATGAAACCACTATCACCCTGATTTCAAAGTCAGACAAAGATATTACAAAAAAATGAAACTACAGGCCGATATCCCTAAAGAACATAGATGCAAAAATTCTCAACAAAATACTAGCAAACCGAATTCAGCATCACATTAAAAAGATCATACACCACGATCAAGTGGGATTGATTCCTGGTATGCAAGTTTGGTTCAATGTCTGCAAATCAATTAATGTAATAGATCACGTTAACAAAATGAAAAATAAAAATCATATGATCATATCAATAGATGCAGAGAAAGCATTTCTTTTTAATTTATTTATTAATTTTTCATTAGTTTCAGGTGTACAACACAGTGCAATACTTATACATTTTACCCCTCAAAGTGACAACTCCCCACCCCCAATTCGCCACCCCACTCCACCCCCCATATCATATATATTTATTACTCTTCCTCTGACTCTCTTCCACAGTATAATCCACATCCTGTGACTATCTATATCTATTCAATTACAGTAGGTATACAACCTCCGCTTCAGTTATACAGTGCAGTGATCAAACCTCTACTCCATCCATGAAATGATCTCCCTAACAAGACCTATGACCATCTGACACTCCACAAAATATTTACAACATTATTAATTATATTCCCCAAACTGTTTTTCATATCCCAGTGGCAATATTGTAGTTGCCTATTTTTGCTGTCTAATCCCTTCCCCTTCTCCCTCATTCCCAATCCCCTCCCAATTAGCAACCCTGATTTTTCCTCTATATCTATGAGACAGTTTCTGTTTACTTTGCTCATTCATACAGTTTTTCAGATTCCATATATGAGTGAGATCATATGGTATTTGTCTTTCTCTGACTGACTTATTTCACTTAACATCGTAGTCTCTAGGTCCATCCATATCATTGCAAATGGTACGATTTCATTCTTCTTTATGGCGGAGTAATACTCCATTGTATAAATATACCACAGTTTCTTAATCCAGTCATGTACCGATGGGCATTTTGGTTGTTTCCAAGTCTTAGCTATTGTAAATAGTGCTGCTATGAACATAGGGCTGCATAACTTTTTCTGAATCAGTGTCTTGGTTTTTTGAGGATAAATGCCTAGGAGTGGAATTGCTGGGTCAAAAGGTAGCTCTATTTCCAGTTCTTTGAGATACCTCCATACTGACTTCCATAGTGGCTGCACCAATCTGCAATCCCACCAACAGTGCAGCAGGGTCCCCTTTTTCCAACAGCACCACCAGCACTTGTTGTTTGTTGATGTATTGATGATTGCCATTCTGACTGGAGTGAGGTGGTATCTCATTGTGGTTTTTATTTGCATTTCCCTAATGACCAGTGAGGTTGAACTTTTTTCATATGCCTGTTGGCCATCTGTATGTCCTCTTTAGAGAAATGTCTCTTCATATCTTCTGCCCATTTTTTAATTGGGTTGTTTGTTTTTTTTGGTGTTGAGTTTCATGAGTGTTTTATAAATTTTGGATATTAACCCCTTATCAGATATATCGTTGGCAAATATATTCTCCCATTCAGTAGGCTTCCTTTTTGTTTTATTAATGATTTCCTTTGTTGTGAAAAAACTTTTAAGTCTGATATAATCCCATATGTTCATTTTTTCTTTTACTTCCCTTGCCCGTAGGGATGTATCAGAGAAAATATTGCTCCGGATAATGTCTGCAAATGTACTCCCTATATTTTCTTTTAGGATTTTTATGGTTTCAGGTCTTACATTTAAGTCTTTAATCCATTTTGAATTTGTTCTTGTATATGGAGTAAGGAGGTGGTCCAGTTTCATTTTTTTGCATGTGTCAGTCCAATTTTCCCAGCACCATTTATTGAATAGACTATCTTTACTCCAGTGTAAACTCTTGCTTCCCTTGTCATAGATTAGCTGTGTGTAAATGCCTGGATTTATTTCTGGGCTCTCTGTTTTGTTCCACTGACCGATGTGCCTGTTTTTATGCCAATACCAAACTGTCTTGATTACTGTAGCCTTGTAGTAGGTTTTGATGTCTGGTAGCGTGATCCCCCCGACTTTGTTCTTATTTCTCAGTATTGTGGAGGCTATTTGGGGTCTTTTATGATTCCATATAAATTTTAGGATTATATTTTCTATTTCTGTGGAAAATGCCCTTGGTAGTTTGATAGGAATTGCATTGAATCTATATATTGCTTTAGGCAGTATGGACATTTTAACTATATTAATTCTTCCTATCCATGAGCATGGTAGGTGTTTCCATTTATTTGTATCTTCTATGATTTCCTTCTTCAGTGTCTTATAATTTTCTGAATACAGATCTTTCACTTCTTTGGTTAAATTTATTCCTAGGTATTTTATAGTTCTTAACACAATTGTAAATGGGACAGTTTTCTTAATTTCTCTTTCCGTTAGTTTATTATTGGTATATGCAAATGCCACTGATTTCTGAACATTGATTTTATATCCTGCTATTTTATTGAATTTATCTATCACTTCCAATAGTTTTTCGATGGAGTCTTTGGAGTTCTCCATATACAGTATCATGTCATCTGCATATAATGACAATTTTACTTCTTCCTTGACAATTTGGATGCCTTTTATTTCTTTTTGTTGTCTGATTGCTGTGGCCAGAACTCCCAGCACTATGTTGAATAAAAGAGGAGAAAGTGGACAACCTTGTCTTGTTCCTGATCTTAAGGGGAATGGTTTTAGCTTTTCCCCATTGAGTATAATGTTAGCTGTAGGTTTATCATATATGGCTTTTATTGTGTTCAGATATGATCCCTGTATTCCCACTTTGCTAAGGGTTTTTCACATAAATGGCTGTTGGATTTTGTCAAATGCTTTTTCTGCATCTATTGAAATGACCATGTGATCTTTATCCTTCATTTTGTTGATGTGGTGTATCACATTAATTGATTTGCGGATGTTGAACCAGCCTTGCACACTAGGGATGAATCCCACTTGATCATGATGTATGATCTTCTTAATATATTGCGGAATTCTGTTTGCTAATATTTTATTGAGAATTTTTGCATCTATATTCATCAGGGAGATTGGCCTGTAGTTTTCCTTTTTTGTGCTGTCTTTATCTGGTTTTGGAATCAGGGTGATAGTGGCTTCATAAAAAGAGTTTGGTAGCCTTCCCTCCTTTTGGTTTTTTGGAATAGTTTGAGAAGAATAGGTGATAGTTCTTTTTTGAATGTTTGATAAAATTCACTTGTGAAGCCGTCTGGTCCAGGGCTTTTGTTTTTTGGGAGCTTATCAATTACTGATTCAATTTCCTTGGTAGTAATCAGGGTATTTAGATTTTCTGTTCCTTTTTGCGTTACTTTGCAAGGTTGTATGCTTCTAGAAAATTATCCATTTCTTCCAGATTGTCAAATTTGGTGGCATATAGTTGCTCATAGTAATTTCTTAGAATTTTTTGTATTTCTGTGATGTCTGTTGTCATTTCCCCTCTTTCATTCCTGATTTTGCTAATTTGAGTCCTCTCTCATTTTTTTTTTTTGATGAGTCTGGCTAGAGGTTTGTCAATTTTGTTTATCTTCTCAAGAAACCAGCTCTTGGTTTCATTGATCTTTTGAATTGTTTTTCTGTTCTCTATATTGTTTATTTCTGCTCTGGTCTTTATTATCTCCTTTCTTGTACTCCCCTTGGGCCTCTTTTGCTGTTCTTTTTCCAGTTCCCTTAGGGGTAAGGATAACCTGTTCATTTGAGATTTTTCTTCCTTCTTTAGGTAGGCCTGCACTGCTATAAACTTCCCTCTTAGAACTGCTTTTGCAGCATCCCAGAGATTTTGGGTCGTAGTATTTTCATTTTCGTTTGTCTCGAGGTATCTTTTGATTTCCTCCTTGATCTCATTTGTGACCCATTCACTATTTAGTAGCATATTGTTTAGCCTCCATTTATTTGTCAGCTTCCCGGATTTCTTCTTATAATTGATTTCTAGTTTCGTAGCATTGTGGTCAGAGAATACAGTTGAAATGACTTCAATCTTCTTAAATTTATTGAGACACGTTTTGTGGCCTAACACGTGGTGTATCTTAGAAAATGTTCCATGTGCACTTGAAAAGAACGTATAATTCTGTAGCTTTGGGGTGAAATGCTCTGAAAATGTCTGTTAAATCCAGCTGGTCTAATGTGTCATTGAAGGTCGCTGTTTCCACATTGATTTTCTGTCTGGAAGATCTGTCCATTAGTGACAGCAGGGTGTTGAAGACCCCTACTATGATAGTGTTACTGTTAATCTCTGTCTTTATGTCTGACAATATCTGTTTTATATATTTAGGAGCTCCTATGTTAGGTGCATAGATGTTTACTAGGGTTAGGTCCTCTTGTTGGATCGATCCCTTTATTAGTATGAAGTGTCCCTCTTGTCCTTTATTATATTCTTCTATTTAAAGTCCATTTTATCTGATATAAGTATCGCTACTTCAGCTTTTTTTCCGTTCCATTTGCATGAAATACTTTACTCCATTTCTTTACTTTCAGCCTGTATGAGTCTTTGGATCTGAGGTGAGTCTCTTGTATACAGCATATACTGGGGTCTTGCTTTCTTATCCATTCAGCCACCCTATGTCTTTTTATTGGAGCATTTAATCCATTTACATTTAATGTGATTATTGATAGGTGTGTATTTATTGCCATTTTCTTATTTGTGTTCATAGTCTTTCTTAGGTTGTTTTTGTCTTCTACTTAAAGAAGCCCTTTTAACATTTCCTGCAAAGCTGGCTTGGTGGTAATGAATTCCCTTCACTTATTCTTTTCTGCAAAGCTCCTTATCTCACCTTCAATTTTAAATGATAACCTTGCTGGATACAGCAATCTTGGTTGTAGGCCTTTATTTTTCATCACTTTGAAAACCTCCTGCCAGTCCCTTCTGGCCTGCAAAGTTTCTGTAGAAAAGTCAGCTGATAATCTTATGGGGTACCCTTGTAAGTAACTTGCTGCCTTTCCCTTGCTGCTTTAAGGATTCTGTCTTTGTCCTTAACACTTGCCATTTTCACTATAATGTGTCTTGGAGTGGGCCTGTTTGGAATCATCCTGGTTGGAACTCTCTGCACTTCCTGAGCTTGTATTTCAATGTCCTTTGCCAGGTTAGGGAAGTTTTCAAACATTATTACTTCAAATATGTTCTCAATCCCTTGCTCCCTCTCTTCTCCTTCTGGTATTCCAATGACCCATTAGTTATTGTGTTTGATGTTGTCCCCCAGCTCTCTTAAACTATTTTCCATGTTTTTCATTCTTTTTTCTTTTTGTTGTTCTGCATGGGTGATCTCCGCTATTTTGTCTTCTAAGTCACTGATTCGGTTTTCTGCTTCATCCAATATGCTAGTGATTCCATCAAGTTTGTTATTTAATTCAGTAATTGTGTTCTTAAGTTCTAGCTGGTTACTTTTCATGATTTCTCTATCCTTCTTTATATTTTCATTAATTTCCTTGAACATTCTAATAATCAGTGTTCTGAACTCTGTCTCTGATAGGCTGTTTACCTCTATTTCCTCTAGTTCCACTGATTCAGGAAGTTTCTTCTGTTCTTTTATTTGGGTTGTGTTTCTTTGTCTCCCCATTCTGGCTTACTCTTTGTGTTTGCTTCAATATAACAGATAGATCCCCCAGGTTTCTTAGTCTTTTCTGGGTAAACTTATACAGTGAGTGTCCTTTATATTTGAATTACTCAGTCTCCCTATTCTCCTCTGCTTGTATCTGAGGTGTTCCTTGTGTCATGCATCCTCACTTGTTGAAGTTTTAGTTTTGATTACTTTTGGCTTGTCAGTAGGTGGGATTGACTCCCAGATTGATTAGCTGTGAGGATCAGCAGTGTCTGCAGTTTATGAGCTGCTGTGAGGAGATTGACCCCTCTGATGAAACTTGGACCCTGTGGGCCCTAGTACCTGTAGCAACTTCCTTTTGGGTGTGACTCTTGAATGTCAAACCCAGAAATGCTCTGGTTTTATCTAAAGTTGGCCTCCAGGTATGATGATTCTTGTGTCTGTTTGTTTGGACCCACTGCTGCAGAGTGATTTTAGAGCATAACAGATCAACAAGAACAACCTCCGCAGCCACCAAAGGAAACCAAATGCTCGCACAAGTAACAAAAACCAACCATCAAACTACTGTCAACTTGTACAGAAATATCAAAAATACTGATGAAGAAAACAAACAGAAACAAAACAATAACCACACACAGAATAATAACAGAAGAGGAAACAAAATAAAATACAATATCCTAAAATAAAAAAATAGAATAAACATGAGAAACCGAATAGCTATACCTAAAAAATAAAAAATAAAAATAAACTAAAATAATAATAATTTAAATAGTAAGAATAAAAATTAAAAAAAATAAAATTTGCAGAAAAAAGGAAAAGAGGAAAAATATAGCAGTGAGAAGAATGAATAAAATAAGGGAGAAAGTGAGGTTGGGGAAAAAAGAAAAAGAAAAGAAAGAAAAAGAAAAAAAAATATATATATATATATTTGTCTACACACCCATATATATGGACATATATTCACCTATATACACCTATATATATGCCTATATTAAAAACTACAAAATGATAAGAATGAAATAGAAATAAAAACCAAAAACAACCAAGATAAGCAACCAATAAAGGGAAAACCAAACAAAATAAAACCAAACAAACCAAAAATACCTGTGCCGGTCTTGGCTAAAGTCCACCAAGCTCTCTTCAGTTTGTCCTCTGCTGTACAAAAATTCCTGTGCGTCTTGCGGCAACAGTAGGCCACCTGATGCCTATCGTGATCGTGGCACTGCAGGTTTGCTGTACTTGAGTGTGGTTGTGACATGTGATTGGTGGTTTTTACAAAGTCACTGCCATTTTGCTTTTGCCTGTCCCAAGGCAGGCTGCACCCCCAAAGGCTCAATGAGTGTCTCTGGGCACCCTTTGGGTTGACAGCTGTGGAGAATTAAAGAATTCCTCACTACCAAAAGCCAGCTGCTAAGAATCTGTTAATTAGTGCCTCAGCAGGTGAACCTGCCCTGCCTCCCAAGCCTTGCATAAAGGTGGGGGCGGGGTAGGTAGTCTCACTCTGCAGCCTTTACTGGGGTGGAAATTCTCAACCCCCTGCAGGTAGGAATATTTTCCTCTCTTTCCCTACTGCTCCATTCAGGAGTCAGTTGAAGACTCTGTCTTGGTGGGGGTGGGTTATTAGTTGTTGTTTTTTTGCTTTCTGTTCAAGAGTAGAAAAAGAAAAAAAAAACATAAAAATAAACAAAGCCACAGTTCCAACACTGTTTCAAGCTAAGGCCTTTGCCTCTTATGCTCCAGCGGAGTTCCTGCTGCTCTCCCAAAGGGTCTGCCGGGATTTAGGGGACTGCGTGCACCCTGCCGCGAGGCTAAGATCCCCGCTCAGTCTCTCCAGGACCTGTGTCTCCGGCCGGCAAGCGCTGCGTCTCCGCGCGCGAGAATTCTTTTTTCCCCTGCTCCCAGGTTTAAGCTTTCTGCCTCGGAGCCGGCGCGCATCCGCGCGGTTCTCCTGCTGCGCTTCTGGAGGGACTGCCACCGGGGTTTAGGGGACTGCGCACACCCTGCCGCGCAGCTCAGATACTCGCTCCGTCTCTCGGGGACCTACATCACCACCCGGCGTGAGCTGCGTCTCGGCACCCTAGTATTCTTTTTTCCCCTGCTCCTGGGTTACAGGCTTCTGCACTCTGTGGGACCCGGTGGGCACAGAGACTGATCCTTGAACCGGGAGGACGCAAGGATTGATCTTGCCCTGTCGCTGCAGGGCTCTGCACCCTGCTTCCTGGGGACCCGGCGAGCGGCGGGTGCCACTCGTATCTCTGCACAGTCGTCTCCTCTCTCTCCTCCCGCACTTGCCCGGCCTGAGGCTTCTGCCTCAGACTGCAAACCAATGCGCTCTTGCTGAATTCTAGGTGGGCCGCAAGCCGGGGGAACACTCACCGTGCCTCCGCAGCTGTGGGTGTGGGTTGCACCTCACGCATCTCGCCACCTTCTTCCCCTACTCGCCTGGCCTGACCACCTTCCAGCAATTGTTGTGTGAAACTCTTAGTTGCTCTGTGTGATGAGTAGATGTCTCTTTGAAGCGTATTAGAAGTTCAAATTGTGGATATTTCCAGGGGAGATTTCATGGAGCCCTCCTCACAGCCGCCATCTTGGCCCCTCCCTCAGAAAGTCCAGAAAAAGCATTTGACAAAATCCAGCAGCCATTTATGAAAAAAACTCTTGGCAAAGTGGGAACAGTGGAATCATAACTCAACATAATAAAGGCCACATATGAGAAGCCCACAGCAAACATCATAGTCAATGGGGAAAGGCTAAACGATTTCCCATTAAGATCAGGAACAAGACAGTGCTGCCCACTTTCACCACTTCTATTTAACACAGTTCTGGAAGTTCTGGCCACAGCAATCAGACAAGAAAATGAAATAGAAAGCATCCAAATTGGAAAAGAGGAAGTAAAATTGTCATCATATGCAGATGACATAATACTATATAGAAAGAATCCCAAAGACTCCACCAAAAACTGCTAGAACTGATAAATGAATTTGGTAAGGTAGCAGGATACAAAATTAATATTTAGAAATCAATTGAATTTGTATACACCAATAACAAACTATCAGAAGAAGAAATCAGAAAACCAATCCCTTTTCTAATTGCTTCAAAAACAATAATATACCTAGGAATCAATGAAACTAAAGAAGTGAAAGACCTGTACTAAGAAAATTATGATACACTGAAGAGAGAAATCAAAGAAGATACAAATAAATGGAAATACATATCATGTTCATGGATAGGAAGAATTAATATAATTAAAATGTCAACACTACCTAAGGCAATATATAGATTCAATGCAATTCCAATCAAACTATCAAGGACATTTTCTCAGAACTATAACATAGAATCCTAACGTATATGGAACCACAAAAGACCACAAATAGCCTTGGCAATCTTGAGAAATAAGAACATAGTGGGAGTCATCACACTACCTGACATCAAAACATACTACAAGGCTACAGTAATCAAAACAGGATGGTAGTGACATAAAAACAGACACATAGACCAATGGAACAGAATAGAGAGGCCAGGAATAAACCCATCCATATACAGTCATTTAATCTATGACAAGGGAAGCAAGAATTTACACTGGAGTAAAGATAGTCTATTTAATAAATGGTGCTGGGGAAATTGGCCTGACACATGCAAAAAAATGAAAATGGACCACCTACTTACACTATATATGAGAACAAACTCAAAATGGATTAAAGACTTAAATGTAAGACCTGAAACCATAAAACTCCTAGAAGAAGACAAAGGGAGTAAGTATGCCGATATTACCCTGAGTAATATTTTTACAGATATATCCCCTCAGGCAAGGGAAATAAAAGTCAAAATGAACATACAGGATTACATCAAACTTAAAAGTTTTTTCACAGTGAAGGAAATCATCAATAAAACAAAAAGGCAGACTGCAAAGATGGCCACTGTGAGCAGAGGTCCCTGAGTTCTTCTCTGGAAATATCCACAATTTGAACTTCTGTAACTCTTCAAAGGGACATCTACTCATCACACAGAGCAAAGAAGACTCTCACAAAACAATTGCTGGAAGGTTGGCAGACCAGACAAGTGGGGAAGAAGGCGGACAAGACCCGGGAGGTGCAGCCCGCACCCGTAGCTGCAGAGGGACCAAACTCCAGAGAACAGATGGTGAGTGTTCCCACTGCTTGCTCCCTGTGCCCCACGGCCTGCCTAGAGTACAGCAAGAGCACAATGTTCTGCAGCCGAAGGAAGAAGCCTCAGGCCGGGTGAGAGGGGGAGGAGAGAGAGGAGACATGGAACCGCACCCACAGCTCTCCAGGTCCCCAGAAAGCAGGGTGCAGAGCCCAGCAGTAACAGGGCAATATCAATTCATGCACCCGCCCAGTTAGGGATCAGTCTCTGCGTCCACCGGGTCCCACGGAGCGTAGCAAGAGCACCTCAGCGCACAGAGGCTGAGGCATAAGCCTGAAATCGGGCAAGGAAGGGAAGAAAGAATACTCGCGGGGCGGAGGAGATGCAGCACACCAGGTGGAGACACAGTTCCCTGAGAGAGATGGCGCAGGGATCTGAGCCACGGCAGGGTGCACGCAGTCTCCTAAACCCTGGCAGTCCCTCCGGGAGAGCAGCAGGAATACCATGGCGTGCACAGGCTCCGAGGCAGAAGCGTGAAACCAGACGAGCAGGGGAAGAAAGAATACTCCATGGGGGGAGACGCAGTGTGCCCAAGCAGAGACGCAGGTCCCCGGGAGACAACCCGGAGATTTGAGCCACTGCAGGGTGCGTGCTGCCCCCTAAACCCCGGCAGTCTCTTTGGGAGAGCAGTAGGAACTCCTCCGAAGCCTATGAGGCAAAGACCTTAGCTCAAAACAGTGGGGTATGTGGGGTTTTTTGTTCTTGTATTAATTTGTTTGTTTGTTTGTTTGTTTTGCTTGTTTGTTTGTTTTTCCTCCTCTCTTCGACAGAAAGCAAAAAAAAACCCAACGAAAAACAAAAACAACCCAAATTAAAGCCCACACCCACCCTCCCTCAGAAACCCTGGCCCCTGCCAAGCCAGAGTCTTAAACTGACCCGCAAATGGAGCAGTTGGGGCAGACTACAGAGGCATTCCTTACCCATAGGGGGTTGAGAATTTCCACCCCAAAAGAGGCTACAGAGTGAAATACCTACCCCGCCCCCACCTTTCCTGCAAAGCTTGGAAGGCAAGGCAGGTTCAGCTGCTGAGGCAGTAATTAACAGACTTTTAGCAGTGGGCTTTTGGCAGTGAAGAGCTCTTTCATTCTCTACGTTGGGCTTTCAACGGAAAGGGTGCCCAAAGACACCCATTGAGCCTGCAGGGCACACAGCCTACCTTGGGACAGGCAAAAGCAGAAACGGCAGTGACTTTGTAAAAACTACCAATCACACATCACAACCATACTCACGTACAGCAAACCTGCAGTGCCAGGATCACACTAGGCATCAGGTGGCCGTCTTTGTTCCCACAAGACGCAGAGGAATATTTGTATAGCAGAGGACAAACTGAAGAGAGCTTGGTGGACTTTAGCCAAGACTGGCACTGGAGACACAAGAATCATCATACCCACAGGCCAACTTTAGATAAAACCAGAGCATTTCTGGGTTTGTTATACAGGAGTCACACCCAAAAGGAAGTTGCTACAGGTGAAAGGGACAAAGGGTCCAAGCCTCACACAGGAACTCATAAACTGCGGACACTGCTGATCCTCACAGCTGATCAGCCTGAAAGTCAATACCACCTACTGACAAGCCAAAAGTAATCAAAGCAAAACTCCAACAAGTGAAGACACACAACACAAGGAACACCTCAGATATACACACACAAGAGAATAGGGAGACTGAGTAATTCAAATATAAAGGACACACACCGTATAAGTTTACCCAGAAAAAACTGAGAGACCTAGGGGATCTATCTGTTATATCGAAGCAAGCACAAAGAGTAAACCAGAATGGGGAGACAAAGAAATACAACCCAAATAAAAGAACAGAAGAAACCTCCTGAATCAGTGGAACTAGAGGAAATAGAGGTAACCAACCTATCGGAGACAGAGTTCAGAACACTGATTATTAGAATGTTCAAGGAAATTAATGAAAATATAAAGAACGATAGAGAAATCATGAAAAGCAACCAGCTAGAACTTAAGAATCCAATTACTGAATTAAATAACAAATTCGATGAAATGACTAGCAGATTGGACAAAGCAGAAAATCGAATCAGTGACTTAGAAGACAAGATAGCAGAGATCACCCAAGCAGATCAACAAAAGGAAAAAAGAATGAAAAACATTCAAAATAGTTTAAGAGAGTTGGGGGACAATATCAAACGCAATAACGTCTGGATCTTCAGAGTACCAGAAGGAGAAGAGAAGGAGCAAGGGATTGAGAACATATTTGAAGTAATAATATCTGAAAACTTTCCTAACCTGGCAAAGGACAGTGAAATACAAGCTCAGGAAGTGCAGAGAGTTCCAACCAGGATGATTCCAAACAGGCCCACTGCAAGACACATTATAGTGAAAATGGCAAGGGTTAAGGACAAAGACAGAATCCTTAAAGCAGCAAGGGAAAGGCAGCAAGTTACTTAAAAGGGTACCCTGATAAGATTATCAGCCGACTTTTCTACAGAAACTTTGCAGTCCAGAAGGGAGTGGCAGGAAGTTTTCAAAGTGATGAAAAATAAAGGCCTACAACCGAGATTGCTGTATCCAGCAAGGCTATCATTTAAAATTGAAGGAGAGATAAAGAGCTTCCCAGAAAAGAACAAGTTAAGGGAATTCATTACCACCAAGCCAGTTTTACAGGAAATGTTAAAAGGGCTACTTTAAGCAGAAGAGAAAAACAACCTAACCAAGGAAGACTAGGAACACATATAAGAAAATGGCAATAAATACACACCTATCAATAATCAAATGGAGTAAATGCTCCGATCAAAAGACATTGGGTGGCTGAATGGATAAGAAAGCAAGACCCCAGCATATGCTATATACAAGAGACACACCTCAGATCAAAAGACACATACAGGCTGAAAGTAAAGGGATGGAGTAAACTATTTCATGCAAATGGAATGGAGAAAAAAGCTGGAGTAGTGATACTTATATCAGATAAAGTGGAATTTAAATTGAAGATCATAATAAAGGACAAAGAAGGACACTTCATAATAATAAAGGGATCGACCCAACAAGAGGACATAACCCTAGTAAACATCAATGCACCTAACATAGGAGCTCCTAAATAAATAAAACACATATTGTCAGACATAAAAACGGAGATCAAAAGTAACACTATCATAGTAGGGGACTTCAAAATCCCACTGTCACCAATGGACAGATCCTCCAGAAAGAAAATCAATGCAGAAAAAGTGACCTTAAATGACACATTAGACCAGCTGGATTTAACAGACATTTTCAGAGCATTTCACCCCAAAGCTACAGAATATACATTCTTCTCAAGGGCACATGGAACATTTTCTAAGATAGACCACATGTTAGGCCACAAAACAAGTCTGAATAAATTTAAGAAGATTGAAATCATTTCAAGTGTATTCTCTGACCACAATGCTATGAAACTAGAAATCAATTATAAGAAGAACCCCAGAAAGCTGACAAATAAGTGGAGGCTGAATAACATGCTACTAAATAGAGAGTGGGTCACAAATGAGATCAAGGAGGAAATCAAAACGTACCTCGACACAAACGAAAATGAAAACACCACGACCCAAAATCTCTGGGATGCTGCAAAAGCAGTCCTAAGAGGGAAGTTTATAGCAGTGCAGGCCTACCTAAAGAAGGAAGAAAAATCTCAAATCAACAGGTTATCCTTACACCTAAGGGAACTGGAAAAAGAACAGCAAGAGAGGCCCAAAGGGAGTACAAGAAATGAGATAATAAAAACCAGAATGGAAATAAACAATATAGAGAACAGAAAAATAATACAAAAGATCAATGAAACCAAGAGCTGGTTTTTTGAGAAGATAAACAAAATTGACAAACCTCTATCCAGGCTCATCAAAGAAAAAAGAGAGAGGACTCAAATTAGCAAAATCAGGAATGAAAGAGGGGAAATGACTACAGACATCACAGAAATACAAAAAGTTCTAAGAAATTACTATGAGCAACTATATGCCAACAAATTTGACAAACTGGAAGAAATTGATAATTTTCTAGAAGCATACAACCTTCCAAAGATAATGCAAGAAGAAACAGAAAATCTAAATACCCTGACTACTACCAAGGAAATTGAATCAGTAATTGACAAGCTCCCAAAAAACAAAAGCCCTGGACCAGACGGCTTCACAAGTGAATTTTATCAAACATTCAAAAAAGAACTATCACCTATTCTTCTCAAACTATTCCAAAAAATCCAAAAGGAGGGAGGGCTACCAAACTCTTTTTATGAAGCCACTATCACCCTGATTCCAAAACCAGATAAAGACAGCACAAAAAAGGAAAACTACAGGCCAATCTCCCTGATGAATATAGATGCAAAAATTCTCAATAAAATATTAGCAAACAGAATTCAGCAATATATTTAGAAGATCATACATCATGATCAAGTGGGTTTCATCCCTAGTCTGCAAGGCTGGTTCAACATCCATAAATCAAATAATGTGATACACCACATCAACAAAATGAAGGATAAAAATCACATGGTCATTTCAATAGATGCAGAAAAAGCATTTGAGAAAATCCAACAGCGATTTATGTTAAAAACCCTTAGCAAAGTGGGAATACAGGGATCATATCTCAACATAATAAAGGCCATATATGACAAACCTACAGCTAACATCATACTCAATGGGGAAAAGCTAAAATCATTCCCCTTAAGATCAGGAACAAGACAAGGCTGTCCACTTTCTCCTCTTTTATTCAACATAGTGCTGGAAGTTCTAGCCACAGCAATCAGACAACAAAAAGAAACAAAAGGCATCCAAATTGTCAAGGAAGAAGTAAAATTGTCATTATATGCAGATGACATGATACTATATATAGAGAACCCCAAAGAATCCATCAAAAAACTATTGGAACTGATAGACGAATTCAGTAAAGTAGCAGGATATAAAATCAATGTTCAGAAATCAATGGCATTTGCATATACCAATAATAAACTAATGGAAAGAGAAATTAAGAAAACTGTCCCATTTACAATTGTGTCAAGAACTATAAAATACCTAGGAATAAATTTAACCAAAGAAGTGAAAGATCTGTACTCAGAAAATTATAAGACACTGAAGAAAGAAATCATAGAAGATACAAATAAATGGAAACACCTACCATGCTCATGGATAGGAAGAATTAATATAGTTAAAATGTCCATACTGCCTAAAGCAATATATAGATTCAATGCAATTCCTATCAAACTACCAAGGGCATTTTTCACAGAAATAGAAAATATAATCCTAAAGTTTATATGGAATCATAAAAGACCCAGAATAGCCTCGGCAATTCTGAGGAATAAAAACAAAGTCGGGGGGATCACGCTACCAGACATCAAAACCTACTACAAGGCCACAGTAATCAAGACAGTTTGGTATTGGCATAAAAACAGGCACATCGATCAGTGGAACAGAACAGAGAGCCCAGAAATAAATCCAAGCATTTACGGACAGTTAATCTATGACAAGGGAAGCAAGAATTTACACTGGAGTAAAGATAGTCTATTCAATAAATGGTGCTGGGAAAATTGGACTGACACATGCAAAAAAATGAAACTGGATCATCTCCTTATGCCTTATACAAGAACAAATTCAAAATGGATTAAAGACTTAAATGTAAGACCTGAAACCATAAAAATCCTAAATGAAAATATAGGGAGTACATTTGCAGACATTATCCGAGCAATATTTTTACTGATACATCCCTACGGGCAAGGGAAGTAAAAGAAAAAATGAACATATGGGATTATATCAGACTTAAAAGTTTTTTCACAACAAAGGAAACCATTAATAAAACAAAAAGGAAGCCTACTGAATGGGAGAATATATTTGCCAACGATATATCTGATAAGGGGTTAATATCCAAAATTTATAAAACACTCATGAAACTCAACACCAAAAAAACAAACAACCCAATTAAAAAATGGGCAGAAGATATGAAGAGACATTTCTCTAAAGAGGACATACAGATGGCCAACAGGCATATGAAAAAAGTTCAACCTCACTGGTCATTAGGGAAATGCAAATAAAAACCACAATGAGATACCACCTCACTCCAGTCAGAATGGCTATCATCAACAAATCAACAAACAACAAGTGCTGGCGGGGCTGTGGGGATAAGGGGACCCTGCTGCACTGTTGGTGGGACTGCAGATTGGTGCAGCCTCTATGGAAGTCAGTATGGAGGTATCTCAAAGAACTGGAAATAGAGCTACCTTTTGACCCAGCAATTCCACTCCTAGGTATTTATCCTGAAAAAACCAAGACACTTATTCAAAAAAAGTTATGCACCCCGATGTTCATAGCAGCACAATTTACAATAGCTAAGACTTGGAAACAACCAAAATGCCCGTCAGTAGATGACTGGATTAAGAAACTGTGGTATATTTATACAATGGAGTATTACTCCGCCATAAAGAAGAATGAAATCGTGCCATTTGCAATGATATGGATGGACCTAGAGACTATAATGTTGAATGAAGTAAGTCAGTCAGAGAAGGACAAATACCATATGATCTCACTTATATGTGGAATATGAAAAACTGTATGAATGAGCAAAGTAAACAGAAACTGTCTCATAGATATAGAGGGAAAATCAGGGTTGCTAATTTGGAGAGGAATGGGAATGAGGGAGAAGGGGAAGGGATTAGACAGCAAAAATAGGCAACTACAATATTGCTACTGGGATAGGAAAAACAGTTTGGGGAATATAATTAATAATGTTGTAAATATTCTGTGGAATGTCAGATGATCATAGGTCTTGTTAGGGAGACCATTTCATGGATGGAGTAGAGGTTTGATCACTGCACTGTATTACTAAAGTGGAGGTGGTATACCTACTGTAATTGAATATATATAGATAGTCACGGGATGTGGATTATACTGTGGAAGAGAGTCAGAGGAAGAGTAATAGATATATATGATATGGGGGGGTGTGGGGTGGTGTATTGGGGGTGGGGGGTTTGTCACTTTGAGGGGTAAAATGTATAACTATTACACTGTGTTGTACACCTGAAACTAATTAAAAATAAAATTAAATTAAATTAAAAAAAAAAGAACTATAAAATACCTAGGAATAAATTTAACCAAAGAAGTGAAAGATCTGTACTCAGAAAACTATAAAACTCTGAAGAAAGAAATCATAGAAGATACAAATAAATAGAAACACCTACCATGCTCATGGATAGGAAGAATTAATATAGTTAAAATGTCCATACCGCCTAAAGCAATATATAGATTCAATGCAATTCCTATCCAACTACCAAGGGCATTTTTCACAGAAATAGAAAATATAACCCTAAAATTTATGTGGAACCATAAAAGAGCCCGAGTAGCCTCGGCAATCCTGAGAAATAAGAACAAAGTCGGGGGGATCACGCTACCAGACATCAAAACCTACTACAAGGCCACAGTAATCAATACAGTTTGGTATTGGCATAAAAACAGGCACATCGGTCAGTGGAACAGAACAGAGAGCCCAGAAATAAATCCAGGCATTTACGGACAGTTAATCTATGACAAGGGAAGCAAGAATTTACACTGGAGTAAAGATAGTCTATTCAATAAATGGTGCTGGGAAAATTGGACTGACACATGCAAAAAAATGAAACTGGACCACCTCCTTATGCCTTTTACAAAACAAATTCAAAATGGATTAAAGACTTAAATGTAAGACCTGAAACCATAAAAATCCTAAAAGAAAATATAGGGAGTACATTTGCAGACATTACCCGGAGCAATATTTTTACTGATACATCCCTACGGGCAAGGGAAGTAAAAGAAAAAATGAACATATGGGATTATATCAGACTTAAAAGTTTTTTCACAACAAAGGAAACCATTAATAAAACAAAAAGGAAGCCTACTGAATGGGAGAATATATTTGCCAACGATATATCTGATAAGGGGTTAATATCCAAAATTTATAAAACACTCATGCAACTCAACACCAAAAAAACAAACAACCCAATTAAAAAATGGGCAGAAGATATGAAGAGACATTTCTCTAAAGAGGGCATACAGATGGCCAACAGGCATATGAAAAAAAGTTCAACCTCACTGGTCATTAGGGAAATGCAAATAAAAACCACAATGAGATACCACCTCACTCCAGTCAGAATGGCTATCATCAACAAATCAACAAACAACAAGTGCTGGCGGGGCTGTGAGGAAAAGGGGACCCTGCTGCACTGTTGGTGGGATTGCAGATTGGTGCAGCCACTATGGAAGTCAGTATGGAGGTATCTCAAAGAACTGGAAATAGAGCTACCGTTTGATCTAGCAATTCCACTCCTAGGTATTTATCCTGAAAAAACCAAGACACTTATTCAAAAAAAGTTATGCACCCCTATGTTCATAGCAGCACAATTTACAATAGCGAAGACTTGGAAACAACCAAAATGCCCATCCGTAGATGACTGGATTAAGAAACTGTGGTATATTTATACATTGGAGTATTACTCCGCTATAAAGAAGAATGAAATCGTACCATTTGCAATGATATGGATTGACCTAGAGACTATTATGTTAAGTGAAATAAGTCAGTCAGAGAAAGACAAATACCATATGATCTCACTCATATGTGGAATCTGAAAAACTGTATGAATGAGCAAAGTAAACAGAAACTGTCTCATGGATATAGAGGAAAAATCAGGGTTGCTAATTGGGAGGGGAATGGGGATGGGGGAGAAGGGGAAGGAATTAGACAGCATAAATAGGTAACTACAATATTGCCACTGGGATGTGAAAGACAGTTTGGGGAATATAATTAATAATGTTGTAAATATTCTGTGGAATGTCAGATGGTCATAGGTCTTGTTAGGGAGACCATTTCATGGATGGAGTAGAGGTTTGATCACTGCACTGTATAACTAAAGCGGAGGTTGTATACCTACTGTAATTGAATATATATAGATAGTCACGGGATGTGGATTATACTGTGGAAGAGAGTCAGAGGAAGAGTAATAGATATATATGATATGGGGGGGAGAGTGGGGTGGCGAATTGGGGGTGGGGCGTTGTCACTTTGAGGGGTAAAATGTATAAGTATTGCACTGTGTTGTACACCTGAAACTAATTAAAAATAAATAAATAAATTATAAAAAAAAAAGTTCTGGGGCTTTTGTTGTCATTGCCATGGAGTGGCTTGCTCGGATGACCAGAGCCAAACTCCTCTCCCTTCCTGTTTCTTCCATGGCCCAAGTCTGAGCTACTGTACATGACCGAGTCTCCTGTTTCTGGTTCACGGCCAGGCCTTGCACGGAATACCTTGACTTCAAGAGTTCTTCCTGTCACTATACTCAAAAAGAAAACACACAAACAGACGACCCTCCCTGTCCACACCCACACCCATCACATTGAAATACCCAACTCACACACCAAAACACAGGTGGTCTCCTGCTGATTCTGTGATGGGTAGATAGATGCAAATGAGCAGGAGAAAGAGAGACCAAGTCCAGGTTAGAAACCCCTTACTGCAGCTCCTGCTTGGGTCAAGACCTCTTGCGGCTACCCTCACTTCAAGGCACCTGTGCCTCTCCTTCCTGGCATAATTCTGGACTCACAGGTACCCGCCCTCACTGCCTGCCTTCCAACACCTCCCCAAGGGATGTGTGGTGAAAATCCAGGAAAGGAAGGAAGACATCCCACTCCTCAGGGCACACATCCCACTGATCTAGACCACTCTAGTGAGATTCTCACACAGATCATCACAAGAAAATGGACAGATTCCACCTAGAGAACCAAAAGGAATGATGGAGAACCTCAGGGAGAGATGAAGAGATAAAGACATGGAAGAAGGGCAGGAGATTCTGCACATGATGATCAAAGCTTTCCCACAACGTGAGGTGAGGCCTTACCCAGTCTTGGGATCTGTCCCCTCCATGTCTGGAGTGTATCTGCTTCGAAGAATGAATGCCTTACATTCCTATATGTACATTAGGCACTACCTCTCCATTGACTCATGTCCCTTGAACACACAAAGAGGAAGGGTATGTGATCACGACCCAAACACAGTACCTCCTTTTGTACACACTCCTATACTTCCTGTTGTTCCCAAAAGTACAGTGACAGTATAAGGCTGACATCAACTCCAGCAACTTAAAATATAGTCCAAATGTTCAAGAACACTAAAGGTACTTATTTCATTTTCAATGGTAGTTGCAATTAGATGATGAGTTTTCGAAGGGTGGAGAGGAAATATGCATCCATGGTGGCCCACCAGTCTCAGTGTCATGGAGCCTCACAGAAAAGCCAGGGATTTGCGTGACCACTGCAGTGTACACCTGAATCTGAAGCTGAAAGATAATAAATGTCAAATATATATAGTTTCAGGATGTGAAGTGTAGCATGGGGAATAGTGTCAATGGAATTGTAAGAGATACACACGAAGTCAGAGGGGTGGTAGAATGGGGGAGGTGGGTTATCACTTTTGGTGGGGTGAAATGTCCAACTGTAACATTGTTTTGTACATCTCAAACACACACACAAAGACACACACACACACACACACACACACACACAAAGCCAAGACTTGCTTCACTATGGAGCTCAGAGCCAGAGGATAGGCTGTGGCTGGAAGGGAAGGAGAAGGGTAGGGTGAGGAGTGCGAGCACGGGCTCCCTGTGGATAGGCAAGGAATAACGGGCCAAGTAATGGGCGGGAGGGGTGTGTTTAAGTGCCCCGTCCTCCTGAGGGGAAGACTCAGACTGCACACCTGAAGGACATCCCTGCCCAGACCTGAGAGGAGAAGCCTCAAGGCCTGGACAGGGAGGCTGGGCTGTTCCAAACATTTCCTCCTCCCCTCATGTTTCTGTGTATAGACAGCTTTCAGGAACCAGGATAAGTCAAGGTTGAGACCCACCAGAGGCACTCACTGAAGTGTACAGAAGCCCTTCCTCCTTTCTGTATAGAGACATGCACCCATGTGCCTCACAGGGTCCCCAGATGGAGATTTTCATCATCCTGACGCTGGCCCAGAGTCCACTGTACTACAGCTCAAGTCCTGTCTTTCGAAAGAGGTGCTGGGTCTTCCATCATAGTCCATTTCTGCCCTCTACTGGATGAGAAATACATGAAAACGCATCAAGTTGGGGGTGCCACCCATCACTATCAGACTCAATGTTGCTCATGCCCCCCCTTCATGCACACACACACATGCAGACACATACCAGAGAGTGCAGCGGAGACTCCAAAACGGATCCTCAAATGAGAATATCGTTTTGAATAGATGACCTGACACAGAAACTGGAAAAGTCCTGAGATTTGAAGTGAACAGGAATGAGTTCAGAAGACACAGAGCACAGGTGTGACAACACTGCCACCTTGTGACTGACTGCTGCCCATGCCAACGGACGGACTGGGTGCAGGGGTGTTGAGGAAAAAACAAAACAACAACAAAAAAAATAGGAGATGAAACGTCCCAAGTAAGTGACACTAGTGACCCCATCCTCCTCATGGGAGCTCTGGGGATTTTTTGTTGTCACTGCCAAGGAGTGGCTCTCAGGCATGATTCAAGCCAAACACTTCTCCCTGCATGGTTTATAAAAGGCCCGATACGAGCTATGGCACATGACCAAGTCTCCTTAGTTTCTGGTCCATGGGCTGACAAGCAACCTCCTATATTGCCAGGCCTCACACGGAATGCCTTGGCTTCAAGAGGTCTCTCACTCTATCCCGAAAGCAAACACACAAACAGATGACCCTACCCACCCAGACACACACCCGTCATCTCAAAATACACAGCTCATAGAGAAAAACACAGTTGGTCTGCTGATACAATGATGTGTAGTTAAATGCAAATGAGCAGAAGAAGGAGAGATTCAGCCCTGGTTAGAAAACCCCTTACTGCAGCTCCTGCTTGGGTCAAGACACTTTGTGGTTGTCCTCACTTCAAGGCACTGTTGTCTCTCCTTCCTGGAATGATTCCAGGCATACACATACCTGCCCAACCCCTGCTCCATCCCCCCACCAAAGGATGTGTGGAAAATAGCCAGGCAAGTAAAGAAGACATCCCCCTCCACAAAGCACATATCCCACTTATCTGGACCATGTTAGCGATCTTCTCAAACAGATCATAACAAGAACATGGACAGACACTGCCTAGAGCACCAAAAAGAAGGATGGAGCACCTCAGCAAGAGATGGAGAGAAAAAGACAAGGAAGAAGGAAAGGTGATTCTACCCACAGAGGTCAAAGCTTTCCTGCGATGTGAGGCAAGGTCTTTCCCCCAACTTGGGATCGGTCCCCTCCACATCTTGGAGTGTATCTGCCTCAACCAATTAACTCCTTATAGTCTTATACCTTCATGAAGCACTGTCTTTTAACTGAATCCTGTCCCTCATGCACTCAAAGAGCCAGGAAATATGATCACGACCCTGTCACACTACCTCCTGCAGTACACACACCTATACTTACTGTTGCTACCTAAAGTACAGTGACAGTGTAGGGCCTACATCAACTTCAGTGACTTAAAATGTAGTCTAGGGCCGGCCGAGTGGCGCATTGGTTAAGCGCTGGTTTTGGGATGCCAGCGGCCCCGGTTCGGATCCCACATGAGGGCCAGTGACACTGCCCTCTACAGCTAACAACAGCTCCACCTGGAGATGGGCTGTGCCAGCCCCGGTGATGGGGTGGACTGCAGCCCCTGCTGCAGTGGGCTGCCATAGGCTACAGTGAGTGGCCCGCAGCCAGCGTGAGCGGCTGGCAGCCAAGCGTGAGCTGCCAATAGCCACGGTGAGCGACATCCAGAGGCCAGCGACCGATCTGCCTCATCCAGGAAGAGCGCAATGACGATACCAACAGTGAAGCAACATCCTCCGCAACTAAACTGAAGAACAAAAAGACAGCAACTTGTCTGGTCCCCTTCCCCGATTCCCCAACGCTGTTCCCCTCCGCCAATTCCCCAATAAAATCTTTAAAAAAAAAAATGTAGTCTAAATGTTCAAGAACACTAAGCTTACTTATTTCATTTTAAATGGCAGTTGCAATTTAAAGGAGGGATTTCTGGAAGGGTCGGCAGGAAAGGTGAATCCGTGGTGGCCCAACTGTCTCAGTGTCATGGAGCCTCACAGGAAAAGCCAGATCTTTGCCTGACCACTACACTGTACACCTGAATCTGGACCTGAAAGATAATGTATGTCAACTCTAATTACATACATATGTATATATATGGGATATAGAGTTCAGCATGAGGAATACAGTCCATGGAATTTTCATAGATATGTACAATATCAGAGGGTCCAGAGATTGGAGGAGGTGGGGTTATCACATTTTGAGGGGTGAAATGTCTGTTACATTGTTTTGTACACCTGAAACACACACACACAACACATACACACACACAACACATACACACACACAAGCCAGGGCTTGCTTCATTATGGATCTCACAGCCAGAGGACAGGCTGTGGCTGGAAGGGAATGGAAGGGAATGGGAGGGGTAGGGTGAGGAGTACTAACAAAAGTTCCCTCTCAATCGGCAATGGGTATTGGGTTTGTGTGGATGGTGGGGAACGCATTTAAGAGTTCTCACCTCCCAAGGAAGGGACTGAGACCACGCAAGTGAAGGAGACTTCTGCCCGGGGCCTGAGAGGAAAAGCCTCAGGAGCTGGACAGGGTGGCCCAGCTATTCCAAACATTTCTTACTCCCCTCATGTTTCCGTGTAGAGGCAGCTTTCAGGACCCATGGAAAGTCAAGGGTGAGGCCCCCTGGCAGTGCTGACTGAAGTGCACATACCCCTCCCTGCTGCCCATACAGAGACATGCACCTGTGTACTTCACATGGTCCCCAGATGGAGACTTTCATCTTCCCCACACTAGCCCACAGTCCACTGTACTAAAGTTCATGCCCTGTCTTTCAAAAGAGGTCCTGCCATCTAAGAAAGAGAAATTCATGAACCCACATCAAGTTGGGCATGCAATCCAACACAATCAGACAGAACCGCATCCACGCCTCCCTGCTCAAACACACATGCACACACACACCAGAATGTGCAGTGGAGGCTCCAAAATGGATCCTCAAATGAGAATATCATTTTGATAGGTGACCTGACACAGACACTGGAAAGGTCCTGAGACTAGAAGTGAACCGGCAAGGGTTCAGAAGACCCTGGAGCATGGGCGTGACAACACTGCCACCTTGTGACTGACAGCTTACAGAAAAAAACTGAGTGGTCTCCTACTGATGTGGTGGGTAGGTAAATGCAAATGAGCAGGAGAAAGAGAGACCCAGCCTGGTTTAAAAAATATCTTACTGCACCTGCTGATTGGGTCAAAACCCTTTGTGGCCACCCGAATTTCAAGGCCCCCATGCCTCTCCTTCATGATATGATTCCAGGCTCACAGGTACTTGCCTTCCCTTCCCCCCTCGCAACTCCTCCTCCAAGGGATGTGTGGCAAAAAAAAAAAAACAGAGAAGAAAGGAAGACATCCCACTTTTTGGAACACACATCCCACAGATCCAGACCACTCTAGAAGGCAGACAACCCTGAGCAGGACAAAGCTGACCAGAAGGATGTAGATGACCACAGGCTGGACACAGGGGATTAGGGGAAAGCCAATGGGTAGGGGTTGGACAAGGTAGAGGAGGGAAAGGCAACAGGACCTGGACTGGACAAGTGGGAGGAGGGGAAAGCAGGCAGCCTTGGGCTGAACAAGGGAAGCCTGGGGAAAGCAGCATCCATGGGCTGGACCAGTGCTCAGAGGGGAACGCAAGTGAGCACGGAGTGGACATGCAGTACAGGGGAAGACAGCTGGCCATGGGATGGTCAACGGAAGCCAGGCAGTCACTGGCACAAAAGAGGAAGCATAAGGAGGCAGGCGGCCGCAGTTTGGACAATGCTGAGCAAGGGATGGCAGGCAGACCTAGATTGGATATGTGGGAACAGGGTTAGGTAGGCTGCCATATAGGGACAACAGGCTCGACTAGGGGGAGCAGGGGAAGGCCGGCAGACAAGCGGTGGACAAATGGGAGCAGAGGGAGGCAGGATTCCACAACCAGAAGGGGGGGAGCAAGAGAAGCCAGCACCCTGGTCTGGACAAGTGGTAACAAGGGAAGGCAGGCAGCCCTCGGCTGGACAAGTTTGATAAAGGGACCACAGGTGGTCACGTGGTGGACGTGGGGCAGCAGGGGAAGGCAGGTGTCCCTGTGCTGACAATGTGGAACAGGGTTAAGCAGAGGGACATGGGCTGTTCAAGGGAGTGCAGGAGAACCCATGCGGACCTGGGATGGACATGTGGGAACAGGGAAATGCAGGCGGCTAAAAATGGACAAGGGGGAGGAGGGGAATCAGGTTGCCCTGGGCTTGACAAGCGGGGGACAGGGGAAGGCCAGCAGTCATGGATTGGAAAGGGAGTGCAGGGGAGTACAGGCAGCCCTGGGTTAGACAAGGGAAAGCATTGAAGGCAGGAGGCCACAGCTGGACAAGGGGGATAAGGGAAAGGCATGAGGCCACATGCTGCATGAAGAAGTAGGTGGCCTGGGGCTGTATAAGGGTGAGCAGGGCAAGGCAGGTGGCCCTGGGTTAGACAAATGGAAGCAGCAGGAGGCAGGTAGCCCTTTGCTAGACAAGGGGATGCAAGGGAAGGCCGGCTGCCCTGAGCTGGAAAAGTGGGAGCAGTGGTCAGCAGGTGGGCACGGGGTGGACTAAAGGAAGCAGGCATAGGTAGGTGGTCAGGGGTTGACAAGAGGGAGCAGGGGAGGCAGGCAATGATGGGCTGGACAAAGGAAATGCAGGTGGACCTGGGCTGGACAAGGGAGAGCATGGGAATTCAGGCAGCCCAGGGTGGTGAAAGGGAGCAGGAGATGGCAGCTGAACTTCAGCTGGACAATGAGGAGAAGGCAAATTAGGGCGGCCACAGGCTAAACAAGGTGTAGGAGTGACATGCAGGTGGCCCGGAGCTTGAGAATGGAGAGCAGGGAAGGCATGTGGCCACGGGCTGGACGAGGGGGAGCAGATGAAGTCAGGTGGCCCTGTGCTGGACAAGGGGGAGCCAGGGAAGTCAGGTGACCATGGGATGGACAAAAGGAAGCAGGGGAACCACGCATCCCTGGGCTATAAATGTGGGAGCAGGGGTGGGCAAGTCATTATGGGTTGGTCAAAGGGCAGCAGTGGAAGGCCGGTTGACCACGAGGTGAACAAGGGGGGCAGGGGAAGGCAGGCAGCCACGAGATAGACAAGGGGGAGCAAGAAAAAGCAGGAGGCCTGTAGCTGGACAATGGGGATCAGGGGAAGGCTGGCTGCTTTGAGCTGTAAAAGTGGGAGCAGTGGTAGGCAGGGGGGCACTGGATGGACAAAAGGAAGCAGTTGTAGGCAGGTGGCCAGGGGTTGACTAGTGGGAGCAGGGAAAGGCAGGAGTCCACAGCCAGAAAAGGGGGAGTAGGAGAAATAGGCACCCTGGACAATTGGTAATGAGGGAAGGTAGGCAGCCCTCAACTGGACAAGGTTGATCAAAGGAACACAGGCCATCATGTGGTTGACATGGGGCAGCAGGGGAAGGCAGGTGTCCCTGGGCTGACAAGTTGGAACAGGGGAAATCAGGAGGACATGGGCTGTTCAAGGGGGTACAGGAGAACCCATGTGGACCTGGGCTGGACAAGGAGTAGCAAGTTAAGTCAGGCAGCCATGGGTTGGACATGTGGGAACAGGAGAATGCAGGTGGCCAAAAAGGGACAAGGGGGAGGATGGGAAGTCAGGTTGCCCTGGGCTTGACAAAGGGGTACTGGGGAAAGCACGTGGCCATGGGTTGGAACGGGAGTGCAGGGGAGTGTATGCAGCCGTGGGTTAGGCAAAGGGGAGCATGGAAGGTAGGCGGCCATTGGCTGAACAAGTGTGAGCAGGAGAAAGCAGGTGGCCATGGCTGGACAAGGAGGATGAGGGAAAGGCATGTGGCCACATGCTGCACGAGGAAGAGGCAGCCTGGGGCTGTATAAAGGTGAGCAGAGCAAGGCAGGTGGCCCTGGGTTGGACACTGGGGAGTAGGGGAAGGCTGGCTGCCCTGAGCTGGAAAAGTGGAAGCAGGGGTAGGCAGGTGGCATGAGGTGAACAAAGGCAAGCAGGTGTAGGCAGGCAGCCAGAGGCTGACTGATGGGAGCAGGGGAAGGCAGGAAGCCTCGGGCTAGACAAGGGTGAGCAGGGGAAGGCAGGCTGTTCTGGTTTGAACATGTGGGAGCAGGTGTAGACAGGTGGCCATGGGCTATTCAAGGGAGAACAGGGGAAAGCAACCAGCCACGTGCTTCCCAAAGAGGGGCAGGTAAAGCAGGAGTCTATGGGCTGGACAAAGTATAGCACGGGAAGGCAGGCAGTGATGGGCTGGACAAGGTGGACCAGGGAAATGCAGGTGGACCTGGGCTGAACAAGGGAGAGCATGGGAATTCAGGCAGCCACAGGGTGAAGTAGGGGGGCAGGAGATGGCAGCTGGACCTTGGTTTGCAATGGGGAGAAGGGGAATTAGGGCAGCCACAGGCTAAACAACATGTAGCAGTGAAAAGCAGGTGGTCCGGAGCTTCCCAATGGAGAACAGGGAAGGAATGCTTCCATGGGCTGGACGAGGGGGAGCGGATGAAGTCAGGCTGCCCTGTGCTGGAAAAGGAGGAGCCGGGAAGTCAGGCAACCATGGGGCGGACAAAGGGAAGCAGGGATAAGCATGCATCCCTGGGCTAGAAATATGAGAGCAGGGGTAGGCAATTGACTATTGTTGTTGAAGGGGGAGCAGGGAAAGGCAGGTGGCCATGGGATAGACAAGGGGGAGCAGGAGGCCCATAGATGGACAAGCGGAATCAGGAGAAGGCAGGCTGCCCTTGTCTGGACAATGGGAATCGGGGGCAGGTGGCCACCATCTGGACCAAGGGGAGGAGAAGGCAGGCAGTGGCAGGCTGTACAACCTGGTCTTGGGAATAGCATTCATCCACGGGATTGTAAAACAGAGCAGGGAAAGCAGGAGGCCTGGACTGCTCAAGGGGGACAAGAGGAAGGCAGGTGGCCAGGGGTTGGGGAATGGAGAACTGGGGAATGCAGGCCTCTCTGGGTTGGACAGTGGGGAGCATGGGAATGCAGGCAGCCACAGGCTGCAAAAGGAGTAGCAGAGGATGGCAGGAGGCCATGTGTTTGATATCTGTGAGTCTTGGAAGGCAGACGGCAAAGGGCTGGACAAGTGGGAGCAGTGGAAGGCAACTGGCCACAGGCTGGACCCGGGGACATAGGGAAATGCAAGGGCATATGGCTGGACAAGGGTGTCCAGAGGAACACATGCAGCCAGAAGGTGGACAAGGGGAACCAGGGAAGCCAGGCAGCCATGGTATGGACAAGGGTGAGCAGGGGAAGGATGGCAAACACGGGCTGTACAATGGGTATCAGGGGAATGCACGTGGCATCAGGCTGGACAAGGGTAAGCAAGAGAAGGCAGGTGGATATGGGCTGAAGAACAGGAGGCTTTGGAACATAGGCAGCCACAGGCAGTACATGAGGGAGATTGAGATGGCACGGGGTCATGAGATGGACGAGGGAGAGCAGGGGAAGGCAGGCAGACAAGGGCTGGACAAGGGGTAGCCAGAGAAGATATGTGGCCATGGCCTGACAAGGGCAATCAGGAGAAGGCAAGCAGATCTAGGCTGGATAAGTAGTAGCAAAGGAAGGCAGGAAGCCCTGGGCTGGACAAGAGGGAGCAGGGGAAAATAGGATGCCAGCGCCTAGCCACCCTTCAAAGTAATTTGGAACCCTTTCTGGAATGGCCTTCAAAGCTGTTGCTGTATTACCCACGATGTCCTGACTATCATCAAAATGTCTTCCTTTCAATATTTCCACTGTGTGACAAGGAGGAGCACGGGAATGTAGGTGGCCCTGGACTGGACAAGTGGTAGCAGGGTAAGGCTGGACAATGGGAAACAGGGAAACCAGGTGGCCACAGTCATCACAAGGTGGGGTAGAGGCAAGCAGGGGGCCACGGCCTGGAAAGTGGGACACCAGCTAGGGACCACCAGACTGCCCTTCCTCACCCATGTCTAGGCCAAGGTACCTGCCTTCCACTGCTCTCCCTTATCCAGTTGACATTTGAACGATGGGAGCCAAACAAGAGGCCTAATGCCAGTGGAAATATCTCTCTTCCCGGGTATCAACAAATGCGTTTGGAATGACTACTCACTCTTTTCACGTTTGCTCCACAGGCAGACATGTGATTGAATTTTGAACCCATTTTAGATGAAAATACATCCTTCATCCTCTTTTACTTAGGCAATCATGTGTTGATAGCACCAAGACCCACTGAAAAGAAACACACTGTTCCTCCTCTCGAGTGGCAAACTGTTTTCAATAGCCGTGATGTGCGATTTGTCTTCAGTACAGACACTTGTAAACATTGGGCATTGCAGTGGAATTCCAAGTTCTACTAGCGAAGGTTGAAATGCTTTTTGAAGCAGCTACACAGTCCCTTGCTTTCCTTACTGTGCAGGAGTAGCCTTATATCAGATGTTCAGGGGGCTTTTTTCTTGTATCATTCTGTTAGTTACCAGAATACACAAAAATTATTGGCATATGGGGCAGGCCGAGTTAGTGCGGTGGTTAAGCACTGGCTTGGGAAGCCAGCGGCCCCGGTTCGGGTCCCACATATGAGGGCCAGTGACACTGCCTTCAAAAAAGTAAATAAATATATAAATTTAAAAAAAATTTTTTTAATTATTGGCATATATACAAAGCCGACCCGTTTGATCTGGCTTCACCAGATTGCCCGACAGGGCAATACTGACTTCAGTATTTGGAGGGAAGGACCACCCCACTTGTGTTTTCTGCCTATTCTGAATGCACATTTGATCGTTGGGAGCCAAACAAGGGCCCTAATGCCAGTCAACATGCCTCTCTTCCCTAGTATCAGCAAACGCCTTAGGTATGACAACTCATTCTATTGCCGTCGGCTCCATAGGCAGCCATGTGACTGAGTTTGGAAACCCACTTTAGACAAAAACACATCCTTCCAGTTCACTTGCTTAAGCAAACCTATGCTGCATAGTGCCAACCAGCTCTGAATGAAAATGCACTGTTCCTCCTCTCGTGTGGCTAAATCTTTCCAATAGCTTTGAGGTTCGTTTGTCTTCAGTACAGACACTTGCAAGCATTGGGCATTGCAATGGAATTCCAGAAAGGCTTGGCCGTGAACAGTGAAACACTTTTATCAAGAACCACACAGCTCCCTACATTCCTTACTGTGCAGAGGTTGCATTACATCATGTTTTCTGGAGGCCTTTTTCTTGCTTCATTCCATTAGTTCCTGAAAGGGACATAATTTGCCAGCATGCGGATAAAGCCTCCCCGCTTGATCTGACAGCACCAGCTTGCCAGACATGGTGATACTGATTTCAGTTGTTGGAGGCAGGGACTTTCCCACTTGTCTTTTCTGTCTATTTGAATGCACATTTGATCGATTTGAGCCAAACAGGGGCCCTAATGCCAGTCAACATGCCTCTCTTCCTTAGTATCAGCAAATGTCTTAAGGATGACAACTCATCCTATTGCCGTCTGCTCCACAGGCAGCCAAGAGACTGACTTTGGAAACCCACTTTAGACAAAAACACATCCTTCTATTTCGCTTGCTTAGACAAACCTGTGTTTCATAGTGCCAAGCTGCTCTGAACAAAAATGCACTATTCCTCCTCTCATGTGGCTAAATGTTTTCAATAGCTTTGAGGTTCGTTTGTCTTCAGAACAGACACTTGCAAGCATTGGGCATTGCAGTGGAATTCCTGAAAGGCTTGATTGTTAACATTGAAATGCTTTTGGCAACAGCCACAGTTCTGTACATTCAGTACTGTGCAGGATCTCTGTAACATCTCGTTTTTGGGAGGCCTTTTTCTTGGTTTATTCAGTTAGTTGCTGGAAGGGACATAACGCGCCTGCATGCAGATGAAGCCTCTCTGCTGGATCTGACCGCACCATGTTGCCAGACATGATGATATTGATTTCAGTATTCTGAGGCAGGGACCTCTCCACTTGTCTTTTCTGCCTATTCTGAATGCATATTTGATCAATGGGAGCCAAACAAGGGCCCTAATGCCAGTCGGCATGTCTCTTTCCCTAGTCTCAGCAAAGGTGTTTTGTATGACAACTCATTTTATTGCTGTGAGTTCCACAGCCAGCCATGTGATTGTCTTTGGAAACCCACTCTAGATGAAAAACACTCTTCTGACTCTCTTACTTGGCAAATCTGTGTTTGATATTGCCAAGCTGCTCTAGTGGAAACTCACTCTTCCTCCTCTCAGGTTGCAAAATGTTGCCAATACCTTTGACGTTCATTTGTCTTCATTCAATACAGGGCCTTGCATACACTGGGCAAGTGGAAATCCAAGAAAGCCTTTTTGAGAAGACAAAAATGCTTTTGGCAACAGCTACACAGTTCCGTATGTTCCTTACTGTTCAGGGGTAGCGTTACCCTACATTTTCAGGAGGCCTGTTTCTTGGATCCTTCTGTTTGTTAGTTACAGGGATGGACAGAAATTAGCTGCATACATAGGAAGCCTCCCAGCTTGATCTGGCATCACCAGGTTGCCAGACATGACAATATTTACTTCAGTTTTCAGCAGCATGGGTCATCCCTCTCTTGTTTTGTGCCTATTGTGAATGCACATTTGATGGATGGGGGCAAAACAAGGGCCCAAATGCCAGTCAATGTCTCTCTTCCCTTAATATCTGCAAACTCGTTTGGAATGATGAGTCATACTATTGCCATCTGCTCCATAGGCAGACATGTGATTGGCTTCGGAAACCTGCTTTAGACAAAAACACCTTCCACCTCACATACTTAGGCAAACCTGTGTTTTTGTTTTTGTTTTTGTTTTTGTTTGAGGGCAGTGTCACTGGCCTTCATATGTGGAACCTGAACTGGGGCCCCACTGGCTTCCCAAGCCAGCGCTTAACCACCGTGCCACTCAGCCAGCCCGAACCTGTGTTTTTGATATTACCAAAATGCTATGATGGAAACGCACTGTTCCTCATCTCTGGTGCTGAAGAAATTGGAGCACAGGAAGGTGGGCAGTAATGGGCAGGACAAAGGGTAGCAGGAAAAGTGAGGCGGCATAGCTCTGGAAAAATGGGAGCACAGGAAGGCAGGCCATCATGGGCAAGACATAGAGTAGCAGGAGAAGTAAGGTTGCCTAGGACAGGACAATCGGGAGCAGGGCAAGGCATGGGACCACAAAGAGACAAGGGTGAGCAGGAATACACACGTGACCACGGGCTGGTCAAGGCGGAACAAGGGAAGACATGTGACCATGGTCTGAAAAGGAGGAACTGGAGAAGGTAGGTGGCCCTGAGCTAGACGAGGGGAAGCAGGGGAAGGCAGGGGGCCCTGGGCTGGACACTTGGTAGCAAGGGAAGGATGTGGCTGTGGACAGGACTAGGGGGACCAGGGGAAGCAACACTGACAGCATCTGCATGTTGGAATTACAGAACTGTGGAGCAATACCTTTCTGCTATTTAAGCCACCAGTTGATAACATTTTGTTATGAAGTCTGAATACACTAACACATATTTACTCACTCAAATGCAAATCAAAACCAAAATGATATACTACATCATCGACAAGAAAAGCTATGATCAATGAAACCACAAAAAATCAAGTGTTAAGGATATGATGTGAAGGTACTGGAATGCTCGTACATTGCTGGTGGAAATGTAAAATTGTATAGCAAAGTGGAAAGTGTTTGGGCATTTCTCCCATAAGTTGAACATCGAAATACCATGGCACAATTGATATATACCCAAAAGAACTGAAAACAAGTGTTCAGTAATTTATACACTAAAGTTCACAGCAGTACTATGCACAATAGCCAAGAAGTAGAAACCCAAATTCCTATCAAATGATGAATGAATAAGAAAATGTGGTATATCCATTAATTAAATATTATTCAGTCATAAAAATGAATGATGTATTAACACTGGCTGCCACATTAGTGAAACTTGAAAACATTGTAAGTGAAAGAAGCTAGCCACAAATGGCCACATATGGTATGAATCTAATTCCATGACACATCCAATATAGACAAATCTGTATTGACACAATGTAGGTTAGTGTTAGCTTTGGCCTATTGGAATTTGAGAATGGAAAGTGATTCCATGATGGTATAGTGTTCCTTTTGGTGATTTGGAAATAGAGTGTATTCCATAGAGGTGACTGATGATTGTGCAATGTTGTGAGTAAGCTAAATGTCACTGAATTCCACATTGCATTTGTTCACATGGCAAAATTGGTTTTTGCATTTAACCAAAACAATGTTAGAATTGTTCCTAGTAGTCACTCTGAAATAGAAAATAAGCCCTCCAATATTCTGAAAACATTTTTTCCTAGACCCTTTTGACTAAATGAGATCGCTTCTTCAGTTTTAAAGTCATTAACCACTACACCTCAAGTTTTGGCCAACAAGGAAAAGGGCACATCTTTGAAAGAAATATGGTGCTGGCTTTTGTCTAATGGAGTAGACTATCGTTTAATAGGGAGACTGCAAACATTGGAAAGAAATTTTAACTGATTTTATTCAAATTGAATTGAAGAGGAAAGAGACATTATAAACTCCAAAGAGGTCTCAAGACCTCAAACTTTTGTGAGCCTACACAAGTGCAAGACGGGACCCTGTCTTGTGGAAAAGAGGGATTGGTCAGAGGGCAGAGCCAAGATTGCAGTCTTTCCAGGACGCAGAACTGGGTTACACTGAAAGGCCTTCTGTCTGGACGAGCTGGAACTTAGATTGCTATGGGCCTGCTGTGCTTCTCCCATTCTCTCCTCATTAGAGTTCAGCGTTGCTTGCCAGGATCCTATCAGTTTTCTCTGTTACATTGTGGTCATGTGGGTTGTGTTTCTTTCATTCTCAGGTTGTCAGATTTCAAGAACTATTCCCATTTTTCATACTTTTGGGAGAGGATGTGTATATTTTTCATGCGATAATATATTTTGTGGCCACAGAACCTATTGTGGTACACAATCTTTGCTGTATATCCCATTAATTGGTGGCAGTGAATGTCTTCCCCTCAGCAATTTGCAGTGTGCTTTGAGCAGTAGAATAAGTAGATCTGTACAATAAACTGTGCTGTATTCTGAGTCAGACATTTAAAAAAGTGGCACTTCCCTTTCCTGACCACTGGTGCCATGTGGAATGCCTAACCTATACTGGAGTAAGTCCAACTCCATGAAATCACCCTTCTGTTAAGACATGCATAGGGTTGGGCCCGCCGAGTGGCATGGTGGTTAAGCGCTGGCTTGGGATGCCAGCGGCCCCAGTTCAGGTCCCACATATGAGGGCCAGTGACATTGCCCTCAAAAAAAAAAAAGACATGCATAGGGTTATCTGGTTGGAAGTCCTGGTGAGACCACCCTGACCCTCAGATCTGGCAGAGGCCAAACATTTGAGCGACCTGCCTCTCTGTCTTTCCATATTCTTATGATCTAACTCAGTACAGGAGAATTAACTTAGCAGAGTGATGACTCCAAAATTTGTGAGGTATATAAATGGGTATTGTTGTACATCACTAACAAAGATTCCAGGCCCTCTTCTGCTTGGTTTCCAGAGCTCCTGTTTGTCTCTGCACCCTATTGGGCACACAACACCATTGACATGGCAGTTCCCACAGATAGCATCCTTGTGACATGTCTTCTCTCCCAGATGGCAATGTGACTCTAGGCAAGTCATTATCCCTAGGCACAAGTGTGTCTCTTTAGAGTTGGGCATCTGGTCCACAGAGCAGAGAGCATGTGCAGATGGAGACTACACCTGGAAGGGAAAGGCTGTCACAGGGCATATCTCCAGGACAGGAAGTGAAAAGAGGCATTTCTGCAGATGAAGGTGTGACTGATGAAGTCACAGGTGTCCCACTGTGACAGTGTAGCCTCAGCTGGTATTGGCCAAGTGGTTGCTGGGTAGTGATAAAAGCCCAGTGCCTGGCAGACACCAGATGGGTGTGTCTGTGCAGAGTGTGTGCTCTGTGGTTCTGCTCAGTCTAGGCCTTCTGACTGATGCCCTCAGTTGGCAGACCCTGTTCAGCAGGTCCTTCTCACCTGAGCCTCTAGAAATCAATACTGACAGCATCTACATATTGAACTTACAGAACTGTGAAGCAATGTTTTCTTCTACTTAAGCCACCAGTCGATAACATTTTGTTATGAAAGTCTGAACAGACTAAAACATTTCTAGTCATGGAAATGGAAATCAGAACCTCAGTGACAAGTCACACCCACAAGGAAGGCTATGATCAACAAAAACACAAAACACCAAGTGTTAAGGACGATATGATGTGGAGATACTGGAATGCTCATACATCTCTTGTGGAAACGTAAAATGGTATAGCTACTGTGGAAAACGTTTTGTCATTTCTCCTGTAAGTTGAACATAAAAATACCATGTAACCATAAATATATACCCAAAAGAACTGAAAATAGGTGTTCAGAATCTAGTATGCAAAAATTCACAGCAGTAGTATGCACAATAGCCTAAAGGTATAAATTCAAATTCCCATCAACTAATGAATGCATAAGAAAACATGGTATATCCATAAAATTAAATATTCAGTTATAAAAATGAATGAGAGATACTCATACTGGCTACCACATGGATAAATCTTGAAAACATGGTAAGTGAATGAAATCACATATGGTGCAACTCCAATTCCATGACACATCCAATATAGGAGAATCTATATAGACAAAAAGCAGGATAGTGTTAGAGGAATTTGAGAATGGGACATGATTGCTCAATAATACGGTGTGGGGTTTTTTTTCTTTTGACAAGTGTATTCAATAGAGGTGATTGGTCATTGCACAATTTGTGAGTAAGCTAATGTCACTGAATTCTACATTGCATTTGTTTACATGGCAAAATTCATTATGTGCATTTAAAGCAAAAATGTTATCAGTATTCTTAGTAGACACTCTGAGATAGAATTAAGACTTCTAATGTTCTGAAAGCAATTCCTCCAAGACTCTTTGACTACATGAGATAGCTTCTTCAGTTTGTTTGTTTTTTGTTTTGTTTTGTTTTTTGTTTTGTTTTGTTTATTTTTATTTTATTTTTTTAAAAGATTTTATTGGGGATTGGGGGAGAGGAACAGCGTTGGGGAATCAGGGAAGGGGAACAGACAAGTTGCTGTCCTTTTTTTCTTCAGTCTAGTTACGGAGGACATTGCTTCACTGGCCCGTGTTGGTATCATCATTGCGCTCTTCCCGGATGAGGCAGATCGGTCGCCATCCTCTGGATGGTCGCTCATCGCTGCTATTGGCAGCTCACGCTGGCTGCCAGCTGCTCATGCTGGCTGCCAGCCATTCACTGTAGCCTATGGCAGCCCACTGCAGCAGGGACTGCAGCTTACACCGTCGCTGGAGCTTGCACAGCCCAGCTCCAGGTGGAGCTGTTGTTAGCTGTAGAGGGCAGTGTCACTGGCCCTCATATGTGGGATCTGAACCAGGGCTGCTGGCATCCCAAAACCAGCTCTTAACCAATGCACCACTCAGCCAGCCCTGTTTTTTGTGGTTTTTTTTTTGAGGGCAGTGTCACTGGCCTTCATATATGGGACCCGAACCAGGGCTGCTGGCTTCCCAAGCTTAACCACTGCGCCACTCGGCCGGCCTGCTTCTTCAGTTTTAAAGTCATTAACCAGTGCACCTCAAGATTTGGCCAAAAGGGAAAAGGCACATCTTACAAAGAAATATGGTAGTGACTTTTTTTTTGAGGGCAGTATCACTGGCCCTCATATGTGGGACCCGAACTGGGACTGCTGGCTTCCCAAGCCAGCACTAACCACCGTGCCACTCAGCCGGCCCTGGTAGTGACTTTTGTCTAATGAAGTAGACTCCAGTTTAATAGTGAGACCAAAAACATTGGAAAGAAATTTTAACATATTTCATTCAATTAAATTGAAGGGCACAGAGACATTATAAACTGGAAAGAGGTCTGTAGACCCCAAAATTATCTGGGCCAACAAAAGTTCAAGCATGGATCCTTTCTTGTAGTAAAGAGGAATTGGTCAGACGACAGAGCCAGGAACTGCTGTTTGCCAAGAAGCAGGACTGGGCTACACTGAAGGACCTTCAGTCTGGACCAAGTTGGAACCTATATTGCTATGTCTGTTGTGATTCTTCCTTTCTCTCCTCTTTAGAGTTCAATGTTGCCTTCCACCATCATATCAATTCCTTCTGTTGCATTGTGGGCTTGTGGGTTGTGTTTCTTTAATTTTCAGATTGTCAAGTTTGAAGAACTATTTCAATATTCACTCTTTTAGGAGAGGGTTTGTATATTTTTTATGCAATAATATAATTTGTGGCCACAGAACACATTGTGGCTGCAAATTTTTGATAAATATCCCATTACTTGGTGACAGTGAATGTCTTCCTCTCAGCACTGAACAGTCTGCTTTCAGCAGTAGAATAAGTAGACCCGTCAATAAAATGTGCTGTCTGAGCCAAAACATAAAAAGAGTGGTGCTTCCATTTCCTAACTATTGGTGCCATGTGGACTGCCTGACCTATACTGGAGTAAATCCAACTCTCTGAAATCACCCTTTTGTGAGGGCAGGCAGAGGGTTATCTGGTTGGAAGTCCTGGTGAGCCCACCCTGCCCATCAGATTTGGCAGAGTGTCTGACATATGAGTGACCTGCCTCTCTGTCTTCCAATATCCCCATGATCTAACTCAGTACATGTAGATTAACTGACCAGAGTCCAGACCCCCACATTGTCTGTTTCTCTTCATTCGGGGCTGTCAGGATACAAGTTATGTCCCAGCAAGGCTTCCAGTGCACCCTAACCAAGGAAGAGGGGACCCTCTTTTATTGTTATTTAAGAAAGGGTAAGAGCCAGCCAAGTGGCGTGGTGGTTAACCGCTGGCTTGAGACGCCAGCAGCCCCGGTTCGGGTCCCACTATAGGGGGGCCAGTGATACTGCCCTCAAAAAAAAAGAATGGATAAGGTGAGGGTCAGCCGAGAGGCTCAGTTGGTTAAGAGTGTGAGCTCTGGACACAAGGGTCAAAGGTTGGATTCCCACATGGGCCAGTGAACTGCCCACAAGCTGAGCTGCCACTAAGCTGCCAACAGGCACCAGGATGGCTCAGCTAGTGAGAGCACATGCTCCTAACAACAAGATTGCTGGTTTGACTCCTGCATGGGATGGTGGGCTGCATCCCCCTCAACTAAGATTGAACATGGCACTTTGAGCTGAGTGACAGTGTGCTGCCAAAGGGTGGATGGATGGCAACTGGACTTGGAGCTGAGCTAGCTGCGCCCTCCACAACTAAGATTGAAGGACATAAACTTGGCTGTTCCCTTTCCCCAATTCCCCAATACTGTTCCCTCCCTCAATGCCCCAATAAAATCTTTTAAAAAAAGAAGAAGAACAGATAGGGCGAGAGTTTCGTGAATCCCCAGCAGGTAGGGACAGCTCTACCTGCTTCTCAGCTTGAAGCAGATACAAAAGAAGAGACCTCCCATCCGTAGGCTCCCCACAGAGATTTATGGGGATCATGTCTCTCAGGAAAACAAGGCAGGCAGAGACAGGTAATTGGGTCTCTACATTCCTACAAGTCCAACACAATCTATGGGAGCACTGCCTGGAGACCTCCCAGATTTCTCCTTATCTTCCCTAGCCATTAACCACTGTGAGAATACTAAGAGACAATAAATTAAACCAGTCCTATACAATAGGGGGGCTACAACGACCTCCACCTTACCCTAGCCTCATTATACCATTATTATAATATCATACATATACCCAGCAGTTCATTAATATCATTATAACAGACTGAACTCTGGAAAGGCACACACTGCGGTCTAAGAGGATGAGATAATAGCCACTCATCAATCACAGGAGTCAATCAAATGATCTCATGCCTGGAAGGGAACAGCCCATCCCAGAAGAAAGAAATAAAACCCCCAGAATGCAGCTAACAAAGGCTCTTTTTCATTGTGCTCCACCTGCTCCTAATTCTTTGGAGTGTACTATCTCTTCTAATAAACTTTTTCACCACTTTACCTCTGTGTCTCCTTCAGCTCTTTGCTGGAGGCACCAAGAACCTGGACACTGCACCAAGGAAGGCCCAACCTCTGGTGGCGAAGCCTCTAGGATTCCAGCCTCTCACCCGGGAGGCCTGGGTTCAATTCCTGCTCTAGGAAACTAGCCCAGGCTCCCGCAGGGTTTGACACCCGGTGTGAGAGCTAAGCCAAAACTGCTAAGATTTGTCCTCCCTGCCGCACCTTGCCAACAAGGGCCCCCTCTCCAGTAACAGATCTGTAAAACTTTACAAGTCCCACGGTCAAGTGTGTGTTGGGATAGTCCATGTAAAGTAAAAGATGAATGATTGCACCGCCCACCATGAAAAAGAAAGCCTTCGGGCATCCATGGCGGGCATCGCCGGTCCCCGGCACCCACAGCCACTGTTGCCGGCACCCGGAGCACAGGTGGCGGGTATTGACGGGTCCCCAGGCACCTGCAGCCGGGAGTCGCCGGTCTCCTGGGCCCCGCAGCAGACATCCCCGAGCCCCCGTGAAACAGGCAGGCGTCGCGGGCCTCCTGGGCACCCGCAGCTGCCATGACGGGCATCGCAGGGACCCTGGATCTCGTGGCAGGCATCGTCGGTGTTCTGGGTGATGCTTGTCACCGGGGGACCGCGACAGGTGACTGCCTCCCGGAGACTCAGAGTGGGAGATATTGGCTCCGGGGGATCCACAGCGGGCCATCACGGTCTCCCGCGGGGCCGGGTGGGAAGGGTGGGGGCTGAAGAGAAAGAGAGAAGGAAGGAGAGAGCGAGAGAATACGCTCCTGGGTTGGACAGATTATTCCCCAGAAGAGGGCCCCAAGTCCATCCTTTTTGATCACCCAGCCTAGTCTCTTGTAAATCAGAGGAGAAATAAATTCTTTTCAATTGCTTAGCCAAAGTGACTCCTCTTCTAATTTGTGCTTCTTCATGTGCAATTGCAGTAATTCTGAGAAAAGGAACTCCTAAGTATTGGGCCTCTGTAATTTGTCTGAGCCTGGGTCTGCCATTTACTAGCTATATTCTTTGGACAGGTAACAAACCTCTCAGGGTCTTTGTTTTGTCACTTATAAAATTCCCCATTTTTGTAGCTTAGAAAACCCATTGCTTCATAGGGAGCACAAAATAGGTGTTAACTTGAAAGCCTTTGCTCTGCCTCCAGAGAGGGTATAAGGTAAGGCCTCTCAATGCTCTGGTTGCTCATTTGTAAATTAGAGCTCATTATATCCTTCTGCTAGGGTTTTTGTTACCTTAATGAGTTTATATATAGAGAAGGCTTGGCACTACGTCTGGTACAGAGAATATTTTCAGTAAATGTTATTTATTGTTTTGATAATGACAGTTATGAGTTACTCAGCTGTTTATTTCATTTAAATATGGTTAATGAATTCACATATGAGTAAACATATTAAGAATAAAGGTGAGGGGCCGGCCGAGTGGCGCATTGGTTAAGAGCTGGTTTTGGGATGCCAGCGGCCCCGGTTCGGATCCCATGTATGAGGGCCAGTGACACTGCCCTCTACAGCTAACAACAGCTCCACCTGGAGCTGGGCTGTGTGAGCCCCGGCGACAATGTAGGCTGCAGCGCCTGCTGCAGTGGGCTGCCATGGGCTACAGTGAGTGGCGGACAGCCAGCGTGAGTGGCCAATAGCCGCGGTGAGCGACATCCAGAGGCAGGCTACTGATCTGCCTCATCCAGGAAGAGCGCAATGACGATACCAACATGGGCCAGTGAAGCAACATCTTCCACAACTAGACTGAAGAACAGAAAAGACAGCAACTTGTCTGTTCCCCTTCCCCAATTCCCCAACGCTGTTCCCCTCCCCCAATTCCCCAATAAAATCTTTAAAAAAAAAAGAATAAAGGTGAGGGCCAGCGGAGTGGCTCAGTTGGTTAAGAGTGAGCTCTGAGCAACAGAGTCACCGGTTCGATTCCGACATGGGCCAGTGAGCTGTGCTGAGCTTCCGCATGCTCTTAGCAGCAAGGTTTCAAGTTAGACACCCATATGGGATGGTGGGCTGTGCCCCTCCACCCCCACAACCAAGATTGAACATGGCACCTTGAGCTGAGCAGCTGCAAAGCTGCGCATGGGTGACTGGATTTCTCAGAGTGCAACAAGGTTGCCAGTTTGACTCCTCCATAGGATGGTGGACTACAACCCCACCCCCCATCCCACCCCAACCTCCCCACCCCCACAACTAAATTAGAGCTGAGCTTGCACCCTCCACAACTAAGATTGAAAGACAACTTGACTTGGAGCTGATGGGTCCCAGAAAAACACAATGTTCCCCTTCCCCAATTCCCCAACACTGTTCCCCTCCTCAATTCCCCAACACTGTTCCCTTCCCCAATCCCCCAATAAAAACTTTTTTAAAAAAGGTGAAACTTCTCTAAATAAAGCTGTATTTTTTTTTGAGGGCAGTGTCACTGGCCCTCATATGTGGGACCAAACCGGGGCCGCTGGCTTCCCAAACCAGTGCTTAGCCACCCCGCCACTCGGCCAGCCCAATAAAGCTGTATTTGAGACTTATTGCTATTAGACAAAACTAATTTCATTTACAGTCATAATTTTCCATCTATTAAGCAGATAATTTACTGGAAAATTAAATTGAAATAGTAAGACACTGACAAAATTTTCTATATAAACTATTCCCATTGTTCAACTGGTAGCTTACACTTTGAGCCTAATTTCTTTCCTGGCATCACCTCAAAAGACTTGGTCAGAGTAGGAAAAAAATGTTTACAGACCCAATGATCCAGGAACTCTACTGTTAGTTTATCTAAGGAACTAAAGAGAGATGTGTGCATAGTGTGAGAATATTCATTGCAGAAAAACATTTTAAGTCAACCTATATTTAACAACAAAAGGAAGACTAGATAATATATGACATACCATGGGGTGGCACATTGTGCAACCATTTTCAATCACATTTACACAAAATATTTATGCGAATCATGATATATGTGGAATTTTTAAAATAGCACAAACATAGTAATGGTCTTAGATACATTTCTAGAACTACAACTCCTACCAAGACTAAATGACAAAGAAACCTGAATAGACCTATAACTAATAAGGAGATTACATCAGCAATCAAAAACCAAATTAAGTAGTATATACAGAAAGGGCTTTGAAAAATAGAAAGCGTTCTACAAACATAAGCTTTCATTGTAGAACACTTAGAACTGTGTGCATAGGTTAACCCAAATTACTTAATAATTTTTGAATAACTAAATAAGTCTTTTAATCACATGATTGGTAGAAAAATAAAGGAATGTTAAAGGTACTCAGGAGCCACTCTCCAAACGTCACAGGTGCTCCTGAGCTAATTCACCCTCTTCTAACTAAGGTTGCTCACTTCAATAAATGAGCAACTTGGAGAATTTGTGAATTTATTTATTATTGCATTTTGTTTTCTGTCATGTTTAATTATAGAGGCTCCCTGACTTACCAACACCTATTTTAAAAATCATTAGTTCAGGCCGGCCGAGTGGCGCATTGGTTAAGCGCTGGTTTTGGGATGCCAGCGGCCCCGGTTCGGATCCCACATGAGGGCCAGTGACACTGCCCTCTACAGCTAACAACAGCTCCACCTGGAGCTGGGCTGTGCGAGCCCCGGTGATGGTGTGGGCTGCCATAGGCTACAGTGAGTGGCCCGCAGCCAGCGTGAGCGGCTGGCAGCCAAGCGTGAGCTGTCAATAGCCGCGGTGAGCGACATCCAGAGGCCAGCGACCGATCTGCCTCATCCGGGAAGAGCGCAATGACGATACCAACAGTGAAGCAACATCCTCCGCAACTAAACTGAAGAACAAAAAGACAGCAACTTGTCTGTTCCCCTTCCCCGATTCCCCAACGCTGTTCCCCTCCGCCAATTCCCCAATAAAAAAAAAAATAGAAAGGGTTCTACAAACATAAGCTTTCATTGTAGAACACTTAGAACTGTGTGCATAGGTTAACCCAAATTACTTAATAATTTTTGAATAACTAAATAAGTCTTTTAATCACATGATTGGTAGAAAAATAAAGGAATGTTAAAGGTACTCAGGAGCCACTCTCCAAACGTCACAGGTGCTCCTGAGCTAATTCACCCTCTTCTAACTAAGGTTGCTCACTTCAATAAATGAGCAACTTGGAGAATTTGTGAATTTATTTATTATTGCATTTTGTTTTCTGTCATGTTTAATTATAGAGGCTCCCTGACTTACCAACACCTATTTTAAAAATCATTAGTTCAGGCCGGCAGAGTGGCTCACTGATTAAGAGCTGGCTTGGGATGCCAGCAGCCCTGGTTCGGATTCCACATATGAGGGCCAATCTACAGCTACCTCTACAGCTAAGATGGTGAACAACAGCTCCACCTGGAGCTGGGCTGCACGAGCCCCGACGACGGTGTAGGCTGCAGTCTTGCTGCAGTGGGCTGCCATAGGCTGCAGTGAGTGGCCGGCAGCCAGCATGAGCTGTCAATAGCTGCAGTGAGCAGCCATCCAGAGGCCAGCGACAGAGCGCAATGACAATACCAACATGGGCCAGTGAAGCAACATCCTCCGCAACTAGACTGAAGAACAAAAGGACAGCAACTTGTCTGCTCCCCTTCCCCAATTCCCCAACACTGTTCCCCTCCTCCAATTCCCCAATAAAATCTTTTTTAAAAAATCATTAGTTCATTCTATTCTAAGAATAAGTTGAGAGAATGGAGAAAGCATAACCTCTCCACTGTAGAGAAATATTTTCCCAGACACATTACTTGAAATCATACTATGTAGCAATAGCTCCAGTGCTGTTACTATGTAGTAGCTGAAAGGCTTTGGACTTGACCTGCAGCATTGGCTCTTGTTGGATCTCCATGTCTGCCAACTCACCCTGAAGATTTTGGATTTGCCAACCTCCACAGTAACATAAGCCCACTAATTAAAATAAATCTCTTTCTCTATATCTTCATATCAAACTGGTTCTCTTTCCTGAAAAACCCTGACCAATAATAATACAGTGGGCTAAGAGATGAAGAATGGGGCCGGGCGAGTGGCGCGGTGGTTGGGTGCTGGCTTCGGAGGCCAGCGGCCGTGGTTTGGGTCCCACATATGAGGGCCAGTGACACTGCCCTCAAAAAAGTAATTAATTAATTAATTAATTTTAAAAAGACATTAAGAATGGATAGAAAATAAATTGGGATAGCTAAATCTGCAGAGGCTGGCAATTGTTTGGATATAAAAGGAAAGAGGAAGAAAAGAACTTGGTAAGATCTAGTCTATGTGACTAGGAGACTGGGACTGCCTCAAATCAGAAAGTCAATATAAAGGGTTGGATATAGGGAGAAGAGAATAACTCAGTTTGGTTTATCTTTAATTTATGTTTTAATGGTTCATTAAGATGAAACAGCCAAGAACCAGGTGTAGTGATGGACATGAAATTTAATGAGGTTTTCTGAGCAGGTAATACAATACAGAAGCCAAATGAATAGAAGTGATACATAAAATCATGGCAATGGAAGATAGATCAAACAGCCAAAACAGAGGGTTTTTTTAAAGGTGAGAAAAAGAAATCAAGATCAGCACAGTACAGTCTACTGTGTGTGTTGGTGTTAGGCAGAGAGTTCCTGGAATCAGAAGAGCAGCCTAGGGTAGTAGGGGACAGATCAGGAAGTTTAGTTGGTGTGGCATCCAGGAAGGAAAGAATTTCAAAGATAAGAGGTGATCAACCATAACAACCACTACAGAGAGATGAGGACAAGTAGCCCCTGGAAGTTCTGACACAGTGTGGTTTTAGTTGAGTGACAAGTAGAGATGATGTTTCACACTGAGTGAAGAAGAGAATAGGTGGTGAACAAGTGAAAGATGTAAAAGCAGGGTCATTTCCAAAGAAAGAAATTTCTTGGTGAGAAAAAATAGAAGGATAATAAGCTGAAAAGATGGTCAAGAAAAGATGCTACTTTGGTTAATAAGAGGTGGACATACTATAAACACAGGGGAAAGAACCAATACTGAATATACATGGGAAGAGAAGATGATTGATGGACTAAAGTACTTGTGGAGGAAAAGGTGATTAAAAGCCAAACCTGACTATTCATTCCAAAGAGAAAATAGTGGAATAAAATATGAGTTCACTTTATCTTCTAAAAACCCTCTCCTCCACCAGCATGCAGTCCTTACTGTCAGGGTACTGTTAACAGACTCTATGGGAATAAATTCAAAATAGGGTACTTAAAAAGAAAAAAAGATACTGAGTTCTTTTTAAATGAGAAATACCTGATAATACTGTATGTAAATACACTTAACAAAATTAAAATTAAAGTACACTTTACAGCATAAGAGTGAATCAGGTTGTTTTCTAAATGTAGCAATTAAGTCAATGAGGCATGGAAAAAAATAAATCCTTGGGCCAGCCGAATGGTGTGTTGGTTAAGAGTTGGCTTGGGACACCAGCTCTGAACAGCAGGGCCCTGGTTTGGATCCCACATAGAGGGCCAGTGACGCTGCACCCCGTACAGCTAAGATGGTGAACAACTTGACCTGGAGCTGGGCTGTCGTGAGTTGCCAGCGACTGCATAGGCTGCAGTGAGGCAGGCCGGCAGCTGGCATCAGCTTTTGTGAGCCACCATTTGCAGCTGTCCAATGGCCGGCGAGTGACTGCCTCACCCAGGAATAGCCCAATGATAATACCAACATGGGCCAGTGAAGCGAAGTCCTCCACAACTAGCCTGAAGAACAAAAGGACAGCAACTTGTCTGTTCCCCTTCCCCGATTCGCCAATGCTGTTCCCCTCCCCCAACTCCCCAATAAAATCTTTAAAAATAAACAAACCCTCAGAACTTAGTTTAAATCCAATTATTGAAACCTCACTCATTTAAGTTGCAACAAACCCACAGGTGAAATTACAACTGGTATCCCATCTTACCATCTATTGTGGTTCCAATAAGTCTGACCAAGGACCTTAAGAAATTCTTTTAAGGGCAAAATATCAAATTTCCAAGAGGTATCCTTGTCTTCTTTCATTCTTTCTCTATTATTTAAGGAAGCATGAACCTTGAGTATAAAATGTTTATGTATCATTTACTAAATTTTTCCCCTTTTAATTGAAGTGGATATTTGGTGATTATATAAGCAATTCAATCATCTAAAGAAACAGACTGGAGTGTAAACATGTTGGAGTTGTAAAGCTGTACACAAACTGGGAGCAGAAAATAATAAATAACATTTACACGCAACACACAAAAGGTGCTATTCTCAAGATGTACACGAGATGGCAGCAGAGAAAAAGCATTTCCCAGTGATCTTCACACAGGTGTTATTCCCAAAATGTACACTACATAACAGCAGAGAATAACTTTTCCTAATGACATACATTCTGGTGTTATTCCCCAAATGAACCTTAGAGAAAGAGTGTTTCCCTGCCCACCCACATTACAATGAGAGAATCCAGACCCCTGGTTCTAAACTCACTTTGAGATAAGTCCATTTTAGACCATTCATAGGCCTCATCTCATCTACTGCTTCCATTTACCAGAGGAAGCAGAGACAATTATTATCTTTATTTCATGGGTATTTAAACAGAAGACTGATTCTAACATGGGTCTGAGTCGTCTATAACCAAAGCCAAAATAAGCCAACATGGGCCAGTAGAGCTTGCACACATGAGATCCTGGATAAATAAAGTAATCCAAATAGTCCTTGCAGCGTTGGTTGGAATCTTGGTCATTTTAGTTTATTTCCTTTCCTTTTTTTTTTTTTTTGTTGTTGTTGTTTTATTTTTTTTTGAGGGCAGTATCACTGGCCCTCATATGTGGGAACGAACTGGGGCCGCTGGCTTCCCAAGCCAGCGCTTAACCACCGCGCCACTCGGCCTGCCCTATTTCCTTTTTTTAGCTGAGCCATCCTGCCACCTGTTGGCAGCTCAACGGCAGCTCAGCTCGGCTCGGACTGGGCATCAAACTGCTGTTGCTCAGAGTTCAACTTGCACTCTTGAGTGAGCTCTTAACCAACTGAGCCACTCGGCTGGCCCAGTTTATTTCCTTTTTTAAAATTTTTATTGGAGGGCCGGCTGAGTGGTGCGGTGATTAAGCGCTGGCTTGGGAAGCCAGTGGCCTCGGTTCGGGTCCCACATATGAGGGCCAGTGATACTGCCCGCAAAAAAGAAAAAAAAATTTTATTGGAGAACAGCCATGGTCATTGGTTACACATTGCCTTCATGCTAAAATGGCATAGTTGACTTTTTTAAGAAGGATACAGCTCACAGTGGCCCATGTGGGGATTGAACCAGCAACCTTGGTGTTAGCAGTACCATGCTCTCACCAACTGAGCTAACTGGTCATCTCCTTGGTCATTTCATTTTAAGAAAATCTGCACATAAGCTAATGGTCCAGTTTGCTAAGCCCTCACCCAGGATGGTTTTGGGGTGGAACTTGGGCAGGCAGCTGGGGATGAGGACAGGTGGGGAGCGAGCAGGTGGTCTCACCCTTCTTCACATGGTATAACCAGCACCAGATCCCTATGACAATGACTTCCTCATTTATACAACCTGCCTGTCCTCGGACCTTTTAAAATCTGTTCTTCCTAAAAAAAAAAAAAAAAAATCTGTTCTTCCTCAGTTCAGAGCATGGGTTCCCTTCCTCTGAGGTCACAAATATGACAAGAGCTTCCTAGCTGCTCAGAATGGAGTCTGGGGTGACAATTTCCTTATGGGGTGGTGTGACTTCAGGCAAAGAAATGGAAACAACCTTCTTGCCTCTCAGATGGGGGTAACCACTCCTTCTCAGGGTGGCTGTGAGGATTCAGTGAGGTGATACAGGTCAGCTCCTGCCCAACATGTGACTGGCACTCACTCCCCCTCCCTCTTTCCTTCTTAGTCCTTTTTCTATCTTCTATGGGCTGGACGAATCAAGAATTTAGCAAATAGTCTCCATGTAGCAGAATGAGCTCTCCTGTTAATGTCCAAACAGCCAAAGTCTCTGTAAGTACTAACTCTGGCATCTGTGCCAGCTTTATCCTCAGGACAGCATTAACCTCTCTCATCTTCACACTCCTGCTCCTCTTCAAATCATGGTCCCTGTGTCAGCTCAGGCCAGCATCACCTCTCACCAGTCTTCTCGGTGGTTTCCCTGCTTCCCATCCCTCTCTTGTCCAGTGCAACAGCCACACTATAACCAGCTTGATCTTTCTAAATTAGGAATCTAATCCTGTCACTTCCTGTACATAGAACTACCAACAGCTTTCCCCCAATATAGAGAATAAAGTCTCTATCATTGACACAGTGTCAAGACTCTATAAAGCCTGTTTCTTCTCCTGGTCTCATTTCTTATCATAACACCCCAATATGGTCACAGGTACCCCAACTGTCAGCATTAATCTGTCTGGCTGGATGGTCAATGAGGGCTTTAACAGATAGAGGCACTAGCACTGAGACTGAGCCTGAATGCAGGAACTTGAATAAAATGAAGACTTTAGTGACACTCACAGGTTCACCTCTGTCTGCTGCTTGGAGCCCTGGGCAATAGAGTGACCAGGAGGATGTGTAGAAGTCATCTGGAGCCACTGATATAGGCATGGGATTCCCAAGCTTGTCCCCCAGAGTGGCTGTCTCTATGTTACCTGCAGCTGCAGTGACACTATCTACAAGGGGAGTCTGGGCACTTCCAGGGAGGAGCAGCTGCCAGTGATGAGGTAAGAGGCCTAAGAAGCAGCTGGCACGGCTAGAAGGGACACTTTCCTGGGCTACCTGGAGCTGCAGCAAGGAGAGTAGGCTGTCTCCCTTCCAATGGGCTTGACCCTCAATAAGTCTTCTGTGACCTAGGACTGTCCCCTGGAGCTGTTCACCACTGGCTCCTAGCCAGGGACAGGTACTGTGTCTCTAACCCCTACCCTTCCCTCAGCCTTCAATCCACACCTCCTCATGCAGCCTCTTGAACCCCTTTAGAACATCAAGGGGCCTTCAAACATCTTCCAATCCCCATGAGCCTGACACAGCCTGGGACACCCACTATGCCTGCCCTCATCCGCAGCTAAGATTCCTGTTCTTCATGTTTCCTCAGTCATGCATTTACATTTTAGATTTGTGCATCTTCTCAGAGAGGCAGAGATGTACCTGGGGCATGTATAGGACCTCAGTGCCTGTGGACTGAGGGTTGAATGGAAGATAAATCTGCCCAGTGGGCAGGGGACAATGGAAGAGACAATGGGAGAGCCTGTACCCACCATTCGAGTGAGTAGGACTGGAGCAGACTGGGATGGGTGAGGGTCCTTCCCAATCCAAAGAGAAGAGAGTGAATTAACCCTTAATCTACAGCCTGAGCTCCTTTACAGTTCTTTGGGCTGCAGGTGCCCCAAAGCCTAGCCCAGGGATGGGGCCCAGTGTGGAGTCAGCTTCACTGCAGAGGTAGGGATGGGGCTTCTGGAGAAGCCATGCAGGCTGCACCCAGGACACTGCTAAGCAGAGCCCTGGGATCACCCAACACAGACAGAAGCCAGCCCAGGTGCCCCAGGTGAGGGGCCTGCCCTGGGCAGGATGCTCAGAGAGCAGGGGCTGAAGTTGGGCCCAGTCTCAGGCTGCCTGGGATGTGTGCACCCAGCCTTGCACCTTCTGATCTAGTATTCCCAGAGGAGAGTGCATTTCAGGAAGGGTGACTGCTCATCCAGAGTCACAAAGCCTGCAAGTGGCCACGCCCTGCTGAGGACAAAGCGCAGCCTGGGCTGGTCTGACACTGTTCACTGCCCCTGACTTTGTCCCTGGGCCCACACTTACCCTGGCCCTTACAGTTTCAGCCTCACATGTGTCAGTGAAAGACAAAACTCCCAACCCCAACAGTGAGCCACAAGCAAGGAATCTGTGACAACCTATGTCTTCTGGAGGCCCACCACTTGGCTAACCCCAACTAGGGCCTAGTCAGAGTGGGGGACTGATGGTCCTGGGCCTCCCCGGCCATCATTAGACCAGGAGATAGGCCAGGTCTAAGTGAAGGGGAAGCAAAGATAGGCACAGTGCACTGGTCAGCCCATTGCCCTTCTGAATGATCCCTGATTCCTCTCCCTCTTGGCCCTGTTCATCCCCCCCCCATCTCTGCAGGATGCCCTGAGGACCGAGGACCATGGCTGAGTGAGTCACTGGCTTTCCAAGCCCCACCCAGGAGGCTGAGGGATCCCAAACGGCCTTGTGGAAGTGTCCCTGAATGAGGAGCTGGGCTCATGCCCTGGGCTTAGTGTCTCACATGGGTCCTTCCCATGAGCCAGGTATGTCTGTGACCTTCAAGAGCATGGTTGTGACCACCCAGGAGTAGTGGGGCACTGGAGCCTTCCCAGAGGACATTAGAGGACATGTTAGGTTAGGAAATATTCAGATTGGAAAAACTGAAAAGTGGCATTTATTAAAACTTGTAGAGTGTAGTGTGAGCTCTGAGCAACAGCAGTTCGATGCCTGGCCCGAGCTGAGCTGCCACTGAGCTGCCAACAGGTGGCAGGATGGCTCAGCTAAAAAGAAAAAAAACTTGTAGGATGAAACTCAATATTTAGAGGGAAATTTATGACCGAAAAAGAGGGTCTTACAAATCCAAACTCAGAAAATTAGAAAAAGAGAAAATTAAACCAAATGAAAGTAGAGAGAAGTAATAACCAAGAGGAATTAATAAAACAGAAAAAAAATTACAATAAAGGCTTAACAAAAGCAAAAATTGATTCTTTGAAGAAAAAAATTAACAAACCTCTGTTGAGGCTGGTCAAAAAAAAGAGAAAGGTACAAATAGTCAACAACATCTTTTTTTTTTTTTGAGGGCAGTGTCACTGGCCCTCATATATGGGATCAGAACCGGGGCTGCTGGTGTCCCAAGCCAGCTCTTAACCACTGCACCACTCGGCTGGCACAATAGTCAACATCTTAAATGACAAAATGCTGCAGACACATAAAAAAGTGTACAATTCTGTGATAATTTAATGCTATGAGCTCATATGAAAGAGAAACTTATATTTGGGGGTCAGTGGATGACATCCCCGGGTGTCAACCCAGTCAACAATCACGTGGACCAGCGACAGTGTCACTCACTGCTTACACCCTAAATGTGCCTCTGCGATGTCTGTTCCTGCCCTGCTCCAGCCTGTGTTTCTGGGATTGTGGGCACCAACACTTGTGCCCAGATGGTATCTGAGTGGCCCAGCACACGACCTCCCTGGGAGCTGCAGGTTGGCCTCTTCCTCCACCCCCACCAGTCCCTGCCTCCTTCCTGCCACTCAGCAATCACCTGACAGCTCCAGTACAGCAGGGCCAAGTGCCCAAAGGCACTGCCCACATGGTTCTGATGCCCTTCCCAGATCCAGGTGTCGTACTTACAGGAGTGAGCCTACAGGATGGTGTCTGCAAGTGGACCTTCTAAGATGTCCACGTAGAAACAAGATTGACGTTGGCAAATTAAGAGTGACTTTTTTTTTTTCAGAAATGTTGAGGTCAAAGGTGATCTTGCTAAATGCACTTTTTAAAAAAAAAAGATTTTATTGGTGAATTGGGGGAGGGGAACAGAGTTGGGGAAGCAGGAAAGAGAAACAGACAAGTTGCTGTCCTTTTGTTCTTCAGGCCAGTTGTGGAGGACATTGTTTCACTGGCCCATGTCGATAGTATTATTGTGCTCTTTCGGATGAGGCAGTCGCTCGCCGGCCATTGGACAGCCACTCATGGCTGCTCAAGGCGGTTCACAAAAGCTGACGCCAGTGGCCGGCCGGCCCCACTGCAGCCAATGCCGTCGCAGGTGACTGACGGCAGCCCAGCTCCAGGTTGAGCTGTTGTTCACCATCTTAGCTGTAGAGGGCTCAGGGTCACTGGCCCTCATGTGGGATCTGAACCAGGGCCCTGCTGCTCAGAGCTCATGTCCCAAGCCAACTCTTAGCCAACATGCCACTAGGCTGGCCCCCCCTTTTTTTTTTAAATCTGGGGAGGAGGACAGTGTTGGGGAATTGGGGACCTGTCAAGTTGTTTTTCTTCAATCTTAGTTGTGGAGGGTGCCAGTAGCCATCTGGCTGCCCGTTGGCAGCTCATGGCCTCTAAGCTCAACGTGCTATGTTACAATTTTAGTTGTTGGTGGGCATAGCCACCATCCCATGCAGGAGTTGAACCAGCATCCTGTTGTTAAGAGCACTTGCTCTATCCAGTGAGCCATCCGGGTGGCAGCTCAGTTCATGGTGCCAAGTTCAGTCTTAGTAGCGGGTGCGCATAGCCCACCATCGAACAGGTAGTCTTGTTAGGAGCATGTGTTCTCACCAGTTGAGCAATCCTGCCACCTGTTGGCAGCTCAGCTCAGGTGCAGCGTCACTGGCCCATGTAGGAATCCAACAGGCAGCCCTGTTGCTCGGAGCTCGCACTCTTAAGCTAACTCTTAACCAACTGAGCCACTAGACCAACGCCAAGGGTGACTTCTGATGACAGCGCTGGGGCACCAAGGAGGCTATGGGCAAAAATGGACAGTCTCAGAGTGGCTGCCGTGAAAGTGTCCAGGGAGGCTGGAGGGCAGTCAGGCTGGACTCTGCTGCTATGACCACGTGGCTGTGGTCCCAGCATGGTGTCCTGCTCTGTCCCTCACCACACGACTGCCTTGCTGCTGTCTGCACAGACTCAAGTCATCTCTGGGAAGCCCTCCAGACACCCTGACTACACTATGCTCCCAGCACTTCCTTTCCCCACAGCACCTAGTGGCAGGACTCATCTGCAATGTAGGACCTGGCCCATCACCATCCTGGACAAGCAGGCTCCAGGGGGTGGGGGTCTCCTCAATCTTTGTTTATCCCCATATACTAGGGCCTGGAGTTGGAAAGACACCACTGATGGTGACTAACTGAAGATGGCTCAATGGTTGCCCTCCCTCCCTTTTTGGGACTCTCAGGGGTCTGAAGACACTAATTACGATTTCTTGTTAGACTCATGAAGTTATTTAGCAGTGTGTTTGGTTTTCATATCAGAGGGTGATTTCCAAGTTACCTTTTTGTTACTTGTTTCAGGTTGGCCTTTGCCTCAGTCTGGAGCTGGTCGCTCCTTACTGTTTGGTCAAGTCTTGGGGGGTTTTGAGAAGATGCTCTTTATATTTATATAGCACTTTGAGTTTTCTTCAGGAGGACAATTGATCTGAATAACCTAGCTGGCCAGAGTCCCAGAAATGGAAGACACATTGATTTATTACAACTAATTTTTAAAATGCAAAAGTCACCAGTAATCCCTTACCACACCCAACAAAGAGCTATTTTCATTTTTACAAATGACTTTTAACATAATTTTTAAAGTGTACATATGAGCAATTTATGGTCTGCTACTTTGAAGGAGTTTGAAGCAACATTTGTGGAACCACATGCTTTTGTTTGTGCTTCATTAGTTTATAACCTTTGGCAATTACTTCCATTTCATCCTCTATAAAATGGAGGTGACAATATGACTTACCTCAGAGGGTAGTGGTGAAAATAAGTGTGTTAATTGCACATGAAATGCTAGGAAATGTATCTAGCCCACAGAAAACATTTAATTAATGGGGACTCTTCTAGTTGTGGGTTTTAATAACATCACCAGGCACTATGCTCTGATTTAGTACCCAATCTCATTAATGCCATACCATATAATTCCCAGCACAAAACTCAAGACCTTTTGTTTGCATGTCTCAGACTACAGGCTTCACAGAGGACACTTGATATGAGAGGTCACCCTTACTCACCAAGAACTTTGTCCCACACATTCGACTAGACAAGGCCTGGAAGTGCCAGGTTGAGGTGGGAGTGGGGAGGTAAATGGCAACTCAGGACAGAGATGGGGGAAAGTAACAAATACCTCTCAGGTATTAGTGAGAGGCTGCCAGCATTCAGTCAGCCAGTGTAGACAGCCTAGTGTACCTACAAAAAAAAGCTTTCTAGAATGTGATGCCCAGTCAGCTCAGGGGAGAAATGTGAGAGGACAGTGAATGTGGCAGCAGAGAGGGGCCTGCTCAGCCTGGACACTGGTGAACGTCGAAAGGCCCCTAAATCAGTGAACATTCTTTATTCAAACAGACAGAGAAACTTTTGAGCAATGTGTGTGGGCATGCCTTCAGTGGAAACTCTCCCCTCACTGACTGAGCACAGAGGGCAGGGTCAAGTCCTGAGTGCAATGAATGTGGAAGAGCTTCATCACAGCTGCTTGAAAGCACCTCCTTCCCCCAAAAAATTTTGTTATTATTTAGGACATTTGAGGGTAACTTGTTACACAGCAGTAGGAAACTTGTACAGCATGGCCTCGTATTCATGGCCTTTCATGACCCAACCCACTCTTTTCATGGCCCGTGTGTCACTACCTCAAAATTTCTGCTTCCTTGGGCTGGCTGGGTGGCTCAGTTAGTCAGAACATGAGCTCTGAGCAACAGGGTTGCTGGTTCAATTCCCACATGGGCCAGTGAGCTGCATCTGAGCTGAGCTGCTGCTTAGCTGCCAATGGGCGGCCAGATGACTCAGCTGGTGAGAGCTGCATGCTCTTAACAACAAGGTTGATGGTTCGACTCCCACATGGGATGGTGGCTATATCCACCCACAACTAATTGAACACAGCACCTTGAGCTGAGTGATGTGACTAGACTTGGAGCTGAGCTTGCGCCCTCCACAACTAAGATTGAAGGACAACAACTTGACTTGGAGCTCATGGGTCCTGGAAAAACACAATATTCCCCTTCTCCAATTCCCCAATAAAATCTTAAAAAAAAAAAAATACTGCTTCCAAGCTTGTAATGCTCGACAGACAGCAGGCTGCATTCAGCCTTCTGAGCCTCATCCAAGCCACTTCCTCTGCCTACAACATCTCTTCACTGGGCCCAGTCTCAACCCACTTTGCATATCACTCACCCTCTTGCAGGAAGCCTTCTGTAGGTGAAGGCTGTCTGTGCCCCTAGAATACCTGCATATACCCCCGCACACACCCCTGGGTGGTGATGGTTTCCATGCACCCCTGCAGGCAGGGAGCTCACCCACATAGTCCAGCACCTCACACTTGCCTTCGTCTGGCTGAAGGTGGCCCTGACAGGGGTTCCCTATCCCTTCTGGCCCCATGGACCGGGGCCCATGGCACCTTCCTAGAGGTTCAGAAGTTCAAACAGGTCTCCCTTTAGGCTGGGTGTCTGAAGGGAAGGCAGCAGCCAGGGGCTCACATGGCAGCTCACAGCAAAGGCCAAGTCTGGGGTTCTCTGGAGCCAAGACCTGCTCAGCCTCCCCATGAGTAGCTGGCTTCTCACCTTGTGCATCTCCCTTGGGAAAGCCACAGGCCACCTCCAGCTGGATGCCACATCCTAGGAACAAGCTCTTCAGATAGCAAGTGCAAGTGGTGCCAGGAGTTGGCTCTCTCTCCGTCCCAACACCACATCCACGCCTTGCCCATTCCCACCCCAGACATTGGCCATGGCTAGTCACCTCTCCTGTCCCTCTTAAGCCACGATGTGCCAATGAAACAGACCCTGAACAGAACCAAACACACAAATAAAAGTGTTTTTTTATTAAAAATGTTTACACTGAAGCTGACTGACTCCTGGCCATGGGAACAGCACAGCAGTGCAGGGGGGCGGGCCAGGGTCTCAGGTCCTGGTTCTTCACATCACTGTTTCTGACTCATAGAGAGGAGGCTGCACAGAACTGTTAACCTCTGGTCATTTATTACAGACCAGCCCAAATGACATTGGGAGGACAGAGGGGACAATGCTGGGACACTTGTTGGTCCCACACTTGGCTTTGCTAATGCACTGCCTGCATCCCTGCCTGCCAGAAAGAGACAGGGCCTTTGCAAGGTCACTTGGACTGCTCCTCAGGTGAGACCTGGACAGAAACAGAAGCCTCTGAGCACACCATGAACTGAGTACTCGTGAAAAGCTGGAGAATTGTCCCCAGTCTGCTGCCGCCCATCTCTAACGGCAAGGATTGCACATGGGACATTTCTGATATTGGCCTTTTCTGCTATAAATCCGGAATAGGAATTCTGTCAATGTCACTGATGCCAAGACCAGGGAATGCTTCGACAGAGTCCAGCTTTGCCTTCTTAAATGGAAGGGGCAGCATCCTGGGGTAAGCAGAGAGGCTGTCCATCCCCAGAATCCAAGCCCCTGTGCCCACAGGACAGGTGCACATGTGTGGGATGCGACTCATGCACGTGGGCTTCCCTACAGCTCGAGGGGCACACAGCATGCAGCCAATCTGGCTCCTGGCACCTCCAGCTGCCAGGCAGGGAGCTGTCACTCCCATTCTCAGATCTGTCTTACTCTGCAGTAGCTCCTCCAAGCTCTCCTCCCCCATCTGCAGCCAGCTGATTGACCCAGTACTGATGATCAGAGGCCACAGATGGACAAGTTGGGTGGTGTGACCCTGCCAAAACAAGATGAATCTAACTGTCCGTCATCTCCTGGGCTCCCAAACATCATGGAATTCACCAAACTTTCTTTCACGGGTGCACCTTCTGCTGGCAGGGCTGGCATGGCTTCAGGTACAGCAGGATGACCCCTTGCATGACATCTTGTACTTCTCCAGCACTGTCAGCACCCTATGCTTCCTGCCGTGCCTAGTGCTGATGTGGGCCTCATGCATTTCATTATACATGCCATTTCCATGTTGTAGCAAAAGCTGGCTCTGCCTTCCAACAGGGGCTCAGTGAGCATGGCCTCACCCCCGACACAGACATGAAACCACTTCAGTCAGTACCGAGTGACAGGGATAACAGCCACTTCTCCAGCTTGGTGTTTCACTTGCTCAACCATCTTGCTGTACTTGTCCCTTATGAAACATGTGGAATTGTCTTCTCTCTTTTTGGATTGTAAAAAAATATGGTGATAAAACTGTCACACACAAGAGATCCCCTCTAGATGTGGCTGGGAGCTGTGACAATGGCAGGAAGTACCCACTGGAAACTAAGACAGGTGCAGAAACCATTCCAGTTTACTGAAAACACTCAGCCAGGTCTCCTGGCCAGGGCAGCTGGCACTCACTGACCAGCGGGCTGGGATGCCCAATGGAGATGGTCACACGCCTCATGGCCAACAATCTCATGACTTCCCTTATCTGATGAACAGGCCCAAAGGTTGTCTCATCCAACCCTGATTCTACACTGAATGGTGTGGACACCTGAACTGGAGGAACTGATATACCCTTCCGATCTCCATACACTCATGGAGACCACTCCAAGGAGAGCCCGGAGCTGTGGGTCCCCAAGACACCCAAGTGTTAAGGCAAAAGAGTTGCCTGCTCAGGTGTCAGAGGTTCAGCCAGCAGGGAGTGCCCATCGCATGCATGAGACCTGAGGCCATGTCTAGGCACACCTCAGCCAGTGGTGCACAAGTATGTATGTAGGGCAGATGGGAGACAGGGGCATCTGGGTCACCAGCAAAACTGTCAGGCCAAGTGTAGCTCCTGAACAATCCCCTGGGCTCACTGCCCCCACTTCCTGTGGAAGGCAGGCAGGCTTAGGCAAGGGCTTCTCTAGCAGGCACCCACTCACCTAAGGGCCAACCACACCCCAAAACCTTCATCCTTACCCACATATCACATCCCCTCAAGCTTCCTTCTGCAGGGCATTGGGTGGTTGAGTCTTTCTGCATGGGATCTGGGGGCCTTGTTTCAAAATGCCACCACTGCCTGGAATGAGCCCATGTCCACAGAAAGAGGGAGTCAATGTGGCATGGCAGGAGTCAAATGGAAACAAGTGGAGAGAGGGGTGCAGGGCGGAGAGAGCAGGGAGAGGGAAGGAGACAAGAAAATAGGGAGAATTAGCACCACGTCTGGCCAGGGGACGTCTGTGGCCATGAGGATGCCCCGTGCTGGGGGCTGGAGGCCTAGTGAGTGTGTTGCCTCACTAGCTCACCTGCCACAGACTGAAGCTTTCCCTCTCCCCAGCCAGGCAGATGGGGGGGTGGGGCACAGGATTATTTCAGAGGACAGGGCAGGGTGACAAGAAGGATCTAGGGCCCCAGAAGAACAGAGCTGGAAGGTGTGTGGCCAGGCACTCCTGTCATCCAGGCCCACTCTCTGGATCCCTGAGTCTCTCTGGGGTCCTGAAGCTCAGCTGAAAGGTGACAGAACCAGAAGACAAGCAGAGCCCCTCTTCTGAAGTCCACCCAGCTCCAAGTGCTCCACATCGGGACAGAGGGACAGTGCAGTATGGTAAGCACAGGTGCCAGGAACAGGGGCTGGAGTGGTGTACTCTGAGCCTGGGTTTCTCATGGGCTTCCACTAGGAAACCAACCAGGTTCACTTTGCTCCAAAGGGCCCAGGATGCAATAAAATCACGCAAGGATTCATCAGGCTTTTAAAGACTTTTTTTTTTTTGAGGGCAGTGTCACTGGCCTTCATATGTGGGACCCGAACCGGGGCTGCTGGCTTCCCAAGCCAGCGCTTAACCACTGCACCACTCGGCCAGCCCAAGACTGTTTTTTTTAAATCTGGGAATTGGAGGAGGGGAACAGTGTCAGGGAATTGGGGAAGGGGACCAGCCAAGTTGTTCTTCAATCTTCGTTGTGGAGGGCGCCAGTCACCATCTGGCTTCCCATTGGCAGCTCGTGGCCTCTAAGCTCAAGATGCTGTGTTCAATCTTAGCTGTAGGTGGGCATAGCCATCGAACCAGCAGCTTTGTTGTTAAGAGTGTACACCCTATCCACTGAGCCATCCCAGCAGCAGCTCAGCTCAAGGTGCCGAGTTCAATCTTTAGTTGCGGGTCAGCATAGCCCACCACTGAACAGGCAATCTTGTTGTTACACCAGCTGAGCCATCCTGCCACCTGTTGGCAGCTCAGGGATAGCTCAGCTAGGGTGCAGCTTTCACTGGCCCATGTGGGAATCAAACTGGTGGCCCCGTTGCTCAGAGCACGTGCTCTAAGCCAACTCTTTTTTTTTTTTTTTTGGAGGGCAGTGTCACTGGCCCTCATATGTGGGACCCGAACCAGGGCCGCTGGCTTCCTAGGCCAGCGCTTAACCACCGCGCCACTCAGCCGGCCCATATTGAAGTTGTATGTTGCATTGGCCGGGAATTGAACTCAGGCCTCCTGCGTGGCAAGCGAGAATTCTACCACTGAACCACCAATGCTTACTAAGCCAACTCTTAACCAACTGAGCCACTCAGCCACCCCTCCATCAGGCTTTTTTTTTTTTTTTTTTTGTAGCTGAGCCATCCTGTTGGCAGCTCAGTGGCAGCTCAGCTTGGACTGGGCATCGAACTGCTGTTGCTCAGAGCTCAGCTCGCACATTTTATTTTTTTAATTGGGGAATTGGGGGCAGGGGAACAGTGTTGGGGAACCGGGGAAGGGGAACAGTCAAGTTGCTGTCCTTTTGTTCTTCTGTCTAGTCGTGGAGGACATTGCTTCACTGGTGCATGTTGGTATCATCATTGCGCTCTTCTCGGGTGAGGCAAATTGGTCGCTGGCCTCTGGACAGCCGCTCACAGCAGCTCTTGGCAGCTCACACCAGCTGCCAGCCGCTCAGACTTGCTACCGACAACTTACTGTAGCCTATGGAAGCCTACTACAGCAGGGGCTGCAGCTATGCCGACCGGAGGACTCGGGAAGCCCAGCTCCAGGTGGAGCTGTTGTTCACCATCTTACATATTAGTGGGTAGTGTCACTGGCCCGTATATGTGAGATCCGAACCAGGGCCGCTGACATCCCAAGCCAGCTCTTTTTTTTTTATTATTAGTTACAGATGTACAAAACAATGCAATAGTTATTTTTTATTCACCGCTTACAAAATGACTCCCCCCTCCTCCTACCCCTCCTGTGCCCTCCCACACCCAATATCATACATATCTATTACAATTCCATTGACTCCACCCCTACACTATACTCCACATCCCATGAGTATATATATGTTAAATTATAGTAGACATATAATATTGTTCAGCGGCAGCTTCAGATGTACAGTGCAGTGGTAAGACCCTACACTGTCCCTGAAGTGATCTCCCTAAAAAGACATGCATCCATCTGTTCCCCTAAAAAAAAAATATTTACAACCTTATTGATTATATTCCCTAAACTGTCTCTTCTGTCTCTGCAGTAGTATTGTAGTTATCAGTTTATGTTGCCTCTTCCCTTCCCCTTCTCCCACCCCCATCCCATCTAGCCCTCATCAGTTTTTTCTTTGTGTCTCTAAAGCTATTTCTGTTTACATCGCTCATTTATTCAGTTCTTTAGATTCCACATATAAGTGAGATCATATGGTATTTGTCTTTCTCTGACTTATTTCATTTAGCCTAATGTTCTCTAGGTCCATCCATATCATTGCAAATGGTACGATTTCTTTCTTCTTTATAGCTGCATAATACTCCATTGTGTAAATGTACCACAATTTCTTTTTTTTTTTTTTTGAGGGCAGTGTCACTGGCCCTCATATGTGGGACCTGAACCAGGGCTGCTGGCTTCCCAACTCGGCCGGCCCCACAATTTCTTAATCCAGTCATCTACCGATGGTCATTTCAATTGTTTCCAAGTCTTGGCTATTGTAAATAGCACTGCCATGAACGTAGGGGTGCATATATTTTTTCGAATTAGTGTCTTGGGGTTTTCAGGATAAATACCCAGGAGTGGAATTGCTGGGTCAAAAGGTAGTTCCATTTCCAGTTTTTTGAGGTACCTCCATACTGACTTCCATAGTGGCTGCACCAATCTGCAATCCCACCAACACTGCAGCAGAGTCCCCTTTTCCCCACAGCCCCGCCAGCACCTGTTGTTTGTTGATTTATTGATGATAGCCATTCTGACTGGAGTGAGGTGGTATCTCATGGTGGTTTTTATTTGCATTTCCCTAATGATCAGTGAGGTTGAACATTTTTTCATATGCCTGTTGGCCATCTGTATGTCCTCTTTAGAGAAATGTCTCTTCATATCTTCTGCCCATTTTTTAATTGGGTTGTTTGTTTTTTTGGTGTTGAGTTGCATGAGTGTTTTATAAATTTTGGATATTAACCCCTTATCAGATACATAATTGACAAATATATTCTCCCATTCAGTAGGCTTCCTTTTTGTTTTATTGATGCTTTCCTTTGTTGTGAAAAAACTTTTAAGTTTGATATAATCCCATATGTTCATTTTTTTCTTTTACTTCCCTTGCCTGTGGCGATGCATCAGTAAAAATATTGCTCAGAGTAATGTCTGCAAACTTACTCCCTATATTTTCTTCTAGGAGTTTTATGGTTTCAGGTCTTACATTTAAGTCTTTAATCCATTTTGAATTTATTGTTGTATATGGTGTAAGGAGGTGGTCCAGTTTCATTTTTTTTTTGCACGTGTCAGTCCAATTTTCCCAGCACCATTTATTAAATAGACTATCTTTACCCCAGTGTTAATTCTTGCTTCCATTGTCATAGATTAACTGTCCGTATATAAATGGATTTATTTCTGGGGTCTCTGTTCTGTTCCACTGGTCTAGGTTCCTGTTTTTATGCCAGTACCATACTCTTTTGATTACTGTAGCCTTGTAGTATGTTTTGATGTCTGGTAGCATGATCCCCCCGACTTTGTTCTTATTTCTCAGGACTGCCGAGGCTATTCTGGGTCTTTTACGGTTCCATATAAATTTTAGGATTATATTTTCTATTTCTGTGAAAAATGCCCTTGGTAGTTTGATGGGAATTGCAATGAATCTATATATTCCAAGCCAGCTCTTAACCAACTGAGCCACTTGGCCGGCCCTCCATAAGGCTTTTAAAGCCATGTATTTCAGAAGTTCATTTGAGATAATAAATTATTTGCTCATTAAAAAAAAAAAAAGAAAGAATTGGGGGGCCGGCCAAGTGGCGAGGTGGTTAAATGCTGGCTTGGGAAGCCAGCAGCCCCAGTTCAGGTCCCACATATGAGGGCCAGTGACACTGCCCTCAAAAAAAAAAAAATTGGGGGAATTAATACAATAAAATGGAAAACATTCAGACCAGTGATTTCCACATGAAGGATGGAGTCCAGAAGCCCCACCCCGATGCAGTTCTGCAGCCTGAGGAATCCCAAGCCACATCCGCCCCTTGCCCCCTTTTACTTGGGCCGCCTCTTCTCCTTGAGAAGCTCCCAATAGCAGCTCATCACATTGTTGATGCCCGGGCAGACTTTGAGGCTGTGCTCCAGATTGGGGTCATTGTCACTGACGACCTGCAGGCCAGCGTCAAAGTATGCCAAGGCCTTGACTAGGAGCCTGGTAGTGAGCTGGTGAGGGGCCGGAGAGCTGTCCTCGCCCTCCTCCTCTGCCGCCCACTCCTGCTCCAGTACCATCAACTCCTGGTAGGATAGGTCAACCCCACAGCTCTGCAGCAAGTCTGCTATATATGCCTCTGTCACCTCCCTGAAAGCCCCCGCTGTGTTGGACCTACTCAGGCCACAGCTTCTTCCACCCACAGTTCAGCATGGTGAGTGGGACCTCCTCCCAGGACTCAAAGATTTTGTACACGGCATCGAGAAAGCTGTAGTCCCACCAGAAGTCCAGGACTGCCCACTGAGCGTGCGTGCCTCCAATCCGCACCAACAGGCAGAAGACCCTCTGCAGGTAAGAGGCCTTGAAGGTGGCGACCACATCCTGGTTCAGGGGCTGGATGAGGACTGTGGTGTTTTGGGGCAGGTACTCCACACGCACGTGGTCTCAGAGGTCATCCAGGTTCCCGGGGTGGCAGGGCACACTGTTGAGGATGAGCAGTGCTTTGTGCAGGCCATGCTCGGTGCAGTACCTCGCCACAGCCTGGAAGAAGTGCATGAACCACTCCTGGAAGAGGCTCATGGTCCCCCAGGCCTTCTTGTGGAAGCGCCGGAGCACCAGCAGGTTGGGCTTGGAGAAACTCTTGAGCGCACGTGGGTTCTCCAAGGGGTACACCAGCAGGGGCTTCAGCTTGAAGTCGTCGGCCGCGTTGCCACCGAACAGCAGCGTCAGATCTCAGGCGGCTTTGAACTCAGGGGCCTACTTGTCCACCATGGACAGGCATGTCCTGATGGGTAATCGCTTCCAGAAAAGCTCGGTCTCACCCACGTTGAACACCTGCCATGCTGTGTAGGCGCCTTCCTGGATCACGCCGGGTCCTGGGGCATCACCGCTAGCCCCAGGGCTGGGCAGTTTGTGACGTGCCTTGAAACTGGCAAACCACCCACGACTGGCCCCAAAGGTCTCAGACTTGGTGCCTGCCCCCTCCTCCCGCTTGAGGTCCTGGAATAGGCTGCACACCTTCTCCTGAATGATAACCACATTGATGCACGTTGCGCTGGCTCAATGTCCTCGATCCACGCGCTCAGCAGACATTCCATGTTTTCCATCACCAGGCGACCACTTCGCATCAACCTTGTTGTCACGAATGGTAGTCACAATAGACGTGGACAGCCCCAGTGCCTGCCCGATTCTGCTGAGCTTCTCTATGGCCTCGAATCACCACAGCACCTCCAGCTTCACCTGCAGGCTGATGGACTTGCACTTCCACTTAGTGCCTCTGCACTGGCTGGCACTCCGCAGCCTCTTCAGGGGGAGAGGGCAGTTCCATCTGCATCTTTCTCTCTGGATATCACAAGAGAATATTTGCATTTCCTCCCTGTGCCCGCTGATTTCAGTGCATCTGCAGCAGCCCCAGCCCTGACCTGCTGTAAAATGGAAAGGCAATGTTTACTGGTTGGAAGGGCCCACAGGCTCACATAAAATCTGTGAAAGATCTGTGACCAGTCTCTGTCTTTAGGTTGGAGTTTCAGGGCCACATTTGGCCAGAGCTCACTTCTCACTGGATGAATTCTGGCTGGGGAGTAAATGTGCTTCATCCCCAGGAAAGCAGCAAGCCTTTGAAAAACCACTACCACTTTATAAGGATTCCCCCCACTGGCTACACAGTCCAAAGTCACCAGCCTCCTGAAACATCCAGGGTGGGTCTGTACACAAGCTGATGTCAGACTCACTGAAGAAATCAGAAATTACCAGGTGAGTGGAACGGGGGGAGAGGTAACAGCACAGTCAGGCCTGGGCATAGGGACTTACAGCAACTAGGCATAGAAACAAGCTCTGAGCTTTCAGGCAGCCAGGTAAAGGAGGGGAAGAAGCTGTCCAGCTACAGGAAACACATTTTCATGGACCTGGATGTAGTTAAGGATGTCAGGACTCATGATTTTTATGGTTTTGCATTTTTGCTGGAGGCAATACAGACACATAGTAAAATAATGTAGACAAGCTACTGGAGAACCAGACAAGGGGCAGGTCTCCCTTCTACCTCAGGGCCCAGAGGCAGCCAAGGACACCCACTTCCCGTGTCTTTCTTCAACGGGGCAGATTAAGCTTCTTCCAGGAACAGCACCTGTCTTGGCTCTGTGCTCTTGATTTGTGATCAGTTTTACAGTAAGGCAGCCCTGTTTGTTCTCCAAAGTTTGCCAGCTTGCCAGCATGCCAGTGACTCACTGAGCCCAGCTTGGGTATGTCTCGGGCAGGGCCACTGTAGGGGTTCCCAGGTCTTGCGGTGTCTGAGGAAGCTCCAGGACCATCAGTGTGACTCAGCCTCCAGGCGGGGAAACCCTTAGCCATGCTCCTTGGCTGATCTGTCCTCTCCATGCATGGTAACTAACCGGCTCCTCCTGGGGAAGCCCCTGGGTTACCTCCCAGGACCACACACACAAAAGTGCCCCATGACAGAGACAAGCTTTGGTCCCTGTCTTACAGGCAGAGCCAGCCCTGGGGAAGCTGCATGTGCCTAAGGACCAAGAGGCCCCTGTATCAAGAAAACCCTGATGGAAATGTGAGGAGAGCTCTCGGCTGTGACCCACCTAGACCAGAAGGAACAAGCACATGGGCCTACCATGAGGACTGCAAGTGAAGTGGCCTCCACAATGCTTAGCACCAAAGTGGGGGCCCCAGGACATACAGGCACTGAAGGTTAAGGGACTGGCAGGCCCAGAGGGTGGAGGAGGTGAAAAAGGGCAACAGCCAGGACAGGAGGGTTTGTTCTGGGATGAAAACAAACAGTGGCCTACATGGCCCAGCTGGGCTAGATAAATGACTCCTACAGAGCCACTGAGGAGAAAGGGTGGGGCTGCTGTGCCAGAGGAAGGGCCCCCAGCCTGAGATGGAGTGAGAACAGTGGGGTGCAGAGCACTTGTGGGTTTTCCTTGGAAAGTCTACATACCCATGTTCATTCACACATGCATGTTTGTGCCACATGTGTGCACAAAGAAGGGAGGAAGGACACACAACAGTTAACATGGCCATCTCCAGAGAGGCAGATGGGTGTGAGGCTTGAACTCTATGTACTTGTGTTAAGGTTTGAATTACTTCATAATGCACATTCAGCATATTCTTAATTTTATTTATTTATTTATTTATTTATTTATTTATATTTAGCTGAGCCATCCTGCTACCTGTTGGCAGCTCAGCGGCTGCTCAGCTCTGGCTGGGCATTGAACTACTGTTGCTCAAAGCTCAGCTCACACTCTTGAGTGAGCTCTTAACCAACTGAGCCACTCGGCTGGCCCCAGCATATTCTTAATTTTAAAACGGGAGGACAAACTGTTTATTTCTTTCTATCTCTGTGCAACAGCAACTGCAACAAAGTTAACATAAAGTGAGATGGAGAGGAGGAGCATACTGGGGTTGGACTGGGGCTGCATGGAGCCAGAGAGAAGCAAAGCCAGAGTCAAGGAGGTACCACCATTGACCTCTAGACACAGGAGAGGCACCCCAGCCCCTACTGAAGCCGTGTGGTCAGTCCTGCCCACAGATGTGTCTGCTGGGCCTACACAATACCACTTTAAATTTGATCTGGGTGCCAATAATAAAAACCTGGATTCTCTGACTGCCGTTGAGCTACCAACAGGTGGCAGGATGGCTCAGCTATAAAAAAACAACAAACAAACCTGGATTCTGGCTTTCATGGCAGCACTGTCTGTCCCCAGCGAGAAGAGAAGACCACGCAATGTCACCTGGGCCCCAGTCTCACTCCTGTGCCTTTTGGTTTGGACGCTGAGACCTAGGGACAAGCACTTACTCTGCTAATCAGATGATGTGAGCCTGGGGAGGCCCCATCCTTACACCCAGAAGCTGGAGAAAACTGCAGTGCAGACTCCTGGGTGAAGGCTGAGGGTTGGGGGAGGCTGGGCACAGATGCTGAACGTGACCCTCCATGGCCTAGGGTGAGGAAGTTGCGGGGGGAGGGGGGCAGCAGGATGTGGCAAGTCTGACTTTGAAGTTCTCACAGCTCACCTGAGCTCCATCCATGAGGGGTTTGGCCGGCTCTGCCAGGTCTCCAGACCACTGTACCTCGGGCAGGGCCTGCACCAGTACTGAGGGAAAATGGGGAGGATCAGTGTCCTCAGGCCACCCTGAGGACACAGGGTCAGGCACCCAGGCCAATCAATCAACCAATCAGGCAGTCAACATGTGAACAGTGCCCCCATGTGTTCTTCACACCAGCTTGAGCTGGACAAGAATGTCACACAACACCCTGTCCTGCCTAGCATGCTACCCTCTCTGGTCCATATATACATACACACCTCAGAAGTAAATCCAAGGCCCCTGAAATGCCAAGGAAACAATCACTGGAAGCTTTCTTTTGCTGCAGTGGGGTGTGCAGTAAAGGGTGGGCTCAGCGGGCCTGGGTGTTTAAACCCCGCACATTTCAAAGGTCTGGCCCTTGACCTGCCCCTGGGAGGTCACCCTTAAGCCTTTGGAATACTCTGCCTGTTAACAGTGTCTTTGTTTGCCCAGGACCACACCACAGATAATTTATGCTGACCACGTGAGTTAAGAGCAGGGACCTTGGATACACAGCATTAGTTTGATCTCTGGGGGAATGGAGACTGAATAAAGTCAGTCATGCTCCATGCCTATGTGGCTGACCCCCAATAAAAACCCAGCATGCCACAGCTCAGGTGAGTCTTCCTGGCTGACAGTACCCTGTGTGTGTTGTCACACATCACTGCTGGGTGAATTAAGCACTGTCCACAGGAGTCTCCTGGGAAAGGACAACTGGGAGCTTGTGCCTAATACCCCCAGACTAGGCACCTTTTTCCATTGCTGATTTTAATCTGGATCCTTTCACTGCAATAAACCATAATTGTGAATATTAATAGCCTTGCTGAATTCTGTGACTCCTTCTAGCGCATCAGTGAGCTTAGGGGTGGTCTTGGGAACCCCAGAACATACCACAACAGTGACAGCCAAGGAAGAGCTTGGGTTATCTGACGTCTGGACTCCCTGATAGCATCACAGCACTCATGTCCAAGACCACCTAAAGAAAGCCAGGGCCAGCCCCTCTACCCCATCACACAGGAGCCAAGATCGAGTAACGGTATTGGAGCAAAGCCAGGAGTCAATCATGTACATGTGAACTGTGGCGAACTTGAAACCATGTCATTTCCAGGCTGAGTGAACATAACTATGCAGGGCCCACAGGATCCCATGAGTGCCAGGCCTGAGTCCATTCAGTGACCAGCAGGAGGCTGGGTCAACATCTACATTGTTACGATGCAGTCTCTTTTTATAGTGTGTGTCACCTAAGCATCCATTCAGTGGGAAACTGGACACTGGAACCAGGGGACAGACCTCTAAGGAAGAGGCAAATGCTGGCCACTGTTCAGGAGACAGCCCACCTCAAAACGCTGGCAGTGGACTTAGAAAGGAGCCCAGCACTACAGCCAGCCAAACACCCCACAAGGACCACAATCACATGAATCAAGTGTCACCTGCACCTCACATTTGTGCCTAGGCTAAAGCCAGTCCTGCGTGACCAAGGGCTTCCTTAGCAGGAGTTGACTCAAATTTGCAGCTTTTTCAACATGTACAGAGCAGGCTTCATGTACCCCCAGAGACCCCAGCGCGAGCTAGCAGTAGCCCCTCTGGGTTCTAGCCCCTCCTGAGTTTCTTATTTCATCATTCTAACCTCTTTCCTTTGTCCCCACAGCTCTTAAGAACGCATCCTGTTCCCTGCGGCTCTAACAGCCATGGCCCCTTAGGGATCTTCCTGTTCTTTTTCACTCAACACCTAGGTCAAGTTCCTGACATTGAATTCCCTGTTAAAACAAGTGGTGGATAGCAGTTCCTCACAAGTTCAGAGTGACTACATGACTCACCAATTCTACCCCTAGATGTAAAACCAAGAAAAAGGAAAAGTTTGTCCACAAAGAAACACGTACACGTTTACAGCAGCAGTATTCAGAGTAGCCAAAAGTTGCAAACCACCCAAATACCCATTAACAGACAAATGACTACAGTGTGGTGTATATCCACACAAATATTATGTAGTCACAAAAATGGGAGAGGTGCTGACGTGCTACATGATGAACATTGAAAACTTCATAGAGGAGGTCCTCAAATAACATCATTTCATTCAGCGTTTCACTAGAATGTGATGAGATGCCACGGGAACTTAACTCTCCTTCATATCAATTAGCCTGTGGGAAAGTTGGTTTTGTTACACATCACTTCCCTTAAACTCGCAGGACCTATTGACAACATTGAGAACTTACTGTATTCAATGAAAGCCAGTCATAAAAGGCCACATAATGTATGATTCCATAACAAAATGCCCAAAATAAGCAAATCCAAAGACACGAAGCAGTTTAGTGGCCGCCTGGACATTAAAAAAGGGAAGAACAGGGCCGGCCAAGTGGCACCATGGTTAAGCACTGGCTTGGGAGGCCAGCAACCCCGGTTTGGGTCCCACATATGAGGGCCAGTGACACTGCCCTCAAAAAAACAAAAACAACAACAACAAAAAAGACAGTTAAAAGAGAGAAAAACAGATTGACCACCGACGGGCATGGAGTTTCTTTGGAGGTGATTATATTACAGCATCAAGACAGTGGTGTTGGCTACATAACTTTGTGAGTACTGTATATTAAAACCCACAAACTGTACCCTTTTGGGGTATGTGAATTATAGCTTAGAAAAGCTGTTTTCTGTCAAAGTGCTATGGTTCCTCTTTTTTGTGTGTGTGAGGGCAGTGTCCCTGGCCCTCATATGTGGGACCCAAACCGGGGCCGCTGGCTACCAAAGCCAGTGCTTAACCACCACGCCACTCGGCCGGCCTCTACTTCTTGATACAGAGGGCCAAGCAGGCAAGAGGCACCCACAGGGATGTGTGCGCAGTGAGTGCACAGATACTAGAGTAAAGGATAGCTGTCACCTCCTCACAGGTGCACATGTGGAGTCCAAGGTGAAGATGTCACATGGCAGGAACTGCAAAGCCACCCTTGGCTAGGCAGACCTGTGCTCACCTTCTCTTGTCCCCAACCCCTCCAGAAAAAGAAAGACACCCAAATTGTGACTGGTGCTCTCTGTCCAAGTCTCCAACCATACTAGGCTCCAATGGGGCAGGGACCTTGCCTGTCTCCTTTCCTGCCGGACCCACAGGGCCAGCACATGGCATACACTTAAGGACCTTGTAAGGAAGAGAAAGTAGGCCCAGTGCATGCTGAAAGGGTGAGATGTCATGCCGACCTCAAGCTGAGAGGTTCAGAGGCTTGAAAAGGCCCCAAACAAGTTGCAACCTCTGAGTCGGCTTACCAGTGATAAGAACACTGAGGGCCTGGGCAGAACTGGCACACTAGGACCATGGGTTGTGTCCCTTGCAGCCCCCACACCCAGGCCTGCTGCCCTGCCCCAGGGCTCCTGGCTTATCATTCTTCCTCAACACATGGGCGAGGTCCTCCACCACCGCCATGGCCTCCTCGCCACTGGGACTCCACCCAGACCAGGGTGTCAGGCGCAGCATGCCCAGGAACTAACTGCTCCAGCACCAGCAGCTCCAACATCTACTCCTTGGTGTGCACCTCGGGCCACAGCCATTGGTGGCACAACGCACGCAGCCAGGCCAGGGCCTCACAGGGACCTGCTGCCTCCTCATACCAAAAGCTGCGGAAGCGCTGCCAGGGATCCCTGCTGAGTCCAGGGGGCACTGTTGTGGGTGGAGGGTTGGGGTAGGTTTTCAGGATCCCATGTGGCAGATTCATCCTCCTCCATCTTGACAATCACGAGCTCTTCCTGATCGAGGGGTGTTGCCATGGCGAGACCTCGGGAAGCTGGCCTCCCCTGCCCTCACTAAGGCCACACACACACCATCTTCTGGGACACATGCCTACCCAATTAGGGTCATGAACTACCCATGCCCCTCCACCACCCACACTCTAGAAGGCCACTTGCTGTGGGGGAAGCTGTTCCCAAACCCAAGTAAATGGCAATGCAGCAGGGGACACCTCCAACTTTGACCTCCCCATCTGTACCCTCAGGAGCACACCTGGCACTGGGAATCCAGTTCAGAGGAGAGTGAGCCCACCCCCACAGGGAAGCTTTCAGGAGTTCAAGCCAGACTGGGCCAAGGTAGGAGAACTGCTCTGAGGGATGGGAAGCGTGGACATGCCCAGTCTCAGTGAACTGAGAGAGCACCACAAGCAGCGAAACAAAGGTGCTGGCAGGAATTAGCAGAGGGTTGGTGCCCAGAGAGAGTCTGAATGAGTGAAGGATGCAGTCTGAGGGGCACTAGGAAGAGTGATGTGGGGGACAGACTGGAAGTGCAAGATTGAAGCTGGCGACAGCTGCAGAGAAGCCAGCATGGGCCAGGTGCAGGGGCTGCAACAGCTGACTCCCACACTGAAAGGCCTTCCTTCCACCACGGCAGACTTCTACAGAGCTTGAGAGGCTGGGCTCAACTCAACTAGTCGAGAGATCAACCACGGACAAGGAGAGATGTCCACTCTCCATTGCTAAACAAGAAAGTTGTGGCCCTCCTCAACATGATACCACTGTTACGAGTTTAAAAAACAAACCTCTGCAGGGTTATATGACTGTGTGTACACAGGATCTACTGTTACAAACGTTCAGAAAAGGGTCCTGAAAAGCAAAACCTCAACTGGCAATTCCAGGAAAAGGAATTTCAGGACATCCATTTTTTCCTTTATAAATCTCTGCATATGGTCTGAATTTTTTTTTGCCACAGACTTTCACCATTGCAACTTCAAATAATAAAGATTGTTTTCAATGCCAAGGTGTTTTTTAAAAGGCTAGTCAGGGGCCGGCCGAGTGGCGCATTGGTTAGGAGCTGGCTTAGGACGCTAGCTCTGAGCAGCAGGGCCCCAGTTCGGATCCCACATATGAGGGCCAGTGACACTGCCTTCTATAACAAAGGTGGTGAACAACAGCTCCACCTGGTTTGCCTCTACAGCTAAGATGGTGAACAACAGCTCAACCTGGAGCTGGGTTGCCCGCTGAGTTGCCCGCAACGGCGTAGGCTGCAGTGGGACTGTAGTGGGCTGCCATAAGCTACCATGTGTGGCAGGCAGCCGGCGTGAGCAGCCAGCAGCCAGTGTGAGCTGCCGTAAGCCACCGTGAGCGGCCGTCCAATGGCCAGCGACTGATCTGCCTCACCTGGGAAGAATGCAATGATTTTACCAACATGGGCCAGTGAAGCAATGTCCTCCACAACTAGACTGAAGAACAAAAGGGCAGCAACTTGTCTGTTCCTCTTCCCCGATTCCCCAACGCTGTTCCCCTCCCCCAATTCCCCAATAAAATTTTTAAAAATTAAAAATAAAAAAAATAATAATAAAAGACTGATCAGGGTTCCCCAGATACCGGCGACCCCATACCACACAACCCCCAGGCTCCTTACCCTCAGGTGCCCTGAAGAAGTAACAGATGGAGGAAAGGACATTTTTGGCAAAGGCTGTGTGCCCACAGCGATCCTGCAGAGCCTCAGCCGGTAAGGGTCTGGATTTTAATCCCGGTACACGGGGAGCGCCCCTGCTGCCCACTCTTACCTTATGGAGAGAGGGACGCGCGCGCAGGTGTAGCGGGATCAAAGAGGGAACCCAGGACTAGGCAGCAGAAATCCAGTGTTCCCAGAGAAAGTGAGGACAGTTTATTGGGAGCAGGGTGGAAAAACGAAGATTGTGTGCACAAAACTAGCAACCGCAGGAAGCCGGCCCAGGAACTTCGGCTAAAGAAGGCACCAGCACCCGTCGGTGTGCAGACCCGGAGCCATGAGGAGGGCCAGATTCAAGACAGGAACCACTTCTGGGGCAGGGCAGGCCCGGCCGGACTCCATGTCCCAGTGGGCCCGCGCCGCTGTTCCCCGCCGATTCGCCGGGGCTACTAGGAAGACGGGTGGTGCTTCTCCGCCCCACCCCACCCCCTACTATTTTCTGGCGGGTTGCACACCCTATCCCCCGGGCCTTTGCAGCGCCTCTGGCCGCCTCGTGCCCGGACTCACCGCTCCCCGGAGCCACGCGGATCAGCGGCGCCGCACAGAAACAGCGACCAACGACCCTGGGGCCAGAGGAGCGGGAGCGGGAGTTTCGGGCCGCCCCACGGACTTCTTCAGCGCTTTGCACTCCCCAACTCTCACCCCACCCCGACATTCCACGCAGGCACGCGAAGGGATGAAGGGGGCGGTCTCTGTGGCTGCGGCCTCTCTGTGGCAATGGCCTGCACTCAGAAGTGAAAGGCGAGCGAGGCAGGATCGGTCGGAGAGGTTCTGTGGAAAAGGTAATCCTCCGCTGGTCAGAGAACCAGCCCATAGGGACTACATTTCCCAGGAGGCAGCGGGCACCTGCGCTCAGGTACGGAGTGGTCATCAAGGCCACCCGGAAATGTAGTTCTTCAGGGGCCTCTGACAGGATGCTGGTTGAGAGTCCAGAGATCTCCGCTGAGCGTTTGTGAATGGCCAAGTGCCATCCCTGACTGCAAAGACGCGCGTCCTGGAGCCGGATAGACCCACGCATGCGTCGTCCCCTTCACGCACTGCCTGCATGACTTCGATTCCAGTCACCTCCCAAGTGCTGGACTGGCACAAGGTGGCTGAGTTACCAGCCGCTCACCTGCCTCAATATAACTTCCACCCGTTGGGATTTGGCCTCAACAACTCCTGCCTGGTCACTTGCCTCCTTCAGCCGCTGTATCGCACTAAACTTCCATCGGGGCTACTGCCTCCTCCCAGTAGTTCCTCCGGCCTTCACTAACCCACCCACCATGCAGGGGGGGCCCTCTGACAATTGCTCTCTGACACGTGGCATTTTGAAATGATCCGTTTCCTGATTGTCAGCAACATACCCAAAGGCTGGAGCTCCACCTCCCCAGAAAGCATTTCCTATCATGTCCAGTCCTGTGCCCTGGCCAGGTTGGGGTCCCTAAGTCGCCTGTCATAGCCCTTGTCACATAGAACATAACCTCTGGACTGGCAACTCCTGAGACCAGTCTCAGGCACCCTGGCCTCCCCAATACCTAACACATTTCAAGTGTGCATAATCTGTGCAGTGAACTAACCCAGGCTATCACCGCAGTCCTAAGAAAAGCTACCTCCCTTCTTACCATTCCCCTTACCACTCTCTCCTGGAAAGCAACCTTTCTCTCAGTAAGGCTGGGCCCTCTCCTTCCCTGATCCCCAGCCCGTCATTTGACAGCAGGCCCATCACTGCAAGTGGTAGCTGGGACAGAGATGGCAGAAGTCTTTTCTCCCATCTTTATTTCTTGGTGTGTGCATGGCACGGACATAGGCAAATACCCATATTGAATGGAATCAAGGCCAAACATCCCTGTCTCACCACCTGTGGCTCACCCAGCTGAAGCACAAGAACAGCTTCCCTTGCTGACTATCTGTGTTTTGGTGGCCCATGTGGTGTATATGCAGAGGAGACACCCCCGAGTGCCTGTTGTTACTGTCTGGGAGACAGGAGAGCAAGTTGGAATGAGGGCTGAGACCAAGGCTGTCCAGGGAGCCTATCCAGCGCAATTAGAACTGTGGGTCTAACCTCAGGGAGAGACTGGGCTGCAGCCAGTGCACTGAGGGCCAATCCTGAGGTGGCCACTGAGCCCTTAGGAATGGACAGGATTTTCCAAAAGGTGCTAGACCAGAGAGACCATCAGAGTCATGAAAGCCACAGCCTCAGAGGCTGGAGGGAAACCAAGATGACCATGCCACAGAAACCCAAAGAGGAAAACATCTCCAAACCAAAGAAGTGACTCCTAGTATCAAAAGCCACAGGCCCAGTGTGGCCAGTTAGCTCAGGTAGTTAGAGCACAGGCTCAGAACACCAAGGTTACCATTTTGATTCCCACATGGGCCAAGGAGCTGTGCCCTCCACAGAGACAACTACTTGACTTGGAGCTGATGGGTCCTGGGAAAACAGTTCCCCAATAAAATTTCTTTTAAAAAAAAAAAAAAGCCACATGCTCATGAGCTCTGGGCAGGGAGCATATGAGAGACCGAGGACAACAGAGGCCATGGAAGCCAGAAGGGGTGAGGATGGCATAGAAAGTGCACAAGAAAATGCCAAGATCAGGAAACCCTCATCTAAAATTCGGTAGGACAGGCCAACACAATGGTGCAGGGAGTGAGGTCAGGGTTGGCAAATGGCAAGGACTGGTCTCGACCCTGGCCCCTCACCCCAAGGAAGACCACCTGGTGGGTTGTGCTGGACCACCATGGTGCCACAGGGTGTCTCTTTCATGGAAGGGCATTCCCGGGCTTCGCAGCTCATCTGCCAGGAAGAGAACACCACCAACCTGTTTGAGCCTGGCGGTGTGTGTGCAAAAACTGCAAGACATGAGATATGAGAACCATGGGGGAGAAGTAGCAGTGTTTGCCCTCCAGAAACAAAATGTCATCAGACAGGGCTCATCTAAGGTCAGGCTCAAGCCCCAAATCATGCAGGACAGGTCTGTCCCTCTAGGTTTGTGCCCTTAGCCACGTACCCACCCTCTGGAGGCCCCACCTGGGGCAAGTGTGGGCTTCCTACCAATGCCCTTGCTGCCACCAGATGGCCTCCTGAGGATGCAGCTGCTCGAGCCTGTCACCTCCCTTGCCAGTGTGTTACCGGCCAACTGAGCAGCACCAACCCCCACCACTGAAAAACTTTAATGTTTTCTTTTCTATAGAAATGTTAAGTATAAAAATGTTAAGTCTCCTCCCTAGTTCTTTAGTTTCTTGGCTCTTGGGCCTTGATTGCTTTTCTGAGGGAAGATCCCCCTTGCTTCTTAATTGCTTTGTAAATTAGTTCCTGAATCTGAAACAATAGAAATCTCCTACTCCTGCTTCAGATAACTATTTGAAAGCCAGAGACTTCCTAATATCCCCCAGGCAAGGAAGCTAAATGTCAAACCCATTCTGTGTCCGGACAACTGACACCACTTGAGTGATGGACTGAATAGCCACAAGTTTCATAAGAACTAATAGATTTATATTTTTGTCCTCATTCAGGAGCCTTGAGGATACAGGGGATACCCCAACAAGCAAGAAGCCAACACGGTCTTCCAGGTGGAGCTTGAGACCCCTTCCTCTCATCTGAGATCAGCTAGGGCGAGAGTTCCGTGAACCCCAATAGGCAAGGACAGCTCTACGCCCCTGCACAGCAGGAAGCAGATAAAGAAGAAGAGACCTCCTGTCCCTCAGCTTCCCATAGAGATTTTACGGGGATCACGTCTCTCAAGGAAACCTAGGCAGGTAGTTAGAGGCAGGCATTGGGTCTCTGCATTCCTGCACGTCCCATAGTGTGACCACCTGGGGACATCCCCTCTCCACCCAAAACTCCTCTTTGTATTGTAATTACCTACCCCTGCGGGAAGAGCAAATGGACGCAAAATATCCAACTAGATCAGACCAGTCACTCACACCTACACAGTACCTCTTGTTAATCACAGGGGCCAATCAAGTGGTCCTACGCCCAGGAAGAACAGCCCATCCTGGAGAAAAAGGATAAAAACCCCAAGTCCTGGGAGGGAAGCGCGCGGCTGCTACTGTTACTTCTGCTGCTGCTTCTTCCCTTTAGCCTCACCTTTGCATATGCCCCCTCCACACTCTTTGGTAATGGGCCCTTAGGCCATCCTCTAGTCTGGATGTACTGTCTTTTCTAATAAACTACTTATTTTACTGCTTTACTCTGGTATCTCGTTCAATTCTTTGCTCGAGTTGCCAAGGACCTGGACTCTGCGCCGAGAAAGGCCCACTCTCCGACAACAAGTGCAGCTCCCGGAGGTGGGTGAGGGCACAGTGGACACCCTGGGACACTCGCAGGCTGTGCTCCCGGTTGGGGTCATTCTCTATAGAGGACCCGTAGGCCAGTAAGGACCCGTAGGCCAGTGGTGAAGTAGGATAGGGCCTGGGCCAGGGGCTCAGGGCACCCGGCCCAGCTTCCTCAGTCTCTACACCCACCATGGCCTCAGTGAGATCCAGTTCTGGTCTTTCAGGGGCCAGGCCTTTTGCTACTGCCTCCCAGGGCAGCCCAGAGCCACTGGCATCCCCATCCTCTGAATCCTGGGGTACCCTGCAGCAGGCTGGCAACATGGGCCTCAGCCATGTCCCCAAGGCCCACGTGGCTGGCCAGTGCTACAATGCTGCAGTGGAGCTGGGGCACGGCATCAGGTTCCGAAGTGCCAGCAGGCACACATTTGGGCCAGAGCTTCCTCCAGGCGCTGTTCATGGTGGCAGGCTGCAGGTCTGCCCAGACCTGGGCGATGTTATACACTGCGGTCATGACCGTATAGCTGCGCCAGAATTCCCACACAGAGGGCTGGTCTCCACCAGCTGTGTCCTGGACCAGCTGGCTAAGGGTATGGCACAGGTAACAGGCCTCGAAGGCCACAATAACGCCCTGGTTCATGGGCTGGATCAGGGCCGATGTGTTCTTTGGCAGGAACTCGATGCACACAGTGGGATGAAAGGCTGCCCAAGTGGACAGGGTGGCAGGGCGCGCTGTCAGGAGCAGCAGAACACAGTGGGGGAGGCCATGGCTGGTGCAGTAGCTCTCCACGGCAGGGCAGAAGCAGCTGGTAAACCACTCCTGGAAGATGCTGGGTGTCAGCCAGTTGTTGCGGTTGGGAGTGCCAGATCATGGGCAGACTGGCCTTAGAGCAACCCTTGAGTGCACGTGGGTTCTCCGAGGGGTACACCAGCAGGGACTTCAGCTTGAAATCACCAGCTGCATTGCCACTGAGCAGCAGGGTCAGGTGGTCCTTAGGGGCGCTGGGCCCGGGGCTGGCCACTCCATCCAGGGCCAGCAGCATGCGCTCAGGCAGCCACTTCCAGAACAGGCCTCGCTCATCCACATTGAAGACTTGGTGCAGTGAGTAGTGGCCCTCTTCCAGAATGGTGCACAGCGCTGGGGGTTAGCAGGCGGCAGCTTGGGCATCAGCCACAGCCTGCTCGTCCGGCAACAGCACATTGTGGCGTGCCTTGAAACGGGCAAACCAGCCATTGCTGGCCCCAAAGGTCCAGCCTGGGCACCAGCACCCTGCTCGTGCTGCAGCTGTGTAAAGAGCCAGCATGCCTTGTCCTGGATGGGCAGGTCCTGAGGCGTTCCACGTGGCCCATCACCACACTCTGGCAGCGGGTCAGCTGCTTGGCACAGACGGGTGTAGCTGCCTGAGAACTGGCCCGGATCTAATCCCTGTTGACACAGACTGAGGCAACAGTGGACGTGGCCAGCCCCAGAGCCCGGGCAATCTGCGTCAGCTTCTCACCCTTCTCAAACCTCCGAAGCACCTCCAACTTCACGTGCAGGGTGATGGACTTCTGGTCCTGCTTGCCACCATGGTGGAGGCCAATCCCACCAAGGGGTGCCTTCCCCGACACCTGCAGGTGGAGGGTTACCTTCATTCCACCTTCTTGTGCTACATACCTCAATGAGCTTTCTACCCCCTGCCCCTCCACAGTAGTTACTGCTGTGCCCTTGAGGGCAGCCTCTTGGCCTCTCTGTAAGAGGGGAACATGCAGCATTAATATGTGAGCACATAGAACTCCCAACCACTGCCCAGCCTTCCCATGCTGACACAGAGAACTAAGCCCTCCTCAGAGGCACACCCAGGCCCTTCTCTCCCTACACTAAAGGCATTGTGCACTCACGTCCAAGCACTCTTTGTATCTAGAAGAGCGTGTCACTCAGTTTTAGCTCATGAGATCAAGAGAGAGATGAGACTTCACTTTCTCCCCCCAGCAAAGTATCTGCAACCACAAGGGGAAGCCAAGAGCATCTAGAAACCCTGACCCACTTCCCAGACACTGATGAGCAGATGAGCTACCCTTCTCCATGCTTCTCACTCAGAGATATCAATCGTCAATGTGGGAGGCTGAATAAGGATGTCTCCTAAAGCCGTCCACATCCTAATCCAGGAACCTGTGAATAAATTACCTTACATGGCAAAAGAGACACTGCGAGTGATTGAGTTAATAATCCTGAGATGGCGATATTACCAAAATGGGCCCTAAATGTAATTACAGGGTTCTTTGTAAGAGGCGGCAGAAGATTTCACTCAGAAGGCAATGTGACCACTGAAGCCTCAAGCCTCCAGAAGGAACCAGCCCTGCCAAAACCTTGATTTTAGCCCAGTGAGACCAATTTCAGATTTCTGACCTTCAAGACTCTAAGATAATAAATCTGTGTTGTTTTAAACCACTAAGTTTGTAATGATACTTAACAGCAGTTATAGGAAATTCAAGCGGAAGGGGACCTCCCGAATTAGTGCCACCACCATGGAGTAGTACCTGGGGATAGATGACAAAAGTGCTTCTCCACAGGGCATCCAGAATGAGTCAGAACTATATCAGTTAAGAGCCCTTTCCACCTCCCTCCTCTAAGTAAAAGCCATAGTCCCCACCAACTTTCTCAAGGAAATCAAAGCCTCCTTCTCTCCTTTGCTAGTTCCTGACCACATCCTTCGAGCTGACTAAGGGGGCTCTTATTCAGGGCCTTTGCTCCCATAGTTCCTTTGGCCCAAAGCTGGGGGTCTTCCCTCTGGTCTGTATGGCTTGTTCACTATTCTTCTGCAGGTCTCTGCTCAAATGTAAACTGATCAGAGAGGCCCTCTCCGCCTATGTTTTATTGTGCATCTCTCATACACTACCAGAAGGCAGGAGCTGTGTCTGTTGAGCATTCTGTTTTGTCCCAGGCCCAGAATAGTTCCTGGCACTTTGCAAGCATCCAGTAGTCGATTGCTGAGTAAGTTATTAAGTAAAGTACATACAGTGGTGGGACAGGCTTCTCACCTGTCCGGGTCAAAGTAGTACCTGATCAAAACAGTAAAAAAAAAATTTCTGAAGGAGTGCATGTGAAACGCAGGGGACTAATGCCTCATGGGTCTCTGTTTTTGAAGAGGATATGGCACCTAGGACGAGTGCTTCAGGGACCCATGGGTTGTACCTGGCTTGAAACTAGGTGGCAAAGCCCACAGGGCCCTCGAGCCAGGGAGGCAGGTGGGCATGGGAAGGTTCATGCCTGGGAGGCCCCAAATTCCGGACCACTCGCGCACATCCTCGCCTGCTCAACCACAATTTTAAATTCACCCATTCATTCGTGTATTCTCTCCTTCCCCTTATCGAGAAAGTCCCCAGGCCCGCCGCCCGAGTAACTGGCTCGCAGCCCCACGTCTCTGTGGAAGACAGGGCTCGTCTCTCGAAACTACATTTCCCAAAAGGCCGCTGGGCCGCTGAAGACTCCGATTGGTCCGTTAGCGCGCGTCCCCAGCTGCGCGCGCTGCGGTCTCTCGGTTTCCCCCTCCCTCTGTTTGGAGCTATGAGAAAGGCCACCCCCGGAGCCAGGAATGCGCGCGGCCGACCGCCCTAACCTCCGGACCGCGACGCGAGCCAGCTGCTTCAGCTGGGCCGGAGGGCTGTGGCCCTTCCCCATGTCCTGTCTCACAACACCGCTTCTCGGAAACTGCCAAGCCCAGCCTCCAAATTAGCGCCGGCTGCGGGGTGACGGCCGGGACTGGAGGAGGCTGCGTGGGGCGCGCATCCGTCGGCGCTCTTGGCGATCGGGCCTGCCCGGAAGTATAGTTCGCGAGGAGGCCCTAAGCGCGGAGTCTAGGCGGGGGCGCCCCAGGCTGCCTCTACCTAAGGCTGGCTTTCTCCCCGCTTAATTTCTATTTTGCATCTTTCCCGCTGCCTACTTTCTGTCTTTCCATCATCCTCTCTACCTCCTTCCTTTCCTGGCTCTTTCTCCCTGTCTGTCGCCCCATCCTGGAGATCTGGTTCCCTTCAGACTGTCAACATACAATTTTCAAAAAATTTAAAAACAGGGCTGGCCCAGTGGCTCAGTTGGTTAAGAGCGTGAGCTCTAAGCAACACGGTCCCTGATTCCAGTCCCACATGGGCCAGTGAGCTGCGCCCGGGGCTGAGCTGCTGCTGAGCTACCAATAGGTAGCAGGATGGCTCAGCTGATGAGAGCAGTGCTCCTAACAACAAGGTTGCCAGTTCGACTCCAACATGGGATGGTGGGCTATGCCATCTAAGATTGAACACATGGCTGAGCAGTCACAAGCTGCCAACGGACAGCTGGATGGCAACTGGACTTGGAGCTGAGCTAGCTGCGCCCTCCACAACTAAGATTGAATGAAGGACAACAACTTGGCTGTTCCCCTTCCCCAATTCCCCAATAAAATCTTTTAAAAAATTTTTAAAAACAAACTCAGTGAGCACATCTCAAAGATTGATTTACCTCATGAAGGGAACTAGGAGGATGACAGTGGTGGTTCTGCTAAGATGAGAGAGAAGGAACACTACAGATAGTGAAAGAACGAACATTAAAATAAAAATGCAGTCCTATTAGTGCCCTAGAGGGCAGTGGGGGGGCCCCAGGCATCTCAGTGTCCTGCCTATATATTGAGTTGTCGGAAAAGTCATGATGCATTTTTGCAATGAAAAACATAGAAAAAATATGTCATGACTTTTCCAAAAATCCAATAGAATCCTACGGGATGACACAACTCTAACCGTTGAGGTACTCTTTTTCTTTTTTTTTTTTTTTTTTTTTGAGGGCAGTGTCACTGGCCCTCTTATATGGGACCGAACCGGGGCCGCTGGCTTCCGAAGCCAGCGCTTAACCACCGCGCCACTCGGCCGGCCCGAGGTACTCTTTTTCTACTGGACAGAAAGCATTTACAACCTATCAAACCTTTACAAGTTAGCATCTAACTTCACAGTATCTGGACTCCAATCAAAGTAGTTTTAAAAAGAGTTGTTTGGGGCTGGCCAAGTGGCTCGGTGGTTAAGAGCTGGCTTGGGACGCCAGCGGCCCTGGTTCAGATCCCACAGATGAGGGCCAGTGACACTGCCCTCTAAAAAAATAATAATAATAATAAAAAATAAAAAGAGTTGTTTCCTTTAATGAATCAGACAGGGCTCACAGTCGTCATTTGTGTCTTACTGTCAAGTTTTGGATAAGTTTTCCTAACAAGTTTCCCTCCAACTCTGTCTCTCCTTGTTGTCACCTTATTCTTTGAAAATTCTCAAACCATCTTACTGTATCTGATTTTTGTCCCTTTCTCCCCTTTTGTCTTTGTACTGCTGTGTCCTTGTCTGTCCCTTTATTTCTCAATGTTTGCATTTCTTGTCTGTGATTCTAACCTTCCTCTCCCCTTTGTCTTTCCTTTCGCTTTCATCCCTTCCTAACCTCCTCCATCCCTGTTTGCTAACTATTCTGATACACCTGTCTCCCCAGGCCTAACTTATCACTTTCTAGGTCTCAGAGTAGAAATCCCTCTCCATGTCTTTCTTTATGTCTGTTCACTTACTTGAGTCTTTAGCTTTGCAAGCTCTGGATCTCTCCCTGCCCCTGAGTGTGTCTGTCTTTCTGCCTGTGTCTGTCTCTCCTGCGTTCTCTCTCGGCGTCTCAGCCCCAGTCCCTTCTCCACGCCCTCACCTCACTTCCTCATCGCTTTTCAGACACCCGCAGAGTCCCTGGGTTGCCTTGGAGACCCCCTGGTTGGCCCAAATGGTTACCATGGAGACGGTACCTCCCACCAGCACAAAAGAACGTCCTCTGGCCGTTCGCGCGCGCACTGGGGACCCGGCTGACTACACCTCCCAGAAGGCACCCAGCCGAGCCTCTTCATTTTGCGATCCGGGTGGGCGGTAGAGGAGATGCCTCCTTATCGCCAGGGGGTTGCCATGGAGACCCAGGCTGACAGCGTCCTAGCGAAGGCCGTGATTGGTGCAGAACCCTGCTAATCCCTGGAAATCCCGGAGAGAATTGAGGGAAAGGTGGTGGGAGGCATACGCGGTTGGGAAGGTGGTGTTGCTGTCCGTTGCCCCCTGAGAAGCTTGCGTACGTCCACCGGGGCCCGGACGCCTGGATCTGAGGCGGGGACCGCGAGAAGAGGCGTCCGGGAGTGTGACCTGATCGTTGGGAACAACGCTACCTCGGGAGAACAAGGGGTGGAGGGTGGAAATAGAGGAGAGGGTGGGGGAAGGGCAAGGAGACGCTTGGGCTGGTGCGTAGAGCATTCTGGGAGACATAGTCCGGCAAGGGAGGGGGAAGTCGGCGAGTGCGCATGCTCAGAAGCGCGGTAGCGGCCAGCTGAGCGCGGAGGTGAGGGCGGGGGTCCTCTCCCTGGAAAGGTTTGGGCGGGGGCCCGGGTGGCGGCTCCCGACTCGTGGATTCCGGCTGCCTTGCGGGACTGGGAGTGCGGAGCAGGGACTTGGGCACTCCCTCCAGGCGGTCCCGGCACTGTCGCCTGAGATCCATCAGTCACTGAGCATTGCCCGGCGACAGGCTCTGGGAGCCCCGCCCCCGGTTCCTTGGCTGCACCAGGACCTACAGGGGAATTCCCTAAAGCAGAAGTTGCCCTGTAAGACTTTTCGGTAAATGTAGTTCCGGGGCCGGCCGGCTTGGCGATAATCCAACTTTCTGTGAGTTTCAGGTTGACCTGGAACCTTGAGGATTAGAGGTTTGGCTCACGGGACCAAGCGGCCCTCAAAATCGAATCCATCCCCTTGATAAACTCAGATTCTCTCACAAATCCCGTGCCTTACCCCTAGCTGAAGAAGGAACAGCGGAGGGGCGCCCCCATTTGCAGATGAGGAAACTAAGGTTCACAGAGGCAGTGACCTGAGAAGGTTACATGACAAATAGGCGAGATCAGAATCTTCGATCTAGCTCACAGGCTCCCGCTCCATTATCTCAGGGCTTTTGTGGGCTCCCTAGGGCCTCCCCCATCACCTTCTAGCTCCACCTAAATCAGGAAACAGGACACGATGGGGCATTGCATGGTGTGATAAATTTGGCTCAGGATAGCGCTGAATTTGGCGAGGACGCTATTGGGGGCTTGCACAGTGAGCAGGGGAGCAGGTGAAGGGAGGCTACCCTGTGGAAAGAACCAAAATGGCAGGGAAGTGGTCTGAGACTGGGTGGGAGAGTGGCTGGTGCAATGATGGGCTAGCATGGGTGTATAATAGTGGTATTGACACCCAGCTGTTGGTTGTTGTAGGTGCCATTCACCTGTTGGGGGGAGCTGCAGGGCAGGGATGATGTGCATGCAGAAGAAGGGCAGGATTTAGGGGAGGAGGTGACGTCTGGCCCCAATAAGTCTTTGGAGTGGGGGCTGCCAGAGATCTCTGCAGGCCCAGCTAGAAAGACCAGGAATAGGTGGCTCATGGAGGGCTTACCAGCCCGACAGGTCCCTGGCATGTGACTGCCTGTCATTTGCTGTCCACTCGGGGCAGGTCTGAGGATGGAACAGCACAGCACACAGTAGGCACTCAATAACCGTTTGCTGCCACTGTCCTCACTGCAGCAACCTGTTCCTCCTCCAGGGGCAGAAACTAGCCTCAGAGCCCAGCCTCTGTCGTTCCAATGAGGCCTGCAGCACTGGGCTCCTCAGAACATGTACACTCAGAGGACAAGAGGCCTGTCATGGTGAAGCTGGAGGACTCTGAGGACGAGGAGGCCGCCCCATGGGATCCCGGCCCAGAGGCGGCACGTCAGTGTTTCTGGCACTTCTGCTACGAGGAGGTGGCGGGTCCCCATGAGGCCCTGGCTCGGCTGCGCAAGCTGTGCCGCCAGTGGCTGCAGCCCGAAGTGCACACCAAGGAGCAGATGCTGGAGCTGCTGGTGCTGGAGCAGTTCCTGGGCTCACTGCCCCCTGAGATCCAAGCCCGTGTGCGCGGACAGCGGCCAGGCAGCCCTGAGGAGGCTGCAGCCCTGGTCGAGGGGCTGCGTCGGGAGCCAGGAGGTCCCCGCAGATGGGTGAGTCAGGGGCCCTGGGCCAGGGTAGGAATGTACCCAGCTCTGCCTTACCCTGGGGGTGCCATGCTCAGCTAGACGCCTGTCCCTTGTAGTTTGGAAGCGATCACAAAAGTAGACAGGGTTCCAGGGCCAACATTGCTGGCCCTTCCTATATTACCTGGAGTCATGAAAAGGATGCAGCATGGAGAGAGGGAAGGCACTGGGCAGCCATAGGTGTCAGTTAGCAGGAAAGAAGCTACATATGTCTCCTCATTCCCTGCTCAGTCCCCAGGAGAAGTGGGTCCTTGGAGGAGCTAGTCTGTCAGGACTCCTGGAGTCCCACAATGGGATGAATGCCCTGCCCAGTGCCCTGCTTGGGTCCCTGATCAAGAGGGGGTACCTCCCCAGGTCACAGTCCAGGTGCAGGGTCAGGACGTGCTATCAGAGAAGATGGAGCCCCTCGACTTCCAGCCCCATCCTCAAGCCAGGCCTCGGACTACAGAACCTGGGCCTGAGACATCTCTTGGGGCCATGCAGAAGTCACTGCTGACCCTTCAGGTGAAAGAGGAGCCCAAGATGACAGAGGATCCAGGTGAGGGCAGTCAAAGTGGGCAGGGCCCAAGCCCTAATTGGATGGACCATGGGAACCTGGCCTGAAGCTCATTGGACTGGTTACCTGCTGGATGGAACCATTCCCATGCATTGGTGGCCCCCACATCCCACCCAGCCAGTGGCTGTCACTCTCTCTCCCACGCCAAGCCTGACTGTCACAGCTGTGTTCCCACACTCTCCCCTGACATGGACCAGGCTGTTGGGGAGTCCATGTGTCAGAGGCATGTGGGGTTCACTCCCTGAGATCAGTGGGGATTATTTGTCAGTCACTGAGGAGCATGGATGGGTGCAGCTGAGTGAGGACCCCAAAGTGCTGGAGGACACACCCCACTTGTACACCTCAAGCAGTTGCCACAGCTGACCACCTACACTCTCCACCATTCCTGTGTGGGCCCTTGTGCAGTGCCCCTCTCCTCCCCAAACTGGCCATCAGCCCCAGTCTCATGCAGGGGTGCAGGGTACAGACCTGAGCCTACTTCGTCCTGCTTTACTCCACGCCCAAGCTGTGCCCTTAGAGCTACCCTGCCATGCCCAGCCCCAAGCCTGCACCCAACTCTCACCCGACCTGATCCCAGCATCTGGCACACCATTGAGGAGGGCAGTGGGGTGGAGATGGCCTTCGGCCGACTGACCCCACCCTTCCTCTCCAGAGTTTCTGGATTCTGGGCCTTTAGCCAACCCCCAGGAGGCCACTTCCATTCTCCTGCCTAACAAGGCCCAGGTGAGCCCTGCACAGGCTGTGTCTTTCTCCTTGCCCCAGGAGCCACCGTGGGTGGGGGTTGGGTAGGTAACCCCCTGGGCCTAGCAGGGCACAGATGAGCCATGACCACTGTGGTTTCAGGGCTGTGGGATGGCACTGGACCAGGCCTCTCCCCACAGCAAGACTGAGCCTGAGGGGCCTTCATGGAGAGAACACCCTGAGGTCCTATGGCAAGACGAGGCTGGGGGCATCTTCTCCCCAGGTGAGTAAGACAAGGCACCGTGAGGCTGGGCCCTCTGCATGGGCATGAGTAAGACAAGGCACCATGGGGCTGGGCCCCCTGCATGGGCAGTAGCACATCCACTTGTCCCGCTCCTAGCCCTGCTGCCCTATTCCCCAGACTGCCTCCTGCAACATCAACCTGCTTCACCGCCCTGCCCTCAAAAGCCAAGCCCTACACTGGCCTCATGCCCCTCCCACTGCTGCTCTCCTCATAGTGAAACCTACTAAGAAAGGGGCCTGTGTTCCCCATACCCACATCTCCCAGCCCTGGCATCCCAGATGTCTCTGAGATTTGCTCACATCCCACTGACTGGGTGGTGGGACAAGGAGAGTGGGGAATGGCAGGCAGAGTAGGTTAATGGAGAGGGAGGGTGGGCAGGACATCAGGATTCTACCCAGTCATACAGCATCTCAGACCAGAGGCCCCTGCTGTCCACTTCGGCCACTCAGTCCTAGGTCTGCCATCATCCTGGACTCCCTTCTTGGTTTACTCCCTTGTTCTGGTGGACCTTCCTGTGAATGCTGGTGTGGAGCATAACACATGTATCTAACACCCAACATTAGACTGAAGTTTGGCTCGATGAAGAATTCTTTTTATTAACTTGGCGGTCTCAAACCTTTTTTATCTCATTATTGGAGAGCCCTTTCCATTTGAAAATCACATCTCAGTTGTAGGAAACTGGCTAGATCTGTTTCTTGGGCTTCTTTCTCCATTATTTTGTTCTTGTTTCTAGAGTGCTGGTTACTTGGCTATTGGCCTCTGGAGCAGGTCCTCTAATGTTCTTATCTTTTCACTCCGATCTTCCTTCCCTTTCTTTGTTTTCCAGAAAATTTCTTCAATTATATCTTCCAGACCTTCTTTTGAGATTTCCATATCTGCTAGCATAGTTTTGATTTCTAAGAGTGTTTGCATTCCTTGAATATTCATGTTTTGGAGCTACTTCTTGTTTTCTTACTGTTGTAACATCTTTCTTTATTTTTCTGGGAATAGCAGTAACTTGTTTTGTAATTTTTTTTCTCCCAGAGTGGTCTCTGTTCCCTCCAAGTTGTCTGCTTATATGTAAGAAGGGGGACCACAAATCTGGCGGCTCTGAGAGGGTGGGTGTGGGGCTGGGAAAAATGTGGCGGGGGCACTCCCCAAGAAGACCCACATCTTAGGTGACGTGAGAGGAAGGGTGCAATGTTAGTGTATGCTGATGAAGGGTCTGTAGGGCAATTTGGCTGGGCAATTTGGGGGCACGCCTTGCTTTGAGCATCTTCAGGTCTTTCCTGAATCCTCCAAGAAGGTACTTGCAACCTCTTGCCAGCATCCCAGAAAAGAGCCTGGTATCTTAGCACACAGTGTGACTTCACTTAATCCCTCAACTTCCTCATTATGGTCTCCCATCTTCAACCCAGCCATTTGCCAGGAATCAGGGCTACAGCAGTGCTCACCGCTTGCTCAGAATCCTTTGCAGACAGAGCCCAGGATTGTCATGTGTAGCCTTGCCCAGCTTCTGCTTCTAAAACAGCTTTCCCCACTTGCGTGCCCTTACCCCTTCAGCTGCACAGCCAGAGGTACCAGGTGCCTCCAACTCCTGAACTTTTCTAGTCTTCTTTGGGATAAAACAGTTTGTTTTTTGCTTTTGTTTTTTCAATTTTCCCCACTGCTGACTATTCCCCTTCTCCAGTCAGCTACAGTCACTGTTTACTCACCTGCTTTCCAGAGTAGAAAAGGTCAAGGGTTTGTTCCCTTTCCCCTTCATCTTTGTGAATTTTATACCAAAAAAACCAAAAACCTTTATTGTGGTGTTTATTGTTGTTTTAGGATGGAACAAATCTAAATACATGCCATTGTTTCCTAGAAGTCCTTGTTTGCTGTTTGTTACCAGTGAAGGTTGTAACTTACTCTTTTTTGCATAATGTCCTTGATTCCTGGATGCTGGTCCCTCCTTTGAGGTCTTGGAAATAGTTCAGTATCTTTCCCAAACTGGGCGGTTAGCTCAGCTGTGCATCCTCCTACTGGTGGCACTGTTGACAGCTTGCCCATCTCAGCTCTAGGAGCTTGTTTGTCCCCACCCTAAGCATCATCCTAAGTGAGGGGCTGCCACAGGGCCCATCAAAAAACCCTTAGGGCCAGCCGAGTGGCGCAGTGGTTAAGCGCTGGTTTGGGAAGCCAGCGGCCCCGGTTCGGGTCCCACATATGAGGGCCAATGACATTGCCCTCAAAACAAAAACAAACAAAAAAAAACCCTTAAAGTGAAAGGATAACCTGGGCCCCAGACCATTCTGTGTGTATGCCTCTGCAGCCCAACAAAAGCAGACAGCTTATTCGTATTCAGGTCTGTGGGTGCCCTGGGCTCATGCAGCCCATACCCTCAACCTCCCACTTAAGTCCCTGGGCCTCCACAGATCACTGCTCTGGGCTCTGCACCCCTAAACCTCATCACCTGTCCCTTCTTATGCTCTGTGTCAGAGAAGAGAGTAGGATCTGGCATGTGCCCCTTCTGCCATTTGACTGGTCACTCCCTCAAGCTTGGACCTGCTTCTCTCAGTTCACAGCCCATCTCAGCTTTCTCCAGCCACACCACCACCCACCAAAGCACCGCTGCAGGCTCCCTGCTGGATTCCTTTGCAGCCCCATTCTCTCCTCACGCTGCACTGCCATATCTTCAAACACAGGTTCCTCTCAGCCACTGTGGTCTCCCCACCAGGGCTCCTGCCTCCTTCCTCTGAACATTTTCTATGTAGCTTGTGTTTTCATCATGAGAATATTTTGAATAGCTAATGCACTCACATGTTAGAAAATTCAGAGGGTATGAGGTAATACACAGTAGAATGCCCCTCTGCTGCCTGTGTCACACAGTCCTACTCCCAACAGCCAACATTAGCAGCTTTTTGTGTGTCCTTCCAGAAAGATTCTGTGCATAGAATAGCAAACACAAATTCAGATGCATACTCATTTCCCTTCTTTAGAACACAAATGGATGCTTACTCTTCAGCCTGTTCCATACCTGATTTTTTTTTTTTTTTTTTAGGGCAGTGTCACTGGCCCTCTTATGTGGGACCGAACCGGGGCTGCTGGCTTCCCAAGCCAGTGCTTAACCACTGCGCCACTCGGCCGGCCCTCATACCTGATATTTTTTTTTGTGTGCGTGTTCTCGTGTTTGGACAGCTGCGTAGAGCCCCACTGTGTACATGTATCCAGACTCCCACTGACATACGTTTGAGTTGCTTTTCAGTGCTGAAATGAGAAACCTTGAATGCAGGTCATTTCACACAACTGTTCGAGAAGTACCTAAAAGAATTGCTGAATCAAAGGGTGGGAAACGCCATTTTTATGTATTTTGCCACACTTGCTTCTCATTTAGGTTCACCAGCAATGCACTGGGTCCCTGCAGTGGGTCTGGAAACTGTAGATGAATATACCTCTAACGTGGTTTTCTTACTGGGAGGGAGAAAAGGATGTTTTATGGGATTTAAGTGTTAATAACATTTTTTTTTCCTGTTTGCATCCTTTGCCCATATTTGTCAGGTTGTTGGTCTTGTTGGTTAATTGAGCTCTCAGAAAGTTAATTAGCGCTTTGCCTCTGGAGAGTTTCTCAGTTCGACATTCATTTTCTGACTCTCAGGTTGTTTCTGTTGAGTACAAGTTATTTCCTTTGATGCAGTATCATACATCTGACTTTTTTTTTTTTTTTTTTTTTTTTAGAGGGCAGTGTCACTGGCCCTCATATGTGGGATCTGAACCAGGGCCACTGGCGTCCCAAGCCAGTTCTTAAACACCGCGCCACTCGGCCGGCCCCATACATCTGACTTTTGATGTGGGGATTTTCTATCACCCAGTGAAGCCCTTGCTATTCTCTTAGTCTCCTTGATTTAACTTCCCTTGGGCTTTCTATTCTCTAGTCCCTGCTTGTCACTTGCCCTTGCTCACTCTTCCTCTGTCACCCAGCATCTCATGCTGGAGTGCTCAGGGCATGGCTGGGGCCCCCTCCTCTTCTTCAGACACCCACGCATTGGCTCTCATGCAGACCTAGGGCACCACAGGCCATGGATGTGCCACAGCACCCATGCTCATGTTTCCCTGAAGACTGGGTTGGACTCCTGCAGCCCACAGCCTGCATGCAGTTGCTCGGATGCCTCATGGGCATCAAGCAAGGCACATCACATCCACCCACTTCCTTGCACTTGTGAAAACCATCCTCACCCACCTGGACAGTGCAAGGGCCACCTGCCCCACCTTTGCACTACAGCCCTTCCAGAAAGGCTGTTTTTGCAAACTTAAGTCAGACTTGGAAAGCTTTTCCCCAGCTTCTCAGTCTCCCTCTTCATGCTCTGTCATTCCTTGGTCAGTTTCAGGTCCCTCTAGTTCACACTTTTCCCAGGGCTGTAGTGGTCTGGGCACACAGTGGGTTCCGTCATGAAGAACTGGATCCCCTTATGCAATGCAGGCTTTGCGCTCCAGATGGACAGTGTTTCTGCTGGCTCAGGCACTGTGAACCCCCACCTGCATGTACCCTGGGACCTCGGTGTGTCCAGCCTCACTGGCCAACTCCGGTCACCCTCCCGAGAAGGTGGCTTCTCACATGCACTCGTGCTCCCCAGCGACCCAGGAGGTGAGCAGGACCCCATGGACGAGGATCCCTGCCAAGGCGTGGGCCACATACTGGCCACTGCCCGCTGGCATACCCCCAGGGGTAGGAGCCCGGGCCGGGGCCGCCCGAGCACAGGCGCTGGGGCAGTGCGAGGTGGCCGTTGCGATGTGTGTGGGAAGGTGTTCAGCCAACGTAGCAACCTGCTGCGGCACCAGAAGATACACACAGGAGAACGACCATTCATGTGCGGCGAGTGCGGCCGCAGCTTCAGCCGCAGCTCGCACCTGCTGCGCCACCAGCTCACTCACACCGAGGAGCGGCCCTTTGTGTGCAGTGACTGCGGCCAGGGCTTCCTGCGTAGCGTGCGCCTGGAGGAGCACCGGCGCGTGCACACGGGCGAGCAGCCTTTCCACTGTACCGAGTGCGGCCAGAGCTTCCGGCAGCGCTCCAACTTGCTGCAGCACCAGCGCATCCACGGCGACCCTCCAGGTCCAGGCGCTGGGCCCTCCGCGCCTCCCAGCGTGCCCGAGCCACCAGGCCCCTTCCCATGCAGTGAGTGCTGTGAGAGCTTCGCGCGGCGCGCGGTGCTGCTGGAGCACCAGGCCGTGCACACTGGGGACAAATCCTTCGGCTGCGTGGAATGCGGCGAGCGCTTCGGCCGCCGTTCAGTGCTGCTACAGCACCGGCGCGTGCACAGCGGCGAGCGGCCCTTCGCCTGCAGCGAGTGCGGCCAGAGCTTCCGACAACGCTCAAACCTCACGCAACACCGGCGCATCCACACGGGCGAACGGCCCTTCGCCTGCGCAGAGTGCGGCAAGGCCTTCCGCCAGCGGCCCACGCTCACTCAGCACCTGCGCGTACACACAGGCGAGAAGCCCTTTGCCTGCCCCGACTGCGGCCAGCGCTTTAGCCAGCGTCTCAAGCTCACGCGCCACCAGCGGACGCACACTGGCGAGAAGCCCTACCATTGCGGCGAGTGCGGCCTGGGCTTTACGCAGGTCTCACGGCTCACTGAGCACCAGCGCATCCACACGGGCGAACGGCCCTTCACCTGCCCGGAGTGCGGCCAGAGTTTCCGGCAGCACGCCAACCTCACACAGCACCGGCGCATCCACACAGGCGAGCGCCCCTACACTTGCCCCGAATGCGGCAAAGCCTTCCGCCAGCGGCCCACGCTCACGCAACACCTGCGCACCCACAGGCTGGAGAAGCCCTTTGCCTGCCAAGACTGTGGCCGGCGCTTCCACCAGAGCACCAAGCTCATCCAGCATCAGCGCGTCCATAGCGCGGAGTAGCCAGTACTCACTGCACCACCTCTGTTTCCACCTTGGTGCTGTCTGTGCGTTGAGCAGTACAGACTACCTACCTCACATGGTTGCTGTGAAGCCTGCAAACGAGCAGGTCCATGTAGGGCCTGACCCCCTACACATACACACACACACACACACTGCCTCCCCACCTGCGCGGATCCCTCTGCGAACCCCACCCATCCACCACTCCCACTGTAACCCCATGATTACAGGAGAGCCATGGCCCCCTGCAGAGGTGGCTCCTAGCAGCAGCTGCCCTCGTCTGCGGGGTGCCCCCTGTACCATGGCTCTTGTATTGTTTGCCCAAGATGCCTTCGACCCACACATCCACACCAAGCCAGCTGCCAGGCGTGGACCTGGACTGGCCCAGTTCTCCCCAGCCAGCCAAGATTATCACATGCAATAGAAGTAGCAAACGGGGGCCCACCTAGTGGCGCGGTGGTTAAGTGCTGGCTTGGGAAGCCAGCGGCCCTGGTTCGGGTCCCATATATGAGGGCCAGTGACACTGCCCTCAAAAAAGAAAAAAAAAAAGAAGACAACAAACTGGTGCCTTGCAGCCACAGTCGGCCTGGGAATGTGTGTTTGTAAAACTTTAAACCTAGAGAGACATTTCTTAGGTGTAAAAGCCGGAAAGAGTTATCTGGAAATCCACATTATTTCCGGACTTCACCACATTCTCCCACGCCCAGCCACCCCATGCAATATAAATCCAATTTTTCTCACCCCAACCCCAGCCTCCCAAATCTGTCCACTTCTCTCCACTTCCCAGCACTGCTCTGATCCCAGCTACCCATCTGCAGCCTGGAGGTCCACAGCACTCAGCCTGCCTGCGCCTGCCCCTTCTTTCAAAAATGGACACTATCGGGGGCCGGCCGAGTGGCTCAGTTGGTTAAGAGCTTGCTCAAGGGTGCAAGCTCTGAGCAACTGGGTTGCCAGTTCGATTCCCACATGGGCCAGTGAGCTGCGCCTGAGCTGAGCTGCCAACAGGTGGCAGGATGCCTCAGCTGGTGAGAGCACGTGGTCCTAACAAGGTTGCCTGTTGAAACACCTTGAGCTGAGCAGTGCAACTGGACTTGGAGCTGAGCTTGCTGCGCTCTCCACAACTAAGATTGAAGGACAACAACTTGGCTGTTCCCCTCCCCCAATTCCCCAATAAAATCTAAAAAAAAAAAAAAAAGACACTATCTTCCCAGTGTCAGCTCCCAGAGGCTATCCTAACACCTCACTCCTCGCCCATGATGTTCTGCCTCATCCCTCCAAGACTCTGACCCCAGCTTCCCTCAGGGCCTTTGCACATGCCAAACCCTGTGTTGCCTCCCAAGAGGCTACAGGCCCAGGGCCTATAGGCACTCGACACCCAAACCACCTGCCTCGGTCTGGCCATGCTCTTCCTCCCTAGTCCAGACCCAATGTCCCCCTTTTCCTAGCATTGCTTGGATAGTTGAGTCTCTCCCACCGCACTGTGGGGAAGCCATGATGTTACAGACCACACAAGTCCAGCTTTGGCTAGTCCAGTGTCACTTCTCCCGGGAACCAATATCCTATCCCAAGATGGGCCATCAGCTGATGGGCCTCAGCAACCGGCCCGAGGATGGGCACGTGGACCAGGCAGGTCAATAGAAACCACCCCCTGAAACTTTGGCTGGGAAGAGCATGATAGTCATTAACCATAATGTGGAGACGGTTATGAAAATAATCAGCAAGAGCAGAACGGCTAAGAATGGAAAGGAAGGGTTAGACGGAGAGCTTGAGTCTGGAGGGAGAGCTCAGTCCTAGGACCAGCCTATGTCTGAAGCATGAGAACGCTGGGATGGTTGCAATTCAGTCAGCCTCAAACCTGAGCTGTTTGAGGCTTGAGCCCCTATCCTTATCCCGGCACCCCTCCAGCACTCAGCTCTCACGGGAGTCAAAAAACGATGCTGGGAGTGTCAGGCTGGGTTGGTGGCATTGAGAATGGAAGGGGCGATTACAGAAATACAGCTGGGATCAGTCCATGAGACCAGGGACGCTAAGGGTAACGGGCACTCAACAGGGCAGAGCCTCCACGGAGGCTGGGACCGGGATGGATGCCAGACCAAGGTCCGACGAGGTGGAGACTCCCTGAGGTGAGATGGGGGCTGGGGCCGAGGTAAGGACCAGGGGCCTGGACCAAGGCAGGCGGCTGAGCAAAACCTGACTGCAGAGCGGCCCCACAATACTCCGGGAGAAAACGGCGCGTTGTCTCAGGGACAGAAGGGGACACGCCGCGGGAGGCGTCCTCAGATGCGAAAGAGCTCAGTTGCAGAGCCCAGGTTGCTCTGTCTCGTCAGCCCCAGCGATAGCCAGCCCTCCTGGCGCAGCTCCCACCCGCCCCACAGTTTCCGCGGTGACAGCCGGAAGTAGCCGAACCCTGCAGGACATGCTGAGCTGTGATTGGAGGGGAGGCTGGCCCCGCCCACAGCGCCCCCTGCAGACGACGGAAGATTGTCCTGCGCCCCGCTGGAACCCAGGACAGGCGCCGAGAACGGCCCTCGAGTGTCCACCCGCATTACCCTTCAGAATGCTGACCACTCTGGCACAATACATTTTGTTAGTTTACCTCAACTAGAATCATCCCGAGCGGGTTCTTTGATTGGGTTTGCGATAGAACACAAAGGTGGTCGATTCCGCACTCTCTGGGAAACGCCCCTGGCCTCACCCTGGGCTCTGGCCCGCAGCGATCACCTGCTTTTGTCTCTGACCTCCTGGAAAGGACCCCATTTGACCCAGCCCTGCTGCGGTCTACACTAGTGCAAGTGGGAATGGCCGGACAGCGAGTGAAGCAGCCCGCATCTGCCCCACTCAAAGATGGCGGCGACACCGCCCTGCCTGTATTCGCGAGCTTCCCCGGAAGTGACCACGAGACGCCTGGACAAGCGGAAGTACTCGAGCCCAGCCGAAAGAGCCCGAACCCTAAGCTCCATCGCTGAGCAACGCGGGGCAGGGACGTCGTTGGTGGCTGCGCAGGTGCACAGCGCACGCCGGGCGGGAAGAGCCGAAGCTGGCAGGCGGCGGAAATAGCCGAAGTAGTAGGGCGCCCGGGGCCGTTGCGGACCTCCGCGCCGAAGCCGCTACTGCCGCGGAAGCCAAGACTCCTGTACACCGCCTCCGCTTCCTTCCACCCCTAGCCGCAACCCCTTCGCTGAGGAGCGAGTGAGCGGGCTCACGGCGCGTCCCAGAGAGCCCGCGTCCGCAGCCGCAGCTGGGCCCTTGACCTGAGCGGGCGGAGGGAGCGACCGGGTGGGGGCGGGGCCGAGCAGTCCCGAGGAGAGCCGAGTCTGCTCGAGCACCGCCGAGCGAGCCCAAGGCGCCGGGCCAGGCCGGAGCCGGACTACGGGAGCCGACGCGGGCCGCGCGGTGGGCGCGGAAGGCCGGACGGGCCGCAGCAGCAGCGGAGAAGGCCGCAGCGGCGGGTCCGAGTGGCGCGGGCGGCGGCGGGCGGCCGTGTGGCCGGGGTCCCGGGCCCCGCGGCGACGGCGGCGGCGGCGGCGGCAGGATGATCAAGCTGTTCTCGCTGAAGCAGCAGAAGAAGGAGGAGGAGTCGGCGGGCGGCACCAAGGGCAGCAGCAAGAAGGCGTCAGCGGCGCAACTGCGGATCCAGAAGGGTAGGGGTTCGGGGTCAGGGTCTGGGATGGGGTAATGGGGTACCAGAAGTTGGATAATGTTTCCCCCAGGGTCAGTGATGTCAGATTGGAGGCCGTGGATGTGGGGTGGGGGGTCGGAGGTCAGGGCCTGAGGTAGGGTGATGGGGTATCGTATGGGGTGCTGCAGTCGGGGTCGGGGGGAATCAGAGAAGCGGGGCACAGGATGGGGCATTTAGGATATTCAGAAAGCCAGGCAGGAGTCTGGTATTAGGGACCGGGAATCTGAGGGTCAAGCGGTGGAGGGTAGTAGTAGGGGGCCGGGGACTGAGAGTCAAGGGGTCAAACGGGAACACGGATGACAAGCAAAAGAGATGGGGATTGTGGGAGCCGCCAATTGGGGATAGGAGTGGGAGAGGATTTCGTGTATTATGCTGGGGTCACTGGGAATCTGAGAGTGGGGTGGGGTAGCGTAGGTTCTGGGGCCCTAGGGGTCATCGTATCGCAATTTGGGGTTTAGGGTGACAGAGAAGGGAGGAAAAGTGGGTGCCAGGGAGAATGAGGCTGGGGACTCACAGGCCTGGGGGTCAGATAGGAACCTGGGTTTGGGATGACAGGCAGAGGAGAGATGCTAGAGACCTGGGATTGGTGAGGGAATGATTTAGGTTATAGAGGTGCCAGGGTCCTTGAGTTCGGGTGGGAAGGTGGGGACAAGCAGGGTCCACTGGAAAGTTGGAGGTCATGGTTGGGGATCCTGGGGTTTGGGGTTGTCAGATGCTCTTGGGGGCCAATTGGGAGCTGTGAATTGCGAAGAGTTAGAGTTTATCCTGGGCCAGGAGCTAGGGCACAGCCACAACTGAAGATGCATATTTGGGGTGTGTCGTGGACTCAGAAGATCCTGTTTGGAGACTGACTGGGAAGCAGAAAGAGGAAGGACAGAGTTGGGGATGTTGGGCACAGCCCAGGACAGCCCTGAGGGTCTTGGAAGAAGCCATAGGGGCTCTGCTGGCACCCATACCTGCTCTGAGCACCCTCCTCTCTCGCTCTCCCCTCTCTGTTCTCTTTCTCTGCTGTGCAAACCCAGACATAAACGAGCTAAACCTGCCCAAGACGTGTGATATCAGCTTTTCAGATCCTGATGACCTCCTCAACTTCAAGCTGGTTATCTGTCCTGATGAGGTGAGGGTACACTCAGCTGGACTCCCAGGCACAGGCTGGGGGCTGGCTTCCAAGTAGGAAGACCTGGTTCACCTGTCAGGCCCTGCAGGATGGGGCCCTAATGCTTTTCGCTTTCTTCTCACAGGGCTTCTACAAGAGCGGGAAGTTTGTGTTCAGTTTTAAGGTGAGTTCCAGGTGGGCAGGGGTGGCTCCCTGGGCTGAGGAGGCAACAGCTGAGGCCCCAGCCAGGCACTGCCAGGGCACCTATCCACCTCCCGCTCTCTTTTCCTGGAGCCAGGTGGGCCAGGGTTACCCGCATGACCCCCCCAAGGTGAAGTGTGAGACGATGGTCTATCACCCCAACATTGACCTCGAGGGCAACGTCTGCCTCAACATCCTCAGGTGAGGGCGCTGGCCCTCCACTGCTCTACCCAGCCCTGCCTTCCAGGCCCCCTTCATAGCCTTGCACTGAACCAGTGTGTCCCTTCCCTCCCCCTGTGGTCTGTGTCCCTCTCTTTTCATCTCCATGTTTTCTTCCTCATGGCTAGACCTTGGCTTTCTCCCTGGCCTGGCCTACTCTGCACCCTTCCCCTAGCCGCTCACATCCGCACTGTCCCATGCCCTGGGCCTGACTTGTCCAGTTCCAGCAGGGCGTGTGGCAGCTGCCCACTCACCAGCCCCTGAACCTGATGCTCTCTGCCCACAGAGAGGACTGGAAGCCAGTCCTTACGATAAACTCCATAATTTATGGCCTGCAGTATCTCTTCTTGGTGAGTAGGGCTGGGTGGGTAGGGCTTGGGGAGGTTGGCCCTCTGCCCCTTGGGCCTGTTGACCCCTGTCTATACTGGCCACAGGAGCCCAACCCCGAAGACCCGCTGAACAAGGAGGCCGCCGAGGTCCTACAGAACAACCGGCGTCTGTTTGAGCAGAATGTGCAGCGCTCCATGAGAGGTGGCTACATCGGCTCCACCTACTTCGAGCGCTGCCTGAAATAGGGTTGGCGCCTACCCACCCCTGCCAGGGCCACCAGCCCTGGCGTCCCCTGCAAATATTTATTGGGGGCCACAGGTGGGGAGCATGGGGTGGCAGGTGGGGGGAAATCCCATGCCCTGACCTTGTCTCCCCTCCCTACCACCCGCACCTAGTTATTTTTTTGTTGTTGTTAACCACCATGTAATTAAGGTCGGCTCTGTCTCCCCCGACCTGCTCAGCAATGGGAAATGAATTGGCTTGTCTAGCCCCCCGCTGGGTGCCATCCAATCCCCCACTCTGGGCTCTGGGGTGGGTGGCCAAGGGGACTGGGTGGCCTGGGCCCTGGCACCCCATCCTTCCACCACTGGAGGTCCCACCAGGCTATTAAAGGGGAATGTTACTGCATGGCTTCCGCCTCTTCCTTCTGTGGGCCGGGAGGGGCTGGTGATGTCCACCAAGGCTCCTTGGACCTGAGTGCTGGGAAGTGTGTGGTCCCAGGTGGCATTGGGCACCCTTCATCAGGCTGTCCATTGCCAGGGCCAGTGGGGAGATCAAGCCCCAAGCCTTGGACTGGGTAGGACGGTTCCTACTTTGGGATGAGGCAGGGGTGGGATCCAGCAACCACTGGCTTTCTGGCCGGCAGACCAGCTTAGGGGAAAGTGCACCATCTTCACCTCCATCCCCGCCTGCCATAGTGGACACGCAGAGGAGGACCCTGCCTGGTGCTACCAGGTGCCTGAGGTCCAAAAATATCAGGGGAAGGTCAGGGGCCCTCAGATGAGCTGGGCCCTCTAGTGTGTGATGTGGTGGGGCGCAAGACCTGTGGGGTGGCTGGAGGGAAGGTGCACCAACTCTCCGGTTTGGGGCTACGGGCGTGGGCCGGCTGCCTGAAGCGGGACGCGAACGTGTGGCACGCCCTGCCACAGAGAAACGGAAAATAGTGCGCCTGCGCGCTGGCCTGTTCCAAGGCGCGTGCGCACGCGCGTTCTTGCCGTCTCCCAGCATTCCAAGTGCGGGCAGGGCGTGTGACGTCAGGTCGTTTAATCCGGAAACGGCGACGGCAGAGGCGACAAAACCGAGGGACTGTCGGTGGGCGCGCCTGGGATCCGAACGAGGCGCGGAAGCGGGTCCTTGTCCCTGCTCTGGTGAGTAACCCCCGCTGGGCCATGGGTGCAGGGGTACGGGGTCGCGCGTGGGCAGCCAAGAACGAGAGAGGCTTAGCCCCAGCGTCGAGGACCTGGCTATTTACTGGGACCCTGGCCTCACCATCGGGGTTCCCTACGCCGCGTTGCTGTTGGTGCACAGCACCCCTAACGCCCCGAGACTGTCCTGGATATGCAAAGCGCCCCGATGCCCACCGCCCCAGTTCGATGTTCAGGGATCCTCGTCGACTCCAGACCCTGGCCTGGGTTTACAGGGCGCCCCAACGTTCCATTATACCGTCCTCGGGGTACAAGTCTCCCACTTCCCCCAACCATATTCTCCACAACCAAGTTCCCTCAGCATTCAAGGACTGCCCCCCAGTACGAATGTCATCCATACACTGTCAACCCTGTCCTTGTTGCTTAGGGTCCCAAGTATCCCCAGTGCACCCACAGACATCCACCTCCAGTCTCGGTGCATCAGAGACAGCAGGACCTCACCTCCCGGTCTGGAGAGGGAGGCTGGAGCCTTGAGCCTCCGTTGGGGCTCTGTGATGGTTTGAGTACGCTGTGGATGTCCCCATTTGTGTCCCTAGACTACTCCGATATTTCAGGGTGCGCTGTTTTGGCCTCCTCCTCCCCCCCACTCTACCCCCGCACGTTGTGACCCTGGCTCTGCCTCTGGCCACTTTTCTGGGCCCCATGCCACCTTGCAGCTAGGCTGTGCCCTTGTTCCAGGCCCCCTTGACGGGTTCCTGCCGCCATGGACCTGTTGTTTGGGCGCCGGAAGACACCAGAGGAACTACTGCGGCAGAACCAACGGGCCCTGAACCGGGCCATGAGAGAGCTAGACCGTGAGCGACAGAAGCTAGAGACCCAGGAAAAGAAAATCATTGCAGATATCAAGAAGATGGCCAAGCAGGGCCAGATGGTGAGTTCTGTTGGGCAGGTGCTGAGACACAGCGCCAAGCACTGCTGACTGAAGCAAGCAGGACAGGACACCCAACAGATAGGGGCTTTGAGGAAAATGGCCTCCAAGGAAGTGATATCAGAGCCAAACCATGAGTAATACAGACTGTGCCTGTGAAGATCCAGGCAGCAAGTGTTAGATGAAGTGATGGGAGAGCTCAGACCACTCAGAAACATGGGCCACAGTGGAAGTTGAGCCAAAACAAAGGTTTGCTGCGGAAAGGATATGGCCTGGGATACTTGGACCTGCGGGCCATGAGGAGACAGACTGCCTGAACAAGGAGCAGAGCCTGTGATGGGTCAGTTTGGGCCTGAGCAGCTAGGTTGAGGAGGTGCCATTTCCTGGGATGGGCAAGGCAAGCAAAAGGTTTGGGGAGGAAGTATCAGTAAAAAGTTGGCTTTGAGTATGTTTGACTGCCAGGCCTGTATGAGGTGGCCAGGACAGGACTCCGTGTTTAAGTCAAGGCAGTGACTGTGTGGCCCAGCCTTCCTCCCGGCATTCACAGGTCAGAGAAGTGAGCTCACAGAGGAGCCTGTGGACCAGGCTGGGAGGAGGGAGCAGTGGCTGCTGGGGTTAGCCACAGGGCATGCCTGTCACGTGTCCCATCTCCTCAGGATGCTGTGCGCATCATGGCCAAGGACCTGGTGCGCACACGGCGCTATGTGCGCAAGTTTGTGTTGATGCGGGCCAACATCCAGGCAGTATCCCTCAAGATTCAGACGCTCAAGTCCAACAACTCCATGGCGCAAGCCATGAAGGGCGTCACCAAGGCCATGGGCACCATGAACAGACAGGTAGGTAGGCTTGTTCCTGTCCCTTCCCTGCAGGGGCCAGCCCCTGTACCCTTTAGGGATCAGGCTCACTGCCTCCCCTCCCCACTACACACACACTTTGCAGCTCAAGCTGCCACAGATCCAGAAGATCATGATGGAGTTTGAGCGGCAGGCAGAAATAATGGACATGAAAGAGGAGATGATGAATGATGCCATTGACGATGCCATGGGTGATGAGGAAGATGAAGAGGAGAGGTAGGGACACCCAGTAGGGGTGGGAGTAGAGGCTGCCCCTCTCTCCTGACCCTCAGTTCCTCTTATCTTCTCTAGTGATGCTGTTGTGTCCCAAGTCCTGGATGAGCTGGGTCTGAGCCTGACAGATGAGCTGTCAAGTGAGTGCCCACGGCTTGAATTTAGTTTTCCCTCTCAACACCGTCTCCCACAAGGAGCTCTAACCCCGCCCCCCCTCTCTGCAGACCTCCCATCCACTGGAGGCTCACTCAGTGTGGCTGCCAGTGGGAAGAAGGCAGAGGCCACGGCCTCAGCCCTTGTGGATGCAGATGCAGACCTGGAGGAAAGGCTCAAGAATCTGCGGAGGGACTGACTGCCCCATGGAGCCCCAGGCCCGTGACACCCACTTTCACTGTACCCTATCTGTAATAAAAGACATTGGACACTTATTTCTGGGCCTCACGTAGGTCTCAGGGCCTGAATCACTCAGGGCATGCCTGTCAAGAGGACAAGTGCCAGATTACTTGGGTTGTGCGTTGGGGGAGGGGAAGAGGTACAGGCCAAGCCCAACCATGTTCACACATGGGGGCTGTGGGTCCAGCTGCAGCACCCCTTCCAGGCCTCTAGTGCCTTGTCCTCAATACTGCACTATCACTCCCAAGACAGTAGGCCCCCAATATTCTGGAGACTCAGCCCACCCAGCTCAATGGTGCCTCATCTGGTCATGCCAAGTCCAAGAGGTGCCACCACCAAGCAAGTAACAGACCTCCCCCTGCCTGCCCACAGGACACCCTCCCACTCACCTGAGACTCCCCACATCAGAGAGGGTCCAGGAGGGACATCCTACCCCTGCAGGGCCCACCAGGGCTTGGTGAGATAGCTGCAGGCAGAGACCAAGGCCCAGGACACTGCCCCCACCAAGCAAGGCCTGAGGAACTCGTGAAGTTTTTATTAAATCCACAGAAGTAAAAACCATATTGTGAGGGGCTGGGGAATGGGGTACCAAGGAGTGGGAGCCAGGCCACCAGAGGGGGAAGGGCAGGGTTAACAGGACAGATAGGCTGAGCTAGCTCAAAGGGCCCAGCTTCAGGGACCATCGCCAGAGCAACTGGACAACTCCTGGGCACTCAGGCCAGCACCAGGCAGGCTCAGGGGCGGGGGCTCCACCAGCACAGCAGAGAACTTGGTGTCACCAAAGGCCTCATTCATGCGAGTCTCAAAGAAGCGCTGCAAGCCAATGATGGACTGCACGTCCGCCTTGTCCTGAGTAAGGTGGGTGGCAAGGTGGGTTCCAGCCCTCCTGGCCCCTCCCCTCCCTAAACCTCACCCCTACCCTGCCCTCCTCCACAGGCTCACCTCTGTCAGCTTGTTGAATTGCTTGAACATACGGCCCACATCCTGGGCAAATTCCTGCGGGGAGCTATAGGGGGGTGATAACTTCTCCTGGAGGCGGGCCCGGATCAGGGTAAGGTCCAGGGTGCCACCAGGCTGATCCTACAGTAAGAGGCCACAGGCAGGAGGTGAGGCAGGGTGCCCAGTCCTGTCCAGGATTCCCCGCAAGTCACAGGACTCACCAGAGAGAAGCTAGAGTCAGTGGCCAGCTGGTGCAGGGGCCGGCAAGGCTCGTGGCAGAACAGGGCCAGCAGGACACGCTCACACTTCTACAGAGGGACACAGTACAGAGCATGTTGGCAGGGGTGGGGCAGGGAGCTGCTTAACAACCAAGGGAAAGGCCCACCCTCACCTGCTGGTTGGCTGGTGACAGCTTGGCCACCACTCCAGTGCTGTCACCAGTGTCCAGGCTCAGGCTGCCATCTTCCTCCTTCAGATCAGGTAGCACATGGCAGAGTGAGCAGCTCCACTCCTCCCTGAAAGGGACAAACAATGAGGAGCAGCCCCAACCCTGGTCAGCCCATCACCCCAGCACCCACAGCCTCGCACCCTGGCACATCCTGCAGGGCGGGCAGGTGGCAGTCCAGGTGAAAGCAGAACTCGCACTGGTTGCACATGACCAGGTCACCGGGCTTCTGGCAAACACGGCAGATGGTGGCACTGTCATCCAGGGCACCTGGGCCACCAGCCGGGGCTGAGGTGCCCTCTGGAGCCACCACCTCCAGGCCTGAGCTGGTGCTGCCACTAGGTGAGGCCAGGCGTGCGGCCTCAGCACCAGAGCCCTCCGCCAGGGCCATAAGCACAGGCTTAGTCTCGGGCCCCTCAGTGGCAGCAGGCGGGGCTCCAATAGCGGCCTCTGTCTCTTCCTCCTGAAAGGAAGTGACAGGTGTTCAGCATGGTGCAGGTCTAGGCGGCAATGATCATTTCCCAGTTGTAGTCAGTTGGGGGCAAGCTCACCTTAACGATAGCCATGCCGGGCAGAGGCTGGGCACCAGGGGCACCGGGGGGCGTAGTCCCTGGCTGTCCAGCAGCAGCAGCTGCAGCCCCACGCTCAATAACAATCAGGTTGTAGTCTTCCGTGGTGCTGCCTGGAAAGACCTTGAAGACTGGTGGCTGGCTGTCAGCTGTGAGGTCAAGATCCAAACGCTCCAAGCTCACCCGTGGCACCTTGCGCATCAGGCCACTCACCTCACCGTCACCTGTGCGGGACCTGTGGATATAGCTGGGCGTCAACACCCCTATCCCTACGTCCACCCACTCCCCCAGGACAATCATACTCACCGCTTGACACCTGACACATGGGGTTCTGCACTTGAGTAGGAGTCGTCTGCTCAAAGACAAAAATGGTACAGTGGGCTGGAGTGGCCCAATGCTCTGGGGTCTCCCACCTACCAGGATACCTACTCACCTGACCCGAAGCCATAGCCTTCCTGCACTTCCATGGGCTGCGGAAAAAGCAGGTTGGGCCTCAGTGGGCAGGTGTCCCAGAGGACCACAGGATCCACCTGCCCGGAACCCTCCTCTACTCACCTGGCTGCTGCCAGAGCCCTGCTTGCTCACAGGCCCTGGAGCCCGTGGGGGAGCCATGGGCGCAGGGCCTGTGGAATTGGGGCCTGGACGCTCTGCCACGATCTTGCCTGCAGGAAGGAGGGAAGATGTGAGGCACAGTGCACAGGTGCTGGCAAGGAACAGCAGGGGACAGACAAGGACCAACCAAAGGCCTCCGCGCTCTTGGTCCAGGCATTGAGGTCCCACTGGAACTTCATCTCGCCGTGTGGCTCCACAGGGTCAACAATCATTTTGAGGGCGCGGTGCAGCTGGAAGTAGATCTGGGGGTGGGGCATGTGTGAGCACAGTGGTGACGAGGCCACAGGGGGTTGGGGGCACCTGCCTACACCCCACCTGCTGCCCCAGCACACACCAGCTTCTTGGAGAGCAACAGGGCTGTATTGTTGTCACTCTCCAGGGCCCAAGAGGCGAAGCGCAGGATGTGTTCCTGGTGCTTCTGGATCTTAGTCATGGTCCAGTGCTGTCGCTCCAGGCGCTCCTGCTGCCCCTCAGTCACCTTCTGCAGGAGGGGGAGGCCATTAGCAGCCAGCAGCGTGTTGGGGGCCAAGTCCACAGGACCCTCCCGCCAAGCAACCAGCAGAGGGGGCCAATCCCCAGGACCCTCCCATCAGACAAGGCACCTGGGCATCGTTGACCAGCACACGGCCCCGCTTGTTCAGCTCCTTCATGATCTGCAAGATGGCCATCTTGACATCCACCTGCACGCGCTTTTGCACATCAGACACTTGGCGAATCCTGGGGAGCAGTTCAGGTTAGGACCAGCCAGGCAGGTCTCACCTGGGGGACGCCCTGTGACCCTGACATCCACTTACGAGCTGCGAACCTCCTTGGTGCTCTTCTGCAGAGTGGCATGCTTATCCCCAAGCCGCTTCACCAGAGAAGCCAGGAGTTTGCGCTGGTTCCTCACTGCATCCTCCAGGAATTGGTACCTGAGGGCAGAAAGAGGTGGGCCTGGGCGCTGGACACAGAAGTCCCCCCTGCCACCACCACTACAACCCCCCCCCAAAACTCCCCGGCCCCACCGCAGGACTCACTGGTGGTCCTTGTGGGCGTTGAGCTGGCAGTCTCGGCAGGTGAGGGTGTCACAGCTCTCACAGAACAGCACGAGGGGCTCATGCTTGTGCACATTGCAGTACACTGTGCGCTCGCCATCTCTGGACTTGGCTGGCCCTGGGGAATGGGTACCGTAAGGAGGGAGCACAACCTCAGCATGTCCAACTCTGGGCCTCACTTCCTGCCTGTCCTGTAGCCCTGGACTACCTACTGGGAAAACCCAGGAGCCCCGCAAGAGCACAGGCCCCAGCGACCAGACCCTTGCTCTCAAAACTTCCTGTCCCAAGCCTAACCAAGAGACCGCCCCCTCCAGCTTCTGGCAGTGTGAGGATAATGGCCTTTGACAGAAGACCTCCCCCGTACTGGTCCCTCTACTGGAACCTTCTCCAGGTAGACACTCAAAAGAGCTCCTCCGCCTCCGAACCCCCCAACTTGGTTCCCTTTCTCTTCCACTCACAGCAGGCTCTGTCCAGCAGGGGGGCTTTCTGGCTACTGAGGCATCCCGGGCACGAAGAACATTTGCTTTCTGGCATAGACAGAAAGCGAATCAGGGCCTAGAGGCACCACTCAGGCAGCTTCCTCAGGAGCCATGCCTGCTGACCTCCCCTCTTCTTTGATAAGAGAAGGCTGTGCACCTTACAAGCCACAGATGGCCTTGCAGAGCCTCCTCAGGCTGGTAGAGATGAAGTGTCAGGCCCCCTTGGGGGGGAGGGGGAAGGTGGCAGTGCTGTTATACTACCCAAAGACCAATATACCATGTTGACAACCCCCTCCCCACCCAGAGCCTGTCACCATCGGAAAGCTGCTTGGGAGTCTGTTCTACTTTCCTCCCCAATCCCAAAAACATCCTGGCTATACTAACCCAGCCTGAGATGCGACCAAGATACAAACCAGACCTTAATTCCTTCAATATTAACTCGTCCTGCACCCTGAACTTTGCCTAAAATCCAGGATTCCCTGCCTGTCCTTCCTCACTCCTCATGCCCCACAGCCACCACCACCATCCTCATCTTCCCACCGAGTGGCCTTTTGATAGTTACACTGGCAGTTCCAGTCCTCTGTGCTGGAACTGCCAGTGTAACTATCAAAAGGCCACTTGGAGAAGTTGTAAATCAAAAACTGGGCTAGACTCAGAAAACTAACAAGTCGCTCGCCATACGACTGCCATCACATTCCCATTAAGTCTGGAAATACCCAGCTGCGCTTTAAGAAATCTGCACCCCAAAGATAAAACACTTCCAGGACTGTCAGTAACGGCCTGAGGGCCCATAGCTTGTCAAGACACTGTGACCCAGAGACCTTTCTCCTACAGAGCCTTACAGCAGGTGCCAGGGAACCCCAGGTCAAGGAGGCCCCTCACATCTCTCTCCAAACACCCTGCGTTTCCCTGTCTGCACACGCACAACACAGGGTTGGGGGAGAGGGGGGCACTGGGCGGGGCCTCCCCTGGTGAGCTTCCTTGAACCCTCTACATACCCAGAGGCACAATAAGGTAGGTCCCTGTGCACTTCTCCTGTCCCCTGCCTGGGGCCTCCTCCCACCCCCAACCTGGACCAAATAACCAGAGCCCAAACCTCCTGATTTTGAGTTCAGCCAACAGGCCTTTCAGGTAGTGCCCCCTAGTGAAGCTCCTGGGACACATCCACCATCTGCAACCCACATGAGCAGCTGAGAACTTAAGTAGAAGGGCAGCCCAGGCCCCCCCTTCTGCCTTGTGTACCAGTGGAGCGCACGGTGTGGTCCTTGGTGTACTTCACTCGCTGGTGTGCCTCCACACACGTCTCACACAGTGGCTCAGAGCACTCCACACAGTAGCTGGTGGCTGGGGCATTATCCTCACAGCTAGTGCAGCACTGCCAAGAAAAGGCAGAGTCAGGAAACAGAACCACCTGAAAGGCCCACATTTACAATCCAGGAAACGTTTTGTTAAGCAGTGCCTTTACCTAGCCTAGGCAGCCTAACCAGATGCTCAGTGTCGGAAGAGTAAACCTTGGAGATACAACCATGCCCCTGAGCCCAGACCTCCTGATGGTTGCTAGAATGGAACATACCTGATTCGCATCCTGGGAGTCAGTGGCAGCCTTGCTGCCACTGTCGCGCATAAAATAATTCTCCACAATATCTTTGGAGAAGCACTGCTGCTTGCACACAGGACAGTCCACGACTGCTAAGAGTAAAAAGATTGAAACCATTCCATGTTCACATGCATATTATAACCCCATCGCCCCACTGGACCCCGGCCTCCATCTCCCTCCCATGCTGGGCCGGATCTCCCTTCCCAGAAAAGGAGCCAAGGCCTTCTTTCATCGAACTTAAAGAACACGCCCCATCTCAGAGCCCAGCCGAGCACTCTCCGAGACCCTATCCTCTCGCCTAGCCGATTCACCCGCCATCGCGACGCTGAGCACAAACACCCAATCTGCGCGCCAGGTCGAGGTCGAAAGCTGCGGGGTAGGAGGAGGGGGCCCCACTGTACACACCCGCTCCGTCGCCCGCCGCGCCGCCGTCACCCGAGCTGTTGGCGACCGAAGGCGCCGGGGTCCCAAGGCAGGCGCTGCAAGCCGAGTGCAGACAGGGCAGCAAGCGCGGCTCCCTCTCGGGCCGCAGACGTTCCCGGCACACGCCGCAGTGTTCCAGCAGCTCCAGCGCCTCGCCGCCGCCCCCAGCGGGCGATGAGGCCGAGGCCGAGGCCGAGGCCGAGGCCGCGGCCGCGGCCGCGGCCGGGGTGCGCTTTTCGCCGCCCGCCGAGCCCTCACCCGGGCCCGGGCTGCCCGAGGCGGCTGTCGCCGTCGCCGCCGCCGCGGCAGCTGCTGCCGAGGCCGCCATCCACACGCTGCCGGGGGCGCCCAGGGGGGGAGGAGGGGCAGGGGGACCGCCGCGCAGGCGCAGACACACTCGCCGCCAACTGCTGGGTCGCGGCCACAGCCGGCGCCGCCGCCGCGAGGCCAAGCGCCGCCACGCGCCTCCTGGGCTTCCGCCCGCTGCGCGCAGGGCGCTGCCGAGGCACGGCCAGCCGCTGCCTGCTCGCCTCCCGCCGCCGCCCGCGCTTCCTTCTCAGTGGATGCGGAATCCCAAGACACACACAACACGAACAACCGCTCACCCGCGCGCCCGCTCGCAGAAAGAGCCCCGGTTGGGGGGCGGGACAGAAATAACTGGCGCCGACGCCGTTGCGCACGCGCGCTGGGTGCCTTGAGCTTGGGGGCGGGGCACGGGCCGACCGCTAAAGACGAGGCAGCGAGTACGCACGCGCCTGAGTTGGATCCTCCTCCTACCTTCTGGCACCACCTCGGCACCGCCCGTGCGGCAGGGGCGGGGCATCAGTGACGCCACAGCTGCAACTTAGTCCCCGCCCATGATTGTTACAGAGTGCTCCACCTCGCCTCGGGCCTCATCTTCATGCCGCTGTGCTGCGCACGCCTATTGGCAGCCCCGGCCTCCACCTCAATGCCCGCCTCTTTGGCGGCCTGGAGAAGGCTCCAGTCGCAGCATTAATAAGAGTTCGGGAGGGGGGCGGGGCCAAGACCTGGAGGCGATGGTAGGCGGGAGAGAGGGGCGGAGGGTTCCCATCTCTGAAAGAGGTTGCATTCTGATCCGGTAGGCCGACTTTTCGGTTTTAACCTTTTCATTGTTTAACCGGAGGAACACTGAAACCTGCCCAAATCAAATAGGTCCCAAGGGGCTACAGAGCGGCGAGTCTGAGATGATGCCTGGCCCACCAAGCGCCCTTTCCAGTCTCCAGCCAGCAGCTATGCCGACTTCGATGCTTTTCCAGGTGGCTGAACTGAACCTCAAAGGTGGTGTAGTTCTAAGGAAGGAAGCAGGGTTGGAGGAGTGAATCCTGTCTGACGGGGTTGGTTCTTGAGAGGATGCAGAGACTGGGGGCTTGGGCGTCCATCCCCAAGATACTACAGCTCGGAATCTCCCAGGCTCGCACATGCCGAAGATGAAGGGAGAGCAGGCGCCGCCTAGCTCCTCAGGCGTCCGCTGGTGGCGGCGGAGGCGTGCCTGGCCCAGGAGGGCCGGGCGTGGCCTTTGTTCCCGGAGGGGGTTGGGGGCCATGGGGCTTTGTCTTTGCGCGGGTCTTTGTTCCAGCCCTGGCGCTGCCCCCAAATCCCGTCTCCTCCCCGCCTCCTTAGCGGCGTCTGGTGGGGCCACGCCCCCTCCCCGCCCCTCCTCCCTCCAAGACGCTATCCGCGGACCCTTGTTTTCTTTCTCTGATAATTAGGAAGGAAAGTTGGTAGCTGACCGGCATAAGGGTGAGATGTGGCGTTCTTTAATAATATTTGCTGGGGCCGGCTGAGTGGCGTGGTGGTTAAGCGCTGGCCTGGGAAGCCAGCGGCCCCGGTTCGGTCCCACATATGAGGGCCAGTGACACTGCTCTCAAAAAAAAAACACAAAAAAAACATTAATTGAAAAAAAAAAATAATAATATTTGCTGGATATTTGGACGACACTGCCCTACACTGGGCCCCAGAATCACAGAGGAAGGGGGCGTAATCCATACCTACCCTGTCCTCTGCGGCAGACGAGGGTGGGAGGTGGGAGGACGTGGGTAAGGGACAAGAGAGTCAAAAGAAGTAGTTGATGGCAAAGAATGTAGACATGGACTTCCGTAGGTGCTGTCCCCAAACACCTGCAGGAAGGATAGACAGTTAACGCAGAAACAAGTGCAAAGGCCCTGAAGCAGACAGGGCACATAGGGAGCAGGGAAGTGAGCATGGATGCACAATACCGGGAAGTTGCTAGACAGCTACCTGGTTACAGGTCCTTCACTAGACTCTGGCAGCTAGTGCTGTGGTTTCTACCGACTGCCAAGGCCCACCCTTTTCTCTCTAAACTGTCCCCCCTTCCTCCTTCTGGGCCCTGGACCTTCCCAATACATGGCAGCCACACAGACAGAGTGCCAGCAGCAGCCAGTCCCCTTGTTAAAATGGGGAAATAAAGGCTTCTGGAAGTGTCAAGACAGCGTTGGAACGGGGATGGGGATGATCAACTGGAAACCAGGATCAGGCACACTCGGGCAAAAGGGGCCATCCCAAGACTAGCTGAACTAGAGTGGGCATACAAGAGGGCAAGTCCAGGGCAGAACCCTCACTTAGAGTTCCTCTCTAAAGAGTCAGTCTATCAAAAGGTGCAGAAGACACAGGTACATCTTGGCTCTGCCCCCTTTCCCCCATTAGGCCAGTCAGTGTCATTTATGCTCTCATCCCCCATGCTCCTTGCCCACCCTTTACAGCATCTCACCCTTCTCAATCCTGGTTCATTAGAAACTGTCTACATCCTGGTTTTGCAGACAGGTTTCAAGGGGTGAGAGAATATATAGGAATCGTTCATTCTGCACCAAGGGCAGCCAAGGCCTGCAGGCAGCCACCTTCTCTCTCCCTCTCCCACACCACACCTGCACCTGGCTTGCCCTCCAATCTTTAGGTGTCACCCCCAAAGCCATTTCCCAGGGAGATTTTGTGGTTGTATCACTCCAACCTCTACTCCGTCTGCACAGATTTCATTAGGGAACTAGACAGTTGTGATAGTTGTAGAACGTTATGAATGTACTTAATGTCTCTGAATTGTATGCTTTAAAATAAATAAAAAGGACATTTCATGTGGTGTGTGTTTTACCACATCAGATCTTGATAAGAGCCTTAGGGTTGTGGCTGGTTTCTCTCTTCCTACACATTTCAACTACAGGGAATCACAAAGACAGGCACTCCTGAGCTCTGAGCAACAGGATCACCGGTTTGATTCCCACATAGCTCAGTGAGCTGTGCCTGAGCTGAGCTGCCGCCGAGCTGCCAACAGGTGGCAGAATGGCTCAGCTAGTGAGACCGCGTGCTCCTAACAACAAGGTTGCTGGTTCAACTCCCTCGTGGGATGGTGGTCTACGCCCACCCACAACCAAGATTGAACATGGCATCTTGAGCTCAGCTGCCCTGAGCAAATGATGAGTCGCCAGATTGCTCAGTGGTTAGAGCGTGCGCTCTTAGCAACAAGGTTTCTTGTTCAACTCCTGCATGGAATGGTGGGCTATGCCCATCCGCAACTAAGATTGAACATGGCACCTTGAGCTGAGCGTCTGCGAGCTGACTGGGGCTGGCCCGATGGCCACTGGACTTGGAGCTGAGCTAGCTGTGCCCTCCACAACTAAGATTGAAGGACAACAACTTGGCTGTTCCCCTTCCCCAATTCCCCAACACTGTTCCCCTTTCCCAATTTCCCAATTTAAAAAAATGTTTAAAGAAAAAAAAGAATGGAAAACAGGTTACAGAATTTACATTAGATGGCATACAGCAACCAAAACAATTGGCAATTATCAAAATTCCAGGACATTCTAAGGCCACCACCATGGAAGCAAAAGAAAAATGAAAGCAAAAGAAAATAATTTAGCTAATACTGCAGGTAGACCAGCAGCAATAATCAACCAAATTATCCAGACTTGAGAATGTTTCTTCTCCCTACTAAATCAATAAAAGAATCTCTTGTATAGTTCCAATGCACAGCTGCAGAAGAAGAAAAGAAAACATAGCAACAAAAGGAGGAACTTTAACCCAAACAGATATATAGCTTAGTATGTACATGGGTGCTTGTAAAGATGGTTTCATGGAATAAAGAATATTAGAGGGCTGGCCGAGTGGCTTGTTGGTTAAGAGTTGGCTTGGGAGCAAAGCTCTGAGCAGCAGGGATGCCAGTTTGGATCCCACATGGGCCAGTGACGCTGCACCCTCTACAGCTAAGATGGTGAACAACAGCTCAACCTGGAGCTGGGCTGCTGTGAGTCGCCAGCGACTGCATAGGCTACAATGGAGCTGCGGTGGACTGCCGTGAGCTACCGTGCTCAGCTGGCAGCCGGCATGATCTGCTGTCAGCCACAGTGAGTGGCCTTCCAAGAGCCGGTGACCAATCTGCCTCAGCTGGGAAGAGCACAATGATCACAATACCAACATGGGCCAGTGAAGCGACATCCTCCACAACTAGACTGAAGAACAAAAAGACAGCAACTTCTCTGTTCCCTTTCCCCAATTCCTCAATGCTGTTTTCTCCCCCAATTCCCTAATAAAATCTTTTAAAAAACAAAAAAGTTGGCTTGGGAGCGCAAGCTCTGAGCAGCAGGGCCGCCGGTTGGGATCCCACATGGGCCAGTGACGCTGCGCCCTCTACAGCTAAGATGGTGAACAACAGCTGGACCTGGAGCTGGGCTGTCGTGAGTCACCGGTGATGGCGTAGGCTGCAGTGGGCTGCAGTGGACTGCCGTAAACTACCGTGAGCAGCTGGCAGCCGGCGTGAGCTGCTGTGAGCCACTGTAAGCGGCTGTTCACTGGCTGGCGACCGATCTACCTCAGCAGGAAAGAGTGCAATGATCATAATACCAACATCTGCCAGTGAAGCAACATCCGCCATATGTAGACTGAAGGACAAAAGGGACAGCAACCCCCTTCCCCAATTCTCCAACGCTGTTCCCTCCCCTAATTCCCCAATGAAAATCTTAAATAAAAAATAAAAAAAAAGGGACGGCCGAGTGGCGCATTGGTTAAGCGCTGGTTTTGGGATGCCAGCGGCCCTGGTTCGGATCCCACATGAGGGCCAGTGACACTGCCCTCTACAGCTAACAACAGCTCCACCTGGAGCTGGGCTGTGCGAGCCCCGGTGATGGTGTGGGCTGCAGCCCCTGCTGCAGTGGGCTGCCATAGGCTACAGTGAGTGGCTGGCAGCCAGCGTGAGCGGCTGGCAGCCAGCGTGAGCTGCCAATAGCCGCAGTGAGCGACATCCAGAGGCCAGCGACCGATCTGCCTCATCCGGGAAGAGCGCAATGACGATACCAACAGTGAAGCAACATCCTCCGCAACTAGACTGAAGAACAAAAAGACAGCAACTTGTCTGTTCCCTTACCCAATTCCGCAATGCTGTTCCCCTCCGCCAATTCCCCAATAAAATCTTTAAAAAATAAAAATAAAAATAAAAAATAAATAAAAAAAAGAATATTAGAGACCTCCTACTGTAACTCATAAAGTATATAGCAGATGTTCTATCTGTCCAAAATATAACCTTGGAAAGTTACTCCATGGGATCCGAAGACATTTACCATTTCTTTTAAGTTAATTTGAGGCATGGTAATTGGATTTTATCCAAATGCCACTATCTCAAGGATTCAAATATGTGTTAGTCATGATTTGTATGTTGTATCACTGGGTTGAGACATTCCCTTGCAAGAGAGTAATAGCTTTAATGACAGGTAAGTTATTCTTGGAAAAAAATATAATCCCCAATTGGAGAATTCCCTGTGAGTTACATAGTAACTGAGGGACACATTTCACTGATAATATATAATACAAATACATAATATAATCTATTTATAATATTTGGATTTATTTTACAGCATTTTCATTATGCTTATCACCATAGTCCTCTGGATTGGTAAAATGGTAAATTAAAACTCAGCTGGGTAAACTGGCAGAAGCTTTTAATCTCCCTTGGCCAAAAGCCCTCCTTATAGTGCTTCTCAACCTGAGGTGTACTTTTTTTTTTTTTTTGAGGGCAGTGTCATTGGCCCTCATATGTGGGACCCAAATCAGGGCCGCTGGCTTCCCAAGCCAGCGCTTAACCACTGCGCCACTCAGCCAGCCCTGAGGTGTACTTTTTTTCATAAACACAGGCTTTCTCCTCATTAGTCATTGTTCACCCTATGTGAATGGATATGTGAACCAACCTTACTAAAAGGAGACATTCTAGGGGTGGCCGAATGGCTCGGTTGGAGTGCGTGCTATTAACAACAAGGTTGTTGGTTCTATTCCCACATGCGATGGTGGGCTCACACACACACACACACATACACACAACTAAAGATTGAACACAGCACCTTGAGCTGAGTGGCTGCAAGCTGCAGACAGGCAGCTGGATGGCCCAGTTGGTTAGAGCCCGTGGTCTTAACTACAAGGTTGCCGGTTTTATTCCTGCATGGAATTATAGACTTGTCCCTCCCCTCCTGCCCCAAAACTAGCCTGAAAGCGGCAACTGGAATTGGAGCTGAGCTGCGCCCTCCACAACTAAGATTGAAGAACAACAAATTGACTAGGAGCTGATGAGTTCTGGAAAAATGCAATGTTCCCTCCCCAATTCCCCAATAAAATCTTTAAAAAAAAAAAAGAGGGAGACATTCTATATTATTATCAAGGACTTATCAATTATCTTAAAGAAATTTAATAAATTAGAAACTGGTTCACTTCAGTGTGCTCCCAGGAGATGAACACTTCAAAGAACACGACTCACAACCAGGAGATTTTGTCCACTGGACAAGACATCAATTAAAGATTCTCCAACCTTGTTGGAAAGGGACCTATTAGTTGATATTAAAGATTCTTCAGGGATGGGAAGCCACCGATATCAGGAGTACACAGCTATCCCAAGACATCAAGAAGGCCTGTATACCTACATAATTGATATTGAACTTAACCATTTGTTTAATTGTCTTTACCTGTCTGCTAATAGTAATAGTAATAATGATAGTTATACTTGTTCTTTAGGCTTTTCTCAAACGCTGTATTTATATAGCCCAACTGTAAATAATTGCTGAAGGTATATAAGATAACTTTTTTATATTATCAATAATACTATTTTTATGGTTTTGAAATTTAGAAGGAATGTTATTGTAGAAGGAAAACAGAAATGTGTATTGTTGAGAGAAGTTAAAAGGAAGTAGTTTGTCCTGGTAAGGAGACAAACTCAGAAGGACAAGTGGAGTTGTAGAAGGTTAGTGGAAAAAAAATATTAAGAAAGGAATTTTATATATATGAATATTAAAATCCAATTATGCTTACCGCCCAACTCCACAAAGACTACTAACTATACTAATTCAGATAGAAACTGAAGTGCATGTATTTTTTAAAATAAATTTTATTGGGGAACAGTGTGTTTTTCCAGGACCCATCAGCTCCAAGTCAAATCATTGTTTCCTTTTTTAAGATTTTACCGGGGAATTGGGGAAGGGGAACAATGTTGGGGAACCAGGGAAGGGAAAACAGACAAGTTGTTGTCCTTCTGTTCTTCAGTCTGGTTGTGGAGCACATTACTTCACTGGCCCATGTTAGTATCATCATTGTGCTCTTCTCGATTGAGGCAGATCAGTCACCGGCTTCTGGACAGCAGCTCATAGCGGCTCTTGGCAGCTCACACCAGCTGCTGGCCACTCATGCTGACGGCCACTCACTGTAGCCTATGGCAGCCCACTGCAGCAGGAGCTACAGCTATGCCATCCCTGGGACTCACAGCAGCTCAGCTCTAGGTGGAGTTGTTGTTCACCATCTTAGCTGTAGAGGGCAGTATCACTGGCCCTCATATTTGGGACCAGAACTGGGGCTGCTGGCTTCCCAAGCCAGCGCTTAACCACCGCACCACTCGACTGGTCCCAAGCCAGCTCTTAACCAATGCGCCACTCAGCCAGCCCAAGTCATTGTTTTCTTTTCTTTTCTTTTTTCAGACATTTTTTATTGGGGAATTGGGGGAGGGGAACAGACAAGTTGCTGTGCCTTTGTTCTTCAGTCCAGCTGTGGAGGATGTTGCTTCACTGGCCCATGTTGGTATTATCATTGCACTCTTCCCAGGTGAGGCAGTTGCTCACCGGCCATTGGATGGCGGCTTATGGTGGGTCACGGCAGCTCACAAAAGCACATGCCAGCTGCTGGCCAGCCCCACTGCAGCCTATAGCTGTACAGTGCTCAGGGTCACTGGCCCTCATATGTGGTGCTGATAAAACCAATGGTTGCCAGTTTGATCCCTGCATGGGCCACTGTGTGCAGGCTGAGTGGTGCCTTAGTTAACAGCTAGCTTGGGATGCCAGCGGCCCCGCTTTGGATCCCAAATATGAGGGCCAGTGACACTGTCCTCTACAGCTAAGATGGTGAACAACAGCTCCACCTGGAGCTGGGCTGCTGTGAGTCCCCGGGATGGCATAGCTGCAGCCCCTGCTGCAGTGGGCTGCCATAGGCTACATACAGTGAGTGGTCGGCAGCCAGCGTGAGTGGCTGGCAGCCGGTGTGAGCTGCCAAGAGCAGCTGTGAGTGGCCGTCCAGAAGCTGGTGACCGATCTGCCTCCCCCGAGAAGAGCACAATGATGATACCAACATGGGCCAGTGAAGCAACGTCCTCCACAACTAGACTGAAGAACAAAAAGGATAGCAACTTGTCTGATCCCCTTACCCAGTTCCCCAACGCTGTTCCCCTCCCCCAATTCCCCAATAAAAATCTTGAAAAAAAAAAAGGCGGGGGAAAGGCAAAAAAAAACAAGAAACTTATTTTAAAAAAGTCAACTATACCATCGTAGCATGAAAACAATATGCAACCAATGACCATGACTGTGCCCCAATAAAATAAAAAAAGAAAAAAAGTGTGTCTACCTATTTTGCTTTTTATCCGATCCCAGAGATTTCTCTACTTTGCTTTCTCCCACCCCCTTAATCTCAATCAATAGATTTCATGTAGCCATCTTTCTTTGATTCTAATTTTAAAATAAGTTGCAAGACGGCCATTTTCCGGAGCATTTTCTGGTAGCGAAACTTGTGGGGTTTTTTATTCTGTTTTTTCTTTTTTTTTTTTTTTCTGAGGGCAGTGTTACTGGCCCTCATATGTGGGACCGAACCAGGGCCGCTGGCTTCCCAAACCAGCACTTAACCACCGCGCCACTCGGCCGGACCCTTCCGGAGCATTTTCTACATCCATTAAGACTTTGCTTCCCAGCAATTGTCATCAGTTTGGCTCAAATAAACTCTTATAAACTTTCTCTTAGGCTGGATGCTTTTTGTTGACAGCTTCTTCCAGCTTTTGGTGGCTCCAGGGGTCCCTGGGCTGTGGCTGTACCATATTAGTCTTTGAGACCAGCACCTTCCTATTGCCTTTTTCTCTGTGTGCCCTTGCTGTGGCCTGAACTGTGTCTGCTCCAAAATACACGTATTGAAGCTCTGACCATGTGATAGTATTTGGAGATGGAGCCTTTGTGATGTAATTAGTGTTATGTGGGGTCAAGAGGGTGGGGCCCTCATGATGGGATTGGTATCCTATTAAGAAGAGACACCATTTATATGCAAAAACAAACCAAAAAAACCATTACATTGTGACTTTGCTGTATTCTATTTTGCCTTTGTAATCATTTATATGCGAGCAAAAAAAAAAAAAAAAAAAAAAAGAGAAGAGACACCAGAGAGCAGCTTGCTGTGGTCACCATCAGAGATCATGTGAGCACAACAATATGGCAGCCTCCTACAAGCCCAGAGAAATGGCCTCAGAATGAAACCTCTCATGCCAGTACCTTGATCTTGGACTTCCCAGCCTCCAGAGCCATGAGAAGTAAATTTCGGTGGTTTATGTCACCCAATCTATGTATTTGATTATGGCAGCCTGTCAGACTAAGACAGTTGTCAAGTTTTCCTCTGCCTTGCTCCTCCAATAAGGATGTATGTGAATTCAAGTAATTCATGGGTAATTTCTCCATTTCTAGATCTTTAAGTACAATTGCTAAGATCCTTAATCGTTATGAGGTAATACTCCCAGATTTCAGGGATTAGGATGTGTATATCCCTGGAAGGCATTTTCTCCGCCTACTGCAGACCACATTTCAGCTAGACAAACCCATCCCCAAGAGCAGAAGGAGTTGTCCAGAGCTCCACAACCTGTATGAGTCTAACCCAGTTCTGGTCTCAGTGAGTGCCTTCACCCTTCCATGGGCTGCTTTCCCGAGGAATCTGTGTCCCCCAGGGAGGGTGAGGAGGGAAAGGATAGGAACCTTCCAAAGCCTGAAGTGTCATTCCTTTCCCTGCAGAGAGGAACCAAAGGAGATGACTGATTCGAGGACTGTACAGAGAAAGTCCCAGGTGAGCCTGGAACATCTTGTTATGTCACAAAATAAGACCCAAAGAATTAAAGGAACATGTTAACAGGACACAGAAGCCAAATCTGATTGTCAACATAAGAAATGTCCAAACCTGTTGGAGTATTTTTGTAAGTTGATTTGAGCCAAACTGACGACATACGCCAAGGAGCAAGATCTCAAGTGCTCTGGAGAATGACAGTTTTGCAGCTTCTTTTATGCATTTTTATTTTATCTTATTTTATTGTATTTTATTTTATTTTATTTTATTTATTTTGGAACAGTGTGCTTTTCCAGGACCCATCAGCTCCAAGTCAAATAGTTGTTTCAATCTAGCTGTAGAGGGCGCAATTCAGTGGCCCATATGGGGATTGAACCATCAACCTTGGTGTTATGAGCACTGCACTCTAACCAACTGAGCTAACCGGCAGCCCCCTCTTTTATGCATTTGACATTAAGGAGGGGACATAAGGAATTTTGGAGAAAGCAAGGCAGGGATGGATTACAGGACAGTTAACCAGATTATGTGCTCTCCTGAAGGTTAATGACCCCTTTTAGGCATATTATTTCTGGCATTATAAAGGTGTGATAACCTAGATGCACAGGAACAATGGACAGGGCTGGTTTAAAATGTTTCACTAAAGAAGTTACAGACCTGGTGCGTGACTACTCACCATGACCTGCCTAGGTAAGAATTTATGATCTTATCACCCTGTGAGGTTACTTTCCCTAGAACCCCACTTTTTTCATTCTAATGATGATATATATAACTCAAGCATCAGAAAAGAAAAGATTGTCATTGACTGATCACATTGAATCCACCCTATCTGTGAGTCCTAAAGGGTTCTCAAAAAAAGAGAAAAATAAGCCCATCTGTCACCACATGATACCACTTTTACGCCAGCCTCTCACTCTGATAATTCAGCACTGATTCTGCCTTCCCAAGGGAACCTATTTCAGAGGAACATATGATCCCAGTTCTTGCTTAGATAATTACATGCTAAAATTCGAAAAACATCATTCTCCAACCCATAATGAGATTTCTGAGCAGGCCAGAATTATCTACTGTATACACTATGAGGTGAATGGAGGGTATAGTGTCAATGTGGACATGTGGGGTAGACACATGAGTGTGCAGTAGACCGTCAGGCTGTTGTTATGGACCAAGCAAGTAGCCCCTCCCACTGAAAAACTTTTAAGTTTTCTTTCGTATAGAAATTTTAAGTCTCCTTCTCCCTAGTTTCTTAGTTCCTTAACTGCTGAGTGATCAAAGCCAGGGGATTAGTGATCACTCTTCTAACCAGTTTCTGAATCCTAGACTAAAGATTGCTCCTACCCTGATTCATAGAAGTCTCCTATCCCCCTGCTTCTTGATTGTTTTGTAAATCAGTTTCTTAATCATAAACAATAGATTGTTTTTAATCTGAATCATAAATGTCTCCTACTCTTGCTTCAAATAACTACTTAAAAGCTTGTGACTTCCAGGGCCGGTGGAGTGGAGTGTTGGTTAAAAGTTGGCTTGTGAGGGCCGGCCGAGTGGTGCGGTGGTTAAGCGTTGGCTTGGGAAGCCAGTGGCCCCCGGTTCGGTCCCACATGTGAGGGCCAGTGACACTGCCCTCAGAAGGAGAAAAAAAAAACAGAAGTTAGAATGGCTTGTGAGGGCCGGCTGAGTGACGCATTGGTTAAGAGCTGGTTTGGGACACCAGGAGCCCCCGTTCGGATCCCACATATGATGGCCAGTGACACTGCCCTCTACAGCTAACAAGAGCTCCACCTGGAGCTGGGCTGTGTGAGCCCAGGCGATGGTGTAGGCTGCAGCCCCTGCTGCAGTGGGCTGCCATAGGCTACAGTGAGTGGCCGACAGCCAGCGTGAGCTGCCAATAACTACAGTGAGTGACCATCCAGAGGCCAGCAACTGATCTGCCTCATCCGGGAAGAGCGCAATGACGATACCAACATGGGCCAGTGAAGCAACATCCTCCGCAACTAGACTGAAGAACAAAAAGACAGCAACTTGTTTGTTCCCCTTCCCTGATTCCCCAACGCTGTCCCCCCCCGCCAATTCCCCATAAAACCTTTAAAAAAAAAAAAAAGAAGAGTTGGCTTGTGACGCCAGCTCTGAGCATCAGGGCCCCGATGCAGATCCCACATGCGGGCCAGTGACACTGAGCACTCTACAGATAAGATGGTGAACAACAGCTCGACCTGGAGCTAGGCTGCTGTGAGTCATTGGAGATGGTGTAGACTGTAGTGGGGCTGGCCAGCAGCTGGCGTGCGTTTTTGTGAGCAGCCATGAGCAGCCGTCCAATGGCCGACTAGCGACAACATCAGCCGGGAAGAGTGCAATGATAATACCAACATGGGCTAGTGAAGCAACATCCTCTACAACTAGACTGAAGAACAAAAGCACAACAATTTGTCTGTTCCCCTCCCCCAACTCCCCAATAAAATCTTAAAAAAAAAAAAAAAAAAAAGGCTTGTGACTTCCTAACATCCCCCAAGCCATTCTGGACCTAACTCTTGGACAATTCCATTCCAGAGACTAAAAAGGTTTTAACATATCCCCAAGCCAGTAAGCCTAATGATTTTTTTCCAAACTCATTCTGGGTCCAGCTCCTGGACAACTGTGGCCACCTGAGTGACCGGTTGAATGGCCACAGGCTCCATAAGAGCTAATGGATTTATTAATTAAAGTCTATTTTTCCTCATTCAGGAGCCTTGGGGATACAGGTGATACCCCAGCAAGATTGCCAGTCACAACCAAAGTAGCCAATATGGTCTTCCAGGCAGATGTTGAGGCCCCTTCCTCTCATCTGAGATCAGCTAGGGTGAAAGTTCCATGAATTCCCCAACAGGCAGGGACACCTCTATGCCCCTGCCCAGCAGGAAGAAGATACAGAAGAAAAGACCTCCTGTCCCTCAACTTCCCATAGAGATTTTATGAGGATCTCGTCTCTCAAGGGGAAAACAAGACAGGCAGTTAGAGGCAGGCTTGGGTCTCTGCATTCCTGCATGTCCAACACAACCCAAGTTGTGTTGTAGAATGCGACTGGCCAAAAGACCGCCCCTCACCACTCTAAAACTTCCCCTTTTCATTGTAATATCTATCTCTGAGGGGAAACAAATAGGTACAAAATACCCAACTAGATTAGGCTAGTCTATCACACCTGCACAATCTAAAAAGCTGAGGTACTAGCATATTGTCAATCACAGGTGTCAATCAAGCGGTCCCACACCCAGAGAGAAACAGTCCACTCTAGAGAAAAAGGGATAAAAATGCCAAGTCCTGGCCAGTCAGCGCCTTTTGAGCTTCTTCCTTTGCTTGGTCCATTCCAAACTCTTTGGAGTGTAATTTGTCTTCTAACAATGGGCCCTTGAGCCATTCTCTACTGCCCTGGCTCACTTCTATTTCTTTGAAGTGTACTATCTCTTCTAATAAACTGCTTTTTCACTACTTTGCCGTATCTCGTTCAATTCTTTGCTTGAGACGCTGAGAACCTAGACATCGTGCCTAGAAGGGCCCACTCTCCAGCAACACTGTCACATTAGAGTCAGCAACACAGATCCTACATGGTATGCAATGGGAATGCACCCAACATGCTCTGTGAGATGTTCTAGCCAACAACGTTCGGCCTGAAAACCAACTCTTTAGATCTAACTTCCGGTCTACGGAACTAAAGAGGATGTCAGAGGGAGGGAGAGCAGCTGCCAGTGTGCCCATCCAGAAGGTGGGGATGTTCTGCCAGCAGCCAGGACCCGCTGATCTCCAGCAATTCTCAAAGAGGGGGCTGTAAATCTCTAGCCTGACACCAGATTAGTAGTTCCAAATATGTACAAATGGGCTGGACAATAAGCTCATGAAAAGACTCTGTACATAATTAGTCATTAGGGAAATGCAAATCAAACCACTATGAAAATACTGATTAGGGTATGATGAGGAAGAAGTATTTGACAGCATCATCAATAATGAGGTTCGCTACCCCCGATTCCTGTCAGCTGAAGCCATTGGCATCATGAGCAGGCTGCTGAGGAGGAATCCAGAGCACAGGCTGGGGTCCAGCGAGAGGGATTCAGAGGATGTCAAGAAACAGCCCTTTTTCAGGACCCTGGGCTGGGACGACCTGCTGGCCTGGCTCTTGCCACTGCCCTTCGTGCCCACGCTGTCAGGCCTCACGGATGTCAGCAACTTCGATGAGGGAGGCCCCCACACTGAGCTTGCCCTGCGATGCGCTGCCCCTCACAGCTACTGGGCAGGCAGCCTTCCGGGACTTCGACTTCGTGGCTAGGGGCTGCTAGCCCTCTCCCCTACCCCTGCCCCAACCCAGCTGTTAGTAGTTTTTAAGAAGGCCTTTGGGGTTTGCGCCCCTCTGTTAAAGTTTTTTTTGTTTTTTGTTTTTTTTTTTAAAAGAAGGCCCGGCCGAGTGACTCAGTTGGTTAAGAGCTAGCTCAAGAGTGCGAGCTGAGGGCCGGCCAAGTGGCACATTGGTTAAGAGCTGGTTTGGGGATGCCAGCGCCCCAGTTCAGATCCCATGTATGAGGGCCAGTGACACTGCCCTCTACAGCTAACAACAGCTCCACCTGGAGCCGGGCTGTGCGAACCCCAGCGATGGTGTAGGCTGCAGCCCTTGCTGCAGTGGGCTGCCATAGGCTACAGTGAGTGGCCGGCAGCCAGCCAGCATGAGCTGCCAATAGCCGCGGTGAGCGACATCCAGAGGCCGGCGACCGATCTGCCTCATCCGGGAAGAGCACAATAACGATACCAACATCCTCCACAACTAGACTGAAGAACAAAAAGACAGCAACTTGTCTGTTCCCCTTCCCTGATTCCCCAACCCTGTTCCCCTCCCCCAATTCCCCAATAAAAATCTTTAAAAAAAAAAAAAAGAGTGCAAGCTGAGCTCTGAGCAACAGCAGTTTGATGCCCAGCCCAAGCTGAGCTGCTGCTGAGCTGCCAACAGGTGGCAGGATGGCTCAGCTAAAAAAAAAAAATGAAAATACCAATTGATAGCCACTTAGAATGGGTTTTAAAAAATGGACAATTGCAGGCCAGCCGAGTGGCGCATTGGTTAAGCGCTGGCTTGGGATGCCAGCGGCCCTGGTTCGGGTCTCACATATGAGGGCCAGTGACACTGCTCAAAAAAAAAAAAAAAAAAAGGACAATAATTAGATTTGGCAGGGGTGTGGAGAAATTGGAACCCTCCTACATGCTATTGGCAATGTAAAATGGTACAGCCACTATGGGAAAAAGTTTGGTACTTCCTCCAACAGTTATACATAGATTTACCATATGATCCAGGAATTAACTCCCAAGTTCATTCTAGGGAAATTGAAAATAGGTGTTCTAACAAATCCTTATACAGGAATGTTCACAGCAGCACTAATCACAGTGGTCAGAGGTGGAAACAACCCAAATGTCTATCAATTAATGAATGAACAAAACAATGAGGTCTTCCATACAATGGAGTCTTATTCAACCATAAAAAGGAAAAAAGCACTGATGTGCTACAGCATGGATGAATCTTAAAAACATGCAGTGAAAGAAATTTGACACAAAAGACCACATATCATATGAATCTATTTATATGAACTATCCAGAATATGCAATTTCATAGACAGAAGTAGATTAGTGGTTGCCGGGAGCTGGGGGAGGGGATTTGGAGGCCACTGCCAACTGGTGCAGGTTTTTATTTTGGAGTAAACTGTTTTGGACCTAGATGGAGGTGGTGGCTATACAACGTTGTGAGTATACTAAAATCCACTGAATTTTTCACTTAAAAATGTTAATTGTGGGGCTGGCCAAGTGGCTTAGTTGATTAAGAGTTCGCTTAGAGCGCAAGCTCTGAGCAACAGGGCTGCCAGTTCGATTCCGAAATGGGCCAGTGAATGCTGCGCCCAAGCTGAGCTGTTGCTGAGCTGCCAACAGACTACAGGATGGCCCAGCTGGTGTAACAAGATTGCCTGTTAGATGGTAGGCTACGCCCACCCGCAACTAAGACTGAACTCAGCACCCTGAGCTGAGCTGCCACCTGGATGGCTCAGAGGATAGAGCGTGCACTCTTACCAATAAGACTGCTGGTTTGACTCCTGCCTGGGATAGTGACTATGCCCATCCGCAACTAAAATTGAACACAACACCTTGAGCTTAGAGGCCACGAGCTGCAGACAGGAAGCCATGGGCTACTGGCATCTTCCACAACCAAAACTGAAAGAACAACAACTTGGCTGGTCCCCTCCCCCAATTCCCCAACACTGTCTCCCTCTCCCAAATCCCCAATAAAATCTTAAAGAAAAAAAACAGGTTAATTTTCTTATGGAATTTCACCTTCATTTTATTATTTTTATTTATTTGTTTATTTATTTATTTTTAGCTGAGCCATCCTATCACCTGTTGGCAGCTCAGCAGCAGCTCAGCTCGGGCTGGGCATTGAACTGCTGTTGCTCAGAGCTCAGCTCGCACTCTTCTTTTTTTTTGAGGGCAGTGTCACTGGCCCTCATATGTGGGACCCGAACCGGGGCCTGGCGTCCCAAGCCAGCACTTAACCACTGCGCCACTCGGCCAGCCTCAGCTCGCACTCCTGAGGGAGCTCTTAACCAATTGAGCCACTCAGCCGGACCTTTATTTATTTATTTATTTATTTATTTATTTAATTCGCGAATTGGGGGAGGGGAACGGACAAAGTTGCTGTTCTTTTGTTCTTCAGTCTAGTTGTGGAGGACGTTGCTTCACTGGCCCATGTTGGTATTATCATTGCTCTCTTTCCGGGTGAGGCAGATCAGTCGCCGGCCTCTGGACAGCCGATCACGGCGTCTCTTGGCAGCTCATGTCAGCTGCCAGCCACTCGCGCTGGCTGCCGGCCACTCGCTGTAGCTTATGGCAGGGGCTGCAGCCTATGCCATCGCCGGCGACTCATGGCAGCCTAGCTCCAGGTCAAGTTGTTCTTCACCATCTTAGCTGTAGAGGGCACAGCATCACTGGCCCTAATGTGGGATCCAAACTGGGACCCTGCTGCTGCGAGCTGGTGTCCCAAGCCAGCTCCTAACCAACGTGCCACTTGGCTAGCCCTCACCTTAATTTTAAAAGGGGGAGTGGGGCTTTTGGGTCACCAGGGCCCAGCCCTGAATAAGTTCCAGGCAAAGACAAACCAGCCATCAGGGCACATTTGTTGGACAGCTGGTGCCTTGGGGATGTGAACTAGGCGCCCTAAGGGGTGAGTGCTCCCCAGAACACAGGCAAGTAGGAAACCATATTTGTTTTTAAAAGGCTCACTGGGAGGTTAAAAGAGGAGTTAATCTGTATCTTAAACACAAAGAGGGCATGGTGGAGAACAACCCTTATCCTGGGGGACAGGACCAGGTCAGGGTGCTGTTGGCCACCATGGGCCCAGCGGGAAGACAGCAGTGAAGATCAGGGCTGGGAGGTGTTCTGCCTCAGCTGCCACGTCAGCTGGCAGGAAGTGCTTTTCAGGCCAGAAGACAAAGACACAGCTCCTGAATGGAAAACTCTCTAACCAGACAAAATTCACAACCTCTGGGTGGCACAGAAACCAGAGGCACAGTGACCCAGATCTCATTGTGTGATGATACAGATGTGATATGTCCAACACAGGCCAATCTATAGCGATCTTAGATTTGCAGAGGCCTGGACCAGAGGCTCCCTCCCAGTGAAAGGGTGGAAGGATCTCGCTGGGGGTGATGCAAATGTCCAAAAAAGGGAGGGTGCTAAGGGCCACACAACAAGGTAAATTTACTGAAAATGATTGGATTGTATGTACACTTTATTTATTTATTTATTTATTTATTTATTTATTTATTTATTTTAAAGATTTTATTGGGGAATTGGGGAAGGGAACCAGCCAAGTTGTTGTTCTTCAGTCTTCATTGTGGAGGGTGCCAGTTGCCATCTGGCTTCCCATTGGCAGGTCGTGGCCTCTAAGCTCAAGGTGCTGCATTCAATCATAGTTGCGGGTGGGCATAGCCACCATCCCATGTGGGTGTTGAACCAGCAGGCTTGTTGTTAAGAGTTCATGCTCCATCCACTGAGCCATCCGGGCGGCAGCTCAGCTCAAGGTGCTGAGTTCAAGTATTAGTTGCATGTGGGCATAGCCCACCATCGAACAGGCAATCTTGTTGTTACACCAGCTGAGCCATCCTGCCACCTGTTGGCAGCTCAGTGGCCTCTCAGCTCAGGAGCAGCGTCACTGGCCCATGTGGGAATCAAACCGGTGGCCCTGTTGCTCAGAGCTCGCGCTCTTAAGCTAACACTTAACGAACTTAACCAACACAGAGCCACTTGGCTGGCCCTCTCAGGTTTTTAACTTCAAAATTAATCCAATAGTCTAGGTGTAGGGGCCCTGTAGAAATGACAGAGGTAACAGTGTTATTAAGATTATTTCAGGGCTGGCGACACCAGCTCTGAGCAGCAGGGCCCTAGTTCGGATCCCACTTAGGGCCAGTGACGCTGTGCCCTCTACAGCTAAGATGGTGAATAACAGCTCGACCTGGAGCTGGGCTGATATGAGTTGACAGCAACAGAGTAGGCTGCAGCGTGGCTGTAGTGTGGCTGTAGCGGGGCTGCAGTGGGCTGCCATAAGCTACAGTTAGCGGCTGGCAGCCAGAGTGAGTGGCTGGCAGCTGGAGTGAGCTGCCAAGAGCCACTGTGAGCAGCCGTCCAGTGGCCGATGACCAATCTGTCTCAGCCAGGAATAGCGCAATATTATAATACCAACATGGGTCAGTGAAGCGACGTCCTCACTACTAGACCAAAGAAAAAAAGGACAGCAACTTGTCTGTTCCTCTTCCCTGATTCCCCAATGCTGTTCCCCTTCCCCATTCCCCAATAAATTCTTCAAAAAAAAAAAAGATTATTTTAGTTTAATATTTGGGAAGCCTTAACACTTGGCTTCCTCAGGACTCTGTCTAGGAAGTTAATAGGATTTTCTTTTATATATGAAAGCAAATTAAACCTTTCTCTGGGGCCAGCCAAGTGGCGTAGTGGAGCACTGGCTTGGGAACTAGCGGCACCAGTTCGGATCCCACATATGAGGGCCAGTGACATTGCCCTCAAAAAAAAAAAAAAACATTCTCTGTGTTGCAAATATTTCTCACCCCACCCTCATTTACCCCCTCATCCACAGTCCTTGATGTTTCTTTCTTTTTTTTTTTTTCCTTCTTTTTTTAGGACAGTGTCACTGGCCCTCATATGTGGGACCCAAACCGGGGCTGCTGGCGTCCCAAGCCAGCTCTTAACCACCGTGCCACTTGGCCGGCCCTTGATGTTTCTTTTTCGGTAAGCCCTTTCTAGGTCCCACCCATTGCTCCTAGCCTCAGTGAACTCCACCGGGCCAGGTCAGCCTTTTTGGTGTCTAAATAGGATCCTGCCACTGCCCTTCCCCCACCCAAAGGGGCTCCTCATTTCCTCTCCATCCAATCAGGAGAGCTAAACTGCTGATACCTGCCTTGCCAGGGACTTCTCTCAGTCTCCACCCTATCTGTCTTGTACCAGGAAGCATTTTTCTAGGGACATGCTTAGCATCTGACCTCTGGATCAAGGGGAAACACCTGGCAAACTGAGCTGTGGAGTCTTGGAATCTGCATCACATACCTGCCACGGCCCAGACCCATTTGGAGAGGGCTGGGCTTGTTGACACCTGGAGTCTGAGTGCTCGGCTTTATTTACTCTGCCACAGTGGGGCATCCTGCCTGAGGAGCTGGCCTAGTAGCAATGGAGGGTGGAAGGAGGTTGGGGACCCTGACTGAGCTCAGGTCGGGCTGAGCCTTCTGACTTCTAATGTAAGCCTTGTGGGGTGGAGGTTGGGGGTTCTGCCTCTGCCAGCAGAGGAGGCCTAGCCACTCAGGAGCTCAATTTCTTCTGCTCTCTGTGATCTTTGTGACCTCACACGTTCTTCCCTGGATGGACAGCCAGTATGGCCTGCCCCTTGTTATCTCCCACTACCTCCAAGACTCTCAGACCAAGGAATTTTTAATATTTGCAGGCCACATTGGCCCCTCCCTGTCTTATTAAACCTGTACTCTAAGCTACAGTATTCTGGGCTGGCCGAGTGATGCATTGGTTTAGTGCTGTCTTGGGATGCCAGCGGCCCCGGTTCGGGTCCCACATATGGGGGCCAGTAACACTGCCCTCAAAAAAAAATAAAAATAAAAAAAACACTATTCTCCAAAATGCTCTCACATTCACAGTGACAAAGGTCTTTGCACAGAAAAGCAAAACATGTTTTCTAGAGGCATGTGATGCTGGAGGCTGCAGTTCCCATCTCTTTTGCTGCCTGAAAAGAGTCAGTGTTTGAATTTCTTCCTCCTGCCTCCCACACCCTCCTTCCTCAGAGTCCTCACATATGCCTCTCCACCTTCCCCTGATGCTGTTCCAGTCATGTGTTTGGATAGTTGGTTCCCCCTCTCACCCACAAGTCCCTCTGCTTGTAGGATGAGTGAAAGACCACCAATATGCCTGATAAATGCTGATAAGGCAGACTGAAGCATTTGTCAAGAGAAAGGCAATGGGAAGGCATTCATCAGATGGGGAAAGAGTGACATTTATCAAACACTTCCTGTGTGGAGGCCCTAAGTCTCTGGCAGCTGTATTTGTTTTCTGTTGCTACTTAACAAATTACCACAAACTTGGTAGCTTAAAACAACACCCATTTATCAGGTCATTGTTCTGTAGGTCAGAAGCCCAGACAGCATCCTCTGCTCCAGTTCCCACAAAGGCTGTAGTCAAGTTGCGGGAAGGTCTGGGCTCTTAACTGAAAGCTCTGGGGAAAAATCGGCTCCCCAGCTCATTCAGGTTGTTGGTAGAATCCAGTTCCATGCAGTTGTAAGACTGAGGTCCTTGTGTTCTTGTTGGCTGTCATCCAAGGCTCTTCTCAGATTCTAGAGCCCATCATCACCCTCATATTCCTTGTCACATGGACCCTCCACCTCCAAAGCCCCTGGAGTCCTACTTCAAGTCTGTCTGCTTTCCTCTGCTGCCTTTAAGGACCCTTGTGACTACCCTGGGCCTACCCAAACAATTCAGGATTGTCACCATATTTTGAGGTTAGCTGATCAGGAACTTTAATTATAGCTGCCACATTCTGGGGATTTGGGCATGTGATCTTAAGGAAGGGGACATTTAAAAAATTTTACCTCCCCTACATCAGATGACTTACGATGCCCCAGAATCCATGGAATCAGATCCAGGCCAGGGTGAAGCAGTTGTTGGCACCAGTTAGGTTATAGGGCTAGCAACCGTCTGTCAAGGTGAAGGACACAGATGAAACCGTGTTCTCACAGGTGCTGTGATATAAGATGGGGGAGGGCGGTTTGGGCTGGCGAGTGGCTCAGTTAGTTAAGAGCTTGCCCAAGAGTGCGAGCTCTGAACAACAGGGTCGTTGGTTTGATTCCCACATGGGCCAGTGATACTGTACCCTTAGCTGAGCTGCCACGGAGCTGCCAGCTGGTGGGAGCACATGCTCCTAACAACTAGGCTGCCGGTTCGATTCCCACATGGGATAGTGGCTATGCCCACCTGCAACTAAGACTGAAATTGGCACCTTGAGCTGAGCAGCATGACTGGACTTGGATCTGAGCTAGCTGCACCCTCCACAACTAAGATTGAAGAATAACAACTTGGCTTGTCCCCTTCCCCAATTCCCCAACACTTTTCCTCTCCCCCCAATTCCCCAAATCTTTAAAAAAAAAAGATGGGGGGCTTGAAGTCAAGGAGGTTCCCTGGGGAAGGTGGTGGCAGCTGAACTGTGTGAAAGGGTACTACAGACATAGTGAACTGGCCTTGAAGTGAGGACAGAAAGGGGACTGTGAGGCCAGAGAGGAATGATCAGTAATAGGAATTGGGGAGGAAAAGAGTCAAGAGGGGTCATTGAGATTGGATGGAGCAGACCTAGTAAACTAGGCAGGCCATAGTGAGGGGCCCACATTCTGAAGAAGGACAATGAGGCCATTACACTTGGGTTTTCATAAGGTTTCTCAGGTCATGACCCATAGGATGGGCTGCCAGTGGGGACGGTGATTCCCCACTTTATATATCCCCTGTCCTCCATGACCTTCAACACATTGACAACATATGCCCAGCAGCTACCAGAGGTGGAAACAGGCATTCCCTCCATACTAAAGGCTGAGAAGTCAGCCCCCCCACCCCACCCTTCTGCACTTCACACCTGCTGTATAAGGCATGGCATCCACTAAGGTCCCAGGGGGGATCTTCTGACCTTGAGGTCCCGGGCCTCTTGCCTCCCTCCAGCCCCCATGAGTAGAGCATAAGGCCAGCCCAGGCCACCACTCCAGCCTCACCATCTAGTGGCCGTGGTTCATGCATGTCCTGGACAGCCAGCCCCATCTTAAAGGTCCCTGCAGACTAGGCTGTTCCCTGTGTCTGGACAGCTGTTCCGACAGATTCTGTCCCTTATGACTTCCAGACTCTGGAGTCTGGCTGCTCATCACTCTCCTGGCAGAGGTACCAGCCATCTCATCCCCCCACTCCCTTTCTTTTCTGAGCTCCCGCCCACAGTGGTGTGCAGAAGGCGTTCAGTTCGATATCACTTCATTTATTTGTCATTATTCTCTCTGCAGAAGGTGGGCCTGGTTAGGGGGATCGGGTAGGGGGTATCCAATAAGGGTGTCTCCACCTTTTACAGGGATACCAGCTCAGGAGCAGGGCAAAAGGTGGGCACCAAGACCAGGGTGGCGTCTGCTCCCCCATCCCACTCGCGAGCCCTGCTCCTGCTTCCACCGTGTTATGGAGAGAAAGCTGCCTTCCGGGGTCACATTGGGTTTAAGTCGATAGCGGACTTCCAGCTCAGACTACCATCGCATCCTTTATTACTGTGCGTCATCTGCAGCCCAGCCGCGCGCGCACGGGATCGTGGTCCGCGGATTGACAGTTTAGGCCCCGCCTCCGCCCCGTCTCTAGGGCGACGCTAGAAGTATGCTGTGGCCCAGAGATTTCTCGCCACCGCGCGGCCCCAGCCTCGGCGACATTGGTACCAACTCTGCCGAAAGCCGGAAGTACAGCCTGACGACGGCGGCTAACCTCCATAGAAACACCGGAAACGTACTCTCACTTAACGCTTCCCAGCTCCGCAGCGGCTGAGGACTTCAGTTCCGCTATCATCGAGGCCCGGAAGTGCGGCCTTAGCGGTTAGAATCTGGAGGCGGCCACGGCCCAGCCTGGTGCCTGAGGAGGAGCCGGAGGTGCGGTCGAGCGGGCATCCCCTTGCTGCAAGGCCCGCGGGGAGGCTGGGGCGTGCCATGGGAGGGGTGCTGGCGCTAGGTTTGGAGCGCACACTGCGGACGTGAGGGGGCGCTGCACTATGGGGGCACGGCGCGGACCCTGGAAACCTAGGTTGGTCTGGGCTGCAACGGGTGCAGCCAGCGCGGATCAGAGAGTGGCCCTGGGCTAAGGGTAGTGCGCGCGTAGTGGCGCAGAGTGAGGGAGAGGGTGCCGTGAGCGAAGTGGATGGCGTGGGCAAATGCGTGGCGGTGAGAATGCGGCGCGTACCCGGGACGGTGGGCCTGGAGCCGCGTCTCCAGATGGACCTTTGTTCTGAGGAGCCAGGAACGCTCTGCTGCATCTGGACTGAGGAATCGGAGTCTGTCGGGGAGTAGGGCGGGAATGGATCGGAAAAGGAAGGGCTCAGGCCCTGCGGGCTGATGCACAGGCTTCTGCCCCATCGCCCAGGCACGGATTTGAAGTCCTTTAGATAGATGCTGGGGGAATAAAGACTTTAAGGGTGCTGTGGCAGAAGCAACGTCACGTGCAAAGATTAGGCTCATTTGAGGAATCGCTAAGAATTAATTCTTACAACGGAGGGCTATGAGCAGAGGAGGGTTCAGATGTGTTAGGTGTTAGTTAACAGGCTCCCTCTGGCTGTCGCATGGTTTAGAGACCCGGAGGTAAGGAGACGCGAGGCGGTTACTGCCATGAGTCTAATGTGCGAAGTAGTCTGAGGGGTCAGATGTGGGGCATACAAGAAACGGAGGGGTCTGGTCACAGCAAAGGCGGCTTGGGCAAAAGCAGCCGGAGGGGGTGAGTCTGAGACCCCAGTAGACGCTGAGGGTTAATTAAGAGAGGCCTCACCCTTCTCTGTGTGACCCTACTTGAGTGAGGCTAGTGACTGTGTGGGCGGGTCCCAGGGTGCGTCTTGTCTCCTGACTCCTCCCCTAAGCTGGACATGTGTGTGTCCAGGATGTGAGATAAGTCAGGTATCTCACCGCCTTTTTTTTTTTTAAATAAAGATTTATTTATTTTTTTTAGAGGGCAGTGTCACTGGCCCTCATATGTGGGATCCGATCTGGGGCCTCTGGCGTCCCAAGCCGGCTCTCAACCAACGTGCCACTTGGCCGACCCTCACCCCTTTTTGAGAGAGGGTAAATAGACTGGTTGAGCGCTATTCCTGCTTGACTCGCAAAGTAGCAAAGCTTCTCAGATTCAGAGTGGGGGGGGGGCGAGGGTTACCTCTCCTCTTTCTGGTCACAGTTGGACAGTTATCCGGATTGCTCAGTCATGCATGCTGAATTAGGCCACTGCTGCTCCACCTATACCCACCCAATCACACACCCCTGTGCAGTCCACAGAATCCCCTTCTGAGTGCCCCCCACACACACACACACACGCCCTGTGCCCCACAGGCCCATCCCATATTTCAAGAAGCACCAGGCTGGGGGAGTCACCTCCCTGACTACTGTGATTTCCTCCGGTAGAGCACCTGCCAGGCTAACCTCTCAACCCTTTGTGACTATGCAGACTTCTGATTGCTTAGTCCAAGAGGCAGGTCATGCCACCCCACGCCTGTGAAGATCTCTGTGTACACTGGTTAACATAACCGGTTTGAGGCAGCAGACCGAGTCTGCACAGGGCCTTGGATGTTCTAAGGTTGGAGGGTATGACAAAGGCAGAACAAAAAGCCGAGAGTGGAGAGAATTGAAGCCATAATGTTGCGGAGTCAGCCAGTTCTAGATGTGGGTGGGTCTCTGTGATCTTCTCTGCAGGGCTGCCCCCTGAGAGGGGCATGTGGGGAGGGTTTGTGGATTTTGGAGTTGGGAGAAGGGTGGGTGACTGGACCTAAATAGGGGAAGCAATCCCTGGATCCTCTCCCTGAGTAGTAAGCAAGACTGGGAGCCAATAGACCTTCGATATTCCCAACCCTTCCTCGGTGGGGTCTGCGGAGGTAGAGGGAGCTGCCTAAGTCCTGGAGTTGGGGAAGTCCTGCTGTGACCTGTGTGCTGGGCAGAGGACTGTGAAAGTCCCTTGGGGAGGGCTGAGGTTTGTCCTTGGGCCCTGTCCAGCAACAAAGGCTTAAGGGACGGGGAAAGCTAGTGCAGAGGGGGGTCCCTGGTTGACCTCCCCCCAACTCGCCCTCGTCTGGTGTAGATGGCGGCTGCGGCGGAAGCGGTACACCACATCCATCTGCAGAACTTCTCGCGTTCGCTGCTCGAGACCCTCAACGGGCAGCGACTGGGCGGGCACTTCTGCGACGTGACCGTGCGCATCCGCGAGGCTTCGCTGCGCGCACACCGCTGTGTGTTGGCCGCTGGCTCGCCTTTCTTCCAGGATAAATTGCTGCTCGGCCACTCCGAGATCCGTGTGCCGCCAGTGGTGCCCGCGCAGACGGTTCGTCAGCTCGTCGAGTTCCTCTACAGCGGCTCGTTAGTGGTGGCACAAGGCGAAGCGCTGCAGGTGCTCACGGCTGCGTCGGTGCTGCGCATCCAGACTGTCATAGACGAGTGCACGCAGATCATCGCTCGCACCCGCGCCCCCGCCCTGGGCACCCCGGCGCCCCCGCCCCTGCCCACTCCGGTGCCCACATCACTCGCGCCCGCGCAACTGCGCCACCGCTTGCGCCACTTGTTGGCTGCGCGCCCCCTGGGCCATCCCGGTGCAGCGCATAGCCGCAAGCAGCGCCAGCCCGCACGCCTACAGCTGCCTGCGCCTCCCGCCCCCGCCAAGGCAGAGGGGTCGAACCCCGACCTTGCCCTTCACATGGCCCCAGAAGGCGGTGATGACGATGACGACGACGACGACGAAGAAGAAGAAACCGATGATGAGACCGACGGTGAGGAAGGCGAAGGTGGTGTCCGGGGTGAGGGCCAAGCACCCCCATCCTTCTCCGACTGCGCACCCAGCTTCCTCACCACCGCGGCTGACAGCGCGCGCGAAGAACCACCTGCGCCCGCCGGTCTTTCTGACTATGGCGGTGCCGGGAGGGACTTCCTTCGGGGGTCTTCGGTGGCCGAGGACGTGTTCCCCGATAGTTACGTCTCCCCGTGGCAAGAGGAAGACGGCACGGCCGCTGAAGGCTGTCCCGCAGAGGTCCCAGTCCAGCCTGACTGCATCCTGTCCGGACCCCGCCCGCCTGGCCTGAAGACCCCGGGGCCGCCAGTCTCGCTTTTCCCCTTTCATCTGGGCGCTCCAGGGCCATCCGCTCAACCTCCTTCCGCGCCCTCCGAGCTGGCCCCTGCGCCCCCGCCTGCCTTCTACCCTGCACTCCAGCCTGATGGGGCCCCCAGTGCTCCTCTGGGGGAGGTTCTAGCCCCACCCTCAGCTCCTGCCACCACCGCTACCCGCGCCTCTGGTGCGGAGCCACCCGCCTATGAATGCAGTCACTGCCGCAAGACGTTCAGCTCACGGAAAAACTACACAAAGCATATGTTCATCCACTCCGGTGAGCCGGGGTGGGTGGGGTCTTGGAGCACCTGGCTCATAGGATATTCAAACCTGAGGCAGGAAGGGGCACTGGGTGGGGGCTTTGATGCAGTTCTGTCGCTCTTTCGTGACTCCAGGGGAACCTGGAATTTGAGCCCCAAGTGCAATGCCTGTGGGCAGCAGGCACTCCTGCCCGTGGCCTACCTCAATTTACTGGGGCAAGCGCAGGAGGAGATGGGGCAGGGATCCTAAGGCTGGGTTGTGGAGCAGTAACCTTCCCAGGACCTTTGGAAAGCTGACAGTGGAGCCTTCTTTAGTCACCATGATAGAGCTTGAGATGGGCTGGAGGGAGGGAGCAGGGCCAGTTTTGGGAGTAGTGATGAAAGGACCCTCCTGGGTCTACTGGGATGTCAGCAGGTCCATTGATTGAGACTCGATGCAAGGGAGGGTGGGTTTGCTGGCATTAGGCAAGTGTGGAAAATGAGCAGACAGGTGTCCTGATCAGGGCTAGAGAAGAGAGATGGGACTCCCCAAGGCCACAGCCAGGGCCCCTTGGACCTCTGCGTGTCCAGGAGGCAGCTGCACAGCCACTGAGGGAGAAGTAGAGCACTGGTTATTATGGAGTGAAGGGCCAAGGTGGTAGCTGGCAGGTCGTGGGTGTGTCGAAGGGAGGGTGCTGGGGTGCTCCCTGGGGACTGAATTGTGGAATGCCAAAGGCCAAGCTGGATATTAAGGAAAGCGAAGATGTAGCTGAAGGCCAGTGGGAATGGAGTGGGGAGTTCTGCTGGGCCAGGAAGTTGGTATTGCAGGTGCCAGGCCTAGGTGGTCTGGGAGAACCGTTCCCAGGCACTTCCCTGCAGCCACTTGCTGATGTGAAAGGCTTTTTGTTAATGCCTGCTGACTCTAGGGGCTAACACAGCCTGCCTCCCCTTCTTTGATCCAGGGTAGTGGTGGTGGGGGAGTAGTCTGCTCTGTCACCTGAGGGACATTATAGCTGCCAGCAGGCAGGGGTTCTGGGCAACAGGGGCTCCCAGAAGAAAGGGGATAGGTATACCGGGCTCTCTCCCAGTGTAAAGGTGCTGGGCTTTGCCAGACTGTCCCTAGAATGGCCAGAGATCAGAGTTTAGAATGCTCTATGGTCATGGCAGGAACGGGTGAGGGGAGGTCCCTCGACTTGGGGAACCTGAGTGGTCAGTTCCAATGGGCAACAATGTCCCACACCGGTGGGGTTCCCTAATGGGATGTTACCTATTAGAGGTGGGGGACACTGATAGTCGTATACTGGTATAATGGTAAGCGTTTGGGAAGGGGGTGTCCCAGCTGGGCAGAGGTGAGGGGACAAACCGGGCCATGTGTGAGGGCCCTTGTTGGGCAGTAAGGTCCAGGAGTGATGGGGTGGTCCCAGAGTGGAGGAAGTGCAGGGGGATTCCAGGTTAATGGTTGGTCTTGAAGGAGAGGGGAGGGGAGTCCCTGCCTGGCAAAGGCATCCGGGGTCCCTTCCCAGCTGACCCTGCGTGCGCGGCCCCCTATGTCGTCCACAGGGGAGAAGCCCCACCAGTGCGCCGTGTGCTGGCGATCTTTTTCACTGCGCGACTACCTGCTCAAGCATATGGTCACACACACGGGAGTGCGCGCCTTCCAGTGCGCTGTCTGTGCCAAGCGTTTCACGCAGAAGAGCTCGCTCAACGTGCATATGCGCACGCACCGGCCAGAGCGCGTGCCATGCCCTGCCTGCGGCAAGGTCTTCTCTCATCGCACGCTGCTGGAACGCCACCTGGCCTCCCATCCTGCGCCCTGATCTGGCCCAGGGCCTAGCCACGCCCGTCGTGAGTTTGACCGCACCCCGCAGTCAGCCATACCCACTGTGGGGTCTCTATAGCCTGTGGAGCTAAGTCAGGCCTCTGCAGGACTAGTAACATCCTTGCTGGGCCCGGTCACACACACCGCATGGGCACCTTGACCACGTTACCGCCACCAGACCAGGCTTTCCTCTGAGCGCAGGCCCTCCTGCTGCTTCCACCCTCTTCACCACCGACCAGAGGCCCAACCCGCCTAACTACTACATTCGGACTCTCCAGGTAGTGGCGGGCTGGGACTGGGGCTGGTCAGGGAGACCCAACCACCTCTGAGAACTGGATCATCTCCAGTCTGAACTGGATGCTCAGAATTGGGGGAGGGCCCAGGATTTGTGGCTCCAAATATGTTTTGCACCTTGCTTTCTCCCATGAGTGGGATGGGGTCTAGGCCTGTTTCTCTACCCCAGTATCAGGCTGGGCAAGATCCCTGGCACCCCACTGCGAGCTACCCCTCTCTCATCTGGCACCATCATGGACTAGGGCCAGACCTTGGGATACCTGCTTTATAATAAAGGACTGTGGCCCATGGGGCCAAACCTGTGCATTTTTCACTCTCACAGACTTGCTGTGGGCATCAGGGCATCAGCGCCCCCTTCCCTGCCCCCCCCCCGCTTGGTCATCTCATGCCTCTGTGGGGTGCACATATGATCAGTGCTTGACTTCCAGAGCCCTTGGTCCTGTGGGGAGGGATACAGGCCAACTCCATATGAGGTGGGTCTCAGAGATGACGGCCACGTGTGGGACCCCACCCTAGTCACAGTTGCTGAAGTCCAAGGTGAAATTTTCCAGGCCCCTTCCCCCAGATGCCCTAAGACTTTTTGGGGACCCAAGGGGGTCTTTGGGCCCAGACTGCCATGAGAAGACCTTAGCCCATGCATACCTTACCTGGGGGACAAGCTCGAGTGCTGGGTGGGGTGGTGGGGAGCAGCAGCTACGACCCTTGGGCTGCTGCTGAAGAAGGCAATCCATGTTGGTGAGCTGGTGTCACGCAAACCCACGTCAGTTAAACTGCCAGCCCAGAGCAAGGTTCTATCTACCTCCTGCCTCCAGTGCAGGAGTATTGGCTAACTTGGGTGCCCTACCCTTAGGATTTGGGGCAGCTCGAGGTGGATGCAGCCTGGAGAGAGGTGCCCCAGCACAACCTGTTGGCTCCTGGGCCAATGGCAAGTCCATCTCTGAACTCCACCCTGTGACTGCCTCACAAGCTGAGGGGGTCCCACCATGTGTAGACTGCCCCTCCCGCTTCCAGGCAGAGTTCAGCCTCCTGAACCCCAAGCACGGTCCCCTCCAATGCCAGAGGTGTGGCTGTCAGTGCAATACATAGATGGGAGAGCTGGGTTTGAATTCAGGCACTGCATTTATCCCTTTCAGTGAGCACCTGCTTTTTATCCCATTTACTGAGCACCTGCTGTATATCTGGCTAGAGGCTCAGTCTGGCCAAGCCCCATCTATCTGCAACTTAAGTGGATGTCACAGAAGAACCTCCAAGTGAGCTGTGAAGATCAGGAGGCAGTGCTTGAAGCACACTCACTTTGCTCTCCTGCTGATTCTGTGGACCTGTTTCCTAAGTGCCTGGTCCACAGTAGGTGACTACACAAACTGGGGGCAGAGTTAGGGGGCTGGGTGTAAAGGAAGAAGGGATTAAGAAGTACAGATTGGTGGGATGGCGTTTTAGCTCAGGTGGTTAGAGCGTAAAGCGTAGTGCTTATACCACCAAGGTTGCCGATTTGATTCCCACATGGGCCACTGAGGTGCACCCTCCACAACTAGATTGAAACAACTACATACTTGGAGCTGATGGGTTCTGGAGACACACACTGTTTCCCAATAAAAATAAATAAGTAAACTTAAAAAAAAAAGTATAGACTGGCACTTACAAAATAGTCATGGTATGTAAAGTACAGCATAGGAAACATAAATAATATTGTAATAAATGTGGTGCTAGGTGGGCACTAGACTTATGGGGATGATGACATAGTTATATAAATGTCTAACCACTGCTGTACACCTGAAACATGATATTGAATGTGAACTGTACTTGAACAAATAAAAATAAAGGGCCGGGGGCAGAGTCCTGGGGCAAGGACCACGCTGTCAACAGCGCCTGGGCCACTGCCAAGGGTGGCGCTGACCGGCTGACCACCAGAGGTTGAGGAGGTGAGCATTCTGTGGAACTCTTCTGAGGACCTAGAATGGGAATCCGATCACGACTGGCCTTTTTGCTGCTGCTGCTGCTGTTGCTGTTGTGCTGCTTAGGGCAGCTCACATGGCCGGCGGCTATGGCCCCGGCACTGGGCTGGCTTCTGGGGGACCCCGCCTGCTCTGCGCTGCTCGGCCTAGCTTCGCTGGCGCGGCCCTGGCTCAGCCCCTGGATGCCCCACTGGCTGAGTCTGGCGGCCGCGGCCCTCACGCTGGCCCTGCTGCCCGCGCGGCTACCCCCAGGGCTGCGCTGGCTGCCCGCAGACGTGGCTTTCATCATTGGGATCCTCCGCGCGGGCCTGGATGTCAGGGCGCGCTTGAGCCGAACGCCGCCCGACACCTTCGTGGATGCCTTTGAGCGGCGCGCGCGGGCGCAGCCGGGCCGTAGACTCTTGGTGTGGACAGGACCGGGGAGCCGATCGGTCACCTACGGGGAGCTGGACGCCAGGGCATGCCGGGCAGCGTGGGCCCTGAAGGCAGAGATGGGCAGCTCAGCGGACCAGGGTGCCAGGGAGCCCACCGCCCTCCTAGTGCTGGCCTCCCAGGCCGTTCCCGCCCTGGGCGTGTGGCTGGGGCTGGCCAAGCTAGGGTGCCCGGTGGCGTGGATCAATCCGCACATCCGCGGGCAGCCCCTGGTGCACTCGGTGCTGAGCTCTGGGGCTCGGGTGCTGGTGGTGGATCCAGGTGAGGACTCCAGAAGCCAGCGTAGGACGAAAGGGGTGGGGACGGACGTGAAGGGTTGCTGCTCAGAGGGTCTTGGGCAAGAAGTGATTTCTTCACCCGTCCACATCACAGGCAGTAGTACATAGCCTCTGCAAAGTAATTCAGAGGGCATCACAGTTTTGTTTTTTTCTTCTCCGTGGCTATTTCAATCCTTTCTGCAGAAAATGCTAACTATGGGGTTCTTTACTTAATAACGCAGAAGCTTTGCTCTGCTGGCTGCTCCTTTGTGGCTGGCTGTGGGCTCCTGTACTCCATCTCTGGGTCTTGGGTGGGACTTGCCTCAATTTCTCTTCTGATCCATCCCTGCAGATCTCTGGGAAAACCTGGAGGAGGTTCTTCCCAGGCTGCAGGCAGAGAACATCCGCTGCTTCTACCTTGGACTCTCCTCCCCCACAGCGGGGGTGGGGGCTTTGGGGTCCGCCCTGCAGGTTGCACCCCCAGACCCTGTGCCTGCTGACCTCCGTGCTGGGATCACACCACGGAGCCCTGCCCTGTTCATCTACACCTCAGGGACCACTGGTGAGAGCACCCAGCAGCCCTAGGCCCGACCTCTGAGCTCTCGTGCTGACCTGACCCCAAGCCTGACTGACTTGTGCCTCCAACTTGACCTCTGAAACCTACCTACCATGTGCTTTGATTGAGACATCTGGCCTGAACTCTGATTCCCAGTGGAATCTGAGTGATCAGCACCAGAATCCTGCCTCTTCCCATCAAACAGCTTTGGAATTCAGCCTCTGAACCCCAAACCCAATTTGACCTCCTTGAACCCACCCACAAATTCCCATAGAGGGCCCTGTAGATCTGACCATGGAAACCCACCCCTGAGTGCTGATCCCTCTTGTGCTGTCCTACCATCCCACCCTTCCACTCCTTCATCCCCTAGGGCTCCCGAAGCCAGCCATTGTCACGCATGAGCGGGTGCTACAGATGTGCAAGATGCTGTCCCTGAGTGGGGTCACAGCTGATGATGTGGTCTACACGGTCTTGCCTCTGTACCATGTGATGGGACTTGTCCTTGGGGTCCTCGGTTGCCTGGAGCTTGGTAAGCCCTTCCCTTGGGGACCCCTCCAATCCATGGGACTGCCAGACTGGAAGTCAGGGTGGGGCTGTCAGGGTGACAAGAACCCACACTTTACCCAGTACCCTGCGTTCTTACCTTTGAAAAGGGACACACAGCAGAGAGCTCCAGGAGACACTGGATAGAGGCTGGGACACACAGATAGTCCCTAGTGGCTGCGTTGTGGTCAGGAGGTGACAAGAGCTAGTGAGTGGTCATATGAGCTCTTGTCCCAGGAGGAGCCAGTGAGGGAATCAGTGCTCACCAGACATGCCATCACGCTGTCTCCCTGGAATCTGGACCAGGAATCCACATGGGAATCTCTCTATAGTCTGGTTTTTTTCCTTCAAATTTTTCTCATGGAAATTTTGAAATATGTAAAAAAAATTCTAAATGTTTCCACATGAATCCTCGTGTACCCACCACCCAGCTTCAGCCGCCATCAGCATTTTGCTGTACTTATTTCTTTTATCATCTTCTCACTCCCTCTTGTCTTTTTTACTCTCATATTTTATTAAAAGGTTTTTTTTAACCACAGACAATTTCATATATACACAAGGTAGAGCAAATAGTTTGATGGACCCAGCCTTAACAATTGTTAACATGTTGCCAGTTTGATATGTACTCCTCTCTTGCTCGATTATTTTAAAGTAAATCCTAGACACTACCTTTTCACTTGTAACAATTGCAGTATGTATCTTTAACACAAGAACTTAAATTAACAGTTACTTTTTTTTTTTTAGAGGGCAGTGTCACTGGCCCTCATATGTGGGATCCAAACCTGGGCCGCTGGCATCCCAAGCCAGCTCTTAACCATTGCGCCACTAGGCTGGCCTATCTTTTTTTTTTTTTTAAAGATTTTTTTTGGGGGGGAGGAATTGGGGGAGGGGAACAGTGTTGCGAAATTAGAGAAGGGGACCAGCCAAGTTGTTCTTCAGTCTTTGTTGTGGAGGGCACCAGTCGCCATGTGGCTGCCTGTCAGCAGCTCATGGCCTCTAAGCTCAAGGTACTGTGTTCAATCTTAGTTGCGGGTGGGCGTAGCCACCATCCCATGTGGGAGTCGAACCAGCAGCCTTGTTGTTAAGAGCACACACTCTATTCACTGAGCCATCCGGGCAGCAGCTTAGCTCAAGGTGCTGAGTTCAGTCTTAGTTGCAGGTTGGCATATCCCACCATTGAACAGGCAATCTTGTTATTACACCAGCTGAGCCATCCTGCCACCTGTTGGTAGCTCAGCAACAGCTCAGTTCGGGCTCAGTATCACTGGCTCATGTGGGAATCGAACCGGCGACCCTATTGCTCAGAGATCACATTCTTTTTTTTTTTTTTTTTTTTGAGGGCAGGTTACTGGTCCTTAAATATAGGACTGAACCAGGGCCGCTGGCTTCCCAAGCCAGCGCTTAACCACCGCGCCTCTTGGCTGGCCCAGAGATTGCATTCTTAAGCCAACTCTTAACCAACTGAGCCACTCGGCTGGCCCCAACAGTTACTCTTTAGTATCATCTGATGCCCACTTCATGTTCAAATGACCCTGGTTACCTAGTTGGTTTTACACTTAGTCTCCTCATGGTTTGGTCTTTACTCTTTCCTATGTTTCCTGTTAGACTGGAAATTCACTCTAGAGATGATGTTAGAGTCATTCAGACAATCTGGGCATGAACCTTGCTGGGGTGTATTGTGCTTCATACTTTGTCACACTGGAGGCAGCTCATAACTTGTTATCCTACCTTAGAGAGACTAAGATGAATTGGGAAGCTTTAATCAGAAAACTCCATCAACCTCCCCAGTTTTACTAGCTCTTAAAGACCTTTCCTGAACCAGGTGTTTCATTAGTGGTTGCAAACCAAGCTGTCCAAGGACCCAGCACCCATTTTCACAGAGAGGGCACTGTATTTACCTCCCTGTCAAAAATCCAGCTCGGAAAGCCGGCCGAGTGGCGCGGTGGTTAAGCGCTGGCCTGGGAAGCCAGTGGCCCCGGTTCGGTACCACATATGAGGGCCAGTGATACTGCCCTCAAAAAGAAGAAGAAGAAGAAGAAGAAGAAGAAGGAGGAGGAGGAGGAGGAGGAGGAGGAGGAGGAGGAGGAGGAGGAGGAGGAGGAGGAAGAAGAAGAAGAAAGAAAGAAAAGCAGCTTCTCACAATGGCTTGGAAGTATGACCTGAAACCTTTTCCTGTCCTCCCTCCCAGGAGCAACCTGTGTCCTGGCCCCTAAGTTCTCTGTCTCCTGCTTCTGGGATGACTGTCGGCAGCATAGTGTGACTGTGATCCAGTATGTGGGTGAGGTCCTGCGGTACCTGTGTAACGCTCCCCAGGTGAGGGGCTAAGATTAGGGCTCCATAGTTTAGGTATGAAACTCCAGCTGTAATCCAAGGTAAAGGTCTCAAGTAGATTTAGGTATAGGACTCAAGCAAGGTCGCTCAGGTAAAACACCCCAGGCAAAGGCCGCTATAATGAGTCCCACACAAGGTTTCTAATCATGGATCCTTTTATAATCAGCTGTGATTCCTTGGGTTGGTGCCATCACCTTCCTCAGCTTCAGCGTCCTCATTTGGAAAACAGGATAATACCTCAAGGGGTACTGTGAGAATTAAACATATGTAAATTCCTTAGAACAGGGTGTGGCCCAGGGTAAACTCATTAGATGTGAACCAGCCTTACCCTTGAGCAATGAGGTATGGACTTCAGGTAACTTGTTTCCAAGCAATGTGCCTAGGTATCGCTCCAGAGAAAGCCTCAAGGTAAGCCTTCAGGGAGTCTCCAGGTAACTACCCACAAGTAATGCCCCTAGGTAACTCCTCAAGATGAAGCTTCAAGTTACTCCCCAGGTTACCTCCAGGTAAAGCCCCCAGGTAACTACTCCACCCCCATGCAACCTCTGCAGATAACCTCCAGGTGCAGATTCCAGGTAACTACTCTCAAGTAAGAACCCCAGGGAGATCCCCTAGGTTTAAGCCACCCCATCACCTCCCAAGTAACTCCTTAGGTGAGGACCCGAGGCAGCCTTCCCAGGAAATGGTACCTGGGTGCACCCGAGGTCAAATCCTTGTCACCCTGGTTGCATGGCATGTCCCTGCAGCAACAAGAGGACCAGACACATACAGTCCGCCTGGCAGTGGGCAACGGACTCCGGGAAGATGTGTGGCAGACCTTCCAGCAGCGCTTTGGCCCCATTCAGATCGTGGAAATCTATGGCTCCACGGAAGGCAACATTGGCTTTGTCAACTATCCAGGGCGCTGTGGGGCCGTGGGCAAGACAAGCTGCTTTCTTCGAGTGAGTGGGTTGGGTGTGACAGTGGCTCTGATTAAGGCTGAGCCCACATGACCTCTGCTGACACCTCCCCACCCTCCACTCAGATGCTGTCCCCCTTCGAGCTTGTACAGTTCGACACGGAGGCTGCAGAGCCTGTGAGGGACAGACGAGGCTTCTGTGTGCCTGTGAGACCAGGTATGGGGGCTGGGGAACATTCCCTGGTTGTGGGAAAGGTGGGGACCCTGTCTCCTCCTTGGCTGGAACAAGCTGCCCAGAGCCTTGAGGTCAGTGCCCAGTGGTGGTTTCGGTAGCTCTCACCCACACCCTGAGTCCCCAGCCTATATGACCACTGTCTGGGACCCTCTGCCTCTCAGCTTCTCAGCTCTGCCCAGCTCCCCAGCCTCTATCTCTTACTTGGTTGGGTTTTGGGTGTCCATTTGAGTAGTTTTCTCCAGCTATCTGTGGTCCTCCCAGGCAGCAGTCTCTTGCCCTCTACCTAGGGTATTCTCTCCTGGGAGCTTCCAAGGTCCTGTACACAATCTCTTTCTTCCCACCACTTGTCTCTGTCCCTGTCCGTCCCTTGTTATCCGTTTTCTTTTCTTTTTCTTTTTTTTTTTTACAGGGCAGTGTCACTGGCCCTCATATGTCGGATCTGAACCGGGGCCGCTGGCCTCCCAAGCCAGCACTTAATCACCGCGCCACTCAGCCGGCCCTGGTTTCCTATTTTTTAAGTGGGCTCCCTATGCCACCTTCTCTCTCCTTCTGTCTCATTTTCTGTATCCCTGTGTCTCTGTGTCTCCCATTTCCGGATCTCGCCGTCTCTATCTCTGGATCTGTCTCTTCTCTGGCAGGGTAGTAGGTGACGGGAATCCACCGCTGTCGGAAACCTGTGGCCGACGGCTGGTGAGCTCCTGAGGTTCTTGTCCATAGTAAATGCCCAACCAACTCCCACTCTGGTCTACAGGGGAGCCCGGACTCCTATTGTCTCAGGTGCTAGGCCGCCACCCTTTCATGGGCTACCGCGGGCCCCGAGAACTGTCGGAACGGAAACTGGTGCGGGACGTACGGCGCCACGGTGACGTGTACTACAACTCCGGGGACGTACTTTCCATGGACCGTGAAGGCTTCCTCTACTTCCGCGACCGCCTCGGGGATACCTTCCGGTCCGGGGCGGGGATTCTCGGGGCGGGACTGGTAGGCGGGGCCACTGGGGCTTCCTGCCCCTGAAGAGAGGCTGGCCGAAGAGGCGGGGCTTCTGGATCCCAGAGGGAGCGGGACTTCTCGATCCTGAAGGGGGTGAAGTTGGGCAGAGAGGGCTATCAGAATCCCTAGGAGGCGGGGCTTGGTGGGCAAGAGGCGAGGCCTCTACTTTACCAAGGGCGTGGTCACAAGCTCGGGCTCCACCCCTCAGATGGAAAGGTGAGAACGTGTCCACGCGGGAGGTGGAGGGCGTGTTGTCGCTGGTGGACTTCCTGCAGGAGGTGAATGTGTATGGTGTACCTGTGCCAGGTGCGAAGGGGTTGCCTCATTTTAAACCTTTAACAGCTTTGTGGGTGGAGGTTTGTTACCCCGATTTTATAGGTTGGGGAGCTGTTGGGGCACAGGGAGCAGAACTAGGCGGGGGAGAGGTGGGTCAGTTGAGAGTGACTGGCGTGCTTCCCAGGATGTGAGGGCAAGGTGGGCATGGCTGCTGTGCAACTGTCACCCGGCCAGAATTTCGATGGGCAGAGACTGTACCAGCACGTCTGCACTTGGCTCCCCGCCTATGCCATCCCTCATTTCATACGTATCCAGGTGAGCTCAGGGGGCAGTAGTCGGTAGGTGGGAAGTCTTGGTGGTGGGAGTCACAGTCGGTTACAGCCACTGCCCCTGCAGGAAGCCCTGGAGATCACGAGCACGTTCAAACTGGTGAAGTCCCAGTTGGTGCGTGAGGGCTTCAACATGGGCGTCATTGCTGACCCCCTGTTCGTGCTGGACAACCAAGCCCAGGTCTTCCGGCCCCTGACGCCTGACACGTACCAGGCTGTGTGTGAAGGTACCTGGAAACTCTGATCATCTGGCCAATCAACAGGACATCTGAAGGGGTAGGGGTCCAATGCTGGCCACTGTCAAAAAATAAATAAATGGAGCCACTTTAAGATGCACCAGGAGCTGCCATCCCAGAGGAACTGCCTTGTACATCTTATGCCTCATATCTTTGGATGTTAAAACACGAGCAAAAGAACCTTTGGACTGGGAGTAAAGCAAGCTTGCGTCCCAAAAAACTGTTTGCAGAGATAAGAAAGCAGATATGATTACAGGACTGATGACTATCAGACTGAAAATTAAAAACATTCTTTAGAATTAACATTACTATGTTATCTGCAACAATAGCAATGCCTTCCTTCTATTAATCTAATTGTTCCCCTTCCCTTCCCATAAATACCTCCTCTGTCTCCTACTTGGAATTCTATTTGGGTTTCTTCCTGAATGGCTTTAAGTTTCAAATAAATGCTTGTTTCCTCTCACTTTGTAAGGCCTTTTTATTTTTATCACCACCACCCCTGCTTGCAGTGTCATCTCCACCATGGACCTACACAGGTCATCATGAATCCTAGCTGCACAGAGACACTGGGCCCAGCAACAGAACGAGAATAAACTCATGTGCACACTGATGTCTGTATGGATAGAGCAAGTGAGGCGTGCAGGGCCCAGTGCTCTCCAGAAACCATACTTCAGGGCCCGTTGGTTCCAGGACCAAGGACCTCAACTAGCCTCAAGTAGTCCTGTGGGCAAGGCAAGGGGTGTGGGAGGAGCCAGCAGTCTTACAGACACTCCAGGGTGGAGAGAAGAGGGCACTGACTCCATCTGTTGGTCTTTTGTGGCCTCTGATGGGCCTTGGCCCAACTGATGTGCATGTACTCTGTAGGATATGGGGAGAAATGCTATGATGGGTGATGTGACAGGGGCCTATGGGCATTGGACTGGGGCCTGAAGGGTGAGCAGGAAGTAATGGGAGAGGAGCAGTCCTAGTAGAGTGCATGTGCAAAAGCCCTGAAGCAAGTCCTGGGGAGCAGGTGCAGAAGCCTCTGAAAAATGGATCCAGTGTCTTTGGGGCCAGAAGTGCTCCCCAGGGCATTGTGAGAACTATAGGTGGGTAAAAGAGAAAGGAGGGGTAGCCCCAAGAGCCCAACCCTTCATGGAGTATCTCAAGGGCTGGAAGTGCTGCCTGGGGCATTGTGGGAGCTGTAGGCAGATGCCAGTGGACATCGTGGCCTTTATGATGTCGACTATGCCAACAGTTTGTGGTCCCCTATCATGGGCTAGAAGTACAATCTGCAACATTGTGGGAGCTGTAGGCAGAGGACAATGGACAGCAAATCCTCTGTAATGTTGACTGTGCCTTCAATGACCTTGCAGGGGGGCCGTTAGTGTCTGGAGGTGCTGCCCAGAGCATTGTGGGAGATGTAGACAAGGGGATCCATCAGGGACTAGCAGTCATAGAGGGCCACCAGATTCAAAGGACACCGGGATCCTCTCAAGTCCACTAGGGACAATTTGATCCATCAGAGACACTGGGGTTCTCCAGGGACACCTGGGTCCAACAGGGAATCAGGAATCCACCATCTTCTTCCTCCATGTCTCCAGAGTGATCTCGCCTCCTGCTTGCCCATCATCAGATCATGCCCCCAGCTCCATCTCCAGCCTGTCAGTGCTTCCCCAGGTGCCAGCGTGAGAGAAACAGGTCAACAGGTCCTCAGAAGACTGTGGATGGAAGAGGTAACTCCCCACCCCAAATGGAGACTTCTCCCTCCTAGCTTCAGGCTGCAGCTCACCCCCAGCCCAAATGAGCCATGGTAGCAGCCACCCTCATCACCCATCTGCCACTCTGGCCTGTGTCCCAGGATGCAGAGGATTTATTTCTTGAGTGCACCTGTTTCCTAAAACCATCCCACACAAAAATGTCCCTTGTTTTTAGAATAGGAAAGAGACAGAGAAGGGTCCTGAATAACGGCTACCAAAACAGGGATTCCTGGAACCTGTGAATGTTACCTCACTTGGAAAAGCGATTTTGCAGATCAAGTGTGCAGGTCAGGAGCGGACAATATGTGATTAAGGATCCTGAGATAGGGAAACTATCACAAATTACTAGGTGAGCCCTAAATGCCACCCCAAGGATCCTTATAAGGAGGAACCAGGACTATGAGAGCCATAGAGATGGCAACAGAACAAAGGTGTCACCACCATTGCTGGCTTTGTAGGTGGCAGGAGGGGCAGGAAACCAAAGAATGCAGCAGTCTCTAGAAGCTGGGAAAGGCAATAGAATGGATCCTCCCCTAGAACCTCCAGGGACCCAACCTGTGACACCATGATTTTAGCCCAGTGAGACTCATTTCAGAGCCATAAGAGAATACATTTGTGCAGTTTCAAGCCACCAAATTTGTTAGAACAACAGGAAACCAGTATAGTGCACTGACTAAAGTTCTGAATGACTGCCCAGGAATCCAGACAGACCTCTATGGGCAGCAGGCAGCTGAGCCTTTGTTCTCCTGCTTTGTGACCAACTGACCAACAGTGTGGGCTGCGGGGATGCAGCCCTGACCTGCAGGTGTACATGGACTATGTGACATCTGTTTGTGGCCCTTTTTCTCAGAGGACACTCTTGTCCACCCATACTTGAAAAGGAACTTCTGTTAGTGTCCATTCAAGTTGGGATGTGAGAACTCTAAGGACAACGAGGCCAAAGAAGTGATATGGGCAGCTCAGAAACAAGTAGGCGGGGGCCAGGGCCAGTGGACCTTCTCATGGATAGATGCTCTGAGGCTCCAGCTGCCAAGCAGGAGAAGTGGCATTGCTGACCTTTTGACCAGCAGAAGCCAGGAATCAGGATTTTTATGCAGAAACTTCGCTATTATAAAGCTGGAATTTGTTAAAAATCTACAACACACATGGAAGGCCATTAGTTTTCTATCTGCCTGCAAACAGAAGCAGGCCATGCTCTTGTGCACCTTCCAAATGGAGACTGAGGACACCACTGCTTCAGGAGGTGTGCGAAGGGGCAGTTTTTGAGCATCCACCTGTGGCCAGCAAGGTCCCAGGGGTAGGGGAGTCATCAACTTGCATCATGTCACAGGTGAGGAGATCTGAGCTTGGTCAGTGGTGAATTTGAACCCAGGACTCACTCCAGAAGGCAGGCAAGGGGGGAGGGAGCAGCTTTTCCTGCACCCAGGTGGCTCTTGGGGGTACACAGCCAGGGGCAAGGGACTCTCCTGATTCACTCCAGTGACCTCTGCTGCCTCTAAGTCTCCTGGACCCAGGCCCAGCAGCAGGGGCTGCATCCAAAGACTCCAAGGCCCCGAAAGCAAGGCTACCTTCTCCAGCTGCTCATGGTGCCTCTGGCCTGTGGCTCTTCCTGTGAATGACCAGCTGGGACTTCCAGTCGAAGCCACGGCCACAGTCACCACAGAAGTGGCGCCGCTGGCCAATGTGGCTCTTGCGGTGGATGACCAGCTGTGACTTCCAGCTGAAGCTGGACCCACACTCCTCGCACACATAGCCATGGGGGCCCAAGGACTTGTGCCGCTGGTGACAGGGCAAACCTGGCTCCTGGGGACCCTGTGGTGGTTTCTCAGTGTCCGCAGTCGCCAGTGCCAAGGCCCGTGCACCCTGCCCAGCCGCGTGTGTCCGGTGGTGCATGATGAACACTGACTTCCAGTTGAAGCCACAGCCACACTGCTCACACGTGTAGGGCTTGCTCAGCGCAGGGCTCAGCACCCATGGCGGTGGGGCTGACGCAGTGGTCCCAGACGGGCCCTCACAGGGCGACGGTGCCTTGGGGCAGCTGGGCAGACCCTCGCAGTGGCTCTCGCTATCGCTTCCTGGGGGAAGGAGAGGCGGCCGACCCAGTGGCTCTGGCGCCAGAACGTCGGTTGGCCTCTCCCTGGTGTGTGCATGGCACAAGTTCCCACCCACCTGAGAATGAGTGACCTGCGTCAAAGGGAGCAGCACTCACCTGGGCCGAGGCTTCCTCTGCTGTCCATCTCTGTGCTCGGCACCCGGGTCTCCACCCGCGCGTCCGACCTGGGGGGCGGTAAACCTGTTGGGGTGGGGGGAAGTCAGGTGCACGGAGACAGGTGAGGGGCTGGCACAAAAGAGGGACAGGATGGGGGCCCTGGTGAGTGACATGGGGGCCCCTTGGGAAGGAGGGAGAACGCGGCATAAGAGAAGGCAGGAAGCAGGCAGCAGAGGATGGGGGGGGGCGCGGCGGGTCCTCACCCAGGGACACCACTGTGCCGTATTTCTCCAGCATCACGTCCCAGTACAGCTCCTTCTGCGATGGATCCAGTAGCCCCCATTCCTCCTGTGGGGACGCAGCCCATCACTGCCGGCCTCCACTCCACACCGTGGAGTGTTGGGGAAGCCGGGTGAGGAGGGAACAGCCTGAAGCTAACCTGGCAGCGGCTGCCAGGACCAGTCCTCCTCAGCTGCTCCACCCCACGTTGTGGGCGGACAGGCTGAGCTGAGGCCTCCTGGGTTTTGAAAGAGGGAGGGGCAAATATGGCTGTTCCCACCGCCATGCCTTCAGCAGTGTGTGCCACACCGAGAGCAAAGGGCCAGGGGCCTCGGGACCCCTCTCATAACAGAGACACTTCTTGGGGAGCTGTGAAAGGCTGCCAGCATTCCCGGATGTGGGCACCTGGCTGCGGGAGGGCTGGCGTTAGGAGGTGCAGCCTCCACCCCACTCCCACAGGTCGCAGATGATGCGCGGAGGATAAGGGTTGGGTGGGGGTGGTGGGTTGAGTCCTACAGGTTGCCAGAGGATGAGCTCTGCAGGCTTTGGGGGAGGGATCTTCCTTCTTCTTCTCCCAGAATTCCCATCATCTAGGTGGGGCTTTGCTGGGTTGGGAAAAATAGTGCTGACAGACAAGCCACAGCAAGTCAGGTGAAGGGAGGCCGCAAACACATTGACCCACAGCGAGGGTGGTGCTGGCTGGAGATGAAAAGGCTGTGGAGGGTGTCTATGCCACCTGCCCATTTCCTGCTGTGCCACTTCTCAGGCACCAAGCACATCCTAACCAGCTTTTTGGCTGGGATGAGCAGAGGGGAGTGGCTTAGGAACAAGGCTGCTGGGAGAGGACAGAATCCTGCTACCCACACTCAGGTAGCAGGGCCCTCAGATAAGCTTCCACCCAGCTGGAGAGGTGGCTGTGGGCATTTCCAAGGAAGAGCCTCTCCATTCTGATGTCAGGTGTGCTGGGGAGGCAGGACAGCTGCGTGGTGCTCAGGCTGTCCTGCCAAGGTTGGGTTTCTTGTCCCCTCCCCACCTGCACATGAAGGTGCCAGCTCAAGACTGCCGAGAGCTGAAACCCTCTGACTAACTTCTAAGTGAGGAAGCCACCCCTCACTTTAGTTCCAATCACTCTAAACCAGATTTCTAAAAGCCTTCCCAACTGTACAGACCACTGGACTGTCCCTCTGTCCCCCAAGATCTGCTGGCACCCTGATACTAACCCCACTCTGGGCAGCAAACAGCACAAGAGCCGCTGGCCAAGGAGCCTAGAAAACACAGAGTAGAGTGGCCACCAAGGACACTGTCCTCCCACCGTTGCCTGCATCCTCACCTGGGGCTGCTTACCTGAATCCTGGGTGGATGGAAGGACTCGGAGTCCGGTGCCCGGTGTCCAAGGGGCCCCTCACGGGACTGGGCTTGATTTTGGGGACCGGAGGGTACTAGGATGCGAGGCAGTTGGCAGTCAGGGGCTGTCCAGGTGAGCCAGGGCAGACAAGGAGCTGGTACTGTAGCCTTGGCCCTCCTTTGCCAGCAGGCAGGAGGCCACTGTGTGTGTCAGTCACATGGCATGCAGCCTTTCCTCTTGCCTCCAGGGACCCAGCTCTGCAGTCTGTGGTCCCTCCTGGGTCCCCATCCCAGCCGAGGATGCCCACACTCCCGCCAGAGCTCAGCCTAACATGGTCCCACTCTTACCCATCTCTTGCCTGTCAGCAACAGGCTCCTCTTTCACGCTGCAGCTGAGCTGGGCAGACCCCTTGATCTGGGCATCCTGTGGTCTCTCCCTAGAAGCTGTGCTGAGGGTCTCCACTATCCCTGAAGGGTGGGGTCTCCCCAAGGACTCCTCTGTCTTCTGTGCTACCGAGAACACTGCTTGCTTCAAAACATGGGCTGTGATCTGAAAAGGAGAGGCAAGTCACAGGGGCTCTAGTCTCACTCTGTCCGTCCAACAAGCCAATACTGGCCATACTCACCCAGCCCAACAGCTGCCCAGGGTCATGCTGCAGCCCCTCGACTAAGGCTGCAGCCTCCTCAGGGCTGCCTGGCCACTGCCCCCGCACCCAGGCTTGGATCTCAGGGGGCAGCACGCCCAGGAACTGCTCCAGCACTAGCAGCTCCAGCATCTGCTCCTTGGTGTGCACCTCGGGCCGCAGCCACTGGTGGCACAGCTTACGCAGCTGGGCCAGGGCCTCTCGGGGACCCACCGCCTCCTGGTAGCAGAACCCCCGGAAGCGCAGGCGAGCTGCATCAATCTTCTCCAGGGTGGCTGTGGGGTCCATGGAGGGCAGGCATGGGGAGCCAAGTGAGGATGGCATTGTTGTGGCCAAGTCTTCTTGGAACTACGGAGAGACCTGCAGAAAAGGAGTCAGAGTGCCAGCCAAGAGGCCACAGCCTGGGCAAGGCAGACACCTGTAGACAGGACCTGCCTAGTGGCTGAGGCCAGGACAGAGGGGACCCTGGTGGGGATGCTTCATGGAGAGAAGGGGTCACAGGAGCTGGCTGTTGTTGGGAACTGAGAGCAAAAGGAAGCCTTATGGACAAGTGCTTGGAAGCAAGTTGTCCAATGGAGCTTCCAGGAAAATGACAACATTTGGGTAGAACAGGGAACTCCTGGGAGATGACGGTTGACAGGTTGTCACCGGGAGTCATCACAGGCTTCCAAGGTCAGGTTGAGGAGCCAGGGGAAGTGCCCAGTAGAGGAGGAAGGGAAGTAGTCAATCCACAGGAGGCTGAGGGATAGGAAGCCAGAGAGGCGGTAATCCAGGATGGTAAGGGACAGCGGTTGTCGTGGGGCTAGGCTGGCTATGGCGGGATATGTTGACTGAAGTGGCACCCTAAGGAGCTGGCTACAGAGACGGGGCACGTTTGTACCCTAGGGTGAGGCGGGGGCTGCCATAGACCCTGAACCTGCTGATCATAAGGAGCTGTGGATAACCCACATCATCAGCGCCATGCATGTGAAAAGCTAAAGCAAAGCAAAACCATGAGCTGCGTGGAGTCGTGAGCCGGGAACTGTGACCCGGCACTGAAGAGGGTCTGGAGTCAATCTCGCCCACCTGGGGTGGGCCTGTCAGACCGACTCCACCAGGCCTGACCCCGGGAGTCGGTCTCCCAAAAATGGAAGAGAGGAAGGAAGTCTTCTCAGAGGAGGCGGAGCGGTGTTCTGGGAGGCAAAGTCTTAAGCAAAAGTTCGGAGTAGGGTACGCAGGGCACTTCGGGAAGGTCATGGTGATGGAATCTGCGCCCAGCCCATCCGGGACCACGCTCACCTCAGCCTCAGCGTCGGCGCCGGGATGCCACTTCCGGTAAATGGCAGCGCGCCGCCCCCGGTTACCTCTTAGGACGCCCCGCCCTCGCGTTGCCCTGGCCAATCACACTCATGCTCCAAAGACACCGCCCTCCCCCCCTCTGGACCACGTTTCCCATGAGCTTCATCAAGCAAGGACAGGCGCAGCCTCTGCCAGCGGATGCTCATTTTCAGAGGCTTCTCATGACTGAGGTATTCCCTTCCTCATTATCTGCAAAGGTGTAGAGTTTGGGAGGCTTGCTCCCCTCATTGGAGGCCGCTCTTCTTTTACATCCGAGCCCTAGGACTCACCAACTGCCGAGATGGAAGGTACATTAGAATCCGGCCTGTGCACAACACACCTGGTTCCTATTGGTAAGCGAGGTGAGGAGCATGACGTGTTGACCAATCAGAGCTTGCATTCCGCCCAGGCTCCTTTTCCTCTTCCTGAGGCTTCCTTTTAGTTGCTCGTCTGTTTCCTTGGTAACAGCTAAAGCATGTCCGCCCGCCCGTAGAAGTTTCCAAGGCAACGGCTGGAGCGTCGCCCTGACCTCCCTGGAGGCCAGAAATGATTGCCTGGCTAGCCTCCGGGTGGTCCCAGAAGGAAGCGCAGTTCTCCTGGGAAGGCCGGCCTGATCCATGGGACTTCTCCAGGGAGGAGGATGCTGGAGTCCTTCGTTCGACCTCCGCTGAACGCCCTGCCCCTAGTGGGCATCCATTTACTGATGGGAAAACGGTCCCGTTATTTATACCTAATCTGACATCTTCAAATATTAGTACTATGTTGCAAACGGAGCGATGGAGGTTTTTGTCCAGGCTTATGGGACATGCTCAACCTTTTACTTACCTGGGGGACCAGAACCAGTAAGCTGACCCTTTTTTTTAGTTCATCTCAACAGACAATGTTATCCTTTTAAAAATGTGACTGTTGGGGGCCGACCGAGTGGCGTTCTGGTTAAGAGCTTGGGACGCCAGCGGCCCTGGTTCGGATCCCACATATGAGGGCCAGTGATACTGCCCTCAAAAAAAAAAATCTAAATGTTGGACAGGGCCAGTTTTGCTTACATCAGGTGGCTGAACCATGACTTCTATATTCAATCCTAAATTGCATCTACCTGTTTGTTTTGGTTCCTTCTGTTTCCTAGGAATCCCTGGTTGCCAGCTTGTCTTGAAGAGCAAGCCAGCTTGCCATGATTGGAAGCTCTGAGCATGTGCTTGGCTGGGGCCTGTCAAGTCTTCCCAGGAGTGTCATGAGATTGGGCTGTTTTGTGGGGGGTTTAGATCTTATCTATGGATTGTATGGATTCTCCAGAAATGACTCTTCCACCATCTACCATGTAGATAGAGCTGAAGCTCTTAGAGTTTCTCCAGTATTCTTCCACCCATCATATTTTAGGTCACCCCTTATAGGGGTGGCTGGTTTTCAAGCCTTCTGAAGTTCTGCAGCGTAAGGCTGATGGGACCTCCGTCTACTTCACCCGTTGGCAACTCACTATCTGAATTACCCTAAGTCATGACAGCTCCTGTATCCCCATCTAGCTTCAAAATACCATTGTCATTGCCTCCTCTTTCACAGTCCTCATCCTCATAAACCCACAGGGTTTGTGTTTTAAACTCTCTGTGGTTTCAGTGGGCTTCTAAGTGAAGTGAGAAGCATGCATTCAGTTCACCATCTTGACCCAGAAAGACCAGGGACACTTAAATTCACAGCCTGTTCAGGGTTGAGCAGTCAGCCTGGCAGTACAGGGCCCAACATGCCACAGAGGTGTGGAGGAGAGTAACTTAGGGGAAAGTTGGGTGCCCAAGACATGGGGGAAGGAAGGTGCTCATGATTGCCGGACCCTCCACAGAACAGGGTGGAGGCCATAGATACTGGGAGGGGTGGATTGGTGGAAGGTGGAGGAACAGAGACCCAGGGCCTTACCCAGGAGGAGCACAAGGGAGGAGGCTGGTCAAGAGACGGGATAGGGCATCAGGCCCAGCATGATGGATCCAGAGGGCTCAAGGTGGAAACTGGGCCGCCAAGCATGTCCCAGGTGCAGAAAAGGTTGCATGTGATTCTGGGTACCCACTTGCAGTTCGACAGATGCTTTTGCTCTTGAATCCCATCGGTCCCCAGAAAAGTTCTCATCAGGGTGAGGGTGTCTGCATTTCACAGCTGTCCAGACTGAGGCGGATGTGACCTGTTCAGGCTCCCTCATGAAAGCCAGCCTGGGTGATGGTTTGGATCAGAGCAGAGCATAGAGGATGAGTCCAGGGGAGGCAGACTATGGCTCAGGGTTCCACAGGGTATCAGGAGGCCTGGCTTGGAGGACCTGCCCTTGAAGGGTCTTGGAGAACTGAGTCCTGCATGACTCCTCTCCACATCCCCAAGTCTCCCATCCTTGTAGGAACTTGTGAGGTTCCTGAGGTGGAAGATAGGTCCTGCTGGCAGGTGAGGAGTAGGGAGACCATGTCTGTGCTCACTGTGTATAACAGATGGCTGTGAGGTCTTGGTTGTGATGGGCCAGGAGCACCCACTGGACCGGGATTAACCTTTGGGGTTACATGTGGCATCTGACTCAGATTCCACAACTTGGATCCACAAAGCCCCAGCTCCTAGTGGGCAGCCCCACCCAGTTCTCCCCTCCCCTGGGCTGCCAAGGGGACACAGTTATCCTAGCCCCCCAGTGGGCCAGACAGGCTGCAACTCTTCCCTGTGGTTTCTCAAAGGGACCCAGGTTGAAGCCAAGTCCCCACAGCTCTGTGACAATGATATGCCCTGAGGATATGTCTGCACTGTGCTAGGGTGAAATCAGACTGTTACCATTCACACGTTTTTTTGTTTGTTTGTTTGAGGGCAGTGTCACTGGCCCTCATATGTGGGACGCAACCAGGGCTGCTGGCTTCCCAACCCAGCGCTTAACCACCACGCCACTCAGCCGGCCCTGTTATATATATTTTTTAAGCGGTGAAAGAGCAGTTTATTAGAAGAAAAAGTACACTTCAAAGAGGTAGAAGCAGGCCCAAGCAGAACGCGGTGGCTCAAGGGCCATTATTAGAAGAGAAACTATGCTCCTTTGGAGCGGGCCTGAGCAAAAGCATGATTCAAAAGATTCAAAAGGCTCAAAGGGCCAAAGGCCTTTTTTTAAATAAAGATTTTATTGGGGAATTGGGGAAGGGGACTAGCCAAGTTGTTGTTGTCCTTCAATCTTAGTTGTGGAGGGCACAACTAGTTCAGCTCTCAAGTCCAGTCGCCACCTGGCTGCTCATCGGCAGCTTGCGGCCACTCAGCTCAAGGTGTCGTGTTTTATCTTAGTTGCAGGTGGGCATAGCCCACAATCCCATGTGGGAGTCAAACCAGAAACCTTGTTGCTAAGACTGCACACTCTAACCACTGATCCATCTGGCTGCCCATTGGCAGCTCACTGGCCCATGTGGGAATAGAACCAGTGACCCTGTTGCTCAGAACTCACACTCTTAACTAACTGAGCCACTCGGCCGGCCCCCATTCACATTTTTTAAAAGAAACCTTTATTTTCTTTTTTTTATTATTTTTCTTTTTTTGAGGGCAGTGTCACTGGCCCTCACATGTGGGACCGAATCGGGGCCGCTGGCTTCCCAAGCCAGCGCTTAACCACCGCGCCACTCAGCCGGCCCTAAGAAACCTTTATTTTTTTTTTTTTGAGGGCAGTGTCACTGGCCCTCATATGTGGGACCAAACTGGGGCTGCTGGCTTCCCAAACCAGCGCTTAACCACCGCGCCACTCGGCCGACCCTAAAAGGAACCTTTATCAGGGAGCCTCTCTGGACTCGATGGGAGGGGAGGTTGAAGCTGTGCAAAAATTTACAATATATGTCCATTCCAAGTTGTAACTTCTAGTCTTTTTTTCCTTAGTAAAAAGACCATTAACTTCCCTAGGCATGAGGCTGGAAGACAAGATGGGCCTCAGTCTGCTAAGGGCCACAGGAAGCCAACTGGGCACCCCTGCACCTGTCTGCCTCAGTGTGCCTGCTGTGTGGAAGTGTCACACTGAAGGGGGATCTTGGGAGGCATCACGTATGGCCAGGGAACAGGTGGGCATGTGGGCCCTGGGCCCTGCAGAAATGAGCTGTCCCCATCCTGTGTCCCCTAAACCTGTCACTTCAGTTACCTCCTGTCATACAGTGGGGTGTAAAGGCTCCTATCACGTTGATGTTGGTAATAGGATACAGCAATGCTGAGGCTTGGATGGGAATTGGAAAGATCGTGACTGAGGAGCCATCATTCTCCATCTGTCTTTCCCCTGCGGACCTCTGACTCCTGTGGGTCAGCCATGCTCAGGGAGCCAGGCAAGGCCTCACTCTGCCCTTGCAGCAAGCAGTCTAGTGTGTGGGAGTACAGTGGTAAGCTGCCTGGATGCTGGGCCTGGTTCTGCTGTGTGCCACTCACACACCCTTCTCTGTGTCTCGGTTTCCTCCTACAAGAAGCGGGGATACCAACCACAGCAGCCACTTCACAGGGCTGTTTGGAGCAATTTCACAGCACTCAGAACAGGAACTGGCACTTGGCACGTTGCCCTTATCAAGAGCCTGTCTGTCAGGATACGCAAATACCCTCTGTAGGCTGGAATCCCTTTTTCCCCCAGAGGAGGAAGCTGAGGCTCAGAGCCCAGCCACTTGCCTAAGGCCAGCACCCAACCCCCACATGACCTCTCATCCACTGGGCCTGCTCCCAGGAAATCTTGGATGAACCCAGGCCTGGGGGGAATATCCTCAGTGTCAGCCAAGCAGCCAGTTCGTGTGGATGTAAAAAATTTCTCCAAACTGGGCTAGCCGACTGGCATGGTGGTTAAGAGCTGGCTTCGGAAGCCAGTGGCCCCGGTTCGGGTCCCACATGAGGGCCAGTGACACTGCCCTCAAAAAAAAAAAAAATTTTTTTTCTCCAAACTGCATCTACCCTATCCTGGCACTGCCATCCCCATTTTAGCATCCAGTTCTGGTATGTGAGCAGTGGAGCCACCCTGCGGTCCTGCCACTGGCTTTGCAATGTCTCAGCCCCACCGAAGTCCCAGCCTCCATATCCCTCTTCCTGACCTTTCTGCAGGGGATGAAGGAGTCAGCTGTGGCTGAAGTGGCAAATCTTGTCACTATATGCAGATAGACTTGCAGTGCATGCACAGGGCCTTTGCAAAGGACCCCGCCCTTCAGCCATGAAAGGGACTCAGGAAAGGTAAGAAACAGGAGAGCTGGGACCTCAGGCCTCAGCTGGCTTCGGCACCACAGCTAGGCCTGAGCTGGGAGTGGGCCTGACTTCCCTCCCAGGCGTGCCAGCTGATGATGCCCCCGGAGACCTGGCCTGGGAGCTCAAGCCCGCCCCGGCTCTGAGCCTCCGCACGGGTTTCTCGCCTGTGTGGATCCTCTGGTGGTGGAAGAGGGCTGGACGCTCACGGAAGGCGCGGCCGCACTGAGCGCACACGAACGGCTTTTCACCCGTGTGGATGCGCCGGTGGCTGAGCAACACGGCACCCTTGGCAAAGGCCTTGCCACAGTCCCCACAGCGGAAGGGCCGCTCGCCCGTGTGCAGCAGCTGGTGCTGTGTGAGGTTGGAACTATGGCTGAAGGCGCGCCCGCACTGTGCACAGGTGAAGGGCTTCTCGCCGGTGTGCACGCGCTGGTGCTTAAAGAGCGAGGAACCCTGGCTGAAGGCAGCACCACAGAGCGCACAGGCGTACGGCTTCTCGCCCGTGTGCGTGCGCTCGTGCTGGATAAGGTGTGAGTTGCGGCAGAAACGGCGGCCGCACCGCGCACAGGCATAGGGCCGCCCGCCGGCATGGATCTTGCGGTGCTGGCTGAGGTTGGAGCCATGGCTGAAGGCCTTGCCACACTCGCCACAGCGGAAGGCCTTTTCAGCCGTGTGGATGCGCTGGTGTCTCACTAGCGAAGAACTGTGCCGGAAGGCCTTGCCGCAGGCCGTGCATGCGTAGGGCGTCTCACCGCTGTGGATGCGCTGGTGCTGAGTCAGGTGTGACGTCTGACTGAAAGCCTTGCCACACTGCGCGCACTCGTAGGGCCGCTCCCCGGTGTGTGTGCGCAGGTGCTTGAGCAGGTCAGAGCTCTTCACGAACACTTTGCTGCATGCCCTGCATTCAAAGGTTTTCTCCCCCGACAGGAGGCCGGGGCCGGCGGGGAGGGCCTCGCCCCGCTCATTCCAGGTGGGGGGCTCCTGGAAGGCAGGGAGTCTCTGAGGCTCCTGCCACATCACCCGCACTCTTCGACCCTCCGCTGCGTGATCGGCCTGGAGATCTGGGTGGCTAGGGAAGATTCTCCCCGGGGTCTCCAGCGGGGGCAACTTCTGCCGCTCTGGCGCCCTTGGCTGCTTGCCTGGCTCCAGGTGGTCTGTGAGGACTTTCTCCGTGGTTGGGCTGGCGGTGGTAGCCCTCAGCGGGGAGGTCAGCCGCAGACTAACCCTGGCCTCACCACTGCTGGGGCTTAGCAGGAGCCTTTCCCAATAGATCACGGAGACCCCCAAGGGTTTTGTCTCCTGGGATGAGGAGGTGGCCCGCCGACTCCCCAGGCATTTCCCGCGCACGCTGATAGCAGTAGTGGGAAGGACCCTGGTGTTCTGGAAGGTCCGTGGCCACACTTCTCCAGAAATATCTCTGTCTTCTGCCAGATGCTGGGAACCTGAGTGACAGAAATAGTAAATGACTGGGGGTCACCCTCACCAGGAGGAGGTGACCAGGGCAGACTGAGTGGGTGGGCAAGGGGGACCCTAATGTCTGGGTGTGGAAGTTGGGGAGAAGAGGAGCCAGATACCCTTCATGTACATAGCTCACTTGTCTGGGGGACACCACAGCCTGCTTTTGTTCCTTACACTGATGGCTCCCTGATGCTATAGTTTTACACACAAACTGTTTTACTGACTACCTCTCCCCTAGCACGGTAAATCCCACGAAGGCAGGACCAGAAGCATCCTGGTCAAGGCTGTACCCCCAGTGCCCGAAACAGGACTGGCCACTGCAAATGCTCAAGAAACAATGAACACATGAATGAAGGAACGGCCCCACAGACGAGGTGGTGAGGTAGGACAGGGAGGGTTTGAGGCCACACACCCTGGCTTACGGTGGAATTCTGAGCAGGACTTAGCATGGCCTGGTGGTGCTCTTGGAGCTCCCCCTGAGGGCAGCCAAGGCTGGAGCCTTCAGGAGAGGCTAATGGTGGAAGAACAGAAGAAAATCTGGTGGGAGACAGGAAAGGAATATGTCCAGGAGGGTGGGGAAAGGGGACAGAAGCTTGGCCATAGGTTGACCCCACTCACCAGGGCTGGGCCTCCTCTGGTTGTTTCTGGCCAGGGTCACATCTGTCCCACTGAGGACCCAGGGCTCCTCACCATGCTCAAGCTGGATGACTACACGGGGTCGGGAGGCAGAGAGTCCTGTGAGACACAAGCAAGTGAGGGGCCAGCCCCAGCTCAGGACAACCAACTGCCCAAGAGATGGTAGGAGTCAGGTCTTCATGGGATATAGATGCTATCATTTGTGCAACCAAGAAAACCCACAGGTTGCACCACAAGTCAAGGCTCATAGGAACAGCTCAGTGGTGCTTGTGAGGAGAAAAGTGTTGGCAGCACCAAAGGAAAGGTACTGAGCCCAGGTACAAAAGTGCCACAGCTGGACAGGGACACTCAGCCAGTGGGTGTGGGGCTATTCACAAGCCACCAGGAAGTAAGGGATTAGAGCTGCTGGACCAGCCTGGCAACAGCTGAGCTTTCCCATGGAGGACCCAGGACCTTACCCAGCGAGGCCACAAGTGCAAAGTTCTCCAGCATCACGTGGTGGTACAAGGCCCTCTGGCCTGCATCCAAAAGCCCCCACTCTTCCCTGGAGAAGTACACGGCCACATCTTCAAAGACTATCAGGCCCTATAACAGTGGGCGGGGGAGATGGACACAATCTAAGCTATGGCCATGTGACCCAGAGCCCAACTCCCTGTCCCAACGGCTACATTCCCCATATCTCTCAGATGTTCACCTTCCTCCTCCAGGGCTCTGCAGATGCAACTTCCCTCACCTGTCTGGGCCCCCTCCCTGTCCAGGCCTTATATGTCCCTGCTGAATTTGCCTGACCTTTTAAGGCTTCTGCCCCAGCCTGAAGGACTGGCTGATCCCTACCAGTCTCCGGAGGGGTGGTCCCAAGAATCAGGTGGGCACACAGGAGCCAGTTCCCTCTATTTCCTCCTCTCTTGGCTGCCATCCTCCCTTTCCTCAGCCACCTGCCAGACTTCCCCTGAGTGACACAGGGACTGCCAGCATCTCTTGATCCCTCTGGAGCCCTAACTGTCCATTCCTAGATGAGTCCATGAAATCCCCTCCTATGTTTGATTCCCAGGGCCTGCCTCAGCTCAGAATATCAGGACTCTGTTTTTGGATATCTACAATTCCAGGTCCACGTGATGCCTCCATTCTGGGACACAGCGTACTCTTCCGTATTTTCCCCTGAAACCTGCTATCCCTTCAAATTTCTTATTTTGTCTACAGCAACTCCATTCTTATGATGCTCAGACTAAAAAACTTGATGGTCCTTCACTCACACCCTGCACCTGATGATCAGCAGCAGATCTATCCAGAATTCAACAGCTTTCCTGTCTCCACTGAACTAATATGGTCCACGTGCCATCATTGTCCCCTCCCTGCACACACACTCCTCCTCTGCACCTCTTCTCCACTCGGGAAACGGTGGGATAAAATCCTAATTTAAAGCAGGCCAATTTCTGTTCAAAATCTTACATGGCTTCCTGCGCCCTTGGGATAGTCCTAACTCCTCCGCTTGACTTTCAGACATGCCTATCCTCTCTCCCCGAGCTCCACGTTGAGAAGCTCAGTTGAGGAAGAACCTAGGTTGTCACCCCTCCCAGCTTTTGCACGTGCGGGATCCTTCATTTGGAACTTCCACACCTCACCCCCTTGGCTGCCAGTAGTGGGGAATCCCACCCCTGAATGCCCCAATGGCACGGACACCGGGGCCTAAGGCGAATCAAGAGGCAAGACGTCCATGTACCTCCCTCGGTCGGGGCTTACGTCCATGTAAGTGTAGTCCTAGAGGGTGGGAGGTCTAGGGCTCTACAAACCTGTGCCGCTGCGGACATCGAAACCTGCACTTAAGGCGGCCTACGGACGCCACAGCTCCTGGCCTGTCTCCCGGTCCGTCAAGGGCGCAGACGCCCAGGTCGCCACCTCCAGAGTGCCCCAGGGGCCGAAGAGCACGTGGCTCTGGGAGCAGCCCGAAGGCCCCACGGGGTCGCCCTCGCTACTCCCGGAGAAACCAAGGCTTGGGAGCGAAGCCGTCGGCCCGCAGTCGCGGCGCGCTAAGCGGGAACTGCACCCACGCTTTCCTCGTGTCCTCTCCTCAGGTCTCCAGAACTCCTGGAAATCTGACCCGACAGCGGCCGCGTTCACCCCGCAACACCTGTATGGTCCGACGCCCAGCAGCAAAGTGACAGTCCTGAGCACCGGAAGTCTGGCCCCGTCATCCTCATTGGCCCAATGTGCGCTGCGGACGTACGCGCAACGCCTCTGGGAAGCGTAGTTTCCTGCGGCCTTCCGCTCTGGAAGGCGACGCCTTTTTGGATCTCCAGGACAACGGCCAAACATCACCGCGCGGGGTGCTGGGAACTGGAGTCCCAGGCCGTGCTCCAGTTGCCGCGGGGTCTTCCCGCTGGGGTGCTAGGGTATTCACGCCCATTAAAACCGCCCCCAAGACTAAATGCTAAAAACTACGGAGGTTCCAGAGGCGACCGCAGTGCGTAGCACTAAGTACAAAACGAACAGGAGGGATGGGTTAGGAAGGGAAGGAATTCCAACCTCCGCTTTGCCTGTGGGCAGCTGTGTGCGCTCGCCGTCCGTCCCCCGCCCCCTTTCCCAGCGCAGGGGTCTGACCTCAGTGCGTCAGTTTTAAATTAAAAAACCGTAGACCCGGGCCGGCCGAGTGGCGCGGTAGTTGAGAGCTGGTTTGGGACGCCAGCGGCCCTGGTTCGGGTCCCACATATGAGGGCTAGTGACACTGCCCTCAAAAAAACAAACAAAAAAAACCCCCGTAGACCCAAAATAGGGTCGCTCCTGCTAAAAGCCTAGGATACCAAACTTAGATTTTTTTTTTTTTTTTTTTTGAGGGCAGTGTCACGCCCTCATATGTGGGACCGAACCGGGGTTGCTGGCTTCCCAAGCCAGCGCTTAACCACCACGACACTCGGCCGGCCCAAAACTTACATTTAATACTGATCTCATCGCAGTTTCAACCTCTCCCAAGAAACATAATCTTTACCAGTATGGAATTTTCTGGTCAACACCAGTAAAGTAATCTATCACATGGACCCTCTCCAACCCATCCCCCTCAATAGAAAAAGAGGCAATTTATATGATAAAACCCTTCCTGTTCTCCTCCCACCAAAAAAAGACATCCTTGCTCAAAATACATCCTTTTCTTTGTCAATAGTTCCCTTGCCCCACCCTGCTTCCTATAGAAACCTTCCATTTGGTACAACCTCTGAGAGCATCCTTCTAGTAGCTAAATGGGATGCTGCCCATTCATGAATCACTTAATAAACCAATTAGGTCTTCAAATTTATTTGGTTGAATTTCGTTTTATAGCAAGTTCCTTTGCTGTCAGAAAAATTAAACGTCAATAAAAAAAAAAAGAGGAATAGGAGATTGTGGACGGTGGAAAGGGGACCACATATTAACCTGACAAGCTCAGGAGACTGAAAATAACTACATAAGATGGCATGAGCATAAAAAATGTCATAACTAAGTGGGCCATGGTGGGAAGTCACATCTTCAGCTTTCTTCATAAAGTTAATCTGTGCCTTTTCAGTGGGCCTGTCTGTTGTCCTTTTGCACCTAAGAAAACGTCTTTGGAATGTCAGTAACCCTTTTCCAGACCAGAGCTGGAAACTGCAAAATTCCTCCTTATTATGCTTGTCTCCTGATTACCATCTCTATGTACTATAAAAAGCTGTTAGCTATCATGCACCTCCCATGTAAAAGAAGTACCTGTCTCCCCAATTTACTTTTATCCTTTCGCACAGATTTCCCCTCTTTGCTTTCTCTCACCTTCTTAATCTATCACCAGTGGATTTCACATAACCTTCCTCCTTTTTTTTTCTTTTCTTTTTTTTTTTTTTGAGGGCAGTGTCACTGGCCCTCACATGTGGGATGGAACCAGGGCCGCTGGCTTCCCAAGCCAGCGCTTAATCACCACCGCGCCACTCGGCCGGCCCTTTTTTTATTTTATTTATTTATTTTTTTAACTGAGCCATCCTGTTGGCAGCTCAGCAGCAGCTAACCTTCCTCCTTTGGTTTTATGTATAAAATAAGCTGCAAACCGCCATTTCGCGGAGCATCTTTGTCAATCCGTTGAGATTTTGCTTCCTGGTAATTGTCATCAGTTGGCTCAAATAAACTTTTACAAGTTTTCTGTTAGGCTGGATATTTTTCATTGACATTACATGGCATAGTCAGGCAGGATTCCAAAGAGCCCACCCGGGAACACCCTACGGATACTGATTCGGTGTGCTAGGTACTAGCAGGGGCCCATTGTGCGCCACCGGCTACCTGCTTCGCATCTGGTGAACTTGGATGAATTTTTCTTGGAATTCCAGACCTCCATGTTTTAAGGTAGGAGGCCCTGACTTTATTTGAGCTGTTTTTAAATTCTCAAGGTGGCAGGGTTGAGATAACCCAGGTTAAGGACAAGAGTTAAGGTGACTCTTGGACAGGAGAAAAAACAATGGGTGGCTGGTTTTAATTTTGTTTTTTCAATGGGAATTGCTTACCACAAGTTTGAACAAAACTTTTTGCCAGATAAATGAGAGTCTGAACTTGTTCAATTCCAAAGATAAGGGGCATTTACTCCCTCCAGCTCCAATTTCAAGTATTCTTAGGTGACTCAGAATCTTTGTGGAGGTGTTTGAGAGTACTCTTCAAAATGTGCAGTGGCCCCATAGGGAATTCCAACACAATTGTAAATAAATATTTGACTCATCCAGGGACGCACACATAAAGGCTGGTTACCTAGCGCTCCAAGTCCTCATGGTTGTACTAGGTTTGCTGAGGAAACTCCTGTAGAGGAATGTGCTTTTATTGTAAAATGTCAGGTCAACTTAAAGATTGTAAAAACTAAAAGAGGATTTAGAAAAAGAAAGAAAATAGAAGCAAGCATAGGGTTGCTCCAAGGACTATGAGGGCATTTCCCCTTCTTACCAATACTGGGGCTACTTTATCTGTTAACACCACAGAGCTAAGTTGCCCTCCACCTTGGAATAAAGCTTCTGTACAAATGGTAGGGACATCTAATCAATGTCTTGTGTTTTTTTTGGTTTGTTTGTTTTTTTAAGGGCAGTGTCACTGGCCCTCAGATGTGGGATCTGAACCTGGGACACTGGCGTTCCAAGCCAGCTCTTAACTACCGTGTGACTCAGCCAGCCCATCAATGTCTGTTTTTAAATTGGAACCTGTACCCTTCCAACTAGGAAATGTTAAGGGGCAACTTCTATTTTTCTTTTTTCTTTAAGATTTTTTTATTGGGGAATTGGGGGAGGGGAACAGTGTTGGGGAATTGGGGAAAAGGACCAACCAAGTTGTTATTCTTCAATCTTCGTTGTGGAGGGTGCCAATCACCAACTGACTTCCCGTCGGCAGCTCATGGCCTCTAAGCTCAAGGTGCTGGGTTCAATCTTAGTTGTGGGTGGGCATAGCCACCATTTCAAGTGCGTGTTGAACCAGCAGTCTTGTTGTTAAGAGCACACGCTCTATCCACTGAGCCATCCGGGCAGCAACTCAGCTCAAGGTGCTGAGTTCAGTCTTTAGTTGTGGGTGGGCATAGCCCACCACTGAACGGGCAATCTTGTTGTTACACCAGCTGAGCAATCCTGCCACCTGTTGGCAGCTCAGCTCAGGTGCAGCGTTCACTGGCCCCGTGTGGGAATCAAATCGGCAGCCCTGTTGCTCAGAGCACACACTCTAAGCCAACTCTTAACCAACTGAGCCACTCGACCAGCTCAACATCTGTTTTTATTACTCAAATCTGCCCCAATTCACCTGATAGTGTGAGGCTTTCTAATAATGCTCACATATCGTCCCAGAAGGGTGAAATGTATTTAGGACTAAATGAATCAGATTGGGGAAATAAAGATTTTAATAGAGACAAATAGGAACTGGGAAAGTTATAGAAGGTTTTAAAGGAAAACCTTGAAAGAATTGTATGTATGGTAAAGCTAAATGAGATTAAGTAAATTTAAATATCAAAAGTAAGCAGGTGCAGGCCGGCCAAGTGGTATGGTGGTTAAGCGCTGGCTTGGGAAGCCAACGGCTCCGGTTCGGGTCCCACATATGAGGGCCAGTGACACTACCCTAAAAAAAAAAAAAAAAGGGCCGGCCGAGTAGCACATTGGTTAAGAGCTGGTTTTGGGATGCCAGCAGCCCCTGTTCCGATCCCACATACGAGGGCCAATGACACTGCCCTCTACAGCTAACAACAGCTCCACATGGAGCTGGGGATGCGAGCCCCGGCGATGGTGTAGGCTGCAGCCCCTGTTGCAGTGGGCTTCCATAGGCTACAGTGAGTGGCCGGCAGCCAGCATGAGGTGCTGGCACCGAGCGTGAGCTACCAATATAAAATATTAGCAAACAGAATTCAGCAATATATTAAGAAGATCATACATCATGATCAAGTGGGTTTCATCCCTAGTATGCAAGGCTGGTTCAACATCCGTAAATCAATTAATGTGATACACCACATCAAAAAAATGAAGAATAAAAATCACATGATCATACCAATAGACGCAGAAAAAGCATTTGACAAAATCCAACAGCCATTTATGTTAAAAACCCTTAGCAAAATGAGAATACAGGGATCATATCTCAACATGATAAAAGCCATATATGATAAACCTACAGCTAACATCACACTTAATGGGGAAAAGCTAAAACCATTCCCCTTAAGGTCAGGAACAACATAGTTCTGGAAGGTCTAACCACAGCAATCAGACAACAAAAAGAAATAAAAGGAATCCAAATTGGTAAGGAAGAAGTAAAATTGTCATTATATGCAGATGACATGATACTGTATATAGAGAACCACAAAGACTCCATAAAAAAAATATTGGAACTGATAGATGAATTCAGTAAAGTAGCAGGATATAAAATCAATGTTCAGAAATCAGTGGCATTTGGATATACCAATAATAAACTAATGGAAGGAGAACTTAAGAAAACTGTCCCATTTACAATTGCTTCAAGAACTATAAAATACCTAGGAATAAATTTAACCAAAGAAGTAAAAGATCAAAAAAAAAAAGAAGTAAAAGATCTGTACTCAGAAAATTATAAGACACTGAAGAAAGAAATCAAAGAAGATAGAAATAAATGGAAACACCCACCATGCTCATGGATAGGAAGGATTAATATAGTTAAAATGTCCATACTGCTAAAGCAATATATAGATTCAATGCAATTCCTATCAAACTACCAAGGGCATTTTTCACAGAAATAGAAAATATAATCCTAAAATTTATATGGAACCATAAAGGACCCTGAATAGCCTCGGCAGTCCTGAGAAATAAGAACAAAGTCAGGGGGATCACGCTACCAGACATCAAAACATACTACAAGGCTACAGTAATCAAAACAGTATGGTATTGGCATAAAAACAGGCACATAGGTCAGTGGAACAGAACAGAAAGCCCAGAAATAAATGTAGGCATTTACAGACAGTTAATCTATGACAAGGGAAGCAAGAATTTTCATTGGAGTAAAGATAGTCTATTCAATAAATGGTGCTGGGAAAATTGGACTGACACATGCAAAAAAATTAAACTGGACCACCTCCTTATGCCCTGTACAAGAACAAATTCAAAATGGATTAAAGACTTAAATGTAAGACCTGAAACCATAAAAATCCTAAAAGAAAATATAAGGAGTACATTTGCAGACATTACCCGGAGCAATATTTTTACTGATACATCCCTGTGGGCAAGGGAAGTAAAAGAAAAAATTAACATATGGGATTATATCAGACTTAAAAGTTTTTTCACAACAAAGGAAACCATCAATAAAACAAAAAGGAAGCCCACTGAATGGAAGAATATATTTGCCAATGGTATATCTGATAAGGGGTTAATATCCAAAATTTATAAAACACTCATGAAACTCAACGCAAAAAAACAAACAACCCAATTAAAAAATGGGCAGAAGATATGAAGAGACATTTCCCTAAAGAGGACATACAGATGGCCAACAGGCATATGAAAAAAAGTTCAACCTCACTGGTCATTAGGGAAATGTAAATAAAAACCACAATGAGATACCACCTCACTCCAGTCAGAATGGCTATCATCAATACATCAACAAACAACAAGTGCTGGTAGGGCTGTGGGGAAAAGGGAACCCTGCTGCACTGTTGATGGGACTGCAGATTGATGCAGCCACTATAGAAGTCAGTATGGAGGTATCTCAAAAAACTGGAAATGGAACTACCTTTTGACCCAGCAATTCCACTCCTAGGTATCTATCCTGAAAAACCAAAGACACTAATTTAAAAAAATATATGCACCCCTATGTTCATTGCAGCGCTATTTACAAATAGCTAAGACTTGGAAACAACTGAAATGCCCATCAGTAGATCACTGGATTAAGAAACTGTGGTACATTTATACAATGGAGTATTACTCCGCTATAAAGAAGAATGAAATCGTACCATTTGCAATGATATGGATGGACCTAGAGACTATTATGTTAAGTGAAATAAGTCAGTCAGAGAAAGACAAATACCATATGATCTTACTTATATGTGGAATCTGAAAAACTGAATGAATGAGCAAAGTAAACAGAAACTGTCTCATAGATATAGAGGAAAAACAGGGTTGCTAGTTGGGAGGGGGTTGGGGATGAGGGAGAAGGGGAAGGGATTAGACAGCAAAAATAGGCAACTACAATATTGCCAAAGGGATATGAAAGACAGTTCGGGGAATATAATTAATAATGTTGTAAATATTTTGTGGGGTGTCAGATGGTCCTCTGTCTTGTTAGGGAAACCATTACATGGATGGAGTAGAGGCTTGATCACTGCAATGAACACCTGAAGCTGAGGTTCTATAATGTCACATCCTGCATTGCAAGGGCAAATGGGACTTGAGAGGGGCGACGCAGATTGAATAAGAACAAGAGACAAACGTAAGATAAGAGTGAGACCAAGGGACTCAGCCAAAGAAGACTGAGCCCCGAATCGGGTCAACGCATGGTATTTATTGAAAATTTTCAAAGAAGTAAAACTGCTGTAAATAAGTAATCGTGTGTATTGTGTGCCTTAAGGCTGTTTTCCATTAACCTATCCCATTGTATTCCAACAAATGCTATGTCTTCATACATCACTACACAGCCCCAGGACACTGAGTTACTGTGTCCTCCCAGGGGAGATAACTGATATCATTCCATCAGGTCCCAGTCATACTGAGACACCCCCCAAGATAGCTTTACCGATATCATTCCACCGGGCCTCGGTGCCGGCCACTCACTGTAGCCTATGGCAGCCCACTGCAGCAGGGGCTGCAGCCTACACCGTCGCCGGGGCTTGCACAGCCCAGCTCCAGGTGGAGCTGTTGTTAGCTGTAGAGGGCGGTGTAATTGGCCCTCATACGTGGGATCCGAACTGGGGCCGTGGGCATCCCAAAACCAGCTCTTAACCAATGCGCCACTCGGCCAGCCCCCCTCACCCATTTAGCCACTCCACTCCTCCCTCCCATATCATATATATCTATTACACTTCTTCTGACTCCCTTCCACATTATAATCAGATTTTAAAAAAAACACATTTTTTTTTTTTTAGCTGAGCCATCCTGCCACCTGTTGGCAGCTCAACGGCAACTCAGCTCGGGCTGGCCTCGAACCGCTGTTGCTCAGATCTCAGCTTGCACTCTTGAGCGAGCTCTTAACCAACTGAGCCATTCGGCCGGCCCCATTTTTTTTTTTATTGGGGAAAGGGAACAGCCAAGCTGTTGTCCTTCAATCTTAGTTGTGGATGGCACAGCTAGCTCAGCTCCAAGTCCAGTCGCCATCCTGCCTCCCATCGGCAGCTCAGGGCCACTCAGTTCAAGGTGACATGTTCAATCTTAGTTGGGGGTGGGCATAGTCCACCATCCCATGCGGGAGTTGAACCAGCAACCTTGTTGTTAGGAGCATGTGTTCTCACCAGCTGAGCCATCCTGACACCTGTTGGCAGCTCACCCTCAGTGGCAGCTCAGCTCTGGTGCAATTCACTGGCCCATGTGGGAATCGAACTGACAATCCTGTTGCTCAGATCTCGCGTTCTTTTTTTTTTTTTTTTTTAAAGATTTTATTGGGGAATTGGCGGAGGGGAACAGCGTTGGGGAATCGGGGAAGGGGAACAGACAAGTTGCTGTCTTTTTGTTCTTCAGTTTAGTTGCGGAGGATGTTGCTTCACTGTTGGTATCGTCATTGCGCTCTTCCCGGATGAGGCGGATCGGTCGCCGGCCTCTGGATGTCGCTCACCGCGGCTATTGGCAGCTCACGCTGGCTGCCAGCCGCTCACGCTGGCTGCGGGCCACTCACTGTAGCCTATGGCAGCCCACTGCAGCAGGGGCTGCAGCCCACACCATCACCGGGGCTCGCACAGCCCAGCTCCAGGTGGAAGCTGTAGAGGGCAGTGTCACTGGCCCTCATGTGGGATCCGAACCGGGGCCGCTGGCATCCCAAAACCAGCGCTTAACCAATGCACCACTCGGCCAGCCCAAAAGGGATGTATTTTTGAGAGAGGTTAAAAGGAAGTAGTTTGTTGTAGTAAGTTGATTATTTCTGAATGAGGAAAAGAAGACAAACTGAGAAGGATGAGTGAAGTTATAGGTTAATAGAAAAAATATATTGAGAAAGAAATTTTATATATATATATATATATATATTAGAACCTAATTATGCTTACCCCTAACTCAACATAGATTACTAACTATATAAATTCAGATAGAAGCTGAAGTGGATGTATTTTTTTTAAAATAGCCCTCTATAATTACTGCTGTGGCAAGAAAATTTATTTATGAAACTCTTACCTGGCCTCTAGAAATTTTTAGGTAGTAATTGTAATTTACACCATTATGCTCTTATAGCCTTGGCCCCTATTAAACCTTAAATTTACACTTCCTAATTATACAACTTGCAAAATTCAGATTAATGAATGACACTTTAGTGCTTCCAATGTAAACTAAATAGGCCATATTAAATCAAAAAAGGTGAATGGTTATATCCCCAATCTATATGGAATTCTGAATTCACTCAATCCACCTCAACAAATAACAATATATGTATATGGGAAGTGGACTTTTTTAATTGGGAAAGGTTAGAAAATTATTCTATCATACTGATTTCTATTGTAATGACACCAGGTTTACAGTAAATGCTATGGGAATATGATGTAATACTAAAATCATAGGGAAATTAACTTTGCCTAAGGTTAATAAAACCCATGATAATATTGATACTGAAAATGTATTGGGAAATTGAACTTAATCCTCCCCATGAAGTCCTTTCTATGGAAAGTAATTGGCCAAAAGAAAAATGAGAATTTCTAGATTATGAAATAATAGTCTTCATTCACCTAGCCAAACTTATCATAAGGTACAAATAACAGTAAAACAAGGGAGGAAAACATATTAATTTAAAAAATTAAAATAATGCATTTAAAGGGTTCTTTGGCTAGGATGTTTGCTCTCCTCAGACTCATACTTGTCTAATAGACATTTTCTGCACCTAATCAGTGTTACTGGTTCAATACTATTGTTCTTGGTCCTAGTTTGTACATGTTATACTAGATACAAAAAGTAACATAAGACAGAAAAAACTTGGATCATGATAGCTCAAAAATTAGAAATGATCCAGAATATATTTAATGAAGACATATAGGATCTGACTATCTCCCATTTGTTCATATTTTCTTTTAAAGATAAATAAATAATTTGACCTTGACTGCCATCTAAGGTTATTATGGTTTTCCCCCCACCACCCCCAACATTCAGCAAAATAAATGCTGACACTGACTTCCTAGGAATGAGCCTTCCTAATACCATGGGACCACACTATCCAACCAAAAGGTTGGTCATCAATTCATCCTTCAGATTGATTTATGACCATAAGGGGGAAATGTGGACAGAAAAGGGGCCACATATCAACCTGACAAGCTCAGGAAACTGAAAATAACCACATGAGATGGCATGAGCATAAAAAAATTTCATAACTAAGTGGGCCATGGCAGGAAGTCACATCTTCGGTTTCTTTCATAAAGTTAATCTGTGCCTTTTCAATGGGCCTGCCTGTTGTCTCTTTGCACCTAAGATAACATCTTTGGAATGTCAGTAATCCTTTTTCGGGACCAGAACTGGAAACTGCAAAATTCTTCATTATTGTGCTTGTCTCCTGATTACCATCTCCATGTGCTGTAAAAAGTGAACTGTTAACTATCCTGCACCCACCTATGTAAAAGCAGTACCTGTCTCTCCAATTTACTTTTATCCAATCCCAGAGATTTTCCCATTTTGCATTCTCCTACTTCCTTAATCAATCACCAATGGATTTCATGTAACCTTTCTCCTATGATTTTATGTGTAAAATAGGATGCAAACCACCATTTCCAGAGCATTTTCTCAATCCATTGAGATTTTTACTTCCTGGCAATTGTCTGTCAGTTTAGCTCAAATAAATTCTTACAAGTTTTCTCTTAGGCTGGATGTTTTTTTGTTAACACTAGTTAAATTGAATTCACCCTTCTGGCCACCAGAATTGTAAGAGTAAATTTGTGTCGTTTTAAACGACAAATTATCAGTTTATGGTAATTTGTTATAGCAGCAATAGGAAACCAATACATTCCCTGCTGCTGATGTAAGAAATGCCCAAACCGGGCTGGCCGAGTGGCGCATTGGTTAAGAACTGGTTTTGGGATGCTAGCGGCCCCGGATCGGATCCCATATATGAGGGCCAGTGACACTGCCCTCTACAGCTAACAACAGCTCCACCTGGAGCTGGGCTGTGCGAGCCCCGGCGACGGTGTAGGCTGCAGCCCCTGCTGCAGTGGGCTGCCATAGGCTACAGTGAGTGGCCGGCAGCCAGCGTAAGCGGCTGACTGCCAGCGTGAGCTGCCAATAGCTGCAGTGAGCAACATCCAGAGGCCGGTGACCGATCTGCCTCATCCGGGAAGAGCGCAATGACGATATCAACATGGGCCAGTGAAGCAAGATGCCCCGCAACCAGTCTAAAGAACAAAAAAGACAGCAACTTGTCTGTTCCCCTTCCCCAATTCCCAAACGCTGTTCCCTTCCCCCAATTCCCCAATAAAATCTTTAAGAAAAAAAGAAAAAAAGAAATGCCGAAACCTATAGAGAATTTTAATGAGTTCATTTGAGCCAAACTGATAACAATTGCAGGGAAGCAAAATTTCAACGTATTGAGAAAATTCTCTAGAGAATGGCAGTTTTGCAGCTTACTTTATACATTAGAATCAGAGATCCTGTAAGGAGCATTACATGGAATCCATTGGTGGGAGGTTAAGGGGGTGGGAAAAAGCAAAGCGGGGAAAACTCCGTTTGGGTTGTACCCAGCAACCAAGTACAAACCAAGACAGAGTCTTTAATAGTTTGGAGTTTATTAGCCAGCATCTGTGAACAGACTCATGCCCTGAATAAACCCACAGTCCCAAACAAAAGGAGAGAGAGGATTTTATAGACAGAAATTGCAAACAAAGTAAATTACAGTTTACAGGTAGTTTCCATAAATCGTAGACAGTATCAAATACAGCAAGCAAGTTACAGAAGTCATAAAATACGCCGTAGTTAATTATATGGACAGCACTAAATGTAGCAAGACAGTGTGATAGCATTAAAATATAGCAAGCAAGGAAATAACAGGGGCCATAATTAACTGGATAGAATGTTTGGATAGAAAACATTCAGGCCTTATGGGATAAGCACAGCTGGCCTATGTCATGTTTAGATAACAGGTAATTAAAACATAGGCCGGCAGAGTGGCACGGTGGTTAAGCGCTGGCTTGGGAAGCCAGTGGCCCCGGTTCAGGTCCCACATATGAGGGCCAGTGACACTACCGTCACAAAAAAATAAATAAATAAAACAAAAACTTGTGGAATGTAGCAAGCAGTTAAGGAAGTCTATTCTTGGTCAATCTAAGGGAAATCTTTAACAATTCTCTAATATAGAAAGGCAGGGGTGAGGGCTAGCAGATGAGGGTTCTGTTACTTCAGGGTAAAACACAGAGACCCGTACTTCCTTTATATGAGTGAGTACATAATAGTAAATAATTAACATTTGCAGCACAAAGAGGTGGTATTTGGGGAACAAGCTAACAATGAGGGGTTCTATGGTCTTGAGCTCTGGTGTGGTGGTTGTGCTCTGGGGGTCCAGAAAAGATTAGTCTGACATTTCAAAGGTATATTATCTTAGATGCAAAAAGACAACAGACAGGCCCACTTAAGGGAAAGACTGACCTTTGTCAAGAAAGCTACAGGCCCAGGATGTGACTACCTCCTTTTAATTATGAATTTTTTTTTAAAAGATTTTATTGGGGAATTGGGGGAGGGGACCAGCCAAGTTGTTGTTCTTCAATCTTCCTTGTGGAGGGTGCCAGTCGACATCTGGCTTCCCGTCGGCAGCTCGTGGCCTCTAAGCTCAAGGTGCTGTGTTCAATCTTAGTTGTGGGTGGCTGTGTTGTGGTGTACACGGACAGAGAGACGGGACACCAAGGCTCAGGAAGCAGCATTTATTGGCTCCGGCTCAGCAGATTTACATCCAGAGACTGAGACCCGACTTGAAGGAGACTTGGGGTTATATACCCTGAGGTTTGCAGGTTGACAGCTAAGATTTATTATTAGGACATGTGGTCTTGTGCCACTTCCTGACTGGCTCCTGGGTGAGGTAGGAATTTGAAAGTGTTAAACTTGGACGTCTTGACCATACGGTCTAAGAATGTCTTTGTCTGAAGCTCCCTGCTACAGCTTAAAATCCTTGGTGACCATGTGGTCCGGGAAAGCCTTTGTTTAGGGTTCTCTGCCACAGGCGTAGCCACCATCCCATGCAGGAATCAAACCAGCAGCCTTGTTGTTGAGCTCACACGCCCTATCCACTGAACCATCTGGGTGGCAGCTCAGCTCAAGGTGTGAGTTCAGTCTTTCTTTCTTTTTTTTTAAAGATTTTATTGGGGAAGGGGAACAGTGTTGGGGAATCGGGGAAGGGGAACAGACAAGCTGCTGTCTTTTTGTTCTTCAGTCTAGTTGCAGAGGACGTTGCTTCACTGGCCCATGTTGGTATCGTCATTGCGCTCTTCCTGGATGAGGCAGATCCATCACTGGCCTCTGGATGGTCACTCATCGTGGCTATTGGCAGCTCACACTGGCTGTTGGCTGCTCACGCTGGCTGCCGGACACTCACTGTAGCCTATGACAGCCCACTGCAGCAGGGGCTGCAGCCTATACCATTGCCGGGGCTCACACAGCCCAGCTCCAGGGGGAGCTATTGTTAGCTGTAGAGGGCAGCGTCACTGGCCCTCATATGTGGGATCCGAACCGGGGTCGCTGGCATCCCAAAACCAGCTCTTAACCAATGCGCCACTCGGCCGGCCCTGAGTTCAATCTTTAGTTGCGAGTGGGCATAGCACACCATTGAACAGTCAATCTTGTTGTTACACCAGCTGAGCTATTCTGCCACCTGTTGGCAGCTCAGTGACAGCTCAACTAGGGTGCAGCATTCATTGGCCCATGTGGGAATCAAACTGGCCGGCCTGTTGCTCAGAGCACGCACTCTAAGCCAACTCTTAACCAACTGATCCACTTGGCTGGCCCTAATTATGAATTTTTATGTTCAGACTGTTGTTGGAGAGTGGGTGGGCCCTTCTCAGCACAATTGCCAGGTTCTTGGCCTCTTGAGCAAAGAATTGAACGAAATACCAGAGCAAAGTAGTGAAAAAGTAGTTTAAAGAAATGGAAGTGGGCCTGAGGAGTAGAAAAAGGCTCAAGGGCCCATTATTAGAAAAGAAATTACATTCCAAAAAGTTTGGAGTGGGCCACGTGCGAAGGCAAGGCTCAAAAAAAAGGGAGGAAGGGTCAAAAAAAGGGGAAAAGCAGTCAAAAAGGCAAACTTCCCAGGACTTGGAGGTTTTTTTGTGTTTTTTTTTGAGGGCAGTGTCACTGGCCCTCAGATGTGGGAGCCAAACCTGGTTTGTTTGTTTGTTTGTTTGTTTGTTTTTTAGGGTAGAGTCACTGGCCCTCATATGTGGGACCCAAACTGGGGCCGCTGGTTTTCCAAGCCAGCGCTTAACCACTGCGCCACTCGGCTGGCCCAGGACTTGGAGTTTTTATCCCTTTTTCTCTAGAATGGGCTGTTCCCCTCTGGGCATGGGACCACTTGATTGGCACCTGTGATTGAAAAGCAGTACTGCGCAGGTGCTAGTGACTGGTCTGATCTGGTTGGATATTTTGTGTCTATTTACTTTCCTGCAGGGGTAGGTAATTACAACACAAAGGGGGAGTTTTGGGTGGAAAGTGGAAGTCTCCTGGGCAGTCACATTCTGTGGGACATGCAGGAATGCAGAGACCCAATGCCTGCTTCTAACTGCCTGCCCTGTTTTCCCCTTGAGAGACAGTGATCCCCATAAAATCTCTACCGCAAGCTGAGGGACAGGAGGTCTCTTCTTCTGTATCTGCTTCCTGCTGGGCAGGGCTATATAGCTGTCCCTGCCTATTGGGAGTTCACAGAACTCTCACCCCAGCTGATCTCCGATGAGAGGAAGCGGGTCTCGAAATCCACCAAGAAGACAGTGTTGGCTTCTTTGGTTGTGACCGGCAATTTTGCCGGGGTATCCTCTGTATCCCCAAGGCCCCTGAAGGAGGAAAAATAGATTTTTTTTTTTCAGCGCTTAACCACCGCGCCACTGGGCCAGCCCAATAGATTTTAATTACTAAATCTGTTAGCGCTTATGAAGCCTGTGGCCATTCAAGTGCAACGGTTCACTCAGGTGGCATCAATTGTCTAGGCCCAGAATGGGTTTGGAAAGAATCGTTTGGCTTACTGGCCTGGGGGATATTGTGAAGTCACAGGCTTTTAAGTAGTTATCTGAAGCAAGAGTAGGAGATTTCTATGAACAATCTATTGTTTAGGATTTAAACACTGATTTACAGACAATCAAGAAGCAGGGGAATTCTGTGATTCAGGCTGGAAGCCATCTTTAGCCTAAAATTCACAAGCTGATTAGAAGAGTAATCAAAGCCAGGAACTAAAAAACTAAGAAACTAGGGAGAAGACTTAACATCTTTATACTTAACATTTCTATAGGAAAGAAAACTTAAAAGTTTTTCAGTTGGGGGTGGGGATGGGCTACTCAGTTGGCCCACAGGACCATCCTACATGGCTAATTTCAGTCTCTGAGTTTGTAGGACCTGCCCTGGTGGTTTTCCCAAGCCTGTCAGGTTCAGTATGTAGTCCCTTTGTATTAACACTGAGCAGCTCATTTCCTGACCTGAATCATAGAAAGTCGTTCTTTAAAGGATGAAGGCACTTGTTCCCTTTGAGAATTTGGGGCCCTGGTGTCACTGACTTTTCCATAGTTTGGCACTCTTGTCACCAGCACTATGGTTGGGAAGAATCCCATTAGCAACTGGAGAAGCAGGCCCTCCACGCAATACACCGATCCTGTGGGTTAATCCCTAGTCATCTCTCCTGTGCTGTGGCCTGGCTGGGCCCCCACCTCACCCAAATCTCAGTGTCTTTGTCCTGCCCTGGAGCCCATGGAATCATTTCTGGGTGTGGCACCCACTTGTGAAGAAGTCCCTAGCCCACCCCACGGTCATCATAGAGTGCAGGAGGGGGTGCCATCTGAGAAGAGTGCACCTGTACCAATATGGTCAGTGTCACAGGCCAGGACCACCAGGCAGCCCACCCAGTGACATGTGTGCACACGTCTTCAAAGCCACCTGGCCACACAACAGGGATACACTCCAGGCTGAAGCTGTTCAGGTGGGGAATACAGAGGAGAGGCTCCTGGTTCAGTCCCAGACTCCACCAGGTCCAGAGGCAGCCAATAGGGAAACACGCTACAGAAGGGGCACAAATGGGCCTCTTCAAATTTCCACCTGCAGTGCCCATGACAGATCTGACCCTTCAGCAGGAATCTCCTCCAGCAGGCAGAAGCCATAGGGCCTTACGTGTGTGGTGGTTGGGAACTGACCAACTCTGGCTAAGGGAACCCCTGGAGTGTCACTGGCAACTTAGGAAGCTGTGCTGCTTCATGGACATTTGGACTGCATGTGGCACCTGTAATGTCTTGGGAACATTTACTTGGGGCTGCTTCAGACTCTGTGACAATAAAAGCAAGGTTGATTATCTTAATTTTAAGCCAGGGGTATGGTTGGGGAGACAGGGTACTTAAATGGGTCACTGTCTGTAAGTAGAGGGGTAGGGATCTTGGTGGTGACAATGTCTGCCTCTGAGGATGTAGGGGGAGAACAGAGGGTGGCAACTCTGTCTTTTGTGGTTCAAGAGGCATTGTTGCCTCAAGGCCTCCAGGGAGAAAGAGGCTAAGGACTCTGTATAAAGAACCTGTGGCCTGGATTTCAGAGTTACCTGTGTGCCCAGAGCTCACCTGAAGAACAAGTAGATGATCTAAGAAGGTACAGTGGTCTGAGAAAATGAGGTAGCAGGTTCCTCATCCCAGGCATATCTCAGCTACAAGCTTGAGACAAAGTCGTCTTCCTGTGCCTGGTCAGGAAAACCAGATCCCTGTAGGAAGGCTCAGCTCTGTAAAACCTGCAGGGGCAGGCCAGAACTATGTGTAGATGGAGAGTGGTGGGTGTAGGTTATAGAGAATAGAGAGCCCAGAGCCCAGTAGGCAAGATCACTGCCTGTGAGACCTACAGGGACCGAGCTTCTATCTACCACAACCAAGGTCACTGTCTCAGGAAATAAAGTTGTCCTGCATCCTGCGTTCTTCTGAAGTGTCTTCCTGGTAACCATCACCCCTCCAGCAGGAACCAAGAGGCTTCTGTTGCCCAGGCTGGATTCCTGGCAACCTAAGAAAATGTGGCATTCATGGCTGTCTCAGGGCCACGAGGCACAGTTGACTCAATCCAGGGGTGGAGAAGGGACAGGAAGCAGGACATTTCAAGGTGGTTGCCAGATCATGTGTGTGTGTGTGTGTGTGTGCGGGGGCGGTTCTGAAGGAGCTGGAGCTTCAGATTTCTTTGTGGAAATTTCTGCTTTTATAATTTTGACACCTGTTTTAAAATATCTAATAGCCTGGCTGGCTGGTGCATTAGTTAAGAGCTGGCTTGGGACACCAGCTCTGCCCCGGTTTCTTTCCCACATATGAGGGCCAGTGACAGTGCCCTCTACAGCTAACATGGTGAACAACAGCTCCACCTGGAGCTGGGCTGCCATGAATCACTGGGGTCAGCATAGGCTGCAGCCCCTGCTGCAGTGGGCTGCCATAAGCTACAGTGAGTGACTGGTAGCCAGCCTGAGCTGCCAAGAGCCGTCCTGAGTGTCCATCCAGAGGCCAGCGACCGATCTGCCTCACCTTTGGAAGAGCGCAATGATAATACCAACATGGGCCAGTGAAGCAATGTCCTCTGCAACTAGGCCGAAGAACAAAAGGACAGCAACTTGTCTGTTCCCCTCTCCCGATCCCCCAATACTGTTCCCCTCCCCCAATTCCCCAATAAAATCTTTAACTCGGCCAACCCCTTTAAAAGATATATAAATATATATATATATATTGGGCTGGCCGAGTGACACATTGGTTAAGAGCTGGTTTGGGATGCCAGCGGCCCTGGTTCAGATCCCACATATGAGATGAGAGCCAGTGACACTGCCCTCTACAGCTAACAACAGCTCCACCTGGAGCTGGGCTGTGCGAACCCCAGCGTTGGTGTAGGCTGCAGCCCCTGGTGTAGGCTGCAGCCCCTGCTGCAGTGGGCTGCCATAGGCTACAGTGAGTGGCCGGCCGCCAGCGTGAGCTGCCAATAGCCACGGTGAGCGACCATCCAGAGGCCGGCGATGGATCTGCCTCATCCAGGAAGAACGCAATGACGATACCAAAATGGGCCAGTGAAGCAACATCCTCTGTAACTAGACTGAAGAACAAAAAGACAGCAACTTGTCTGTTCCCCTTCCTGGTTCCCCAACACTATTCCCCTCCCCCAATTCCCCACTAAAATCTTAAAAAAAAAAACAAACCCATATATATATATATAATAGCCATGGGATTATATTATATATATATTATACATATTATACATATATTATATATATTATACATATTACATATTATACATGGGAATTTAGTGTGGTAATCAGAATCACGGTTCCTCAAAGATGTCCAGAATCTGCTAATGTGTTATCTTACATGGTGGAGTTTACATGTGTGATTAATTTAAGGATCATGAGATGGGAAGGTTATTAAGGATTATCTAAGTGAGTCCAGTGTAATCACACGAGTCTTTGAAAGTAGAGAAACGCAACCCAAATTATAAAAAAGTTTTAGTTCTGGAGGCCAGAAGTCTAACACATGTGTATCAACTGCTCTAAAATCAAGATGTCAGCAGTGCTGTGTTCCCTTTAGAGGTTCTTGGGGGAGACTCTGTTGCCTTGTATATTCCAGACTCTAGAGGTTGCTGGCATCTCTTGGTTTGTGTCTTTTTGCATCTTCAAAACCAGCAATGGTGACTTGAGTCTTCCTCACATTGTATCACTTCAACTCTCGTCTTCATAGCTTTCCTCTTCCAGTTTTAAGGACTCTTGTGATTCTGTTGAGGTGTCTCCAATTTCCCCTTCTGGGCAGTGTGTGTGAGCCTCGATACAAGGATGATGATCATGAAAGCACTAATGGCTCTCATATATTTAGCACTATGTGCCTGGATCTGTGCTATAAACACTTTCATGTCACCTCTCCTAAGGAAAGTTATATTTTCCAAACTTTCTCACTGGACTCTGAAGTAGAGCTAATTCTGAATTCCCAGGAGGGCTTGACAATGCACAGTGATGGGGCTCACCCTAGTTTCAGATCCCTAGGCGTGGCGGCAAGAATTTATATTTCTAGCAAGTTCCCCAGTGATGCTGATGCTACTTACTCAGGGACCACAGTTGGGGATCTGTGAATTAGAAACATTTAATGTTACAGAAGAAAGTCTCCGTGAGAGAGACATTATCATTTCACATCCTTGGAGAAAAGGGGCCCCTTCAGGACTTGTATCCCCGTGCGTAGAACAAGAGTCGCTTGCTGGGCGTCTACTGAATGCGAAAATCCAGGAGCGGCCCCTTTTATTTATTTATTTATTTATTTATTTATTTATTTGTATTATTTTTATTTTATTTTATTTTTAATTAGTTTCAGGTGTACAACAGTGCAATAGTTATACATTTTACCCCTCAAAGTGACAACCCCCCACCTCCAATTCACCACCCCACTCCCCCCCATATCATATATATTACTCTTCCTCTGACTCTTCCACAGTATAATCCACATCCCGTGACTATCTATTTATATTCGATTACAGTAGGTATACCACCTCCGCTTTAGTAATACAGTGCAGTGATCAAACCTCTACTCCATCCATGAAATGGTCTACGATCATCTGACATTCCACAGAATATTTACAACATTATTAATTATATTCCCCAAACTGTTTTTCCTATCCCAGTGGCAATATTGTAGTTGCCTATTTTTGCTGTCTAATCCCTTCCCCTTCTCCCTCATCCCCATTCCTCTCCCAATTAGCAACCCTGATTTTCAGGAGCGGCCCCTTTTAGAGGAAGCTAAAACATACGACCCTGCCATTCTTCATCTCCGGACTCCATTTCCGAGCGCCCCTCGCGGAGCCCCTGAGGCCGAACTACATTGACCAGAAGGCTCCGGGGGATGGCGGCGTACCTTGGAGCAATCAGCCTACAAGAGAAACTATTTCCTGCGGATCTAGCTGGTAGGGGCGGGACTTCCGTTAGCGCCCCTGCGGACGTTCATTTTGCTTTTGACAGGTTGTTCTACGCTGCCCTTGGGGACCGGAGCGTTGGGTCCCGCCTGCTTTCCAGGCGTCTCCTCGGGACCAGCAGGGGCCAGAACAGGATGGGACCGATCTCCCCGCTCTACGAGATGTTATCTTCTGTAATGGGGCGTCCTCCGCACCCGCTCTGGATCCCTGCGGCACCCGGAGACAGCGCCCTAGGACTCGTGCGCGATTACACCGCGGAGACTGAGTCCCCGAGTTTGACGGGTAACGGGCGGGCAGCTGGTCCAGTGCAGGTGTAGGGTTGGCTGAGCCAATGGCGGCAACGGCTCTGATGGACCCGGCCCGGGTGAGCGGAGGGTGCCCCGTGGCCCTCTCACTCGGAACCCTACCCATATGACCCAGGACCCCTGATAGAAGGGAGAGGGATATCTCTGGACTCTTCCCTTCCAAGTCCAAGGTCCTGAGTCCTAGCCAGGGGTTAGATGGAAAGGTTCATTTCAGTTTTTTTGTTTTAGCTGAGCCATTCTGCCACCTGTTGACACCTCAGCTCGGGCTGGGCATCGAACTGCTTTTGCCCAGAGCTCAGCCTGCACTCTTGAGCGAGCTCTTAACCAACTGAGCTACTGGGCTGGCCCTTCTTTTCTGGAGTCCAGTGGAATAAAATGTGGAAAGCTGTTTTAGGCCTAGAGACCCAAATGTGCAAATGTTTGGAAGTGAGGCTGAGCTGGGAGTGTTCAGGGATCTGCAGGTCTCCCTTATGACCGGTGGACTGGAGTCAGGCCTGGAATGGCAGTCTGAGGAGCTGGGCCTGTAACATGAGGGTGGTGAAAATCATGGAAGGTTTGGAGCAGAGGAAGGAGGTGATTTGACTCAAATGTTCACAGGCTCTCTCTACCTGCAGAGTGGAAAACAGATGGAGCTGTGAGGGTGAGGGAGTAGAAAAGGAAGCCCATAAGGTTAATAGATCAGGGGAATGATGGTGGCGGCTGGGCCAGAGCTGTGACTGGAGTTGGGAGAAGGGGTTGGATTTTGGATCTTTTAACTTAAACCAGCCAGATTTTATGATGTGGAGGGTGAGAGAGAGAAGTAGAGGCATTTTGGCCTCAGCAATGAGAAAGCATAAGAGAATTGACTGGTATGGGGAAGCTGGTGGGTCCAGCAGGCTTCAGGGGAGACCAGGAGGTGGGTTTTGACCATGTTGAGGCTGAGATGCCCTCAGGGACTTCTGAGTGAATGGCTGCTAGATGTGAAGGTCTAAGTTGTGTGGAGGGGTTGGGCTTGGAGATAACCAGTTGGCAGTAGCCAGCCTGTGACCTGAGGTGGAGTTCTGGTTCAGATTTAAGAGGGGACATGGTGATGGATGCCCTACAGGAGAGCTGAGGACTGAGTCAGCTGCAGGGAGGAGCAGCTATGAGGGAAGGCGTGTGTGGGAGAGGAGGATCCACAATGTGACCAAGGTCCCTAGGGCAGAGGCTGAGGCATATTGGATGTAGAGTTAGGATGACAGTGCGATTGGGGCTGCTGCTTATTCACCCTCCTATGGGCTCACCAGCTGTTCTGGATACCCACAGCTTAGATGGCATCTACTGCCCACCTACCTGCTGTTTGAAGGACACAGTGATCAATGGAACGAGGAGACAGTGACACTCATGGCATTGGAGCTTGGGGAGGAGGGTGATCTAGAAGCATGTTAGGGGCAGCATTGTTTGGGGATCCAAGACTGCCCACCAGAGGTGGAGGGAGTAGGTTCATAGGCGTAGGTCTGGATGGGTTCATCTGTGTTTATTTTGTTGTTCGTTTTTCTACTGCCTTTTGATCTGATTGACTTAGCTGTCCTCATCATGGCAGGGCTGGGGAACCTCTGAGGACGTGGCCATGTTCTTCTCTCAGGAGGAGTAGGAGCTCCTGGAAGAGGCTCAGAGATGCCTGTACCACAGTGTGATGCTGGAGAACTTGGCACTTGTGGCCTCGCTGGGTAAGGCCCTCCTACCCACCCATCCTCCCGTTCTAGGCTCTGCCCTTCCTCTTCTCCCAGGAATAACTGTCTTCCCATAGCTGAGCACAGACACTGCTTTCTCCCCTTGACTGTCTGTTGTGTGTGCAGAACTGGACCACAGGAGGCTCAACAACTGCTTCTGAAGCCTTCCCCAGCTGGGAACCTCAGTTTGGCTGGCTGAATCTGTCCAAATTGGTGGCACCTCTGTGCCCAGTTTCTGCCCTCCCTTTTCTGTCAGAAATTTCCAGGAACCTGGCTGTGCCATGAACTGCAGACACTGACCACTGGGCTGTTCCTGTGAGACACTTTTCAGAGGCTTACTTTTTAATATTGTTTTCTTCCCAGTTGCAAAGATGGCATGAACTCCCTTTTGTCTATCACAGAGTATGTCACCCAAGCTGGGCCAGCCACTTACCCACCCTGTCTTTCTCCCAGGACTTGCATCTTCCTGTGTGGTTGCCCACCTGAAATAGGGCAAAGAACCCTGGGTACCTAATAGGGTGGACATGTCTCCAGCCACTGCAAGAGGCCAGGAGGGGGCCTGGCTCTGGTGAGTAGGAGCTAGGGGCAGAGGTGACATTAGGGCTGGGCTCATATTGTACTTGGCACTTGCCCTGTGTCCACTAGTGTTTGTTGCTAAGGCCAGTAGCCACACCTTCTTGGACACTACCTTCTTGTTATTCGTACTTTGTCCCTGGGTCCTGGATGACGGACGACCCCACTGCTCTTATCTCCATATGTCCCCCACCTCCTCCAGTTCCTTTGCAGGACCATTCCACACTTGCCTACAGTCAATGTGTCAGGAGTGTGCACCTATCTTCATACACTTGAGCACTGGATGCCCAGTTGCAGCTGGATTTCCTGGGTTTCTGCACACTGCTCTTTGTCCCCCTTTCCTGTCAGAAACCTCATGGGGCTTGCCTGTACTGGGTCCTGCTGAGAGCTGAGGAGTGAGTTGAAGTCCCTGCTTCTGCTCCCAGCCTGAACCCCAACCCTGCATTCTCACACGTGCTGAGGCCTTGCCTTCTGTGGCCTTCCTGAGCCCCACCCTGCACTGCTGGCTACACTTCACCTTGACTTCATCCTATAGACTCATTCCTGAATGTGTTAGACACACATCTGTGAAGGGAATTCCCCCTCTCAATAAATGTAGGACATACACATCACCAGCATTTCTCTGCTTTCAGGTTGTTGGTGTGGAATGGAGGAAACCCCTCCTGAGCAGGGTGTTTCTATACAAGGAGTGCTCCAGTTCAGGACCCCTGAGGCAGGTCTTTCCATCCAGAAGATCAACCCCTGTGACATGTGTGGCCCGGTCTTGAAAGACATATTGCACATGGCTGAGCACCAGGGAACACATCCTAGGTACAAACCATACAAGTGTGAGGTGTGTGGGAAAGGCTTCCTACTCAGTGCAAACTCTCGCCAGTACCAGGGTTACTGTAGGGAGAAACCCATCACATGCAGGGACGTTGTGGACAACCACGGCCTCCTCCAGTACCAAGCCTCTCAAGTGAGGGCAAGCCATGCAGGAGCCCGGGCCATAGGCAATAACCCCCACCAAGCCCCGTCACCAGCAGCAGGGGGTCCATGCTGCATAGAAGCTCCTCAAGTGTGGTGGCTATAGAAAGGCCTTCCTAAAGGCACTAGTGCTTCTCAACCACCTGCTGACTCATTCCACAGGGACACACTTCAGCTGTCCAGCAGGTAGAAATGCCCCCAGGGAGAAGGCGATCCTGTTAGTCATGGAAAAATTCACACTGGAGAAGCACTGCACATGTGCAAAGACTGTGGGAAAGGCCTTCAGCTACCCATGTAAGCTGAGGACCCACCAGAAGGTTCGCGCTGGAAAAACACATCACAGTTGCAGTGAATGTGGGAAGGCCTTCACCTGCAAACACTTGCTGGTCCAGCACCAGAGAGTCCACACTGGAGAGCGACCATATGAGTGTGGACAGTGCGGGAAGGCCTTCACTTGCAGTTTCCATGTGGTTCGGCACCAGAAAGTGCACAACACAGACCAGCCTTATGAGTGCAGACAGTGCCGGCGAGTCTTTAGCTGTATCTCCAACTTTGCTGAGCATCAGAAAATCCACACCGGAGAAAGGCCTTACGAGTGCAGTGAGTGTTGGAAAACCTTCATTAACAGCTCTCATCTGGTCTGGCACCAGAAAGTGCACAACACAGAAAGGCCCTTTGCATGCAGCAAATGCGGGAAAGCCTTCCGGCAGACCTCCAAGCTTATTCTGCATCAGAGGAGTCACACCAGAGAAAGGCCTTATAAGTGCAGCCAGTGTGGGAAAGCCTTCAGCTGTCCCTCCAAACTTATCCCACACCAGCAAATTCACACTGGAGAAAAGCCTTATGAATGCTTCAAATGTGGAAAGGCCTTCAGTCAAAGATCTGCCCTCATTCAGCACCACAAGGTTCACACCAGAGAAAGGCCCTATGAGTGCAGTGAGTGTGGGAAAGCCTTCAGCTACAGCTCTAACATTGTTAAGCACCGCAGAGTCCACACTGGAAAAAAGCCTCATGAGTGCAGCCAGTGTGGGAAGGCCTTCAGTGAAAGAGCCACCCTCAGTCAGCACCAGAGAGTTCACACTGGAGAAAAGCCTTATGAATGCAACAAATGCAGAAAAACTTTCTGCTACAGCTCAAACCTCTCTAAGCATCAGAAAGGTCACACTGGAAAAGAGCCTTTTGAGTGCAGAGGACACAGGAATGCCTTCAGCTAGCACCAGAGAGGTCACAACAGAGAAAGACCTTAGGAATATGGCAAATGCGGAAAACTATGAGTATGGGCTTTCTCCTTGTTTACCATAAATGGACTTACTTCTGAGAAATCTGTGAAAGGAACCTCTGTGAGGAAGCCAACAGCCAGAAATGGAGACATGCACATCCCCACATCCCTACCAGGAGATTGCCATAAGTGCCAGATATGTGGGAAGCTTTCAGGGGCTACACTGCACTTTCCAACCTGCCCAGGTGCTTCGCCAGATAATGTCACTGCCAGATGCCATCTCACCTCTACCAGCTGGCAGCCCCACAGCATGTGCCTGTCATCTCAAAATACTCAGGGAAGGAAGACCTTGTGCTCTCATTCCCTGGAGGGAAATGTTAGTGATGAGAGCCCTTTAGCATGACCTCATTTCCACCTCCCCTTTATCCCAGTAGGTCAGGCTTTGTCCTGGCCTAGTTCCAGCAGGATCTGGACTGGAGTCTGAGGATTTCTTGATGAGGTTTCCCTTCTTTGTAGGCATTGTTGTGTATACTGATGATGCCTACAATAGGTCTGTCCAGCCTCCAAATACCCCAGCCCTGGAACTGCCTGCCTTGAGTGTGTGATAATAAAGGCCTTATTGGTGAAGCCATCTTTAATCCTGGGGCTCCATTCATGTGTGGGCGAGATTGAGAACAGACCTGGGCTTTACAGAGCAAAGAGGGGGAAGGGCTTTTGTGGGAGGCCCAGCTTCGACAGCAGGATGTCAAGGAGTACCTTGCAGTCTAGCTTAACCTAATTTGCCTGTGGCATAAGTCCTCCTGGGACAGACTGAAGGTCTCCGTGCCAAGTATTGTTTCTGGAAGCCAGGACTACCTGTTGGGCCCAGAGCTTTTTGGAAATTGGGTATTTAATGTGGCAATTTCTAGTACTTTCTGGGCAGCATTCCCTTATTCTTGGGAATGTCCCACATTCTCCAATAGTGTCGAGTGGCCACTGATTCCTGGGACCTGCCTATGAGTAAGGCCCCTGGAGTTCAGAAACTGTAGATAGGTATAAGATCTGCAGGGCCAGATGGGACCATAAGTGGGTGAAGAAACAGTGGGTCTAAGGTCAGGGAACTAGAGACTGGCAAATGGAGGAGGTATGGTCAGGGCGTGCCTGGGCCACATCACAACCACTCATAGGAGCTGATTGTGCTCAATTCCACATTTAGTGACATCACATGGGTAGCCTGAAATCAGCCATAGTGGAATTTATACCATAAAATTAGCAAGCAATAGCTCTCAGCAAAAAAAAAAAAAGGTCAAGACAAAACCCTGAGAAAACCTGATTTGCAGTGTGTGCAAAATTTGCTGATACTGACCTTGGCCACAGAAGAGACTCAGCTCTGCAGGTCTTGGGAAGTCGTGCACACTCTCATCTTGTCCTCTGGAACAAGTGTGGGTGCCCCTTTATGTCACGTCCTGCGTGGCAAGGGCAAATGGGACACGAGAGGGGCGACGCAGATTAAGGAAAAACAAGAGACAGAAGTAAGATAAGAGCGAGACCAAGGGACTCAGCCAAAGAAGACTGAACCCAAGGGACTCAGCCAAAGAAGACTGAGCCCTGAATCGGATCTGCGCATAGCTTTTATTGTAAATTTTTAAGGAAGTAAACTGCAGTAAATCATTAACCGTGTATTCGTATGTGCCTTAGGCTCCTTTTCCATTAATCCGGATAGTCATCTTTGTTTTGTGTCCCAAGGAACTGACCGTCCTCACCACATACCTCCATAAGTGGATAGTAAGCACCCTCCAGGTGCAGCAAGGAAACAATAGAAGCAGATAAACAAGTTATGCTTCACCAAGCCCACTAAAGCCAGCTTACAAGCCCTTCAATGTTGGGGACAATGACCCTCAACATCTCCCCCTTCTTTATTATTTAAAAAGCACGCCTGTGACCCCAGGCGGCTGCGAGTCACAGTGCCTGTCTTAGGTGTCCCCCTAATGAAATAATAACCTTACCCGTCATTGGCACTTGATCCTCTAGCGATCAAGCCCTGTCTTAGGTTAGTTACATTCAAGGAGGTCCTTACCCGTCTTTGGCTAGCCTGTCCTCGCTAAAGTTTAGGGGTAGTGAGGCTAATAAGCAGGTGGCTAAACTTGAGGCTTTGCCTTAAGTTTGATCTCATGGATATTGGCTTGGACTTCCATCATCTACTTGAGAAAACATCTAATGAGGATGGGGAGTAGGCACAGAACCAAGCAGACACAAAAACCAATGCTATGCCTTCAGAGGCTAATGCAGAGGGGGCGGTCGTGGAATCGGCTGTAAGGCAACATCGCCCCCCTTCTGTTGCTGTAGAAGGAAAAACACGGATTTTGCAGTTTCTTCGTCTATGGCCCGCCGAGGGTTTGTTGGCCACACCGGAGGACTAAGCAAAACAGAAATAAAAGAATGATTAGCAATGCAAATGCACCAGCAAAACCTCCACTGAGGCTTTTGATCCAATTGAGTGGATTTAGATTAGATAATCCTTCCGCAGCTGCGGATAGGGCATCCTCTCCAGGGAGGAGCTGAAGATTAGCAGATGACATTTGGTTTCTTCTCCTTCAGCTGAGGTAGCCTCCAGTGTAAACTCACTGGGAGGCATTTCATACCTAGCAACCTTAGGCCAATTTGGCTTCTTGATGACCTTCTTGGGTGTGTCGTTCATGATAAGGTTTAACGCATCTACTAGGCACCCACAGAGGACGTTCTTCTTTGCCTGGAGAAATACAAGCAAAACCTCGTCCCCAAGTCAACAGAGTCCCTAAATTCCACTGATTAGTCTGAATATCTTTCCACCATATGGGGATTGGCGGCTTTTTCTTTGAATTGGTGTTAAAATGCCTTTCTGCTGCAGTTCGTCCACAATGTGGATCAGAGCCAGAGAAGTTCAAAAAATTTAAAGTAAACATAGCTCTTGCTAATTGTACCTGAGGTGGTTCCTTTTCGTCTCCCCCTTTCTGTTTTTGCAATTGTTTCTTTAAGGTGGAATTAGCACGTTCGACAATGGCCTGTCCTTGGGGGTTGTAAGGAATGCCAGTGTTATGGGTAATTTGTCAGGTTGCACAAAAGTTTGCAAACTTAGCGCTAGTGTAAGCTGGTCCATTGTCCGTTTTAACTTTTTTTGGAAGGCCCATAAGAGAAAAACAAATCAAAAGATGACGACAGGAATGAGCTGCAGTTTCGCCAGTTTGAGCAGTGGCTACTAAAAATCCTGAGGCAGTATCAACAGAGACATGTACAAATGATAATTTTCCAAAAGAAGAGATATGAGTCACATCCATCTGCCACAGATCATTAGGAGCTAAACCCCGAGGGTTGGTTCCCTCCGGACATTCTTGTGGAGCATTAAGAATTTGGCAAGTAGGACAAGTTTGAACTATATATCTAGCTTGTTTATGAGTAATGGGAAATTTAAATCATAAACCTTTAGCATTGATATGGGTTAAAGAGTGAAAGTGGGTTGCTTCATCAATCTGAGCATTTCCCACTAAAGAGTCTGCAATAGCATTTCCACGCGTCAATGGACCTGGGAGAGTCGTATGAGCGCAAATATGAGTAATAAAAAATGGGTGTTAACGATTTCTCACAACCTGCTGAAGTTGATGAAACAAAATCTGAAGAGACTGATTAGAATTAAATGAGAGAGACGCTGTCTCAATGTTTTGAGCCGTGTGCACAACATAAGCCGAATCAGAAACAATATTTAGAGGCTCAGAATAGGTCTGCAAAGCAGTTAAAACTGCCACAAGTTCAGCCTTTTGTGCTGAATTACAGTTAGTGTGAATAAGTTGACTTTCTTTTTCACTAACGACGGCAGCTTTTCCATTATTAGATCCATCAGTAAAGACAGTAATTCCTTGGGGAATCGGCTCCTGTCGGAGTTTTTTGGGTAAAATCCAATTAGTCTTTTGCAAAAATTGAAATAATTTATTCTTTGGGTAATGATTATCAATGATTCCATAAAAATTTCCTATTGCAATTTGCCAAGATTCATTATGAATGTTTAGATGACAAATTTGTTGTTTTTTAAAAGGAACTACAATTTGATTAGGTTCCTGCCCACTAAGGTGTAGGACTCGAGTGCGGGCTTTGGATATTAATTCAGAAATTAATTCAACATAAGTTGGCAGTGTCTTAACAAAATGATTAGGTAGGAAAAGCCATTCAACCAGTTTTTCTTGTTGAATTATAACCGCTGTCGGAGAATGCGGTGTGGAGAAAACCAGAACTTGCAAAGGTTGATAGGGATCTATACGCTGAATCTGAGCTTCCTGTATCTTTTGTTCTACCAGTTCTAATTCCTTAATTGCTTGTGGAGTCAGTTTACGAGGGCTGTTTAATTGTGATGGTCCTCGCAAGAGACTAAACAAATTGCTGAGAGCATAAGTAGGAATGCCCAAAGTAGGACGTAGCCAATTGATATCGCCTAATAATTTTTGTAAATCATTTAAAGTAGAAATCTGATCTTTTCTAATCTGAACCTTTTGTGGTCTAATAGTCTGTCGATCAACAATTGTTCCTAAGTATTTAACTGGAGTGGTTGTTTGAATTTTATCGGGGGCTATACATAGCCCTGCCTTGTCTAGGTGAAGTTTAAGTGATTCAAAGCAAGCTGCTAGTTGTTTCATAGATGATGCAGCACAGAGAATATCATCCATATAATGAATGATGTAACAATCAGGAAATTTAGTTCTTACTGGTGTAAGAGCTCGAGCTACATAAAACTGACAAATTGTTGGGCTGTTAAGCATTCCCTGCGGTAGTACTTTCCATTGATATCTTTGAATTGGCTCTTTATTGTTAATAGATGGAATGGAAAAGGAAAATCGAGGGCAATCATGAGGATGTAACGGAATCGTATAAAAACAATCCTGCAAATCAATAACTATAAGAGGCCAATCTTTAGGAATCATAGATGGTTGTGGAAGCCCTGGTTGAAGGGCACCCATAGGTTCAATAACAGCATTAACCGCTCTAAGATCAGTTAGCATTCTCCATTTGCCTGATTTTTTCTTAATGACAAAAACTGGAGAATTCCAAGGGCTAGTAGAAGGTTCTATATGGTCTTGTTCTAGTTGGATCTGTACTAATTTTGTTAAAGCCTCTAATTTTTCTTGAGAAAGGGGCCACTGTTCAATCCATATCGGGGTGTCATTTTTCCATTTAAGAGGCAAAGGAGCACGTAGCTCTTCGACAGTGGCCCCTACAAAAAAGGGTTATTTTGATTGGTCTGATAACCTACTCCTAGTTTTCCCTGCTGAGATGAGAGCTGGAGAGGTTGAGTTATACCTTGCTTAAATTTTCCCAATCGTTCTCCTGGTTGGAATCCCATATGACTCATAATTTTTTGACTTTGGGGACTATATTGATTTGGTGGAATCCAGACCTCTGCGTTCCACTGAGTCAACAGGTCTCTTCCCCATAAATTAACAGGGATATCAGCAACATAAGGTTGTAAAAATCCTTGTTGTCCTTCTGGTCCTATACATGGTAAAATCTGAATACTTTGACGTAAGCCTGAGGCTCTTCCCACTCCTACTATATTAATATCTGGATTTTGCAATTCCCAATTTTTTGGCCATTGTTGAGAACTGATGATTGAAACATCAGCTCCTGTATCTATAAGACCTTTAAATTTCTTTCCTTGAATTTCAATTTGGCAAATAGGTCAAATATCTGAAATTTTTTCTACTAAAAAGATACCTGCTTTTCCTGTACTCCCAAAATTACCCATTCCTCGCTTTTGGATTCCTTTTTGTGTTGGAGAAACATACGGAAGTAGAAGTAACTGTGCAATCCGTTCTCCTTTTTTAGCTGACCAGGGGACAGTGGAAGATATTATAATTTGAATTTCTCCTTCATAATCAGAATCAGTGATCCCTGTATGAACTGTGACTCCTTTTGAAGTTAAATTGGATCGGCCAAGAATAAGTCCGACAGTATTTGGTGGAATTGGCCCAAAAATTCCTGTGGGTACACGGAGAGGCGTTTCTCCGGGAAGTAATAAAATATCTTGGGTGGTGCAAACGTCTACTGCTGCACTCCCTTCTGTTGCTGAACTTAATTGCTGTACTGAAAGTTTGGGGGAGGTACGGCCTGATAGTTCTGAGGAGTGGCCGATGTCAGATATGCCCCTGTTGTTGTCGGGGCCTGGGGCTGGCCCCGCTTCCCGTTTCCCTGAAGGGGTGTTCCATCCTTATGATAGAATGATCTACAGTCTGACGCCCAGTGTCTCCCCTTTTTGCACCGAGGGCATGTCCCTGACCCTGCAGGAGCAGAGTCATTAAGCATATTAGAAACGTATTTAATTTTCTGTCTGCATTCCCTTTTAGTATGACCAGGCTTTCCACAATTAAAGCAAGTACCTGGAAACTTTTTTCCTCTTGTCATTCCTGTAATTGCCTGAGCTAACATTGTAGCTTTATATTGTTCAGTTCCTACTCCTTGACAGAGGCGGAGGTATCCCATTGCATCTGTCTTTCCTTTTTGAGCTCCTATTGCCTTTTTACAATCCTCATTAGCATTGTCATAAGCTATGATTTTTAAAATAATATCAGCGGCTTGAGCATTGGATACCTGTTTGTTAATAGTATCCTGCAAGCGAGCTATAAATTCTGAATAAGGTTCCTGGGGTCCTTGAAATATGTTTTGAAAGGAGGTTGGGACTTTTCCTTCCACTTCTACTTTCTCCCAAGCCATCAAACAAATTCTTTTAAGCTGGTCTTGGGCCTGACGAGTCATTAAAACCTGCTGTTCGGTATTTATCCAATCTCCATCACCTACTAATTGATCCTTAGTAATATCTATCCCTCCAGCCTGATTTTGCCTACTCTGAATTTCTGCACCATCAATCCACCAAGATTTAAATTGTAGAAATTGGGCTGGAGAAAGACAGGACTTAGCTAAAGCATTCCAATCTATTGGAATCATCCTGTTTCCATCAGCAATACCTCGAATTAGTCTTATAGTATAGGGGGAAGTCGGACCAAATTGAGTAACTGCCTGTTTAAGTTCCTTAAGAATTTTAAAAGGAAAAGGTTGGTATTCTAATATCTGCAAACCATTGGGGTGTTCATCATTGGGTGCAAGACGCTCACTAATTATGACTGGAAAATTTAAAGCATCCAAATCTCCTTCCAACCTTGCCTGTTGAATTCCCTTTTCTATGGCTGACATTGATGAATGTGGACCTCGGGCATAAGGTGGAGGTACCGATATAACAGGATAAACTGGTTGTTTTAGTTTTGATGGGTTTTTAGATAACCCGCAATCCTTCATTCTAGTTGTTGGAGGAGGAGGCAAACGATCAGGAGTTAGCAGATTTTGCAAAGAGGGATATAATGTTTTTGGTATTACCGTGGGTGCTTCCACAGATTCCTCCTCTCTCCCTTCATCCTCTGATGACTCAATATTGATGTTACAATCCCGATTTTTATCCTCCTCTTCATCTTCCGTGTCTGTGTGTAAAGGTTCTAAAACTGACCGGACCTGTCTCCAAGTCTCCCAAATTGTAGCTGGTATCTCTTTTCCCTGAAGTTGCTTTTCAGATATATCTTTACCTACCATCTCCCATTGGTCTAGATCTATGGTTCCTATCTCTGGAAACCAAGTGCAATGCGTTTCAGTAACTTTTAAAAGTTCCTCTAATTTCTTTTCTGAGACTTTTACCCCTCCCTTCTTAGAGAGTTGCTTAAGGAGGCAAATATACGATCTATATCGACTCTCAGAATTTCCCATGTTAGTTTTTAAGAAAAGGAAAAAAAAGAGAAGAAAACTTTCACTCAATTGTTCATTCAGATGCTCGTCTGGCCGCGCCCCTCGCGGGACTAAGTCTGTCTTGGCTAAGGCGCTGCGGTATAAGCCCCCGCACTGGTGAACGAGTCAGTCGCCGTTATGCCTTACGACAGATTACGGAACCGCAGATTAGAGCCCACTCAAGTTCCGTAGCGAAAAGCCGTGGAACTATATGCATTCACTCACACAATCACACACTTTCACACAAAGTTTGTTACGTTATTTTCCGGATACCCCGGTAATTCCTCAGGACTATTCCCTACTCCTTACCAAGTAGAGTGCCGGCCTGCCCTGAGGTCTGCGCCTTGAATTTTCACCCAGATTCAAAGTCTTCCTTCCCTCTTCGAGCCGCACGTTGAGGCGCCAGTTGTCACGTCCTGCGTGGCAAGGGCAAATGGGACACGAGAGGGGCGACGCAGATTAAGGAAAAACAAGAGACAGAAGTAAGATAAGAGCGAGACCAAGGGACTCAGCCAAAGAAGACTGAACCCAAGGGACTCAGCCAAAGAAGACTGAGCCCTGAATCGGATCTGCGCATAGCTTTTATTGTAAATTTTTAAGGAAGTAAACTGCAGTAAATCATTAACCGTGTATTCATATGTGCCTTAGGCTCCTTTTCCATTAATCCGGATAGTCATCTTTGTTTTGTGTCCCAAGGAACTGACCGTCCTCACCACATACCTCCATAAGTGGATAGTAAGCACCCTCCAGGTGCAGCAAGGAAACAATAGAAGCAGATAAACAAGTTATGCTTCACCAAGCCCACTAAAGCCAGCTTACAAGCCCTTCAATGTTGGGGACAATGACCCTCAACACCTTTAGAATAGGCACAGCCAGCAGTGTGCTGCTCACTGTGCAAAGAATCCAGTGGTGCTGTGGACTCCTACAGCCTCCCTGGGCTGTTCACTGCAAGGCCATTACTGCACAGGCAGGAACCAGGGACTGAGACCCAGTAGTCCAGGATTGCTGTGTCCCTTCTCCTCCCAGTATTCCAGGGGAGTGTGGTGGCCACAGCCTTTATCACATGATGGTTTTTGCTGCCACTGAGGCAGGGTTGTCCCTGGGTACAGGGGTCAGAGATAGTGGAATCAACATAGGGTTGTTTCCCCATTTTCTGGTTTTCCTAGAGGAGTGAGAGATCCATATTTTTATGTGGAGCCTTTTGATTTTATAAATGTTGACAAATATTTCCCAAAAACTTCTATACAAAGTTTATAGGTGTATATGCTACACACGTGTTCCTGGGCCAACACTTGTGACTCTCAGAAAATAAGCAAACCAGGTCCCCAGACATGAAGGCTGTGGGCCCACAGAGTTTACCCCATAGATGTAGCATGGGCAGTGGCATTGCTGCCACCACACTCAGGGTGACTCTCTTCCCTCATTCCTTGTAGCTGACCACATAAGGCAATAGCATCCCAGGCAGGTTTGTGGTCAGCCAAGCAGGTGACAAGTCGGCCACAGCTCTCCCGAGCATCCTGAGGTATCAGGGCACCCTTTGACTCAGGCCATCCCTTCTGGGTGTAATAACTGTCTTCCATCAACATGGGGGTCTTGAGATCAGAGTTAAAGTCCAGTTGAAACTTGGGGCCTCGGGATAGACATGAATCATGAAGAACTATTTAAAGATAAGTATCAGCTCAGCACATGTTAAGGGGAGGACATGCCAATGGTGGAGGACCTAGCCATAGAGAGAAGGAGAAAGGCTGAGAGGCAGAGGACAGAGAGGGGTCAGCTAGGGAACAGGAGTCAGGGGGTAGCAGGATGAAGTGTTAGAGGGGATCAGAAAGACAGAAAAGAGGCATGGCTACTTACTTTGGTACTAAGGGAAGGGAGGGCACTGGGTACCAGATCAAAGAACAGGCCCTCCCACATCTGCCTTGCACTCACCAGGACTGGTCCTCCGTGGGCCTCTCTGGTCATGAACTGATTTGAGTTGCCATATCCACCAGCCAGGTCTCCTTGCAGTGTTCAAGATGGGTGACCACACTGGGGGTGGGGGCAGTAATTCTTATAGGGAATCAAGTGGTTTGTGAGAGGTCAGCCCCAGGATAGAGCAATTCACCCCATGACAGACCAAGGTAGGTAAGGATCACGTATGCCTCTGGGAGAACTGAACCTCACAAAACGAACATCCAGGGAAGATCTCACTGGAAAAGCTCAGTGGCCCAAGAATCAATGGCCATGTCAGTGCCCATGATGCCATTATGGAGGCTGACAAGGGGTAGCTGGCAAAGTTTCTGCTGGACTGAAGAAGTGTGATAGAGGGGACAGAAAAGCCACAGACCCTGTCTAGGTCCCCTGACCAGAAAATTACTGAGCTGGATGAGATCTGCTACTTGGGTTCTGATACATTTTTTTTAATAGCTGAGCCATCCTGCCACCTGTTGGCAGCTCAGCAGCAGCTCAACTCGGGCTGGGCATCGAACTGCTGTTCCTCAGAGCTCAGCTGGCACTCTTGAGCGAGGTTTTTTTTTTTTTTTTTTTAGTTTCAGGTGTACAACACAATGCAATAGTATACTCTTTACCCCCCAAAGTGACAACCCCCCTCCCCCAGTTCGCCACCCCACTCCCCCCCCATATCATACATATCCATCACAACTCCCCTGACTCCCCTCCACAGTATACTCCACATCCTGTGACCATCCACATATTCAGTTACAGTTGGCATACAATACTATACAACATCAGCTTCAGGTGTACAGTGCAATGATCAAGCCTCTACTCCATCCATGAAGTGATCTCCCTAACAAGACATGTGACTATCTGACACGTCACAAAATTTTAAAATTATTATATTCCCCGAACTGTGTTTCATATCCCTGTGGCAATATTGTAGTTGTCTATTTATGCTGTCTAATCCCTTCCCCTTCCTCTCCATCACCACCCCCCTCCCAACTAGCAACCCTCAGTGTTTCCTCTACATCTACGAGTCTGTTTATTTGATCGTTCACTCAGCTCTTCAGACTCCACACACAAGTGAGATCACATGCTACCTGTCCTTCTCCGACTGACTTATTTCTCACAACATAATAGTCTCTTCACAACATTATCGATTACATTCCCAGAACTGCCCCCATATCCCTGCGGCAACATTGTAGTCCCACCTACACTGTCCAAAACCTTCCCCCTCTCCCTCTTCCCCACTCCCTCCCAGCCAACAACCATCAGTTTTTCCTTTATATCTGCTTGATATGACGTCAATCTTCTTAAATTTTCTCTCTGGGTTAGCTTGTTTACCCCTTTCTTTTGTTTAAAAAAACCCTTTTAACATTTCTTGCAATGCTGGCTTGGTGGTAATGAATTCCTTAAGCTTATTTTTTTCTGAGAAGCTCTTTATTTCTCCTTCAATTTTAAGTGATAGCCATGCTGGGTAGAGCAATTTTGGTTGTAGGCCTTTATTTTGTGTCACTTTGAATATCTCCTGCCACTCCCTTCTGGCCTGCAGAAGTTTCTGTAGACAAGTCAGCTGTTAGTCTAACAGGAGTTCCTTTGTATGTGACCTGCTGTCTTTCTCTTGCAGCCTCTAGGATTCTGTCTCTGTCTTTAACCTTTGCCATTTTAACTATGATGTGTCTTGGTGTGGACCTGTTTGGGTTCAGCTTGTTTGGAACCCTCTGCACTTCCTGGGCATGTATGTTGATTTCCTTCTCCAGGGTAGGGAAATTTTCAGTCATTATTTTTTGAAATACATTCTCGACCCCTTGCTTCTTCTCTTCGCCTTCTGATATTCCTATCAGTCGAAGGTGGTTGCATTTTACCTTGTCCCATAGGGCTCTTAAACTATTTTCATTGTTTTTTATTCTTTGGTCTTTTTGCTGTGCCAACTGGATGATTTCTGCTATTTTATCTTCCAAATTGCTGATCTGCTCCTCTGCTTCGTCTACTCTACTGGTGATTCCTTCGAGTGTGTTCTTCATTTCAGTTATTGTATTCTTTAGTTCTAACAGGTTGTTTTTTATGGTTTCCCTATCCTTCTTTATGTCCTCTCTAAGTCCCTTAAACATTCTTATCATCAGTGTTCTAAACTCTGTCTCTGAAAGGTTGGTTGAGCGAGCTCTTAACCAACTGAGCCACTCAGCCTGTCCAGGTTCTCATACTTTTGACCCTGAACCATGGTTGTCAAGGACTCAAGGCAAAAGGTGTTGGGGTTGTAGCAGAGAAGAGGTAGCAGGAGGTGGGCCAGCACCAGGGCCAACAGCACCTCCCACAGGGAGCATGGCAACCTGACCTGGTGAAGACAGAATCATGTCACAATAGAAGCTGCACTTTTTCCGAAAGAGAAATGTGACCTTGTCCCGGAAGGTCACTGAGCCCGACAGCACCAGGTCATGGGGCAGATGGATGTGATCTAAGCACTGGGCATGGGACCTGGGACCCCAGTCTCTGTCCTACCAGCCACCTCCCCTTATGTCTCCCAAACCCTGCCCTCTGATGTATCTAAGAGCATGGCCCTCCTGCATGAGCATTTTCCCAAAATTTACTGGTCTTGGGACAGTGCTTCTCTTCTCTGCATCCACCTCCTCCACCCAGTCACTGGTCCTTAGACTGGACAACCCACACTCACCTCATGGCCCATCTGTAACCACAGCCTAAGACTCTCCTTCCAAAATCCCATTCTCAGCCCTTTCTCTGGTCCCAGCCACGAGTAAACTGAAGCCTGGATATCCAGTAGCCAAACTGGAACTCCCTGTGTGTTCACTGGGGCATGTGTCACCTCCACTCAGAAGTCTCCAGACAATTCAGACTATACCTACAAAATCCAACTGCTAATCTTCCCCAAAACATCCTCCTCCTGCCAACCTTCATCTTCATTCTTTCTAAACATGTAGGATGGTCGTTCATCCCTCACTTACATTCACTCCCCAAGTGTAGCAGGAAATCCGATTGATTCCATTTGAAAATCAATCCAGGATCTGATCATTTCTCTCACTTCTCCTGCTACTACCATTCCAGAAAGGGCACCATTATAACCGTCCTGAAGAATACTGCAGCAGCATCTTCATGAATCTCCTTTTTCTCAACCCCAGCGCATCCCCTCTCCCACCAGTTTAGTGTGTTCACTCACTATCCATTGGGATACTTGCAAAATCCTAACTCAGATCATGGCCATCCTTCTTATATTCAAAATTTTCTACTCAGCCCGCCAACAGAGGCAGGACACCTCTACTCAAACTCTTGGTTTCCTGCTGTAGGGACACGAGGACTTTCCCGAACGCTCTCGGTCAGTCTCACCGCGAGTCATTCATTGCACATGCAGATCTGCCTGTATCCCCTACATCTTACCATATTGGATTCCGAAACGGAGACCCCAACCTGTGAACGCTCCATCGTCCTGAACGCCGAGGCCTGGGATTCAGTGGGGGAACTTAGAACACAGGGGCTGGAGTCCAGCTGAGTAGGGGCCAGGAGGCACTTCCTTACTTGTCTGTGCCTAGTCGATCGGCTCACTGGTCACCTTCGCAGTCCAGCCACACATGCTGGATCCTGACGGGTCACTGTTGTGCCTTCGTCTCCTGCTCCGTAAAGCGCACCAAGCTGAGGACATGTACGGGCTTTGGCGGAGGCCCTGGCGGACAACCAAGTATGGTAGGGCCAGAGGGCCCGGGGCTGCACCCCTACGGCCCGAGACCCTAGGGCTCGTGAACGCCCGACAATCGCAGGGGTCACAGGACTTACAGGGCACAGAGAGGCAGGACCTCTACCAGACTCTCGTGCCTTTTCCGCTCCCGTTTCCTTCGCCCTGGAGGCCTCTCGGGCACCGCCCACTACCCAGCAATATGGTACGTCTGCCTTGTGCGGACCTAATAGGCAGACACCAAAGCAACTGTCCAACACTGGAAGTCCCGCCCCCGCCAGCGGGGCGGTTCCCAAAACATCCGTCCCTAGGCTGTCACTAACCAGAATACGTTCGGTCCGCCCAGAAATGCCCCTTTTCTGAGCTTTCATTGGTCAGCACTGTTGCAACGCAAGGCGAGGGGCTTTCTGGGTAATTTAGTTCGCATACCATAAGCAGGGCCGCAAGGCGCCTCCTTCTTGGTCACGTAGGCAACGATCAAGCCGCGATTGACTCAAGGAAAGCGTTCTAGTCCACGCAGGCCTTGACCCAATCAGGCTCCGAGTGGGAGCGTTTTCGTGCGGGGAGCAGAGGACTGGACGGGACTTCCGTCGTCGCCATTGCTATCTTCGTTTTCTCTCGGTGGGTCGCTACCCAGGCGGCTTCTGGAACCCGAGGAGAAAGAAGCAGGGAAGTTCCGGGATCCTCGCCGCACCTTCGCACGCACTTTCACTCGCGGCCAATGGTTCATCCTTCCTGAGCCTCGGTTTTCCCGGATGTGGAACCGATGCTTTGTGTCGTTGCCCTGAGTACGACCGTCAGCCTGCGGTCGCCCCAGCCCAGTGGTGTATGGGGTTCGGCTGAGCATGCACTTTCCAGCCAGGCCGGCAGCGTCGCTGATGGATCCTCCGCAGGTGAGTGGTGGTGCCTCAGACCCTCACCCGCGGGATCCCCGGTTTAGGAACTGGTTGTATTCTGGACCTCCGCCTACATATGAATCCGGGGCCTTGATCGTTACTTACCCCTAGCATCGTGAATCTAGGCCATTGGGTATATGGAGAGGTTCACGTTTCTGGAATTCTATGGGGTAAAGTCTGGACGAGTGACCAGGCACGAAGACCAGCATTTGCAAATTGCTTGGAGGTGAGTATAAGGTGGAAATGTTCGGGGAACAGCAGGTTTCCGTTTTGTCTGATGGAAATAGAGGCGGTGGACCAGATGTGGGCCTGGAATGGCCTCTATTCAGACTGTGGTGGGAGTCCTGGAAAGTTTAGAGCAGATAAGGGAGGTGATATGACTCCGGTCTTAACAGACCCCCTCGGGATGCTGGGTGAACAGAATGGGTGTGGTGGTGGGTGGTGGGGATGGTGGTGGTGAGGTTGGAGAGGAGACAGGAAGACCATTGTGGAGGTGACTGCAATAGACCAGATGTGTGCTTTTGTTGGCTGGCCCAGAAGGGTGCCTGTAGAGGTAGGAGAAATGGTTGGCTTCTGGATCTGCTTTTTTAAGGTGGGTGGATTAGATTTCCTGATGTGGGGCAGTGATAAATCAGTGACCCTGATAGGTTTTTCAGATGTGGAAGTTGGTGTGAGTAGATTTCACAGTGAAGATAAAGCGTTGAGTTTTGACCATATTGTATTTGCGATGTCCCAGAGACGGCCAAATTGAGGTGCCTAGTGTGCTTTATGATATGTCCAGGCTAGAGACATCCAAGGGGTGGAAGCTTGGGTGTGGACAATGTGCAGCCATGGCTTGGGTTCAGGATGGTGAGCAGGGAGTAGACCTGGAATTTTTTTAAAAAGGAAGCGTAGAAGCAACAGAGATGACAGTGGGGCCTGAGGTTAGGCTGGTTTACCTTTCTACAACTCATCTGGTTTTTGGGGCCTGGTGAGTAGCAGAGGCATCTGGTGGAGTAGCAGGGGCAGAAAGAATCAGGCCAAGCTGAGTCCCCAAACCAAGAGATGGGGAATCGTGGGTCTGGGATTTGTGTATTAGGAAGAAGAATGACTGCTCTGACTGGTGAGGGGACAATATGTACAAGGGCAGAGGTGGAAGAGAACCAGGGGTGTATAAGATATATTTATGTTTCCAGGGAGCTAAAGGTTGAAGCAGCTAGGCAAGGAGGGGAGGCATTAACTAGAGGGGTGATGACTGTCTCTGGCAGTGGGGATTGTTCAGAGATCTGGGGCAGGCCAGGGTCAGTATTGGATCCTGTTGTCTTTCTCAGGTATGCCATGTGCATAGTGGGATGTGAGGACTCTTGGGATATGCCTATGGTGTGATCAGGGGATGGGAGGAGAGTGGACATAGGAGCATGGTATGGTCCAAAGAGTGATGTGTACAAGGTTAGGGAATGTTAACCAATGGGCCCCGGTACTAGAGGCTTAAGGAAGAAAGGAGAACCCCAATTTTCTCATATTTGTTAATTGGCCAGGCTGGGGAGTGGGGCTGCATGCCAGTCCAGAGCTCAGACAGCGTCTATCTTCCCACCTGCTTTTGTTCCTCTAGGTTGGATTGGCCTGGATAAAGTGACCAGTGGGACTTCAAGGGGACAGGGACACCAGTGGTGCCAGGACCTGTTATCTCTTCTGAGGTGGGGGCCTGAGGAGGAGGATCAGTTGTGGGTGGGTGAGGGGAGGATGGACTGAGGGAGTTACAAGAAGAGATGCCAGTGATAAATGTGGCTGAACTCTGAGTCACAGGTCAAGGGCCTAGACAAGTCCATTTGACTCTTTTGTTTGTTTTTCAGCTCATCTATTGGCGCCCTGACAGCTGTCTCATTGCAGAGCCAGGTGACCATTGAGGATGTGGCTGTGTACTTCTCCAAAGATGAGTGGGGCCTTCTTGATGCAGCTCAGAGGCACCTGTACCATGATGTGATGCTGGAGAACTTTGAGCTCATGACCTCCCTTGGTAAGGTCCTTATGCCCTGCTCCACCGTGGTGACCAGCTTCTGCCTGGTGCTTTTTCCCCATAGAAAGTTCTGTTTGTCCCAAAGCCAGACCATGGATGCTGCTGCCTTTCTAGGTTTCCTGTTGTAGGTGCTGTCGGTGCTGGGACTAGACTTTGTGCTCTCCCCTGTCTCTTTGAGCAGCCTCATGACAAATCTTAATAGTGATGCCCAGGGGCATTGTGGGAACAGAAGCTGGGGATCAGGTATCTACAGTCAGTCTAACAGATTACACCAAGCTTGACCCAGTGTGGGGCCATACCCAGGCTCTGCCCCACCCCCCATGAGACTTCTCTGAAAACAGCTTTATTGAGATAGACTATAAAGTTCACCTATTTTTTCTTTTTTTGAGGGCAGTGTCACTGGTCCTCATATGTGGGACCCAAACCGGGGCCACTGGCTTCCCAAGCCAGCACTTAACCACTGGGGCCCTAGAGTTCACCCATTATTTTTTTTTAAGATTTTATTGGGGAATTGGGGGAGGGAAACAGCATTGGGGAAGCCGGGAAGGGGAACAGACAAGTTGCTGTCTTTTTGTTCTTCAGTCCAGTTGCGGAGGACGTTGCTTCACTGGCCCATGTTGGTAATTGTCATTATGCTCTTCCCAGATGAGGCAGATTGGTCGCTGGCCTCTGGATGGTTGCTCACCGCGGCTATTGGCAGCTCATGCTGGCTGCCAGCCACTCACACTGGCTGCTGGCCACTCACTGCAGCCTATGGCAGCCGACTGCAGCAGGGGCTGCAGCCAACACTGTCGCTGGGGCTCACATAGCCCAGCTCCAGGTGAAGCTGTTGTTAGCTGTCGAGGGCAGTATCACTGACCCTCATATGTGGGATCCGAACTGGGGCCGCTGGCATCCCCAAACCAGCTCTTAACCAATGCGCCACTCGGCCAGCCCTAAAGTTCATCCTTTTAAAGTGTATGTTTTATCTGCACTATCAGAGGAAAAATGAAAAAGAACCTGAAATCAAAGCAAACCAAATTTTATAATTGTAATACCTGTAAACTGAAAATCTTAAAAAACAAAAATAAGTGTATGTTTGCACAGTGGTATAAATATCAAAATGTAATTTTAGAACATTTTCATCACCTGAAGGGAAACTTTGTATCCATTAGCAGTCACTCCCCATCCTCCCTCATTCCTTCCCCCCCTCCCCCCAGTGACAGGCAGCCTCCTTTTTTTTTTTGTTTTGAGGGCAGTGTCACTGGCGCTCGTATGTGGGACCCGAACCGGGGCTGCTGGCGTCCCAAGCCAGCGCCCAACCACTGCGCCACTCCACTGGCCCAGGCAGCCTCCTTTTTGATTGTATATAGGTTTGTTTATTCTGGACATTTCATGTAAAGGGTATTACACAATATATGTTTTTCTGTGACTGGCTTTCACTTAGTGTAATGTTTTTGAGGTTCATCTATGTTCTAGCTCATACCAGTACTTCATTCCTTTTTTTTTTTTTAATTAATTAATTAATTTATTTTTTAATTAGTTTCAGGTGTACAACACAGTGCAATAGTTATACATTTTACCCCTCAAAGTGACAATCCCCACCCCCAATTCGCCACCCCACTCCCCACCCCCATATTCATTCCTTTTTATGGCTGAAAAATATTCTATTGTATGGAAATACTACAGTTCGGGCTGGCCGAGTGGCGCGGTGGTTGAGAGCTGGCTTGGGACGCCAGCGGCTCCGGTTCAGATCCCACATATGAGGGCCGGTGACACTGCCCTCAAAAAAAAAAATAAATAAAAAAGGAAATACTACAGTTCGTTTAAGCATTCATCAGTTGATCGGCATTTGGCTATTATGAAAAATGCTGTTATGAACATTCACATTCAAGTGTTGTTGTTTTTTGTTTGTTTTTTTAGATTTTATTGGGGAAGGGAACAGCCAACTTGTTGTCCTCCAATCTTAGTTGTGGAGTGCGCAGCTAACTCAGCAGCAAGTCCAGTCGCCATCTGGCAGTCTGACAGCAGCTCATGGCTGCTCAGCTCAAGGTAATGTGTTCAATCTTAGTTGCGGGGCCAGGGGAGGAAGGGGGCGTTAGCGCAGCTCACCATCCCATGCATGAGTTGAACTGGCAACCTTGTTGTTAGGAGCATGTGCTCTCACAAGCTGAGCTATCCTGCCACCTGTTGGCAGCTCAGCAACAGCTCAGCTCAGGCATAGCTCATTGGCCCATGTGGGAATCGAACTGGCGACCCTGTTGCCCAGAGCTCATGCTCTCAACCAACTGAGCCACGGCCGGCCCCAACATGCAAGTTTTTGTGTGACTATGTTTTCATTTCTTTTGGGTGGGTACATAGGAGTGTAATTGCCAAGCTGTTTTCCAAATTGGCAGTACCAGCTTACATTCCCACTACAGAGTGTGAGCATTCCAATTTCCTACTTTGTCAACACTTATTGCTGTCTTTTTTTTCTTTTTTTAGCTGAGCCATCCTGCCACCTGTTGACATCTCAGCGGCAGCTCAGCTCAGGCTGGGCATCGAACTGCTGTTGCTCAGAGCTCAGCTCGCACTCTTGAGCCATCTCTTAACCAACTGAGCTACTCGGTCAGCCTTCCTGTCTTTTTTTCTTACAGTCACCCTTGTGGGTATGAAGTGGTAACTCACTGGGGTTTGGATTTGCATTTCTCTAATCACTAATGATGTTAAACATTTTTTTTTAAAAGATTTTTAAATTGGGGGAGGGAACAGTGTTGGGGAATCAGGGAAGGGGAACAGACAAGTTGCTGTCTTTTTTTTGTTCTTTAGTATAGTTATGGAGGACATCAGTTCACTGGCCCATGTTGTTATTGTGATCATTTGTGCTCTTCCCTGCTGAGGCAGATCAGTCACAGGTCATTGGACTGCCGCTCACAGCAACTGCCAGCCACTCACACTGGCTGCCGGCCACTCACAGTAGCTCACGGCAGCCCACTGTAGCCTACCCCGGCGACTCATGGCAGCCCAGCTCCAAGTCGAGCTATTGTTCACCATTGTCGCGTCCCGCACGACTGGGCTAGGTAGATGTGGAGAAAAGATGGCGAAAGGTTAAGGAAAAAAGAGAGACACACACAAAATACGAGAGAAAACAGCTCGGGGCCAGGGGACCCCAGCCTCCTGGACTGGAGCCCCGAATCGGGCCTGACTGTTCTTTTTATTATCTTACACATACGCAAGGGTCAATGTAGAGTCAATGTAGCTTCCGAGGTCTGTGTGTCTCATGCCCAAAAACATAGCTCAAGGCCAAATCATCCACAATGGCATCTGCAAGCTGCCATTACTGGAGACAGAACCTCCTCTACCAAAGCTTACTGATAAGAATGCACAGAAGACAGATATTATCACATTCAATAGATCATTTAACAGGCAGGCTGCCAGACCCTGAAGCAAGGGGTTCACGCCCTATTTCTGTCAACTCGTGATTCCTCCTGTTGGTACCCACTGGCATCCACGAGCACCCACATGACAGTGTCTGGCTTGGGTTGTACCTCTCGTGGGATCTTACCTGTCATTGACTAACCGGCCTTTGGTGCCAAACAGGGCCGGCCAAGTGGTGAGGTGGTTAAGCGCTGGCTTGGGAAGCCAGCGGCCCTGGTTCGGGTCCCACATGAGGGCCAGTGACACTGTCCTCAAAAAAAAAACCACACAAAAAAACCCCACTTCTTTGGTGCCAAACAGGGATACATATAGTAAGCATAATATTGGAGTTATGATCTGTCTTTATGGAGAGGTACATGGAGGCAGACAGTCAGGCTATAATGTGACACACCATCTTAGCTGTAGAGGATGCAGCATCACTGGCCCATGTGGGATCCAAACCAGCAGTCTGCTGCTCAGAGCTCATGCTCCCAAGCCAACTCAACCAACTAGCCACTTGGCTAGCCCTGAACATCTTTTCATATGCTTATTAGCCAGTTGTTTGTACATTTTTTTTTTTTTTTTGAGGAATGTTCATTCAAGTCCTTTGTCCCATCTCTGTCCTTGCCTCTGGTGAGACCTCTCTTCTGTGATTTGGCTGTGCATTGTCCTGCACACTGGGCCCTTCATTCTTGTTCTGGCCCCTTTGGCCTGTCAGTAGTACCTTGAACCCATTCATGTGTCAGTCACACATTTCTAATGAAGTCACCCTTCCACCAAATGGGACACTCTGTTAACTGTAAATTTCTCTGCTTTCAGGTTGTTGGCATGGAGTGGAAGATGAGAAGGCCTGTTCAAAGCAGAATGCTTCCACAGGAGTATCACAAGTCAGGATCCCCAGTGCACATTCTTTCACCAAGAAGACTGATATCTGTGACACGTGTCCCATTCCTGAAAGACATTTTGCACCAAGGTGGGCAGCAAGGAGCACATCCTGAAGAGACCCCCTACACATGTGAGAGACAGTCTGGGTTCAGTTCAAGCCTTCCCCAGCAACAGAAGGAGTACAGTGGAGACAAGCCCTTCAGATGGAACAAGGACAAGGGTGCATTTGTGAAGAGTTCTGTAATCTTTCTGTCAGAGAAGACCTTCACTTTCAGGCAGGGTAGTAAGGATGTCTCAGATGACCATGACCTCCTTGGGCACTCAGCCATTGACAGTGGTAGGAAGCCACATAGGAGCACAGAGTGCAGGGAGGCCTTCCCACACAGTTCCAATCCTGCACAGCTCCTCAAGTGCAGTGACTCTCGCACAGACTTCCCAGAGAGATCTGCTCTCCTAAACCACCTAAAAATGCACTCTGAAGAAATACTGCTTAAGGGCTGTCCGAGTGGCGTGGTGGTTAAGCATTGGCTTGGGAAGCCAGCGGCCCCAGTTCGGTCCCACATGTGAGGGCCAGTGACACTGCCCTCAAAAAAAAAAAAAGAAATACTGCTTAGATGTCCCAACAGTTGGAAATTCCTTAGAGGAGAAATCAACCCTTGATAATTACCAAAAGTTTCACACTGGAGAAGCATCTCGTGTGTAAGGAGTGTGTAAAGGTAGTCACCCATCTAGACTGAGGAAGCATAAGAAATTTCACAGTGGAGCAGCGTGAGCAGCTGGCATCCAGCGTGAGCTGCCAATAGCCGCAGTGAGTGATCATCCAGAGGCCGGCGACTGATCTGCCTCACCCGGGAAGAGCGCAATGATGATACCAACATGGGCCAGTGAAAGAACGTCCTCCACAACTAGACTGAAGAACGAAAAGACAGCAACTTGTCTGTTCCCCTTCCCCGATTCCCCAACACTGTTCCCCTCCGCCAATTCCCCAATTCAAACAAACAAATTTCACAGTAGAGTAAAATACTATGAATGTAGCAACTGTGGGAAAACCTTCAGCCACAAACTTACTTGTTCAACATCAGCATTAACACAGGAGAAAGGCCTTATGAGTGTAGTGAGTGTGGGAAAGCTTTCAATCACAGGTCACACCTTGGAATGAGAAAGTTCACAGTGAAGAAAGTCCTTTTGAGTGCAGCCAATGTGGAAGAGCCTTCAGCCAAAGCTCCAGTTTCCTTCGGCATCAGAAAGTTCACACCCAAGTAAAACCATATGAGTGCACTCAATGTGGTAAAGCCTTCAGCCACAGCTCTGCTCTCATTCAGCACTGGAGAGTTCACACTGGAGAACGGCCTGTTGAATGCAGTGAATGTGGGACATCCTTCAGCAATAGCTCCACTCTGATTCAGCACCCCAACACTGTTCCCCTCCCCCAGTTTCCCAATAAAGCCTTTAAAAAAGAAAAAAAAAAAAAGGCTGGCCGAGTGTCATGGTGGTTAAGCGCTGACTTGGGAAGCCGGCGGCCCCGGTTCGGGTCCCACATATGAGGGACAGTAACACTGCCCTCAAAAAAAAAAGAAAAAGAAAAAAAAATTGTTTCCATTTTTTTAAGTCAAAAAGCCCCACAAATCAGATTCCAATCCATACAATCCGTATGTTGGTTCAGCTACTTCTCTCCCTTGAGCCCAGGAGCAGCAAAAACAGTGAATGCCATGGTGCGCAGATACCAGGAAGCAAGGCCACGCCCCAGGACCACAGAATCTTCTTAGTCCCAGGGTGACTGCCAGGTGAGGAAGGTGAGTAGAATGCAGAAGACCTATAAGTTATCTGCTGATAGTGAGCTGGGCCACAGGTCCTGAGTTCTGCAGCCCTCCTTTGTGAAACTACAGCTGCTAGAACATTTGTGGATGCCTCTTTAGAACAAGCTCACACCTCTAGTGCAGCACACTCCCCAGTCCTTATCACTTCATTCAGTATTTCTGTGCCCACTTGCTTTCCAGCAGGCCCCTGTGGGTCTTACAGTCAGTTCAGAATTTACCTCCATGTTCCAGATTTCAGAACATGGTTCTGAGCTGACTCTGACCAATGCTAGAAGTTGAGGACCATCCCCTTGGAACAAGGGCCACAGCTCACATTGTCCTAGATACGTGGAGGATCTTTTACCAACTCTCTCATTCTTACGGGTGAGCTTGGAACCAAAAATAAACCTGACGTCCAGGGTACACGATTCACCCACAAAGCCCTTCAGTCTCTCCCTGGAGGTCTCAGGCACCAATGCAAATTAGGTCCACCTAGACTGGAGCTGTTTTCTGCCATCCTGCTGTTCCCACTGAGGCAGACAGAAGTTAGGGACACCCACAGAAGCCTTCCCCTCTACTCAGGAGCTCAATTTTTTTCTCTATCCCCTCACACAAGGATCAGAACCCCCAATATTAAGGTGGCTTAAACAACAAGGCCTTTATTGCTGTGCATCCAGAGCAGTGTGAGACAGTTCCAGGGTTAGAGAAACCCACAACAGGTTCCATGTGTAGTGTCAACATGTCCTTGAAAACAGTTAACCAACCCTCTAGTAGACACTGCTCAGCTACTCCTGGCCAGAGCCAGGTAATGTCCACACCTAAACCACTCAGGAAAAGAGGACCAACATGGGCTCCACCACACGATTCTCTCATAAAGCAGAGAGCATGAAGGTCGGTTGTCCTAAGCACAGTGGGGTGACGGATGCATACTGTAGGGACCTGGGCAGCTCAGAGTGTAACACAGCTCCAAAAAGTTTCCCACATACTTGGTACCCCCCACCCCAAGGTGAGTGCTGGGGGGTGTAGTACAGCCTTCACATGGCTCCTCCCCTCAGCTTTCTGTCTAGAGTGAGACCTTGTGTGCCCATACCTCGTCCTACAGCCACTCTTCAGTATGGACTTTCTGGTGCTGGAGGAGGATAGAACTATGTTTGAAGGCCTTCCCACACTTTGTACACTCATAGGGCTTGCCTTTGATATGGAACTGGTCGTGAAGGACTTCTGCATAGGCTGCATGCATAGGGCTGTTCTCTGGTGTGGACCTTCAGTGCTGGTACAGACTGGAGAGGGTCACGTACGCCTTCCCACACTGGCTGCAGGTGTACAGCCGCTCTCCAGTGTAGAATCTGGTGCAGAGCTAGTGTGTCTTTGCAGGTGAAGGCCTTCCCACACTCAGCACACCTGAAGCATTTTACGCCTGTGTGAATCTTCTGGTACTTCCTCAGCTTAGATGGGTGGCTGAAGGTCTTCCCACAGGCCTTGCACACGTGTGATGCTTCTCCAATGTGAACTTTTCAGTGACCAACAAGGGTTGCATTCTCTGTGGGGGCATTCCCACCTGTTGGGCATCTGAAGGATGTACCTGTGGAGTTAGTCAGCAAGTGGTTGAGGAGCACAAGGGCCTCCAGGAAGGCCTGCAGCCACTACACTTGAAGGGCTTCTGTGCAGCAGAGACCTCTTGCTGCTGATGACAGGGGCTAGGTTGGGGAACTTTCCCATGCCCTGGCTCATCTGTGGCTCCCCCTCACTGTGGGGCTGGCCCAGGGTGGCAGGCACATCCTTCCCAGACTCCCCACACAGAAAGTGCTTGTCTGACAGGTGGACGCTGCAGCTCATCACCTGCCAGGGAGGGGCCTCCTCATTGCCCTGCCCACACAGACAATCTGAACCAGTGTAGAGTCAGTTACCCAGAGCTGGATTGGAGGGTGGGGAACATTCACCACCAGCACCCAGTCGGCACAACCAGAAAGGGGACCACAGAATTACCAGGAGGTGGCTAGGAAAGGTCTGGGAGAAAAAAGGGTGACCCAGTACAATAGGGTGTGTCAGATAACAGGACAGGGAACATCTCAACAGGGACGAGGACACAAAGCCAGGAGCAGTGCAGGGTGAGAGTTGGGGCCTCCATGACACTGCCCTGTGATGGGTTTCAAAGAACCTTAGCTGCCTTGTGAAGAGGATGTGTACTCCGATGAAGGGATCACTGTGACCGAGTAGCTACTGTTTGAATATTATTTAAGGATATGTGTGCATCTCAGGTCACATGCAAACTAGGTCACTCCTGGACATCTCTGCAATGCACAGAGAAGAGGAAATAAGGCACAGGCCAGAGGTGCGTCATCCAGGGCCTGAATCATGATAAAGATGATAAAAACACATAGGGTGTCCAGAGGGGACAGGGGAGGTGAGAAGGTGTGGTCACTGGCCTCAGAGCCTAAATGCCAGCACACACAGATACCCAGCAGGCTATGAGTCCATCAATGAAACTAAGGCATCACCCAACCCCACTCACCAAGACCAAGACCCCTCTTGGCCTCTGCTCTGCTCTGCTGACCAGAGTCATGTCCACTATGTTGGACATCCAGGGCTCTTCTTCACCCTGTAGTTGGGCAGCCACATGTGATCTCGAAGGTACAAATCCTAGGAGGGAGAAAGTATGATGGCCAGCCCAAGCCAAGGCTGATCCAGCCCGCCACACACCCCAGGAAGCGCATGTCATCATGGCAACCAGGAAGGGAACAGTATTGGAAAATGAACCTCCAGTGTACATTTAAAATTTTGTTGAGAGGATAGATCTTGTTATGTGTTTTACCGCAATTTTTTTATTTTTGTTATTTTTGGTTTTTTATTTTTATTTTTTAGCTGAGCCATCCTGCTACCTGTTGGCAGCTCAACGGCAACTTAGCTCGGGCTGGAATCGAACCGCTGTTGCTCAGAGCTCAGCTCATACTCTTGAGCGAGCTCTTAACCAACTGAGCAACTCGGCTGACCGTTACCACAATTTTTTTTTTTTTAAAGCTTAGCCTTTTTTTTTTTTAAAGATTTTATTGGGGAATTGGGGGAGGGGAACAGACAAGTTGCTGTCTTTTTGTTCTTCAGTCTAGTTATGGAGGACATTGTTTCACTGGCCCATGTTGGTATCGTCATTGTGCCCTTCCCGGATGAGGCAGATTCGTCGCTGGCCTCTGGATGCCTCTGGATGCCGCTCACCTCGGGTATTGGCAGCCCATGCTGGCTGCCAGCCACTCACGCTGGCTGCCAGCCACTCACTGTAGCCTATGGCAGCCCACTGCAGCAGGGGCTGCAGCCTACACCATTGCCGGGGCTCGCACAGTCCAGCTCCAGGCGGAGCTGTTGTTAGCTGTAGAGGGCAGTGTCACTGGCCCCCATATGTGGGATCCGAACCAGGGCCGTGGGCATCCCAAAACCAGCTCTTAACCAATGTGCCACTCGGCCAGCCCCACAATTTTTTTTTAAAAAGAACCTTCTATGAAGGTAAACTGACATCCATAAGAAACAAACAAATGATAATACTTGGAGAGGTCAATTTCTAACTTTCAATAATGGATAGGCAGAAAATGAACAAGAACATAGCACTTGAATAACACCAAATATCAATTAAACATAAGAGACATCACTAAAACATGCCACCCAACGACAGTAGATACACATTCTTTTTTTTTTTTTTTAAAGATTTTATTGGGGAATTGGCAGAGGGGAACAGCATTGGCGAATCGGGGAAGGGGAACAGACAAGTTGTTGTCTTTTTGTTCTTCAGTTTAGTTGCGGAGGATGTTGCTTCACTGTTGGTATCGTCATTGCGCTCTTCCCGGATGAGGCAGATCGGTCTCTGGCCTCTGGATGTCGCTCACCGCGGCTATTGGCAGCTCACACTTGGCTGCCAGCCGCTCACGCTGGCTGCCGGCCACTCACTGTAGCCTATGGCAGCCCACTGCAGCAGGGGCTGCAGCCCACACCATCACCGGGGCTCGCACAGCCCAGCTCCAGGTGGAGCTGTTGTTAGCTGTAGAGGGCAGTGTCACTGGCCCTCATGTGGGATCCGAACCGGGGCCGCTGGCATCCCAAAACCAGCGCTTAACCAATGCGCCACTCGGCCGGCCCAGTAGATACACATTCTTACATTCTCATGTGCACACAGAACATTCTCAAGAACAGACCATTTGCTAGGACCTAACACCAGCCTCAGTGGATTTTGGAGGAATGACAACATACAAAGTAAATTCTCAGACTACAAAGGAATAAAACATAGAAATCAGCAACAGAAAAAAAAAAAATCTGGAGGGCCGGCGAAGTGGCTCATTGGTTAAGAGTTGGCTTGGGAGCATGAGCTCTGAGCAGCAGGGCTGCCCGTTCGGATCCCATATGGGCCAGTGACGCTGTACCCTTTACGGCTAAGATGGTAAACAAAGCTCACTGGGCTGCCATGAGTCATCAGTGATGGCGTAGGCTGCAGTGGGGCTGCGGTGAGCGACTGTGAGCGGCCATCCAATGGCCAGCGACCATCTGCCTCACCTGGGAAGAGCACAATGATAATACCAACATGGGCCAGTGAAGCGACGTCCTACACAACTAGACTGAAGAACAAAAGGACAGCAACGTGTCTGTTCTCCTCCCCCAATACCCCAATAAAATCTTGAAAGAAAAAAAAAAGGAATCTAGGAAACTGACAAATTTATGGAGTTTTAATAAATCACTCCTAAGTAACCAAACAAAATATCACAAAGCACTTGGAGATAAATTAAAATGAAAATGCATCATATAAAAGTTATGGGAGGGCTGGCCGAGTGGCTCAGTTGGTTAAGAGCTCACTCAAGAGTGCGAGCTGAGGGCCAGCAGAGTGGCGTGGTGGTTAAGAGCTGGCTTGGGACGCCAGCGGCCCCAGTTCAGATCAGATCCCACATATGAGGACTGGTGACATTGCCCTCTACAGCTAATATGATGAACAAAGGCTCCACCTGGAGCTGGGCTGCAGTGAGTCCCCAGGATGGCACAGCTGCAGCCCCTGCTGCACTGGGCTGCCATAGGCTACAGTGAATAGCTGGCAGCCAGTGTGAGCGGCTGGCAGCCAGTGTGAGCGGCTGGCAGCATGTGTGAGCTGCCAAGAGCCGCTGTGAGTAGCTGTCCAGAGGCCGGCGACCCATCTGCCTCACCCAAGAAGAGCACAATGATGATACCAACATGGGCCAGTGAAGCAATGTCCTCCACAACTAGACTGAAGAACAAAGGGACAGCAACTTGTCTGTTTCCCTTCCCTGGTTCCCCAACGCTGTTCCCCTCCCCCAATTCCCCAATAAAACCTTTAAAAAAAAATGTCTATTCAGATTTTCTATTTTTATAAAGTTGTTAGTGATATCCATTTTCATTCCTGTTTGAAGTAAATTGAGTCTCCTATTTTTTTCTTGTCAGTGTAACAGTTTGTCAATTTATTTATTTATTTATTTTTTATTGGGGAACAGTGTGTCTTTCCAGGACCCATCAGCTCCAAGTCAAGCAGTTGTTTCAATCTAGTTGTGGAGGGTGCAACTAACTCAGTGGCCCATGTGGGGATCAAACTGGCAACCTTGGTGTTACGAGCACTGCACTCTAACCACCTGAGCTAACTGGCCGTTCCTAGTTTGTCAATTTTGTTGATCTTTTCAAAGAACCAGATTTTGGTTTCATTGATTCTGTTTTTTCGATCTCTATTTCATTTTATCTCTTAACCAACACACCACTCAGCCAGCCCCAAATAGACTTTTTTTTTTTTAAGATTTTATTGGGGAATTGGGGAAGGGGAACAGTGTTGGGGAATTGGGGGAACAGCCAAGTTGCTGTTCCTCAATCCTAGCCATGGAGGGCGTAGCCAGCTCAGCTCCAAGTCCAGTTGCCATCCGGCCGCCCAGCTCAAGATGCCGTGTTCAATCCCAGCTGTGGGTGAGCACAGCCCACCACCCCATACAGGAGCCAAACCAGCAACCCCACTGCTAGGAGCACGAGCTCTCATCAGCTCAGCCATTCTGCCACCAGCTCACTGGCCCATGTGGGAATTGAACCAGTGACTCTGTTGCTCAGAGCTCACGCCCTTAACCAGCTGAGCCACTTGACTGATCCTGAATAGACTAAAAAAACAAAAAGCATCCCCACACAGGAAAAAAGAAAAGAAAAGAAAAGAAAATGTAGGTCCAGATGGTTTCACTGGTGAATATTAACACTGAAATAAGAATCAACATCAATACTTCACAACTCTTCCAGAAAACAGAAGAGAGGGGAACATTTTCCATCCACTGAAGCCGAAATTACCCTCTTAATCCAAACAAAGACATATGAGAAAAGTATACCACTGATAACTCTTATGAATAGAGATACAAAACTCCTCATAAACAAAATACTAGGAAGCCAAATCCAGAATTATATAAAAAAGGATTATAAGCCATGACAGAATGGGATTTAATCTAGTAAGGCAAGGTTAAATGTATGAAAACCAACACTGTAATACACTCTGTTAACAGAATAGAGGATAAAAATCACGATCATTTCCACATACATGGGAAAGCCTTAGACACAATCTAAGGAACTTTCATGACAAATACATTCAACAAACTAGGAAGAGAAGGGAACTTCCTCACCTGAAAAGGCCAGCTGCAAAAACCCTACAGCTAACATCATACTTCTGGTGAAACATTGAAAGCTTTCCCCACAAGACTGGGAACAAGAAGAGAATGTCTACTCTTACCAACTCTATCCAATAAAGTATTGGATGTGCTACCCAGGCAAAGGAAGGAGTAAAAATATTTGTAGATGACATGAATATATATATATATATATATATATATACACACACACACACTGAGAAATCCACTAAAAAAAAAAACTATTAGAACTAAGAAATGAGTAGAGCAAGATTGCAGGATACAAGATCAGTATGCAAAAAATCACTTATATTCCTATATACTAGCAAGGAACAATCCAAAATGAAATTAAGAAAACAATTCCATGTAAAATAGCATCAATAGCATCAAAAGAATAAAATCTTTAAGTTTGAATTTGGCCTCGTACACTGAAAACTATAAACCACTGTTGAAAAAAATTAAAGAAGAGCTAAATACGTGCAAAGACATCTCATGTTAATGAATTGAAAGAGATTAAGAAGGCAAGACTCCCCAAACTGATCTGATTCGATTCATGGCTCAAGCCTGGCGCAGGGAGGGCCAAAAAAATTTGTTTTGGGGGAAGAAGGCAAAACCCACAGTGCAGAGAGGCCATGGCTTCAGCAGAGTCACAGGGCCAGAGAGAGACAGAGCTGGTGGGATTTGTTGGGAAAACTGTAACTAGATGAACCCCAAGTCTTACTCCAGAAGACAGTGGGGCAATAGGTGTTGAGGCTAACAGGGCTGCTCTGTGAGGTGGGGAAAGGCACACAGCCCGGTCCCGGTGCTCAAAGCACCAACCACAAGGAATCAAGGAAAAAAGCTGTCTCTGTGGTGGGGCTTTAGAATGGACAGAACTTACTTCGGGGAAAAGGCAGAAGCAGTCAGTTTACTGGCAGAGTGTGTGAGAGACATACCCAGAGAGACAGTGAGTGCAAAGTTCTCCAGCATCACATCCCGGTACAGGCTCCTCTAAGTCAAATTAAGGGGAGACCACTCTTCCTGGGAGAGATACACAGCCACATCCTAAAAGGTCACCAAGCCCTGAAATGATGGATTCAGCTGAGCCTTCGGGTCAACAGTGGGCAGAAAAGCCATGCAAAACATAGAGGACCACATCCAGGCCCTTGATCTGTGGCTCAGGGTCTGGTATATCTCTCGCTGCCATCTTTCCCATTGAGTCCCCAACCCCCATCTCACACATACCCTCATACCTCCCTCCTTCCAGGACCCCTACCTCAGAGATTTACAGGGGTCCCCAGTACCACTGGTGCCTCTCTCTTCACGCTGGATTCTGCACTCAGCCCACAACAACAGGCTGGAGACCAGACAGACACCATCTATGTACCTGGTTGGACACACAGGACCCACCCTAGCCCCTGCCAACCAATTCCCTGTGTCCCACAAATCACCTCTCAGAGACAACCAAACCCAAGCGCACCCTTCTATCTCAGGCACAAGTACCTGGTCCCAGGGCTCTTCAGTTTGCCCTTCTGCCCAGCAGGCACGTAAGTCTTTTGTACCACAGTATGCCCCAACGCCACACCCCCTGCACAACCTCACCAGTTCACCCACTGGCAATTCGCTGGATTTCCTATATGCCAGTTCTGCACATGGTGTCTCCTGAGTAACACCACAGGATGCACCCACAATCCCATCCTGACCCAGTCCAGCCGCATACCTCCATGGCCTCCTCCCCCATCACCTCACTGAACCTCCCCACGGGATCCGTTCCCAGCTTCAACCCCCGGCCTCCCGGAACCACACACGCATCTCTGAGACCCGGCCCTCCGCCTACCTTTGCGTGGCTGTCCTCTGTCCTGCCATAACCTTCCTCATTCTTGTGCTAACTCAGAACTCAGACCCCTTCCACTCACCTGCGCCTCCTGGGTCATCGGATCCCGCTGGCCGAGAGTGGCTGTCACCTGCGCTGACCAGGACGAGTATCGACTCTCGGCGGACTAAGCTAAAATCTGGATCCAACCCCCGCCCCGGGCGCAACAACCTCTGGCAGGCTTGGAAACTTCGTAGTTCGGTCTCTGCCAGGTACAACGTGCCGCGGACTGGGGAGCCGCCTCCGGGGGAGCGGGACACGCGAGCCTCAAGAAGAGGGAGTCATCCTGGGGGCGACGGCGCGTGCAAAGGCGCTGCCAGGGTTCTCGCCCTTCTCCTCCACCGGCGGGTCTCGAGGGGATTCGCCTCCGCTGCGCGGCGCGCCCCAAGAGCCAGCAGAGACCCACCCGAAGCCGACTGAGCAAGCGAGCAATGCTGGAAGTCTCGCGGGTGCTTGCCAGCGCCTCCCTTGATTCGGCGCCTGCCTCAGACTGTTGACTTCATTTCCCAGCTGCCCCCACGGTGCCGCTTGCTCGTTGCCAAGGCTACAGGGCATGGCGCTTCCAGCAGCTGGCGGGGGACACACGTGAACTACATTTCCCATAAGTGACCTCTCAGGACGTCCGTAAGACGTAATTAATTACGGTCCTGGGCAGGGGCGTTTCTGGGCGGCGAGCAGCGGAGGGCGTCCTGTTGGCTCTCTAGGTCCACAGACACACGAGCGGGGATAGTACGAAAATGGGGGACGTCCCATCACATCCTGTACGTGCCGTGAGTGTGGGAAGTGTCCCATCTCAACCCAGCCCCGGTGTACCCAACCGCGGAGAGGAGGCCCCTTTGGAACAGCTTTCTCTGCGCTTTTCACGTTCTTCTTGGAAGTTGCTGGTCCCAGGCCATGCCGCCTCCTCGCCCTGGCTGCATCGTTAGCATCCCGCACATATTTTACCCAGGGACCATGAATGGCCGAGATGGGGGTCACAAGTCTGTAAATCACAGCAGGTCGTGTTCAGCTCACCCACTTTCTGTGAGGTGCACACTGATGTGGTCGTTGTTCGTGGGGACACTGGGCTCTGCCTTGTAGATCTTTCCTAGACATTCAGTTTACGAAGTTCAGTGCCATCCTTGTTGTAGCAGGGAGGCTGGCTTCTCCTGGGCTGGATTCTCATGAACCTCATGAGATCCCAGAGCTCTGGCGGTTTCCACATTTTTCTGTGCTTACCCAGCTGGAATTGGTGAGAAAACTGGCCCTGGTGAAAGCCCCAGGAGTCAGTTATTCTCACACCTGTTGCCTGGCCCAGGCCCTCTCAGGTCTTAGTGCTTTCCTTACCTGCTACTGGTTTTTCATCTTCACAGCAACCCAACTCCAGTCCCCTAGCCATGCTCCCACTCCCTATCCCACAGCTCTGTCTCCAGCTGTGCAATCTCACCTCTTAACATGTCCCAAGTTGGTCACATATCCTGACACAGCCCTTGTAGCCTGTTCCTCAGTAACACCTACATGTTCTCTCCAAGAAGGCAGGTACAGGAGACTACCCCCAGCACGGGGTACATTCCTGTCGTCGGTAACCATGGACTGCCATTGGGTGGATTATCCAGCCCTATTTATTTCCCACATAATTGTCACCTTCACACCCCACGACATCACTCAAATTACAGTCAGGGGCACTGATTGATGGACCAGGTAGACTTGAAACCAGGGATGGCATGAGAGGTCCGTAAGAGGCTCAGCCATGGAGACTACAAGCTGGGGTGGGAGTGTCCCTGGGGTTAGACTGTTCTCACACCTGTGCCTGAGCTGTGTCTCTGACATTGGCCACCCCTTAACATGTCTGGGGCTGATACATATCCTTAAACATGTCTAGAAAGCCCATTCATCTGTGGGACAGGCTGTTCCCTTCCATGAGTGTGGGCAGAGGTATGGATAGCACAGGTCTGAGAGGCCCAGTGCTTATTCTGGGTCATAGCTGTAGGAGGCAGCACTACAGTTTGACCCCCAAAGGTCTCGGTCTTAAGTTGCCACTTTTAACCATTCACCTTTCCTGGGCTCGCATTCACAGCTCATTCTGTTTTTCATTTGTGCTACTTCTTGGGGTCACCTTCTTGAAATTCATAAGTTTCGTTTTTTCAGATTTTAGGTTTAGTGCTTCTTAGGCACTACAAGGTCGGGTAATGAGATAATGGAGTCTTCCTGGGGAGGGGATTAGGGCTGGCTGCCTGAAGGATGGCAGGAGGAGGGTGAAGCTTGGGTTGCAGATGGACACTGGAAACTGTTGGGATCACAGTGCAGCATGGGAAGCTGACTGCATTTGGGAGACACTACCTGCCAGCCAGCTGTGAAAGGCTGTGCAGTGTGACCAGCCAGCTGTGAAAGGTTGTGCAGTGTGACCAGAGGTAGGAGTGTTCACGCAGCTGTAGAGAGTCTGAGCAGTGATGCTGAACTTCCTGTACGAACGGTTCGATGTTACTATTCTTACCAACCAGGGGCTGAGGTTGTAATTTCCCCATTTGATGGATAAGGGAACAGACACACAGAGGTGAGGCATTGTAACCACAGTCACCTGGGAACCCAGGTACAAACTGGGGTCACCCTGACTCCCTAAGCTCTGACCCCTCTGCCTCTGTGTTGCATTTTGCAACTAGCTGAAAGTATGAGATAGAGAAGAATTGGCCATCAGTTCTGGTGCACATTCCTTGCTCCTCCTATCAGGCTCTTTGGATACCAACCATGTGCTAGCACACCACAGCTGCTTGAAAGCAGGCCAAGTTGCTATAGCAACAAGTCAAGCCCCTGGCCCAGAATGTGGCCTCAGGTTGGTCCCTGGTGCCTGACAACCTCGCTTTCTCCACCTTGTCTGCCTCATGTGTTAGCAAGGGTAGAGAACTAAGGCGGAGGAGAAAACTGCAGCAGTGGGGCCAGGTCAGGTAGGGGATTAGCAAAACCCAGTTGCCATGTTGGACCAGGGCGTGGAGTTGAAGGAAGGTGTTTTCCAGAAAGCACTCTGGTCCTTGTTTGAATGCATGCCTTGCCCAGCCCATCAGTCTCAGTTTCCCCATCTGTTAACTATTGTCTCAGGGTCCAGCGAGGGCCCCCTGTGGCCTTGTTCCCTCGGCCTGAATACAAGAGGATGCCCTGATGGCCAGGAATGGGTGTACCCTCTGGGGACAATGGGAGGAGACCTGTGAGAGGACCCAGGAAAGGTTTCGGGAGTTTGGACCCCAGGAGCGCGATGGGGGAGGCAGTGTGGCCAAGATGGAGGCTCCTCTGCTCAACTCTCTGGACATCATCTGTCATATGAGGTCCCTCGTGCCCGAGGTGCCCCCAGTGCACGCTTGGTACACAGCAGGTGCTCAATAAATACTTGTGGATTAATGAGTTCTCCCTGCAAGTAGAGTATTTATTGTTGTCTGTTTTACCGAAGAGAGAACCAAAGGCTGGTGAGTACAGTCCTCTCTGGCACCATGCCAGGCATTGAAGCTGACCTGCTCTCTGGGTGTTCACAGGACCTGGAGTGGGGAGTCCAGCAGGGATGGAGTAGGCCGGGGGGGTGGGGTGGGGGCTGGAAGGGCACAGCTCCAGGTGGCCACAGAAGGTGATAAGCAAGGATGGAGAGGGGTCCCTCATGATCCTGGCCCTGCGGTGGTGTCGGACAGCCCCTTTGTTCCTGGGTAGTAGGCAGGCAGGCAGGCATTGAGGTAGTAATCAGAAAGGGATGCTCAGCGACCCCTGGGCTCTGTCATTGGCCTCATTTTACAGGAGGAGAAACTGAGGCCTCTGGCTCCCAGCTGGAGGGTGGAGAAGCCAAGTGTACTTGTAGGCCCCAGGAGAAAGCTGGTTAGGATAGGAAGAGGCCAGTCCCACCCACTGCCCTCAGCCACCACCTCGCTGCTCCAGGTCCCCCTGAGTCAATGCCGCTGGCATTTCCCCTGAGTATCCTTGAAGATACAGCTCTGAGGCCTCTTCCTCCAGGAAGCCTTCCCTGAACATCCTTAGGCAGAGAGTATTCTGTCCCTCTTCTGTGCAACACCAACCAAGGGCTCCTTTCTGACCCCCCTGGCTGGGCCCATCCCTGCCAGATCTTTTGCGTGCCCCCCTCCAGCTTGGGGTGCAGGAGGGAAGGGATGAGAAGGGAGATATTGGAGACCCTATGTAAAATGCATAATGGCCCCCAAAGGTCCCCAGATCCTAATCCCTGGCATCTGAGTCTTTTACCTTGCATGGCAAGATGAACTTTGCAGGTATGATTAAGTTAAGGCTGTTGAGCTGGGGTGATTATTCTGGGTTATCTGGGCAGGCTCAATGTCATCCCAGTGTCTTTATAAGTGAAAGAGGGAGGTAGAGGCAGGAAGATGGCAGAATATTTCAAGATGCTATGCTGCTGCTTTGAAGATGGTGGAGGAAGCCAAGACATGCAGCCTTAGAAGCTGGAGAAACTAACAGACCCATTCTCCACTAGAGCCTCCAGAAGGAACAAGCCCTGAGGACACCTGGAAGCCCACTGAGACTGGTCACAAGACACTTGCCTGCAGAACTGTGTCTTTTTTGTTGTTGTTTTTTTAAAGACTTATTGGGGAATTGGGGAAGTGGAACAGACAAGTTGCTGTCCTTTTGTTCTTCAGTCTAGTTGTGGAGGATGTCGCTTCACTGGCCCATGTTGGTATTATCATTGTGCTCTACCCAGGTGAGGCAGTTGCTCACTGGCCATTGGACAGCCACTCATGGCGGCTCATGGCAGCTCACGCCGGCTGCCTGCCATTCACACTGGCTGTCAGCCACTCACAGTAGCTCATGGCAGCCCACTGCAGCACGGGCTGCAGCCTGTGCCATTGCTGGCGATTCACGGCAGCCCAGCTCCAGGTCAAGCTGTTGTTCACCATCTTAGCTATGGTGCCAGCACAGCATCACTGGCTCGCATATGGCATCTGAACCTGGGGCCCTGCTGCTCAGAGCTGGCATCCCAAGCCAACTCCTAACCAACGCATCACTTGGCCTGCCCAGATCAGTCTTTTTAAGGAACCGAGTTGGTGGAAATTTATTGCAGTAGCCAGAGAAAGCCAATACAGGTCGCCAAGCCTGCACCTGCCTGATCAGGTCCCCTCCCTGTGGGGCTGGGCTGTGGGTGACATCAGCACATGGGTGTGGGATGAGAACTGGTCTGGGAAGACACTCCCTTAGATTCCCTGCTGTTCCAGCCCAGTTTACCACCTGGAAGTAGCAGCTGTCATCAGAGGGTGCTCCGCTGACTGCCTAGGTCAGGGTGGCTGGCAGCTGGGTGAGCCCAGGGTGCCTACAGGTATTCCCAGGCTGCCTTCTGGTCACCTGCAATGCTGTCACTCCCCTGAAAATTATTTGGTGCACACTGTATGCCAGGTGCAGAAGGATACACATTTAAATAAAGCAAACAGGATCCTCCAACCACATAGAAGCCACAATGGAAAATGCAGGTTGCCACTGGCTGCACAGCATCCCCACCCTGGGTGAAGTGAGGCAGGATGGGGGGCCCACAGCTGGGGGCAGGAGAGATGATTCATGTTCAGTTTATGTAGAGGGTGGCTGCCATCTACTCTGCTGTGACTAACCTAGTAAGGCTTCTGAGAAGAGGGCAGGAACCCAAAGCTGCCCTCTCTGGAGGCTGCTGTCCACAGAGTGGGCTGAGGCTTCACCTGGGGGCACAACAGGGAGGCCACAAAAGGCTGAAGGAGTCCTGGAAAGGAGGTATAGTAATTGGCCCTGAGAAATCAGTGAGTGGAGATGGGAGTCATAGGGGCTCTAGCAGCTAGAAAGAGGTCCAGGACCCTTTGGGCAGGCCAGGGATATCCAAGAGCAACCCCCCAAATCACATGACACTGTCTGACCCAGAGGACAACCTTGGCCTCTTTGAGTCTTGATAACCACAGCTGCTCCACAGTATATCAGGAGGATCCTAGTAGCCAAGACCCATAGTGGAAGTCAAGGTTCTCATTGCAAGTTGGTACTCAGCAACCAGGTGGGAACCAGTCTTTGAGGCTCAGACCCTACCTGTCCCTCCCCAGCCCTAGGTAGGCCACCCCAAGCCCAAGCCCCAGCCAGGTGTACAGGTTGGCAACCCAGTACCAGCATGGAGACAGCTGGATCTCATCTGGGTCCAGCCTCTAAGGATTAGGGGCCCGCAACCACCTGCAGGGATTTTCAGCCTTCAGCCCTTGGTGCCGTTGAGGATGCTCCCCCAGGGCCCTGATAATGCCTGGGGGTGCACTCAGTAGGATCCTTGTGAGGGTCAGGCCTGGGATGCACCTAGCAGACCCTCCCTATGAGGGATGAGGATCAGGAGATTCCCACTGGAACAAGGAAATCAGGTTTAGGAGCATCTCCCAGAAAAACCTTTACAATGATGAGGTCAGGGCTTCCTCTGCTGGATGCCCCCAAAAATTGGGATTGGGGTGCTTCCAGAGGGTCCCTGTGGGAATGACAATGGGAGTTGCTTCCTGAGATCGTCTCTTAACAATGATCCCACCAGGATTCCTTATGCAGAACCGTGTGCCCGCCATGCGCCTGCTAAGCTTCAGGGGATAGTGGGTAGTGATCCTGGCAGGGCCTCACCAGCGTGACGAAGAGGTCCCCAGGCCTGGAGACAGGGCCTGCAGCAGATGCGTTTACTGTGGCCCCCACACCCTTTTCCTGCTCCGTACCCGTGAGGCCCAGATGGGACCACCCTCTGTCCCCCACATGCCGTCCGAGGGCCTGTACAGCGTCCCCTAGGCCTCCGCTGGGTTCTTGGGGCTCCCCTTGGGCTCCAGCGTGTCATCCGCAAGCCCTGGCAGGGTGATGTCCAGGTCACGGTCTGCGGGACGTGGCGTCCAGGTGGGGGCCCAGGGTGTCCCACGCATAGGCCGCGGCGGGAACCAGGAGAAGCCATGCGCTGGGGCGAGAGCCACGAGCTGGGGCCGCGCAGAGCCAGAGGAGGTGGCATGGGGGATGAGGAAGAAGATGTAGACGCCGGAGACAACGAGGCCCGCGGCCACCAGCACGGCCAATGCCACCGCTGCGTTGAAGGCCCAGGTCGGGCTGTCCAGTGTCAGGCGGCGCGACAGCGGGCGGCCGAGACGCAGCGGTGGTGGGGCCGAAGGGCGTGTGTTGCGGGCCTTGCGCGGCCCGGGTGTGGCTGGTGAGCCCAGGTAGAGCAGCCCGCGACGCCGGTCGAAGCGCACAGAGCCCTGCTGTGCTGGCTGTGCACCCGCATCGGGGGGCAGCAGGCTGGGTTGCGTGGGCAGTGCAGGCAGCCCCCCGCGCGAGGCTAGGCGTGTGGGCGCTCGGCACACGGGGCAGGCCACTGCGTCACTGCCACCCGCAGTGGCCAGAGACAGGCGAGCCAGGCACTCGAGGCAGAATACATGGCCACAGTCCAGGCGCTTAGGCAGCTTGAACAGGCCATCGAAGGGCGACACACAGATAAGGCACTCCATAGGGGACGCAGGGGGCAGAATGGGACCTGAGCCTGGGCTACCGTCCCCCTCCGCCTCGTCCTCATCCACGTCTGTCCCCCTGCTGGGGGAGTGGGGCGCAGAGAGCGAGCCCAGGGAACAGGGGCCCCCGCCCTGAGAGGCCCAGGGGCGACGGAGCCAGGGCAGCCGAGGGCAGGGCATCCGAACGGGTCCTGCCAGGAGAGGTGGTCAGGCTGGGGCAGAGGTGTCAAAAAGATGGAGTTGTTCAGCGGCCCCGGTTCGGTCCCACATGTGAGGGCCAGTGACACTGCCCTCAAAAACAAAACAAAGATGGAGTTGTTGTGGAGGTTGTCCAAGATGGGGTGTAGACAGGATTAGACTTGGGGGACTGGGAGGGTACAGATGGGAAGACAGGGGATTTGAAGGGGATTGGGGACAGGGAGGAGCCCTGGGATGGACAGAGGTGAACTCAGGGGACACCACAGATAAACTAGATTTGGGAGGCCCTAGAGAAGGGGTACGCTGAGAGGAATTAAGTGGGTTCAGGTAGGAACCTGGGCAGGCATGGGGAGGAGCAACTATAGGGACTCTGAGGAGAGGTGCAGAGACCCTGCAGGATACCAAGCCTCAGGTGCCCAGTAGACCAAGAATGGAAACTGGGTTCTTCTTACCTGTTGGTGCCTCCTCCTTCTGGCTTGCACCTCCGTCAGTTCTGACCCCAATCCATGGCCTACTGGCAGCTGGACACTAAGTGCCCCTCCCTGTGGGAGGGTGCCAGTGGTGGGACCACTCCCTTCAGATCCCAGGTTCCTGGTAGACTGGTCTGACTACTAGCCCCACCCACCAGGATGAACACCAAGGCGGATGTTGGGGGTGGTTTGATAATGGCACAGATTGACAGCAGACTGCCCAGGTCCCTCAGCTGAGGGACCCCCTTATTCAACACCTCTCTATCTGGTAGCTACTTTAGAACCTGGTGGGGGAGGGAGGTCACTAGGCTGTTGCCAGAACCACACAGTGGCTGGGGAGGCAGCCTTGAGCCCCTGGCCTAACTGTCCAGTGACAAGGGTGAGTGGGACTTATGGACTCCTGGGGATGGAGGGTGGGGCAGACCCCACCATGGACTGGACACAGTTGGCCCCTGCCAGCGAGCAAAGGGGCAGGAACCAGTCATGGCCTGGACCCCAGGTCTTGGCTTCCAGGTAAATAGGCTTCTCCAGATGGTAGACTGCTACCCAAACCTCATGGGCACCCTCCAAGCCACTCCCTAGGCCATAGTGACATCTCTGGCAGATGATCCCACCTCTATCATTTCCAACACCTGCTAGAATACTCGAGGTAACTGGGCCTGCACCCCAGGGTGCCACAGTTCTGAGTCAGTTGTGCTTCCCTGGAGGAATCCAGGTCCCCACAGGTCAAAAGGCACACTAGGAATGAAAGCAGCTCCTCAGGATACCAGGGCCATTTTGCTGACCCCCAGCTCCCAGAACCCCTCAAGGACAGACAGTGGCACAGGTGGGTGGTGCTGTCCCAAAGGGCAAATAGGTTTATTGGGGCCGCAGCCAGGCAATCAACGGTTGGACTTGGCCACACGTTCCAGCTCATCTTTCTTTTTGATAGCGTAGGAGTTAGAGGAGCCCTACAAGGAGGAACACAGTCAGTTCTGGGTGTTGGAGGGAAACCCCTCACCCTGACTTCCCATCCCATGTCTTCACCCACCTTGGCCGCATTAATGAGCTCATCTGCCAGGCACTCAGCGATGGTCTTGATGTTTCGGAAGGCAGCCTCCCGGGCACCTGTGCACAGCAGCCAGATGGCCTAGGGAGTACAGGGGTCAGCTAAGTCTGGACCAAGGGATATCCCCAAACCAGGCAGGGTTCTCAACAAATGTTGGCTACTATGCTGTTGCCCACCGAGACAAGACACAGTGGGAGCCCTCAAAAATAAGTGTAGAGGGCCGGCCGAGTGGCGCGGTGGTTAAGAGCTGGCTTGGGACGCCAGTGGCCCTGGTTCGGATCTCACAGAGAGGGCCAGTGACACTGCCCTCGGGACAAAAAAAAAATGCATAGGGCTGGCCGAGTGGTGCATAGGTTAAGAGTTGGTTTGGGACGCCAGCTCTGCGCAGCAAAGCCCCAATTCAGATCCTACTTGAGGGCCAGTGACGCTGCACCCTCTATAGCTAAGATGGTGAACAGCAGCTCAACCTGGAGCTGGGTTGCCATGAGTTGCCAGCAACAGAGTAGGCTGCAGTAAGTGGCTGTCAATGGCCGGCGAGCCACTGCCTCACCCAGGAAGAGTGCAATGATCTAATACCAATATGGGCCAGTGAACCAACGTCTTCCACAACTAGACTGAAAAACAAAAGGACAGCAACTTGTCTGTTCCCCTTCCCCGATTTCCCAATGCTGTTCCCCTCCAATATCCCAATAAAATCTTAAAAAACAAAACAAAACTGTAGACATAGAGGGTGAGGTTAGGTCCCCGATAACAGACTTGAGAACTGCCATGATTGTGCTCTTGGTCTGGACCCTTGAGTGAAAACAAACAGCTGCAAAGGGTGTGCTGGGGACAGCTGCATAAATGGGGCACTGAGGAAACACTGAGTATTTGACTGCTATTAAATTCCTCGGGGATGATGGTGAGGATAAAACATCCATGCTCCTAGAAACACCCATGAAATGTTAAGGGGGAAATGGTTAGAATCTTTGCAATTGATTCTCCAAGAAACACACACACACACACACACACACACACACACACACACACACACATACACAGTATGTGTAAAAATATATACCCAAATGAAACTGCACCATGTGACCCAGGAAAAGGCTCAGAGCTAAGATCTGCCCTGCATGGGTGGGAATCCAGGAAGGCTTCCCAGAGGAAATGACACTCCAGGTAAAACATGCAGACAGGGATAAGCCTTCCTACTTGCCAGCTTTGCCCCAGGCAGGACTCCACCAAGGCCTGATTGCTGTTCCTGCCCAGCCACATGTGCCAAAAGCCCCAGGCCCACCTGATTCACACGGCGCAGAGGGGACACGTCCACAGCTTGTCGCCTCACTGTTCCGGCTCGCCCAATGCGGGTGGAGTCCTCTCGGGGGCCACTGTTGATGATGGCATTCACCAGGACCTGCAGGGGGTTCTAGGAAACAGGACGGCCATAAGCCTGACAGCCGGCCCGCATCCTTCCTGTTCTTCAGCCTTATGACCTGGAGGAGCCCAGCGTGCACTGTGGTAGCTGCTGGTTTTAGAGTGCACTAGGGCGCTCGGTCCAACAGGACTCAGGCCTTACCTCACCGGTGAGCAGGTGGATGATCTCAAAAGCGTGCTTGACGATGCGCACAGTCATGAGCTTCTTGCCATTATTGCGGCCATGCATCATCATGGAGTTGGTGAGACGCTCCACAATGGGGCACTGCGCCTTACGGAAGCGCTTGGCTGCATAGCGCCCTGCACTGTGGGGCAGGTACTTGGCATACTTCTCCTTCACTGCAATGTAATCCTGGGGCAACAGGGAGAGGGTACTGTGGTCAGGAGCACCCACTCAGGGCAGTCCTGACCCATCTGTGTAGGTTTGGTTGTGAGCCTCTGCTGCCATGAAAAAATAAGAACAAGTGATTTTACTAAGTCACTAAAAAGAGCACTTTTTTTTTAATGGGAGGGAGTGGGCTCGAGAACTACTGGTAATACAGCCCATGACCTGTTTTAAGTGTTCCTCCAACTCTGCACAATGGATGTCTTAGATCAGGGGTCAGCAAACCTTTTTTTTTTTCTTTGAGGGCAGTGTCACTGGCTCTCATATGTGGGACTCAAACCGGGGCCGCTGGCTTCCTAAGCCAGCGCTTAACCACCGCGCCACTTGGCCGGCCCAAGGGGTCGGCAAACTTTTGAGATGGAAGAACTGCCATGGGTCAGCAAACTGTGGCTCGCAAGCCGCAGGCTCTGTAGTAAAATTGAAAATGCGAATAAAATTATCATAGTTTCATTTATAAAAATTTTAAAGGATATTATTCACATAATGGTGATTATGTAAAAACATTTATGGCTCTCGAATAATTTTTTTTTTTTTTTTTTTTTAGCTGAGCCCTCCTGCTACCTGTTGGCAGCTCAACGGCAACTCAGCTCGGGCTGGCATGGAACCGCTGTTGCTCAGAGCTCAGCTCGCACTCTTGAGCAAGCTCTTAACCAACTGAGCCACTCGGCCGGCCCTCGAATAATTTTTAAATTGTTGTAAGGGCCAGGACTGGCTCTTCCAGAGGGCAAACTTTAGAGACGGAGGGTACCCAAAGAGCCTCATGTGACTCACGAGCCAGTCTGCAAACCCATCTTAGATCATAGGGGGACAGGGGATATGTGTGTGTGAGTGGATTGTCCTATGCACTGCAGGATATTTAGCAGCACCCAGTATGCCAGGAACACTCCTCAGTTTTGACACCCAAAAATGTTATCAACATTGCCAAATGTCCCATAAAGGGGGAGAGGAGGAGTCACTCCAGAGAACCATTGTTTTTTTTTTTTTTTGAGGGCAGTGACACTGGCCCTCACATGTGGGACCCGAACCGGAGCCGCTGGCTTCCCAGTTGCTTAACCACGGCGCCACTCGGCTAGCCCAGAACCATTGTTTTGTTTTAAAAAGAATCGCACAACAATCCTTCCTACATATACATACATTTCCTAAGAAAATGTCTGGAAAACACCGAAATGGTGTGGTAGAGGATGGATCAGAGGAACTATGTGTATGTTTAGAGGACATTCCACTATGAAGCGTACCCAAGGTCATCCTATCATTTACACATGAGGATACATACAAGCCACATTTTTCTACAAATACAATCAATAAAAGGAAAAGGACATGAGATTCTGATACTGGAGTGACTTGTCTATGCTAGAGAACCACCTGCACAAATAGGCAAGTAAGTCACGCATGTTTTCATGCAGGAAAAAATGCAAGCACCAACTGTCCTGTCCCACAGTAGAGTCCTGCACAGCTTTCAAAGCAGGAAGAATGCTGGTACTACTGACTTCTGCTTCCCCAGCTCCTAAGAGAGTACCAGGGTACAGTGAAAAACAGTTTTTACATTTTTAAAGGGTTGTACAGAAAGAGAAAATCAGGAAGCAAACACATATATGACAGAGAATACATGTGACCCACAAAGACGAAAACATTGACTGTGTGGTGCTTTAAGTTCGCAGAACCCCCAACAAACCCATGAATATGTACAAGACATTCAGAATGAAAACCAGGGTTGTTACTAATGACAGTCCCAAGGTACTGTTTTCCTGGTCTGAGAAGCAATGGAATGTTTTAATTCCTTCTAAAACAAAAGAGACAAAAATGAATATAATTCAACTTTAATTTGTTTCATCTTTGTATTCATGCAGTCACAAGACAATTTTTGTTTTATGAAGGGGCCACAAAAACCCTAATAAGGCCAAGCGTAAAAGCTCGAAACAAAAACATAACTAGGGCCAGCCACCTGGTTCAGTTGGTTAAGAGCTCACTCAAGAGTGCGAGCTCTGAGCAACAGGGTTACCAGTTGGACTCCAGGCCAGAGCTGAGCTGCCAACAGGTGGCAGATTGGCTCAGCTTAAAAAAAAAACAAAAAAAAAAACAAACTAGATGGTGCTGGGGCAACTGGATTTTACGTGCAAAAGAATGATGTTGTGGGCTGGCCGAGTGGCGCGGTGGTTAAGTGCTGGCTTGGGAAGCCAGCGGCCCCGGTTCAGGTCCCACATATAAGGGCCAGTGACACTCCTCGAAAAATAAATGTAAAAATGGTGATTTTATGTGTCTTTTACTACAAAACAAAAAACAACCCATGGGATGTGATGCTCCTTCTAAAGAACCATCTTGCGACAAAAACTGTAACAACCTCTGAGCAGGACATAAGGAAAAACGGACATGGTAGTCCAGGAATCACCCTTTTATCTGTCATGTCTTCAACTCCTGACTTAGTGAGGTAGCTACAAGTTTCAAGTGCCCTGACCCCCAGGGGAGAAGTACAACCACAACATCCCTCCTCACCTGCAGGGAAATGTCATTGATCTGTACATCATCAGTGCTCCACTTCCCGAAGAGCTTGATGTCAGGGGTCTCTGCTACTGCAGGTGCAGCAGTCTCCCACTCAGTCATCCTAGAGACAGAAATTGTCAGAGCCCAGGTACATCCATCACTGACTCCGAAACCTGTCCATATCCTGTGAATTCGGACATCATGAGGAACTAAGAAACCTGCGAAATTCTGAGTCCACCCTAGAGAAATCACTCAGCTGTCAGCAAAATGCATCTGTCTCCCCCCAGGACTTCTTGGGCCAAGAACTGGCAGGCACTGCATCAACAGCTGTTGCATGGACCACAGCTGGACAGGTGATACCAAATGGCCTGACAGGGCATTGCACTGGAGTTCAAATCCCGGCCATGTCATTAACGAGCTCTGCGACGCTGAAGCGAGTCAGATAACTGCTTTGGACTCATCTTCATTGGTAAAAGAAACGTTACTGGCCATCAAAGATCATTACACGAACTCTGCGCATAATCAAGGCAAAAGTTGCGGTGCGTGGCTGATATCAAGGAGACACAGTAGGGGCTGTTATTCAGGAGAAAACAGTGCACAGGCTGAGAGTGCATCTCAGAATAACACAAACTTCCTATCTCAATGTAAAGGGCAAAGCCACAATCCGGAACCCCGATTCGGGCAGAGCTACGGAAGCAGCGGGGCACTAGCAAAACGAGGCAAGAAGAACACGCCCTTGCGCGTCTCTGCCTGTTTCTTCGGCGCGTTTTCCCTAGGGAGATGAGGCCCCATAAAGGAAACCCCGGACTTCGGGGCCCACCCATGGCTCCCTATAAGATTCTGGCTCGTCCCTCAAACCACCGACCCCATTGCGACCTCACCTCAGCAAGCAGCAGGGTAGTCTCTATAGCTCAGCACGCACCACGCGTCGCCCTGGCAGAGACAGGAAAAGGCCGCTGGCAGCTGGCCTACGCTTTTAACGGGAGCGAGCGCTTCCGGGTCAGAGGGGCTAGCCGCGCGCAAAAGGATCAGTTTATTCATGGACCAATCCAGAACAAGAATGTAAGAGCGTCTTCTGCGCCAGACTGACTACGTAAATGCAGAGCGCATGAGCATTTGCATAAGCGTCTCCACCAGCGTGCCTGGCGGAAGTCTGACATCCAGTATTTGTCCGGACTTGGGGACCCCAGCTCAAGCACCGAGGTCTCCATAGGCCAGAGCCGCCATGTCTAACGAGGACAGACTCTTTCGTCTCTTTGTTCGACCACTGACTTCACGTCCCACCTGCCGCGTGTTTGGTGCCTCCTCGAATCGTCGGTCCGGTCACGACAGCTTCTCAGGCACGCGCGCGCCGCATCCCCGGAGCGGTGGAGTTGGCCCAGCGGTCACGACTGCGCTCCATTGGTTCCGGCCCCACGTGCTAGCCTCTCATGCGTCCATCCTCTCCCACATTAACGTGCTCGGGCCTGCAGCGGGCCTGAGCCTTGGAGAAGGGATATTTTCTGGCTTGAGCCCTCTCTTTGTCTCCTCGATCCCGTTCATCCCGTATGGGCGGAGCTGGGGAGGATCGCTGGACGAGGGATTTAGGGCTGTGCCCAGCAGGTGGCCTGAGGGATAGCCCCAACCCCCTTGGTGGGTGCTCTGCCCATTCTGCAGCCATCACCTTGATCCCAGAGGCCAGAATGGAGAGCATTTCGCATTTCGCGCGCGCACGTCCCGCCTGTTTGGCGCTTTTAATTTTTTAATTTAATTAAAATTTTTTAAAGAGGGCAGTGTCACTGGCCCTCATATGTGGGATCCGAACCCGGGGCCGCTGGCTTCCCAAGCCAGCTCTCAATCACCACGCCACTCGGCCGGCCAAAAGTTTTTTTTGTTTTGTTTTGTTTTGTTTTTGAGGGCAGTGCCACTGGCCCTCATATGTGGGACCGAAACAGGGCCGCTGGCTTCCGAAGCCAGCGCTTAACCACTGTGCCACTTGGCCGGCCCTTGTTTGGCACTTTTTAAACCTAGACACAAGCTGAGCTGGAACGTGGACTCCGCCTTGGTGGGCTTCTCAGAGGCAGCTACCACAATGGCTGCACACTCATGCTGGCCTGCAGGATGGCATGGGGCAGTATCTGGTGGACTGTGGTGCGCCCCACATCCCGGTGCCCACCTGACCCTCTAAGGGGGTGCCAGGCACCAAGGGGCCCTGCATATTGACTCAAGAAGGCCTCCATTTGTTCCCCCACCCCACCCCACTTGCCAACCCTTGGTAATACACATAGCAGGTACTCCGCTGCATTGTTTACGGACTGTAAGGGTTTGCACTAGCCCTACCCCAATTCCAGGAGGGTCTCAAACCAGAGACTCTGGGTACCCTTGGATTATCATTAATAACAGGAATGTCAGGATTGTGCATGGTTTAAAGTTAAGAAAGTTTAAGAAAGTCTTATTAAGAGAGAGTCTATTGGGCTGAGCAAAGATGGCTACAGCTCAGGCTGCATGTCTAAAGGGGACTTGCAGCCCCCAGGGATGGTGTGAGAAGGGTTGGGGGGGGGCGTGATGACATGGTAGCATTGTTTGAACTAAGTGTTGACTGCCTGTAAGCCAGTAGCTGTTTTGTGGTGTTTTCCTTTATCGCAAGTTTGGCTCTCTGCAGGTGCAGGTCAACAGATATTTTGTTGTTTTCTTGCAGACATGGCTCTGTCTCTAAGTCAAGGTCTCTGAGACCTAACATTCAGATACCTAAGTCCAGGTCTCTTAACAGTCAGAGACCTAACAGTAACAGCTCAGGAGAACACAGGCCCTGAAGCTGGTCTGGGTTGGGAGTTAGACCTCAGGCTCTGGCAGGGGCACAGGAGCTGCTCTGGAAGGCCAAGACCCTAGCCCTTGTCGCCTATGGCCCTTACCTCTTCTCTCCACCCTGGTATGTGCAGAGCAGCAGCCTAGGGCCTCCCACTGGGGTTTGTGGGGATAGAGGGGCTAAATGGGTTCCTCTCTGGTCCTGGAGGGATTCTCTCTGATCCTTGAGGGCCCTGTCTTGTCCTGGGGGCTGCCCCTGAGGAGGTGCTGACTGGGGGAAAGCAGGAAAACTGGGCAAAGGCAGTGGCAGCATTCACCATCACACTGAGCAGGATCCAGATGGGCTCCTCCTGCCTCTTCAAAAGCTGACAGTGACCCACCCCTCTGAGCCTCATTTTCTCCCTTCAGCATGGAAATTAGGACAGAATCAGACAAGGCCAGTTTGGAGCTTGTGGCCTGGCCACTGGTGGTCACTTGATAATGGACATCATTATAGACATCACAAGGTGACCCACCGTGCTTTGAAGAGATATTAATTTAGAACAGTCTCACAGATTTGTGATGGCTGCGATTTGGGTGTACAAGGCACAAACGGAGACCTAGAATTGAGGGGGAATCTAAGGCCCTAACTGGAGAAGAAGGGACTTGATCTGGGAAGACCCTGAGGCAGGAATTGGAGAACGACTCGAGACAAATATTGGGGAAGAACCAGGCATCTGAACTTGGCATAATCAGAAACTGGAATTTAGGAGGTCATAGGTCACGGATTTGGGAGGACCCGGCCATCGGGATTTGGAGTGTGTGCGTATCTAAGGACAAGGCCCAAATATTTGTGGGGCACTCAGGCATGCCTCTTCCCACAAGTGGGACGTGCAGACAGCGTGGACCCAGGCCGGAAGTCCTGCCCCCGCCTGGGAACGACCAATCACCAGCATCTAAGTAATTGGAAGGCGGAATGATGTGAGGCGTCTCCAAGGCAATAGCGAGTCGCAGGAAGCCTCGAGCTTGACTCCTATGCGGACATCTCCACCCTTCCCCTAAGAGAGATAGGCCTGGCGGTCGCCACGGTAACCACCGTGCTCAGTCAAGCCTTGACCAGTTCGCATATTCCTTTCCTGTTCTGTTCTCCATTACATTGGCCCCCAGGCGGAACTACATTTCCCTCAAGTCTCCGAGCTGGCTCCTGCAGGCCTTTCCTACCGGTTCCTTCAGGCCCGAAAGGAGGAAGTCAGCTTCCCGGTCTCTTCTGGAGGGACCCTGGACACCGTGCCTGCCTGGAGAACCACTAAGACCGAAGTCCTCCGGGCACCCCGAGCAGCCCACTCGGGGCGCCGCTGTGGCGCGAGCGGCTGGACCCCTGCACTTCAGGTTCGGGCTGAGTTGGTTTGTTGGTTCCGGATCGGAGGAGGGGGGTCGGATTCTGGCTGGCACGGAATGGGCCGCAGTTTAGAGGGGCGATCGGCCTGGGCCACTTGTTGCGCCTAAGCCTCCGGTCCGAGGCCGCTCTCCGAGCCCAGTGTGTGGAGATCAGGATTTGGACAAAGTTCTGTACTAACTAGAGCATCAGCTGGGATAGCTCCAAAAGCTGGAGATGGCTGAGGCAGTATCTGGAGCCTGGCACACAGTAGCGTTCCATAAACAGATTGATTCATTTTATCCTCACTCCAAGTCTAGAAAAACGGCAGCATCCCGTTTTTTAAAATGGGAAATGAGGGTTCAAAGAGAGGAAACCTTCTGGTCTTCAGGAATCTGAAAATTTTGCCTCCCAGAGCTACTGCCTGGTTTCAAATGCAGATTTGGGACCACCTGGAAAGAGCCAGTTTACAACCTCCGCATGAGATGGTTGCCCATGTTTCCCCACTTTACAGATGGCAAAACAGGCCTACGCTGGGAAACCATGCATCCCAGCCTGAAACCATGCAGCCAGACTGAGCCACATTCGACAACTTGGTCAAGTGCTGGACTTTGTCCTAACCCCCTCCCGCACTCCAGTACAGGTGATAAAGGACAGTGGAAGGGAGGGGAGGAACCAAATCTGGAGAGGCTCACCTCACCCACTGAGCTAGCTAGCTGCCTTCAGTTCCTGTTGAAATTCCTGTATGTCTCTGCCCTTTTTACAGTTTTCAAGACTCTTGTCCAAATTTGGCTAAGCCAGCCAGAATGCCTCAGCTGCTGTTGTTTGCTTTCATGGCTCCTGGTACTTTCTCCCCTCCAGGAAACGACTAACCTCTTCATTTCCACTCAGCTTGTCTGGATCCTGCAACCAGTTCTCTGAGTTGGAGGCCAGCCTCAGGTTGGAAGTTCCAGCCACCCAGGATGCTGAGCATGGAAGAGCACCTAGGCTGATTCCCATTGAGATGCCCTGGGCCCTCAGGAGAGGCCTGAGGTAGAACTGAGCACCCTCCACAGAGGAGAACAGAGCTGGGAAACCCCCTCACAAGAGGGGGAGCTGTGTGGAGGGACAGCAGGCAGCAGGACAACTTCCCCAGGGTGCAGGCTTCCAGGGCTGTGGCCTTGGCATGAACTCAAATCCAAGTACCTGACAATTTGAAGGAGCTAGATTCCTCATGTGGGAGCCCCAATTCCTCTCCAGTGCCCTGTGTGACCAAGGGCTTTGCCTCTGAAGCCCCCTGTATGTGACCAGTGAGTGTAATGGGGTGCTTTTCTGTTGCTACTCCCAGCATTAGCCTTGAGGAGGGAGGAGGATCCATTTAGCAAATTTCAATAAAAGTGGCGAGGGTATGCAGACCTTCCACAGACCCTGAAGTCAGCCCTCACCCAGACAAGTCCCCCACACCAGTGCCCAATTTCTTTTTTTTTTTTTTTTTTTTTTTTTTGAGGACAGTGTCACTGGCCCTCATATGTGGGACCCGAACCGGGACCACTGGCTTCCAAGCCAGCGCTTAACCACCGCGCCACTCGGCCAGCCCCCCAGTGCCCACTTTTAATTTGACTTCCAACCTCCTTGAGTGCAAGCACTCACGCCTTCCTGGACAGAATAAGGCTTTTGTGTGGTGGGCTGCCCTGTGACAGCACCACATAATTCACTCCAGGGAGAGGCTCCTTGTATGCACCCAGAGAAGGAAGTCCTTTTGGAAGAGCTCAGTGCTCCTTCAGCAGCAGGGCACACACAGACATGAGAAGTCCCATTTTTGGTGAGCCTTGTCGTGCACAGCAGTGAGAAGCCCCAGGTAGTACACTAGACCTTCAGCCAGTGATAGAACCTACTCACCCACTGGCACACCCACACAAAGAACTGGCGATTGCATTTGTTTCTCTGCAGCAACTGTGGCAAGGCTTTCGTCGTGAGCCACCAGGGAAGGCATGTGGGCAGGCAGCATTTCAAATGCCCATCAGCCACCACTCCCTCCAACCTCATTGAGCATGGCAAGCCCCACTCAGAGCTCCAAACCAAGCCCTTTGTCCTTGGACAGGGAGACAGACCCCAAGACAGGGCTTTCGATTAAGACAGCGAGCTGGACAATTCCAGCGTCCCTGAGATACACAATGGGAGCAGTTGGGGGCTTCACACACCGGGTTACTGAGCTAAACCGGCTAACAAAACTCGATGTGCCTGTGTGGGGCAGGAGCCAAGGAATAGATGGGCACAAGATGAGGGTAACATAAGTGCATGGGAAGCCTGACCAGCTTATTCTACCCAGGTGAGCAAGTGGGGTTAGCATACCTTTAGGGCTGGGGGGCTGTGGTTCTCAAACGGGGTTGCAAATACTTGAATCAACAGTGGAGATTTGACACCCAGATGCTCGAACTCCACTCCCAGCGGTGTGGCAAGTATTACGCTCACTGGGATATTTAAAAGCCCTCCAGGTTTTTTTCCACACCAGCGGCCATTCTGGGTCCGGATTTCCCAGAAGTCTGACTGGAAACAAGGGCTATCAATCATCGTAATGGCCAATTAGCCGGTTTGCCAGGGTCGCGTGGGCGGGACTACTCGTCCAGGACGCCGTCTCCTTGGCGACGGTACAGGTTTGTGCCTCCTTTATTTGGTGTAGCCTGCCTCAGTTGTGACAACCAGGATTTCGGAGCGCGGCGGGACTACATTTCCCAGCAGTCCCTGTGAGGGCTTCCGCCTACCCTTGATGTGGCACCAAATCAGTGCCACTGGGGCAGGGTGGAAGAGTGAAAAAAGCTCTGCGAGACTTGCGGGGCCGAGACCAGGACCTGTGCGGCCGCCCCCGGCGAGTAAGTGGCATTCTGCGTGTACCCGGGACCCAAGCCTGCGAAGCGGTCGGCGCGGCCACTACCCCCATTCCCTCCCCTCCCCCGCAATCGTGTTCCGGCCCTGAGGCCTGACCCACACTTCCGGTCCTCATGCTCAGGGGCCCCGCTGGCCCCAGTTCCTGGCGGGTGTGACCGCTCTGGTTCTGTCTCCGGTGACCCGTGTTCTGAGTTTGGAGATGAGGCCCACGATGAGAGGCACCAGGCCCAGGACCCATCTTCGCGACTCAGAATCAAGACCATGTTATGTGGCTGACACTGGCCTCCCCTGCTGCCTCTGGTTTCGTCTCCCAGCCTTTGCACTTGTTATTCGCTTGTCTCCAGACCCGGCGACTCCTCCTCAGTCCCAATGTCCCCTCCTCTATAAGAGGCCGAAGAAGCCGCTGCCTCCCTCCCTCAAGCTGTCACACCGCTCCGTGTTTGATGTTCTTCACGTCACTTTCTTTTAATTTTCTTGTTCTTTCTTGCCTGCGGTTCTCTCAGTCACTCCCAGTAAGCGCCTCGGGGCGTTTGCCTCCACTGTGTCCCTCGACCCTGATACAGTTGCTGTCCTGTGAATGCTGAAGCTTGCTCGTCCTTAAGGGCCGGGCCCACGCGAATGGAGGCACCATGAGGAGGACAGGCACAGAAGAGAGTTGAGCCGGCACTTAGGGCACTCCTGTCCTACTGTGTGTCTACTGTAAAATAGGGCAGACAGACTGGGGTCTGTCCCCTGGGGCTATCAGTGGGGGATGAAGGGTTGGTCTGTGATCCAGAGAGGTGGAGCCACCCGGGGCTTGGCATGGAGCCCATCCTCCACACCACAAAGCTGCCTATGTTAACCTCCACTAACACCTTATCAGCCTCACTAAGCTGGGTACAAGCTCTGAGGTCTTTCAGCCTCATTTGCTACCTTCCTGTCTGCTGTTGCCATGTGGTTCTGCAGGGCCCAGCCTGGGACATGTTAACTTCTCAGCCCCCCATCTGCCTGAAGGTGGCTGCTCTCTGTCCCATTCCCATCCACCAGCAGCCCTGGGGACACTTAGAAAGACTGAGCAAATGCTCAGGGTGCAGGGCGGATGGGAGGCGAATGCTCAGGGTGCACTGTCAGAACACCTGGGACAGGTGCAGTGCAGGGTTGGGACATGCCGTTGGGGTCCCTTGCCATGCTTAGCCTCCAATCCCAGGCCAATGGCTGGAAGGTCACTCAGGTACAGGTAAGTAGTGTGACTGCAGGCTGGAAGCAAGATGGGGGGGGACAGAGATGCAGCCATGGTCAGAGGCGTCTACCTGTTGTGTCTGTTGCTGGGAGGCAGGTTTTTGTGCCAGCAGGCGAACAGAGGAGCCACCCATGGGCATGGGGTGACTGGCAACAGTTCTCCTGGAGATGCCCTATGCACAGGGCTAACAGATATCCCTCATCCCCCATCTCTTGTGAGTTCAGTCCCTTCCTGCCAGGTGGGGACTGTTTTTTCTTCCTGGGATCATCCAGTCTTCCTTGACCTTCTGTCTAGGCACCTGACTCCCCATCACCAGGGACCAGGAGCTCCCTCTTAACCAAACCATCCTGTCGAAAGTCTGTATCAGTCTCTGCCTTAGTTTCTGGTGGCTGCTGTAACAAATTACTACCAACTGGGTGGCTTAAAATAACAGAAACATATTCTCTCAGCTCTGGAGGCCAGAAGTCTGCAATCATGGTGTTGGCAGGGTGACACTCTGAAGGCTCTGAGGCAGAAAGCATGCTGTGTCCTAGCTTCGGGTGGTTTCAAGTGTTCCTTGGCTTATTGCCATTGCCCTCCAGTCTTGGCCTCCTTCTCTTTTCTCTGCCTCCCTCTTATAAACATACCTGTCATTGGATTTAGGGCCCACCGGGGAATTCAGAAAGACTTCAGGTCAAGATCCTTACCAACATCTGCAAATACACTTTTCCCAAATGGGGTTACATTCACGGGTTCTTGGAGATTAGGGTGTATAGCTATCTTTTGAGGGGTAGGGGTACCACTCAAGCCACTGCCACCTCCTTCAAGGGAACGTACTCAATTGTGGGTGACCTGATGCCCAGGACACCATCCTCTGGCCTGTCCACAGAATCCATGGTGGTTGGCCATCCTGGGTGTCCTCTCACCCTGACAGGTCCAGGAGGTCATGCTGAATGTTGGCCTGGGGCCCTGCTCTGGCTGCCAGCTATTGTGCAAACCAGGGTACAAGGCCAGCAGCCATGACTCTGCATTCACTGGAAGCCCTGAGACAGGAGTGTGGTAGGTACCCAGGTCCCATTGTTCCTCACACCTGGCACACAGCACACTGTGTCCTGTCAGAGGAACCTGGACCCCAGCTTTGGGGCTTCTGGGATGCACAACTGTAGAAGCCTTGGTCCTTCCCCAGGGATCATGCACAGAAACCTGGGTGCCTGCCGTCCTTCTGCCTAGCACTCACTGTGAGGCCCCCTTCTCTGTGTGAGAGGCCTGAATTTGGCCTGGGGTTACAGTTGTATAAAGAGGGAGGGGTGGGACGGCTGAGTGGCATGTTGGTTGGGAGCTGGCTTGGGACGCCAGCGGCCCCGGTTTGAATCCCACATGTGAGGGCCACTGGTGCTGCCCTCTGCAGCTAAGATGGTGAACTGCAGCTCCGCCTGGAGCTGGACTGCTGTGGGTCGCCAGGTGATGGCATGGCTGTGGCCCCTGCTGCAGCGGACTGCAGTGAATGGCCGGCAGCCAGCATGAGCTACTGGGGGCCGCCGTGGGTGGCTGTCCAGAGGCCAGCGACCTATCTGCCTCACCTGGGAAGAGAGCAGTGATGGTGCCAACATGGGTCAGTGAGGTACGTTCTCCACAGCTAGACTGAGGAACAGAGGGACAGCAACTTGTCTGTTCCCTTCCCCCAATTCCCCAATTAAAAAAAAAAAAGGGGCCAGCTGAGTGGCTCTGTTGGTTAAGAGCTCACTCAAGAGTGCGAGCTGAGCTCTGAGCAACAGCAGTTAGATGCCCAGCCCGAGCTGAGCAGCCGCTGAGCTGCCAACAGGTAGCAGGATGGCTCAGCTAAAACAAAAAAGGAAGGGTGATAGGGTCCCCAGATCAGTTCTCATGGCTGGGGAGCTCCTTTCCCTGTGTGCGGGGCCCTTGGATCCCAGCCTAGTAGAGTCCCTGGACTCATCCCCATTAGTAGAGCAGCTCTGCAGTTGGGCCTCAACAGAGTCAGCCTGGCTCCTGCAAAACCTCCCATACCCAGAGGCAGAGGCTTGGGGTGCAGGGGAGACTGGGGAGGCCGGTGGGATGGGCCTGTTCCGCACAGCTCTCTGTGGCTGGTGCTGGGGAGTCTGAGGGTGGAGGACAGGGGTCCATACTCACACAGACTGGGGCATGAGTGCCCACTCCCCTTGTCCTGCCTGACTGAATCTTGCCCTTGCCAAGTTACAGCTTCCTATCTGTAAGTCAGTACTGGCAGTGCCCTGGGGTTCCGGACACTCTAAGGCATTGTCCTGTGCCCCAGCATGCTGCCCATTATTCCCAACAGGTGTGTTGAGCTCCTCCCAAAGAGTTTTCTTGGGATGAGTGGTTTAAGAGACCTGGTTGAAGGAAAGTCTGTGTCCTGGGACAGAATGCTGTCAACCCAGAGTTTAAGCTTCTGATGTGAAGACTGCTTGGTTGGTGTGCAGTCCACTTGGCCAAGACAATGTTTTGTTTTTACCTAGCCATTTTAAAGATTTTTTTTTTCCAGCTGAGCCATCCTGCCATCTGTTGGCAGCTCAGCTATGGCTGGGAATTGAACTGGCAACCCTGTTGCTCAGAGCTCACACTCTTGAGCAAGCTCTTAACCAACTGAGCCATTTGGCCGGCCCCTTAATTTTCTTATTACAAAAGTATTGTTTGCACACACATGCACAGCTTTCACCCTATGCAGTGCTGTTGCTGTGGCTGAGGCCCACAGGACATCCTGGATGTTACAGGGTGGGCTCACCCAGGCTTCCCTAGGACAGACACCAGGGCACGCCTAAGCCAGGAACTCTGTGCCATGGCTGCATCCCATTTTTTTTTTTTAAAGATGCAATTCACATAACGTAAATGAACCATTTTAAAGTGTACAGCTCAGGTTGGTTCTTAGTATGTTTTTCAGGGGTTTTTTTAAGAAATTTTATTGGGGTACAGTATGTTTATCCAGGACCCATCAGTTCCAAATCAAGTCATTGTCTTCAATCTATTGTAGTTGTGGAGGGTGCAGCGCCATGGCCCAAGTGGGAATCGAACAGGCAGCCTTAGTTTTATGAGACTGTGCTCTAACCACCTGAGCTAACCAGCTGCCCCTATATTTTTTAGTTTTTAATATATTTACTAAGTGTGCAACCATCACCATTGTCTAAGAACATTTTCAGCACCCGCAAATTGAACTCCATACTCACTAAACAGTTATTCCCCATTCTTCCTCCCCTCATTTCTGGTCATGTTATTTCAGGCCATTGGGTGACCCAGGGAAACTACTTGTTAGAAATTTGCGGGCCGGCCGAGTGGTGCATTGGTTAAGCGCTGGTTTTAGGATGCCAGCGGCCCCGGTTCGGATCCCACATGAGGGCCAGTGACACTGCCCTCTACAGCTAACAACAGCTCCACCTGGAGCTGGGCTGTGCGAGCCCCTGTGATGGTGTGGGCTGCAGCCCCTGCTGCAATGGGCTGCCATAGGCTACAGTGAGTGGCCCGCAGCCAGCGTGAGCGGCTGGCAGCCAAGAGTGAGCTGCCAATAGCCGCGGTGAGCGACATCCAGAGGCCAGCAACCGATCTGCCTCATCCAGGAAGAGCGCAATGACGATACCAACAGTGAAGCAACATCCTCCGCAACTAAACTGAATAACAAAAAGACAGCAACTTGTCTGTTCCCCTTCCCCGATTCCCCAACACTGTTCCCCTCCGCCAATTCCCCAATAAAATCTTAAAAAAAAAAAAAGAAATTTGCAAAACAGACAGAAAAGGGACAATGAGTCAAGGGAGAGTTGGAGCAAGCAATTTCACCAAATATGCTCAGATTTCTGGATTGTTTTTTTTTTTTTAAGATTTTATTGGGGAATTGGGGGAGGGAACAGCATTGGGGAATCAGAGAAGGGAAACAGACAAGTTGCGTTCTCTTTTGTTCTTCAGTCTAGTTGTGGAGGACCTCGCTTCACTGGCCCATGTTGGTATTGTGATATTGTGCTCTTCCTGGCTGAGGCAGATTGGTTGCCGGCCATTGGATAGCTGCTCACAGCGGCTCATGACAGCTCACGCTGGCTGCTCACACTGGCTGCCGACCACTCACTGTAGCTTACGGCAGCCCATTGCAGACCCACTGCAGCCTACGCCATCGCTGGTGACTCACGGCAGCCCAGCTCCAGGTCGAGCTGTTGTTCACCATCTTAGGTGTAAAGGGTGCAGAGTCGCTGGCCCATGTGGGATCCAAACCAGCGGCCCTGCTGCTCAGAGCTCGCGTTTCCAAGCCAACTCTTAACCAACGAGCCATTCGGCCATTCACTATCAGTTACTTTTATTCATTGCTTATTATCTTATCTTTATTATCCATAAGCAAGCCATTAATTTAAATATTCACTTATTATTTAATATGGTCATTATATCATTTTTTTAAATATTTAGTATTTTGTTATTTGTTGTCATTTATTATATTTTAATATTTAGTGTTATTTCTGGTATTTTATTTAATTCTTTCACTGTAGTGATTTTATTACTTAATAATTGTTTATTCCATTCTATTTTATTTTTCATTTTATTTATTTCAATTTGTTATTCGTTATTACATTATTCTAATATTTTACTTTTTAAGTTCTATTTTTTATTTCTTCATTTATTTTTATTTATTTATTTATTTTTAAAGATTTTATTGGGGAATTGGGGAAGGGGAACAGCGTTGGGGAATCAGGGAAGGGGAACAGACAAATTGCTGTCTTTTTATTCTTCAGTCTAGTTGTGGAGGACATTGCTTCACTGACCCGTGTTGGTATCATCATTGGGCTCTTCCCGGATGAGGCAGATCAGTCGCCAGCCTCTGGATGGTCGCTCACCACAGCTATTGGCAGCTCACGCTGGCTGCCAGCCGCTCACACTGGCTGCTGGCCACTCACTGTAGCCTGTGGCAGCCCACTGCAGCAGGGGCTGCAGCCTACACCATCATCGGGGCTTGCAGCCCAGCTCCAGGTGGAGCTGTTGTTAGCTGTAGAGGGCAGTGTCACTGACCCTCATATGTGGGATCCGAACCGAGGTGCTGGCGTCCCGAGCCAGCTCTTAACCAATGCGCCACTTGGTCGGCCCTATTTTTTCATTTAAATCATTTTACTATTTATTGATTTTCTTTATTATTGTTTGCTATTTTTACTGTATTAATTTTTATATCATTTTTATTAATTTTATTTTTTTAGTTTATTGTTATTTACTTTACTTTTATTAATTTAGTTTATTATTTATGATACTAATTATCATTATTGCTGGGGTTCCTGAGGCCGTGGGGGTTCTCCCTTTGTCCCCACCCTCTGCGGGCTCCCGCCTTCCAAGGACAAACAGTCATAAGAGGTCAGTGTCCAGCGCTGCCCCTGCTGTGTCACTGAGGTCTTATCACCCAGACACCGGACTGGAGTGAGGCTGACCACCATGTCCATGCAGATGGTTTTCCTGCTGCTCTGGGGTGAGGCATCCTGGGCCTGGATCCCCTGGAATGGGAGGGCAAGAAGGGGCAGGAATGTGGGCCTCACAGGCATGTCTCCACAGGTCTCTCCCTGAGCCCAGCACCAGAAGCAGCCATAGGTGAGCCCGGGCCAGGCCTGGGGATGGTGGGCGCACGTGGGGCCTGCATGAATGGGTGCATGCGTGGTCTGGGGACTGTTGGCACATGGAATGGTGCCCCTGTCCTGGTGCCTGATTCTGAACTCCACCCCCACTCAGCATTCAAGACACAGCCGATCCTGTGGGCAGAGGCAGAATCACTCCTGGAACCCTGGGCCAATGTGACACTGATATGCCGGGCCCGCCTAGAGACCCCGCATTTCCAGCTGTTCAGGGATGGGGTGCCCCAGGAGCCTGTGCACCTTGATTTGATCACCATGCAACACCAGTTCCCGCTAGGAGCAGTGACGGATGACACACGGGGCCTCTACCGCTGCCGTTCTGGCCTGGACAGTAAAAGTGAATGGACCCAGCTGAGCAACCTGCTAGAGGTGACCGGGGCAGGTGAGCAGAGGTTTCTATGGGGTCAGCAGCAGTGCCAGCAGAGGCTGCTGGAGAGGCCTCCCTTCCCGCACTCCTCACTCTCCTTGTCCTCCTCTTCTAAAGCACCTCCACACAAGCAGTTAGGTGACCTTGGGCAAGTCACCTGACATCTCTGAACCTCAGTTTCCATATATGTAGAGTAAGGGTAATGTTTGTACTGACCCCAGAAGATTGTGAGGAAGAAATGCCTGACTACCCACAAAATGCTTAGGGCAGGCCTGGCACACAGCAGGTCCCCTAATGCAACCTCCTCTCATTTTATGTCCACATCCATCCACCCTCCCTCCCACATTTTCATGCGTGTGGTCTACGATGTCTCTCAAGTCATGCAGACCCACAATTGACCCTGTCCCACCTGCAGAGCCCCTGCCCCCACCCCTGCTGTCAAGTGAGCCTGTGTCCTGGATCGCACCGGGCCTGACCACGACCCTGCTGTGCCGTGGGGGATTTCGGGGTGTGACCTTCCTGCTGAGGCGGACAGGTGATCAGTTTCTGGAGGTGGCTGAGGCCCCTGAGGACGTGGAGGCCACCTTCTCAGTTCACCAGGCTGGCAACTACAGCTGCAGCTACCAGACCCACACAGCGGGCACTCCCTCTGAGCCCAGTGCCACTGTGACCGTGGAGGACCTGGGTGAGTGTGGACCATCCAGAGGGCTTCCTGGGGGAGGAGGTTCCTGGAAGATAGAGCTGCCTTTACCTTGTCCCCCAACCCTGAACACCCCTGCCCAGGACTAGGGAACAGTTGCCTGGATCACAGCAGGCCTGAGCACCACACTGCTCTCCGGAGGTCTGGAGATGGGGGTTCCTGGACTGCCACCCGCAGGACAGAGGTCCCGAGGCTGGACTTTCTCAGGGAAAGCGGTGTCAGGCCTCCGCTGTGCCAGCCATCCTCCCTGCCTTGTAGCGGCATTGCCATCGCCCAGGCTGAGTGTCAACAGAGAGTCTGCAGAGGTCTTGCGCCCTGGTGAGAGAGCCACCCTGGTCTGCCAGGCGCCCCTGAGCGGCGTCGACTTCCAGCTGCGGCGCGGCGAGGAGGCCCTGCTCGTGCCCATGAGCAGCACCAGCCCGGACCGCATATTCTTCCAGCTGAACGCGTTGGCCTTGGGGGACAGCGGACTCTACACCTGCCGCTACCGCTTGCGCGACAAGCGCACTCCCTGGTCCGTTGATAGCTCTCCGGTCGAGCTCCTGCTGAGCGATGGTGAGCCTGGCGCTGTGCCCTGGGCAGCGGGGGACACACCCAGGGAAGGTCTCCGGGACTGCAAGGCTGTGAGTCAGGTCCCAGTCCCGACTCATGTGCCCGGCCTCAATTTCCCTAATTGAGAATGGGACAATGAGCTCAGCCACCTCGAGTCCCCTCGAAAAATAGTTGGGTCAACATTCAAACCTGGCACAGGCTACGCGGGCGCTATGTGCCCGGGGACCTCTACCCCACTCCCCACCCCCACCCCACCCCAGCTTCTGGGAGCAGGTGGGAGCAGAGGCCTGCCTGTAGAGGACCGCCGGACTGGGCTGCAGGACCCGCACAGGACCCACACAGAGCCTGAAGTAGACCCTGGCCGGCACGGGGGCGCCCCAGGCTCCATGACAAAACATGACCCCCTCCCTCCGTCTCTTCTTATGGACAAACAAATTAACAAGGAACAGTGTAGGGGATCCAAGGAGGAGGGGCAAGGGAGGTCGGGAGCTTTTAGCTGGGTGGTCCGAGATGGCTTCGGGAGGGGGTGGAGGGAGCCGGGCAGACTATTTCGGGCAGAAGGTTCAGTCCCAGCCAAGATCACACGTGCGGCCCAAGACGCCCTTGGCCCCAGGGTCACCCGCGTCTCCCCGCAGAGACGCTGCCGGCGCCCGAGCTCTCAGCAGAGCCAGCGACCCTGCACACTGCTCCCGGTACTATGGTGCAGCTGCGGTGCCGCGGGCCTCGGGCTGGCTTGCGCTTCGCCCTGCTGCGCAAGGACGCGGAGAGGTGCCAGGTACACAGTCTCCAGAGCCCCGAGGGGGCCGAGGCCCTCTTCGAGCTGCACGACGTCTCGCTGGTGGACTCGGCCAACTACAGCTGCGTCTACGCGAACACTGCGCCGCCTTTCGCGGGCTCGGCGCCTAGCTCGCGCGTGGAGTTGCAGGTGGAAGGTGAGTAGACCGGGCTGTGTCCACACCAGCGGGTCAGGCGCTTTGGAGCCTCCTCCTGCTAGGTGCACAGTGGGGTGCCAGCCTTTCCTGGTGCCCAAGGGATGTGCTCTAGGCCTCCGTCCTGCCCGTTTACACGACTCCTTATGGTAATGCGGGGCCGGCTGTCCTGAGGACGTCTTACATTGGGCTTACTTCCCTGGGACGTGAGCGTGTCATAGGCTGCGTGTAGCTCTATTCAAATCCCTGACGGCTTTGCACTCTTTCGTTCCTCAGTTTCCCTGCATCACCAGATTATTACCCACCCAACGCCTGCCTGGGTCACTGTCCTGACGGTCTGAGGGTTAATGTGTAATCCCACCAGCTCTCCCCGTCCCTGGGACTGTTTGTTGATCTGATTTCTTCATCAAAGTCTCCACGGGACAGAGGCCATGGGTACACAAGTCCCACCTCCAGACATTTATTTGACTGGGCTGTGTGCTCTGCAGAGAACACCATTTACCTTGGTCTCTTCTTCCTTCTTCTCATCTGTCCTGGGGCCCAGAGTGTCACATGCCAGGGACCCCAAAAAGCCTCAGAGCTGGTCTGGGAACATGCAAGGTCCTGGGGAAGGGAGTGATGCAGAGACACAGACAGCTGTGGCGTCATGACCATGATGTAATGGCAGCAGTCTCTGCTCAAGGCCAAGAAAGCGGAGAAAAGTGTGGAGGACAAAAGCCAACAGCCTGGGCTTTAGTGGGGACAGCTGCTGTCCAAAGAGAGGGCATCACGTGCCTGCCCCTCTGTTCCACCCAGGGCCCCTTTCCAGGCCGCAGCTCCGGTCACTGTGGACTGGGGCTGTAAGTCCGGGCCACGATGCTGTCCTGCGCTGCGAGGGCCACATGCCCAAGGTCACCTTCGAGCTACTGCGAGAGGGTGAAACGGTGGCTTCGACCATACTTTGGGCTGCTCACCCCTCAGCGGACTTTGTGCTGACTTTCGTGGGGCCCCAACATGCTGGCAACTACAGCTGCCGATACCGCTCCTGGTGGCCCAAGCCCTTTCTATCCGAGCTCAGCAACCCGGTGGAGCTCCGGGTGACAGGTGAAGTTCCTCTTGGTTCTGAGGGCTGAGTTCCTCCCCCTGTCTTTGCCCAGACTGTGACCTCCAATGGGAATGCCCTTCCCCATACCTATTCTCAGCACACTGGTTAGTGTGCCTAATTCCTGTCAGGTCCGTGGGGAATTGCAGGCAGGGAGACACATGCACAGGCCCTGAGGCAGAGTGTGGCTTGGTCAGCTGGAGTACCCAGGGAGGCCTGTGGGGGTGGGGGTTCTTGGCTGGCAACTGACTAAACCACTTCCTTCCTGTGGGGCCTTAGTGAGGTCTTCCCTGACACAGGATGCCTCCCTCCTCTACAATTTCTCTTTTGTTGAATGCGTCTAGGAAGTTGATGGAGCTGCAGACCCAGGCTGCTGAGGGTATCTTGGAGAAGTATTTTCTCATCTGGCTCTGATCCTTTTTGCGGCAGCCAGAGGCTGTAACCCCTGGGGGGTAGGAGAGCTCTCTCCTAATTCCTCCTAGGAACCAATAAATTTGATGAGAGACTTTAACACGTTTCTTTTGCTGATGGCAGCCCTGCTGCAGGGGCTGAATGCCCAGGGTTGAGGGAAGTGGGCTGGGATAGTGACCCTGAAGGTGGATAGGCTCTGGGTTGGGTCCTGAGGTTAGAAGGGATAGAACTGGCTCCGGGGCCCACATTTTTTTTTTTTAGAGGGCAGTGTCACTGGCCCTCATATGTGGGATCTGAACCGGGGCCGCTGGCATCCCAGGCGAGCTCTTAACCACTGTACCACTCTGCCAGCCCTTCTGGGCCCACATTTTTAAAGACCCCCTTCTGCATTCTTGCATCAAGTGGCCTCCTGCTCCCAGGCACCTGTGCTGGGCCCCATCAGATATGGGGAGGTAGCTTGAGGTTCCAAACACACTCAACCCCACCTTGACCAAATCGGTCCCCACATGGGGAGGCAGTTCAGAGGCTTCATTTTGTAGTCTGTTCTCCCGGTCTGAGTGGCCACCAGGTGGTGGTACTGGACTGTGTCTCTAGCCAAAGGCCAGGTCTCCACCTGAGTGTCACATGCCAGGGAAGCTTGAAGTGAAGCTTGAAGCTGTGGGTGGGATGGCACTCGTCCCTACTCTTCCCTGCAGTCCCTTGTTTCTGAGCCCCCCGTTGCCCCATGGACAACCTTCTGCACCATTGCCAAGCCCCTGTGTGGAGCATGGCCTTCCAGGTACTGGCTAAGTACATATAACAAATATGCTAACTATATATAACTAATACTTAAGAACCTGTGTTTTTCAAGGAATTTACCTGTTTCATCTGTGTGGTCTGATCTACCTATTCCTGTTATTTTTTTTAATTCATTAATTCATTTATTTATTTATTTTAAAGATTTTATTGGTGAATTGGTAGAAGGGAACAGCCAAGTTGTTGTCCTTTTTGTTCTTCAGTCCAGTTGTGGAGAATGTTGCTTCACTGGCCCATGTTGATTTTATGATCATTGCGCTCTTCCTGGCTGAGGCAGTGGGTCACTGGCCCTTGGACACTGGCTGCCGGCCACTCACGCTGGCTGCCAGGCACCCACGGTAGCTCATGGCAGCCTGCTGCAGCCTACGCCATCGCCAGCCACTCACTGCTGCCCAGCTCCAGGTCGAGCTGTTGTTCACAATCTTAGCTGTAGAGGACGCAACTTACTGGCTCATGTGGGAATCGAACCAGCAGCCCTGTTGTTCAGAGCTCAGGCTCTGACCCACTGAGCCACTCGGTTGTTCCTCCTGTATTTTTATAATACCTGCAGGGTCTATAGTGATGTCTTTTTTCATGCCTGATGTGCCCCTTTAACCCCTCCCTTTCTGTCAGTCTAGCTAGGGGGTTATCAATTTTTTAAATCTTTTCAAACAACAAGCTTGGCTTTGCTCATTTTTTCCTGTCTTTTCTATTTTGTGGTTCTCTACTTGTGTCATTAGTATTCCCTTCTTTTCACTTCCAAATTAATTTTTTTGTTTTTACTTTCTTCAGATGGAAAGTTATATCATTGATTTTGAGAGGTAAACATCAGAAACAGCTTAGTCTTAGGCTGTTAAAATACATTTGGGGCAGGCCGAGTGGTGTGTTGGTTAAGAGTTGGCTTGGGACGCCAGCTCTGAGCAGCAGGGCCACAGTTCAGATCCCACATGAGTAAGGGCCAATGACGCTGAGCCCTCTACAGCTAAGATGGTGAACAACAGCTCGACCTGGAGCTGGGCTGCCTGTGAGTCACTGGTGATGGTGTAGGCTGCAGTTGGGATGGCTGGCAGCTGGCATGCACTTTCGTGAGCTGCCTTGAGCAGCCGTGAGCGGCTGACCAATGACCAGCAAGAGACTGCCTCAGCCGGGAAGAGCGCAATGATAATACCAACATAGGCCAGTGAAGCAATGTCCTCCACAACTAGACTGAAGAACAAAAGGACAGCAACTTGTCTGTTCTCCTTCCCTGTTTCCCCAACACTGTTCCACTCCCCCAATTTCCCAATAAAATCTTAAAAAAAAAAAGGTTTGTATTCGTTTCAGTAATAGGAAATTACTTCTTTGTGGATTAAAAAAGGTAAAATAGTGGTGATTTCATTACATTGCACTATATGAAAATGCCACTATTTGACCTTTTTTAAACACACAAGTAAGTAATTTCCTATGATTTAACCAAATACAAGCCTGTTCTTTAAAAATCTACTTTATTAAGATTTAATTTATATACAATAAGATACACACCTTTCAAGTGTTTGATGGAGTTTGACAAATGTCTACACCCATGTAACCATGACCATAATCAAGATCTCTATATTGTGTGTGTGTGCATATGTACAAGTCTACGAGTTTAAATGAATACCCCGTTAACATCTGAAATTATTATAGCTCCATCAGCTTTCTTCAGCTTCATGCCTGCCTTGTATATCCTTCAACTTTCCCATGTCCTTGTTTTAGGTGTGTCTTCTAAAGAACACCAGAGATGGGGGGGTGGAACAAATGGTTGAACTTCTTTTTTTCTTTTTAGTTTAAATAAACTGAATTTTAAAAAAATCAAAGTCAAGGGCCGGCCAAGTGGCGCATTGGTTAAGAGCTGGTTTTGGGATGCCAGCGGCCCGGGTTCAGATCCCACATATGAGGGCCAGTGATACAGCCCTCTACAGCTAACAATAGCTTCACCTGGAGCTGGGCTGTGCGAGCCCCGGCGATGGTGTGGGCTGCAGCCCCTGCTGCAGTGGGCTGCCATAGGCTACAGTGAGTGGCCAGCAGCCAGCGTGAGCGGCTGGCAGCCAGCGAGAGCTGCCAATAGCCGCAGTGAGCGACCATCCAGAGGCTGGCGACTTATCTGCCTCATTCGGGAAGAGCGCAATGACGATACCAACATGGGCCAGTTAAGCAACGTCCTCTGCAACTAGACTGAACAACAAAAAGACAGCAACTTGTCTGTTCCCCTCCCCTGATTCCCCAGTGCTGTTCCCCTCCCCCAATTCCCCAATAAAATCTTTAAAAAAAAAATCAAAGTCAAAATCAAAACCACAGTGACTCCCCAGTAGATAGGAACTGATCCCAACAATAAACTTTGATAATAAAGACAAAAACAAATGAACAAACTAAAAATCTACAATGAGATACCACTTCACTTGCCCTAGGATGTACAATAAGACAAGACAATGACAAGTGTTGGTGAGGATGTGGAGAAGTTGGACCCCTCATACACTGGTGGTGGGGATGTAAAATGGTGCAGCTGCTGTGGAAAATAGCTTGGCAGTTCTTCAAAATGTTAAATGTAGAGTTACCATATGACCTAGCAATTCTCTCATGGTATATAGCCAAGAGAAATGAAAATATACAGCCACTGAGAAACCATTTTTCTAATATTCTTAGCAACTTTATTCATAGTAGCCAAAAAGTGGGAACAACCCAAGTGTCATTAATGGACAAATAGATAAGTGAAATGTAGTGTATCTATTCAGCCATGAAAAGAAGTGAAGTACTGACATGCTACAACATGGATGAACCTTGAAAATATGCTGAGTAAAAGAAGCAGTCATTGGGTCCGGCTGAATAGCATGTTGGTTAAGAGTTGTCTTGGGAGTGCCAGCTCTGAGCAGCAGGGCTGTGGTTTGGATCCCACATGAGGGCCAGTGATGCTGTACCCTCTACAGCTAAGATGGTGAAAAACAGCTTGACCTGGAGCTGGGTTGCCATGAGTCACCAGCGATGGCTTAGGTTGCAGTGGACTGCTGTGAGCTACCAGGAGTGGCTGACAGCCAGCATGAGCTGTCAGTGAGTGGCTGTCTAATGGCAGGCTAGTGACTGCCTCAGCTGGGAAAAGTGCAATGATCACAGTACCAATGTGGGCCAGTGAAGTGACATCCTCCACAACTAGACCGAAGAACAAAAGAACAGCAACTTGTCTGTTCCCCTTCCCTGATTCCCCAACGCTGTTCCCCTCCTTCAAATCCCCAATAAAATCTTTAAAAAAAAAAAGGACAATCATCACAGGACACATATTGTATGATTCTATTTACAGCAAAGTGTCCAGAATAGATAAATCCATAGAGACAGGAAGAAGATTTGTAGTTGCCTAGGACTGAGGGGGGCGGGGAGGATGGGGACAATGAGAGTGACTGCTAATGGACAGAGGGCTTTTTTTCCTGATGATAAAAATGTTTTCAAATTGATTTAAAAAACAAAACAGGGCCGGCTGAGTGGCGCATTGGTTAAGAGTTGGTTTTGGGATGCCAGCGGCCCCGGTTCGGATCCCATGTATGAGGGCCAGTGACACTGCCCTCTACAACTAACAACAGCTCCACCTGGAGCTGGGCTGTGCGAGCCCCGGCGATGGTGTAGACTGCAGCCCCTGCTGCAGTGGGCTGCCATAGGCTACAGTGAGTGGCCGGCAGTCAGCGTGAGTGGCTGGCAGCCAGCGTGAGCTGCCAGTAGCCGTGGTGAGCAACATCCAGAGGCCTGCGACCAATCTGCCTCATCCGGGAAGAGCGCAATGACGATACCAACATGGGCCAGTGAAGCAACATCCTCCGCAACTAGACTGAAGAACAAAAAGACAACTTGTCTGTTCCCGTTCCCCGATTCCCCAACGCTGTTCCCCTCCCCCAATTCCCCAATAAAATCTTTAAAACAAACAAACAAACAAACAGGGCTGGCTGAGTGGTGCATTGGTGAAGAGCTGGCTTGGGATGCCAACAGCCCTGGTTCGGATCACACATATGAGGGCCCGTAACACTGCCCTCTACAGCTAAGATGGTGAACAACAGCTCCACCTGGAGCTGGGCTGTGCGAGTCCCAGCAACGGTGTAGGCTGCAGCCTCTGCTGCAGTGGACTGCCATAAGCTACAGTGAGTGGCCGGCAGCCAGCATGAGCGGCCGGCAGATGGAGTGAGCTGCCAATAGCTGCGCTGAGCAGCCGTCCAGAGGCCAGTGACCGATCTGCCTCATTCAGGAAGAGCGCAATGATGATACCAACATGGGCCAGTGAAGCGAAGCGATGTCCTTTACAACTAGACTGAAGAACAAAAGGACAGCAAGCAACTTGTCTGTTCCCCTTCCCTGATTCCCCAACGCTGTTCCCCTCCCCCAATTCCCTAATTAAAAAAACAACAACAACAAACAGAAACATATGCCTGGATTTAAAAGAAATCCTGTTTCCTGTATTTGTCTTACTTGGTTTATTGAGTCGTTATGCTTTTTGATACTGCTGAGGTATTTGGATGTGCTCCCAAGTCTGAAAGCTTCCAGTTGCTGGCAATGTAACTTGGCCAGTCACTTATATTCTCCTGCCCCTCATCCCTGCCTCTATAAAATAGGGATGGTCATCCTGATCTCAGTGTTGTGTGAGGATTAATGGGATGATGTGTGTTATTAGGCAGACTGACCAGCATTCATCTGGGTCCCCAAATGCAGAGTTGTCTCCAGATAGCGCCAGAGTCTGCCCTTAAGAACTATATCATTTTGGGGACTCAGTGAAGACCCACTCATTCTTCTTGGCCCCTCACTTCACGGTTGAGCCCAGGCACAATGGGTCACTGCAGCACCATGATGTGGACCCACAGGTGCACTGTGAGGCCCAAGCTGCGGCTGAAGGCCTTCCCACAGTCGCCACACTTATATGGCTTCTCACCGGTGTGGACCCTCTGATGCTCGGTAAGCGAGGAGCTCTGTGCAAAGGCCTTTGGACAAACATGGCAGCGGTATGGCTTCTCGCCCGAGTGGGTTCTCAGGTGCCGGATCAGGGCCGAGCAGTCACTGAAGGCTCTCCCTCAGTCCCTGCACTTGTAGGGCTTCTTCCCGGTGTTCATGCGCTGGTGCTGTGTCAGGTGGGTGCTCTGCTGAAGGTCTTGCCGCACGTGTCACATGTGTAGGGACGCTCCCCGATGTGGTGTGCGTGCGCTGATGCTGGGTGAGGTGGGTGCTGCGGCGAAAGGACTTGCTGCAGTCTCGGCACTTCGCCCCAGTGTGCACGCGCTGGTCCTGTGTCAGGTGAGTGACCCGGCTGAAGGCCTTGCCGCAGTCCTTACACACATGGGGCTTCGCCCCCCTGTGCACGACCTGTGCTGCGCCAGGTGCGTGCTGCGGCAGAAGGCTTTCCCGCACTGGCTGCAGGTGTAGCACATCTTCCAAGGGTGGCTCTTCCGGTGTGCCTCCCGGGTCCAGGAGCTTCAGACTGTGTCCCCACAAATAGTGGATGCCCTCCCTGAGGGCAAGCTTGGAGGCTCCAGCTATCACCGGCCAGCACACCCGAGTTCTCCTCAGAAGGGATCTTATCTTCTCTTGCAAGATGAAGTCTGGCCACACGTAGGGGCTGTCCCCCAAAGCGCCAGACTCACAGCCTGGCTGGTCCGTGGGAACATCCTTGTGAGGCCTTGAATCTGATGCTTGGGTTACCAACTTTGTCCCGACCTCCCCTGAGAGTCCTGCTTGCCTCTTTAAGCTGCCCTCAGGTTCGCGGGCTTCTCTAAAGGAACATTCTGGGGAAATGACCCCCACGAGGGTTTCAGTTGCCCCATCTGACTCTTGAATCGCTCTGCTTGTAGCTTGCGTCTGAAAGTTCTTCTCCTGGCTCCCATTCTGAAACAATCGAAACCACAGCATCAGTGCTCCTCCCACACCAACCTCGCCCACTACACCCCGGGCCTGGCCTCACTCTGTAAGGGGACATGTGGACCACTCCTGACATGTGGCCCCGTTTCCAAAGGGAAGTGTCTCATTTGGTGTCTTGGATGATAAAAGGGCACAGGGCTGTCCTCTCACACCATCAAAAACTGCATCAGTTTTCAGAGCATCTGGTACTCTCCCCACACTCTGAAACTCTCCATTCTTCAAGGGTCCTGATTTCTGTCTCAAGTGTCTGATGGAAAATCCTGAAGTTGAACTAATTTCAAAGAGAGCAAGAAAGAAATCCAAAACACCAATCCTAAAAGACATATACATCCCTATATCCATTGCAGCATTATTTATTTTTTAAAAAATTTTTATTGGGAGGCCGGCCGAGTGGTGTGGTGGTTAAGCGCTGGCTTGGGAAGCCAGCGGCTCCGGTTCGGTCCCACATCCGAGGGCCAGTGACACTGCCCTAAAAACAAAACAAAACAAAACAAAAAAATTTATTGGGGAATTGGGGGAGGGGAACAGCATTGGGGAATTGGGGAAGGGGAACACACAAGTTGCTTCCTTTTGTTCTTCAGTCTAGTTGTGGATGACATCACTTCACTGGCCCATGTTGGTATTATCATTGCACTCTTCCTGGGTGAGGCAGATCTGTTGCCGGCCACTGGATGACCGCTCACGGTGGCTCTTGCAGCTCACGCCAGCTGCTGGTCGCTCACACTGGCTGCCGGCCACTCACAGTAGCTTATGGCAGCCCACTGTAGCAGGGGCTGCAGCTTATGCCGTCACAGTCGGCTCATGGAAACCCAGTTCCACGTCAAGCTGTTGTTCACCATCTTAGCTGTAGAGGGCAGTGTCACTGGCCCTCGTGTGGGATCTGAACTGGGGCTGTGCTGCTCAGAGCTGGCATCCCAAGCCAGCTGTTAACCAACACGCCACTCAGTCAGCCCTATTGCAGCATTATTATTATTCTTTTTTTTTTTTTGAGGGCAGTGTCTGTTACTGGTCCTCATATGTGGGACCAAACCAGGGCCGCTGTCTTCCCAGGCCAGCGCTTAACCACTGCGCCACTCAGCCGGCCCTTTATTTTTCTTTTTGAGGGCAGTGTCACTGGCCCTCATATGTGGGACCCAAACCAGGGCCGCTGGCTTCCCAAGCCAGCGCTTAACTACCATGCCACTTGGCCGGCCCTGCAGCGTTATTTTTAATAGACAAAACATGGAAATTGACCTAAGTGTCCATCAATAGATGATTGGATAAAGAAGATATGGTGCATATATACAATGTAATATTACTCAGCCAGTGACAGGCCGAGTGTGTGAGGTGTCTGTCCTAGCCAACATTGTGTGCGTTCCCCCAAGGCCTGAATATCCCTCACATTCAGCCTGCCTCTGGGCCTGGATGGGTCTGGCTGTGCTTGGTAAATACTGGCTGGATGGGGGATGAGTCCAGATGCCGGTGGCTGTGAAATTTTCTGAGTAGACTCTACCCTGAAGCCCAAGTGGACAAGTGCTGTGGGTGGTCCTGGGAGGCCCAAAGCCAAGTCTTCACGCAGAGCTGTGATGGCAGAGCGTGGCCAAGGGCAGTTGGATTGTGTACTAGGCAGGGGCGTGCCTGCACTGACCCCCTCTTGCTGGGCACACAGGGCAATGCTTCCGGACAGGCTCCAGGAAGGAGGGGGTGCACAGAGTAACTGCAGCTCAAGTCTACAGCTGGTCCACTCCAGGACCTGGGGCAATCTTGCCCTCGTCTGGCCCTTGGTTTCCCCATTTGTAATAGAGACAGAATACACTCTTGGCCTCCCAGAACTGCTGGCCATCATTAGGCTCTTGTCATTGGCCCCGAGTGTGGTAGGTAATTTCCGTTTCCTCATTTCAGCCTCGATCTGCCCTCAGATGGAAGTACTGCAATGATTGCATTTCAGATGGGGAAACTGAGGCCTAGCTGAGGGAAGGTCTTCAGGATCTGGTACAAGATCACATAATTAGCTCCGAGTGGTTGAGAAACTAGTAGATCACACAGTCAGCTTGTAGCCAAGCTGGGACTGCAGCCCCAGAACCTCTTCCTCCTTTCAGTCCACAGATGTCCCGTTAGCCCCCAAAGCTCCCCAGCCACATGCTGGGTCCCGCCTCCCTGTTTCTTCCACTGTTCCAGAAACACCTGCTCTTCCCAGAACGTACTGGTCCATGTCATGCCATGGGGCCTTTGCCCCCCATTGCTCCCTCTGCCTGGACTGCCAGCTCTCTCGTCCGTTCATCACTGTTTTGCCATTTCTCTGAAGATGTGCTTGACCCTGCAGGATGGGGCCACACCCTCTCTCCTCTTGCTGTTCCTGTGACATCTGCCCAGGTACAGCTGACCGGGGTCAACGGGGGGGATACCTGACCAACCTCTTCCGGAAATACCTGTTTCTCAGGGAGCTGAACAAACGGCTAATAGATGCCATTGCTGTGTGTTTAGTCTGTGCCAGGCTCCATCTCACTTGCTACCTTGTTGACACCTCTCCGTGACACGGGTAGATATTATGACTGCAATCCCCATTTTACTGACTGGAAACTGAGGCACAAGAAAGTCACATGGTCAGGAGGAATCAGAGCAGTGGCTGGGTCTAGCAAGCCTCGGTATGTCTTCTGAATCCAAATCCCATGTTCTTCCTGCCCATGATGCGCCTCCTGCAGGGTGCCTTGCACACCCACCCCTTCATCTGCTACCATCAGGCTGGCTGGGCTCTTCTGGGAGAAAACCTGTGATCCTGCTCTGGACTGTCCCAGGGCTGGGTTCTCCCGGTGTCCCACAGGACTTGCCTGGACTGGGATATCTGCGAGGTTCTCCCAGAGTGAAGATGCTCACTCTGGCCGGAGGCAGGTCAGCCTCACCCAGACCCTAGAGGTCAGCATGGGGAGGGGGAAGGGGACTCAGGGGGGGCAATACAGAGACACCTGGTGTTTCTGTCTGCCTCCCCATCCCAACATCCAGCCCTTCATCTGGTACCAGCAGCCTGGGCTTCCTTTGGGGAGCCGCCCATGCTCAGATCAGTCTGTGGGAGCTGGTCAGGCAAAGGCAAGCACAAGACCCCAACCAGTACATATAGCCCTAGGTCTTTCTCTGTTCTCACTCTGGGGTTTCTACATTGGTGACACATCAGCCTAGGGATGCTGGGCTAACTTTGTCTCCCTTGGGGTGAGAAGCAACTTAAGAATGATGCTACCCGGTGGTTATGCACTGGCTTGGGAAGCCAGCGGCCCCGGTTCGGTCCCACATAGGAGGGACAGAGACACTGCCCTCAAAAAAAAAAAAAAAAAAAAAAAAGAATGATGCTACCATAGGAAAACCCAACTAAGAAAGAGAGTCCTGATGCCGTCGATTGACTCCCAGATACAATGTGAAGCCTTCCATCAGTCACTCTGAGTGGGGTTGTGGGTCATTAGCCATCCAAACAGAGATACTTAGCACAGTGTGAGAATTGGGAGGTGTGAATGTGTGAACAAGTTCATGAGCTGCCCAGTGAGCCCCTGCCCTCCCTGTCCCCCTGCGCTGCTCCCCTTACCTTTCCTGTCCGGTGCCAGGGTGAGCTCTTGCCACCAGCACTGCAGCTTCCTTACCATTTTAGGGGCACTGGGTGCACACCCAGGCCTGGATCTTGAGGGTAGTGAGCCCAGGAACTGCTCCAGCACCAGCAACTCCAGCATCTGCTTCTTGGTGTGCACCTCTGGCTGTAGCCACTGGCGGCATGGCTCATGCAGCTGGGCCAGGGCCTCACAGGGACCTGCTGCCTCCCGAGAGCAGAACCCCTGGAAGCGCAGGCGTGCAGTCTCAGCATGGGCTGTGTTGCCAGGGCTACATTCCTGGACCTGGGAGAGGCTGGCCTCCTCAGCCTCACCTTCACGGTGCAGGAAGCCATCCTGTTTCCAAGGCATTGGGCTCAGGGGAATGGCCATCGGGCGCAGCACTCCAGTGAGACGGGATGGTTGGAGCCTTGGATCTGTGTCTGCAGTAAGATTAGAACTTGGTCATCAGGTGAAACCTGGCAACCTGTGAGATGTGACTCACTCTCAGAGACACAGCATCAGAATAATCAGGACAGCACGTGCTGCTGAGCACCATTCTCAACACTTCCATGTAGCAACTCATTTGAAACTCACAACAAATCCAGGAAGTGGGAACCTTCTTTCCAATTTACGGATATAAAAACAGACACAGGAGGAAAAACTTCCCCAAAGTTTCCCAGATAGTAAAGGGATGGGTGGTGGCTGAGTTGACAAACCCAAGTAGTCTGTCCCCATGGTGGGCCTGCTGAAGTTGCACCCTCCCTCACGGAGCTGGGTCTCTCCTGTCACACACACTTCCAGGGAGCCACATGGTTAGTCCCTCAGTGTATTTGCTAATTATTCTGTAGCTTCTGAGATAAGTAGTAGGTAATTGACTTTCAGATTTTCTTGTCTTCTAATGCAGTTGACCCTTTATTTTTTTTTTTTTGAGGGCAGTGTCACTGGCCTTCATATGTGGGACCTGAAGTGGGGCCGCTGGCTTCCCAAGCCAGCGCTTAACCACCGTGCCACTCGGCCAGCCCCAGTTGACCCTTGAATAATACAGGTTTGAACTGTGTGGGTCCACTTATTCATAGATATTTTTCAATAAATATGTGAAGTGTGATGTTGCATCTTCATTGTCATTTAGTTCAAAATATTTTCTAATTTCTCTTGTGGTTTCTTCCTGACCATGGGTTATTTAGAATTCTGCTGCTTCATTTCCAAATTATTGGGGTCTTCTGGTTTTCTTTTTATGATTGATTTCCAGGTTAAGTCTGTTGTGTTTAGGAAATGTGCTTCAATTTCAATCCTTTGATATGTACTGAGACTTGATTTGTGACCCACTATATGGTTAATTTTCATCAATGTTCCATATACACTTAAAAGTAATACAAAGCGGGCCGGCCAAGTGGCGCGTTGGTTAAGAGTTGGCTTGGGACGCCAGCGGCCCTTGTTCGGACTCCACATATAGGGCCAGTGACACTGCCCTCTACAGCTAAGATGGTGAACAAGAGCCCCTGCTGCAGTGGGCTGCCATAGGCTACAGTGAGTGGCTAGCAGCCAGCGTGAGCCAGCTGGCAGCTGGTGTGAGCTGTCAAGAGCCTCTGTGAGTGGTCGTTCAGAGGCCGGCGACTGATCTGCCTCACCCGGGAGGAGCGCAGTGATGATACCAACATGGGCTAGTAAAGCAATGTCCTCCACAACTAGACTGAAAAACAAAAGGACAGCAACTTGTCTGTTTCCCTTCCCCAGTTCCCCAACGCTGTTCCCCAATTCCCCAATAAAATCTTTAAAAAAAATAATAATACAAAGCCAGCTTAGATGAATGGCAAAACATAAAATAAATAAACTGGACTTCATCAAAATTAAAAATTTGTGATACAAACACCTGAAAAGATGCTACCAGAGAAATGGAAAGCAAAACCATGAAGAGATACCACTTTACACCTGCTAGGATGGCTAGCATCAAAAAGATAGATAACAAGTGTTGGAGCAGATGTGGAGAAATATGAACCTTCAAAATGGTGTTAGGCAGAACTTAGAAAATGTAGGAGGAGGAGGGGTAGGAGATGGTCCTTGGTGCCTACAGAAAAAGCTCATAAATAGCTTTGATTAACTGCCTCCAGCCACAAATCAGTTTTTACAACAGACATGAGAGGTGGTCTGGAGCAAGATAAGGATCCGAATCAACAGACCTCCACCCATCTTAGGAGGTGGAAGAGCATGCGCCACTTTTCCAGCCTAAGCAATAGGTAACTCCCTCATCCCATCCAACAAACTATTAATCCTCTCACGGGGCTCTCTCTTTCACTCTCAGTTCACCTTTGCAATCTCTCACAATCTCTCTCTCTCCCCCTCTCTCTCTTTTTCTTTTTCTCTCATCTCTTTCCCCGACCTCAGCAAGTCCCGTTTCTTCTTGCCTGAGAATATATCACTAATACCAGGGGCCTAGGTCTCTCTCCCACCTCGGCTAGCTCATGCTTTCTCTCGCTCTCTCCCCAGCCCCCCACCTTGGCTAGGCCCATTCTCTTCCCTAAGAACATATCACTAACAGACCCTGCTTGCATACTAATAAGTATGCTGACCTTTGATTTTTCACTGCACTGGCAAGAACTACCAAGACTCCAGTAACATTTTGGTGCTGTGACTTGGATCCCATTTATCGTCTCTAGCAGATTGGAACGCAGTGAGTATAGATCAGCAAGGTTTTCTTGCCTTTTTGACCTTCCGGGTTAAATAAAGAGAGATGCCACATTGTAAGGGAGAGGTATTCAAACATGGTAGGCCAATGTTTGGAGGCAGAAACAGCAATAAAATCTAAAATGATTGCTGAGGGGCTGGTCGAGTGGCGCGGTGGTTAAGCGCTGGCTTGGGAAGCCAGCGGCCCCAGTTCGGTCCCAACATATGAGGTCCAGTGACACTACACTCAAAAATAAATAAATAAATAAATAAATAAATAAATAAATAAATAAATAAAATGATTGCTCAGGTTTCGCCTGTGCTCTGAAGACCAAAGAGGCATTTCCTCCCTTTGGTCCAAGTTCTTGGGCATCTTTATGTGATTGGGGCCTCACAGAGGTGTCTGGGGTCAATCCCTAAGACATGCTTGAGCCTCACAGGGAACTCCTGTCACTGTAATGTAAATCTGGATCATCCAGAGATGTGCAAAATAAGGGGTGGACAACCAGGGGAGAAACTGAGGCACATAGAGAGTTGGGGATAACCAAAAGTATAACAGCCTTTGGGAGCCCCACTCACAAATAGCACATTTTTAAAAAATATTTTTATTGGGGAATTGGGGAAGGGGAACAGACAAATTGCTGTCTTTTTGTTCTTCAGTCTAGTTGCAGAGGACTAGCTCATTCACTGGCCCATGTTGGTATTGTCATTGCGCTCTTCCCGGATGAGGCAGATGGGTCACCAGCCCCTGGATGGTTGCTCACTGCGGCTATTGGCAGCTCACGCTGGCTGCCAGCTGCTTACGCTGGCTGCTGGCTACTCACTGTAGCCTATGGCAGTCCACTGCAGCAGGGGCTGCAGCCTACACCATCGCCAGGGCTCACAGCTCCAGGTGGAGCTGTTGTTAGTTGTAGAGGGCACTGTCACTGGCCCTCATCTGTGGGATCCAAACCGGGGCCGCTGGCGTCCCAAGCCAGATCTTAACCAATGTGCCACTCAGTTGGCCCTGACTGAGCCTTTTTTGACCTCCAGAAGAACACAGGAACTACCAGGACTCTTTCTCAATCCCTGGAATTCCAGTAAAGGAGTGGGACAGTCTTCCCACTGTCTCAAGGGGCAATCTTGCCACTGCCTATCACCCGGGGTGACTTGCCTCACTCCTGCACATGGTGTTTTCCCTTTTCTAGATGGGGAATCAAGAGTCCATTCCCACCGGTACTCCCCTGAGATGTATCCTTTCTAATTGGTTGCAATCTGATCCTCAAAATTTTTTAAAAGGCCAACTAATTTTTTTTTTTTTTGTAACATAGCTTGGTCCCAATACCAACTAGGGAAAGGGAGGTTTAGCTCCTTAATGGGACCCTAAACTATAACACAATTCTATAACTCAGTTCTCTTCTGTAAATGTCTTGGAAAATGATGACACAAATACAGAGTTAACGGGAGAGGGCTTGTGAGCTGGCAGGATGGGACTGGCAAGGAGTTAACAGGAGCAAGCTTAATTAAACATTCATTGCTTGGCTCCGACTACCCTGGCTAGCACTGCACCTACAAGCTGACAGCATCCACCATAGATGAAAACAAAATAGTTCCCAATCAGGGTCAGCTGAGTGGCTCAGTTGGTTAAGATCTTGCTCAAAAGTGCAAGCTGATGGTTAAGAGCTCGCTCAAGAGTGTGAGCTGAGCTCTGAGCAATGGCGGTTCAATGCCAGCCTGGGCTGAGCTGCTGCTAAGCTGCCAACATGGTGGCAGGATGGCTCAGCTAAAAAAAAAAAAAATAGTTCCCAATCACAACGGCAACCCTCTGCACACTAACAATCACCCATCATAGGTGGGAACAGAACAGTTCCCAATCACAACAGCAACCCCCTGCAAGCTGACATTCATTATAGATGGGAACAGGACAGTTCCCAGAAGAGAATTGTAATGGCAGCCCCCCTGCAAGCTGACAAGAGCCCTACATCCTGCTTAGAAAAGTATAAAACCTCAGCACTCCTCATTGATGCAGCTGTCCCCCATCAGACTCTGCTCTGGCACAACTCCTGCCATTATCTCTCTCTTACCCCTCTGTCTCCACAGCTCTCCCTCTCAGACTGTCCCAACAAAACTTCTGCCAGTTCCAAACAGAACTCTCTCTCCCTTTTAATTTTTTTTTTTTTTTTAGCTGAGCCATCCTGCCACCTGTTGGCAGCTCAACGGCAACTCAGCTCGGGCTGGCCTCAAACAGCTGTTGCTCAGAGCTCAGCTCGCACTCTTGAGCGAGCTCTTAACCAACTGAGCCACTTGGCCGGCCCTCCCTTTTAATTTTCAATAAATCTTTTCTCTGGATACTCTTGTGGAGACTTGTAAATTCTTTTTACATTCTGTGTACGATGAGGGGTTAATTCTACACCAAGACAGAAAATGGTCAGAGATTCCTTCTATACAAGTATTTTTCTATTTGAGGGGCCCTAGAGATTTATGTAAAAAGTGTAAACTTAGCCTTACTAATGCCACGCTTACTCATCCCCAAATGCTACTGAACCAATCCCAGCCCCCAGGTGTTACAGGCCAAGCGAGTAGCTAGCACCCCCACTGAAAAACTTTTTAAGTTTTCTTTCCTATAGAAATTTAAATCTCCTTCTCCCTAGTTTCTTAGTTCCTTAGCCCCTGGCTTTGATTACTCTTCTAATCAGTTTCTGAATCCTAGTCTAAAGATTGTTCCTAGCCTGAATCATAGAAGTCTCCTATCCCTCTGCTTCTTGATTGTTTTTGTAAATCAGTTTTTTAATCATAAACAATAGATTGTTTTTAATCTGAATCATAGAAATCTCTTACCCCTGCTTCAACTAACTACTTAAAAGCCTCTGAATCCTAGTCTAAAGATTGTTCCTAGCCTGAATCATAGAAGTCTCCTATCCCTCTGCTTCTTGATTGTTTTTGTAAATCAGTTTTTTAATCATAAACAATAGATTGTTTTTAATCTGAATCATAGAAATCTCTTACCCCTGCTTCAACTAACTACTTAAAAGCCTGTGACTTCCCAACATTTTCCAAGCCACTCCAAACCTAACTCTTGGATAATTCCATCCCAGGGACAATTTTTTTTTTTTATTTTTTTTTAGCTGAGCCATCCTGCCACCTGTTGGCAGCTCAACGGCAACTCAGCTCCGGCTGGCCTCGAACAGCTGTTGCTCAGAGCTCAGCTCGCACTCTTTTTTTTTTTTTTTTTTTTTTTTGAGAGCAGTGTCAACGGCCCTCATATGTGGGACCGAACCGGGGCCGCTGGCTTCCCAGGCCAGCGTTTAACCACCGCGCCACTCGGCCGGCTCAGCTCGCACTCTTGAGCGAGCTCTTAACCAACTGAGCCACTCGGCCGGCCCTCATCCCAGGGACTAAATAGGTTTTAACATTTCCCCAGGTCAGTATACTTGTTGATTGTAATCATTGAAGCCTAATGTTCCTCCCAACCCATTCTGGGCCCAACTCCTGGACAATTGACACCATCTGAGTGACCAGTTGAATACCCACAGGCTACATAAGAGCCAACGGATTTACTAATTAAAATATATTTTTCCTCATTCAGGGGTCTCGGGGATACAAATGATACCCCAACAAGGTCGCAACCAGAAAAGCCAACAGGGTCTTCCAAGCAGATCTAGAGACCCCTTCCTTTCATCTGAGGTCAGCTAGGGTGAGAGTTCCATGAACCCTCAATAGGCAGGGACAACTATGCCCCTGCCCAGCACGAAGCAGATACAGAAAAAAACACCTCTTGTACCTCAACTTGCCATAGAGATTTTATGGGGATCACATCTCTTAAGGGGAAAACAAAGCAGGCATTGGGTCTCTGCATTCCTGTGAGTCCAACACAACCCACAGAATGCTACTGCCCAAAAGACCTCCCATCTGCACCCAAAACTTCCCCTTTTCATTGTAGTTATTTACCCCTATGAGGAAACAAATGGGTACAAAATACCTGACTGGATTAGACCAGTCACTCACACCTGTGCAGTAAAGGCCATAATGACCTTCATTTCACCTGGGACTCATTATACCATCATTATACCATAATATACATATGCTTGGAAGTTCATTATAACAGACTGAATTTTGGGAAGGAACATGTGCAGTCTAAAAAGATGAGGAAATAGCCTTTTGTCAATCACAGGCATCAATCAAGTGGTCCCAAGCCCAGAAAGGAACAGCCCATTCTAGAGAAACAGGGATTAAAAACTCCAAGTCCTGGCCAGTCAGTGCCTTTTGAGCTCCTTTCTTGGCTCAGCCTGCTCCAAACTCTTTGGAATGTACTTTCTCTTCTAATAATGGCCCTTAAGCCATTCTTTACTTTTCAGGCCCACTTCTATTTCTTTGGAACATACTATCTCTTCTAATAAACTGCTCTTTTACCACTTTATTTCTGTCTTCTTCAATTCTTTGCTCGAGATGCCAAGGACTTGGACATCATGCCGAGAAGAGCCTGCTCTCCGGTAACACTAGTACCTTCTTGGAAAAGCTGAGGGAAGCTCTCATTAAACATACTAACCTAGATCTAGAGTCTTAAGAGGAACAAGTAATATTAAAGGACAAATTTCTAACCCAATCTGCTTCTGACACTAGGAAAAAAATTACAAAAGCTTCTCCAGGGACCTGGGGTTTGTGGGAAGCCAACAGCCCCCCAGTGTCTGACAAGGCCACATTGCCCTGCTCAGCACTGGATATTAGGGGTGCTGCCTTATGGTTGGTCATGTAATATCTCCTGCCTCTAAGAACCCATGTGCCTTTCCTCCTATAGGAGACAATATACTCATTGCATTTATGGCAAGTTCCTGTATACCCCAATGAGCTAACTACGCAGCCAAAGACGGGTAAGATCTCCTAAACGAGGGGAGACAACCTAAGCCAGGCAGTAGTTCCGTGGGGAACCCCTAAATTGAGATATTGGGGACTCAAGCCCCTTTGGAAACTAAGGCACAGGCCTTTGGCCACATAGGCCTAAAAAAGCCAGTCTGTGAGAAACAGACAGCCTCTGTGAGAAACTGGTGCTATCGTTCGTCCTTGCCTGTGTAGCTGTGAAAGGTTTCCTTGGAGACCAGGAGACCAAGGTCTCTCGGCCATGAAAGTTCTGATAAGAGGCAACTTACTGACCATAACTTATTTTAATTAACAGCCTTGTTTTAACTTTGTTCTGTACATTGCTAGCAACAGATACTGAAGCTTTGAGAAACAGATGTTACCCTCTATTACAAAAATATGCAGCTCTTTGTAAGATAGGAAAAGTTTGAAACTCCCTTTTGCTACTAAGTATTATAATCACATAGAAATAGTTTCTTGCCTAAACTCTTGGCAATAGTTCAAGTATATGCCCTGTAAGGTAGCCACGGTAACCACTTTTTAGATGATAAGTAAAATCCTTGAACAGGTTGAAATTTCTCAATAAAAGCTATGCGCTGACCCGATTCGGGGCTCAGTCTTCTTTGGCTGAGTCCCTTGGGCTCAGTTGTCTTTGGCTGAGTCCCTTGGTCTCACTCTTATCTTTCTTCTGTCTCTTGTTCTTATTTAATCTGCTTCGCCCCTCTCGTGTCCCACTTGCCCTTGCCACGCAGGACGTGACAGGGTTTCCTTGGATGAAATGCTGACCACAGCCAATGTGGTCTTTTACAACCTCAACCAGGAGAGGGAGGCCAGAGCTCAGGAGAAGGAGAAACAGAAGACTAGGCACACCCAAGTTATAGCTGTGCTTGTGGGACATTCAGTCATATCCTGTAGGCCCTGCACGACTTGCTCCAAAAGACACTAAGTGTCACGTGTGCCGAGGGCATTGGGCAAAGGCGTGTCCTAAACATAATAAGCCTCCTCAAATGCCCTGCTCCAATTGCAGGACCGCAGGCTGTTGGGCAGCCCTCTGTCCCTCAGGCCTGAGGCTGCGACTGCCTTGCAGATGGTAACTCAGGACTGAAGCTGTTCGCTCCAGTCGGCCTCACCTCAAGAGGTCACCGTTACTGGACTGGAGCCTAGGGTATGCATGGATGTGGCAGGTAGGACAATAACCTTTTTATTGGATACTGGGGCCACCTACTTTGTCCTTATTGCCTTCTCTAGACCCCTTTCCTCCTAAACTTGCACTGTCCTGCGTGTGGCAGGACAGCCCAGTACTAAGAATTTTATTCCTCCTTTGGGTGTCTCTGGCATGGATATTATTTCATTTATTCCTTTCTTGTAGTCCATGAATGCCCAGCTCCTCTCCTCAGGAGGGACCTTCTCCAATTGTTAGGAACCAAAATAGTTATAGGAGAAAATCCTGTCCTAAGAATGCCTTTCTAAACGTTAGTTACTGAAGACCATCTGAATACTCTCACTCCTACATGGGAGACTCAAATTGATGCAGCAGTCTGGGACACTGCGATTCCTGGCCAGGCTAAAAACGCTATCCAGTCCTCATTAATCTTAAGGATCCCTCACAGTTTCCTCACCAGAAGCGGTACCCTCTAAGGGCTGAGGCAAAGGCTGAGCTTCAGCCTATAATTTTTAAGTTCTTTTACTGTGTTACATCTAAAGAATGCATTCTTGGGCCGGCTGAGTGGTGTGGTGGTTAAGCACTGGCTTGGAAAGCCAGTAGCCCCGGTTCGGGTCCCACATATGAGGGCCAGTGACACTGCCCTCAAAAAAAAATGCATTCTTTTGCATCCCATTGGACATAAACGTTTTGCATACATTTTGCATACATTTTGGACTAAACGCAGCAACTAACTAAATTTATCTTTTCTAAAATAGAGGCTCTAATGGTATAAATGATTGTTATGAACAACTATCGACCCCTGAAAACCCAAGCTCCAGACACCTATCATGGGCCAATGGATAGTCACTTTCCTCAGCCTCCTCCAATCCATAGTTAGCAAGCATGGGCCGGCTGAGTGGCTTTGTTGGTTAAGAGCAAATGTTTGATTCCCATACGGGCCAGTGAGCTGCGCCTGAGCTGAGCTGCCAACAGGTGGCAGGATGGCTCAGCTGGTGAGAGATGTGCCCCTAACAACAAGGTTTCCAGTTAGGTGCTCCTAACAAGGTTTCCGGTTAGACTCCCTCATGGAATGGTGGGCTATGCCCACCCATAACTAAGATTGAAGGACAACAACTTGGCTGTTCCCCTTCCCCAATTCCCCAAAAAAATCTTAAAAAGAAAAAAAGTTAGCAAGCAGATGGAGCCAAAGAAGTCTCAACGTCCCTTTGCAGCAGGAAGTGTTATGGGCCAACAGAGTAGCACCCCCCCCACACACACACAGAATGCGACTGTCCTCTACACCCAAAGCTTCTTTTCTTTTTTTTTTTTGAGGGCAGTGTCAATGACCCACATATGTGGGACCCGAACCGGGGCTGCTGGCGTCCCAAGCCAGCGCTCAACCACTGCGCCACTCGGCTGGCCCCCAAAGCTTCTTTTCATTGTAACTATCTACCACTACAGGGAAACAAATGGGTTCAAAATAATTGACTGGATTAGACCAGTCACACTTGTGCAAAGTAAAGGCCATAATGACCTTCATTTCACCCGGGCCTCATTATACCATTATTATAATATCATACAGGGCCGGCCAAGTGGCTCAGTTGGTTAAGAGCTTGCTCAAGAATGTAAACTCTGAGCAACAGGGTTGCTGGTTGGATTCCTGGCCCAAGCTGAGCAGCTGCTGAGCTGCCAACAGGTGGCAGGGTGGCTCAGCTAAAAAAAAAATATATCATACATATGCCCGGAAGTTTATTAATATCATTATAACATACTGAATTCTGGGAAGAAACATGCATAGTCTAAAGAAATTAGATAATAGCCTGTTGTTAATTACAGGTGCCAATCAAGTGGTCCCATGCCCACAGGGGAACAGCCCATTCTAGAGAAAAGGGGATTAAAAACTCCTCCAAGTCCTGTGCTCAGTTGGTAAAGAGCTCCTGCAAGAGTGCATGCTGAGCTCTGAGCAACAGCAGTTCGATGCCCAGCCCAGGCTGAGCTGCTGCTAAACTGCCAACAGGTGGCAGGATGGCTCAGCTAAAAAAAAAAAAAAGAAAAAACCAAAAAAACTCCAAGTCCTGGGAAGTCTGCCTTTCTGACCCCTTCGCCCTCGTTTTGACTGCTTCTTCCCTTTTGAGCCCTTCCTCCTTTTTTTGAGCCTCACCTTTGTGCGTGGCCCACACCAAACTCTTTGCAATGTAATTTCTCTTCTAATGATTACCCCTTGAGCCATCCTCTACTGCTTGGGCCAACTTCTATATCTTTAAAATGTACTATCTCTTCTAATAAACTTTTTCACTACTGTAACTGTGGTATCTCATTCAATTCTTTGCTCAATTTGCCAAAGACCTGGACTTTGTGCCAAGAAGGGCCCACTTTGACAACAGAAGCAGCCAGACGGGTCATTACCCCGAAGTCCCCAAAGATTTGGGTTCCTAATACTTGAGGGGGTAAAATGTTAGGTAGAAGTTAGAATATGTAGGAGAAGGAAGAAGGGCAGGAGGGGCTCCACAGTGCCTACAAAAAGAGCTCATAAATAGCTTTGACTAACTGCCTCGAGCCACATATCTCTTTTTACAAAAACATGGTAAGAGGTGGTCTGGAGCAAGATAAGGATCTGAGTCAACAGACCTCTGTCCACCTAAGGTCACACCCTCCCGTGGAAAAGCATGCAACATGTTTTCCCTGCGAAATCAATATATAACTCCCTCACCCCACCCAGCAAACTATAAGGCCTTGGGAAAACAGGCCTAGAGCTCTCTGTATGTCTGTCTGGCTCTTTCTTTTTTTTTCTCTCTCCCACCTTGGCTAGGCCTGTTCTTTTTCCTGAGAACACATCACAAATACCGGGGGTTTAGGCCTCTCTCTCCCACCTTGGTTAGGTCCATTCTCTATCTTGAGAGTGTATCACTAATAAACTCTGCTTGCATACTAATTATCTTGCTGACCTTTGTTTCTAAACTGTGTTGCCACAAAGAACTTAGACTCCCGTAACAATAGAAATTGGAATTATAGGAAAGGAATGTAAGATGGTGCAGCCACTGTAGAAAATAGTTTGGCAGTTACTCAAAAGGTTACATGACCTAGCAATTCCACTCCTAGGAATACAACCAAGGGAAATGAAACCACATGCCCACACAAAAAACTTGTACACAAATGTTCACAGCAGCATTAGTTATAACAGCCAAAAAGCAGAAACAACCCAAATGTTGTTGCTGTGATCAGGGCGCAGAGAAAGAGTCAGCAGGCAGAATGCAGATTCAGTGAGTAGAGGGCTGCAGCTCACTAAGGCGAACAGCATCACTCTCCAACTCAGCATTCCTTTTATTACAAAACTAAGTGCTGTTAACAGAGAACAGATGGCGTGCAAATGCATAGTAAATAATAAGAGATATATTCAGCAATTATTTTCCAGATATTTTGCCTTAAGCTCATCCTGTTCCTCCTTGATAGTGTATTTGTACCCTAAGGTTAGATAAGTGTCTTCTGGGCTTTCATTCAAGGACATGTTCAAGGAACTGTTTGCAGTTCCTTCTCCTTAGCAAACTTGTTTGCAAGTTTACTTAGGGAACACATCCTCAAATGCTCCTTCCTCCAGAAGTCTTCCTGATTTCTTATACCTTCAAAATATCCATCAACTAATGAATGAAGAAAATGCTCTGTATACATATAATAGAATATTATTCATCATAAATAGCAATGAAGCAGTGACTCATGCTAAAATGTGGATGAACCTCGAAAACATATGCTAAGTTAGGTGGGTTTCTCTGGATTGTGGGGCTATGAAGTTGCTCCCTCTACCACCTTTTTCTACCTAAAAAATTATATATATAAAATTCTCCCTTTCAGTGTATATTTACAAGGTTGTACAATTATCATCAAAATCTAATTCCAGAATATTTTCTTTTTCTTTTATTTTTTTTCTTTTTTTTAAAGATTTTATTGGAGAATTGGGAAGGGGAACAGTGTTGGGATTGGGAAAGGGAAACAGCCAAGTTGTTGTCCTTCAATTTTAGTTGTGGAGGGCGCGACAAGCTGAGCTCCAAAGCCCAGTCACCATCAGGCTGCCCGTTGGCAGCTTGCAGCTGCTTGGCTCAAGGTGCCATGTTCAATTTTAGTTGCAGGTGGGCATAGCCCACCATCCCATGCGGGAGTAGAACTGGAAACCTTATTGTTAAAAAGCGCATGCTCTAACCACTGAGTTGCCCATCAGTGTTGAGGGCCGTGTAGCCCAATATTGAGGGGCATGCAGGCTGACTTTAGTGGGCTTGGTGAATCTGAAAGTACTGTTAATTAGACATGTGTTCCTCAATTTTGTATTCCCTTGAAGCCTGTGATTTATTACAAAGTGTATGTTTTGTTAAGGTTTGTGATAAGTCTTGAGAGAACTTTAGGTACAGTTAAGCCAAAATTAATCAGTTAAATTTAAATATCAAAAGTGAGATTCTCTTTAGTATTCAGACCCAGGATTACAGATTATGTAGAAACTGAGTCTGGGTCATAAAGAGATTATCATAGATGGGATTATCCTTAAACGAAGAAAAGGTCACAGTGTGTCCTAAGGAGAACAATTATAGGGACTAAAGGTCTTAAGAGAAAAATACATCAAGACTATGTGGAACTTAAACTTGTGATTGGATAATGGTCAAAAGTCCCTATAAAAAGGACATGTTATTGCAAATAAAGGGTGACACTTTTCTCTTTAACTCCCCCGGTGTCTCCACTGTCTCCCTTCTTCAGTTTCCTCCCTCATTTTCTGCCTTTACTGTAACAAAAATTTTCTGTCTTTTGTATCGCCGACGCCGTGTCCACCTTCTTGAACCCTGGTCAGCGGAGGCTGGTCCCCCGCACATCAGCAGCTCAGGGCAGCTCAGCTCAGCTCAAGATGCCATGTTCAATCTTAGCTGCTGGTGGGCATAGCCCACCATCCCATTCGGGAGTCTAACTGGAAACCTTGCTGTTAGGAGCATGTGCTCTCACCAGCTGAGCCATCCTGCCACCTGTTGGCAGCTCAGCTCTGGTGCAGCTCACTGGCCCATGTGGGAATCAAACCGGCGACCCTGTTGCTCAGAGCTTGTGCTCTTAACCAACTGAGCCACTCGGCCAGCCCTAATTCCAGAATATTTTCATCATCTCAAAATGAAACCCCATACCCATTAGCAGTCACTCTCCATTTCCCTTCCTATTGTGGGCACTTCATATAAATGGGATTATACAACATGTGACCTTTTGTGTCTGGATTTTTTTACTGAGCACAATGTTTATGAGGGCCACTCACATTGTAGCATGTCAGTACTTCATTCCTTTTCATGACCAAACACTATTCCACTCTGGATATACTACATTTTGTTTATCTGTCAGTTGATGGACATTTGGGTTATTACTACTTTTTGGTTATTATAAAAATTGCTATGTGCCAGTGAAGCGATGTCCTCCACAACTAGACTGAAGAACAAAAGGACAGGAACTCCCCAATAAAAATCTTTAAAAAAAATGCTGCTATTAACATTCATATACAAGTTTTGTGTGGACAAATACTTTCAATTCTCTTCGGTATGTAGGAGTGGAATTGCTGGGTGATACATTAACTCTATGCTTAACTTTTTTTTTTTTAAAGATTTTATTGGGGAATTGGGGGAGGAGAACAGCGTTGGGGAATCAGGGAAGGGGAACAGACAAGTTGCTGTCTTTTTGTTCCTCAGTCTAGTTGCGGAGGACGTTGCTTCACTGGCCCATGTTGGTATCGTCATTGCGCTCTTCCAGGATGAGGCAGATCGGTTGCCGGCCTCTTGATGGTCACTCACCGCAGTTATTGGCAGCTCACACCGGCTACTGGCCCCTCACGCTGGCTGCCGGCCACTCACTGTAGCCTATGGCAGCCCACTGCAGCAGGGGCTGCAGCCTACACTGTCACCGGGGCTCGCACAGCCCAGCTCCAGGTGGAGCTTTGTTAGCTGTAGAGGGCAGTGTCACTGGCCCTCACATGTGGGATCTGAACTGGGGCCACTGGCATCCCAAACCAGCTCTTAACCAATACGCCACTCGGCCAGCCCTCGATGCTTAACTTTTAAATAAATTACCTGGCTGTTGTCCAACGTGGCTGCACCATTTCACATTCCCACCAGCAATGGATAGGGATTCCAATTTATCCATACCCTTGCAAAGGTCTTATCCTATTACCTTACTTTCCACAGTAAATTTTTTTCTTTATAGTCAGGAACCACCACCCCCCCAAATGAAATGTAACCCCTCCTAGGAGACCCTAAAGCATGTGTGCTTTGGCCACAGGCTACCCCTGCAACCACCATAGGTGTAAGTGTTTACAGCTCTTCTCTTTCTCTTCCTCTTCCAATGTCAGCCCTGACACCCACTCTGCTTGGAGTCCCCACTCAGAGAAGACACCCTGGACAGGTACAGAAGATCTGAGAAGGAGCCATGGCCTTGGGCACAAGGAAATGAATGTTAGTAAAACAAGGTCCCAATCAGTGGCAGCTGTAACCTCTGGTGAGGTTGTGTTCTAGCCACTAACTTTTCTGAAAAGCTCACTTGCGTCTGTGGTCACCTTACACTTGCCATTACCCTCATTCCTCTCAGCTTTTGTTCCTGTTATTCTCTTGTCCTAAAATCCATCTCTGCACCTGACGAATAGTTCCTAGTCCTCCAAGCCTCACTTTAGCAGTCATCTTCTCCAAGAGCTGCCCTAGCACCAGGACCAGGCTAAGTGTCCTTCTGAGTGCCCTGGGTCTCTCTCTCCAGGCAGACCGGGACTGATGGAGCCACAGTGCCAAGGGCCCTGCCTATAGCAAGTGCACAGGAAACAGGTGCTATACAAATGGAGGGGCCAGGAAAGACTAACATAGTCCCCCACAGGTTTGGGAACTCACTGTATAAGGGAGGGGGAGAAGGAGTGGCTAGTGATGACATTAAATGTAGTGACAGCTTCCAAGCCCCTCTTTGCATCCCTGAAACCCCCGTTCTGGAAAATCCTTGATGACTGTCTCCAAGACACATGTATGTGGACACGCTTCAGCCCAGTACCCCCGCAATGTGCTGACCTCACATAAGGTTGGGGTCCCCCATCCATGACTGCCTAACCCACTGGGGAGAGTGGTTCCTACATTTGTCACTCCTTCCTTGTACCTGACCCGATAACAGTACTAACTCAGAGGATTGCTGCGAGGTTACCCAGGGCAAGCCATGACAAGTGTCCAGTAGAAGCCTGGCACACAGCAAATATGCAGTAAAAGCCCAATCTGACCACTCCACAGGCCCCTGCCAGAATTAAGGCACCAGGGGACATATCCATGCACCCAGCTGGTTATACAATTTCAGCTGTAGACAAGGCAAAGCACAAATTCTGTCAAATTACCCACATTTCTGTCCCACTGTCAATCTCAGTCAATGCACACACCCTATCTGAGGCAGTCTGTCAGTCATACCCCAAAATATACCCAGGCACACACAATTTCTCAGTCAATAAAATAAACACAGGCCCTCACAGCATCTCCATCACACAGCCATTCATTATCTCTGTTACCGTCAGCCAGATAGACTGTCACACTGGAAATCACAGGTAGTCAGTCGCACCGATCCTCTCACTCACAATACCACACAACCCACTTACAAAATTTCAAACAACCACCATCTTTGTCAGCCGCACACCTGATAGGGTCAGTCAGACCCTCTTCATACCTGTCGCTTACACACTCCCAACCTGTCAGTCAGAAACACACACCCAGGATGTGTCAGATACAGAAGCACGATCTTCAGACGCATCACACAACTGGTCGGTCAGTACCCACACCATTCATCTTGTCAGATGGCCCCACATTTGATGAGTTAGTTTTACGCTTGGGCAGTCAGTTCGTTCCACACTCAGCCCGTCGGTGCCGTACTCACAGACCGTCAGTCTGGTGCACGCGTCTCAGTTTCCGCCCGCGGGTGGGCACGCACAGCTCGCTCGGGCCACCACAGGCGCTCGCGACTTCCGGACTTGCAGTCTTTCTCTCCGCTGGAATCCGGCAGGACCCCACCCGAGCTCACCTCACTCGCGCAGCCGACAGACACTTCCGGGAGTGGACCCGACTAAGGAGCCAGCTCGAAAGTTCGCCCGCTCGGACCACAGCTTCCAGAATGCACCGCGTTGCCCACCAGAACCCTGCGCCCACCTGGACTACAATTCCCTGGAAGGTGCATCATTGCACCTTCCCCCACCCCGCGGCATGCTGGGAGTTGTAATGCAGCTGGGGTACTGCATTTATAAGGTCACCGGCCGAGCCTTTGTGGGCCTGTGAGTGGAGGGTCGGGCTCCACAGTGTGCAGGAGGCAGAACTGTGCATGGTGCGTGGGGGTAAAGAGTGTGAGCAGTGTGGGTGATGGGGTAAGAGGTGTGGATGCCTGTGTGAGTGATATGTATGGTTGTGACCATGTACACAGGTGATTGCATGTGTCTATCATGTGTGACTGTACATGACCTGGAGGCTGGGCTGCGTGTGTCACTTTCTCACCACATATGTGGGTATTTTTGTGTCTCTGTGTGAGACCTTTGTGTTACCATATGTGATAATTGTGTACCTGTGTGTGGCTGTCACAATATGTGATGGTATCTGTGAGACAGACATGGAGGTGATGGGGAGGGCCTTGAAAAAGCATGTAGGTCCCGTACTGTATTACACTGTATGTTGCTACAGTGACTGTGATTGTGATCATGGGTTTGATTGTGACACAGTGGATGCCTGGTTGTGTGATTATGTGCATGTCTGTCTCCAAATTTCCATTTTATAAGGACACCGGTCACATTGGATTAGGGCCTACCCATATTAACTTTAATCACCTCTTTAAAGGTCCTGTCTCTAAATAGTCACATTCTGAGATGTGACTATATGACTGGTGGTAAGGAAGTGACCAACCCCCAATAAATATTGCCAGGCTTGGGGGAGCATCCTAGTTAACAATATTCTATGGTACCGCCACTCACTGTTGGTGGGAGAATTAAGCCGTTTGTATGACTCCATTGGAAGTCATATAACAGAGCTTGTACCTGGTGTCTCCTAGATTCCAGTTTATGTACTTTTTACCTTTGTGTTTACAATCTGTGTCCTTTCTTTATAATAAACCATAGGTGTGAGTATATCAGTGTTTTGAGTTCTACGAGTCCTTCTAAGGGAGTCATCAAACCTGAGGGTGCTCTTGGGGACCTCCCTCACACAGTTGTTTTGTATTAGGTGTCTCACTGGTTCACTCACTCATTCCCTGTGTAATTTGGCCCTGCCATGTACCAGCCAATGGTGACACAGAAATACCTATGAATGTGTGGCACCTGGACCAGAATGGGCTCCGAATGGGGTCATGGAAAATGACAGCACAGCATATGTGCTGACATGGGGCGTGGGTGGGAGGGGCAGCCATAGAGAAAAGAAGGGCTTCTGATTCAACCAGTGAAGAGTCGCCATGGAGCTGATGCTGAGGACAGGAAAGCAGCACAAGATGGGTTGTTCAAGGAGCAGGAAAAGAGGTGGGTTTGGTAAACACATGCTGTCTGTGGGATGGTGGGAAATGAGCCTGGAAAGATGGGCCATGGTGGATTAGCTCAGGGGCTTCAAGGCCGGATTTCATTATGATGGCCACAGAGAGCCCCTGAGCACAGTTGTGTGGGAAAGTGAAAGGCTCACATCCGTGATGCGACAAATGCATGGCTCCTGGCAGGCAATGAACCAACATCTGGCCTAAACAATGACTGCCCAGCTCCTACTTTGCCTTTGCTTCAAGTCAGCCAAATGACTTAGCCTGCTTTTTCAGGTGGAACCCCAATCACCTCATCATCTCCCCTCTCTCAAGGGAACTTTATATACTAGAACTGCCTCCTCAAAGGAGACACCTTTGGATATAGGACTTCTGTCACACTGTCCTTATCTGCCACCTCTAATATTTTCATCGTGAAAAGTGAGTGGCTTCTAGCTGAGGACCTTGGGAAAGTAGTTTAAGCTCTCAAAATCTCAGCTCCTTTGTCTATGAAGTGGGGATAAAAATGAATGCATTCCAGGGCTGCTGAGGATGAAATGTGATATCGTGTGTAAAGTGCTTACAAAGTGCTAAAATCTGACACTAACATTGCTGTTTCAACTGCTTTTAATTATATTTTCATTCTGAAGCTGAAGTATGACACACAAAGTTTTATTGAGAAAGAGCTGGATTTTGTGACACACTACAGATCAGCATATGAAGCTCACTTTTTGTGGGTGAAAAGCCAAACCATACAATTTAGCCTCAAATTACAGGGCCTGCGTTAATACAAACCACAAAAAAACTTAAAAAGCATCTTTTAAAAAGTTTTTCTGTTTTTCTTTTTAAAAAAAAAATTAATTCCATTTCTTCCTTTGCAAATACTTTGAAATGAGCACTCTTTCAGGCCTACTGAAATCTGAGGATCACTCCTGCCACCTGGTGGGCTTTCGTGGGAACCTGTATAATGGAGAAAAACCCAGCGGGAGAGGACAGCATTCTTTTTCTTTTCTTTTCTTTTTTCAGCTGAGCCATCCTGCCACCTGTTGGCAGCTTAGCCACAGCTCAGCTCGTGCTGGGCATCGCACTGCTGTTGCTCAGAGCAGCACTCTTCTTTTAATAGACTTTATTTTTAGTTTTATTTTTTTTCAGCTGAGCAATCCTGCCAACTGTTGGCAGCTCAGTGGTTGCTCAGCTCAGGCCGGGAATCCAACCCGCAAGCCTGTTGTTGCTCAGAGCTGGCACTCTTTATTATTTTTTTTTAATTCTTTTATTGTGAAATAAACGTTTTTTTGAAATTAGCTTCAGGTATACAACACAGTGCAATAATTATACTTTTTACCCTTCAAAATGACAATCCCCCTCCCCCAATTTGCCACCCCACTCCACCCCACCATTTCATACATATCTATTACAATTCCTTTGACTCCCTTCCACAGTATAATCCACATCCCATGACTATCTATATATTCAATTACAGTTGGCATACAATACTATACAACATCAGTTTCAGGTATACAGTGCAGTGATCAAGCCTCTACTCCATCCATGAAGTGGTCTCTCTAACAAGTCATGTGACCATCTGATACCCCACAAAATATTTACAACATTGTCATATTCCCCAAACTGTATTTCATATCCCTGTGGCAATATTGTAGTTACCTATTTATGCTAACCCCTTCCCCTTTCCCCTCATCCCCACCCCCCTCCCAACTAGCAACCCTCAGTTTTTCCTATATATCTATGAGACTGTTTCTGTTTACTTTGCTCGTTCATTCAGTTTTTCAGATTCCATATATAAGTGAGATCACATGGTATTTGTCTTTCTACAACTGATTTATTTCACTTAACATAATAAGTTTCTAGGTCCATCCATATCGTTGCAAATGGTATGATTTCATTCTTCTTTAGAGCAGAGTAATATTCCGCTGTATAAATGTACCACAGTTTCTTAATCCAGTCATCCACTGATGGGCATTTCGGTTGTTTCCAAGTCTTGGCTATTGTAAATAGTGCTGCAATAAACATAGGGGTGCATATACTTTTTCGAATTAGCATATTGGATTCTGGGTGTGGACCCAGGTGTGGAATTTCTGGGTCATATGGTAGTTCCATTTCCAGTTTTTTGAGATAACTCCATACTGATTTCCATAATGGCTGCACCAATTTGCAGTCCCACAAACTGTGCACCAGGGTTCCCTTTTCTCCACACCCTCACCAGCACTTGTTAGTTGATTTATTGATAATAGCCATTCCGACTGGGTGGTATCTCATTGTGGTTTTTATTTGCATTTCTCTGATGATTAGTTAGGTTGAACATTTTTTCATATACCTGTTGCCCATCTGTATGTCCTCTTTAGAGAAATGCATCTTCATATCTTCTGCCCATTTTTTTTTTTTGAGGGCAGTGTCACTGGCCCTCATATGTGGGACACAAACAGGGGCCGCTAGCTTCCCAAGCCAGTGCTCAACCACTGTGCCACTCAGGCGGCCCCTCCTCTGCCCATTTTTTAGTTGGGTTGTTTGTTTTTTGGTGTTGAGTTTCATGAGTGTTTTATAAATTTTGGATATTAACCCCTTATCAGATATATCATTGGCAAATATCTTCTCCCATTCAGTAGGCTGCCTTTTTTTTTTTTAATTAGTTTCAGGTGTACAACACAAGGCAATAGTTATACTCTTTAGCCCCCAAAGTGACAACCCCCCTCCCCCAGTTTGCCACCCCATACATATTTATCACAACTCCCCTGAGTCCCCTCCACAGTATACTTCACATCCCATGACCATCCACATATTCAGTTACAGTTGGCATACAATACTATACAACATCAGTTTCAGGTGTACAGTGCAGTGATCAAGCCTCTACTCCATCCATGAAGTGGTCTCCCTAACAAGACATGTGACTATCTGACACGCCACAAAATTTTTACAACATTATTATATTCCCCGAACTGTGTTTCATATCCCTGTGGCAATATTATAGTTGTCTATTTATGCTGTCTAATCCCTTCCCCTTCCCCCGTGTCCCCACCCCCCTCCCAATTAGCAACCCTCAGTTTTTCCTCTACATCTATGAGTCTGTTTACTTTGATCATTCACTCAGCTCTTCAGACTCCACACACAAGTGAGATCACATGGTACGTGTCCTTCTCCGACTGACTTATTTCACGCAACATAATAGTCTCTTCACAACATTATCAATTACATTCCCAGAACTGCCCCCATATCCCTGCAACAATATTGTAGTCCCACCTACACTGTCCAAAACCTTCCCCCTCTCCTTCTTCCCCACTCCCTCCTAGCCAGCAACCATCAGTTTTTCCTTTATATCTGCTTGATACGACTTCAATCTTCTTAAATTTACTGAGACTTGTTTTGTGGCCTAACATGGTCTATCTTGGAAAATGTCCCATGTGTACTTGAGAAGAATGTATATTCTGTTTTTTCAGGGTGAAATGTTCTAAAAATATCAACGAAGTCCAGCTGGTCTAAAGTATCATTTAAGGCCCCTCTTTCTGTGTTGATTTTCTGTCTAAAGGGTCTGTCCATTGGTGACAATGGTGTTGAAGTCCCCTACTATGGTAGTGTTACTGTTGATCTCTGTTTTTATGTCTGTCAAAATCTGTTATATGTAATTAGGAGTTCCTATGTTAGGTGCATAGATGTTTATTAGGGTTATCGTGCCCTTCTTTGTCTTTTATTGTAGTCATTTTAAAGTCTATTTTGTCCAAAATAAGTATTGGTACTCCAGCTTTTTTTGCCCCTCATTTCCATTTGCATAAAATATCTTATTCCATCTGTAAACAGCATATACACATGTCCTATTTTCTTATCTACTCAGCCACTCTCTGTCTTTTGATTGCAGCATTTAGCCCATTCACATTTAAAATGATTATTGATAGGTGCATATGTATTGCCATTTTGTTATTTGTATTCCTGGTCTCCTTGGGTTAGCTTGTTTACCCCTTTATTTTGTTTAAAAAAGCCCTTCTAACATTTCTTGCAATGCTGGCTTGGTGGTAATGAATTCCTTAAGCTTATTCTTTTCTGAGAAGCTCTTTATTTCTCCTTCAATTTTAAGTGATAGCCGTGCTGGGTAGAGCAATCTTGATTGTAGGCCTTTATTTTGTGTCACTTTGAGTATCTCCTGCCATTCCCTTCTGGCCTACAGAGTTTCTGTAGACAAGTCAGCTGTTAGTCTAACAGGAGTTCCTTTGTATGTAACCTGCTGTCTTTCTCTTGCAGCCTCTAGGATTCTGTCTCTGTCTTTAAGCTTTGCCATTTTAACTATGATGTGTCTTGGTGTGGACCTGTTTGGGTTCAGCTTGTTTGGAACCCTCTGCACTTCCTGGGGGTATGTTGATTTCCTTCACCAGGGTAGGAAAGTTTTCAGTCATTATTTTTTCAAATACATTTTCGACCCCTTGCTTCTTCTCTTCTCCTTCTGGTATTCCTATGAGTCAAAGGTGGTTGCGCTGAATGTTGTCCCATAGGGCTCTTAAACTATTTTCATTGTTTTTTATTTTTTGGTCTTTTGGTTCTGCCAACTGGGTGATTTCTGCTATTTTGTCTTCCAAATCGCTGATCCGCTCCTCTGCTTCATCTACTCTACTGGTGATGCCTTCGAGTGTGTTCTTCATTTCAGTTATTGTATTCTTTAGTTCTAACAGGTTGTTTTTTTATGGTTTCCCTATCCTTCTTTATGTCCTTGCTAAGTTCCTTAAACATTCTTATCATCAGTGTTCTAAACTCTGTCTCTGAAAGGTTGGCTCCCTCTGTTTCATTTAGTTCCATTTCTAGAGGTTTCTTCTGATGTTTTACTTGTGACATGTTTCTTTGTTTTCCCATTCTGGCTGTCGCTCTGGGATTGCTTTGATGTATTAGATAGATCACCAGGAGAGCCCTGGTTGGATCACGCAGGCACACAGCTCATGGCCCAACGCTCCCAGGAAAACTCCCAGTCTCAACCTGTCCCAATCAGCCGCTCTCTCAGATCAGGCCAAGCAGCCCGGCAACCAATCACCAGCCTGGCAACTCTGCAAGTGCAGTGCGGAGAGCGGAGACCCCAGGCGACTTGTGCACTCTCGCATCTCAGTGAGCAGCCTGTTGAAGCCAGAGCATGCCCACCAGGCGTTTCCCTGGCAACGCAGCACAAGCTGTGCGGAGAGTGGGGATCCGAGGCGGTCATGCACTCCCAGGTCTCAGTGAGCAGCCTGTTGGAGCCGGAGGGCACTCGCCCAGAGTTTCCCTGGCAACGCAGTATAAGCCGAGCAGAGGGTGGGGATTCAAGGCCACATGCGCGCGCACGTGCACTTCTGCGCCAATTCCACCAGACCAATGAGGTCTCAGACCTGATCCTCTGTGGGAGGGCCCAAGCCCGACAAAATGGCGCCCTCCCTACACCACTCGCATGCAGGCTCCACACCACAGGAACTACAGTCCAAAAGCCTCCAGCCTTTGCACCAAAGGTACTCAGTTCAGTCCGTCCCCGCAGGCTCCCGGGTCCGGCTCACACAGCCACACCCTCCACCAGTAACCAGGTAGGAGCTCACCGGCGAGCAAGCCCATGTGCTGGCCCCACTGATTCTCTAGCCGCTCTTAGCCTCACCGAGCTGAGCAAAGAGAGTCCTCACTAATTTACTGCTGGCTCTATTAGAACTCCTCTTCCCTGCAAAGGAACTCTAGGCTGGTGAGCTTGGAGTGCGGCCAGAGGGTCTCTCCCCCAACCAGACAAGCTTCCCACGGCTGGGGCTTCCCTCACGGGGCTCGCACTCTCTCGTCTCTGCCCGTCCTACCAGACGCGACGTGGCCTCCTCTTTAAGTTCTTCGTTTAGTGGTTCTGTTCATCTAGTGTTCCGGGGACATCCAGGGTTGAATGCTATATAATTTGTTTGTAATTTTGTTGTGATCCTGGGAGGTAGTTAGCACAGCATCTGTCTATTGCGCCATTTTACCACCTTTTTGTTTTATTGATGATTTCCTTTGCTGTGAAAAAACTTTTTTTTTTTTAAAGATTTTATTGGGGAATTGGGGGAGGGGAACAGACAAGTTGCTGTCTTTTTGTTCTTCAGTCTAGTTGTGGAGGATGTTGCTTCACTGGCCTATGTTGGTATCGTCATTGCGCTCTTCCCAGATGAGACAGATCGGTAGCCAGCCTCTGGATGTCGCTAACCGCGGCTATTGGCAGCTCACGCTGGCTGCCAGCCACTCACGTCGGCTGCCGGCCACTCACTGTAGCCTATGGCAGCCCACTGCAGCAGGGGCTGCAGCCCACCATCGCAGGGGCTTGCACAGCCCAGCTCCAGGTGGAGCTGTTGTTAGTTGTGGAGGACAGTGTCACTGGCCCTCATACAGGGATCCGAACCGGGGCCGCTGGCATCCCAAAACCAGCTCTTAACCAATGCGCCACTCGCCCGGCCCTGATAAAACTTTCAAGTTTGAAGTAATCCCATATGTTCATTATTTCTTTTATTTCCCTTGCCTGAGGGGATATATCAGTAAAAATATTACTCAGGATAATGTCTGCAAACTTACTCCCTATGTTTTCTTCTAGGAATTTTGTGGTTTCAGGTCTCACATTTAAGTCTTTAATCCATTTTGAGTTTGTTCTCATATATGGTGTAAGTAGGTGGTCCACTTTCATTTTTTTGCATTTGTCAGTCCCATTTTCCCAGCACCATTTATTAAATAGACTACCTTTACTCCAAATTCTTGCTTCCATTGTCATAGATTAAATGACCGTATATGGATGGGTTTATTCCTGGGCTCTGTATTCTGTTCCATTGGTCTATGTGTCTGTTTTTATGCCAGTACCATACTGTTTTGATTACTGTAGCCTTGTAGTATGTTTTTTTTAAAGAGTTTTATTGGGGAATTGCGGGAGGGGAATAGCGTTGGGGAATCGGGGAAGGGGAACAGACAGGATGCTGTCTTTTTGTTCTTCAGTCTAGTAGTGGAGGACGTTGCTTCACTGGCCCATGTTGGTATTGTCATTGCGCTCTTCCCGGATGAGGCAGATCGGTAGCTGGCCTCTGAATGGTCGCTCACCGCAGCTATTGGCAGCTCACTGTGGCCTATGGCAGCCCACTGCAGCAGGGGCTGCAGCCTACACCTTTGCCGGAGCTTGCAGCCCAGCTCCAGGTGGAGCTGTTGGTAGCTGTAGAGGGCAGTGTCACTGGCCCTCATATGTGGGATCCGAACCGGCGCCACTGGCATCCCAAGCCAGCTCTTAATCAATGCGCCACTCTGCTGGCCCCCTTGTAGTATGTTTTGATGTCAGGTAGTGTGATGCTTCCCACTTTGTTCTTATTTCTCAACATTGCCGTGGCTATTCGGGGTCTTTTGCAGTTATAAATTTTAGGATTCTATGTTCTATTTCTGAGTAAAATGTCCTTGGTATTTTGATTGAAATTGCACTGAATCTATATATTGCCTTAGGTAGTATTGACATTTTAACTATATTAATTCTTCCTATCCATGAGCATGGTATGTATTTCCACTTATTTGTATCTTCTTTGATTTCTCTCTTCAGTGTCTCATAATTTTCTGAGTACAGGTCTTTTATTTTTTTAGTTAAATTGATTTCTAGATATTTTATTATTTTTGAAGCAATTGTAAAAGGGATTGATTTCCTGATTTCTTCTTCTGAGAGTTTATTATTTGTGTATACAAATGGCACTGATTTCTGAATATTAATTTTGTATCCTGCTACCTTACCAAATTCGTTTATGAGTTCTAGTAGTTTTTTGGTGGAGTCTTTGGGATTCTCTCTATATAGTATCATGTCATCTGCATATAATGACAATTTTACTTCCTCTTTTCCAATTTGGATGCTTTTATTTCATTTTCTTGGCCAGAACTTCCAGAACTATGTTAAATAGAAGTGGTGAAAGCGGGCAGCCTTGTCTTGTTCCTGATCTTAAGAGGAAAGCTTTTAGCTTTTCCCCATTGAGTATGATGTTTGCTGTGGGCTTATCATATATGGCCTTCATTATGTTGAGATATGATCCCACTATTCCCACTTTGCTAAGAGTTTTTATCATAAATGGCTGCTGGATTTTGTGAAATGCTTTTTCTGCATCTATTGATATGATCATATGATTTTTATTTTTCATTTTGTTAATGTGATGTATTACGTTAATTGATTTGCGGATATTGAACCAACTTTGCATACCAGGAATGAATCCCACTTGATCGTGGTGGATGATTTTTTTTTTTTTTTGAGGGAAGTGTCCCTGACCCTCATATGTGAGACTGAACCGGGGCCGCTGGCTTCCCAAGCCAGCGCTTAACCACTGAGCCACTCAGCCGGCTCAGGATGATCTTTTTAATGTGATGCTGAATTCGGTTTGCTAGTATTTTGTTGAGAATTTTTGCATCTATGTTCAGTAGGGATATCAGCCTGTAGTTTTCCTTTTTTTTAAATATCATTATCTGACTTAGGAATCAGGATGATAGTGGTTTCATAGAAAGAGTTCGGGAGCCATCCCTCCTTCTGTATTTTTTGGACTAGTTTGAGGAGAATAGGTATTAATTCTTTTTTGAATGTTTTGTAAAATTCACCTGTGAAGCCATCTGGTCCAGGACTTTTGTTTGTTGGAAGATTGTTGATCAGGGATTCAATTTCCTTGGCAGTAATCAGTCTTTTCAGAGTTTCTGTTTCTTTTTGGTTTATACTTAGTAATTGTATGCTTCTAGAAATTTATCCATTTCTGCCAGATTGTCGAAATTGTTAGCATATAGTTGCTCGTAGTATTGTCTTAAAATTTTCTGTATTTCTGTGGTATCTGTTGTCACTTCTCCTCTTTTATTTCTGATTTTATTAATTTGGGTCCTCTCTTTTTCTTGGTGAGTATGGCTAAGGGTTTGTTGATTTTGTTTATCTTTTCAAAAAACCAACTCTTGGTTTCATTGATCGTTTGTATTGTTTTTTTGTTCTCTATTTCATTTATTTCTGCTCTGGTCTTTATTATTTCCTTCCTTATATTCCCTTTAGGCTTGTTTTGCTGTTTTTTTTTTTTCGAGTTCCCTTAGGTGTAGAGAGAGTCTGTTGATTTGAGATTTTTCTTCCTTCTTTAGGTAGGCCTGCACTGCTATGACTTCTGTCTTAGGTCTGCTTTTGCTGCATCCCAGAGATTTTGGGTAATGGTGTTTTCATTTTCGTTTGTCTCGAGATATCTTTTGATTTCCTTTTTGATCTCATTTTTGACCCACTCACTATTTAGTAGTATGTTATTTAGCCTCCATGTATTTGGAAGCTTTCCAGATTTCTTCTTATAATTGATTTCTAGTTTCATAGCTTTGTGGTCAGAGAAGACACTTGATATAATTGCAATCTTCTTAACTTTGTTGAGACTTGTTTTGTGGCCTAACATGTGGTCTCTCTTGGAAAATGTTCCATGGACACTTGAGAAGAATGTATATTCTATAGCTTTGGGGTGAAATGCTCTAAAAATATCAATTAAATCCAGCTGGTCTATAGTGTCATTTAAGGCCACTATGTCCATGTTGATTTTCTGTCTGGAGGATCTGTCCATTGGTGACAAGGGGGTGTTGAAATCCCCTACTATGATAGTGTTACTGTTGATCTCTGCCTTTATGTCTGTGAAAATCTGTTTTATATATTTAGGAGCTCCTATATTGGGTGCATAGATGTTTACTAGGATTATGTCCTCTTGTTGAATCAATCCTTTTATTATTATATAGTGCCCTTCTGTGTCTTTTATTGTAGTCTTCATTTTAAAGTCTATTTTGTCTGAAATAAGTATTGCTACTCCAGCTTTTTTCTCATTTCCATTTGCATGAAATATCTTATTCCATCCCTCTACTTTCAGTTTGTGTGTGTCTTTTGCTCTGAATGAATCTCTCGTAGATAGCATATGCATGCGTCCTGTTTTCTTATCCACTCAGCCACTTTGTGTCTTTTGATTGGCGCATTTAGCCCATTCACATTTGAAGTGATTACTGATGGGTGCATATTTATTGCCATTTTGTTATTTGTATTCCTGGTCTTCCTGGGTTAGCTTGTTTATTCCTTTCTTTTGTTTAAAAAAGCCCTTCTAACATTTCTTGCAATGCTGGCTTGGTGGTAATGAATTCCTTAAGCTTATTCTTTTCTGAGAAGCTCTTTATTTCTCCTTCAATTTTAAGTGATAGCCATGCTGGGTAGAGCAATCTCGGTTGTAGGCCTTTATTTTGTGTCACTTGGAATATCTCCTGCCACTCCCTTCTGGCCTGTAGAGTTTCTGTAGAGAAGTCAGCTGTTAGTCTAATGGGAGTTCCTTTGTATGTAACCTGCTGTCTTTCTCTTGCTGCTTTTAGGATTCTGTCTCTGTCTTTAACCTTTGCCATTTTAACTATGATGTCTTGGTGTGGACCTGTTTGGGTTCAGCTTGTTTGGAACCCTCTGCACTTCCTGGGCATGTATGTTGATTTCCTTCACCAGGGTAGGGAAGTTTTCAGTCATTATTTTTTCAAATACATTTTCGACCCCTTGCTTCTTCTCTTCTCCTGGTATTCCTATGAGTCAAAGGTGGTTGCGCTGAATGTTGTCCCATAGGGCTCTTAAACTATTTTCTTTGTTTTTTTCCTTTGGTCTTTTGGTTCTGCCAACTGGGTGATTTCTGCTATTTTGTCTTCCAAATCGCTGATCTGCTCCTCTGCTTCATCTACTCTACTGGTGATGCCTTCGAGTGTGTTCTTCATTTCAGTTATTGTATTCTTTAGTTCTAACAGGTTGTTTTTTATGGTTTCCCTATCCTTCTTTATGTCCTTGCTAAGTTCCTTAAACATTCTTATCATCAGTGTTCTAAACTCTGTCTCTGAAAGGTTGGCTCCCTCTGTTTCATTTAGTTCCATTTCTAGAGGTTTTTTCTGATGTTTTACTTGTGACATGTTTCTTTGTTTCCCCATTCTGGCTGTCGCTCTGGGATTGCTTTGATGTATTAGATAGATCACCAGGAGTGCCCTGGCTGGATCACACAGCTCATGGCCCAACACTCCCAGGAAAACTCCCAGTCTCAACCTGTCCCAATCAGCCACTCGCAGATCAGGCCGAGCAGCCTGACAACCAGTCACCAGCCTGGCAACTTTGTAAGTGCAGTGTGGAGAGCAGGGACCTGAGGCGGCTTGCGCACTCCCACATCTCAGTGAGCAGTCTGTTGGAGCCGGAGCATGCCCACCAGACATTTCCCTGGTAACGCAGCACAAGCCGTGCAGAGAGTGGGGATCCAAGGCCACATGCGCGCACGCACGCACACACGCACTTCTGTGCCAATTCCACCCGACCAGTGAGGTTCCGGACCTGATCCTCTGTGGGATCCTCTGTGGGAGGGCCCAACCCTGACAAAATGGCGACCAGTGAGGTTCCGGACCTGATCCTCTGTGGGATCCTCTGTGGGAGGGCCCAACCCTGACAAAATGGCGACTTTCTGTACACCACTTGCCTGCAGGCTCCACACCAGGGGAACAATAGTCCAAAAGTCTCCAGCCTTTGCACCAAAGGTGCTCAGTTCAGTCCATCCCCGCAGGCTCCTGGGCCCGGCTCACACTGCTACTCCCTCCACCAGGAACCAGGTAAGTGCTCACCGGGGAGCAAGTCTGTGCGCCAGCCTCACTGATTCTATAGCAACTCAGCCTCACCGAGCTGAGCAAAGATAGTCCTCACTAATTTACTGCCAGCTACCTTGGAATTCCTCTTCCCGGCAAAGGAACTCTGGGCTGGTGAGCTTGGTGTCTGGCCGGAGGGTCTCTCCCCCAGCCGGAGAAGCCTCCCCACAGCTGTGGCTTCCCTCAAGGGGTTCGCCCTCTCTCGTCTCCACCCCTCCTACCAGACCTGACATTGCCTCCTCTTTAAGTTCCTTGCCTAGTGTTTCTGTTCATCTAGTATTCCAGGGACCTCCGGGGTTGAATGCTGTATAATTTGTTTGTAATTTTGGTATGATCCTGGGAGGTAGTGAGTAATGTCTCGAGCGAGCTCTTTTTTTTTTTTTGAAGGCTGTAGCACTGGCCCTCATATGTGGTACCGAACTGGGGCCGCTGGCTTCCCAAGCCAGTGCTTAACCACTGCACCACTCGGCCGGCCCTCGAGCACGCTCTTAACCAACTGAGCCACTCGGCTGGCCCTAGAGCTCTCACTCTTAAGCGCACTCTGAACTGAGCCACTCAGCCGGCCTGAGTTGTTCTTATTCTTGAACTTCATACAAAGTGAATCTCATGCTGTGTAACACTCTGAGGTCTCAGCTCCATGCGATAAAGTTTATCTACAGCAGCAGTAGCAGTCACTTGTCAGCATGCTTCTTCTTCTTTTTTCTTTTTCTTTTAAGATTTTATTGGGGAATTAGGCAAGGGAACATTGTGTTTTTCCAGGACCCATCAACTCCAAGTCAAGCTGTTGTCCTTTAATCTTAGTTGTGGAGGGCACAGCTCAGCTCCAAGTCCAGTTGCTGCTTTCAATCTAGTTGTGGGGCAACGCAGCCCACCATCCCATGTGGGAATCAAAACGGCAACCTTGTTAAGAACATGAACTCTGACCAAGTGAGCCATCTGGCAGCTGGTTGGCAGTTCAGCGGCAGCTCAGCTGGGGCACAGCTCACTGACCCATGTGGGAATCGAACCTGTGACTCTGCTGCTCAGTGCTTGCACTCTAACAAACTGCACCACCTGGCTGGCCCAGCACACTTCTTTATAAGGACTGCTTGGATATAAGGTGAGATAGCAGGTGGGTGAGTGGTCTGAAAAGGGAAAATTGGTAGTCCTAGCTGTCCTGAATTGAGGACCTGACAGAGACCTGCAGGAGGGATTGTCTGATGTGGGAGGGCCTTTTGCCCCTCCCCACAGGGGTGAGTGGTGAACAGATAACTGGGGCTGTTACACCCAGGGCCCACACTTTCCTCCCAGTTGTTTTCCCAAGCTGGGAACAGTGAACGTGGTGGATACGTGGAGCTTGTCAATTCTAGGATCAAATCCACCTTTGGCACTCTCTTGTGGGTGACCTTGGGTCACTCAGTTTCCTGAAGCCTTGGTTTTCTATTTGTAAAATGGGGTAATAGTACTTTTTGTGGAATGCTGTTTGTTCATTCATTTAACAAGCATACGAGGGACTTGGCACTACATCATTAAACTTATAGTCTATGATGAATGGCAACAAGTGTGAAGACTTCAAATGTGGTTAAGTGCTGGGCCGGCCGAGTGGCACATTGGTTAAGAGCTGGTTTTGGGATGTCAGCGGCCCCGGTTCAGATCCCACATATGAGGGCCAGTGATACTGCCCTCTACAACTAACAACAGCTCCACTTGGAGCTGGGCTGTGTGAGCCCTGGCGACGATGTAGGCTGCAGCCCCTGCTGCAGTGGGCTGCCATAGGCTAGAGTGAGTGGCCGGCAGCCAGCGTGAGTGGCTGACAGGCAGCGTGAGCAGCTCACAGCCAGCGTGAGCTGCCAATAGCTGCGGTGCAAGACCATCCAGAGGCCGGCAACCTATCTGCCTCATCTGGGAAGAGTGCAATGATGATACCAACATGAGCCAGTGAAGCAACGTCCTCTGCAACTAGACTGAAGAACAAAAACAGCAGCTTGCCTGTTCCCCAATTCCCCAACACTGTTCCCCTCCCCATTCACCAATAAAAATCTTAAAAAAAAAAAAAAAGGATTTCTCAGCGTTTTGTTTCTTTCTTTTTGAAAATGCTTCTCTTTTTTTTTTTTTGAGGGCAGTTTCACTGGCCCTCATATGTGGGACCTGAACCAGGGCCGCTAGCTTCCCAAGCCAGCTCTTAACCACCGCGCCACTCGGCCGGCCCTAATCTTGATTTTTTTTTTTTTTTTTGAGGGCAGTGTCACTGGCCCTCATATGTGGGACTGAACCGGGGCCACTGGCTTCCCAGGCCAGCGCTTAACCACCGCGCCACTCGCCCGGCCCTTAATCTTGATATTTTTTATGTATCCAGTTTTCCAAGTTGTTCTCCAATTTAGATTTGTCTGATTGTGCCTGTAATTTAAAACGATTAGCAGGTTGTACATACTCCTGTTTTTTTTTCCGTACCAACCAACATTTCTCCATTAAACATTTTTTTGAAAACGATTGTTACATGGTTACATAGTTTCCTATTGTATGAATTTACCATAATTTATTTACCATCTCCTTTTTTTTTAGCTGAGCCATCCTGCCACCTGTTGGCAGCTCAACGGCAACTCAGCTCGGGCTGGCATCGAACTGCCGTTGCTCAGAGCTCAGCTCACTCTCTTGAGCGAGCTCTTAACCAACTGAGCCACTCAGCCAGCCCTACCATCTCCTTTTGATTCTGCACTTAGTTACAATGTGTGTGGGGAGCAATTTCTTACATACCAACAAGCAATTAATTCTGACACCATCTACCTGGACATAGCATCAGATTACACAGGTTGAGGGCTGGGGTCCTACAAGACTGCTCCTGTGCCCCCTGCAGACCCTGGTTGAAAGTCGTCATGTAATATTGATGGACTAGCTAGCTATCAATTAGAGGTTCCCACAACCCCCTACTTGGGTTTAATTTGCTAGAGTGGCTCACAGACCTCAGGAAACCCGTTGACTCCCTAGATTAATGATTTTAAAAAATTATGTAGTTGTCCCCCCATATCCGAAGTTTAGCAGCCTAATGTTTCAGTTACCCACACTCAACTTCAGTCCAAAAATATTACATGGAAAATTCCAGAAAGAAAGAATTCATAAGTTTTAAGTTGCACCCCATTCTGAGTAGCTTGATGAAATCTTGCACCATCCCACTGTCCTGCCCAGGACATGAATCGTCCTTTTGTCTAGTGTGTCCACCTCACTTCATCTCATCACATAGGCATGTGTCAACTCACATCAGCTCAAGAAAGGTGAGTATAGTGTAATATACTTTGAGACCACATTCACATAATTTTTATTACAGTGCATAATTGTTATAATTGCATTTTATTGTTAATTTCTTACTGTGCCTAATTTAGAAATTATCATTGGTACATACGTATAAGAAAAAACAGTATATACAGGGTTTGGTATTATCCATGGTTTCAGGCACCTATTGGGTATCTTGGAACATATCTCCTGTGGTTAAGAGGGAAGAACTGTAACTCAGGAATCATGAGATGGAAGTGATGCACAGGGGCAGGTATGCGCCCATACCCTCTCCAAGTGATGCCAGCACCTTCACAGGCTCACCCCCCAGAAGCTCCCCAACACCTATCCTTTGGGTTTTTATGGAGGCTTCATTACATAGGTGTGACTGATTACATCACTGGCCATTGGCAATTGACTCAACTTTCAGCCCCTCTCCCTATCTGAAAGTCAGAGATGGGACTGAAAGTTCCAACCTTCTATCACAGGGTTGGTTCTCCTGGTGACCAGCCCCCATCTTTAGATGGAGTTCAAAAGTCACATCATTCACATAACAAGACACCTTTATGCTTTTATCACTTAGGAAATTCCACAAGTTTTACTCTGTGCCAGAAGCTGGGGGACAAAGACCAAATAAATGTTTATTATAAATCACAAAATCACCTGCCTCACCGTTAGATGGGGACTGAGCTACGATAAACGCATGCAATGAATGTTCCTGTACATTCATTCTTCTGTATATCCCTAAAAATCAACAGTGGATAGTCCCTGTGGGAGGCAAATTACCTTCCCTAATTAAGGTCTGTCCCTGGTACAATGTGGGACATGAAAATGTCATCCACAGGTGGAAGGCCTGTGTCACCTGGTGGAGAAGCATGTTCCTGATGTATAGGCTTACCTGGCAATATCCTTCATTCCAAGTACAGTCAGTTGATCGTGAGAGGGGTGTTAAAAAAACAAAACACCCTCTCAGCCACCTACCTTTAAATCAACACCGAAATGATGATGGAAATGTTCTATCTGTAACTAGTGAGCAGTTGAAATGTGGCTAGTATGACCCAGGAACTGAATTTTTATGTTAATTTTGGTTAATTAATTAATTTTTAAAAAAGATTTTTATTGGGGAAGAGGAAGGGAAGTGTTGGAGAATTGGGGAAGGGGAACATTATGTTTTTCCAGGACCCATCAGCTCCAAGTAAAGTTGTTGTCCTTTACTCTTAGTTGTGGTGGGTGCAAGCTCAGCTCTAAGTCTAGTCACCGCTTTCAATCTAGTTGCGGAGGGGCGGGGTGTGTGTGTGGGGGAATGTGCAGTTCACCATCCCATGCAGGAGTTGTGAAAGTCGAACTGATAACCTTGTTGCACATTGAGCCATTTAGCCATCCGTCGGCAGCTGGCTGCTCAGCTCAAGGTGCAGTGTTCAATCATAATTGCAGGGGGATGCAGCCCACCATCCCATATGGGTGTCGGACCAGCAATCTTGCAGCTAAGAGCACATGCTCTCATCAGCTAAGCAGCAGCTCAGCTCGGGCACAGCTCACTGGCCCATGTGGGAATGGAACCAGTGACCCTGTTGCTCAGAGCACTATAGTGCTCTTAACCAACTGGGCCCCTTGGCCAGCCCATTTTTGGTTAATTTAAAATTACATCTTGGGCCGGCCAAGTGGCGCAGTGGTTATGAGCTGGCTTGGGATGCCAACAGCCCTGGTTCAGATCCCATATATGAGGGCCAGTGACACTGCCCTCTTAAACAAAAAAAAAGTACATCTAAATAGCTACACATAGCTAATGGCTAGCACGTTGGACAGTATATTCTGGAAGATGGCACTTTGGATCTCCTTACAAGAGGCCTATGGGAAACTTCTTTTCACACTGAATTCAGATGGTTTCCTAGTCACCTTTTGCACAAATGACTTTAAGGATGTGTAAGGAGAAACTGACAAGGGGAGACTTAGCTATTGGCCACAATTTGTGTGTGCTCTCATAATTTGGGCTGCCTGCTATAGGGAATTTAATGAAATAACTTGGAAATTGATGTGCTACAACCAGCTTGCAAGAAACATCATGGAGGGCCAGCCGAGTGGTGCGGTGGTTAAGCGCTGGCTTGGGAAGCCAGTGGCCACGGTTTGGTCCTACATGTAAGGGCCAGTGACACTGCCCTCAACAAAAAAAAGAAAAGAAACATCATGGAGTCAAAGTTATTTTATACTCAACTGGTTCTGTTAACACACACACACACACACACACACACACACACCTTGCATGGGTATATGCAGAACAAGTGTGGCCAAGAGACAAGGTCCTATGGATGTTTTAGTAGGGGAGACAGTAAACAATGAAACAAATTATCAAACTTTGATTTTTGAAAGAGTTGAGACTTTTGTTAATTTTTTGAACTAGTGAACTTTGACATGTTTCAAAATTCCAAAAATATCAGAAGATACAGACTGAAAATTATTCCTCATCCCTTTCCATTTCTCATCCCCAAGAGCCACTGGTTACTTTATAGCTTTTCATCATGTATGTGTGTGTGTGTGTAAGCAAATATTTCCTTTACACAAATGAGAAACATACTATACACACTATTTACACCTTTTCACTTAACACTGTATCTTGGAACTCTTCCCACATTAGCACATAAAGACAGTCTCCATTTTTAAGGCTGTGTCATTCTCCATTCCACACCATAAATCACTTAGCTAGTTCCCCATTGTGGCCACTGAGGTTGGTTCCAAATTTTCACTTTTGAAATCAACACTATAGTGAAAACCAGTACATGCATACAGACAACCTGTAGGATCCACTCCCAGCAACAGGTTTGCTGAGACAAAGGGTTTGTGTGTTTGCAACTTAAATAGCAACTGATATGGCACCCTCCACAGAGGCTGTGTCAATGCATATCCCCCCTGAAACTGTACAAAAATCTCCTCCCCCTTTTGCCGTGATTTTTTTTTTTTTTTTTTTGAGGGCAGCGTCACTGGCCCTCATATGTGGGACCCGAACTGGGGCTGCTGGCTTCCCAAGCCTGCACTTAACCACTGTGCCACTCAGCCAGCCCTCTCCTCCCCATTTTGGATAAAAGGCTGGTAAAATGCTGGGTGGAGGGCACATTGCCACAGTCCTCCTGAAAAGTAATTTAAAAAGCTACATGAAATTCACTGTCAGAGGAAAATTCTGAAAGTATAGTAGGAAGCATGTGTTTACAAGAGAACCAGAAGGGAGTCCAATTTTATAAACATAAGATAACTCTGTATACATGTATTTTGTGTGTATAAGGTTTAGTGTTACACTATATGTATGCACATATATTTTAAAGAAAAAATTACAAGGACAATTAAAATCTTAATGGTAATGACCATCTCTGGATGGTAGAAGTATGAAAAATTAAATTTTAAATAAATTTTCATACTTTTGTGTATTGTTTTACTTTTGTACATTTTCCAGGTTTTGCTACAAAGAATTTGCATTACTTTCATAAACTAATGAAACCATGTATTTTCACTAGCTTATAGTAATTTCCCCTGAGGAGTTTCTTATATGTTTACAAATATATACGAGGAAATCAGTAGGAGCATTATGCCTAGAAAATGTGACCCAATGAGAAACTGAAAATTTGCCAAGATGTTTGCTGCCCGGGGCAGGGAGGTGAATGCCAACAGTGATGAGCTGGTTCTGAGCTTACTCAGCGAGGCCACTGTGATCTTAGTCCATCCAGTGTGTCCACTCTGAAAACAATGAAAACATGACCCTTCAGGAGCTGCCATTTTGGGGCCCAGGTGGAAGGAACGGGGCAATCTCAGGCCCAGCTTTCAGAGTCATCTAGAACCATTAAGTCACAGCCAGGTCTCTGCTCCCCAGAGGGCACTGGTATCTGAAGCATTCCTGAGTCTGCACCCTATACCACTGATGGGGCAGTAAGAAGGAACAGTCAAAAGTGGGACTTTGGGGCCGGTCGAGTGGCTACTTGGTTGAGTTGGTTTGGGAGTGCAAGCTCTGAGCAGCAGGGCCACTGGTTGGGATCCCACATGGGTCAGTGACACTGCGTCCTCTACAGCTAAGATGGTGAACAACAGCTCGACCTGGAGCTGAGCTGCACTGAGCCCCATGACAGCACAGGCTGCAGTGGGGCTGCCGTAGCTACTGTGAGTGGCTGGCAGCCAACGTGAGCAGCCAGCAGCCGGTGTGAGCTGCCATGAGCCACCATGAGTGGCTGGTTAATGGCCAGTGACTGATCTGTCTCAGCCGGGAAGAACACAATGATCACAATACCAACATGGGCCAGTGAAGTGATGTCCTCCACAACTAGACTGAAGAACAAAAGGACAGGAACTCGGCTGTTCCCCTTCCCTGATTCCCCAACAGTGTTCCCTCCCCCAATTCCCCAATAAAATCTTAAAAAAAAAAAAGTGGGAGTTTGGTGGTAGTCGTGAAGACAGGTTGAAGTGGGGAATGGATGTTTAGGTGGTAAGGCTTTAGAGGTAGGTCCACAGATACAAAGGGAGGTCACAGAGGCCAACAGGATACCTACCTTCTGGCTCTAGAGATAGGATGGTGGTGGCAACATAACCCATGAAAGGGACTGGGGTAAGGGGGACTGGTTTGAGTTGCCCAGCAGCACACACTTCTGTTCAGCCTGAAGCTCAGAACTCAGCACCAGAGGCCAAGATTTGGCAGCGAGCAGCACAAAGCCATGGATGTAGATGAGGACATCTGGGGAGGGTATGGAGCATAAGATGGGTCTCCCGGGCACTGTCCTGGGGACCCCAACATTTAAGAGGTGAGGGAAAGACAAGAAGGCCCTCAAGAGGTGGAAGGGCTTCAGAAAAGGGCAAGACCCCAGAATACCAGGACACTGGGAATTATAAGGGTGAGAGCCTGGCCAGTAGGCTGGACAATCCAAGAGACAAAGTGATGGGGTTGAGAGAGAGTGGAGCCTGATCAAGGCAACAGGGAGCCCTGGCAAGACTGGAGGAGATAGGTGGCAGATGCTGCTGGTTGCTGACACATTACCCACTTCCCAAGCCCCTTTCTCAGGGTACAAGTCTCTGCCACAGAGGTTGGGAAAGCTAAATACTAGCTCTTCAAACTGCCTTGTTACTAGGGGTGGCCCTGTGACCCCATCTGGGCCGATAAGACATAAGTGGGCATTTGCTGGAGGCTTCTGGAACAGCCTTTTCTTTAAAACCTCATCAGATATGAGTGTTGGCCTGCCCTGCCCCCATCTTTCCATCTTGATTTGGATGCAATGGCAGACGCCACAGCAGCCTCGCTGCAACTGAGGAAAAGGTGGCAAGAGCTGTAGAAAATGCTGCCTCTGAAGTAGCTGAGGTGCTGCAGAGATAGCCTTCAAAGAAAACCTAATTTGTTTAAAGCCACTGTTAACTGGGTGTTGACTTCACCATAAACACTGTCACCGTAAACTTTATGCAACTTTTCATAAGCTTGACGCACGTTCTTCCCTTTATGGAAATAAAATAGTAAAATATGGCAAAAATGCAGTTTGGTCTTCCATCTTCAACTTGTTAAATCCCTAAAACTCAACGAAATTGCTCAATTTTTTTTTTTTTAGAATGAAGCTATAACTGTCAGCTGTCAAATGACATAGGAATAACAGACACAAACAACTCTGGTACTTCCAAAAATGAACTAGTGTCATCTGTTGCAAACATGCGTCATGACTTTTCTGACAACCCAATACCTCACAGAACCATCAATGAAGCCCTGTCTGTCTGAAAACATACCTTTTCTCAGCTATGCAAATGGAAGGGTATCTGCCGAGAATGAAATGGAAGATGGTGTGGCCAACGTGTGAGGACAGACCTATAAAAAGTGAGGGCTGGGGCGGCCAAGTGGCGCGGTGGTTGAGCGCTGGTTTGGGAGGCCAGCGGCCCCGGTTCGGGTCCCACATGTGAGGGCCAGTGACACTGCCCTCAAAAAAAAAAAAAAAAAAAAAAAAGTGAGGGCTGACAAGGGAGATACACAAGGACAACCCCAGAGGGAAGTTGGGAAACACACCTGGGGCTTTGAGAAGGTCTCACAGACAGAACCTGGAGATGTGCTGCAAAGCCAGCTCTGTCCCCACAGAAACCCCATCATTGTGGTACTCACAGCATTTGAAGAACACAAAAGGACAGGAAAGATTGTGGCAGAGTTCTGACACTCAACCATGATGCTTGGCAGTGAATCCTAATGCTCAATCGTTCCAACAAAGCCATCAGAGCTGCTGCTGTATTTTTCCAGGACTCCATTTCTTCTGTTTGACTCTACGTTCTGCCAACCCAACATTAGTTCTGCAGGATATTTTTAGGAAATAATTTCAACAAGATGAGATATGCCATGATCAGTATTCCTTCCTTCCAGTTTTTGATGTTTATGGTGTACATCTGACTTCACTAGAATGCAACTACAGTGGGAACAGGAAACAAAGGCCACTGCTCACAGTAGTCCCATTGGGACCGGCATCTAACTTATGCATGCTTATTTCAGGTGAGAAAGCAGGTAGCCTGAATCCTTGGTTTTTACATACCTTGGGCTATGAGACACCAAGGATCACACCTAGAAGACCATGTTCTTTATGTCAAGAACAGCATGGAGGGCCGGCCGAGTGGCTCAGTTGGTTAAGAGCTCATTCAAGAGTGCGAGCTGAGCTCTGAGCAACAGCAGTTTGATGCCCAGCCTGAGCTGAGCTGTCGCTGAGCAGCCAACAGGCGGCAGGATGGCTCAGCTAAAAAAACAAAACCCAAACAAGTAAAAAATAAAAACAAAACAAAATGAACAGCATGGACACAGGTCAGAAAGCTTTGCTCCCTCAGGTGTAAAACTGGAGGAAAGCAATGAAATAATCAAAACAAAGTTTTGAATTGTGACATTAAAAATGGTCACGTTTGGCAGGCCGAGTGGCTCAGTTGGTTAAGAGCTCGCTCAAGAGTGCGAGCTGAGCTCTGAACAACAGCTGTTCGAGGCCAGCCCGAGCTGAGTTGCCGTTGAGCTGCCAACAGGTGGCAGGATGGCTCAGCTAAAAAAAAAAAAAAAAAAAGAATACAAAAAAAAAAAAGGTCACCTTAGCATGTCCTGCATCGTATATATACAAAAAAAAAACATTTTCTCAGAAGTCTGGCTGTACCTGGCACTGGTAGCTAAGACTTCCAGCAGAGATGCCACACAAGATGGGGAGGTGACTCTGAGAGCAGTGGGAGTCACACAATTCACAAGACCCCTCAACACGACCCAGTGGTGTGATGCCAAATCAGATGTCATTTCAACAGGCCAAAGCAAGGTCTGATGGGCAGGCCTGAGATGTGGACAATATTTCGCTTATCTTATTGGTATTTTTTTTCTCCAGAAGACTAAATAATAAAAGACTAAAGAAGAAAGAGGACAGGCAGTAGATGGAAAGAGATCTATGAAAAATATCAACCACATGCAACGGTGTCAATCTTGTTTAGATCACGATTAGAACAAATCAAGTAGAAAACAAAACACAACTTATGAGGCAACCAGGAACATCTGAATGCTGGACATTTGATGATATATTGAGGAATTAGTTATTTCAACTTAGATGTGAAAATGGTTATACAATTTTCCTTGAGATTTAATAAAATTAATAATTCTTCCTGCTTCATCACAGACATTCTGAAGTGAAGTGAGCATTTTTTTTCTTTGCTGCAATGCCTGGTGAGGAAGAATCAGAAGCATCACCTGGGGATTGACTCACACTCAGGCCCCAGCATTATACCCACCGCCGCTTCTGCCATCATAGCAACATCGACACTGCAAAGAAGGCAGCTGATAGCTCAGTGTGGTTATGGATGTGGTTTGGTCCCCAGGGACCGACATGGTTATATCTATTTTTAAAAGTCCTTGCTTTTTAGAGACATATTCAGAAAAAAATGGATGAAATGACATGATTTCTGGGACCCATGTGAAAATAATCCTGTGGCAGGTAGGGGTACCAGTGAAAATATATTGTCCGTGTTTTATAGTATCCACAATAAAATGCTAAAATTTAGATTACTCAGAAAAATAAATGGATTCTCTTCCTTTCTCCATACCAATTATGAATGCTGCAAAACGGTTAAAAAATTACTAAAAAACACATTGTGCATAAACTAGCTAATGATATCATTTGTGAAAATCAAACATATGGGATAGCACTGATGAAGTAATTTAGAGTTTGGAAAATGTCGGCTGTAGTGCTGAGAATGGTGTCTCTACCTCAGCACGCATGGGACCCTTTCTTTGTTGAGGGGGATATCTTGGGCATCACAGGATGTTAAGCAGCATCCCTGGCTTGTATCCATTAAAGGCCAGTGGCACCCCTCCCTGCCACCAGTCATGACAACCAAAATGTCTCCAGACATCACCAAATGTTTCTTGGGGGACAAAACCAACCAATTGAGAACCTCAGGCTTCTAACAGCACTGGCTGTTCCAAAGCAATGGTTTTCAACAGAAGCTGTGACATCCCAGGGAATGTTGTGGAATTTCATGGTGGTTTGTCATTTGATTTGGGCACGATTGTGGCTGATGTGGGTGGGTGCCACGTTTGCTCTAATGACTGTGAAGTGCAGACTGGCCCCTGGGATCCCTGTGTGCATGAAACAACCTACCTGTAAGTATGAACTGAGACCTTAAGTTGACTTCACATACAAGTACATATCAATTCCTGCATGCTTGGAATTTTATACAGAATTTTCCAGAAATGGAACGGCATTTTGTTTCATCCAAAACTTTTAAAACAGTGCGTCACCACTTTGGAAAATCAGATCCCATACAGGAATGCCACTCACTTTTCCATGGCCAACACCACACCTGGTGTGTATCAGATGGCAATCAACAGGCAGTGCCCAGGTTCCTGGCGTCATGGACCAATCACATGCAGAGATTCCACACCAACTCAGTACACATTATCATAAATTACTTCTGTTTTAATTATCCTTTAGAAAATGAGGTCATATAGTGATTATTTTGACATTACAAACATGTGTAGGCTACATCACTTGTGAACTCCTTTCAGGGTCCTGGAAGGAAGAGTACAAAACATCTGTGGTTAAACGGGGCACTGGGCTTGAGAGATTTGAAAACCACCAATCTCAGAAGTTTGAGAAGCATCTTTCCTTAGGAAATCAGAAGTTGCATTGGGCATCTCTACCCCCACTTCCCCTTTCCGTGAATACCCATGTGGACTTACCAAATTTTAGTACCTGTGGTTCAAAGTCATCTCCTATGTAGAGTGCCTGATGTCAAACAATACGGAAGTGCCCACGGGAGGTTCTTCTACCCCAATAACATGCACTGGGCTTTTTTCTTGCATGATTTCATGGATGTCAAATAGGGCAAGCGCCCTGCTTGCAGGCTGTCTGGCCTTTGTCCCACCCCCAGAGTTCTGGTCTGGGTGCTTGTGCTGATGCGAGCCCCGGACACGGGGCTGTTCCCGCTGCCGGTTGCGGCCACGGGGCTCCTCCCTTGTGTGAGTTACCTGGTGCCGGATTAGGTGCGAGCTCTGAATGAAACACTTCCCACATTGACTGCACTTGAAGGGCCTATCGCTCCGATGAGCCCTGTCACTGGGATTCAAAGCTGGATTGCAGCCCAGGGCATCTGCCCACTCGTGCTGGGTCAGTGCGGCTGTCTGCTCAAAGACCAGCCTCTGTCGGCATTCGTAGGGCTGCTCGCCAGCGTGCTTGCGCTGGTGCTGAGCCAGGGAAGAGCTGTGCCTGAAGCCCTTGCCACAGTGGTTGCACTCGTAGGGCCGTTCCTCTGTGTGCGTCCTCAGGTGCAAGAACAGGCATGTGGTCCGCGAGAAGGCCTTCCCGCACACGCTGCAGGAGTATGGCCTCTCGCCCGTGTGTGTGCGCCTGTGCCGGCCAAGGGAGGAGTTCTGGTTGAAAGCACGCCCGCAGTCCTGGCACTCATAGGGCTTTTCCCCGGTATGAATCCTGCGGTGCACGGTGAGGTGCGTGCTGTGGCAGAAGCACTTACCACACTCGGCGCACTTATAGGGCTTGTGGCCCGTGTGGATACGCTCATGCTGCACCAGCGAGGAGTTCTGGCTGAATGCCTTGCCGCATTCTCTGCACACGTAGGGCCGCTCGCCTGTGTGTATGCGCCTGTGCACCGTGAGGTGCGCGTTGTGGCTGAAGGCCTTCCCGCAGTCCATACATTTGTACGGCTTTTCCCGCACCAGGCTCTGTGTGAGCTCCACACCTGCAACGGCCTGGAACGAGGCTGAGCTGCAGCTACTGTCACATGGCCATTTTCCTGAGGAGCCCGTGTGTTGACCCACTAAGCTAGAATCACTTTCCGAATTTATAATCTGTGAGTCATGAGTCCAGAAATATCCTCTCCCAGAAATATCTGGGAATGGGTTGGGGTCTGAATTCAGCACATGATTTTCTCCAAGTCTGAGACTTTCATGGCTTCCATCTTGAATTGGTGATTCCTCAAGGCAATATTCCAATTGGTCCTTCTCAGGTGCCTTTACCTGGCCCTCATGATTCCAGCCTTTCCGCAGTGTAGCAGGACAGGGAGCATCCCTCAGAAAGTCCCCCTTCTCTGTGACAGGGGATGCCTCCCCCTCAGGAAAGCTCTGTTCTGTGAGTGCTGCTTGACCTTCAAGCCCAGGCTCCCAGCCTGAAAGAAAACCAAGGAGCTCTGAGGTGTTGGTGGAGAAGACACAGAAGGTGACAGGGCCCCAACACCTTGGGCCTGCATCCTAACCACCTGCCTGGTCTCCAAAGAAATCCCGATTCAGCTTTCATGTTGACACCAAGTGTCCTGTCTGCAAACACAGCCTCACTCATTCATTCTTTCAACAAAAATTTCCTGAGCACCTGCCATGAGTCAGGTATGGGCCTAGATCAGGGGCTGGCAAATAAAGTCCCCAAACTCTGGATGGTTTTCATGTTTTTAAAGGGGGGGAAAAATACTATGTGACAGAGACAGGCAGAATTCTGAAGCTGTCCCCTGGCTGTTCAGTCATCAAGGTACTGCTGTAAAGGGGTTGGACATGAAGGTCACTCATCAGCTGACCTTAAACCTTGAAATAGGGAGATCATGCTGGGTTATTTGGGTGGGTCCAAAGCAATCGCCAAACATTTATAAGCAGAAGAAGGAGGCAGAAAGGATAGGCTGGTTGTGCAGGGGACATTGGCCAGGGAGTGCAGGTGCCTTTCCAACCTGAGAACACCTCCTGGATGACAGTTTTAAGGACACAGGAACCTCAGTGCTAGGATGCACGGAGCTGAATTCTGACAATGACCTGAGCAAGTCTGGACACCTGAATGTAGAGTATTCCCAAGCTTCCCAATAAGCCAAGCCTCCCATCCACAGCCTGGCCGATACCCTGATTATGGCCATGTGAGACCTGGAGCAGACAAACCAATCGAGTTTGACTGACAGAAGTGTGAGATAATAAGTGTATATTGTTTAAGGTGATGTGTTTGTGGTAACTTGTTACAGCAGCGACAGAACACGTGGCCCCCAAAGCCTAAAATATTTCTTATCTGGCCCCAGAAGCTGGGGACAAAGCAGTGAGCCCGACAGATGAAAAGCCCTGCCCTCAGGCACTCAGAAGCAGTAGGCAAGGGGAAGATGAGCAGCTTGGTTTTAGAAAACTCAAGTGGAGGTGCCCTCCTGTCTCTATGAAACTGTGCTGAACCAGACAGAGTAAGGTCCATCCCTCAGGCAGGCACAGGCTCACCCCTCCTTATAGTGCAGAGAAACAAAGCTGCATTAGCTTCCTTTGGTGCTATGAGAATGCACGGTAAATTTAGCACCACTGGGGCAGAACTGGAACCTTGAGCCCCGCCTTCTCTGGACTGAGCCCCATTTGCCTTCTCCCTTTGCTGACTGTACCCTGTAAACTTTCACTGTAATCGCTGGATCTGACATATCACCCTTCCCAAGCAGCGCACCTGCAGTCACCTCCCAAGCTACTCCCGATAGGGGTTCCCACTTGGCAGGTTCTCACCTGGACAACAGCCCTGGGTGATTCCTCTGTCCACCACCCACAGCTCAGCTCCTTGCTCTAGCTGGGAGATGACTTCGGGTTTGGGAAGCTCAGGCCCTGGAAACAGGGAAAGACAAAGGATGTGGGGGTCTGCTCTAGAGAATTAAGAACTAGCTCAGTCTCCAGTCCTGGACTCCTGATCATCAGGACACAGGGACACCTCACAACAAGGTGAAGGCTTTGCAATGGGACAGAAAGGGGGCAGACATGCCCCTGTCCACGTGTCATACAGTGAAGGAGAACAAAGGTCCCTGAGCCCCAACCTGAGGTCAAGTCCTCAAACCACAGGCCTTAAGACCTATAACCCATGAAGAATAAGTTACTGCAGGAATCTGACTGTCAGCTCTGGAAGTGGGCCTTACCCACAGACAGCAGGTGCCCAAAGGTCTCCAGCATCACATCACGGTACAGGGTCCTCTGGGCAGGCCCCAGTTGCCCCCACTCTTCCTGGGTGAAGTCCACAGCCACGTCCCGGAAGGTCACCGGCTCCTGAAACTTGACACAAGTGCTCAATCAGCTGGACCATTCCCATCAGTGCTCTCAGGAAGAGGAGGAGGAATGAGGGTGGAGAAGATGGGCAGGCCAGTGTCCTGAGAAAGTGCATTTTCTGGGCGACATGAGTCAGGTCTTGCTGGGCACCACTGGGCTGCTCCATATAGGTGTGGGTTGTATAGTGAGGACATGTGAGAGTGTCCAGGCAAGATCAAAGCTAACCATAGCTGACCTACAACTGATCTCAGGTGAGGTGCCGACAGAAACCCGTCTAAACTGCTGAGTTGCACATCTGTGGGCTAAAGAAATGATCAGTGTCTAAAGACACTGGATTCTGTTCTAACAAACCAAGACAATTTGTTACTCAGCTATAGCTAACTGATACACTAATCCTCAGATTTCAAGCAAGGCTCCTTATCTTCCCTGAAAAGAGGGGTTTACAGTTAAGAGTCAGAGACTCACCTGCCTTCAGTGACCAAGCAGGCTTATAAGTGACTGAAGTGGGCCAGTGTAAGAGTGTACCAGGGTATTTAACCTGTGAGAGGTGACACTGGAAGTGACAGGTAATATATGCCCTGTCTGAAGGGGCAGCTGGGACTCAGAACAAATTGATGTTAAGGAAACATAGGCCCCATGTGGTCAGAGCTGCTAATCTCTGGTGGGAAGCTGAAAATTAGGTCATATTTTTCAGTGAAAACTTTTGATTTTTCTAAGTTGATACAATGTATTAAAACATGTTCCATAAATGAAACACTTTTGTGGGCTGGCTGTGGCCATGGTAAAAACTAGATATTTCTGGAACAGTCTTGGCTCTGCCACTTTCTCCTCAAGAAACATGGAGCAGGTACCCACCTCTGCCTCCTTGTTTCCTTGTCTCCTTAGGGCTGTGATGGGGAGTAAGTGGCTGTAAAGCATTTCCTATAAGACAAGTGGATAGCCACATGGAAAATAAAGTTGGTCTCCAACCTCACACCACAAAAAAGACCAAAGACATAAATGTTAGAGCCAAAACTTAAACTCTTAGAAGAAAAGACAGAAGTAAATCTTCATAATCTTGGATTTGGTAAAGGATTCTTAGAACAACAAAAGCACAATCAACAGGGCCGGCCAAGTGGTGTGGTGGTTAAGCACTGGCTTGGGAAGCCAGCGGCCCCGATTCAGTCCCACATATGAGGGCCAGTGATACTGCCCTCAAAAAAAAAAAAAAAAAAAAAAAAAGAAAGTGAAAAGACACCCACATAATGGGAGATACTAACTGCAAATCACACATCTGATAAAAAACGACTGGTATCCAGAAGATACAAAGGACTCTTACAACTCAATAAAAAAGGCACCTAAATAAAACAGGCAAAGGATCTAAACAGATATTTCTTCAAAGAAGATATGGAAGAAAACATACAAATAGCAAATAACCACAAGAAAAGATGCTCAACCTCATTAGCCACCAGGGAAATGGAAACCAAATCACATACCAAATACCTCAATTTTAAAATATATTTTCTTTAAAGAAAAACATATGTAGATTTTATTTTATTTTATATTTTTTGGCCCTCACATGTGGGACCAAACTGGGGCTGCTGGCTTCCCAAGCCAGTGCTTAACCACAGTGCCACTCGGCCAGCCCTATTTTTTTTTTTAGCTGAGCCATCCTGCTACCTGTTGGCAGCTCAGCTCGGGCTGGGCATTGAACTCTGTTGCTCAGAGCTCAGATGGCACTTTTTTTTTTTTTTTTAGCTGAGCCACCCTGCCACCTGTTGGCAGCTCAATGGCAACTCAGCTGGGGCTGGCATCAAACCGCCATTGCTCAGAGCTCAGCTCGCACTCTTGAGCGAGCTCCTAACCAACTGAGCCACTTGGCTGGCCGGCCCTCAGATCGCACTCTTGAGCGAGCTCTTAACTAACTGAGCCACTCGGCCAGCCCAACATACATAGATTTTAAAATCATTAGGGTGGCCTTTGGTCTGACAAAAATTGTGCGGGCAACAAGCAGAAGCTTGTGGTTGAGAACAGGGCTCTGCTCCTGTCCCCATGCCCTCACTTACCTCTCAGAAGGTCCCCCAACTCTGATACATGCTCCCTGTACCTCCTGCACCCACCCACCATCACCCACTCTGCTTGGGTTGCAGTGACAGCCTAGGCACTGGGTCCCCTGACTACTGGTCTGTCAAGGCCACAAGGCCTCTCTATGGCATCACATGAGTCCTTCATGTTTCCTCCTGGAATTCTGCCAGGAACCCACTCCTTGCTGTCTTGTGACTCTTGCTGCTGGTCTACCTCAGTCCCCTGCAGCCCTCCTCTTGCTCTGCACTGTTGGGCCTGGAAGGATGGGCTGTGTCAGACCCACCACACTCTCCCAGAGCTGAAGTGACAACCTGGAATCAGCCAGCATCTGGTTCCTGCCCCCAGCCCTCCTTGTCCCTTAGTTAACACTCAGTTATCTCTCTGGCTCCCACCCCTCAGGCTCCTTCTCACCTTTAGATACAGGTTGACCCCTTTCAGCCTGGCTATGGTTGGCTAAATAATAGCCCCCAAAGGTATCTGGGTCCTTGTTCCAGGAACCTGAGAATTAGTTATCATAAATGGCAAAAGGGAGTTTGTGGATGTGACTAAGGATTTTAAGATGGGACCCTAAATGTAATCACAAATGTCCTTCTCAGGGGAAGGCAAGCAGACATTTAATCAGAGAATGCAGATGACAATGTAACCACTAAAGCAAAGATGGCTTTGAAGATGGACAAAAGGGCCAGGAGGCAAGGAATGCAAAATCTACAGCTCTAATGGCTGGAAAAGGCAAGGAAATGGATTCTGCCCTGGAGCCTCCACAGAAAGGGTGGCTCTGCCTATACCTTGATTCCAACCTAATGAAACTAATTTCAGACTTCTGACCTCCAGAACTGTGAGAATAAATGTGTACTGTTTTAAGCTACCAAGTTTGCAATAATTTGTTATAGCAACCACAGAAAGCTAATACAATGTACCTCAAAGCTCTCCACTTCTGCTCATTGCCTTCTGCAGAGGCCACACTCCAAGGTGGTCTCAATGACTCCAACCTTGTGTAGTCCCCACCTATACTGAGCAGGTTTGATTTGTGTAACTGATAGGATATTGTGGAACTGACAGAGTGTGAATTCTGACCTCAGGTCACAAAAGGCATTGTGCCTTCCACATTGCCCTCTCCTGGATCACTTGCTCTGTGAGAAGTGAGATGCCATGTTGTAAGAACACCCAAGAAGCCCACAGAGGCCCACTGAGAAGGAACTGAGGCCTCCTACCTAATTGTCATGTGAGTGATCCATCTTGGAGGTGGCTCTTCCAGCCCCAGTCAAGTCTCATGTGAGGGCAGTCCAGGCTGACATCTTGACTATAACCTCATGGGCCCAGGCCAGAACCACCAGCTAAGTCATTCCAGGATTCCTATCACCAGAAACTGTGAGATAATATTTATTATTATTTTAGACCACTACGTGTCTGGATAATTTGTTACACAGCAACAGATAACTAACACACTTCCTTATAAGCCTTTCTTACTGCTGATAAAGACTCTCTCCTTGATCAAACTTTATTCCTCAAAAAAAACAAACAAACAGAAAACTAGGGCCAGCCGAGTGGCGCAGTGGTTAAGCGCTGGCTTGGGAAGCTAGCGGCCCGGTTCGGGTCCCACAGATGAGGGCCACTGACATTGCCCTCAAAAAAAAAAAAAAGAGAAAACTTTATTGTGGCTCCTATGAACTTTCTTCTCATCTAGGCCTTGACCTTTAGGGACCTGTGTCCATTTCTGCATCACCCAGTTTTACCAAAAATCCTGTCAAGTCTGTTTAGCCAGGATCCCTACCCTCCATATGTGTTCACTCTCGATATCTTTTTCAAAGTTCTCATCCCCACAGTCGTCTAGGTAATATCTGATTGCTTGGCCTGCTTCAGCAAGAATCCCCCCATCCCTGCTATAAAGGCTCACTTTTCCTTGTACTCAGAATTGAGCCCAATTCTATACAGAAGTCTCTTTACTGCAACAGTTTCTGAACAAAATCTGTATTTACTGCTTTAGCTACTGTCCAGCTGATTTTCTTTACACTGTTCACTCCCTGCTACAACATCCACAGCAAAAGCAAACTAAAGCGTCGTTATATTTCATGGAAATCTGTGACACACGTCTGAAAACATACAAATCTAAAATTATCAATCTCACTGTGCCTACCAAATCTGAAATAATGCCAACCCCTATAAACAACAAAATACAGAAAGTACTTAATTTTAAAGGCGTTTCAGGAATCATTAATTAGTTTTGCCAATGTGGAGGCAGAACTTTATGGAGAATACAGGCAGCGGCCACTACGTCTAGAATTAAAAGCTGGAGCTTTGAATCAGGGCCTTCTCGAACGACCTTGCAAGCACTGACAGCCCTGCACTGCAGTTCCCCCACAGCCCCGCGGGGTGGTACTGGGGGGCCTGATAGTCGTTTTCACCCCACTAACGGGGTGCGTGGTGACTTCTCCTTATCCCCCAGAAGTTGTGCCCAGTCCCCAGGCCAGAGACTTCGTTTCTGTTGACTCCATACATCAAAGCATCTCTATTCGATAATACCTACCACCTCGGCAGGAGCTGGGCCCAGCCCTGTCCTCCAGAAAGACCCAAAGCTCCATCTGAGAAGGGGGAGGCCAGAGTATCAGCTGAGCATGCGCACTCGAGGACCAAATGGCTAGGATTCGATTCCGAACCCTACCCTTACCAGCCGCGCCAGCTAGCGTGCCCTGACCTGGGCCTCAGTTTCCCCTTGTGTAAATGGAGATAACGCCCGTGCCCTGCTAACCACGCGCTGCGAGGGTTAACGGGTCAATATTTGCGGGAGACGTTCGGCCCGGGGGCCGCTGCCATCGTTGTTGTTATTGTTACCTGAAGCCGTTCCGCGGGCGGCCCCGTAGCCATCGCCAATGGTGCGGCGTCCTCCTCTGGGTCCATCCTGCACCGACAGGTCAAGGATAGGCGCCTGGGACGATCTTAAATCTGAGAGCCACCTCCGCCACAAGGACCGCTCGCTTCGCCACCAGCCGGACAATGGCGACGGGGCCAGAGACGCTGCGACTACAACTCCCAGAAGGCCTAGCGGCAGGTGCTGCTCACTAGAGCCTTCGTTAGTTGAACCTTCGACCAATGAGGGCCTTTGCCTGCTTTTGGCCAATAGGTGCGATCCTGAGCGGATGGGGCCCACCAAGTGCGGACTGCAAGTCTCTGGAGGCTGAAGGGTCCCTTAGGACCTCCGTCCACAGAAGGGCCCCTGAATGGCGGGGATCGGGCCTCCCAGCCTGCGGTGTCCGCAGCCCTCCACCCACAGTCACCTTACTATGCACACTGGGATAAGATGAGCTGGTGTGAAGCTAGGCCTGATCTTCCTGCCTGAACGTGCACAAGGGGAGGCCTTGGACGTCCCCATTTTGTCTTTGGGGTACCTACTGCCTTGTACTTTAAACATTATTTCTACCAGAGGGGTGAAGGGGGTCAAAAACAAGGTGAAAATTTCCCCCTTTGTTTTTTTAAGATTTAATGGGAGGGGAGCAGCACTGGGGAATCGGGGGAAGGGTAAAGACAAGTTGCTGTTCTTTTGTTCTTCAGCCCAGTTATGGAGGACGTCGCTTCACTGGCCCATGCTGGTATTGTGATCATTGTGTTCTTCCCAGCTGAGGCAGATTCGTCACCGGCCATTGGACAGCCGCTCACGGTGGTTCATACCGACTGCCGGCCACTCACACTGGCTGCCAGCCACTCACAGTAGCTCATGGCAGCCCACTGCAGCAGGGGTTGCAGCCTACAGTGTCGGTGTCACCAGTGACTCACAGGAGCCCAGTTTCAGGTTGAATTGTTCACCATCTTAGCTGTAGAGGACGCAGCGTCGCTGGTACTCATGTGGGATCCGAACTGGGGCCCTGCTGCTCAGAGTTGGCATCCCAAGCCAACTCTTAACCAACGAGCCACTCGGCCAGCCCTCAAAATTTCCCCTTTTCATAAGGACCCCAGTCATATGGGAGCATGGCTCACCTTAGTGATCTCATTTTAAATTAATTACAGATACCCTATCTCAAAATAAGGTCACGTTCTGAGGTATGAATTAATACATTAATTTCCAGGGTACACAATTCAACCCCTAATATACAATAAGTTTATTTTTAAAAATTAATAAAATACTTTTTTAAACATGTTTTTATTCATAATATGCAATATTGATAGAAAGAACCCACAAAAACTGTTTGGGGGGGGTCCTCAATTATTTTAAAGATGTTTATTAAAAAAAATCCATTCTAAAAAAAAAACTTATAAGAATTATTTGAGCCAAACTGACGATAATTGCTGGGAAGCAAAATCTCAACAGATCGAGAAATGCTCCACAAAATGGCAGTTTGCAGCTTATTTTATACACAGAATTAAAGGAGAGAGGTTAGATTAAGGGGATGGGAGAAAGCAAAGCAGGGAAATCTCTGGGATTGGTTAAAAGTAAATTGGAGAAACAGGTACTTCTTTCACTTAGGTGGATACAGGATAGTTAATAGTTCACTTTTTACAGCACTGTAGAGATGGTAATCAGGACACAAGAATAATAATGAGGGATTCTGTAGTTTCCTGTTCGGGTCTGGAAAAAGGGATTATTGACATCCCAAGGGCATGTTATTCCAGCTGCAAAAAGACAATAGACAGGCTCACGCCAGGTAAAGATTGACCTTTGTCAATGAAACCACAAGCTAAAGATGTGACTTCCTGCCATGGCCTAGCCTTAGTTAGGAATTTTTTTTTTTTTTTGAGGGCAGTGTCACTGGCCCTCACATGTGGGACCGAACGCTTAACCACCACGCCACTCGCCACTCGGCCGGCCCTAGTTAGGAATTTTTATGTTCACACCCTTCTATGTGGTTATTTTCAATCTCCTGAGCTTGTCAGGTTTAATCTATGGCCCTTTTTCTATTCACAAAGACTAAAGAGGTCTTGAGACTAAAAAGCTTGAAACAATGGTCTATCGTATAGGCTTTTTTGTTTTCTTAATTATTAAATTTATTGGATTAATATTAGTTAAAAACATCATGTAAATTTCAGGGGTACAACTTCATAATACAACATCCATATTCTCTACTGTGTTCTTACCACCCAAAGTCTAGCCTCCTTCCATTGATGCTGGAAAGGAACGAATCCCTGGAGTGGGGACTCAAACCCTGGGCTAAAAGCATTCTTGGCATCACATAATGAAGAATTCAAACGTGAGCTGGTACAGAGTTTAAGTGAAAATGAGTTTACTAAGCAGAGAGTAAGAAAAGGCCAGCCCACAGATAGAGTGGTGGTCTCTAATCTCTAGGGAAAGAGAGACCCCCCACTCTGCCCGTCGGACTGAAACAGGGCCTGGTTGGGACCCCCATGAAACAGGCCTTGCAATGTCCCTGGCCTTGCCTCTCTCTGCCATAGAGTTTAACAATTGATCAACACCATCGCTGCAGTTTGAGCAGCTTGGAATGTCCCATCCCAGTTCCTGAATTTAGAATGTTCCTAGGGCTGGCCAAGTGGCTCAGTTGGCTAAGAGATCACTCAAGAGTGTGAGCTCTGGGCCAGCCAAGTGGTGCGGTGGTTAAGCACTGGCTTGGGAAGCCGGTGGCCCCGGTTTGGGTCCCACATATGAGGGCCAGTGACACTGCCCTCAAAAAAAAAAAAAGGAGTGCGAGCTCTGAGCAACAGGTCGCTGGTTAGATTTTGGGCCCAAGCTGAGCAGCTGCTGAGCTGCCAACAGGTGGCAGGATGGCTCAGCTAAAAATATATATATATATATATATATATATATATATAGTAAAAAAAATAAAATAAAATAAAAATAAAATTGGGCCGGCTGAGTGGCTCAGTTGATTAAGAGCTCGCTCAAGAGTGCGAGCTGAGCTCTGAGCAATGGCAGTTCAATGCCAGCCCGAGCTGAGCTGCCATTGAGCTGCCAACAGGTGGCAGGATGGCTCAGCTAAAAAAAAAAAAAAATAGAATGTCCCGTCCCAGTTAGATAATTAGACTGAAACATGCTTACTTACTGATCACAATCTCTATGGCCTAGCATTCTTTCCAGATTACTTTCATCACTGCTCCTGGGTTGATGACCATGAAGGAGAGTCAGTCACATCACCAGAGGGAAGACTTTATGCAGACCCCTGGAACTATCACGTGGCCTCTGAAGGAATACCCAGATTTTCTTTTAAATACAGCAAACCAGACTGAGAACGTTAAGGCAGTTCTTGGAGATGTTAACCCACGGCCTTCTCAGATCACTGGTGCTCTGATAATAAACAATTATTCTAGGGGCTGGCCAAGTATGAGGGCCAGTGTATGAGGGCAGCTGGGCTGCCTGTGAGTCCCTGGGGACAGCATAGCTATAGCCCCTGCTCCAATGGGCGGCAGTGGACTGCCATGAGCTACTGTGAATGACTAGCAGCCAGCATGAGTGGCTGGCAACTGGCATGAGCTGCCATTCGATGGCTGGTGAGCGACTGCCTCACCCGGAAACAGCGCAATGATAATAACAACATGGGCCAGTGAAGCGAGGTCTTCCACAACTAGACTGAAGAACGAAAGAACTTGTCTGTTCCCCTCCCTCAATTCCCCAATAAAATTTTAACAAAACAAACCAAACAAAAAAAAAAAACCCAATTATTCTATGACCCAACTCCTGGGTCAATCTATTGGCTAAGCGACACAGGCAGCATGAGCCCCGGATTCATTTGGTCTCTGGTTTCAGGGCTAGGATTCATATGGTTTCTTGTTTCTATGGAACATTTCACGTTGGATAGGGGTATGTTTACCTTTTAACTTTTCATACAACCTATGTGACTAGTTTGTAATAGGTTTAATTATAGAAATGGCCATTACAATGGAATTTCTTTGCACAATAAGGTTTCAGATGGTTTGTTCCATGTGATTAACAGCTGCCTGAGTTCTCTGTCTTGGAACACATAGGTAGCAGACTTGGAATCCAACCTCTTAGTTCCTTTGTGTGTAAAAATACTCTTTATGCCCCTTCCCTATATTACCATCACCTTGTATTTGATCCTGTTGACCCTCTTATAGGCTTTAAAAAAATTTTTTTTCGGGCTGGCCGAGTGGCGCATTGGTTGGGAGCTGGCTTGGGATGCCAGTGGCCCAGGTTCGGATCTCACATATGAGGGCCAGTGACACTGCCCTCTACAGCTAACAACAGCTCCACCTGGAGCTGGGCTGTGCACCCCAGCGATGATGTTGGCTGCAGCCCCTGCTGCAGTGGGCTGCCATAGGCTACAGGGACTGGCCGGCAGCCAGTGTGAGCTACCAATAGCTGCGATGAGCGACCGTTCAGAGGCTGGCGACCGATCTGCCTCATCCAGGAAGAGCGCAATGATGATACCAACATGGGCCAGTGAAGCAACGTTCTCCGCAACTAGACTGAAGAACAAAAAGACAGCAACTTGTCTGTTCCCCTTCCCCAATTCCCCAACGCTATTCCTCTCCCCGAAGTCCCCAATAAAATCTTTAAAAAAAATTTTTTTTTCGGTCCGGCCAAGTGGCATGGTGGTTGGGCCCTGGCTTGGGAGGCCAGTGGCCCCAGTTTGGGTCCCACATGTGAGGGCCAGTGACACTGCCCTCAAAAAAAATTTTTTTTTCTCTCTATGATTTTATTGGGGAACTGAGGTTGGGGAATTGGTAAAGGGAAACAGCCAAGTTGTTTTCCTTCAGTCTTAGTTGTGGGGGACACAGCTAGCTCAGCTCCAAGTCCAGTCACCATTGCCTGCCCATGGCAGCTCGGGGCTGCTCAGATCAAGGTGCTGTGTTCAATCTTAGTTGCAGGGGGGCACAGCCCAGCATCCCGTGCAGGAGACGTATTATAGGCTTTTAAAAAAAGCAAACTTTGGGGACTGGCTGAGTGGCGCGGTGGTTAAGAGCAGGTTTGGGACGCCAGCGGCCCCGGTTCAGATCCCACATATGAGGGCCAGTGACACTGCCCTCTAAAAAAAAAAAAAAAAAAAAGCAAGCTTTGGGCTGGCCAAGTGGCTCAGTTGGTTAAGAGCATGAGCTCTGAGCAACAGGGTCACTGGTTCGATTCCCACATGGGCCAGTGAGCTGCGTCTGAGCTGAGCTGCCAACAGGAGGCAGGACACCTCAATTGGTGAGAGCACATGCTCCTAACAACAAGGTTGCTGGTTTGACTTCCCCCTTGGGATGGTGGGCTGCATGCCCCCCAACTAATATTGAATACAGCACCTTGAGCTAAGCTGCTGCAAGCTTCCAAAGAGCGGCCAGAATTGCTCAGTGGTTAATGCTTGTGCTCTTAACAACAAGGTTGCCAGTTTTGACTCCCACATGGAATGGTGGGCTGCAACCCGCCCCAGCAGACCCACCCCTGCAACTAAGATTGAACATGGCATGTTGAGCTGAGTGGCTGCAAGCTGCCTATGGGCAACCAGATTGTCTGGACTTGGAGCTGAGATAGCTGCACCCTCCACAACTAAGACTGAGGGACAACTTGGCTCTTTCCCTCCCCCAACTCCCCAATAAAATCTTTAAAAAGAAAAGCAAGATTTAATAATTTTGTATATATTCCTACGGTTTTTTGGTGTTTTTTTTTGAGGGCAGTGTCACTGGCTCTCATAAGTGGGACCCGAACCCGGGCCGCTGGCTTCCCAAGCCAGCGCTTAACCGCCGCGCCACTCGGTCGGCCCTGTTCCTACGGTTTTACTATGGAGTATTTTAATATTTTTATCTAAACAAATTCAGATTATTTTTAATATTATTTTTATTATTTTCCTCTTTGACCAAAAAGCTTTCAAAGGATATTTTTAAATATCAAAATTGAACTCTTTCTCCCAATTAATTTGTAATTTTGTCATATTATTAGAGAATATGGTGACGGGATTAGTTTTTAGGATGGATGAGTGGATGGATGATCAGGTCCCAGGGACATCTGAGAAAGTTATTTCTCTTTAAACATAAATTTTTGGTAAGAATCTGCTACTTCAAGGTCATTGTTGTATTAAACTTTTTTGTGTGTTCACTTATTCCTTTTGTGCTTAAATAGAATCTTCCTGATTTGGGCCGGCCGAGTTGCGCATTGGTTAAGCGCTGGTTTTGGGATGCCAGCGGCCCCGGTTCGGATCTCACATGAGGGCCAGTGACACTGCCCTCTACAGCTAACAACAGCTCCACCTGGAGCTGGGCTGTGCGAGCCCTGGTGATGGTGTGGGCTGCAGCCCCTGCTGCAGTGGGCTGCCATAGGCTACAGTGAGTGGCCGGCAGCCAGCGTGAGCGGCTGGCAGCCAAGCGTGAGCTGCTAATAGCCACGGTGAGCGACATCCAGAGGCCAGCAACCGATCTGCCTCATCCGGGAAGAGTGCAATGACGATACCAACAGTGAAGCAACATCCTCCGCAACTAAACTGAAGAACAAAAAGACAGCAACTTGTCTGTTCCCCTTCCCCAGTTCCCCAACGCTGTTCCCTTCCAGCAATTCCCCAATAAAATGTTTAAAAAAAAAAAGAATCTTCCTGATTTGATGGGATCGATATCCCATGGGATCAGCCTGGTTCATGTGCCTAACACTGGGCCAATGAGAGTGAGTGCCTTGAAAGGAGGAGAGAAATATAGTTGGTTCAGCCAATCATGTACCCAGTGGAGCCAGAGGGTGTGGCTACAGAGCTGGGTGACTGATTAGCCCAGCTTCCGGTCATGTGCTCAGCTTGGCTAATGGGTGTAGCAAAATGGATGGGGAGTTGTGATTGGCTCAGCATGAGTCTCCAGGATGGGAGTCAGCACACATTTCTAAAGGAAAGGTCCCTTAATATCACTTCACTCATCATTGATCCAAAATTATGATAGTTATTAGGGTCTCTACTAAATTGTGTCATTTAATGCATTAGTAAGAGAACTCTAATATTACTGTACCAGTTTCTTTTTAAGTATTTTGATAACTGTATTTCAATATAATTGGCTTCCTTTGTAATCTTGTGCATTTTATGTTACGCATTTACAGAGTTCTGAGAACGGGTCCCCAGGCTTCACCAGATCGTCAAAGGGTGCTAAGGCACAAAAATCATTAAGAATCTCAGTAGGGGCTGGCCGAGTGGCATATTGGTTAAGAGCTGGCTTGGAGGGCCGGCCGAGTGGCTCAGTTGGTTAAGAGCTCGCTCCAGAGTGCGAGCTGAGCTCTGAGCAAAGGCGGTTCGATGCCAGCCCGAGCTGAGTTGCCGTTGAGCTGCCAACAGGTGGCAGGATGGCTCAGCTAAAAAAAAAAAAGAGCTGGCTTGGGACGCCAGCGACCCCAGTTCGGATCCCACATATGGTATAGGCTGCAGCCCCTGCTGCAGTGGGCTGCCATAGGCTACAGTGAGTGGCCAGCAGCCAGCGTGAGCAGCTGGCAGCCAGTGTGAGCTGCCAATAGCCGCAGTGAGTGACCATCCAGAGGCCGGCTACCTATCTGCCTCATCCGGGAAGAGCGCAATGACGATACCAACATGGGCTAGTGAAGCAACGTCCTCTGCAACTAGACTGAAGAACAAAAGGACAGCAACTTGTCTGTTCCCCTTCCCCGATTCCCCAACACTGTTCCCTTCCCCCAATTCCCCAATAAAATCTTTAAAAAAAAAAGCCAATATGAAAATGGTAGAGAATTCCAACTAATTTCTAAGCCACTTCAAGAAAATGGAGAATGCAGCATGTCCTGAGATGGACAGTAATCCACATAAATGTGGATTGGCCCAGAGGGCAGGTTGGAGACCTCTTGTACACCTTCACCCAGTCCCCAGAGATTACTTTGCCCCCATCTGTATTTAAATTAAAGAAAAAATTTTTCAGTTACAATTGATATACAATATTATATTAGTTTCAGGTGTACAACACAGTGATTAGGCATTTCTTTTTAAAACCCCTTTATAGTGTCCTTATGCCATTTTCCTATATGTTTGAAAATCTCACTAAAGAGAGGATCTGAGAGCAGAGGCCTGGAGGAGATCAGAGGAGCCATGGGGGATATTTAAGGGGAAAGTCTCCCATGCAAAGATCACAGCAAATGATCTCTACACGCTCAGAGAATACACTTTCATGCTGTCTTGTGAGACTTAAATAAATAATGGCATATACCATGGTTTTCCCTGGCCTTGGCCAACATTTTAAAGTGGCAGCTCCACCTTGATGTCCTTTGGGTGCCTCACTATAAACAGCCCAAAAGCACACTTATTGTTCCTGTACTCCAAGCTTTCTTATTCATGTCACTTCAGGCTACTCAGTTGTCTATCATAATTTGAGTGTTACATTAGATTCCTCCTTTTCTATTACACTGAGGCTCCGTGGTAGATTAAAGATGGCCCCAAATAGTTCATCACTTTTTCTACTGAGAGGTGGAATTTATTTTCCCTCCCCATGACTCTGGGATGACCCTGATTGATTATCCAATAAAATATGGCAAAGTGATGATGTGTGACTTCTGAGGCTTTGCAGATTCTGCCTATGTCCCTTACAATGCTCTGTACTGAGACATTCCCTCTTGGAATGCAGTCACCATGCAGAGGGGAGCCCAAACCATATGAAGACCCAATGTGAGCACTCTAGCCAACAGTCCCAGCTGAGCTCACAGCTGGCATCCAGCATCTACTGCTATTTTGTGAGTGTGCCATCCTGGACATTGAGCTTTCAGAGGATTCCAGCCCCCACTACCTCTGAAATTGCACAAGGAACCCCAAGTGAGAACAACCCAGCTGATTCCATTTAACTCATAGAATGGTGAGAAATGAAAGAAATCATTACTTTAATATTTATTTAGATTTTTTTGGGGGGGGGGAATTGGGGAAGGGGAACATTGTGTTTTTCCAGGACCCATCAGCTCCAAGTCATTGTCCTTCAATCTTAGTTGTGGAGGGCACAAGCTCAGCTCTAAGTCCAGTCGCTGCTCTCAATCTAGTTGTGGGGGGCGGGCAGGAGAAGGGGGCATAGTCCACCATTACATATGGGTGTCAAACTGGTAACCTTGGTGCTAAGAGCACACGCTCTCACCAGCTCAGCAGCAGCTGAACTCGGGCGCAGCTCATTGGCCCATGTGGGAACTGAATCAGCAACGCTGTTGCTAAGAGCTTGAGCTCTTAACCAACTGAGCCACTCAGCTGGCCCCAAGAAGTCATTATTTTAAACTCCTATGATTAGGATGTTTGTTACACATTAGAAACATGAAACTGGCTTGTGAATTTTTACCTCCTAAACGTCTCTCCCTCCTGATTTTTTCTCTTTCCACCACAAGGGTCTTAGTTCAGACCCTCATCATTGTTTTTAAACAGGTAGTATACATTCCCATGGTTTGAAATTCATAAGGCAAAATTGGGTATCTTCTGAGATCTCCCTCTCTCCTTTGACTCCCACCATTTTTCTTTCTTATCGGCAATTACTATTTTTAGTGTTTTTTTTTTTGTGTCTCCTGGAGATATTTTGTGCATTCATAAGTAAATATGTATAAATGTTTTTCACTCTTTTACACAAGTGGTGGCTACCACACATTGAACTTTATCTTGCTTTTATTCATTTAATAATATTCCGGAAATCTTTCCATACAAATAAAGCCTTTATTATTTTTCACAGCATATTGAGATATTAGTCACACTCATCTATTTAAAGTTGTCACGTCCTGCGCGGCAAGGGCAAATGGGACTCGAGAGGGGCGATGCAGATTGAATAAGAACAAGAGACAAAAGTAAGATAAGAGCGAGACCAAGGGACTCAGCCAAAGAAGACTGAGCCCCGAATCGGGTCAACGCATGGCATTTATTGAAAATCTTCAAAGAAGTAAAACTGCTGTAAATTAGTAACCGTGTGTATTGTGTGCCTTAAGGCTGTTTTCCGTTAACCTATCCCATTGTATTCCAACAAATGCTATGCCTTCATACATCACTACACAGCCCCAGGACACTGAGTTACTGTGTCCTCCCAGGGGAGATAGCGGATATCATTCCATCAGGTCCCAGTCATACTGAGACAACCCCCGAGATAGCTTTATGGATATCATTCCACCGGGCCTCGGTCATACCGAGACACTCTCTCAAGACTAATAGGGTCAGGGGCTAATGCAGTGGGGGTGGTCTTGGAATCGGCTGTAAGGCAACATCTCCCTCTTTCTGTTGTTGTAGAAGGAGAAACACGGATTTTGCAGTTTCTTCATCTATGGCCCGCCGGAGGGTTTGTTGGCCACACCGGAGGACTAAACAAAACAGAAATAAAATAATGATTAGAAATGCAAAGGCACCAGCAAAACCTCCACCGAGGTTTTTTATCCAATCGAGTGGATTTAGAGTAGATAATCCTTCCGCAGCTGCGGATAGGGCGGGCATCCTCTCCACGGAGGAGCTGAAGATTAGCAGATGACATTTGGTCTACTTCTTGCTGTAATTGCTGGATATCCACAGAGAGGTTTGGCATATGACCCAAAAGATGAGCTCGTACCTCGGATCACGGGGTACGTGTCTGATTATAAGAAAAAGGAGTTATACAATAGGTGGAGATATTCCAATCACATTTTAAAGTAATAATAGTCCGGAGACTTTCTAACTGGTTTCCCAAATAAACCACAGTAGTTTCCAAATCAGCTAAACGAACACTAATTTTTTGATCAATTTTCAATTGTTGGTTCCAAGTTTTACTAGCATTTTCATGCTATTGTTGTACAAATTGAGTAGTTTGAACTGTCTGATGGAGAGCTACTCCAGAGACAGCAGCAGTGGTTGTGATTGCTATAATTCCTAAAATTGCTGCTATTAAAAGACCAATAAATCTTTTAGTTCAGTGTAAAATTTTATGAAGAATTTGAAGAATAATATGAATTGTTGGAGAGCCTTCCCAAACCCTAGAGGTTTGAACAGGAATCCACAATCCTTTTCTACGTCGTAAAATCATAATTTGATTTTGGGGATAGCTAAGGATTGAGGAATTAAGACAGGTAAATAAGCGACATAGAGGACATTCGACCAATTTCAAATTTTGATTAATGGTATATTTTCCTATTAAAAACACAAATGGATTTTTAAGACAAACCTGTAAATGAATTTGTCCAGTTTTTTCATATCGAAAGGTATAACCATTATCATTATTTTGAGTAAGGTTTCCTTTCCATAATTTATTAGATCCAATGCTTAAAGCAATTTTCCATAGAGTCCTTTGAAACGGACCTCTAATAGGTCTAATCATCCTTAATTGAGGTGGGGCTAAGACTCTTTCCTTCCAAAAAATAGAAATATTAAAAGGAGACTTAACAATTTTGGGTAAATTATTCCCAATAATTTGATCTTTTAATTGTCATGGTTCTGAGCATTCTTTAATATTACAGACTTGAAGAGCAGGACCAAAGGATCCCCAATCAATAATTGTTTCCAAGGTATTATTTATGATTATTCTATCCAATGTTGCACGACATTCTTCCCAATGAATTCTTGATTGATTTTTATCCCAATGATTAATAAGAGGGCAAGTAGGAATTGGAGGTGGGAAGCTATGAGTGCCAAATTGCTGAGTAACAAATCCTTTACTAGAAATCATACATAAATCTTTAAAGGTATTATTTTCTTTTCCACTTGGAATAGCCCAAGTTTGCTCTGAAAGAGAGAGACATGGTGGAACAGAGCCAATACATATAGGAGTTCAAAAAATTTAAAGTAAACATGGCTTTTGCTAATTGCACCTGAGGTGGTTCCTTTATGTCTCCCCCTTTCTGTTTTTGCAATTGTTTTTTTAAGGTTGAATTAGCACGTTCAACAATGGCCTGGCCTTGAGGGTTGTAAGGAATGCCAGTATTATGGGTAATTTGCCAGGTTGCGCAAAAGTTGGCAAACTTAGCGCTAGTATAAGCTGGTCCATTGTCCGTTTTAACTTTTCTTGGAAGGCCCATAATAGAAAAACAAATCAAGAGATGACGACAGGAATGAGCTGCAGTTTCACCAGTTTGAGCAGTGGCTACTAAAAACCCCGAGGCAGTATCAACAGAAACATGTACAAATGATAATTTTCCTAAAGAAGAGATGTGAGTCACATCCATCTGCCACAGATCATTAGGAGCTAAGCCCCGAGGGTTGGTTCCCTCCGGACATTCTTGTGGAGCATTAAGAATTTGGCAGGTAGGACAAGTTTGAACTATACACCTAGCTTGTTTATGAATAATGGGAAATTTGGATCGTAAACCTCCAACATTGATATGGGTTAAAGAGTGAAAGTGGGTTGTCTCATCAATCTGAGCATTTCCCACTAAAGAGTCTGCAATAGCATTTCCACACGTCAATGGACCTGGGAGAGTCGTATGAGCGCGAATATGAGTAATAAAAAATGGGTGTTGACGATTTCTTGCAACCCGCTGAAGTTGATGAAACAAAATCTGAAGAGACTGATTGGAATTAAATGAGAGAGACACTGCCTCAATGTTTTGAGCTGTGTGAACAACATAAGCCGAATCAGAAACAATATTTGGAGGTTCAGAATAGGTCTGCAAAGCAGTTAAAACAGCCACAAGTTCAGCCTTTTGTGCCGAATTACAGTTAGTGTGAACAAGTTGACATTTTTTTTCCACTAACAATGGCAGCTTTTCCATTATTAGATCCATCAGTAAAGATGGTAATTTCTTGGGGAATCGGCTCCTGTTGGAGTTTTTTTGGGCAAAATCCAATTAGTCTTTTGCAAAAACTGAAATAATTTATTCTTTGGGTAATGATTATCAATGATTCCATAAAAATTTCCTATTGCAATTTGCCAAGATTCATTATGAATGTTTAGATGACAAATTTCTTGTTTCTTAAAAGGAACTACAATTTGATTAGGTTCCTGCCCACTAAGGTGTAAGACTCGAGTGCGGGCTTTGGATATTATTTAGAGATTAATTCTACATAAGTTGGAAGTGTTTTGGCAAAATTATTAGGTAAAAAAAAGCCATTCAACCAGTTTTTTTTTTGTTGTTGTTGAATCATAACCGCTGTTGGAGAATGCGGTGTAGAGAAAACTAGAACCTGTACAGGTTGATCAGGATCTATACGTTGAATCTGAGCTTTTTGTATCTTTTGTTCTACTAATTCTAGTTCCTTAATTGCCGGTGGAGTCAGTTTACGAGGGCTGTTTCATTGTGATGGTCCTCGCAAGAGGCTAAACAGATTGCTAAGAGCATAAGTAGGAATGCCCAAAGTAGGACGTAGCCAATTAATATCTCCTAATAATTTCTGTAAATCATTTAAAGTAGAAATCTGATCTTTTCTAATCTGAACCTTTTGTGGTCTAATAGTCTGTCGATCAACAATTGTTCCTAGGTATTTAACTGGAGTGGTTGTTTGAATTTTATCGGGGGCTATACATAGCCCTGCCTTGTCCAGGTGAAGTTTAAGTGATGTTTTTTAATAGTATCCTGTAAACGAGCTATGAATTCTGAATAAGGCTCCTGAGGTCCTTGAAATATATTTTGAAAGGAAGTTGGAACTTTTCCTTCCATTTCTATTTTTTCCCAAGCCATCAAACAAATTCTTTTGAGCTGATCTTGTGCCTGACGGTTCATCATAATCTGATTTTCAGTATTTATCCACTCTCCATCACCTAATAATTGATCTTTATTAATATTTATCTCACCAGCTTGATTTTGCCTGCTTTGAATTTTTGCACCATCAATCCACCAAGATTTAAATTGCAGAAATTGAGCTGGAGAAAGACAGGCTTTAGCCAAAGCATTCCAGTCTGTTGGAATCATTTTGTTTCCGTCAGCAATACCTCGGATTAATCCCATGGTATAGGGAGAAGTCGGACCAAATTGAGTAACTGCCTGTTTGAGTTCCTTAAGGATTTTAAAAGGAAAAGGTTGGTGTTCTAATACCTGCAAACCATTGGGGTGTTCATCATTGGGTGCAATACGCTCCCGAATTATGACTGGAAAATTTAAAGCATCCAAATCTCCTTCTAACCTAGCCTGCTGAATTCCTTTTTCTACAGCTGACAATGATGAATGTGGACCTCGGGCATAAGGTGGAGGTGCCGATACAACAGAAGCAACTGGTTGTTTTTAGTTTTGATGGGTTTTTAGATAACCCCCAATCCTTCATTCTAGTTATTGGAGGAGGGGGCAAACGATCAGGTGTTAACAGATCGTCTTTTAAAGAAGGATATAATGCTTTTGGAATTATTGTAGGTGTTTCTACAGACTCCTCTTTTCTCTCCTCCTCCTCTGATAATTCAATGAGACTTTTGCAATCCTGATTTTTATCTTCCTCTTTATCTTCCGTGTCAGTGTGTAAAGGTTCTAAAACTGACCGGACCTGTCTCCAAGTTTCCCAAATTGTAGCTGGTATCTCTTTTCCCTGAAGTTGTTTTTCTGAAAGATCTTTACCTACTATATCCCACTGATCTAAATCTACAGTTCCTAAATCTGGAAACCAAGTACAATGGGTCTCAATAACCTTTAAAATTTCCTCTAATTTCTTCTCTGAGACTTTTACCCCTCCCTTCTTCGAAAGCTGCTTAAGGAGGCAAATATATGGTCTATATCGACTCTCAGAATTTCCCATGTTAGTTTTTAAGAAAAGAAAATAGAACTTTCACTCAATTATTCACTCAGATGCTCGTCTGGCCGCGTCCCTCGCGGGACTAAGTCTGTCTTGGCTAAGGCGCTTCGGTATAAACCCCCGAACTGGTGAACGAGTCAGTCGCCGTTATGCCTTATGACAGATTACGGAACCGCAGATTGGAGCCCATTCAAGTTCCGCGACTAAAAGTCTTGAAACTATAATCAATCACTCACACATTCACACTCTTTCACACAAAGTTTGTTAGGTTATTCTCCGGATGCCCCGGTATAATTCCTCAGGACTTTTCCCTACTTCTCACCAAGTAGAGTGCTGGCCTGTCCTGGGGTCTGCGCCATGAAATTCATCAAGATTCAGAGTCTTCCTTCCCTTCTTCGAGATGCCCCACGTTTGGGCGCCAGTTGTCACGTCCTGCGCGGCAAGGGCAAATGGGACTCGAGAGGGGCGATGCAGATTGAATAAGAACAAGAGACAAAAGTAAGATAAGAGCGAGACCAAGGGACTCAGCCAAAGAAGACTGAGCCCCGAATCGGGTCAACGCATGGCATTTATTGAAAATCTTCAAAGAAGTAAAACTGCTGTAAATTAGTAACCGTGTGTATTGTGTGCCTTAAGGCTGTTTTCCGTTAACCTATCCCATTGTATTCCAACAAATGCTATGCCTTCATACATCACTACACAGCCCCAGGACACTGAGTTACTGTGTCCTCCCAGGGGAGATAGCTGATATCATTCCATCAGGTCCCAGTCATACTGAGACAACCCCCGAGATAGCTTTATGGATATCATTCCACCGGGCCTCGGTCATACCGAGACACTCTCTCAAGACTAATAGGGTCAGGGGCTAATGCAGTGGGGGTGGTCTTGGAATCGGCTGTAAGGCAACATAAAGTGAGACCCATTTAGAGTATAGAGACTTTCTGGGGCTGACAAAATGACTTTTCAAGTTAATAACCTCAGTAGATAAGCTGGGATAGTGTCTCTGTTGTTCTAGAACTACAAAAGATCTAGCTCATGAAAGAATAAAAACATAGAGATGAGGACCTTGATGGAAAAGATAAGGGACCTGGTAGAAAGACCTAGAAGATATCATGGGCAAATAATGGGGACTCTAGATGGAGAAACAGGAAGAGAGGGAGAAACTAATGATGAAGGCAATTGCTGAGGAAATAGAGACAGGGCTCACGGAGTTCCTGGAAGGAGAAATGTATTAATCTATTTGGTCACAAATGTATGCATGTGTTTTATGAGTGTGTGAAGATAAGTGTTGTATCGGTGATATCAACCTTGTTAATTATAGCTTCATGGTCAATCACTTACCTGCTTCACCAGTCATTTTTCTGATGTTAAATATGTTAATATTTTCCCCAAATGACTACAAATTTATCTATATTCCTGGTAATTCAACCAGTTTTGAGCTAGATTATTTCCAAAGATTCATGGTCATTTAAAATAGTGGTAGATTTTAACTTCCATCAACATAAAATATCCCTCTGCAGAATAGATAAGGTTATAGGGGCAATCAGTTTGAAACCTTGTAGAGCTCTTCATACCCCAGACAAGTGCCTTTCCAGGAAACCTGCCCCTTGACACATCTCCATCAGTTTGTCTCCCTCACCAACCCCTGACATAGGGCTTTACAATTTTAAAAGAATCCTTGCAAAGTCATTGGGCATAGAACAGTGACTTGCATTTAAATTCGCATCTCCTTAATCACCTAGGTTCCATCTACGTATCTCCTGCAAGGCCACATTTGAATCATTTCTTCTAAGCATTTTTACATTTGGCAGCTAATTTCAGACCATTTTCTTACCACATGATCATTCTGTATTAGTCCATTCAGCATTTATTGGGAACCCTCTCTGCTCTGGATTCTATGGGCCAGACCCAGCCTGGCAGCACAGAACTGCTCCCTTGTGCTCCCATGTCATGGGAGAAAAATGCTGGAGAGTTCAGCACAGATGGGGCCCAATACCAGACTTCCTGGTGGAGGCGACCCTTCCAGAGTGGAGCATTTCCAAGGACAGGCTCCAAGGTGACTGGAATCTCCTGATCTCCCTGGGAAAAACTCCTACTGAGAAGTGGCCAGGTGTAGAATCCTCAAATTTGGATTTTTGGTTAGGCAGCTTTCCACCTTGGATTTCTGGTTGTGTGGACTCAAGGTGCAGTAGGCAAAGGGTGATCCCTCCTCACTCACTCTGAGCCGAGTAGAGTGAGCTCTCCCTGTGTGCAGGACACAAGCCACCATCAAATTACAAACCCTGACCATTAAGTTTGCAAATTCATCCTAGAAAAAGTGCTACATACCTTTTGCTGAATATCACTATGGTCACTTTTGAAGTACTCTCCTTGGGAAGCTAGCACCTAGTCCATACTTCAAAGCAATTTTGGAACTCTTTTTTCTAGATGTCCTGGATTCCGTTGATGTCCTGAATTCATCAAAATGTCTTCTTTGACTATTTCCTTTATCTTCAGGTAAAGAAAAAAATCATTGGGGGCCAGATCAAGTGAGGAGGGAGGGTGTTTCAATACAGTTATTTGTTTGCTGGCTAAAAACTCCCTCACAGTCAGTGCCATGTGAGTGGTTAACTGTTTGTCCAGTTGGTACAAATTAATAATTCCTCTGATATCAGCAACGGTTAGCAACATTGTTGCAACAAGTTACAAACTTGTTAGAACTTGTATGTACATCTTCTCCAACTAGAGGGCTTCTTTCCACATATTCCATGCCACATCTCAGAACACCTGGGCATGGCTCTGAGTTGGAGTGAGGCTTAATTTTTTTCCTTTCATAGATCCTAGTTCCAGCCTGGACTTGGCCACACACTTGGTGTCCCTGAAGAATTCCTCACAGGATGACTGCTTCATTCCCATCCCCTGAAGGAGTGAGGTTAACATCTCATGTGTCAACATCTCTACTCTGGAAGTCAGGGGATTGGTACTTGCCTGTGCAGTAGGAAATGGGACCTGAACAACACCCTTCACCTATGGGGGTGGGGGGGACTGAGGACCAGAGAGGTGGGCCTAAGTGTCCTTAGGCCACACAGCATGGTAAGAACTCACTGATTAGTAGGTCCTCAATTGTGTCCAAATTCTTCTGATTCTTCCCCAGACCTTCTCCTATTTCCCCCATCATCCCTCCAGTGCTCAAGTAAAAGATAAATTTAAAAAGGCTATTCTCCAACATTTCTTAATTGAACAAAGAATGGCTATTATGTAACAGGAACTGTTTGGTGGTGGTGAAAACCACTACCCTCATGAGCTGACATTTTTTTGTGTGCTTGGGGGTGGGGGTAGGTGGGTTTATTAGACACATCTTGTAAAACTAAATAGTTTTTATGTCAAATGTTATCAGTCAGGATGGACTAGGTTTTACCTAAGTAACAAACAAGCCCCATTCAGTGGTTTGAGTCTATTTACAGTTGACTTCCTGTCCACACTGGGGTTGGCAGTTGAATGAGTGGGGAAGGGGCTGCTGTCCATCTCATCATAACCACTCTGGATGGAGAAGCCACCATTTTGAATGTTGCTGGTCCCCAGACTCCCACCGGAGCTTTCGTTTTTTTTTTTTTTTAAAGATTTTATTGGGGAATTGGCGGAGGGGAACAGCGTTGGGGAATCCGGGAAGGGGAACAGACAAGTTGCTGTCTTTTTGTTCTTCAGTCTAGTTGTGGAGGATGTTGCTTCACTGTTGGTATCGTCATTGCGCTCTTCCCGGATGAGGCGGATCGGTCGCCTGCCTCTGGATGTCACTCACCGCGGCTATTGGCACCTCACGCTGGCTGCGGGCCACTCACTGTAGCCTATGGCAGCCCACTGCAGCAGGGGCTGCAGCCCACACCATCACCGGGGCTCGCACAGCCCAGCTCCAGGTGGAGCTGTTGTTAGCTGTAGAGGGCAGTGTCACTGGCCCTCAAACGTGGGATCCGAACCGGGGCCGCTGGCATCCCAAAACAAGCGCTTAACCAATGCGCCACTCGGCCGGCCCCCACCAGAGCTTTCTTGTCTCAACTCCCTCTTCACCCCCTGCAGCAGGTATCACCTACAGTCTGGATGGGTTTCTCTCCATGAGATCAGCAACCACTCACCTCAGTTGTTTGGGGGAGCAGGTGACACGTTCAAGTGTGGGCAGTTGAGATGATGATCGTCTCCAAGGGAATTTAGGTTCCCTGGGAATTCCACTGAGAATTTGAAGAAGGTAAAAAAGGAGCATGGTGGGCTGGGGATGATGTAGTTCTGACATGAGGGCAAGCAGGATTACTGGGTCAAGAGGACATGTTAGGGGCCACCCGAGTGGTGCGCTGGTTAAGCGCTGGAGCCAGTGGCCCCGGTTCGGTCCCCCCCCCCCAAAAAAAGAGGACATGTTATATCCTCTTCAGAAAAGTCGTGACGCATGTTTGCAACAGATGGCACTAGTTCATTTTTTAAAGTACTAGAGTCATTTGCATATATCTATGTTATTGCTATGTCATTTGACAGCTGACAGTTCTAGCTTCATTCTAAAAAAAACCTGAGAGATTTGGTTGAGTTTTGGAGATTTTACAAGTTGAAGATGGAAGACCACACTGTGTATTTTTGCCATATTTTACTGTTTTACTTCCATAAAGGGAAGAACACGCATCAAGCTTGTGAAAAGTTGCATAAAATTTATGGTAACAATGCTCTACAAGAGCGTCTGTGCCAATGATGGTTCACAAAATTCCGTGCTGGTGATTTTGAGTTCAATGACGCTCTGAGGTCAGGGATGCCCACCGAAGTCGATGTCGACAAAATAAAGGCATTGATCGAATCAAACCCACGTTACATGACATGAGAGATTGCAGAAACATTGAACATCCATCATTCAAATGTTCACAACCACCTGAAGAAGCTGGGGTATGTAAGCAAGTTTGATATTTGGGTTCTGCATGAACTCAGAGGTTCATTTGACAGCGCATATAAACATCTGCAATATGCTTATTAAACGTGAGGAAAATGATCCTTTTTTGAAGCGACTGATAACTAGTGATGAAAAGTGGATTGTTTACAATAATGTGGTGTGCAAACAGTCTTGGTCCTGATGTGATGATTTGCCTCAAGCGACATCAAAAGCAGGCATTCATCAGAGGAAGTTATGGTTTCAGTGTGGTGCGATTTTTAAGGTGAAGTGTTTTTTCAAGCTACCAAGGAACCAAACAATAAATTTTAATGTGTAGTGTTGGCAATTCGGCAGTTTGAATGAATCCATCATCCAGAAACGTCCAGAGTTTGTTAACTGTAAAGGAGTTGTGTTCCATTGCGACGTGAGACCACATGTTTGATCACCTGTCAAAATTATTGAAGCTTGGATGGGATGTGTGGCCACACCCACCATACTTGCCTGACCTTGTGCCCTCAGACTTTCACTTGTTTCGCTCTCTTCAAAACTCCTTATGTGGTATAAGTTCAATTCAGATGAGGCTGTAAATCAGCACCTTGTTCAGTTTTTTTTGTAAATAATGACAGATCCTTCTATGAAAGAGGAATTATGAAGCTCACTGAAAGATGGTTATTGAACAAAATGGGCAATATATCATTGATCTTTGTTCTTTATATAAATGACCTTTGAAAAATATAGACAAAATACTATATGACTTTTCTGAAGACCCAATAAAAATAGGATATAAAACCTGAAAGTGGGGCCGGCCGAGTGGCGCAGTGGTTAAGCACTGGCTTGGGAAGCCAGCGGCCCCAGTTCAGTCCCACATATGAAGGCCAGTGACACTGCCCTCAAAAAAAAAAAACAAAAAACCTGAAAGTGAGGGATCCTAATAACCATAAATTGCTCTGTCATTTTAGACCTCATACAAGACTTAATATGAAGAGTGTGAATAATTCTTGGGTAATGTTATATACAGAAGGCACACTGTTTGATGGCCAATTGGCAAACTTCATTCATTTAACCTGTAAATTTGCATTTTTATGTTCAGGGTGTTTATAGGGGAAAAATGCAGCATCATTTTTCTTGTTCTCTTATGAAGACCCTGAAATTTAAGCTAAGCCTGGAGCAGTCGAAATGGGTTTCAAGTCTGCCAAATGAAATTATGGCAAGAAATGTCAACCTTAGGTGTGACAACAGGTTCCTGAAAACCAAACTGAAGCAGGAACTACATGACACCCATGTGCTTCCTCCACTTGTGTAGCCAGAGCTGCAGCTTAATGGAACAGGTATTGTGAATATGCTAACTATACTCCTGTTTGAAGAGGTATGTAAGCTTATGCAAAAAGGATTAACACAGCAGGCTTGAAGCTGCACATTTCATTCATTCTTTTTTTTTTTAAGGATTTTATTGGGGAACTGGGGGAGGGACAGCATTGGGGAATCGAGGAAGGGCAACAGACAAGTTCCTGTTCTTTTGTTCTTCAGTCTAGTTGTGGCGGACTCCGCTTCACTGGCCCATGTTAGCATCATCACTGCGCTCTTCCTGGGTGAGGCAGATCAGTCACTAGCCTCTTGACAGCCGCTCACGGCGGCTCTTGGCAGCTCATGCTGGTTGACAGCCACTCACTGTAGCCTATGGTAGCTCACTGCAGCCCACACCATTGCTGGCCACTCACAGCAGCCCAGCTCCAGCCGTTGTTCACCATCTTAGCTATAGAGGCAACCAGGAGGAACCGTTGTTCACCACCTTAGCTATAGAGGCAACCAGGTGGAACTGTTGTTCACCTTAGCTATAGAGGGCAGTGTCAGTGGCCCTCATATGTGGGATCCGAACCGGGGCCCTGCTGTTCAGAGCTGGTGTCCCAAGCCAACTCCTAACCAATGCGCCACTTGGCTGGTCCTCATTCATTCATTCTTCAGCTAAGACAGCAGACAACTTAATTTACGAGTTACATTCAGCCACAACTGAGAACAGAACTTGTCCATAATGTCACAGATCCAGAGCAAAGAACTGTTTTTGTGTGAATAAGGTGGATCTCTCAAAAGTGGTGGTGGGGAATAGATGGCAATGTATGTTTTAGATCCATTGAGGAGTTCTAGACAGCAGGCATGCAGTCCAACAATTTTTATCAGTGTCCCTGGCCTCTGGCTTTCCTCATTTCTGCTCCTGTGGCTTCCAAAGGTGCACAAGGCAGTGGTTTATGCCCCATCTTTCTTCTCTTGCGCTTCAGCCTGCACATTGGCATCTCCTCCATTTGGCTGTCATGACATTAAGGTTTTTAAGATGACTCTAAGGTTGAAAGCTGAGGCTTCACATTTTAGAAAGTCCTGTTTGCAAAGTTGGCCCCTGGTTGGCATCTGTGAACTTGGCTTTTTACAGTGTTGTCTGTACCCTAGTTGATGTCTCATTGAGTCTAGACTGCTTGTGCAAACAATGTGATTTAAATTGAGCACCTGATTTCTAGGAGTCTGGACTTTGATACATGCTGGGCAGACAATGCCTGCTTACCTTGTCCCCAGTGCTTTGTGAGACCCCCTCAGAGGAGCAAGAGCACTGGAATCCTGCACATGGATTCTCCCAGATTTCACCTGTCTTTTCCCTTATGAACCAACTGTTTATCCTTCATACATCATTGCAATAAATCATAGCCATGAGTACAATTACATGCTGAGTCCCGGGAAATCTTCTGGAAAATCTCTGGATGTGGGGGTGGTCTTGTAGGACCCCAATTGTTCCACTGCTAATTGTATCAAAATATACTTAGGATTATTTTGATATCTTTATTTTTTTAAATTTATTATTAATTTTTAGAGGGCAGTGTTATGGCCCTCATATGTGGGATCCGAACCCGGGCCACTGGTGTCCCAAGCCAGCTCTTAACCACTGCACCATTCGGCTGGCCCTTGATATCTTTATTTAAAAAAGGTGGGGGGAAGATGGATTTTGTTTTTTTGTTACAAGCAGCCCTTCGATCACACGTAATGAGTATGGTATCTGCTTAGGGTATCCTTTTTTAAAAGACTTTTTTATTGGGGCATTTGGAGAGGGGAACAGTATTTGGGAAGGGGAACAGCCAAGTTGTCCTTTGTGTTCTTAAGTCTAGTTGTGGAGGATACTGCTTCACTGGTCCATGTTGGTATTAGATCATTGTGCTCTTCCCAGCTGAGGCAGTCGGTTACCAGCCATTGGACAGCCGCTGGCAGCTTTTGCCAGCTCCCAGCAGCCCACTGCAGTATATGGCATTGCCGGCTACTCATGGCAGCCCAGCTCCAGGTTGAGCTGTTGTTCACAGTCTTAGCTGTAGAGGGCGCAGCTGACTGGCACATGTGGGAATTGAACTCGCAGCCCTGTTGTTCAGAGCTTGCGCTCTTACCAACTGAGCCACTCGGCTGGCCCTAGGAACTTTTTTATTTTTTTTATTTTTTTATCTCTTGTTTTTTGTTGTTGTTGGTTTTTTTGTTTTTTATTTAGAGGGCAATGTCACTGGCCCTCATATGTGGGATCTGAACCGGGGCTGCTGGTGTCCCAAGCCAGCTCTTAACCACCGCACCACTTGGCTGGCCCGGAACTTTTTTATTTTTTTTTGAGGGCAGTGTCACTGGTCATCATATGTGGGACCAAACCGGGGCCGCTGGCTTCCCAAGCCAGTGCTTAACCGCAGCACCACTCGGCCGGCCCGCTAGGTTTTTGTGTTTTTTTCAAATTTTTTATTGGGGAGTTTGGGAAGGAGAACAGCGTTGGGGAACCAGAGAAGGGGAATAGACAAGTTGCTGTCCTTTTGTTCTTCAGTCTAGTTGTGGAGGATGTTGCTTCACTGGCCCATGTTGGTATCATCATTGTGCTCTTCCCGGGTGAGGCAGATCGGTCGACAGCCTCTGGAAGGCCGCTCACAGTGGCTCTTGGCAGCTCACACCAGCTGCCGGCCACTCATTGTAGCCTCTGGCAGCCCACTGCAGCAGGGGCTTCAGCTATGCTGTCCGGGGGACTCACAACATCCCAGCTTCATGTGGAACTGTTGTTCACCATCTTAGCTGCAGAGGGCAGTATCACTGGCCCTCATATGTGGGATCCGAACTGGGGCTGCCCCTAGGAACTTTTTAAGTAAGCCACAAATTGAAGTGAAACCAACAAAAAAGAAACGGGTATATAAAAGACAATTTAATTACGTCTAAAAATATTAAAAATTACAGATATATAGTGTCCTCAAACTATGCAAATGTCAGCATGACCAGGTGAACTCTCTGAAGATGGGCCCAATACCTCCTTTCAGGTGGTTCGTATACACATTTTCATTTAAAATCACTGGCCTCTGGGGCCGGCCGAGTGGCTCTATTGGTTAAAAGTGCAGACTCTGAGCAACAGTGTTGTCAGTTGATCTACCCCATGTGCCAGTGAGCTGCTGCTGAACTGCCAACAGGTGGCAGGATGGCTCAGCTGGTGAGAGCACATGTTCCTAACAAGGTTGCTGGCTCGACTCCCACATGGAATGGTGGTCTAGAGCCCCTGCAAGATTGAACACGGCACCTTGAGCTGAGTGGCTGCAAGCTACAGATGGGCAGCCAGATGGCGACTGGACTTGGAACTGAGCTAGCTGCGCCCTCCACAACTAAGACTGAAGGACAACAACTTGGCTGTTTCCCTTCCCCGATTCCCCGATAAAAATCTTTTTTTTTTTTTAAGCTGAGCCATCCTGCCACCTGTTGGCAGCTTAGTGGCAGCTCAGCTCAAGCTGGGCATCGAACTGCTGTTGCTCAAAGCTCAGCTCACACTGTTGAGTGAGCTCTTAACCAACCAAGCTACTCAGCCAGCCGTCCCAATAAAATCTTTACAAAAACCCCAAAACATATATATATATAAAACAAAACATATATATATATATATATATATATATATATATATATATATATATATATATATATATATATATATATATATAAAACCACTGGCCTCTGGGTATGAGAATCATTTGTTGTGGAAATGTCTCAGGTTTCTGATTTGGGAATGGGAAGATTCCTCTCAGAGCAGGGCCTGGTTCACTCACTGCATATGCAGATACTGTCCTTCCATTCCCTGAAGAAGTATCCTTCTCCTTGTGTGTAATCCCCACTGGGTGTTGTCTCCAGCATATAAAAACCAAGCCCCTGTGTGGAGCCCCCATTTTGGAGAGGAGGGATATGAGGATACTGCGGTATCATACACATCATCCATCCCAGAGCCTCCAGTAGCACCTTCAGTGAATGAGGCTACTTTCAGGACTTGCTAAATGGAACTTACTCTCAGATGTCTGGTCAACAAGAATTGTCAAACATTATTTACTTTACTGAAATCTATTGGGCAGATCCTTCCTCCCAGGCTCCAGCATCTTCTGAAAGCTGCACAAGTTTTGGTCCCAGCAGCAGGACCAACTGTCTCTCTCCCCAGGAAGCAAAATGCCCAACTGCTCTTCTCGGGTCACCCATCTCAACTTCATGGTCACACGTGAATCATGAGGGCTCTTTCCTAAAAGGTTTTATGAAAGTTTTCAGGTAACTGCCAGAGGGACCTTAGGGAAATACATTCAGTACTTGGTGGCTATGCAAATTCACACACCTGTTTTGCCCCTTGAGAGGATTGTCCCAGGATACCAGCCCCTCTCCAGTCCCCGAGAGACTCTCTAATGATAAAGCTTCTGGAAAATCAAGTCTTAAAGAATACCCAACCCCTTCAATTCCAAGGACTTCTAAGAAGCCAAGGAACCTTTCTGCCCTACTGGAATAAACTCTAATTGGCCAAAAAGAAGAGTCTGACATCTTCTCACTCTTGCTGTTTTAATTGCCAGTTTACTTTTACAGCAACACTGAATCAAAGGAGGAAAATTACACAAATAAATGAGTGATGTCATCACGTACTGTCGTTTTGCTCATCTATAGGTACACATTTGAAATTTGTTACTCAAATAAGAAGTGTACTACTAGGGGAAGAAATATTACAGAAAGCTTAATATAGAAAGCAGCTGTCTCCAGCCCCACCCCACCCTACAGTCATACATCCCACCAACCACTTTTAACCATTTCTATTCCAGTTCCACTTGAGGCTACCTCTAAAATTCTGATCTTTCATGGCCTATTGCCTTTACTGACTTCCGTTTATAAGGAATTAAGATTTGACTTCCATCTCTGCTCCTCTATTTGTTTCCAGCTTTTGTTACATTACTGTTTGGGTCTCTAATTTTTGTCTCCTACATAACCTAATGCATTATATTGAAGAGCTCCCTTCCTAAAATGAGGATACAGGGATAATTTTCCCCAGCCATTTTGCCATTATGAAATCCTGTTACAGCTCTGAATTTCTTCCTAAAAACTCAAAAACCAATACCTCCTGTTTCTATGATATCTATGGGAATAGTCTTTAGTTAAGGGCCAAGCAAAACAATCAGATTATATTTCTCCCTATTTTATTAAAATCTCATGAGTCCTCTGCCTTTTCTAGGAAAAATTATTAACATCAGAATCAAATGAATACTCCTTTCTAAAGTTTGGTTCACAATTGGATTACAATTGTCTTGTACAATATTTATATTTTCTTAAAGAATTTGTTTACCCTAAAGTCTGATTACCGTTTTTCTTTCTCTTTTTTTTTAGTTAGAAAGCACATGGAAGTCTCCAAAGTGGCTGGCTTAATGGCACACTTCACTTTAGGGGGAAAAGGTAAAGAGCCTTTAAGGATAAAGGTCCTTAAAATGTAAATATTTTCTGGGGGCATAATACACCAGATTCCCTCATTCTCAGACTTTTTTTTTTTTTACTTAACTCATTCCCTATTTTATTTTGCACACCCACAGCCAGATACTTAATTCAAAACAAGAAAGAAAAAAAAGATGATGGAGGACATCTGAAGTTTCGTGAACAGACCTTCAATTAACCTTGTTTTCCTGCAGGTCTGCAATGCTATCACGGGCTGTGACATACACTGCTGCAGCCCTTTTCATGTTCCTGGCTTCAGTCTTTCCTACTCTGCATCTCCTGTTGACACTCTCCCACCTGCTTTCACCTTGCTAAAATTTGCAGTAATGGCCTCTCCCACTTTCTTCACCATTGTTTATGTACACTTTGGCCTTTTTTTCTGAACATTCTACTGAGCTGACCTTCTTAACCAAACATCTGTGCACATGTTATGTGGTTGTAATATTTTGTGTATATATGATTGTGGAGACTGTTGCTCATTTCATCTGATATTTTCCACATTGCTATGCACCCAGTTCTGAATACAGTCAATCTACTAAGCGACAAAATTAGAGTTCCTGAAATACTCAATCTACTTTTAATTCCAATAAAACCATTTCAGAAGATTTTTCTCCTCAGTCCTTCATGCTCTTTTTTTTGAGGGCAGTGTCACTCGCCCTCGTAAGTGGTACCTGAACTGGGGCCGCTGTCTTCCCAGGCGAGCGCTTAACCGCGGCGCCACTTGGCTGGCCCAGTCCTTCATGTTCTTAATTGCTGGTTTATATTGAACATGGCTAGCTTCATATTTCATCATTCAACACTAATTTTCTCATGCAATAGTTTTTTCTTAGATTGTGTTCAAGGCTCTGTATCAAGAATATCTTCCAGACTCTCATCATTTCCAGGAATGTGTTAAAAGGATAACATCTGCTTATGTTTAGCTGGTTTTCAGTAAAATGATACTCTGAGGGATACAGCTCCATTCTGAATTTCCTAACTCCTGCTAAGAGCTCTGACTGAAAGTTTTCCATCCGTGTTCATGTTGATACCTTCTCACCGAAATGCAGAAGTAAACACATTTTAATGTACATACAAATAGCATGGGCTGGTTTTGGAAATGACAGTCTCCTGGGTTTGCCTGTTAAAGAGATTCTGACGTAGTAGCTCTAGGTAAGCCTGGTAATATGCAGTTTCAATACATACTCCAAGCAATTCTTTTTTTTTTTTTTTAAGGGCAGAGCCACTGGCCCTCATATGTGGGACCGAACCAGGGCCGCTGGCTTCCCATGCCAGCACTTAACCACTGCACCACTCGGCCGGCCCACTCCAAGCAATTCTGATGCACATGGTTGTCTGATGTCTAGAACAAAATTTCTGACAGCTTTCTCATCTTAGTTATTTATATGATTTCTCTCCCATGAGGTTTCTCATGTTGAATAAGGGATTTATTATAACTGAAAGCTTCCTCACATTTATTTTCTCTCCAGTAATATTTCTATGATACAAAGTAAGGCCACTCTGCTAGTTAAAGGCCTTTTCACAATTACATTCATAGGGTTTATCACCATGTGTGTTCTCTCATGTTATCTAAGAGCTGACCAATCACTGAAGGCTTTCTCAGTCAATACATTCATAGAGCTTTTCTCCAGTATGTGTTCTCTGATGTTCAATAAAGTGTCACCTCTGGCTGAAGGCTTTAGCTTCCATTGATAGGGCTCCCCTCACAGTGTGTGTCCTCTGATGAATAATGAGGCGAGATCTCCATTTGAAAGATTTCCTACAATGACTGCAGTATTTCTTCTCCCAGTATGGGTTCACTGATGCACCACTACCTATGATTGTTGCCAAAAAGATTTCCCACAGTCATTACACTCATAGGGTTTCTCTGCAGTATGAATCCTGTGATGTGCAACAAAGCCAGAATTATGGCTGAAGGACTTTCCATAATGAGCAGACTCACCATGTTTTTCTCCAGTATAAATTATCTGAAGCCTGCTAAACTACTTTGCTGATAAGGGCTATTTAATTAATTAATTAATTAATTAATTTAGCTGAGCCATCCTGCTACGTGTTGGTAGCTCAGCAGCTGCTCAGCTAGGGCTGGGCATCGAACTGCTGTTGCTCAGAGCTCAGCTCACACTTTTGAGTGAGCTCTTAACCAACTGTGCCATTTGGCTGGCCCATGATAAAGGCCTTTTAATAATGATTACTTTCATAGGGTTTCTTGCCAGTGTGTATTTTCTCATATTTTCTAAGAGCTGACTGATCACAGAAAACTTTCCTACAGTCAATAACATTTAGAGGGCTTTTTTGCAGTGTTTTCTCTGATGTATAATGAGGACAGATTTATAACTAAAACCTTTTCCACAATGACTGCATTCATAAGGTTTTGCTCCAGTATGGGTTCGCTGATGCACAACAAGTTGTGATCGCTGCCGAAAAGATTTCCCACAGTTGTCACATTTATAGGGCTTCTCTCCAGTGTGTATTCTCTTGTGTTTTGTAAGAGATGACCCACTACTGAAGGCTTTCCCACAGTCAATACATATATAGGGCTTTTCTCCAATATGTGTTCTCTGATGTTCAGTAAGATGTGACTTCTGCTTGAAGGCTTTAGTACACATATCACATTGATAGGGCCTCTCTCCAGTGTGTGTCCTCTGATGAATAATGAGGGGAGATCTCCATTTGAAAGATGTTTCACAATGACTGCATTCATAAGTTTTCTTCACAGTATGGGTTCACTCATGCACTACAAGCTGTGATTGCTGCCAAAAAGACTTCTGACTGTCATTATATGCATAGGGTTTCTCTCTAGTGTGTGTTCTCCTGTGTTTTCTAAGAGATGACTGACGATGAAAGGCTTTCCCACAATCAATACATTCATAGGGTTTCTCTCCAGTATGTATGTGTTTTCTTGTGTTTTTAAGAGTTGACTGACTACTGAAGGCTTTTCCACAATCAATACATTCATAGGGTTTTTCTCCGGTATGTGTTCTCTGATGTTCAGTAAGGTGTGATTTCTGCTTGAAGGCTTTAGCACACATGTCACACTGATAGGGCTTCTCTCTAGTGTGTGTCCTCTGATGAATAATGAGGAGAGATCTCCATTTGAAAGGTTTTCCACAATGACTACATTCATAAGTTTTCTTTTCCCCAGTATGGGTTTGCTGATGCACAACAAGTTGTGATCGCAGCTGAAAAGACTTCTCACAGTCATTACCTTCACAGGCTCTCTGGCCAGTGAGTGTTCTCTGGTGTGCAGCAAGCTCAGAGCAACAGCTAAAAGATTTTCCACAGAGATTACATGAATATGGCTTGTTTTGGGTCTGAATGATGTCACAGTCAGTAAAAGATGAGGCCACACAGAAGATATCACAGTCCTCCTGACATCTGGGATCACTGGCAGTTATTTCAGTTTTTATGAAGCATCCACTACACACATTCTGACTTTCTCCAGAATGCACTGGCTCATGTTCATTCAGAGACATGCTGTGATTAATGATGTTTCCATAGTCCTTACCATCATTGCTCTTCTCTGCTGAAAGAATTCTATTATGAAAACGAAGACAGGTGCTATAGTTTAAAGTATCATTCCTAACAGTATATTCAAAAGGCTTTCTATTTTCTGTTTCATCATGTACGAGTTTATTCAAGTAAATGCTCTCAGAGAAGGCTTAGCATTTTGATGATTTTTACAGAGCTTCATATTGGCCCAGCCTTTCTGATGATTGATGAAAATTGAATTCTGTTTCAATTTTTTAACCTGTGAGTTGAGCTTGTGGAAAAGTGTTGTTGTGGGTAATGTTAGAAGTAGAAGGCTTATACTCAGATAATTTCCCCCAAGGTTATGCTCACAATGTTCTCTTTGAGCAGAGTCTCTCCACCAAGGTAAGTACTGTTTTACTCAAAGATTGCTCCTGGTGCTCCCCTGGCTGATTCCTCCAATTCTGCAATTCTCCTACTGACATTGACCAGGGGTCGTCCTCTTGTACACAGCACTTAATTTCCATGTGGAGAAATGTTTTTTCCGCAGCAATATGCTTTTCAGAAGCCGACTCTTTCTTTTCAAGTGTAGTCTTCCAGTCTTAAAGAAATTCAAAATGGCTGAATAACTGGAGAAGCATTACGGGGAGAGGGATGAAAGAGACCACCAAAATATGGACTGTAATTTCATGCAAGATGTAAAAGGGTGGGATGGGTCAGCAAATAGGAAATCAGTGGTAAGGTATAAAAATACAAGCAAAGATAATGAAGAGATGATCTAAGAGATCTGGTCCCCAAAGAAGGAGAAGAGGAATAAGAACAAATAGAAGAGTGTGAAGATTTAAGGAGAAATCCACTGAAACCATTCACTCTCAAGATACACAGCTCTCAGTAACTACAAAAGATACCTATGTTCTATTTGCTGGGACCTGTGAATATGGTACTTTATTTGGAAAAAGGGTCTTTGTGGATCTGTTAAGGGGGTTGAGATGGAAAGAGTGGGCAGGGCCTAAATGTCACCACCTGTGTACTTATAAGAGGGAAGCAAAGGAAAAGTTAATACACAGAGATAAGATACCTTGAATACAGAGCAGAGAGATTTGAAGATGTGGGACTCAAAAAGACTGAAGTGAGGGCCGGCCGAGTGGTGCATTGGTTAAGAGCTGGCTTGGAACACCAGTGGCCCTGGTTTGGATCACACATATGAGGGCCACTGACACTGCCCTCTATAGCTAACAACAGCTCCACCTGGAGCTGGGCTGAACAAGCCCCAGCAATGGTGTAGGCTGCAGCCCCTGCTGCAGTGAGCTGCCATAGGCTACAGCGAGTGGCTGGCAGCCAGCGTGAGTGGTTGGCAGCCAGTGTGAGCTGCCAATAGCCATGGTGAGTGGCCATACAGAGGCCGGCGACTGATGTGCCTCATCTGGGAAGAGCGCAGTGATGATACTGATATGGGCCAGTGAAGCAACGTCCTCAACTAGACTGAAGAACAAAAGGACAGCAACTTGTCTGTTCCCCTTCCCTGATTCCCCAATGCTGTTCTCCTCCCCCAATTCCCACCCCCAAAAAAAAGGAAAAAAAAAAAGACTGAAGTGATGTGGGCACAAACCAATGCCACAGCCACCAGAAGTTATAAAAGAAAACAAACATATTTCCTCTTGGAGCCAACTGAGAGAACATGCCCTGCTGATACCTTTTTTTTTTTTAAAGATTTTATTGGGGAATTGGCGGAGGGGAACAGCGTTGGGGAATCGGAGAAGGGGAACAGACAAGTTGCTGTCTTTTTATTGTTCAGTTTAGTTGCGGAGGATGTTTCTTCACTGTTGGTATCGTCATAGCGCTCTTCCCGGATGAGGCAGATCGGTCACTGGCCTCTGGATGTCGCTCACCGCGGCTATTGGCAGCTCACGCTTGGCTGCCAGCCGCTCACGCTGGCTGCAGGCCATTCACTGTAGCCTATGGCAGCCCACTGCAGCAGGGGCTGCAGCCCACACCATCACCGGGGCTCGCACAGCCCAGCTCCAAGTGGAGCTGTTGTTAGCTGTAGAGGGCAGTGTCACTGGCCCTCATGTGGGATCCGAACCGGGGCCGCTGGCATCCCAAAACCAGCGCTTAACCAATGCTCCACTCGGCCGGCCCCCTGCTGATACCTTGATTTCAGTCCAATGATATTGATATTTCAGGTTTCTGGCCTCCAGAAGTGTGGGAGAATAAATTTGTGTTGTTTTAAGCCACCCAGTGGCAACTTTTTACAGCAGTTACAAGAAACCAATATAGGATCTTAACTGGTATCTCAGTCTATATTATTGACCCAGAATCTTAGTCTATTTTCTGATTCTGGATCTTGAAATAGGATCCCAAACACCAGCAATGATTTAATATTAGTAACACACCATTTCTACCACTTCTTCAGGATGCATAGAGAGAAAAAAAGTCTCTTTGACCACTCCAGAATTGATGCTACAGACTTTTCAGAAAAGCACTGTGGTCCCTGAAGCAGGGTGGCTGGCCAGTCCGAGTTGCAACTAGACTTCCCCAACTGGTGATTTTTTTTTTAATTGGGGAATTTGGGAAGGGTAACAATGTTGGGGAATTGGGGAAGGGGACCAGCCAAGTTGTTCTTCAATCTTAGTTGTGGAGAGCGCCAGTCACCATCTGGCTGCCCATTGGCAGCTTGTGGCCTCTAAATTCAAGATGCTGAGTTCAGTCTTAGTTGCGGGTGAGCATAGCCCACCATTGAACAGGCAGTCTTGTTGTTAGAAGCATGTGCTCTCACCAGCTGCACCATCCTGCCACCTGTTGGCAGCTCAGTGGCAGCTCAGCTTGGGCGTATTGTCACTGGCCCATGTGTGAATCGAACTGGCAACCCTGTTGATCAGAGCTTGTGCTCTTTTATTTTTTTCCTTCTTCAAAGATTTCACTGGGGAATTGGGGGAGGGCAACAGTGCTGGGGAACGAGGAAGTGGAACAGACAAGTTGCAGCCCCTTTTGTTCTTTAGTCCAGTTGTGGAGGACACTGCCCCATTGGCCCATGTTGGTACCATCACTGCGCTCCTCCAGGTGAGGCAGATCGTTCCCAGCCTCTGGACGGCCACCCACAGTGGCTCTCGGCAGCTCACAATGGCTGCTAGCCACTCACACTGGCTGCCAGCCACTCACTGTAGCTTATGGGAGCCCACTGCAGCAGGGGCTGCAGCCTATGCCGCCACCAGTGACCCATGGCATCCCAGCTCCAGGCTGAGCCGCCGCCCACCATCTCAGCTGCAGAGGGCAGCGTCACCGGCCCTCATACGTGGGATCTGAACCAGGGCCTCATTGCTCAGAGCTGGTGCCCCAAGCCAGCCCCCAACCAACAACGCGTCACTCGGCCGGCCCATAGAGCTCACACTTTTAAGCTAACGCTTAACCAACTGAGCGACTCCACCAGCCCCCAACTGGTGACTTCTGAGGCTCATCTTTCTCAGCGGTAAGCAAAGAATAAAAATGCTTAGCTTACAAGGTTGACTTTGAGGCATAAATGAGTCAATACATGAGGCTCACACAGTGTCTGGCACACGATGCACTGTTAATATACAGCATTGCTGATATCATCAACCACGTCTTAATGGGGATTCCTCCCTGTGTTGAAGATATCGGGTCTCTAACAATGGCTACAAGCCCCTACCTCAGGACCCTCACTGGGGTCTTCCAAATTTCCCTTTACTGCTCTCTCTGCCATTTCATTCGTGTGGTCACTCACATCTAGTATTACAAAGGCCTCTCCTCAAGTCCCCGTGCTTCAATCTGCATGCTCGCCAAGGAGAAAAAAACCCTCCACCACTTGGCAAAGTATTCATTACATACTCTCTTGCCTTCCCTTGACTTCCAGAAGGACGCTTCCCTCATGTGAAACAAACTCCTGCTTTGGCAAGGTCCTTATCTATACTCAACAAACCCCACAACCAATATTATTCTCCTTCCCAAGACTCTGCTTGTTCCTTGTCATGTTGCCTTGGAATCCCTGATAATGGGGATGAGAACATTTTCAAATGAAACAATGACTCATTAAAGGGGACTAAAAGGGCATTTGGGGACAAGAAGGAAAAAAGAAATCTCTGGGTGGGTAAGATGAGCTTAAGTTGTGCTACTGTTGGAAACTGGGTAAAAAGAGGTTAACATTCTACAGCAGTGTCTCTGTCAGGATCAGATGAACAGAAAGACAAATTGCATAGGTCAGTCAAAACGTAATCTCTGTGATAGAGAGAAGGAAGGCACTACTGGTAAACTGAATTCAGAATGTCACTTGAGGACCAAAGCGAAGTAAAAGTAGGTGAGACTTCAAAGGAAGAAATAAGAGACACTATAGGCTAGAGATTACAGTTTAAGAAGGAGCAGAAACACACAAGATAAATTCAATGACTCCAGGTGGTTTGAAGGACACACATAATGCTAACTGAAAGCAGCCAGTCAGAAAAGGGAACACACTGCATTATTCCAACTATAGAACATTCTAGAAAAGGTGAACTACAGAGGCAGGAAAATAATCAGTGGTTTCCAGGAGTGAGGGTGAAGGGAGGGATAAATAGGTGGAGCACAGAGGATTTTTAGGGCAGCGAAACTACTTAATATGACACTATAATTGTGGACACATGTCATTACACATTTGTCCAAACCCATAAAATGAAATTACACCACCAAGAGTGACCATAATGTCAATTACTGATCTCTATTGATAATAATGTATTAATCACTACAGGTTCATCAACTGTAACAAATGTACTACAAAATGCACGATCTTAGGGGGAAATTGTGAGTGTGGGGGTGAGTGGTATATGGGAACTCTGTACTGTGTGTTCAACTTTGTGTAAACATAAAACTGCTTTAAAAATAAAATCTAAAATGAAAAAAATGAAAGGGATTAAGAAGTATAAATTCCCAGTTATAAAAATTTTCATGGGGATGTAAAGTATAGCATAGGAAATACAGTCAGTAATATTGTAATAACTGTGTACGGTGCCAGGTGGGTACTAGACTAATTGGGGGATCACTTCAAAAGTTATATAAATGTCTAACCACTATGCTGTATGCTTGAAATAATGTAATATTGAATGTCAACTATAATGGAAAAATAAATTTAAAAAATTACACTATGCATAAATCATAAGAAGTCAATTAAAACAACAAAAAGACATCAGAAGCAGACAATCGGGGTGATGAACATGTTCTAAAATTCATTCTGGTGATATGAATATGCTAACAGCATACTTTAAATAGGTAAACTGTATCTTGATATAGCTGTTAAAAAAAAAAGAATTCAAATGAGGCCAACACACTAGGAGATATAAAGTGGGTCTATGGGATGAGAAAACCTAGGAAAGCATGTCCAGGGTTGGCGACACAGTAGGAATCCTTATGGAATGAATGGGTTACTGCCATTTCCCAGGATGCACAAGTTTTCACCACAGTGCGGGGTCATTTAGAAGTCAAGGGAATGTCCCACACAGAGGAAGGGTGGACACCCAACTACAGGGCAAAGAGCCGGCCTGAAGGGGAGGCCTGAGGAGCTGTTGCCCCAGTTGGAAGGCATGACAAGGCATGGCTCATGGAAAAGAGGGGCCACAAGGACCTGGAAATAAGATGAGGTGGCTGAGGGGTGAAGACCAAAGGGAAGATGGGAGCAGAAGTGAATCCATGCCTGAGAAGTGTGCAGATAATAGTGGCATATGTTCTCCATGGGCTGGGCACACGCATAAGGAAGTGGCCGCCTTGTTCGACATGAGGCAGCAGCAGAGAACATAGAGGGAGCTCCCTGCAAAGGCCTCGCTCCACCTCTGACCTGGCAGCTCTCTTCCCATGTTAACCAATGACTCACCTTGGGGAAGAGGTTCCTGCTTTGCCCTCTGTGGGCCTTCACACTGCTCCAGCACGGAGATCACATCTGGTTTGGAAAGCAGAATCCCTGGTCAATGCGGGGGAAACACAGGACTTGATGATCTGCTTGGAGACAAAGAGAACTGTGTCTCAGGACCAGGTCATGGCTCCTGGGGTCAGACATGGATGAACTAGGAGAGACCTGGAGCTATTCCGAGAAAATGTCACAAAACTGCAGTGGAGGCTGAGCAAGCAGAAATACCTGGGATATGCATCTCAAGGGGACCCACTTCAGGAACGCTTCAGCCCAGCCCTAGCACACCCCTGTGAAGAGTTGCGGCTTTGAGTCTCAGAGGCAAAAAGCCCACGTGATGGGCAGAGCCTGCCTTACCCAGGTAGACCAGGTGGTCACAGGTCTCCAGAGTCACGGTGCGGTACAGTGTCACTTGGGCTGGGTCCAAGTGTCCCCACTCCTCCTGTGTGAAGGTCACAACCACATCCTTGAAGCTCACAGGTAGCTGAAACATCACCCGAGTCACCATGGGGTGTTGCCTGCCCGATGTGCAGGTTGGGGGATGACAGGATAAAACACATGGGAGGGAGATGGCATAGGTTGGAGACAACGTCCATGAGCATCCATGGAGTTCTTGCTGTGTACAGTGCTCTGATAAGACACCCACACAAGCCCATGGCAATTTCACTTCTAAATGACTGGACTATCATGGGTCACACCAATGATCCCAATTTTCTGTCCTGGGAAACAATTGGAACCCCACTCAGATAAACACTCCCTGACCCAGCTTCTCTACAAAATCAGACTTAAAGCCAGCCAAAGATGTTCTAAATCAGAGATGAGCAAACTACAGCCCGAGAGACAAATCAGGGCTGTGGTGTGTCTTTAGAAGGTTAATGCCTACTTGGAGCTTAAGTGTTTCCCCCAAATTCACATGTTGGAGCCCTACCCCCTTAATGTGACTATATTTGGGGACAGGGCCTTTACAAAAGTAATGGGGGTCATAAGGGCAGGGCCCTAGTGTGGTGGGATTGGTGTCCTTATAATCTGAGGAGACACCAGAGGCCTCTTTCCCCAGCATGTGAGAACCCAGAGAAGGCACCATGTGCAAGCCAGAAATAGTCCTCACCAGAAACCAACCCTATAGGCACCCTGACCTGAGACTTTCAATCACCAGAACTGTGAGGAAATGGTGGTGTTTAAGCTACATAGTCTGCGGTAATTAGTTACAGCTCTCCAAGCAGATCAAGACAGCTAAGAATGGATTTTACATTTTTAAAGGGCCATGTGCAAGAAAATGGGACAGAGACTACATCAGGCTCACAGAGACTAAGACAGTTTACACCTGGTCCTTTACAGAAAACAGTAGTAGAACCTGCTCTTAAGGAAGGATGGCAGGCAAGGGGCCATCACCCTGGCCTTGGGTGCCAGGCCTGAGTTGGCATCTCAGCTTCATGGCTTACTAGCTGGACACCTAGATGTGTCCCTGAACTTCTCTGGCACAAGTTGCCCTGACATGACCATGGAGACAGTGTCCCATGTCAGGTAGTCTCACAGGACATGAAGGGGAGAGGCCTGGCCCAGGGAATCATATGCAGGAAACTCTAGGGGCTTGTGACTCACCCACTCAGGGAAGGTACTTCATCAGCTTGGAACCGTGGGTTTCACCTGAAGGCACAAGGCACCATCATGAATCTCTTATGTGTGTGACCCTCAGGAGGCAGGCGCTATTCCTGGAACCAATTTCCAATTGAGGAGACTGAGGCAAAGAGGGCAAAAATGTCCCTAACTCACCTGGTATGGGACCGGGTGAGAACGTGCCTCCATTTCCTCTTCAGACCTGAAGAAGCTGTCGGGAAAGGGCAGCCATCTTCAAGAGGCAGTGCTGGGGTTGAGGAACAATTTGGGATTCAGTGCCACCTCAGTTCAAAAGCTCCCAAGGACATCCCCACCCCAAACACTGGAGAGAAATGTGCCAGCTGAAGGGACATTCTCTTGGGGTGTGAGGAGCAGGGAGACAGGGCTCTGACCACCCGGGCTCCCTGTCCATGGCTCTAAAGTTAGCTGAGAGGGCCGGCTGAGTGGCTCGTAAGTGCTGGCTTGGGAAGCCAGTGGCCCTGGTTCGGGTCCCACATATGAGGGCCAGTGACACTGCCCTCAAAAAAATAATAATAATAAAGTTAGCTGAGAGGCCACGCTGGCATTCTAGTTGTGATGTGGGTTCAGCCTGCTCATGCTGGAACTGGGGTATCTGAGCTGTGAGCCCACAGAGACACAGCTGTGCCTCAACACTCAAATGAGGAGCCAGTTTTTCCTGTCATTTCAAGAGACTGAAATAGAGGGAGGTGAGAGGCATTTGAGATCTTGCTTCCAAGTCTATGTTGTCAGTTTTGTTTCAAATAAACTCTTAATAGAAATCTAAAAAAAAAAAAAAAGAAATGGAGGTGAAGGCAGAGTCAAAACAATTGTACAATTTAAAAATATTCCAGGGCCGGCCGAGTGGCCCGGTGGTTAAGCACTGGCTTGGGAAGCCAGCGGCCCCGCTTCAGGTCCCACATATGAGGGCCAGTGACATTGCCCTATAAAAAAATAAAAAAAATTAAAATCCAATGAAACATCAACTGGTTTCCAAAAAAACCGAAAACTCTACAATTTTCAAATACCACTGAAATATGAGCTGTTATCAAAAACTTGTACGATTAAACTTCTCACAATGACACATCAGCTGCTTTCCAAAACTGTGTGGAGGATGGGGAGAAGGAGGATATGAGAATCCCCAGGAGGATAGCTGAGTCAACTTCATAAGGTGGTGTCATCCCAGGAGCACCCCACCCCTCAAGACATCCTGGAGGAACCAGAAAGCTGCCCCACTGCCTGGGGGCAGAACAACAGAATAGAACAGAAAGCCCAGAAACAAACCCATGCCTATATGGTCAATTAATCTATAACAGAGGAGGCAAGAATATACATTGGGGGGCAGCAGGTTGGCTCAAGTGGTTCGAGTGTGGGCTCATGGCACCAGGATTGCTGGTTCAATTCCCACATGAGCCAAAGAGCTGCGCCCTCCACAGCTAAACTGAAGACTACTATTTGACTTAGAGCTGATGGATCCTAGAGAAACACACTGTTCCCGAATAAAATTTATTATTTTTTTTTTTAAAGTATTTTTTTTTTTTTTTAAGATTTTTATTGGGGAATTGGCGGAGGGGAACAGCGTTGGGGAATCAGGGAAGGGGAACAGACAAGTAAGTTGCTGTCTTTTTGTTCTTCAGTTTAGTTGTGGAGGATGTTGCTTCACTGTTGGTATCGTCATTGTGCTCTTCCGGTCGCTGGCCTCTGGATGTCACTCACCGCGGCTATTGGCAGCTCACGCTTGGCTGCCAGCCGCTCACGCTGGCTGCGGGCCACTCACTGTAGCCTATGGCAGCCCACTGCAGCAGGGGCTGCAGCCCACACCATCACCGGGGCTCGCACAGCCCAGCTCCAGGTGGAGCTGTTGTTAGCTGTAGAGGGCAGTGTCACTGGCCCTCATGTGGGATCCGAACCGGGGCTGCTGGCATCCCAAAACCAGCGCTTAACCAATGCGCCACTCGGCCGGCCCTAAAATTTATTTTTTTAAAAAACAAACAATATACATTGGGGTAAAGATAATCTCTTCAATAAAAAATGCTGGGAAAAATAACAGATACATGCAAAAAAATGAAACTAGACCACTTTCTTACATAATGTACAAAAATAAACTCAAACTGCATTAAAAACTTAAATGTAAGACATAAAATCAAAAACATTCTAGAAAACATAAGCAATAAACTTTTTGACACTAGCCTTAGCAGTATTTTTGGGGAAAAGTCTTCTAAGGCAAGAGAAACAGAAGCAAAACTAACCAAATGGGACTAAATCAAACTAAAAAGCTTTTGCATGGCAAAGCAAACTATCAACAAAACAAAAAGTCAACCAATTAAATGGGAGAAGATATTTACCAATGATACATCTGACAAGGGGTTTATACCTAAAATATATACAGAACTCATACAACTCAACATAAAAAAAATATGATTAAAAAATGGGCACAGGATCTGAATAAACATTTTTCCAACAAGGACATACAGAAGACCAACAGATACATGAAAAGATGATCAACCTTACTAATCATCACAATCTCACACCTGTCAGAATATCTATCATCAATAAATGAACAAACATATGTTGGCAAGGATGTGGAGAAAAGGAAGCCATTGTGCACTGAAAGTGGGACTACAAATTGGTGCAGCCACTATGGAAAACAGTATAAAGGTTCCTCAAAAAATTAAAAATAGAACTACCTTATGACCCAATAATTTAACTTCTGGGCATTTATTCAAAGAAATCAAAAACACTAATTTGAAAAGATATACACAACCGGGCCGGCCGAGTGGCGCATTGGTTGAGAGCTTGTTTTGGGATGCCAGCAGCCCCGGTTCGGATCCCACATGAGGGCCAGAGACACTGCCCTCTACAGCTAACAACAGCTCCACCTGGAGCAGGGCTGTGTGAGCCCCGGGACGGTGTAGGCTGCAGCCCCTGCTGCAGTGGGCTGCCATAGGCTACAGTGAGTGGCTAGCAGCCACCGTGAGGTGCCAATAGCTGCGGCGAGCGACATCCAGAGGCCGGCGACCATGATCTGCCTAATCCGGGAAGAGCGCAATGACTATACCAACATGGGCCAGTGAAGCAACATCCTCCGCAACTAGACTGAAGAACAAAAAGACAGCAACTTGTCTGTTCCCCTTTCCTGATTCCCCAACGCTGTTCCCCTCCCCCAATTCCCCCATTTAAAAAAAAAAAAAGAAATCAAACCAGAAACAAACTCTAATACAAAGAACAAATTGATGGTTGCCAGATGGGAGGAGGTTTGGGGGACTGGGTGAAAAGGTGATGGGATTAAAAAGCACAAATTGCCCATTATGAAAATAGTCACAAGGATGTAAAGCACAAGGAATATAGTCAACAATATTGTAATAACTACGTATGGTGTCAGGGGGAATGCACTTAGTGGGGGGGATCACTTTGCAAGGCATATAAGAGTCTAACCACTGCATTGTACCTCTGATATAATATAGTTACAATTTAAAAAATAAATTAAGGAAAAAAAAAGAAAGCTTAAGTCAAAATGAACCAAGGTCTCATGACTTGGGAGTAGGAAACTGGGAGCTCTACAGCCCATGGCCCTATGCGCACTGTCATCTCAGCGTCCCTCTCAGGTCCAGCAGTCTTTCCTATCGTCGTTCATCTGGGGCCCACCTATCGGCCTCTCTCAGTTGGGTGCTCTGCACACTCTGCCCCATACCATCAATTGCCCTCTCTGTCTGCCCCTGCTGGTTTGAGTCCCGGGTGGTACGAGGCTGCAAAGATACTTACATGCGGTCTACCTCTATCCTCTACAGCTGCATGTCCTGGCTTTCACTCCCTCTTCCGTGCAGACCTGCCTCTTAGTTCACTGGCCTTGGACTCTTTCACTTTCCAAGCCCACACCCTCCCAAGTGGCTCCCTTCAACTTCTCAGGGGAGGTTTCTTTCTGGTGAAGGCAATTCCTGCATCCCCATGCCCCACCCTTACCACTGTGCTCCTGATCCTCACAGTTGAGTAAGGGAATGAGGCTCCCAGTCCCCTCTAGCCCATACTCTCCCGGCCTGCTCACTCCTGAGTGCGTGTGTGCACATACATCACACCAAAGAAGGCTATCCAAAACTAGATGCTGCTCTCTTGCTCTGATACTCTGGCCCATCCCTGGGCCATCTCCTACTGTCTATTTCCATTTCCACCCTTTGACCCTCCCCTTGCTTGTCTGGAGGCATCCAAGAGCAGGGCTGGGAACACCCACTCTGCAGCATGGATGCCTGCTTTCCAAGTTCCAGCTCTATCACTTGCCTCTGTAGGACACCTAACAGGCCTTAAACTCTCTGGACGTCAGTTTCCTTGTCTGTAGATCTGGAAGAATAGCAGGTCCTGCCTCATGGTGCTGCTGTGAGGATTAAATGAATTGCATTTATAGAGCTTAACATCATGCTGATATAGTACAGGCACAGCAGATTTGGTCCTATCGATTATTCTTGGACATAAAATTCCCCTTCCATTCCTCATACTGGACCCAAGAGGGGGCTGGTCTGGCAGGGACCCTATGACCGCAAGGCTGGGGAGGAGGCTCTTTCTCTTGACTTTTCAGTTTATTTCTCTCACTGTGAGCAGGCTTTCAAGTGCTTCCCCAGGCTTTCAAACAAGCCCAGAACTCCCTCCAGGTCTTCCTGGCACTGCTATTTCCTTCTCCACATGCAACCATATCCCCCATAGAATCAACTCAACACAGCTGACAGTGACCAGGAATTCCTTCTCTTGTTCTGTTGAAGCAGGGCCCAGTTGGGATCCCCATAGTAGAGGCCTCGCTGTGTCCCCAGTCTCACCTTCCCTTGACTCGGAATGTCTGTCCCACCCAGTTCCATTTTAGAAAATTATCCTGAAATTTACAATTAATATCTTATTGATCACAATATCTATGGTCTAGCATTCTTTCCAGGCTTCTCTCATCAGTGTTCTGAGGTTGTTCAAGATAGAGAACTATGTTGCCAGAAGGGAGGCTCCATGCAGACCCCGGAAACCTTCACATAACCTCTGGAGAAATGCCCAGATTTTCCCTTAAATACACTAAGCCAGTCTGAGAATGTTAAGGCAGTTTTTTTTTTAAAAAGATTTTTATTGGGGAATTGGGGGAGGGGAAAAATGTTGGGGAATTGGAGGGAACCCGCCAAGTTGTTGTTCTTCAGTCTTCATTGTGGAGGGCTCCAGTAGCCATCTGGCTTCCTGTCGGCAGCTTGTGGCCTCTAAACTCAAGGTACTGTATTCAATCTTAGTTGTGGCTGGGCGTAGCCACCATCCCACGTAGGAGTCAAACCAGCAGCCTTGTTAAGAGAGCACATGCTATCCTCTGAGCCATCGGGGCGGCAGCTCAGTTCAAGGTGCTGAGTTCAGTCTTAGTTGTGGGTGGGCGTAGCCCACCATTAAACAGGCAATCTTGTTTTTACACCAGCTGAGCCATCCTGCCACCTGTTGGCAGCTCAGCAACAGCTCAGCTAGGGCGCAGGGTTCACTGGCCATGTGGGGAATCAAACTGGTGGTCCTGTTGCTCAGAGCAAGTGCTCTAAGCCAACTCTTAACCAACTGAGCCACTCGGCCGGCCCTTAAGGCAGTTTTTGAAGGTGTTGACTTGCTGCCTTCTCAGACCACAGGTGCTCTGACAATAAATGCCTAGCCTATAACCCAACTCCTGTGTTGGTCTATTGGCTGAGCAGCGTAGGCAGCACAAGCCCTGGACTCAGTTGCCCTTCAGTTTCACTGTGACCTTCTTCCTGGTCTTCACTAGAAACGGAGACTCTGAGTCCCCTCAGAAATTTTCACCCCTTTGGCACTCCAAGCCCTTGCACCAAGTTATTTCCACAGCCAGATGATTCTATGCCCTGAAGCTCTTTGAAATCTAATTGCTAACCCTCACACAAAGGACAGATTCCTGTCCCTATTCTCCATATCTCCAGTCTAGCTCACCTCTCCAGCACCTTCTTTCACCCAGCACCTAACTTGGGGCATAAGCACACACAACCAGTGTAGGCCTGCAACACCATGGACCAGTGTTTGCCAATGCCAGTTGTTCTGCCAGGACCACCACTAATTCTTTGTTCATTTGTAAAACATACACTTTCTCTTCAAACTGAGTTCAATGTTCACATACCAATGGAAGAATACGTGGCCATCTTCTCAGGCTCAGGAGTCCTCTGGGATACAGGGTTTTGATGTAAGGACATGTAAACCTATCAAGAATCTTTTTTTTTTTTTGAGGGCAATGTCACTGGCCCTCATATGTGGGACCCGAACCGGGGCCGCTGGCTTCCCAAACCAGCGCTTAACCACCACGCCACTCGGCCGGCCCAACTGGCCCTCATATGTGGGACCTGAACTGGGGCCGCTGGCTTCCCAAGCCAGCACTCAACCGCCATGCCACTTGGCCAGCCCAAGAATCTTTATAATAATTTATTTGAGTAAACAGAGGATACACATTGAAGCAAAATTTCAACAGATTGAAAAAACGCTTCCTAGAAATGACTGCTTCTTTTCAGCGTTAGGAATTAAGGCAGATTCCCTGGAGAATTGGATTACAGGATAGGTAACAAGATTACATGCTCTGTTGAGGGTGGTATTTCAAAGGTGTGTTACCTAGTGGCATAGAAACCTGGGACAGGGCTGCTTAAGGCAAAGATAAACCTTTCACTGAAGAAACTGTATGCCTGGAGCTGTGACTACCGGCCATGACCTGCCCAGTTAGGAAATTAAGGCCAGAACACCCTGTGAGGTTACTTCTCATAGTAATATAGGGAAGGGGCATAAGGACTATTTTTACAGAATGAATAACTAAGGATTCCAAACCTGCTGCCTACGTGCTCCAAGACACAGAACTCAGACAGATGTTAATCAAGCTCACAGAACAGACCATCCGAAGTCTGTTACACAGATTGCATTGTAATAACCATTCCATAATTAAAGTTATTACAAACAAGTCACTGGTTGTGCCTCACAAAACTCAAGTTCCCCATACCAAGAAGTTTTCCATGGAAACAAGAAAAACATAAATCCTAGGCAGTAGGCAGAGGGGGGAATTCTTTCACTAGAGATCAGAGACTGCCACTCCATCTGTGGGCTGACCTTTCAATTTTACTTAACTCTCTGCTAAATAAACCTACTTTTACTTTACACTCTATATCAGCTTATATTTGAATTCTTTCCTATGTGAAGCCAAGAACTTTCTTAGCCCAGGGCTTGAGTGCCTGCTCTGGGGATTTGCCCCGCTAGCAACAGCTCTGGCAACTATGATGGGATTCCTCATCTCCTCTGTAGGAAAGGATTGACTGGGACCCCAGGACCATCACCTGGACCCCAAATTTTTAAGACTGTGCAGCACCTTTTGGCCATAAGGATGAATGAGTTAACTTCGGGATCCCTCAATCCCTCCCTCTTGACATTTGCTTCTCCTCCCTGTCCTTTCCAGTATTCAAGTACCTAGCAAAAGGGCTCAGGACTTCCCCTCAACCCTGTCAAAATGCTGCTCGGAGGGTCCCTGTTCCTCTCATTTTCCCAATTGGTTCTGGGACTCCAGAACAATCTGAGAGCTGTTTCCCTTGAACTTCTGCTTGGCCGCCCCCAAATGCTTCAGGTTGCTGGCCTGTAATCCTGCACAGGGCATGGCTACAAGGTAGTTCTTCCCCAAAGAGTTAGCCTTTTCTATCCCTTTCTTTTTTTCTCTTCTTCCTGGAAGAAAACTGCTGCATCCCGTGGGCACGGGTAAGAATTGAAAAGCCAGGGCCGGCAGAGTGGTGCTTTGGTTAAGAGCTGGCTTGGGATGCCAGCTCTGAGTAGCAGGGCTCCAGTTCAGATCCCACATATGAGGGCCAGTGACACTGTCCTCTACAGCTAAGATGGCGAACAACAGCTCCACCTGGAGCTGGATGGTCGTGAGTGGCTGACGACGGCGTAGGCTGTAGCGCCTGCTGTAGTGGGCTGCCATTAAGCTACACCGAGTGGCCGGCAGCCAGCGTGAGCTGCCAAGAGTGGCCATTCAGAGGCTGGTGACCGATCTGCCTTACCCAGGAAGAGTGCAATGATAATACCATCATGGGCCAGTGAAGCAATGTCCTCCACAACTAGACTGAAGAACAAAAGGACAGCAACTTGTCTGTTCCCCTTCCCCAATAAAATCTTAAAAAAAAAAAAATTGAAAAGCCAGTAGGGTGCTTGTCACTTGAAGATTCCTGTGAGAGGATAAGTCAGTCATGGAACACAGTAGATTGGCACTAGGCCCCCTACCCACTGCAAGGAAATGTCCGTGCAACAAGGAATACAATCTCCATGCCGCACAATCACGTAATAGGCTATAGACCCTCCGGAAAAGCACTTTCTTTCTATCTAGTCTCACAATTCTCCTGTTGATCTAAGCATAACCTCTTTATATTCTCATGCACCCTGGACCCCACCAGGGCTAGCGCCTCGGTTTTCCGGCTCGATTGGTTTGCCATTCCTTAACCTCCATTCTCCATCCACTTTGCTTGCAAACTCCTTGTTGCTTTTGCATATGGCCCTTCTACCCATCTGCCCCCTCTAATTTCCAACCCTAGGGTGCCTCTTACACTATTTTTGTTTTTTTGAGGGCAGTGTCACTGGCCCTCACATGTGGGACCGAACCGGGGCCGCTGGCTTTCAAGGCCAGCGCTTAACCACCGCGCCACTCGGCCCTCATAAAAGAACAAGTTGACATAAACCATGCCTGAGGAAGTGCAAACATTGGACTTACCAGACAAATACTTTTTTTTTTTAGCTGAGCCATCCCGCCACCTGTTGGCAGCCCAACGGCAACTCAGCTCAGGCTGGCATCGAACCGCTGTTGCTCAGAGCTCAGCTTGCACTCCTGAGCGAGCTCTTAACCAACTGAGCCACCCAGCTGGCCCTCCTCTTACACTAGGCAGTCACTTCCCTTGGTCCTCAGTTGACCACCATCTGCTTTCCTTTATTACTACTACTCTGTCCATACCTGGAAAACCCATTATTTTTCTACCCAAAGCTCTTCCCTCAGTACCAGGCATGGGTGGCACCCAGAATTCTTTTTTTTTAGCTGAGCCATCCTGCTACCTGTTGGCAGCCCAGTGGCTGCTCAGCTCGGGCTGGGCATATAACTGCTGTTGCTCAGACCTCAGCTTGCACTCTTGAGCAAACTCTTGATCAACTGAGCCACTCAGCCAGCCCTCAGAATTCTTTTTAAAAAAGATTTTATTGGGGAATTGGGGGAGGGGAACAACGTTGGGGAATTGGGGAAGGGGAACACACAAGTTGCTGTCTTTTTGTTCTTCAGTCTAGTTGTGGAGGACGTTGCTTCACTGGCCCATGTTGGTATCGTTATTGTGCTCTTCCCGGATGAGGCAGATCGGTTGCTGGCCTCTGGATGGTCGCTCACTGCAACTATTGGCAGCTCACGCTGGTTGCCAGCCACTCACACTGTATACAGCCACTGTAGCTTATGGCAGCCCACTGCACTAGGGGCTGCAGCCTACATTATTGCCGGGGCTTGCACAGCCCAGCTGGTGGAGCTGTTGTTAGCTGTAGAGGGCAGTGTCACTGGCCCTCATACGTGGGATCCGAACCGGGACACCTGGCATCCCCAAACCAGCTCTTAACCAATGCACCACTTGGCTGGCCCAGCCCTAAGAATTCTTTTTTTTTTTTTTGAGGGCAGTGTCACTGACCCTCATATGTGGGACCCGAACCGGGGCCGCTGGCCTCCCAAGCCAGCGCTTAACCACTGCGCCACTCAGCCGGCCCCCGAGCCCTAAGAATTCTTAAAGACACTCCTCTGGGTTGCCTTCGGCTCACTGCAATGCCCTCAAACTTGATAAAGAAATGAATCTTCTTTTGCAATACTGCTTGGCCTCAGTATGAGCTCAGTGATCAAGAGGTCTGGCCAAAAAAATAGTTCATGAAGCTGTAACACCATTTTGCAGTTAGATCACCTTTGCAAGACAGAGAAAAATGAGAAGAAATCCCATATGTTCAGGCATTCATGCATCTTTACCAAGGCCCAGACCTCCAAAATAGTTTTAAAATGTGCCTAGCTCAAATTAAGACTAAGCTATTAGGAGGTCCTCCAGATGTATTAGATGACCCAATAACAGGAGCCCCTTCTGGAAGACCTCAGAACAACCAAAAAACATCCTCTCCTCTCTCATCCTTACACTCTGAGGGGGGCAGGCCCAAGTGAGATGGTGACCCCATCTCATTCTTCATGACTCCTGGGAGTCCTCTGTACCCCACTAGCCTGAGCTCTCCTCTGTACACACCACTCCAAGAGGAAACTAGCCTGGCTAGCACCACCCAAAGTAGGAACTCCTAACAACTTCACCACGATAAGGTATGCCCTCTCAGGGAAGTTGTGAATGCTGATGGGAGAATAATAAGAGTACATATTTATTCCATTTTCTATGTCATACTTAGCTTTGGAAAGAGAAGTTTGGCAGATTCTTTGAAGGCCCTAGCAAAGTTACTGATGAATTTGAAAAGCTTACTATGACTTCTGATTTAACTTGGCAACACTTGCAAATTCTGCTGTTTACATGCTGTTCTGTAGAAGAAAAAAAATCAAAGAATTATTGGTGCCAGGAGGGGGCATAGGGACAATGTTGCAGCCCACAATGAGGACCACAACATTTACCCAACAGGGGGAGATGCAATCCCAGACCAGGGCCCCCCCTGGAACTACCAAAGTGGTGTTCAGGATCTAGAGTGTAGAAGTCGTATAACTATAGAGTGTAGAGGGGATTTAAAAAATGTATTATTAAGCCTGTTAATTACAACAGAAATCAGGGAGGTCACCCAAGGGAAAGATGAAAACCGGTTTATTTCAAGGCCATTTAATGGAAATTTTTAGAAAATATAGCAATGCAGACTCTACAACTCCAGGGGGACAAATATTATTAGGGACTCATTTCATCTCCCATTTGGCCCCTGATATAAGGAGAATATTACAGAAGTCTGCTCTGGGACCTCAAACTCCTATGAACCAGCTTTTGGACAGGGCCTTTTATGTTTATAAAAATTGGCAGAGAGAGGAAGTGGAAAAAATCCAGAGAAATAGATAAAAGGCCATACGTTGACCACAGTTGTAAGCCCCTGCCACCACTGGGAAAACCCCATTTTGGAGTCAAGAGGCCCAACCCCAATGCTGGGGGACAACTGGGCTCACTCCCTCACAAGGCTCCTAACAACTGCTGTAACCACTGTGGTCTTGAAGAACATGAGTAGAAACGGCCTCAAGCTGAGACAACAGAAACAACCTCCCAGGCCCTGTCCCCTGTGCAAACACAAAGGACACTTGTGACAGGACTGCCCCCAACTCCAAAGAGAGATGGGGAAGCCCAAGCTGATCTTGGCCAGAAGGGAAAATGACTGACGGGGCCTGAACCCTCCACCAGCTCCTATGGAACAACTCTCCATCACGACGTGGCAGGTAATATCATTAAATTCTTACTTGTTATGGGAGCTGCTTACTTTGTTCTAACCCAGTTTACTGGACCAATGTCTCTCGGAATTTACCTTAGTACTGGGGTTGATGGCAAGCCTAAGATAAAAAAGTTCATGACTCTTAATTGTATTTTAGATCATATATTCACCCACCAACTTTTGCTCATGCCAGAGTGCCCAATCCCAGTACTAGGAAGAGATTTATTACAGCATTTACAAGCTACTATCCATCTTAGCACTCCCATCCTGGCTTGCATTTCTGGGTGCCCATTCCCCTTACAAGGTCCTTCACTATCAGTATCACCCAATATTAGCTTACACGTCAATCCTAAGGTTTGGGCCACAGAAGTTCCTGGAATAGCTATTAATGCCACTCCTATTAAAATACAATTAAAAGCTGATACTAATAATCCCCATAGGAAACAGTACCCACTCAAAATCAAGGTACAACAGGGTATACAACCATTGTTAGAAATTTTTTTTTTTTTTTTAGGACAGTGTCACTGGCCCTCATATGTGGGATCTGAACCAGGGCTGCTGGCATCCCAAGCCAGCTCCCAACCACTGTGCCACTTGGCTGGCCCGTTAGAAAAAAATTTTTTTTTTTTTAAGATTTTATTGGGGAATTGGGGGAGGGGAACAGCGTTGGGGTATAGGGAAAGGGAACAGAAAAGTTGCTGTCTTTTTGTTCTTCAGTCTAGTTGCGGAGGACGTTGCTTCACTGGCCCAGGTTGGTATCATAATTGCGCTCCTCCTGGAGGAGTCAGATCGGTCAACGGCCTCTGGATGGTCGCTCACCACGGCTATTGGCAGCTCACACTGGCCTCCAGCCACTCACACTGGCTGCTGGCCACTCACTGTAGCCTATGGCAGCCCATTGCAGCAGGAGCTGCAGTCTATATCATTGCCAGGGCTTGCACAGCCCAGCTCCAGGTGGAGCTGTTAGCTGTAGAGGGCAGTGTCACTGGCCCTCATATGTGGGATCTGAACCGGGGCCGCTGGCATCCCAAAACCAGCTCTTAACCAATGCGCCACACGGCAGGCCCACAGAAAAAAATTTTTAAATATGGACTACTAAGGCCTTGCTAGTCATCTTGCAATTCCTGTATTTTATTAATAAAAGAACCTAATGGAGAGTACAGGTTTGTCCAAGAATTGCAGTCCCTATACCTTTCTGACTCAAATTCCAGAAAATTTCCAGTGGTTTACAGTCCTAGATCGCAACGATGCCTTTTTCTACATCCCTCTACATCCTGATAGCCAGTATTTGTTTACATTTGAATGGACTGCTCTCAATTCTCACCAGACCTCCCAATACACTTGGACAGGTACCCCAAGGCTTCCAGGATAGCCCCCATTTATTTGGAATTGCCCTGGTCAAAGAACTTAGGTTACATTTTCCAAGCCTGCTGCTTACATGCTCCAAGACACAGAACTCAGGCAGACATTAATCAATCACACAGAACAGACCATCTGAAGCCTGTTGCGCAAAGGGATTCCATCATAATGGCCATTCCATAATTAAAGTTATTACTGTTGCCTTACAGCCGATTCCAAGACCACCCCCTCTGCATTAGCCCCTGACCCTATTAGTCTTGAGAGAGTGTCTCGGTATGACCGAGGCCCAGTGGAACGATATCGGTAAAGCTCTCTCGGGGGGTGTCTCAGTATGACTGGGATCTGATGGAATGATATCAGTTATCTCCCCTGGGAGGACACAGTAACTCAGTGTCCTGGGGCTGTGTAGTGATGTATGAAGGCATAGCATTTGTTGGAATACAATGGGATAGGTTAATGGAAAACAGCCTTAAGGCACACAATACACACGGTTACTAATTTACAGCAGTTTTACTTCCTTGAAAAGTTTCAGGGCCGGACGAGTGGCGCATTGGTTAAGCGCTGGTTTTGGGATGCCAGTGGCCCCGGTTCGGATCCCACATGAGGGCCAGTGACACTGCCCTCTACAGCTAACAACAGCTCTACCTGGAGCTGGGCTGTGCGAGCCCCGGTGATGGTGTGGGCTGCAGCCCCTGCTGCAGTGGGCTGCCATAGGCTACAGTGAGTGGCCCGCAGCCAGCGTGAGTGGCTGGCAGCCAAGAGTGAGCTGCCAATAGCCGCGGTGAGCGACATCCAGAGGCCAGCGACCGATCTGCCTCATCCGGGAAGAGCGCAATGACGATACCAACAGTGAAGCAACATCCTCCGCAACTAAACTGAACAACAAAAGGACAGCAACTTGTCTGTTCCCCTTCCCGGATTCCCCAACGCTGTTCCCCTCCGCCAATTCCCCAATAAAATCTTTAAAAGAAAAAAGAAAAGTTTCAATAAAAACCATGCGTTGACCCGATTCGGGGCTCAGTCTTCTTTGGCTGAGTCCCTTGGTCTCACTCTTATCTTACTTTTGTCTCTTGTTCTTATTCAATCTGCATCGCCCCTCTCGAGTCCCATTTGCCATTGCCACACAGGACGTGACAATTACAAACTAGCCACAGACTGTACCTTATGAAAGTTAAAGATAAACCTGCCCCTCCTATTCTTGTCCTTGCAGAAATTCCCCATACCAGGAAATTTTCCATAGAAAGAAGAAACACATGTATCCCCTAGCGCAGCAGATGGAGGGGGTCTCTCTTCCAGTAGTGATTAGAGACTGCCACTCTGTCTGTGGTTTGGCCTTTTTCTTACTTTCTGCCAAATAAACTTACTTTTACTTTAAACTCTGCATCAGCTCACGTTTGAATTCTTTCCCAAGTGAAGCCAAGAACCGTCATAGCCTACGGCTTGTGTGCCCATTCCAGGGATTCTCCTTGGGGCATTAGAATCCCTTTTTCACCTACAAGGGGTACTTGCCTGGGCAGCTGTCAGGAGACTCTTGGCTACCACCTCCTGCACACAGTAACTCCTAGGAGTGGACAGTGTACATAAACTGAGAGAGGAACAAAGAAGAGGAGAGGCCAGACTGGGTAGGAGGTCTTAGATCACCACACGCCAGCCTGAAGCCCTCAACACCAGCTGGGTGCTGCCTAGATACTGCAGCTGTAGATCCAGGACCTCCTCTGGGGCCAGAGACCGTCAAGCAGAGCAGCCCCTGTTTTAGCCTGCACCCGATAAGATGATACCCAGCCCTGACCCTGCTGCTGGAGGGCCTGAATTCCTGCCCGTTCCTGCTGCCAGAGCGGCTGTAATCTTACATTCGCCTGACGGTCACTGCAGGAAGGACCCCTGGCTAGCCCCACTGCCTTTTCGGGCGCGGCCCAGGTTCCTTCGGCCAGGTAATCCAACCCGCTTCACTGGGCGAACCGCCAAAACTCCGCGCGGATCCCGTGTGCCTGACTCACCTGGCGGGCGACGCAATGGCGGCGCTTCCCCTGCGTAGCGGAAATGAACGCGTTGGCCCAATGAGCTACAAGTGCCAGAAAGCCGCGCGCCGGAGGCCCTTTATCACGTGACTTTGGCCGTTTCTCGCGCGACTTTGGCCGTTTCTCCCTGCGATGGCGACGTCGAGGCGGTTGGTGTGTGCGAGCCCGTGTCGCCTGGTGTCGGCGAGGCACATTTTCCTGAGCTACAACGGCTCATGCAGCGGTCTAGTCACCTGCATTTCTTTGGCCCTGCTCCTGACCTCGCTTGTCACCTCGGATCCGAGTCAATGGGCGGCGCTGATTTTCTCATCCGGCCCCGAAGCGACGCCTCAGCCGCGGATGTTACAAAGCATGTGGAGAACGGAAATCGTGTCCAAACTGTGGTTGGTCTCATCCTTAACTAGTGGGCCTTTTTGGCTCCTGGAGCTCCTGTGGAAGTAAACGAAAATCCCCTGAAGGGGGAGCAAAGGTAGGATACAGGGACAGCCACCACAGGACAAGCTGCAGCGGTGCCCAAGTTGGAGGCCGGCTAACTAGAAGCGGGTCTTCCTCTGATTGCTTAGGGAAGCATATTTGGCCTTCTCTGGTTGCTCCTAAGTAGTTAGTGACCAAGGCTTGACTGATTTAGGCCTATTGCTGTGGAGATCGTGGGTCAGAGGGATATGTTTTATGTTGTCAGCCACTGTTTGTATATTCAGTGAGTCTCACTATGTTGTGGAGCTCAGAGCCTGAGATACACCACCTGCCAACACATACTGGCTCTACAAGGAAACCACAGGAAACAGCCCCAAGCTGGCCTTTTGGTGGGAATCACCCCCACTGAGCCCGAACCTCAGGCATTGTTAAGTGTCTGAGGTGCCTGTGAGCACCTTACCTTCACTCTCCTGAGGTTGAACTCTTTGGTTTCTTTACCCAATAGCCATCAGCTTACTTGTGTACTTGTTACTTGCTAACATAACCCTACAATTTGTAGAGTCTTTTAGGAAGTCTGGAATCTAACTTCCGAAGGGAGAATGTTGATGGTTTCATGCCTCTTGCTGTCTGATCGAATTAGGCAAGGATATTCTGGGCAAGGAGAATGACAGATGTGTCAGGGGCTTCTGGGGAAGTTTCCTTCTCTCTCAAAAATGGACAAAAGATAATAGTATGTCCCCTTGTATTGCCTCTAAACAATGATGTCTGTGTGTAATGTGTACAACAGAACCACCCTGCTAGCACCACAAGGAAGCCAACCCATGAGGTAAAGTCAATATGCTGAGAATGGCAGAGCAGAAAGATGTTAAGAACTACAGGCAGTAAAGGGATCCTCTTTGAGTTAACTAATATTGCCTATGCTTGGGACTTTTCCTTATGATATCATAAATGACCTTGTTTGTTTGTTTTAACTTTATTGGGGAACAGTGTTTTTTCCAGGACCCATCAGCTTCAAGTCAAGTTGTCCTTCAATCTTATTGTGAAGGGCCCAGGTCAGTGTCAAGTCCAGTCACCATTTTCAATCTAGTTGCTGGGATGCAGCCCACCATCCCATGTGGGAGTAGAACTGGCAACCTTGTTAAGAGCATGCACTGTACGCTGGCCAAGTGGCACATTGGTTAAGAGTTGGCTTGGGAAGCCAGCTCTGAGCAGCAGGGTCCCGGTTCAGATCCCACATGAGGGCCAGTGACGCTGTGCCTCTATAACTAAATGGTGAACAATAGCTTGACCTGGAGCTGGGCTGCTATGAGTCGCTGGCCATGGCGTAGGCTGCAAAGGCACTAGCCGGCAGCTGGCATGAGCTTTCGTGAGCTGCCGTGAGCAGCCGTCCAATGGCTGGCAAGCAACTGCCTCACCAGGGAAGAGCGCAATGAGAATACCAACATGGGCCAGTGAAGCAACATCCTCCATAACTAGACTGAAGAACAAAAAGGACAGCAACTTTTCTGTTTCCCTTCCCCAATCCCCCAACTCTGTTCCCCTCCTGCAATTCCCCAATAAAATCTTTATAAAAAAAAGAGCATGCACTGTAACCAACTGAACCACCCAGCTTCTCCCACCTCATTTATTTATTTATTTATTTATTTATTTATTTATTTATTTATTTATTTTGAAGGCAGTGTTACTGACCCTCATATGTGGGACCCGAACCGGGGCCGCTGGCTTCCCAAGCCAGCACTCAACCACCACGCCACTCGGCTGGCCCACACTTTGTTTGTTTTTATTTAGAAAACTTCAAACATAAAAGAGTAAAGAGAATAGTGTGATGAAACCCCATGCATCACCCAGCATCATTTACTATCAGCATTCTGTTGTCTACACTTAATCTTATCCCCATGTGCTCCCAGCCACCACTGGATTAATTTGAAGCAAGTGCCATATCATTTCACCCATAAATACCTAAGAATGTATCTCTAAAACATCATGGTTTTTTCCAGAATAGGAAAATCCATAGAGTAAGCAAAATAATGGTTGCCTAGGACTTGGGGAATTTGAGAGGAAATTAATGTGACTGCTAAATGGATATCATTTTTTTGGAGGTGATGAAATTGTTATAAATTTGATTGTAGTGATGGTTGTAAAACAGTTTACTAAAAACAATTGTACAGGGGGCCGGCCTAGTGGCACGTTGGTTAAGAGCTGCTTTTGGGATGCTAGTGGCCCCGGTTCGGATCCCACATATGAGGGCCAGTGACACTGCCCTCTACAGCTAACAACAGCTCCACCTGGAACTGGGCTGCGAACCCTGGCAACAGTGTAGGCTGCAGCCCCTGCTGCAGTGGGCTGCCATAGGCTACAATGAGTGGCCAGCAGCCAGCGTGAGCGGTTGGCAGCCAGCGCCAGCTGCTAATAGCCGCAGTGAGCGACCATCCAGAGACCAGTGTCCAATCTGACTCATCCAGGAAGAGCGCAGTGATGATGCCAGCATGGGCCAATGAAGCGATGTCCTCCGCAACTAGACTGAAGAACAAAAAAACAGCAACTTGTCTGTTCCCCTTCCCTGATTCCCCAATGCTGTTCCCCTCCCCCAGTTCCCCAATAAACTATTTAAAAAAAAGAAAATTGGGGGCTGGCCGAGTGGCGCATTGGTTAAGCGCTGGTTTTTGGATGCCAGCGGCCCCGGTTCGGATCCCACATGAGGGCCATTGACACTGCCCTCTACAGCTAACAACAGCTCCACCTGGAGCTGGGCTGTGCGAGCCCCGGTGATGGTGTGGGCTGCAGCCCCTGCTGCAGTGGGCTGCCATAGGATGCAGTGAGTGGCCCGCAGCCAGCGTGAGTGGCTGGCAGCCAAGCGTGAGCTGCCAATAGCCGCGATGAGCGACACCCAGAGGCCAGCGACCGATCTGCCTCATCCGGGAAGAGTGCAATGACGATACCAACAGTGAAGCAACATCCTCCGCAACTAAACTGAAGAACAAGAAGACGGCAACTTGTCTGTTCCCCTTCCCCGATTCCCCAACGCTGTTCCCCTCCACCAATTCCCCAATAAAAATCTTTAAAAAAAAAATTGTACAGGGCAGCCAGTTACCTCAGGTGGTTAGAGCACAGACTCATAACACCAGGATTGCCAGTTTGATTCCCACATGGGCCGAGGAGCTGCACCTTTCACAACTAGATTGAAACAACTATTGACTTGGAGCTGATGGTTCCTGGAAAAATGCCCTCCACAACTAGATTGAAACTAATTGACTTAGAGCTGATGGGCCCTGGGAAAACACACTCTTCCCCAATCAAATTTCTTTAAAAAAAAAAAATCAAAAAACAATTGTACAGTTTAAATAGATGAATTGTATGTGAATTATGTCTCAATAAAGCTGTTTAAAGATAAATAAGGTTACCAACACCTGTCTGATGAAAAAGATACAATGGGGAAAAATATTAAACTACAAAATCATTAATACCTAAAAATATTAGGAATAATTCCTTAATATCAAATATCCAGTGTTGAAATTACCCCCAATTGTGTCAATTTGAAACATTTAAAAAAAATTTTTTCTTTTTTTAAAAAAAAGATTTTATTGGGGAAGGGGAATAGCGTTGGGGAGTTAGGGAAGGGGAACAGCCAAGGTCCTTCAATCTTAGTTAAGGAGGGCGCAGTTAACTCAGTTCCATGTTCAGCCTTAGTTGCAGGTGGGCATGGCCCACCATCACATGCGGGAGTCAAACCAGCAACTTTGCTGTTAGGAGCATGTGCTCTCACCAGCTGAGCCTTCCTGCCACCTGTTGGCAGCTCAGCGGCAGCTACTCTTGGGCACAGCTCACTGGCCCATGTGAGAATCTAACCGGTGACCTTGTTGCTCAGAGCTCGCGCTTTTTTTTTTTTTTGAGGGCAGTGTTACTGGCCCTCATATGTGGGACCCGAACTGGGGCTACTGGCTTCCCAAGCCAGCACTTAACCACCGCGCCACTCGGCCGGCCCAAGTTGCTGTCTTTTTGTTCTTCAGTCTAGTTGCGGAGGACATTGCTTCACTGGCCCATGATGGTATTATCATTGTGCTCTTCCGAGGTGAGGCAGTTGCACACTGGCTGCCAGCACTCACAGCAGCCCACTGCAGCCTATGCCACTGCTGGCGACTCACAGCAGCCCAGCTCCAGGTCGAGTTGTTGTTCACCATCTTAGCTGTAGAGGGCGCAGCGTTAGTGGCCCTCATGTTGGATCCAAACTGGGGCCTTGCTGCTTAGGGCTGGCGTCCCAAGCCTACTCTTTTTTTTTTTTTTTTTGAGGGCAGTGTCACTGGACCCCACATGTGGGACCCGAAGCTGGGCCGCTGGCCACCCAAGCCAGCGCTGGCCTCCCAAGCCAGCGCCCAACCACCGTGCCACTCAGCTGGCCCTCCCAAGCCTACTCTTAACCAATGTGCCACTCAGTAGGCCCCTAAACATTTTTTTCAAATTAGGCTCTGAATAATGTTCACAAAACTTTGCATTTGGTTAATGTATACTTAAGTCTTGTAATTTATGGATTTCCCCCCTGTGTTTTTCTCTTACTCCTATCTGTTGCAACCAGGTACATTTTTTTCCCATAGGATTTACCACATTCTGGATTTTGCTGATAGTATCCTTATGGTTTCATTTGTCTTAATGTTTTTCCTGTAAATTGCTTATGGAATATAGAGGCTTAATTAGATTCAAGTTTGTAGGTGGGAGCAAGAGAAAACAAAATCAGGCAGAGGCATTTTCTGCTGAAAGGAAGGGCAAGAATCTGAACGCAAGGAGGTAGTGGATGAAACCACTCCCTGTGAAGGTCAAGACCGGTGGGCGTGGCCACCCTTTTCTGAGCCAAAGAAAAGTATGTGAACAGAGAGGAAAAGAAAGCTCAGTGTTGGGAACGGTTAACACTACCTCTTAAGATGGACTGCCCATGTCTGCAACACAGTAATGGCAAAGGGCCAGGGCCTGGGTGCACCCACCCAGGGAAGGGTTGAGGGGTGGTTGGAAGCAGGGAGATGTGGTCTTCATGACTTCTAGGCAGTGGAGGGGGTCTTGGCCAAGCCAGGTGCTTCTCTGGCTTGGGGAGGTCTCAGGTTGAGCTGGGGGTCCCCAGGTCTCTGGTGAGGTGGGTGTTAAGCTGATCAGGGGGTCACTGGCTGGACTGGGGGAGTGGTGATGTAAGCTGAAGCAGGTGGTTCTTGGGCTAATCTGGGGGGCATCTGGGACTGGAGTGTCAGTGTGCATTGTGGGTTTGGGGGTCCTGGGACCCGTTTCTGCAGCTCATTGACCTCCATGTCCACTGAACCTTTCCAGGTTTAGTCCCAACAGCCTGGGAGCACGGGCCGATCTGTCCCTACAGCTATAGTTGAATGGCCTCAACTCTCCCTCCTGAAAGACTTCCCTCCATCAGGGAAAGGATGCCAGGACTCACCTTGGGTTGGAGGCCCCAGGTGATCACTGCCCCAGTCCCCCAACTTCCCTTGTCCACCATGCTGGCCTGCCTCAGGTCAGGGTTGTTTACTGGAGTTTTATTTCATTCAGCCATTGGACTTGAGGGAGTTTCTGGACCCTGAGCAGAAACTGTCAGGAATTCTTTTTTTTTTTTTTTAAGATTTTATTGGGGAATTGGGGGAGGGGAACAGCGTTGGGGAATCAGGGAAGGGGAACAGACAAGTTGCTGCTGTCTTTTTTTTTTTTTTTTAGCTGAGCCATCCTGCCACCTGTTGGCAGCTCAACGGCAACTCAGCTCCGGCTGGCCTAGAACCGCTGTTGCTCAGAGCTCAGCTTGCACTCTTGAGCGAGCTCTTAACCAACTGAGCCATTCGGCCGGCCCTAAGTTGCTGTCTTTTTGTTCTTCAGTCTAGTTGCGGAGGACATTGCTTCACTGGCCCATGTTGGTATCGTCATTGCGCTCTTCTCGGATGAGGCAGATCCGTCGGCAGCCTCTGGATGGTCGCTCACCGTGGCTATTGGCAGCTCACGCTGGCGGCCGGCCACTCACTGTAGCCTATGGCAGCCCACTGCAGCAGGGGCTGCAGCCGACACTCGCCTGGGCTTGCAGCCCAGCTCCAGGTGGAGCTGTTGTTAGCTGTAGAGGGCAGTGTCACTGGCCTTCATATGTGGGATCCGAACCGGGGCCGCTGGCATCCCAAAACCAGCTCTCAACCAATGCGACACTTGGCTGGCCCTGTCAGGAATTCTTTGGGATCCACGCACCCAAGGGCATGCCTGGCAGGGAATGGCAAGGATGAAGTATGTAGGGAGTGCTAGCGAAAGCTTTCCCAAATTGCATCCGCTCTCATCCTTGTGATTTTATGTCTAGTACCCTTAGTCTTATTTGCTTAAAATCTTTAAATTCACTCGTTAAAACTCAAGACTATATTTTTTTTAAGATTTTTTTGGGGAATTGGGGAAAGGAACAGTGTTGGGGAATTGGGGAAGGGGAAGTTTGTGTTTTCCCAGGACGCATCAGCTCCAAGTCGTTATCCTTCAATCTTAGTTGTGGATGGCACAAGCTCAGCTTCAAGTCCCATCGCCGCTTTCAATGTAGTTGCACGGGTGTGGGAGTTGAGCCAACAACCTTGTTAAGAGCATGCGCTCTCACCAGCTGAGTGGCTGCTCAGCTCAGGCACAGTTCACTGGCACATGGGGGAATCGAACCGGCGATGCTCTTGTTCAGAGCTTGCGCTGTAACCAATTGCGTCACCCAAGACAACTTTTAAAGGGGTCTTTGTCAAAATAAACAGAAATTTAGCTGAAACAAAACAATATTCCTTGGGTATTAGCCAGATATTGTTTCCTCTGAAAACATGTGCTTTTTGTTGGAATAGTTTATTAGCAAAGTGTCACAGAGGCTTACCAACCAGCTAGCATCAAACCAAGACCTTCTACTTGAGGATATCTGGGGAATCTCTGATGGAAAACCAAAAAGAGAACGTCTTTCTTGCTTTGAGGCTTGGTGGTATTTACAGGAGTCCAGATGTTTTATTTGCTCATCTCCACTGTTCCTGGGGTGATTCTAGAGTTAAACCAGGGGATGATACTGTCATCAGTCCTGATAGATAGGGACATCATGGAATACCGGGGCTTGGGGATGGTCATCCTGGGAGGGGAGATGCTTTTGGTGGGGAGATATTTGTTAATGGATACGTGCAACAAACTTTTTTTTTTTTAAGATTTTATTGGGGAACTGAGGAAGGGGAACAGCATTGGGGAATCGGGGAAGTGGAACAGATAAGTTGCCGTCTTTTGGTTCTTCAGTCTAGTTGCAGAGAACCTAGTTGCTTCACTGGCCCATGTTGGTATCATCATTGCGTTCTTCGTGGATGAGACAGATCAGTTGCTGGCCTCTGGATGGTCGCTCACTGCAACTATTGGCAGCTCAACACTGGCTGCCAGCTGCTCACGCTGGCTACCGGCCACTCACTGTAGCCTATGGCAGGCCACTGCAGCAGGGGCTGCAGCCTACACCTTCGCCGGGGCTCGCACAGCCCAGCTCCAGGTGGAGCTGTTGTTAGCTGTGGAGGGCAGTGTCACTGGCCCTCATATATTGGATCCGAACCGGGGCTGCTGGCATCCCAAAACCAGCTCTTAACCAATGCGCCACTCGGCCGGCCCAACAAACATTTCTTGAGTGTAGAATAGGAACAGCCAAGCCTAGTCTCTGCCTGCATGGAGCTCATGATCTTTCAGGGCTAGTGAACTGTAATTCCATCAGTAATGTCCAGTCCATGAGAGCTGTGAGGGGCTAAGTCAGGATGAGGGATTGGGGAATGAGCGGGAGGGTCAGAGAGGGCATCCAGAGTGAGAGTTCCAGCAAACAAGATACAGCCACATCATTCTTTATGACCTCATCTTATGGAAGTCATATGGAATGACTTCTGCTGATGCTATTGGTCAAAACAGTCACAAGCCCAGCCAGGTTCTAGGAAGGGAGGAATGGCAAAGCACTGTGGCCATGTTTCAAACTGCCATGGGTAGCAGTCAGCTCCCCTCCTCCAGTGACCACCTTCTGGCAACAAATCAACATGTGACATTTCAAGACTAAGTGACCTTGTTTGAGGACAGGGCTGTGAACTTCACCAGTCAGTACTGGGCACCAAGGTGAGGCCATTCAAGAAAATGGACAGTATATCGTCAGGACTTGGAGGAGCTGCTATTTCCCATGGAGAACTGTGCCCTCTCCCTAGGAAAGATCCCAACTCGTGTTTGGGAAAGTAGCGGCACCCTGGGGTAAATTCTTCAACCCCAGATGTTCTCAATCTTCAAAGCCACCAAATGTGCCACTGTCAGGTTGTGGAAATGATTAAAAGTGATATGGCAGCCATGAGCCCTGTGCCAGAAGAGGCTATGCAGGGCAGCACTCAACCAACATCTTGAATGTAAGTACTTCTGACCTAGCGTTTTAGAAAATGTTTTGAAATACTATGCAGAACTCAAGACCAAAGGTGGAGTTGTGGAATGGGTTGTAGGATACAGGCTTTGTGATCTGGAGAAAGAATTTTAATGTTATCTCGTGAAAAATGGGCATCAAATACGTTCTGTCGTACTGCCAGTGTCTTGGTGATGGATGTCCAGCCAGGGTCATTCCCTTCCTTGTAGGGGAAGTGGAATGTGAAGCAAATGAACATACCCAGAAGCTGCCATGCTTGCCTGGGGTTTCCAGCCCCCTAGGCCTCAATCATTCCTCCAGGTTCCCATTCCCTGTATCTAGCTATATCTTGGTGACACTTATGGGAACAGAATGACACACTCATCATGAGTCACTTGGGATCTTGGGCCGGAGGTGTGGCAGCGTTGCACAGAATCTGCTAGAACTGGTCTGACAATCTCCATCCTTTTGATGTTGTGATTTTAGATATCAAAACAGTAATGAAAAGATATTTAATGAAGTATCTAGGAAAATACACACAGATTCTGTGACAGAAATATATAGTTTATTTAATCCATGTTTTCTTTTAGTACTTGTACATACATATACTTTACCACAAACATAAGTGCACACATTTTGGTACCTGGCATTTTAAACTTACATTATAAGCATTTTTCACTAATATCACTTTTTTTTTTTTTTTTTTTAGCTGAGCCATGCTGCCACGTGTTGGCAGCTCAGCAGCAGCTCAGCTCGGGCCCAGAATCAAACTGGTGACCCTGTTGCTCAGAGCTTGTACTCGAGTTCTTTACCAACTGAGCCACTTGGCCCGCCCTGCTAATTTCATTTTTAATGACCAAATGAACAAATTATAACAGCAAAATTAAATGTTTTTCCAACTGTCAATATTCATGAACAACTCCCCACCAATTTTCTTATTTGTGTGGCAGGACAGTGTCCATGGTCCTTTGGTTTTGAGAATATCATCAATCAGTGCTGCTTTTCACATTCGGTTCCAAATCTTAACTGGGCCAATTCATGTTATGATGTAGAAAAGGCAATGTCTCTTCAACATGCCTGAGGGCTATGAGGTAGGTGTTTCTTCCTGTATTTCATACCACTGTGCGTCTTCTGATGCCCTATGAGGTGCGAGCTCTGGGTGAAGGCCTTTCCACACTTGTTACACATGTACGGGCGCTCCCCAGTGTGGGTCCTCTGATGCCTGACAAGATGGGAGCTCTGGCGGAAGGCTTTTCTGCAGATCTGACACTGGTAGGGCTTGGCCCCCGTGTGAGTCCTCAGGTGCTGAGAGATAGCGGAGCGATCGTTGAAAGTCCTCCCACACTCATGACATTTAAATGGCCTCTCTCCAGTGTGAATTCTCTGATGCTGTGTGAGGGAGGAGCTCTGAATGAATGCCTTTCCACAGTCCTGGCACACGTAGGGCTTCTCTCCTGTGTGGATTTTTTTATGTACAGAAAAGTATCTCGGGTTCCGGAATGTTTTACCACAAGCACTGCATTGGCAAACTTGACTCCCCTTATAAATTCTTGTAAATGTAACCTTTTGGGTGCTCCGGCTGAGGGTCCTTCCACAGCTGCTGCTTTCCCTAGCTTTTTCCCCTTTGCAGCTCTTCTGACTTTTTACATAGAAATTGTGCGTCACCTTTTTAGCCTGTGAGCCACGCTTGCGCAAGCATTTTCTAGGGAGGGTTTTCTGGTGTGAAACATGACTTTTGTGAAGACCTGTGTTTGCCTGGGATTTGTGGCCTTTACAGTGCTGCTTCTGAGGGAGGGTATTCCCCTGAGTCACCCCCGCTTGTTTCAATGCTGTGTCCAGTACTTCCAGGGCCCCACACTGCAAGATGTCTCCTGAGGTAGAGGACTGGGCACTGGCCCTTGAGAATTCTTCCATTTTTAGGTTGCAGGTTGGTTCTTCCTCAGGAACGTCAGACTTTGGGGTTACCTGTTTGCTTTCCAGTGTAGTCTCCCACCCTGGAAGAAACCAAAAGTTGTGGATTCTGTAGGGAGAAAATGCTCAAGTGGGTTGACAGTATGATATAATTAACTATTCAAAAGCTGGAGATGTTTTCCCCAAGTACAGTCATGCAGCCTGAGGAGGGACTGAAAGGCAGTGAAACAGTAAAGTGGGGGCGGGGGGAACACTGATACTGGTGATCAAGGGCTGGGGCGAGGACTGGGAGTGATGTCCTAGCTCTCCAGAGTTTCTACTCTCATGTACCCTCAGGGTAGACCTGAGGCTGCCTCTGTCCATACAACCAGCCCTCCAGGTCCACAGTCCTAGTTAAAGGTGTTGGATGGCAACACAGCTCTTGAGAGCATACTTAGTCCTTGCACTGAGCGCAAAGAAGGCACTGACTCAGGGCTCCCGGGGTGCCCATCCTGAAAGTGTGGAATGGCCTGCATGGGCAAGTCCTTACCCACGGAGACCAGGTGTCCAAAGGTCTCCAGCATCACGTCATGGTACTCAGTCCTTTGTGTTGGGTCCAGCAGCCCCCACTCTTCTCTGCTGAAGTCCACAGCCACATCCAGAAAGGTCACTGGTTCCTGCAATGTCATACATTGTGTGACTGCTCAGAAAAGTCAGGGAGTTGTCAAAGGGGACATAAGAAAGGCTGGCTAGGACATTCCAACAGCTTGCTGGGCTGGGGATACCTCTGCTTTGGGGGTGTGCTGGAAACACTGACTGGGGCCATTAAAGGTCCAATGGGGCCCTTCTCACAAAACCAGTCTGTGGCTTAGGGTGGAGGCAGAGTCCCTACTTCACTAAGAACTGCAAGTGTCACAAGCACATTGGCCTCCACCCGACCCACACCAGTATCCAGCTCACCTTTCCACACAACTCCCCATAGGAGATGGCCCTCCTGGGCACAGCCCTGCCCCATGTGGTACACCAGGAGCTGCCTGAGAGTGAGGCAGTCACCCAGGCAGCTGTGATCAGTACTTTGTAAGGAGCTGGCCAGGACTCCAGGAGGAAGAGGCCTCCCCACTGTCTTAGGCTACAAGATGGGCTAGACAGAGCATCCTCTCATTATCCACTAATCCCTGATACAGCCTTGCCAGAAGCCTACCCTAGACCACTCACTACACGAGAGCCAGTACGTATACACTCCTATGCCTGAGCCAGTTGTAAGCCACTTGCAGCAGAAGCAGCCCTGACAAGTGCCACATACATACCATGGCTTGGTCATACCCTGAGCCTCAACAGTCCTATTTTGTCCATGTACCAGCTCTGGGTTACTGTGAAGGAAATTCCAAACTCTCTCAGTAATAAACAATTTGTTTCTGAAGGACAAGGGCTCTCTGGTTCTAACAGGATCCAGATGGGTCTGCTTGCTCCTGGCTGAGGCTGCCCCACATCCAGGTATCTGTAAACACTATCGTGCCTCCAGATTTCTGGAGTCCCAGTCACTGCCCTTTCTTGGCTTCCAATGATGCCACGTGGCTGGAGTGCAGGTCTAGCTTTCTTTTCTGTTTTTTTTGAAGAGAAAAGTGTCTTTTATTCTAGATTCCAGCAGCTAGGGAAGATGGCAAACTCAAGTCTTGAGTCTGCCTTTCAGGCTCAGAATTTCTGGAAGGACCACCTCACAAGGGATGCTGTGACCAGAGAAGAGGGTGACACTCCCCACTCACCTCAGGCAGTGCCTTTGCTGGCCAGGTCTCATTCTCCTCCTTTTCCTTCTGTTGAGCTGTGGTCTCCAGAGAGCAGGTGGGGTCCTGGGCAGTCAACACTGGGAGCATATGTCAATATAAGGGATCAGTTGGATGTGATCAACACAAGGATAACCCATGTCTCTGGGACCCATGGGCTTGCATATGCATCTCTCTCTGTTGTGGCCCCCTCTTCTCATCAGGTCAGCTGCCCACTCTAGCTGCTCCTCACAGCCTATGCCCAAATCCTCATACCTGGAGAACTGACAACCACAGGGCACAGGTGCTCTGACTGCTGAGACCCTGGACCCGGTCCTTCCCGAAGCAGCCACCTCATTTCCACACTCGCCTCAGCACCTGGCCTCATAACTCCACAGAGACAAAGACCCCATTTCTGGCCTCCAAGTCCATCCCTCCTCCTGTCATCATGGACTGGGGCGCGGGGGGGGGGGGGAGGTGGGACTTTCCCTGGCTCCCAGGACCAGTCCCACTCTCCAGGCACACCCATCCTGATGTAAAGTTTTCTAAGTCTGCTCAACCTCAGCAAACAGCACTGCATGGCCTCATTCCTCTCAATCCTGGCTCTTTCATGTCTGATTTTCCTCACATGTCCCCACATTGTGCATGGGCTTCTATAATGATTCCACCCTCACTATCAAGGGGCACATGATATGACCCAGGCTGGCCCACCAGGCTGTTGCTTCTCCCTGGCCACAATGACTGAATCAGGGACGAACTCGGGGCCAACCAAAGTCAAAGAATCTGTAGCAACATTTAAGAGAAATTCCAGGGCCGGCCGAGTGGTGCAGTGGTTAAGCGCTGGCTTGGGACGCCAGCGGCCCTGGTTCGGATCCCACATATGAGGGCCAGTGATACTGCCCTCAAAAAAAGAGAAATTCCATGTGGGGAGGTCCGACATGGAAACAGCCTGCCTGTGAGGGAAGCCAGCAGCAGCCAGCAGCAGTAGGACACGGAAAGGATAAGTCCTGTGGACACTTGGAGCTCCTAGGTCCAGCATGCCTGAAGTTAAGATCACCCTGGGACTTTTTCAATACATTCTCCTTGTTCCTTGGACCATTCTGTACAAGGCTTTGTGGCAGTCACACTCAAGAGTCCTAGCTGACACGCTGACCACAAATACAGGATTCTCAGGGTTCTCTGGAAGGCCTCTTCTCGTTGTCCTCTGTAACTGACTTAATTCACCCCTGAGGTGTTAACACACAGGATGGACTTATTTTCACGAGCTCCACAATGATCTACTTGGCACCTGTATTAGTTTCCTATTATTGCTGTAACAAACTGTTACAAAAGAGGCTCAAAATAACACAAATTTGCTAATATTTTATAATGATGGCAATCAGAAGTCTGACGCAAGCCTCGTGGGGCTAAAAGCAAGATGTTAACAGGATTATGTTGCTTTTGGAGGCTCTAGGGGAGAATATCTTCCTTGCCTTTTCTGTTTCTAGAGGCGGCCTGAGATACTTGGCTCATGGCCCTTTCCTTGCATCACTCTTGCTTCTGTCATCATGTCACCTCTGACTCTGACCTTCCTGCCTGCCTCTTATAGGGACCCTTGTGTTGACAGTGGGCCTACTCAGTCCAGGAAACTCTCCCCATCTCAAGATCTTTAACTTAATCTCACCTACAAAGTCCCTTTTGCCAAGTGAGGTAACATAGTCACGGTTCAAGGGATTAGACGTGGACACCTTTGGGGACCATTATTCTGACAGTAGCACCCAGACTCTGAGAATGAGGCAACTCATGCTGCTGCCTGCCCCACTTACTTCTGCCTGAAGCCCTGTTCTCTGAATCCACCCTCCCCCTCCACCACAAAAGTTAATCATTCATTTGCTCAAGAAACATCTTCAGGAAACGCAGATGGCGGGGGGGGGGGCAGTGGAGGTTAGCAAAGAAGTGTCTGCTCCGTGGAACTCAGAAATCAAGTATCATGGAGTCTGACTCCTAAATGCATCCCATACCCATGCTGGCCTAGCCCCCAAAGCTGCCACTCCTCTCAGTGGGTGTGGTCACAGCTCTGGATGCCCCATCTACTTCTAGTCTTGCCCCTGTCCTCAGCCCACCATCCACAGCATGCTGCAATCCTGCCACCTGTCCCTAGAACTTGGGGTCCTTTCCCACTACTTTAGACTAACATTTCCCAAGGGCCCTGCCAGCCATGCCCTCTGTTCCCTTCTGGTACAGACCTACCCAATCTGATTCTTGAATATACCATTCCCATCTTGGGCCTTACAGTTGATGCTTTCCCTGCTGAGTGCCACTCCACACCAGCTGCTTGGCTTCCATGGGCTCCACTGCCAGCACCTTTGAGTTCCTCTCAACCCCACCACTGTCTCATATACATCAGTCAAATTCCCATCTTTCCTGCTAGACCAAAGGTTTGTTGAGCCCGAATCCATGAGTCCTGTGTATCTCGGTCACCACTTTATCCACAGCCTCCACCGAGTGCTTGACGTTAAAAGACACCCAGGAATATACCTGTGTGACTGAAGTCAGGGTTTCTATTGGCTCGTGGTGGCAAGTATCCCAAAGGGATGAAAATGAAGCACTTTATCCATTAGCTTCCATCAGAAGTCTGTGGATGGAGGGCTCCTTAAAGAATGCTGTATCAGGCCCCAGCCAAGGGTTTTACTAGTTCTGAGATGGGGCCCAAGACCTTCCATTTCCACAAAGGGGTCCAGGGGTGAGGCCGCTCTCAGAGCTCTTGATCTTGGGGCCATGGCAGGTACACCAGCAAGGAAGCATCTCAAGCTCTGAATCAGGAACGTGTGGGGGAGGCACATGCCTTTGACGTAGATGCAGTGGCCGCAACCCCTTCCCCATCCTCCAAGATGCCCTCACAGGAGTGAAACCCCACCCCCGCCCACCCTTCCACTGCACTCACCTTCTTCCTCAGATATCCAGGTTACATCCTCTACCAAGGCCACCGCCTCCTGGCTGTCTTCTGGGTGCTGTGACTCCACCCACACCCGCAGCTGCCCAGGCAGTGCGCCTAGGAACTGCTCAAGCACCAGCAGTTCCAGCATCTGCTCCTTGGAGCACACCTCGGGCCGCAGCCACTGGCGGCACAGCATGCGCAGCTGGGCTAGGGCCTCATGGGGACCCGCCGCATCCTCAAAACGGAACCCTCTGAACTTTTGGCGAGCGGCCTCAGGGTCAGTTGTATGCCTGCTCCGTGGCTGAGTGGGCTCCCTGAGGACCTCTGGGCTCAGGCCCTCATCTTCAGAATAGAGGGCCCGGATCTGGGCATTCCGAGAACGTGCTACGTCCTGGTTCAGTGTGAGGACTTCAACAACCTTGATCTTCATCAGGGGATCCCCAGCAGGAAGAGGACCCAATTGAGGGTCCAAATGAGCCTCGGGACACCCTATAAGTCAAAAGCAGAGCAAGATAGATGACCAACAAGCACAGGAAAGGATGCTCAACATCATTAGCCATCTGGGAGTGCAAATTACCTCATATAACAAGATGTAAAGACTGAACTAGGCCACAAGGATATGAAAGACAGTTCAGGGAATATAATTAATAATGTAAATATTTTGTAGGGTGTCAGATGGTCACATGTCTTATTAGGGAGACCACTTCCTAGACGGGGTAGAGGCTTGATCACTGCACTGTATACCTGAAGCTGATGTATAATATTGTATGTGAACTATAATTGAATATATATAGTCACAGGATGTGGAGTCTAGTGTGGGTGTAGAGTCAAGGGAATTGTAACAGATATGTATGATATGGGGGGAGAATGGGGTGGCAAATTGGGGGAGAGGGGTTGTCACTTTGAGGGTCAAAAAGTGTAACTATTGCACTACGTTGTACACCTAAAACTAATTAAAAAAAAAAAAGTTAGGGCAGACCGAGTGGCTCAGTTGGTTAAGAGCTCACTTAAGAGTGCGAGCTGAGCTCTGAGAAATGGCAGTTCGATGCCAGCCCGAGCTGAGTTGCCATTGAGCTGCCAACAGGTGGCAGGATGGCTCAGCTAAAAAAAAAAAAAGTTTATTTCACAAAAGAATTAAAAAAAAAAAAAAGAATGTGAACTAGGAAGGCCATCATCAAAGAGTGACAATAGCAACTGTTGGTGAGGATATGAAAAAACTGGAACCCTCATACACTGCTGGTAAGAACACAGGATGCTGCATTACCTTGCAAAAAAGTCTGGCAGCTCCTCAAAGTTAAACATAGAGTTATATTATGACCCAGGAGTTCTACACCTAAATATATATCCAAGAGAATTGAAAACATATGTCAACACAAAAACTACATACAAGAATGTTCACAGTAGCATTATTTATAATAGCCAAAAAAGGGGAAACAAATGTTCCTCAAATGATGAATAGATGAGCAAAGTGGGGTCTACCCATAGAACGGGGAATATTATTTGACAATAAAAAGGAACAAAGTGGGGCATCATCCCAGTCTGGACCCCCTCATTTTGAGAGCTGTAACTTTTTGCTCTAATAAAACTATACTCTGCTACAAACTTGAATAAAAAAAAAAGTATTATTAACACATGATACAGCATGGATGATCCTTGACATCCTGATGCTCACTGAAAGAAGATGCAAAAGTCATATATTGTATGACTCCATTTGTATTAAATGTTCAAAATAGACAAAAAAGAAAAAGTAGATTAGTGGATTTTCAGGAGATGCAGGGATTGAGGGGGTTGGGAGGTGATGACTAATGGATACAAGATTTCTTTTTGGGGTAATGGAATGTTCTAAAATTAGATTGTAGTGATAACTGCACAACCTTGTGATTATAGTAAAAGCACCGAATCGTACACTTTCAAAGGGTGAACTTTACAGTATGTAAATTCTCAATACAGCAAGGAAAAAACAAAAAACGAGGAAATAGTGGTCGAGAAGAGACCTGGTGCTGTATATGCCTGTGGTCAGGAGAGGAACAGGACCTGATCCTGCCTTCATGGGGGCCAAGACTGAGACTGTTTGGGAGAAGCAGGGGTTCTGGGTCCTGGCATAGTCACGAGAACATCCACTGAACAGAAAAAACTCCAGGATGGCCCTAAATGCTAAGGAGGGTGCACTAAGCAATAGGAAATAAGCTCTCTACAACTCCAAAAAAAAAATGCTAATTCTAATGACTTAAGACTTTAAAAAATAAATAGAAAAATGTGCAATTTTATAATTTTTAAGAAGTATCTGAATAACCAAAATATATTTCTCATACATATTTGGTCTTCATCCACAGTTCCTGGGTCACAGCTCCAGGTGTCTTCTGTTAATGAGGTGACTTTTAGGAAGCACCTAGGGATGGGGCTGGTTGCCAGGAGACCCAGCCAAATAAGCATTTAGAGGGTTGGAACTTTCAGTCCCCCCACTCCCCACCTCCCAGGAAGCAAGGGGACTGGAGATTGAATCAGTCACCATCATGCCTATATAAGAGGCCTACATAAAAATCCCAGGGGGGTAGCCAGGGCTCAGTTGGTTAGAGCGTGAGCTCTGAGGAACAGGTTGCTGGTTCAGTTCCCACATGGGTCAATAAGCTGTGCCCTCCGCAACTAGACTGAAGACAATGACGAGCTGAGCTGCAGCTCAGCGCTGAGCTGCCAGTAGGCGGCCAGATGGCTCAGCTGGTTAGAGTGCATGCTCTTAAGAAGCCGGTTGCCAGTTCGAGTCCCACATGGAATGTTGGGCTGTGCTCCCCTACAATTAAGATTGAACATGGCACCTTCAGCTGAGCTGCTGATGGGTGACCAGATGGCTCCATTTGTTAGAGCACATACTCTTAACAATAAGGTTGCTGGTTCAACTCCTGCATGAGATGGTAGGCTGCAACCCCCCCCCCCCCCCAACTAGATTGAAGGACAACAACTTGACTTGGAGCTCAAGGGTCCTGGGAAAAACACACTGACAAACAAACAACCCAGGGGATGGGGCTGAGAGCTTCCCAGCTGATGAACACATGGGATGTGGGGACAGTGGAGTGTCTGGAGAGGGCATGGAAATTATGTGCCTCTTCCTACATAGCTTGTCCTATGTACCTCTTCATCTGACTGTTCCTTAGTTATATTCTTTTACAGTAGACCAGTGATCTAGCCAAGTAACACATTTTTCTGAGCCATTCTAGCAAATTAACTGAACCCAAGGGTGTGGGAACATCTGATTTATAGCCAGTGTGTCAAAAGTGCAAATAATAACCTGGACTTGTGATTGGTATTCGGAGTTGGAGGTGGTCATTTGAACCTCCAATCTATATCCAGCTTATCAGAAACACAGAGTCTGGGGTGGCATCTGAAGAGAGAGAGTGAGAGAGTGAGAGAGTGAGAGAGTGAGAGTGAGAGAGAGAGAGAGAGAGAGAGAGAGAGAGAGAGAGAGAGTGTTTGAGGCTGCCTCCTCCTCAGATTTGTGGGACTTGTGGACAGAAAAGGGGCCACATGTTAAACCTGACAAGCTCAGGAGACAGAAAATAACCACAGAGGATAGTGTGAATGTAAAAATTCCTAACTAAGCTGGGCCATGGCAGCAAGTCACATTTCATTAAGTTAATCTGTGCCTTTTCAGTGGGCCTGTTCTTTGTCTTTTTGTACCTAAGATAACATCTTTAATCCTTTTTTGGGACCAGAGCTGGAAACTGCAAAATTCCTCATTATTATGCTTGTCTCCTGATTACCATCTCTTTGTGCTATAAAAAGCAAACTGTTGGGCCAGCCGGGTGGCGCAGTGGTTGGGTGCTGGCTTGGGATGCCAGCCGCCCCGGTTCAGATCCCACATATGACGGCCAGTGACACTGCGCTCTTAAAAAAAAAAAAAAAAAAGCAAACTGTTAGCTATCCTGCATCCACCTGTATGGGAGGAGTACCTGTCTCTCCAATTTACTTTTATCCAATCCCAGAGATTTCCCTGCTTTCCTTTCTCCCACCCCCTTAATCTATCACAAAGCCTTCTTCCTTTGATTTTATGTATAAACTAAGCTGTAAAACTGCCATTCTTCGGAGCATTTTTCAATCCATTGAGATTTTGCTTCCTGGCAATTGTCGACAGTTTGGCTCAAACTCTTGTAAGTTTTCTCTTAGGATGGATGTCTTTTGTCAACAGACTAAGTAATCTGTGGAATCTGATGCCATCTTCGGGTAGATAGCATCAGGATTGAGTTGAGACCTTGCTGATGTCTGAAAATTATCTGCTGGTGTGGGAAAATGCTGCTCCCTGCCCTACTATGGAATTGGGTCTGGGAACCAACATTAATAACAATGGATTCTGGTTTACTTCCAATTTAGATTTATATTTTTATAAAAACAGAAATGGCATGGCTGACATAAAAAGCAAATCTAAACTTTGACCTTTGCTGTTAGGAGGAAAGGAACTTACAGCATGACTTAAAAACCTTTGCGGGCCGGCCGAGTGGCGGGGTGGTTAAGTGCTGGCTTGGGAAGCCAGCAGCCCGAGTTCGGGTCATGAGGGCCAGTGACACTGCCCTCAAAAAAAAACAAACACAAAAAAACAAAAAAACAAAACCCTTTGCGAATTGTAATAGATAGTATGATATGGCGGGGAGGAGTGGAGGGGAGGAGTGGGGGACGGGGGTTGTCACTTTGAGGGGTAAAAAGTATAACTATTGCACTGTGTTGTACTCCTGAAGCTAATTAAAATAAACAAATTAAAAAAAAAGAAAGTAGAGGAAGAAAAGCATATTATACATAAAGCGAGCAGAAGGAAGGAGATAATAAAATTAGAGCAGGAATTAATGAAATTAAAATCAGGAAAATGATAGAGAAAAATCAAGAAAAAGAAAATCTAGGGCCGGCCGAGTGGCGCATTGGTTAAGTGCTGGTTTTGGGATGCCAGCGGCCCTGGTTTGGATCCCACATGAGGGCCAGTGACACTGCCCTCTACAGCTAACAACAGCTCCATCTGGAGCTGGGCTGTGCGAGCCCCGGTGATGGTGTGGGCTGCAGCCCCTGCTGCAGTGGGCTGCCATAGGCTACAGTGAGTGGCCCGCAGCCAGCGTGAGCAGCCGGCAGCCAAGAGTGAGCTGCCAATAGCCGCGGTGAGCGACATCCAGGGGCCGGCGACCGATCTGCCTCATCCGGGAAGAGCGCAATGACGATACCAACAGTGAAGCAACATCCTCCGCAACTAAATTGAAGAACAAAAAGACAGCAACTTGTCTGTTCCCCTTCTCTGATTCCCCAACGCTGTTTTCCCCTCCGCCAATTCCCCAATAAAATCTTTAAAAAAAAAAAGAAAAAAAAGAAAATCTAGTTCATCAAAAAGACCAATAAAATCGACACACTTCTCTCTGGGCTAACCGACAATCTTAGAATAACTGGAGGGGTTTATATTTTTCACATGGTACAGTATCTTAGCATTTAAAACTATCTTTCTACTTCTGCTTCCCAGTTTGATTATTGAATCAGGGTCTAAAGGACAGCAGTGGTAACGAATACACTGCCGAATGCCATGTGGTCACTAAGCCTGCAGTGCTGGCCGCTGCCACTGGATGAACAGCTCAGAACAGTTTCATGGGGTGGGGGGAAAGGATTGAGGGTAGTCCTTAAAATTGGGGGCCTGTGTGTCATCAATTTGCCTCTTGCACATCAGTCCTTTGTTTCATCTAGTCACATGCATTTCACATAACAGTTTTCTGATTTTCCAAGGGTTATTCAGAGTAAATTGATTGTAGTTCTTAAAGTTTTGGCTTTTTTTTTTCCCAAAAAAAAATCCAGAAAGCAAGGAGAAAGAGAAAATAAAAACAAAAACCCTTTGCATTAAATGCCCTCGGACTTTCATCAAGTTAATCTACTCATGGTCAGGGAGCTATCTGGAGATGAAGACAGATGTGGAGACACCCAGGCAATGAATATCCAGACACAAAAGCCAGACCACGACAATGGAACTCTGATGAACAACGTGTGTAGCAATAAGCCCACACATTTGACTTCATTTCACTTTTTTGCCCCCAGTCCATACCCTCAAAACCTTGCATTTTCTCTATAAATCGCCCCCTTCCCTGCCTGTCTTACAGTCTCTACCAAACACAAGGAATGGTGGCTGAACCCCTTGTTACAGTGGGCTCTTGGTGTTCTTCTTTGGGTGGGCTTCATTTCCACAACGCCCACTTCCTGAGCAACGTGGCACATGACAGAGCAAAACTGGAAAACACAGGTAGTGTTAAAACACGTGTGGAAGGAAAACAGGCCACATATTAACCTGACAAACTCAGGAGACTGAAAATAACCACATAAACTGGCGCAAGCATAAAAATATTCATAACTAAGTGGGCCATGGTGGAAAGTTGTATCGTTAGCTTCCTTCATAAAGTTAATCTATGCCTTTTCAGTGGGACTTCCTGTTGTCTTTTTGCACCTAAGAGAACATCTTTGAAATGTCAGTAATCCTTTTTCTGGACTAGAGCTGGAAACCAAAATTCTTCATTATTATGCTTGTCTCTTGATTACTATCTCTATATGCTGTAAAACTGTTAACCATCTTATACCCACCTATGTAAAAGAAGTACCTGTTTCTCCAATTTACTTTTATCCAATCCCAGAGACTTAATCTACCACCAGTGGATTTCATGTAACCTTCCTCCTTTGATTTCATGTACAAAATTAGCTCCAAACCGCCATTTTGCAGAACATTTTCTCAATCCCTTGAGATTTTGCTTCCTGGCTACTGTTTGATTAAAATAAACTTTTTTTTTCCAGCTGAGCCATACTGCCACCTGTTGGCAGCTCAGCTCGGGCTGGACATCGAACTGCTGTTGCTCAGAGCTCAAGCTCTCACTCTTGAGCGAGCTCTTAACCAACTGAGCCATTTGGCCGGCCCTCAAATTCTTACATAAAAGTTTTCTCTTAGGCTGGGTGTTTTTCATTAACACAGCTGAAGAAAACTTAAAAGATTCCCACGTAAGCATTAAAAATCACATTGATTGGGCCGGCCGAGTGGCGCGGTGGTTAAGCGCTGGCTTGGGAAGCCAGTGGCCCCGGTTCAGTCCCACATGTGAGAGCCAGTGACACTGCCCTCAAAAAAAAAAAAAAAAATCACATTGGTTTCAGTGTGATTATTAATGACATAGTGAAGTTCCTGCCATATGAACAAAAACAAAACAAAACAGAAGAACAAAAAAAGAATGCAGGGCAGGATGGGCTGGCCAAGTGGCGCAGTGGTTAAGAGCTGGCTCAGGACGTCAGCTGCCCCAGTTTGGATCCCACATGAGGGCCAGTGACACTGCCCTCTACAGCTAAGATGGTGAACAACAGCTCCACCTGGAGCTGGGCTGCTGTGAGTCCCTGGGAGGACCTAGATGCAGCCCCTCCTGCAGTGGGTTGCCATAGGCTACAGTGAGTGGCCAGCAGCCAGTGTGAGTGGCTGGCAGCCTGTGTGAGCTGCAAAGAGCTGTGTGAGTGGCCATCCATAGGCTGGCGACCGATCTGCCTCACCAGAGAAGAGTGCAATCACGATACCAACATGGGCCAGTGAAGCAACATTTTCCACAACTAGACTGAAGAACAAAAGGACAGCAACTTGTGTGTTCCCTTCTCCCAATAAAATCTTAAAAAAAAAAAAAAAAATTCAAGAGCAGCAGCTGCCTGACCTAGACACCTACGTGTTTCTCCACGTGGGCATCCTCAAGCACCCGCTGGATCTGCCATGACGCGATTTTCAAAGGCTCTGGGAAGCTGGGCGTTCGGAATTCGGATGCTCCCACAGATTAGACAGGGAAATGACCCGTCCCTTTGAACGCGGAAGAACACAAAACGGTGACTTCCCTCAGGTTCAGCAGTGCCTGCACACGTTCGGCGACGGCGCACTACAACTCCCAGGAGCCTCCGCAGCATGGACTTCCGGCGCCGCCATGTTGAGGCTTAGGGTGTGTCCCAGACCCAGCACAGCGAATTCCTGGGCGTGACTTCAGCCTCCTCCACTCATGTCCCCTCCCCACATCCTCCGCTACCCGCCCCGCGATGGCGCAGGTGGAGCTTCCGCGCATACCTCTCGGATTGCAAATGTGTCCCTTTGGGCCATGCGAAGTGGGCGAGCGCGGTCATTTCCCCCTAAAGCATGAGCGCCGAAGTACTAATCCATTTTCGCCCGGCCTTCGTTCCTAAATGTCTTTCTCCAAACATCCCCACAAACCTGGTTTGCCCGTGATTTCCGGTGTTAATCACTGCACAAACCTAACAGGTGTTGGAAACCACTGACGCGCGGGGGAAGTGAGTCGGCTCGGGGTAGGGATTCGCCCGGCGCTGGGTGAGGCCGCACCAGGTTGGCCTTGGGCACACCGGCTTGCAAAACAGGTCCTGAGCTAGGCTTGTAATTCTCGGCCATCGCCTGTCACTCTGACGTTTAACGTGACTTTTTTTTCTTGGTAAGAATAATTACAGGCGTCTAATCTCCCATTTCCAACCTGTTCCCCCCTTATTACGTTTTTTAATTAGTTTTATTTGGGAACCTGCCCTTCCTAACTCAAATTATATCTGCTGCTATATTTAGTATTTTTTTTTTTTTGAGGGCAGTGTCACTGGCCCTCACACGTGGGACCCGAACCCGGGCCGCTGGCGTCCCAAGCCAGCTCCTAACCACTGCACCACTTGGCTGGCCGATATATTTAGTATTTAATTCCCTTCCTGTCCTTAGTAGGACTTTTGGGTTTTTCCCCCCCATCCAAATTCTTGATTTCAAAGCATAGTTCATTTATTCTTTCAATTAGAGCTTTAAAGTCTTTTAAGGCTTGATTGAAATTTACCCATTTCAGGTAACTCAGGAAGCCAGGGACAGGAATTTACCGGAGTCCCAACGCCTGACAAGTGCCCTGATATAAATGTGGGCTCCCTAGCAGCTCCATGCTGGGCCACAGGCACTATTTTGAGGAAAATTCATGCATGACACTTAAAAACAAGCGCCACTATTTTGAGGAATCATACATGACACTTCAAAACAATCTTAGTTCTCCGTATTGCTTCACTGCTTTCTAATTCCTAAACTTTTCATTTTGTACTCCTTGGTTAATCAGAGGGGTTTTTATTTAGTGCTTTCTCACTTAAAATAACTGTTGTATTCTTTTATTCTAATTCATCCCCCCCTCTACTCTACTGTTTCTAATTGACTTATTTCTCCTTTAATCTTTTTTTTTTTGAGGGCAGTGTCACTGGCCCTCATATGTGGGACCAAACCGGGGCCGCTGGCTTCCCAAGCCAGCGCTTAAGCACCGCGCCACTCAGCCGGCCCTCTCCTTTAATCTTGATCATGTGTTTAGTTCCTCCTCTTATCCTTGGGGGCACCAAAGTAGTGTCTCAAAATCTTGAATGCACAAAAATGTTAACTTATTGTTTTAAGTCATATAATCTTTCTGGGTTTGGATGTTAGAAACTCTGCCAGTCATTATGGTGCTAATAGCCCAGGGGATCTGCAACACAGCTCTCCCTGCTGTAACAGCCCTTCAGGCCAATACAGGTTCTGCAGTCATCATAAAGCACCTACTGGATGCTATGCAGTAAATAAGATGTGCCACAAGCCTGGAAGCTGGTGGTAAGTGTCATTCTAGGCACCTCAGTCCTCTAAATCTCATCCTTTGGACCATTCCAAGCCCTCTAAGGCAGAAAATGAAAGCCATTAAGTTTACCAGCTCGCAGGTAGAACTGGATCCTCACTTCACTGGGGCATAGCTGTGACTCACTGACCTGCTCACCTGCCTGGACTGCATGACATAATCTCTATTAGCTGCAGCTCTAAATACAGATGCTCCTCAACATAAAACCTCATAAACACATCGTAAGTTGAAAATATCACTAAGTCAAAAATGCATTTCATACAACTAACCTACTACACTCAGAGCTTGAAGTCAGAGCTTAGCCTAGCCTACCTTAAATGTGCTCACAACACATTAGCCTACAGCTGGGCAGTTATCTTGAGTTTCATGTGAAGAGTTACTGCCTTTGGGCCGGCCAAGTGGCGTGGTGGTTAAATGCTGGCTTGGGAGGCCAGCGGCCCCGGTTCAGGTCCCACATATGAGGGCCAGTGACACTGCCCTCAAAAAAACACACAAAAACTGGCTTGGGAAGCCAGCAGCCCCGGTTCGGTCCCACATGTGAGGGCCAGTAACACCGCCCTCAAAAACAAACAAAAACACACACACACACACACAAAAACAGTTACTGCCTTCCAATTGTTAGCAGAAGCAGGGGACACAGATGGGCATTTTGTAAGCATAATGGGATGTGAAAATACAAAACAATATCAAAAAATTGCTGGCAACACTGGACATGGTAGTGTATTGGTTGTTTACCCTTGTGACCATATGCCTGACTGGGAGCTGCAGCTCGCTGCCAATGCCTGGCATCATGAGAGTATCATACCGTGTATCACTAGCCCTGGAAAAGATTAAAATTCTCAATTTGGAGTACGGTTTCTCCTGAATGCGTATCACGTTCACACCATAGCAAAGTCGAAAAATTGTAAGAAGTTGTGGAGCATCTACTGGCTTTCAACTCACCAGATAAATGACCCTGGGGGAATTTGGGCAATGTAATTCACTCACCTGCAACTCCCTAGTTCTCTAGTGGGTTGCTACACAAATTCAACCTTTGGACAAGGTTTCCTAACTCTGTAAGTGAATGCCAGGTACAGCATGTAGTGAAGGCTGATGTGAGCTGCTGTTTCCTTCCTTCATGTTCCTTCTCTCTGCCACTTGCCTTCCTGGCTAAGCTCACAGTTCTCAGAGTTTCCTAGTGAATGCTGACAGGCTACCAAGGTATACTGGGACTACCAGTCCACAAATGGTGGGTAGGGTCAGGAGGAGTGCTTTCCTCAGCTCCTTGGTCCCTTTTCCTCCTTATCCAGAGTGCCCCCAGCTCTATACCCACCCTCCTCCTCTCCGCATCACTCTCTCCTCAGCTCTACTAGGCACCCTGATGCACTGCCTTCTAAGTGTCACCCCCACGGGACTGCTGAGGCTGTCAGCTGGGTCTTGTGCATCAGAAACTTCAAAGCGATGCAACTTCAAAGCAAGGCCCAGAGGAGGATACAGCAAAGTCTTCGAATCAATAACAGTAGCTACCATTTCATGGAGGCCTCCCCAGGACCTGAGCTTCCCACTACCACAGTCCCCATAAGCAGTAGCGTCCAATCTTTAGACAAAGACGGTCCTTGCTGGGAGAGGCAAGGAACCATGTCCAAGGCTACACACTAGGGAACACAGCAGCTAGAATCCAAACCCTGTTCTTTTATTCCCTTTACAGCAAAGGCACACATAGCAACCATCTTACATTCCCTCAGACATACCCAAGTGTCTCTCCCAGAGGTCTCTGCGACATCTTCACCTGGCTCCCCTTCCCCATCCAGCTCTCACCTTAGATGTCTCCTCCTCAGAGCTATCTTCCTGTCCAGATCTAAACTAGTTTTGCCCACCTGCACCTCCCCACTACCCCCTAGCAGATCCCGTTTCATTTCTCTTCATAGCACTGATAGTCATCTCCAAGTATCTGGCTCATTTATTTACTTATGTCACCTCTCCGCCTTCTCAGAGCAACACTGCCCAGTGGAACTTCCTTCATTGAAGGAAATGTTCTACATCTGTCCAACACAGTAGCCATTAGCTGCAGGTGACCAATGAACATTTGGAAGATGGCTGATGAGACAAAGAGTTAATTGGGAGCGGGCTTGTGAGCTTGCAGGATGGGACAGGCAGAGTTAACAGAAGCAAGCTTATGGGCTAACAGGAACCAGCTAAACATTAACGGCTTGACTGTAACTCCCCTGGCCAGCACTGCACCTACAAGCTGACAAGCACCTTACATCCATCATAGGTAAGAACAGAACAGTTCTCAATTGCAACGGCAACCCACTGCACACTAACAAATACCCATTATAAATGGGAACAGAACAGTTCCCAATCACAACAGTAACCCCCTACAAACTGACATCCATCATAGATGGGAACAGGACAGTTCTCAAGAGAAGACAAGTGTAACAGCAGCCCCACTGCATGCTGACAAGAGCCCTACATTCTGCTTAGAAAAATTTAAAATCCCAGCACTCCTCATTGATGCAGTTGTCCTTCATAGGACTCTGCCCTGGCAAACTCCTACCAATATCTCTCTTACCTCTCTGTCTCTGTAGCTCTCCCTCTCAGATTGCCCTGGCTAAACTTCTGCAAGTTCCAAACAGAATTCTCTCTCAGTTTTTAACTTCAATAAATCTTTTCTCTGGATATTCTTGTAAAGTCTCGTAAATTCTTTTACATTCTGTGAACGACCAGGGGTTAATTCTACACCAAGACAATGGCCAATTTGATTAAGGAACTGAACTTCTATGTTCACTTTAGTCAGTTTAAATTCAATCAGCCACACATGATAGTGCTGCTCTGGAATGACTGTGGGGCCAATGACACAGAGGCCTTACCACTGTTCATTACAGTGACCCAGTCCTACAACAGTACTTGGGTGTTTTGGCAGGCTGACACAGCATTTGTTGACTCAACACGGTTTCTAAGTGCCTTGAAGGGATTTCTGTCCAATTCCAGGAAATCTCACCAGCATTGTAATTGTGTCCATGTATAAATTATCATGGGAGGGTTGCTGCTGCTAGAGTTCCCATCTACCTGGCAGCCTGAGCAGTGGTGGCGAGTGCAGGCCACCAGGTAAGAAGACACCTGGTTTACATCCCCACTTGCTCCTTCCTACATAGGGCCTTGAATTCCTGTTCCCACAGATAAAATGGCTCCAGTGGCACTAGAAGCTGCTGGCTGGGAGACTGTAGGATTTAAGCAAGGGACTTCATATACTTCTAGACTTTGTAAGTTCTCAAAAGAAGTCAATATTTACACTTATACAAGTCTTCCATGCCCCACTAACTTGTAATAGAGCCTGCTCATTCCTTAATAATTTATTCTTAAGTACCATTTCAAGAGTATTAGTAACAAAATCTTTCTTCCATCTGTGTCAAATACTATTTCAGAAGATTAGTATTTTAAGGTGGTAATTATGAGCTACAAATATTTTTCTCATTTTGTGCTTTGGTGAGAACAGTGTTATGTATACTTTGCAGAAAAAAAACCTGTAAACATGCCAGCCTGTGTTCTGCTGTCACTGAACTGTTCATGTTCCATGGAAGCTTACTTTTTTTTTTTTTTGAGGGCAGTGTCACTGGCCCTCATATGTGGGACTCGAACCGGGGCTGCTGGTGTCCCAAGCCAGCTCTTAACCACCGCGCCACTCAGCCGGCCTGGAAGCTTACCTTTTAACAGGAAGCTGGAAATTATAACTGCCCAGGTCAGTACTGAGATGCATCTGACTACTTTGTTCTTAAAATTTTAATTTTGACCACTTTACACTTTTCCAGAGATCTTGTTCGTTTATATGCTGTGTCAGGAACTGGAGACACAGCAGGAGGGAGACAGCTGTTTCCATTTTATGAACAGTTGTGGGAATCACCTCTAAAAATGGAAAGCCTGGGCCGGCTGAGTGGCATGGTGGTTAAGCGCTGGCCTCGGAAGTCAGCGGCCCCAGTTCGGTCCCACATATGAGGGCCAGTGATACTGCCCTCAAAAAAAATAAAAAAATTAAAATAAAAAATAAAAATGGGTCACCTTCCCAACCAGTTTCCTTCTCAGTTGGCAATCACAGCCTAGCAGTTTCTACATTCTCCCAGTCATAACCAATTGTCATTGATATTTGTTAAGTGTGTATATTTTTTAAGGAAAATTGCTATGTGCATCTCTCTTTATAAATGTAAGATACATATGTTAAAAGATAAAACACATTGGGCTGGCCAAGTGGCTCAGTTGGTTAAGAGCTCACTCAAGAGTGCAAGCTGAGCTCTGAGCAACAGCAGTTCAATGCCCAGCCCAAGCTGAGCTTCTGCTGAGCTGACAACATGTGGCAGGATGGCTCAGCTAAAAAAATAAATAAAAATAAATAAAAAAAAGATAAACACATTATGTTGGAGATTGTTTCACATAGTACATAGAGCAGGCTCATTCTTTGTAATAGTTGTGTCAAGTACTATAATGAAAACAACTACATGTGTTGCTAAATATTTGTTTATAGAGTCTCTCCCCAACCCCATATAGGTTTCTAGCTTGCCTTTTCTTTTTCTTTTACATTTTATTAGCTTCGAGTGTACAAAACATGATGATTAGACATTTACACCCCTCACAAAGTGATAATCCCACCAAGTCTACTATGCCTCTTATTTCTACTTAATCAAAATTAGTTTTGCATTATGTCTATCCAAAAAAGCTCTTCGAGTTTTTTTTGTTTCATTTATTCCTGTTTTGATCTTATCATTGTTCCTCTTTCCTTAGGACTTTTGGAAGGTTTTCCACCTCCAAAGAATGTTTCAGTCAAATGCTTATTATTAGTTCATTTGTTTTCCTTCATATTCAATTAATAGTTAAGGCATTTCAGGCCTTGAAATTACCCCAGATACTACATCTGGATACCAGGGAGTGTGGTCCGAAGATAAATAGATCAAGATTATACGACTCCTAGAGAGCATGTGTGCGGAAGACAACAGAAAATGTCAAGTGTTCTTGAATTAGGACTGCACAGTATGTGACCACACACTGTTAGGCTGGATTCCTGTTAAAGCATGTTTGATAGTCATTCAAGATTCTAGACTCCTGGCCTAGTATTCAAGGATGTGAGCCAAGATTATACGACTCCTAGAGAGCATGTGTGCGGAAGACAACAGAAAATGTCAAGTGTTCTTGAATTAGGACTGCACAGTATGTGACCACACACTATTAGGCTGGATTCCTGCTAAAGCATGTTTGATAGTCATTCAAGATTCTAGACTCCTGGCCTAGTATTCAAGGATGTGAGCCTCTCAAAGATTTTTGTAGCACTATCTATCTCAAGATTTCCCTTTATTATCCCTTATGTACTCTCATTTCAAAGCTTGGCCTTATCTTCAGAGAGTCTCTTTGAAGATGCCCTCTTCCCTCTTGCAATTCCTTCAACCATTTATTCACTCAAGTTTCCTGAGCCAGAGATTCAGTCATTGTCTTAGCAATTGGGGACATACTTGGGAAACTGAAATAAGCTTGTCTGCTGTCACCCATGTTATTTCAGAGGTTCAGGTCAGATAACAGAGTAAGTTGGAAAAGAACACGGCCTATTTGTTTACTTATGTAATCTAAGTTTTATGTAGTCTGCCTTCTGTATGACTTATCTGGTGTAAGAATAGGATCAAACATTTCATTTTTATTCAAAGCGGTTTTCTCCAGTGTAAAATTTTTTTGTTATTGTCATTCTGTCAAATAAACTGAGAGTTAAGGCCAATGGTTTGCCTGCAGAGATTATATTGAGGGTCTGCTCTCATATGAGTCCTCTGATGCTGAACACAATGAGGACTCCTACTGAAGGGCTTCATGACAGTGGGTTGTGATTCCTGAAGCCTTCCTAACACTGATTACATCCAGGCGCTCTCCAGTATGACTCGTGATGCTGAGTAAGAGAGCTATACATGAAACCTTTCCATGGCAATCACATTCCCATGGTTTCATGAGTTCTCAGATATGATCATTTGGTATAAGAACTTTTCCAAATTCAACAACTGGAACTTTTTGATCCAGTATGAATTCTCTCAAATCAGGATGAATCAGGCCAGAAGCCTTTCCTGCTATGATCAGATTCCTGGGATTTCATCACTGTTTTTTTGTTTTTGTTTTTGAGGGCAGTGTCACTGGCCCTCATATGTGGGACCGAACTGGGGCCGCTGGCTTCCCAAGCCAGCGCTTAAACACCGCGCCATTCGGCCGGCCCTCATCACTGTTTTTGAGTTCTCATGTTGACTCACAAAAAGGACTTTATTCATTCAGGATTTTTGCATGTTAGTCTCCTGTGTGAGCCTTCTCTTAAAGAAGGCCAAGCTAAGCTGAAAACAGGATTTCACACTAAAAAGACTCATTCAGTCTTGTTTTTGAATGAAAGAACTATACTTTATACAAATCAATTGCTTTCCTATTCCCCATGTGAGTCCTCTCAGGCTATATACAGCATGGAATCTAAAAAGGGGTTTCCTTTTCTTCCTCCCAGCAGAACGATCGCCTTCTTGTATGTTATTTTTTCTACTAATTTTGGTACCACTTGGAGAATTGCCATATTCATAATTGTTGGGCTCATCTCCTGCCTAATTTCTTTTTCTTTTTTTTCCCTAGAAGTTAGAAAGTTTATTTAAGAAAGGCGCTGGCAGGGAAGTTCTCCTGCTTAATTTCTTGACAGGCTTTCCTACAATTATGGCCTTCAAAATAGTGTCTTCACACCACTGCTATCCTAATAATTAAATAGATTATGTCTCAAGTTTCCTACCTGAACCACATGTATGAAAGTACTTTCTTGAAAGAAGACTGAGTGATGGCTGAAGATCTGAGTGCTGTCAAATATTTCTCCACATTCCTTATCTTCATGGCATCCTTCCAAATCAGTGCCTTCTTGAAGATCTGTCTTAAGCATTTACCCAGTTTCCCTTCTACTTTAGCCAATGCTAATGCTGCTGCTGTCGCTATCATGGGGAGCCGAAGAAGCATGCAAACTGAGTTGCGGAAGAAACGCCCTGCTTTCCATTCAACCCCAGTTCTCTGCCTGAAGCAGAGGCACAGTCACACCAGTGTGGGAAGAGAGACCACTGTAGGAGACAGCTATCTCATGTGACCCACAAGCATACCATTCTAAACACCTATGATTGCTGAGGTCCAGACAAGTGCATTCAGCTGGCTCCACAAGTCTTTGCTTGGATGTTCCTACATACACCCTCTCATTTCTCATTAACATAACAGGTCAGGACATGGGACAGTTCCAAGCTCCTGAATCTAGGTGGAAGTTAAGTTCTTTGTACTATTCATATAACTCTTTGCTTAAAATTATTTCAATATAACAAGTAAAACAAAACCTCTATTTCCACCCTTCAAAAGTCTATGGCTTTTCCATGTAACTGCCTAACACCAAAAATTCAGGGGTAGTAATTTTTCTTATTGTATTTAAAAAATGAGAAATTAATACATATAAAAAGAATTTATGTGGTAAATACACACATAACAGTCACAGGAAATCCCTGGAAGCCTTCACTTCTGAGGGACTGTTGGCAGCTTCCTCTCTTTTGTCCCCTTAGTCAATGCTCACCCAGTCCCACTGAATTCACCTATGAGTGGTGAGAAACCTGCTACCACTCCCTCTCCCCATTACCATGCCTCTAGTGGCCTGCTTTCATTTGTGCCCTACCAGAGTTCTTTCTTCACAAGCACCCAGAATGAGCTGTGAAAAGCCAAACCATACACCTGCTCAATGAAAATCAACTCCCCTTACAATGGAGGCACTGGGTCCTCTGCCAAACTTAAGTTGCATATACCTCAGTTACCTCCTTCTCCCGCACTGGGTGACTTTCTGTTCTCTGAATATGCCAAGCTTGTTCCATTCTCAATCACGCTAAACAGTGTCTCCATGCCTGCAAGCTGTTTTCACCACAACTCTCACATGTCTGCAGACTTCTTTTTCTTCAGGAATTGGCTTAAATCTCACCCTTGCAGTGTCCCCTGATCATATCATCTTGAGACATTCACCACTGCTCCTGCTTTACACTACCGTCTTTTCCTTCTGCGCTTACCCCATCTATCTGTGTTTACATGAGTACAGCAATGGAGCTTTTTGTAGGAGGCTGCCATCCATCAGACTACAAAATCTACAGTGGCAAGGATTACATTGAGTCTGGTTTACTACCAGCTTAGTATACTGCGTGGGACAAAAGAGACCTTCCACAGGTTACTTTGGGGTGAAAGAAGGGACGGCATGGAGGGAAAACATCACACAAAGGACTCTGTGTGACACAGCAGAGATGAATCAGGAACGTATAGCCTCAGGCCTGTAAAGAGTGTCCTAATAGGGCCAGCCGAGTGGCTCAGTTAGTTAAGAGCTCGCTCAAGAGTGTGAGCTAAGCTCTGAGCAACAGTAGTTCAATGCCCAGCTTGAACTGAGCTGCTATTGAGCTGCCAACAGGTGGCAGGATGGCTCAGCTAAAAAAAAAAAAAAAAAAAAAAAAAATGTGTCCTAATAAACCTCCATGCATGTGGTCTCTTGCTGTGGGGCACCACCCTTGAATCTCCTGTCACCTGTCAAGCAGCTCTCCAGAGATGTGCAGAACCATAGGCACCCAATGCCCCCAAGGCAGCTACATTCAGGAAATTACTAAATCGTCCAGAAGTACATGGCTAGAAGGTTTGACATGGGACTTAAACTTCAGGGAGGATGAGACACACAACTGCCACAGCCAGAGGCACAAAGAAAGGAAGGGACATTAGGAGACTGGATCAAGGGAAGCAACTATGGGGAAGAGAAACCATGGCAGGTGGGTGCAAAGCACTTGTGTTGCTGGAGACCTGCCATGTGCGACAGAGTTCAGTGGCATGTGCTAATGGTTTGAAGGGAGATTTTCCAATGTAGGGAATGAAATGAATGATTTTGAATATGGAAAAGAAAAACAAAAACCATTAATGCTGAGCCATCAAGCTGAAACATGAAGTCCAGATAGAGTCACGGGGACTGCAGTCTATATTGTGGTAAACAGAAGGTTGGCACCAAAGATGGAGGTTAGATGCAGGTTTCACAGCTGCATGCTGCCATACGCATGTGATCCCTGTGCCACTTCCATTAAAGCACAGAGAACAAAGGTGAGGGAGAGCATCCAAAGTTTCAGAAGTGTCAGCTGTGGTGAATGCATTCACATGGCTGCCCAAAAGTAACAACAAAAATGCTTAAGATTGCCTCCTCCTTTATTCTTGCTATAAAATGACTATACCGAGGACGTTACAGGATTTTGCAGCATGGCAGGTTCATCTGGAATGAGGCTGCAAGCCTATAGGGAGGATTAACCTAAGCAGTAACGCAGCTACGAGAGCCCAACAATCCTCACAAGGCTGGGCACAGCAGTGAGGCAAGCACATCCCTCTTTGTGCTCTTGTGCCAAAACTTGACCAGATAGACCATTGTGTCAGATAGACCATTGTGTATCAAAGAATTTCTAAACCAATGAAATGTAATACATATTCTAACACGATTTTCTCAATGAACCCCGACAAGCTGAGGGTTCATGTGGCAAACTAGGTGGTTTACAATAGCTAAGAATATACACTTTTTAATAGTGAGAGAAACTACCATTTATCCAAATTTGTTAGAAAACTACAGTAAGTACAGCAATATGGGGTTTACTCAGAGACAGAGATCAAGGGAGCAGGAGGGGCCAAGTGGGAAGCCTGCACACAATGATGGCTGAGGGAATTCAGTCCATGCTGAAGGTGTATTTCCAATAAGTGGAAGAACCTAGTCAGAAACAGGTTGACAGAACTTGTGGCCCACACCATATATATGAGGAAACACCAGATAAATGGAATAGCTAAACAGAAAACAAATAGAATACTAGAATACATGAGTATTTGTACAATCTGCTTATGTATGACACAAAATCTAGTTACCTGAGGGCCGGCCGAGTGGCATGGTGGTTAAGCGCTGGCTTGGGAAGCCAGTGGTGCCGGTTTGGGTCCCACATGAGGGCCAGTGACACTGCCCTCAAAAATACCCAAAAAAACAAAAACAAACAAACACCTGAAATCATAAAACTTTATGGAGACTAAATAAAGGTAAAAGATAAAGGTTGGTCTGGGGTATTTGCAATATTAACACCCATAACAGATATAGAGTATATGAACTCACAAAAGAAAAAACACAAATGGTCCATTGTAAACTTTTTAAAATATGTGTAACTCCATAAAAAAATGAACTAAACTGACTTATGGGGTTACAAACTGATAAACTCATCATAAGTTAAAAATTATCATTAAATCGAAATGCATTTAATACACCTAACCTACCAACCATCAGAGCTTTGCCTAGCAGACCTTAAACATGCTCGGAACACTTACATTATTAGCCTACAGCTGGGCAAAATCATCTCATACAAAGTTTACTTGATAATAAAGTGTTGATATCTCATGTAATTTAATGAAAATGAAAAACGGAATGGTTGCATGGGTATTGCTTTTGCACCACTATAAAATCAAAACATCGTAAGTTCAGGGAGCCTGTATTCATATACATATAAGTAAATGTATATAAAAAAAAAAAAAGTCTGGCCAGAGACACCAGTTACTGGTGATTACGTGAGGGTAGGCAGTAGACAATGAGTGGAGCAAAGTAAGGGAGTCCCTATTGCCAACCTGCCACTGGCAACAAGTTCATGTTCAACCAAGCAGTACACCCGACTCTGAGGCCAGAGAAAAACACAGCGCTTGACTCACCATGTCTGCAACCGCTCATCACAGCACCCCACCTGGGCTTTCTCCTGTCCAAGATGTCTTTGTAAGACACCAGTCCTAGACTAACCAATTAGCCCATTCTCTGCCAAGACTCCCACGTGCCTGGTTCTCACCTGAAAAGGTGTCTTGAAGAATTCCTCTCTCCACCGACCAGAGCTCTTCCTCCTCCTCTAACTGAGACACCATATCTGGCTTGGAAAGCTGATGTTCTGCCCAAGGGAAAAGAGACAGGGCTTGGGGGTCTGTGTTCGGGAAAAAATACTTTCCTGCTGCGGCACATGCTGTCCCCTGCTAGGGCATGACTTCTGGTCTAGGGTATCCCCTTTGTCAGCTGTTTGCTTTCCTGGACTGCCTTGCTGATAATGGTGGCAGTGGGACCCAGTTCTGGCCAGCAAGACACAAAGGGAAAGTCTGTCAGTGGGGGCATTAAGAACTTTTTCTTTCTTGCTCTTTCATATCTGTGAAAAGAGCCCTAGCCATGGCTGTACCCTCCCAATTTTTTCTGCTTTTAACACAGACATGATGCTGGGTGCCACAATAAACAGCTACTAATCTAAGAATGGAAAAGTTCACACTAACCACAGAGAAATGGAATGGGTCAGGGTCTATCATGACACCCTTGAGCTGTCAAGACAAACAGCAGGTCCTCTGAAATTCTTGTTACAAAAACCAGTAAGCATACACTACTGCAGCTGAAAACACCCCTAGCAGATCCACCTCCCTGGTATTCGAAGCCTCTGGGGGTGGACTAGGTGAAGCTTCAGAAGTCGTATGTGAAGTTGCCCTTTTTCCACGGGTACAAAGTAAAGCCCTTTCTCCCAAGCGTCAGGGCCTTGACACTTACACTTTGATCCCTGCAGCCCAAGCCCAAGCACACACATACTTTGGTGGCACCACATTCGTGCTGCAAAGCACAGATCTTTATTGACAGCCTTACCCACTGAGACCAGGTTCCTGTAGTTCTCCAGCATCACCTCCCTGTACAGGGACTTGTGTTCAAGGTCCAGCAGTCCCCACTCTTCTGGGGTAAAACCCAGGGTCACATCTTCAAAGGTCACTGGTTCCTAAAACCCATAGGTTGCTGTTCAGCCAAGGCCTGTCGTCAACCACGCTGACAAGAGTGGGGAGCTGACTGAGCACATGAAGGCACAGTCTACAAGATGACCGAGAGCATTCCTGGTGTCCCATCATGTGTTCCTCCATTTATCTGAAACTGAGCAAACCCAAGCTTGACCCTATCAGGTTACAGAAAGGAGGACACCACGAGGCTAAATAGGGTTCTTCATTTTCTGAAAACCTCTCTATTTCTTATTAACCTGGGGATTCCAACAGTGATGTCAATGTGTATGCCTCCCACTAGGAGATTCGGTAAGCCTGAATGATACCCAAACCCTGGGCCCCCATCCACTGCCCAAGCTGCTTCTACTTCCTTTACCTGTCAAGGATCCATCCTTCTTTTCTCCTAGTGACTGAGCTCATGTCACCATTAGCTTTGATGGCAGATTAACTGTTGAAATCTAAATATGCTTCTGATCCCTGCTTGGATCGGTTAATGCCTACCTCCAGCTTGAAAAGTTAGAACCACCCCCCCCCCCGCACCATAATCTGACCTCTCCACTAACCACGTCCTTGAAAAAATAAGCAACATACGGTTCCTCCATCCATCAAGGTCTCTTACTACCCGGCCAGTCCCTCTCCCTTCCCTGAGGTGTTCAGGAGTCTTAGGGGCATCTCAGGGAGGGTGGCGTCCTATCACCTTGCAGCCACCCCATCCCCAGATCCAGGGGTACACTCAGAAACTCAAAGAAGACTCTACTCACACGGAACCAGGCCGTCGGAAGCCCGGAGGCCATACCTTCCTCCTCGACGTGTCTCGTGGGGGTGGGCAGAGTCCTGAGAAGACTGAATTTGGGAGGTGGGAAAGGCATGAGGGCTACGTCGAGAGACCCCTCCTTTGCCCAGAAGAGGCACCGTCAACAGGGAATAACAAGTCCACCCCCACCTCGGAAAACGCCCTGACTGAGTCGTCTCCACCTACTCCCAGACACCTGGAGGGCAGGAGACCCCCGCCCATCTTCAACACCCAGAGGGAGTCGACTCCAGTGCTCAGTACGCACACGCCCGGGAGGATCGGCCCGCCCCAAGCTAGCGTCCCACGCCTGCAGGGAGTTTGTCTTCCCCTTGGGCCCCTAGTCCCAGACCACACCACCCCTTCTGACCCCGCGACGGAGGGACAGCAGGAAAGGCCTGCTACGCACAGCACCCGACGGGCGCAGGTTTCGCGCCGGACTCACCCGCACGCGGCGTACAATGGCGACCGTAGGCCCGCGGCGAAATGCGTCAGTGCGCCAAGCCGGACTACAACTCCCAGACACAACCGCGGCGCAGCGCGCCCGGCCGCTCCCAGGCAGCGGCCATCTTGTCCAGCCAGCTTCGGGTGGCAGGCGAAGCCAGGGGAGCAAGGAAAAGGACCCTTGCCCGCATCCCTTGGCGGTCCAGCTAGTCAGGCGGAGCCCTTGGGTAGAGCACTCCGGGCTGTGGGGCCCCAACACCTCCGTGGGCGGCGACGAAGGCCCTAAGAGAGACTTGCCCAGCATGGAGGGCGTTCACCCGTGGGGCAAACCGGAAGTTGGAGAAAGGGAAGGCGTGGAGGAGAAGGGCGCGCCGGAACAGTTCAGTGAATTAGCGTTAGTTGCGGGGGACGGGACTAATTATTACATCTTTGTGGGTAAGAAGAAGGGTGGGCAGGGCCGGAAGTGTCGAGGGCGAGGCCTAATGGTGCTCTTATTCTGTGTGGAAGAGGGTGGGGCAGGCAGACTATGGGAGGAGACTTTGGGAGGCGGAGTTAATGTCCACCGAGTTCCTGGGATTGGACCAGGGACGGGCAGGAAGTATGGAGGGGCGCGGCTAAAGTCCGCCCAAGTTCCTGGAAGAGTGAATGACAGAATAGACATAAGTGTGTGAGTGGTGGTGCTAAAAGTGCAACCGTCTCTAATGAAGAGGAAGAAGAGGCGGAATTGGAGGTCAAAAAGTGTGCTGGGGGCACAACTAAAATCAGCTCAAGGTCGTGGGAGGGGAAGGTGTCGGCTTGCCCTGAAATGTGCCCTCCAATCCTAGAGAGTGGCAGAGAGGCTGGCCTTAATGTCCTGTCGGGTTGTGGGAAGAAGGGCAGTGTTCATTGTACCCTACGCTCCGTGGTTGGGAGTGTGGCTGTCAAAGATAAACCAGAGCTGGATAGAACTTAAAGCAGTGAAAAACAGATTTTATTCAATGAAAATACTTCAGTAGGGGAAGAGAGACTCCAGTATCGAACTGGGTTGAGTTCTGGATGCAGGCAGAACAAGTGGGGTTTTACAGACAAGGAGCATGTTGGATTGGAAGTAGGGGGTGTGTTGGTGGATAGAAAATTACAGAGGAAACATCAAGTCTTCCAGGGGAGCGGAAGGAGGGTTTCTGCCTGACCCTCGTAACAGGATTCTTGCTGAAGGCAGGCTAAGGATATCACCTCGGAGAGATAGTAGGGATGAGGAGTTTGGTTAGATGTCAAAAGTAGGGAATTTTTTTTTTTTTAAGATTTTATTGGGGAATTGGGGGAGGGGAACGCGTTGGGGAACTGGGGAAGGGGAACAGACAAGTTGCTATCTTTTTGTTCTTCAGTCTAGTTGTGGAGGATGTTGCTTCACTGGCCCAGGTTGGTATCGTCATTGCGCTCTTTCGGGATGAGGCAGCTCAGTTGCAGGCCTCTGGATGGTTGCTCACCGCGGCTATCGGCAGTTCACACCGGCTGCCAGCTGCTCGCGCTGGCTGCTGGCCACTCACTGTAGACTTTGGCAGCCCATTGCAGCAGGGACTGCAGCCTACACCATCTCCGGGGCTCGCACAACCCAGCTCCAGGTGGAGTTGTTGTTAGCTGTAGAGAGCATGTGGGATCCGAACCGGGGCCGCTGGCATTCCAAAACCAACTCTTAACCAATGCGCCACTAGGCCAGCCCAGGAAATCTTAATAAACAGACTTTGGAGGATTCTTGCTAAAAGTGGATTTCTCAGGGAAGTACACGGATGGGCCTTGTTAGGGTCAGGATTCAGGGGAACAAAGAATCTTTGTCAGAGAAGAGCAGTGGGCTGGATCCTCTACCCAGTGCCCTCTGTGAACCAGTGTTCCCATGTCTAGGAAATGGAAGAAGCCTGTCACTGCTCAGGAAGTGGTATGTGCTCTTCTGATCTTGTCTTCTTCAGATGCCAGCATCTGGATTCTCTCATCTTTCTCAGGTCCCAGGGCCTAGGATCTGATGTTCTCTCTCTCCTCCTTAATGCTTGGAGCTCTCATGTGCTCCTCAGGCCCTGGGCCCAATGTACACTCCTCTTCCTTGGGGATTCTAGCAGGTCTCAGATGCCCTATACCTACCTCCCTTTGAGTCATGTTGTCCACTGCCTGCTAAACTTGTTCCAGGAGTTGTTAGGTTTAATGGCCACTGTGGAAAGCATCCACCTTAAGGCTGTACATTGTTCATTTTATTTATTGCAATTAGCCAGTAACTCTGTTTACTTGCACATTAGTATTTACTCAGAAACCATGCAGATGTTTCATTCTAACAGCATTTACTTGTATTTTTTTTTTTTTTTGCTATTATCGATAAAACACCATTCCCATTCCAATTTGGCTTCTTCATTTTCTGTATTTTGACTTTTAAAATAATTGATGTTATATAGCACCTAGGCAGAATGACAGAGCCATGTTAATTAGTCATGTTGTTATTGTTTTGTTTTGGATGTGACTGGGGATGCTTCTAGTGGTTCACTGTCAAATTTGATGGAGGCTTCTAACATGTTAAGGAATCAAGCTCCCTTGGAGGTGCTTTCACTTATTTCTTTCTGTGTATATGGTATAGAATAAGAAATGATTTCAGTTTAAAAGGTGACATGAAATCAGTATATTTAATACAATTTTTAGTAATAAATGGCATGTTTTTTCCCATTTAGCAAATTAATCATGCTATTTAATTTATCATAATTTGATTATGTAAGAAAAGTGTTTTTGAACAAATGTTAGCTGTCATGTATATGTCAAAAATGTTAGGCCAGCCAAGTGGCACGGTGGTTAAGAGCTGGCTTGGTATGCCAGCGGCCCCAGTTCAGATCCCACATATGAGGGCCAGTGACACTGCCCTCTTAAAAAAAAAATAAAAATGTTATGTATCCCGTTTGCATATAGGGTCCCAAACTCTTGTTCAAAACCTTCAGGGCCAGAAATATTTTGAAATTCATAAGTGTTTAGGATAGGAAGGTACATATACACACAGTATGTAACATTCCCAACAGGCCTGAGGTAGCTTCTGGCCATCAAACACTTTAGTATATCAGCAGCAAAATATATGAAGAATCACACTAGGTTAGAGAGAAAAAAAGTATAGATAGCCTTGTTAGTTCACATAAATTTTGCTGATACAAAATACAGGAAGAAACTTTTCATTAGAATAGTTTTTTGGAATTTAGAATTGTAGAAAAGGCATTGCAGATCATATATTGAAATGGCTAGATTATTAACAATAGTTGTTTCATTCAGTTGCTAAGTTTAATTTATACTTTTCTCTCTCAATATGCTCCACAAAGTCAAACACACGTGTTTATTGAGATACTGAATTGTTGAAATATATTAGCATTCTTCCATATGCTCTCTTCAATCAACAGTCCACTATTCATTTAATTTAAACAACAAATAACTGCAAATGTGATATAAAACTATATATTGGCCACGACTATGGCCGCTGGTAGCATTCAATTGAGTCATAAACCGGCGATGTGACTGAATCTTCACCTGCGATTTGATCACCACTCACCATTCTCTCTTCTTGTTTCATCACACAGAGCATCTCAGATTGTACCATGTGAAGGGAAACACATGTTTAAAAGTCACTTTAAAAAAAAGAAAAAGGGGCCGGCCGAGTGGCACAGTGGTTAAGCCAGTGGCCCCAGTTCGGGTCCCACATATGAGGGCCAGTGACACTGCCCTCAAAAAATGAATGAATGAATAAATAAATAAATAAATAAATAAATAAATAAATAAATAAATAAATAAAAGAAAAAGAAGAAAGATATACCTGTCTTTAAAACATTAGCCTTGTGGACACTTCTCAGAACTTCTCATAGCTTGAGAGCTTCAGGTTGGAGAAGCAGGAATAAATTACTCATGATTTTACCTGTAAGTTGTTAGTATCATCCTTTGGCCACTGGGGCATAGGCCAGGGACAAGCCAGCTATACACTTACTGTTGGTCCTGAATACAACCCATTTCAACATTTCTCTTAGCCTTAGGAATTCGATGTTTTCCTCTGTGATGAAAATCGACTCCTATCTTTCTTCTTGAGTCTCTTTCTTTTTTTTTGAGGGCAGTGTCACTGGCCCTCATATGTGGGACCCGAACTGGGGCCGCTGGCTTCCCAAGCCAGTGCTTAACCACTATGCCACTCGGCCGGCCCTAGAGTCTCTTTCTTGTTTATTCACTCCTCTGTTCAACAACCATGGCTGGATATACACACCCACAATGAAAGAAGGATATCTGCCCTGAGCAACCTTAATTTTAAAATTTCTGGATGTTCTTGTTACCACAAATAAGATATAAAACAGACCTAAATGCTATAACTACTGAAAAGGAAAATATAAAAATGCATTTATTAACAGATAACATTAGTGCACTTAAAAAAAAAACCCACTGGAAATTTTTAAAAATCACAATGAGATTGCAATACGCAAGGCAGATATAAAGGGAAGATAAACTTTTTTTTTTTTTTTTTTTTGAGGGCAGTGTCACTGGCCCTCACATGTGGGACCGTACCGGGGCCGCTGGCTTCCCAAGCCAGCCCTTAACCACCACGCCACTCGGCCGGCCCTAAACTTTTTTTTTTTTGAGGGCAGTGTCACTGGCCCTCATATGTGGGACCGAACCAGGGCCGCTGGCTTCCCAAGCCAGCGCTTAACCACCACGCCACTCGGCCGGCCCTCAGATATAAAGATACATAATACAACACACACACCAATCTCTAAACCCTTAACAAGTATATTGAAAAGGAGATTCCTTTTACAGTAGAATCATAAAAACATAGCATGTCTGGGATTAATTTGTTGGGAAATGCAGAGGAACTGCAAGAAGATACGTTTCCGGAAAGAAATAAAGTCAACTTGCATAAATGGAAATGGTTACCATGTTCCAGGAAGTGAAGGCCAGTTGTAAATCCCAAGTCATCACTAGATTAATACAAGAGCAAACAGGATTACAGGGGTCCTTTGGAGAGACTGGCCCTTTGACACTGCTCTTCCTTCCTCCTCAAAATGTGAGGAAGGAACTGACTGTTGATCTTTACAAGAACAATCAAGTTGGGTTCAAACTCATCTTAAAGAAAAATGCCCCAGAAACTACTGGTTCAAAAACCTTGTCTTTTTAGCCAATACACTAGACCTCAAAGCCATCAATAGCCTAAAGTTATAATCACAGAACTTTTTTGGTGTGGGGAGATAGGACTTATAGTTAAACAATTTTTTTTTGAATTGCGGTGTGGTTTGTTTCAAGCACCTTTTTCCCCCCTCCCCCATCAAGAGAGGACTCAATGTCACCCACTGTGAAGAAGGCCAGTCATGGAGGGGAAGACTACCCATGTCTGCATATGTAATTTAATTAATCTGCCCCGTCCTATTGATCCCACTGTGTGGTTTCATATCATATGCTTAGACCCTGGAGTTTCTGCTTGCGTTTTCTGCAACCCCTTGGCTGTGCCTCTGAAACTGCAGCCAAGGTGACTTGGCCCTTTCTGCTGACAGCAGGGGATCTCCACTCTGTGGGATGTCCCCCTTCCAAGAAGTGACTGAAACAGATAAGCAAGGGTCAGAAGCGGATTGGGACAAGAAGGGGTTATTGTGCAAGATGTTTTTCTGGCCACAAGTAACAGAATATGCCACCATTCATTACCTTACAGTATTGCATGAAATCCAGAGGCATGGGTTTCCACGGATGGTTCCTGGGCTCAACTGTCCCTCTTAGCCAGGTACTGTCCAACCTTCAGCTCAACTCGCCTCAGTGTATTGTCTTCGTGATTCCTAAGGCTGTATCCTCACAGTCTCAAGGTGGTTGTCACAGTTCCATTCGTTGAATGTCACCATGCAACATTTGGCTGAACATGCCTCAGGGAGTATTTGCTTCCTTTCCCACTGTAACAAATTACCACAAACTCTGCAGCTTAAAACAACACAAATTTATATCTCACAGGTGAGAAGTCCAAAATGGGTCTTAGGGCTAAAATCATGTTGGCAGGACTGAGTTCATTCTAGAGCCTCTAGAGGAATCTATTTCCTTGCCTTTCCCAGATTCTAGAGGCCGCTTGCATCGTTTGACTTGTGGCCTTCTCCCCCATCACCAAAGCCAGCAAGCAGTGTTGCATCTTTAGGTGTCTCTCTGATTCTGACCTGCTTCCATTATCACCTTGCCTTGTTTGCTGACTCTCTTGCCTCTTATTAACAAGGACGACTATGATGACATTGGGCTCACCACAAGTAACCCAGCATAACCTTCCCACCTCAGAATCCTTAATTTCATTTGTTTTTGCCCTGTGAGAGAACACATTCACAGGTTCCAGGCATTAGGATGTAGGCATCTTTGGGGAGTCATTATGTACCACAGGGAAGAATACAATCTCTTTGGAAGCCCTTTTTGTCATAGACTTATTCACTAGGATTGACACGTGTCCATGTCCTGGCTGTGAGAAAAGCTAGAAAAAGAGCGGCTGGCCTTTTGGCATCTGTAGAGGGAGCTGGACTCACCACCATAATGGACGGTCACACATCACAGTGGCTGGCACAAAATTGTGTGCTTTTGTGATCTCATCTGCCCCAGAGGCCTCAAGTTGAGTTATAAAGCCACACACCTAATCTGAGAGCCGCTGATGCTCTAAGCTTCTGGACTTGCTACCAGCAGAGGTCTAGAATTGAATGAAGTATTTTTGTTTTTTGGTTTTTTGGTGTGTTTTTTTTTTGTTTAGCTGAGCCATCCTGCCACCTGTTGGGAGCTCAGGGGCTGCCCAGCTCAGGCCGGAATCAAACCAGAGACCCTGTTCCTCAGAGCTCGCACTCTTGAGTGAGCTCTTAACCAATTGAGCCACTCAGCTGCCCTAGAATTGAATGAAGTCTTAACATCCAGGGAGCATCACGGAGATGGGGGGGGGGGGGTTGATAGTACTGGATTGGAAAGGTGGCTTTTTATGGGTTCTAAGGGAAGACAAGCTCTCCCTTGGGTATAGGAGGAAAGCCAGCATTTCAGGACTTTTGTAAAGGCAAAGGAAGAGGAAGGTTCTCACAACTATGTGGGAACTTCCCCTTCTTTCTGTCCCCAGAGCACTCCAAATGCCCATCTGGGCAGCTGTGAGTAAGGTTTCCTCCCAAACCCAGCTTGTGGGGATTTTGGTTCAAGCTTGTGAGGTTTGTATTGTCCTTGGAATACAGACACTTCACCAGGCTGCAATCTATCTTTTCAGTCCTGCCTGGACACTGGCTATGCCTCTAGCAGTGGGAAGATGCACACAACTCTTTATGTTGCTTCTCTTAAGGTTAATAGTAGAATGCAATCTATTAAATATTGGTGAGTTAGTGGAAAGCTCTATGATTTGTTTGAAGTCACGGTATTTGGATTATGCAGGGAAAAATGGATGGCATGTTTTTTAGCTTTCTTCTATGAATATTATAAAACCATATCGATCCCCATGACACTAAAAGATAAATGATCTCTTGGGCCAGCCGAGTGGTGCATTGGTTAGGAGTTGGCTTGGGATGCCAGCTCTGTGCAGCAGGGCCCTGGTTCAGATCCCACATGAGGGCCACTGATGCTGCGCCCTCTACAGCTAAGATGGTGAACAACAGCTCGACCTGGAGCTGGGCTGCTATGAGTTGCCAGCACCAGCATAGGCTGCAGTGGGGCTGGCCGACAGATGGTGTGAGCTGTTGTGAGCAGCCATGAGCAGCCGTCTAATGGCCAGCAAGCGACTGCCTCACCCGGGAAGAGCACAATGATAATACCAACATGGGTCAGTGAAGCGACGTCCTCCACAACTAGACTGAAGAACGAAAGGATGGCAACTTGTCTGTTCCCCTCCCCCAATTCCCCAATAAAATCTTTTAAAGAAAAGAAAAAGATAAATGATCTCTGCATTACACTTCAAATTTGGTGCTTCTGTGATTCATATATGATGTAAAAAGATAGATATGCTCTTGCCTTTTATAGCATTTACATTTTATCATCAATGGCAATCATTTTTATGATACATTGTTCATCCAGCCTAGATCCCCCCAAGTCCCATTAAATGGTGTTTCTGTGGCAAATTAAGGGCATATTTAGAGCATCTGCTCATCCATGACTGGAGAGGGCCACAAGTGCAAAGTCTTATTACATTCAGGTACCTGTTTGGGGGTCAAAAAGAACTGGTGGATTCTACCTCCTTCATGGTTTACTTATGATGTCAAATAAAATGGAATTTCAACCAACAGCTTTCCCCAATTATGTTCAATGAGCTTCTCTAGATGAATTTCCTGGTGTCAAATAAGGTGTAAGCCATAGGTGAAAGCCACATTGACCCTATTCATAGTGTTCTCTAATATGGGGATCCTCTATTATGGGTCCTCTCATATTGAATAAAGTGAAAACACCCCCAAAGTCTCTTCTACAATGATTACAACAAGTAAGGCATTTCCCCAGTATGAGTTCTCTGATGGAGCATCATAAGTGCTGATCTGTGTTTAATACCTTTCCCACAATGACTACATCCATAGGTTTCTCTGCAGTGTATATTCTGTGATGTTGAATAAGAAAGGAGAAAAGCATGTGACCTTTCCCTAAATGATTATATTACATGGCTTCTCTCCTTCGTAAAATGTAAAGTACTCCTGGAAAATCGGTTCCTGAATTCACTGCAAATATACAGTTTTCTCACAAATGTAAATTCTCTGGTACTGAGTAAGGGAAAATTTATGCCTATACATTTCTAGGGTTTTTCTCCTGTGTGCGTTTTTTTGTTTTGTTTTGTTTTGTTTTAGCTGAGACATCCTGCCACCTATTGGCAGCTCAGCTTGGGCTGGGCATCAAACTGCTGTTGCTCAGAGCTCAACTCGCACTCTTGAGCGAGCTCTTAACCAACTGAGTGGCCCTCTCCTGTGTGAGTTTTGAAATTTACTGAAAAACAGACTTTCTCCAAGACTCGCCCACGCTGAACACATTTGTAAGGTTTGTCTCCTGAGTGAAATTGCTCATAGATAAGAGACTTTAGATCTGTTCAGACTTCTCTTTACTCATTACATTTATGTGCTCTCTCTTGAGCATGACTTCTCTGATGTCACTGTATAGTGGAAGAAGGATTGAGTTATAATTAACTCTCCTCCCAAGTTCATTATGCTTGCAGCCTCTGTCCTGAATCAGTGTTTCCTTAAGGGTCATATGTTCTACCATCTCGCCTGGCTCTGCTCCTTCTTTACGTGGGTCTCACATTCTTGGTCTCAGCCAAATGTGGAAGGATATAGTTCATCCCTTGTGAAACTTTATATTTCCAAGACAGCATATGGTTGTAAGAGAAATACCTTGCTTTCTGCTTAACTCTTTGCTTTCATTGTAGTTTCCCAACTGGAAAATAAAACAGATAATTTTAATTGTTTATTGTAAATCTCCTGAAGAGAAAATAGTGAGGTTAAGTGAGGAAACAGACCTGAAGCATGTGGATTTGTTTTCAAACCTGCCTTACAAGGAGTGGTTGAGCTGTGAGCAGAGCTCTCTCTTTTCCAGATGCTCTTCTGGACCCAAATTATTTGGGGACTGGTCCTGAGCCCTCTACCGTCTCCTGCCAGTGTGATCTCTTTTATTCCTCTGGGTTCAAACACGATCTGAACATTGATGAATTGTAGTTCTATAGGCTTAATCCAGATTCTTTCCCAGGCATTGGACACATTCAGCTGCCTACTGAGCATCTCTACTTATTCTACAAACATAATCTGTCAAAATCAAGTACTGTTCCCACATCCCCGCCTGCTCCTACCCCAGCTTTTTCCTATCAGTGAGTGAGATACCATCAACCCAGTTGCTTGTGCCAGTGGCCAAGGACCACTCCACCTCCATTTTTGAATCAATCACCAAATTTTGAGTCCACCTGAAATATACATGGAATCTGTCCTTTTTGTTTCCATTGCCCAGTCCTACTTGGAGTCACTGCACTTGTCAGTCCAACTACCACAGTGGCATTTTAATCATCATCCTTTCTGTTCATACCCCAGCTCAACAATTTCCCAGGGCCATCTTTCAAAAATATAAATCAGATCCTGTCATTTCCCTGATTCACCTCCACTATGGTGATGGCTACCTACAGGCAAATACCATGTCTGTTTGTCCCTTTAGTCCCAGCAGCTGGCATGGGACAGCCATGACTTTGTTGGCCAATTGTCCAAGGTCACTTGCACCCCTCACCACTTCACTCTTTTTTTTTTTGAGGGCAGTGTCACTGGACCGCATATGTGGGACCGAACCGGGGCCCTTGGCTTCCCAAGACCACTTTACTCTTGATTACTATGTAGAAGACTTCCATGTCAAGATCATTAACCTCAACTTCTAAATTTCCCAACCTTTCGACCAAGTGTGTGCCAGAGATTTGTCCCACACAGCAGGCAGTTACCTTCTAATGATGTAAATTATATTGTGTCACTCTCCAGGGTAACCCCACTCTTGGTGGCTTCCCACTGCATTCAGAATGAAGCCTAAATCCTAATTAGGGCCCACAAAGCCTGTTGCATGTGAGCCTCATGGCATCTGAGCCTTGCCCTTCTCTTTCCTTTCATCTATCCATTGTGGTCTCACCACCTGCCATCAGATGCTTCCTTTTTTTAAAAGATTTTATTGGGGAATTGGGGAGGTAACAGCATTGGGTAATCAGGGAAGGGGAAAACACAAGTTGCTGTTCTTTTGTTCTTCTATCTAGTTGTGGAGGACACTGCTTCACTGGCCCATGTTGGTATTGTGATCATTGCATTCTTCCTGGCTGAGGCAGATCAGTCGCTGGTCATTGGATGGCCACTCACGGTGGTTCATGGCAGCTCACGGCAGCTGCTGGCCACTCACACTGGCTGCCAGCCACTCACAGCAGCCTAACTCCAGGTTGAGATGTTGTTCACCATCTTAGCTATAGAAGGCACAGCATCACTGGCCCATGTGGGATCCAAGCCCGCAGCCCTGCTACTCAGAGCTCGTGCTCCCAAGCCAACTCTTAATCAAAGAGCCACTCGGCCAGCCCAGGTTCTTCCTTTTTTATTATTTATTTATTTATTTTGAGGGCAGTGTCACTGGCCCTCATATGTGGGACTGAACCGGGCCGCTGGCTTCCCAAGCCAGCGCTTAACCACCACGCCACTTGGCTGGCCCTCAGATTCTTCCTTTTTAAAAAAAAAAAAATTATTTTAAAATTATGGTTGACATGCAATATTATATTAGTTTCGTGTGTACAACATAGTGATTAGACATTTATATACCTTCCAAAGTGATCCCTCCATAAGTCTAGTCCCACCTGATACCACACAGTTATTACCACATTATTGACCATATTCCCTATGCTGTATTTTTATCCCCATTACTACTTTGTAACTATCAATTCATGTTTCTTAATCCCTTCCCCTTAACATCCAGGGAGCAGGGAGCAGCATGGATGCCAAAGTCAAAATTATAGAACAATGTATACTCAGAGAAGTCCACTGTCCATCCCTGTCCTTTCTTCCCTGGTTCCTCTACCACCTGTGGATAAATCATTTTTCATTATTCTTTTGTTTATTCTTCCATTGTTCTTTAAATATATATTTATAAATAAATATATAAATAGAGACAAATATGCATATGACACACATAGATGTATATACATATATATCATATATATGCCTCTTTCCCATTCCCACTAGGAGGCTTTGCAAGTCATTTGCAAAATATAGGGACGTGTATCCTCCTCGAGGGTGGCAAAAAATTGGGACCAATGATTCGACTGACTGTTTTTCAGGCAAAGAATATTCACTAAGCACCTATTATGTACCAGGTACATGTAAAGACCTAAACAGGTGAAGGAATGAGCAGGGCAGATATCTGGTGAAACAGTGTTCCAGCAAAAAGGAAACAGCACATGCAAGATCCCTGAAACGGGAGTGCATTTGCATGTTTGAGCATCAGGGAGAGGACCGATGAGGCTGGAGCTGAATGAAGCAGAAGGAAAGGAGTGGACAATGAGCTCAGAAAGGCAATAGGGGCTAACCTGCCAGGCCTTACAGGCTGTAGCGTGGATTTATACCCTTGAGGGAGCTGGGAGCCCTTGAAATTTTTGAGCAAAGGAAGGAGGTGCCATAGGACCTTTCCAGCTGCTGTGGGGAAACAGATTTGGGGACAAGGCTAGAAGCAGGCAGGACATGCTGTACAATCACATGTGGGATAAAAATTAGGAGAGGCTGGTGAGGTTTTGGTTTTCACCAGGGGAAGAAGATGCTGGCCACCAAGACAAGGTCATGAGAGGAGCTGGGATTGGGGGAAGGAATTGTGTCTGGTCTGTGGTGTGTAAGATCCTCATTAGACCTTTAAGTAGAGTGTCATGGAGGCAGGTGGCTGTTTTAGTCTAGAGTTCAAGGAAGAGTCTTGGCTGGTATTCTATACTTGGGGAGTCATCAGCAAAATAAGGCCCTGAAAACAAGAAGGGGTAGATAGGAGTCTGATTATGGAGATGAGCCTAGTGTGAGGGAGGGCACAGCAGGGGTAGATTCTGACTTCCTTTCTCAAGCCTGAGGCATTTGGGTTTTCATAGGCTCCTTCTGCACTAAAAAAATATTAAAATTTTTTTCTTTTACAACTTCATTGGTATAAATCCAGATACGGTTGTGTTTCTTTTTCTCTTCTGATTTTGAAACAAATGATACTGTTTTTGTGGACCCTGAAAGATATTGTGGGCCCTGGGCATTGTTTCTTCTGTGCCTGATGAAGTCTAGGAATTGAAAGAAGGTCAGAGGTCACACACACACCTAGAACCTGATGGAGCTCGGGTGGGGGCAGGGCTCAGATCAGGCTGCTGCCCAAATTCCCCTTCAAAGAGGAATGTGCTGTCAGCTGTGGGCTCCTTCAGAGCCAAGCTCATGCTCCTTTCCCATCAACCTCTGGCTACTGAGCAAGCAAGGCCATGGTCCAAGCACTTGGGTGTTTGCACTCAACACAAGACCCCTCTAACCAGCAGTCTTTACTCTGGAGCTTATAATTGGGCAGTATTGTGGTCTGACAGTGTCTTCTGTCCCATCTTGCTTTCTCCCCTTTTTGGTCCTTTTCTTTTTCTCCCTCATGAAACTTTTACACTTTTAACTCCATCTCAGCGCATGCTGATCCATACTGCAACTGATCCAAAAGGCCAGACAGTTGGGAAAATCAGAGAAAAGTGAGACAAGGGAACTGCTACACATTTGTGAGATAAATAAACTCCAATGTATAAATGGATAAACAATATGGAATGACAAGTTTCCAAAAGGTTGGGTAGCTAATGAATACATGTACAGGAAATGTGCATACTTCTGGTCATTAGGGTGCGCAAATTAAATCAGTGATGTGTTTCAGTTTCTGGACTGGATATCGTGGTAGGCAGAATTCTGAGATGGCACCCATGATTTCCACCTCCTGGTGTAACACTCTAATTAGTTTAGGTTTTATGGCAAAGAAGAGCTTTTGAAGATGTAATTAAGGTCCCAAACCAGTGCACTTTAAGCTAATGAAAACGGAGATTATTCTGGGTAGGACTGCCTTATTTGGAAGCCTTTAAAAGTGTATTTAATTAGGGACTCTCCTGACCTGGAAGAAGCAAGATGCTGTGAGCTGTACAGCTGCAATGAAACATATTCAGTCACAACCTGAATGAGCATGGAAGCAGGTTATTTTCTAGTCAAGTCCACAGATGAAAACGTAGCCCATGGACACCATGACTTGACTGCAGCCTGTAGAGACCCTAAAATAGAGGACCCAGGTAAGGTATGTGAGACTCCTGACTTACAGTAACTGTAAAATAATAAACACATGTCTTAAGCTGCTGATTTTATCGTAGCTTGTTATATAGCAACAGAAAACAATAGAGACATGAAAAGCTTAAAGAATGTGAGTCCTGCTTGTGAGTGTGGATGGCAGTGGCCTTCTCCACAGATTAGGTGGGAGAAGTATGAAGGGAAATTTCATAATATATAACTGAAACTATTTAAAATGGTCATCTGGGCGGCTGGATCTCTCAGTTGGTAAGAGTGCGAGCTCTGAACAACAGGGCTACCAGTTGATTTCCCACTTGGGCCAGTAAGCTGTGCCAGTAAGCTGCGCCCTCTACAGTTAAGATTGTGAACAACGGCTCAACCTGGAACTGGGCTACAGTGAGTGGCCAGTGGATGGCATGAGCTGCCGTGAAGCTGCTGTGGGCTGCCGTGGACTGCTGTGGGCTGCATGAGCCACGGCCAGTAGCAAACATGAGTGGCTGACAAGCAGCACGAGTGGCTGGCAGTCAGTATGAGTGGCTGGCAGCCAGAAACAGCTGCCATGAGTCGCCGTGAGCAGCCATCCAGCAGCTGGGGACCGAATGCCTTAGCCGGGAAGAGTGTAATGATCATAATAATAACATGGACCAATGAAGTGGCATCCTCCACAACTGGACTGAGAACAACGAATGGTTCGGAGGTGGGGGGGACAGGGGGAAAAAATAAAATAAAATGGTCATGCTACGAATCATTAGGGAAATGGGAATAAAGTGACAATGAGATACCACCTTATACCTGTCGAATGTCTATCCTGTCAGAATGTCTATCATCAATAAATCAACAAGTGCTGGTAAGGATGTAAAGAAAAGGGAGGCCTCGTGCACTGTTGGTGGGGTTGTACATTGGTGCAGCCACTATGGAAAAACAGTATGGAGGTTTGTCAAAAAATTAAAAATAGATCTTCTACGTGATCCAGCAATTCCATTTCTGGGTATTTATCCAAAGAAATCCCAAACGCTAATTCAAATAGATATCTGCACCCCTGTGTTCATTGCAGCATTACTTACAGTAGCCAAGATATGGAAGCAACCTCGGTGTCCATCAATAGATGATTGGATAAAGAAGATGAGGTGTATATATACAATGAATATTACTTGGCCATAAAAATGGGTGAAATCATGAAACCATGCCATTTGAGACAACATGGATGGATGTAGATAATATTATACTAAGTGAAATAAGTTAGACAAAGACAAATACTTTTATGATTTCACTTATATGGGGAATCTAAAAATACAAAACAAATGAACAAACAAAACAAAACAGAACCACAGATATAGAAAACAAGCTGATGGTTGCCAAAGGGAAGTGGGTGAGGAATAGACCAAAACCAAAAAACTTTAAAAATATAGGATGAGATGAATGAAATCTATAGCTCACTTATATAAAATAAAATCACAGGTGAAACAGCACTGTATATCTTTCCGGAATATGAATTTTTTTTTTTTTTAAGATTTTATTGGGGAATTGGGGGAGGGGACCAGATAAATTGTTGTTCTTCAATCTTCGTTATGGAGGGTGCCAGTCACCATCTGGCTTCCAGTTGGCAGCTCATGGCCTCTAATCTCAAGCTGCTGTGTTCAATCTTAGTTGCGGGTGGGCGTAGCCACCATCGTTAGCAGAAGTCGAACCATCAGCCTTGTTGTTAAAAGCACATGCCCTATCCACTGAGCCATCCAGGCAGCACCTCAGCTCAAGGTGCCGAGTCTAATCTTTAGCTGCAGGTGGGCATAGCTCACCATTGAACAGGCAATCTTGTTGTTACACCAGCTGAGCCATCCTGCCACCTATTGGCAGCTCAGTGACAGCTCAGCTAGGGAGCAGCATTCACTGGCCCATGTGGGAATCAAACCAGTGGCCCTGTTGCTCAGAGCAGGAGCTCTAAGCCAACTCTTAACCAACTGAGCCACTCGGCTGGCCCTGAAAATTTTTTGATATACTATTCTCTCTAGCATCTAGAAATTCCACTTTGAGCAGTTCTTCCTAAAAATGCCTTAGTAACAATAGCAAATTTGTACTGTTTACTGTGTGCAGAGGACACAGGTATTAGCAAATCCACTCCTTACACAGCCCTCTAATTACTTGGATGTTCAAATAATGAAGGTGAGTTTTAGGGAGTTGAAGGCTTTTGACTTAAATTATGCAGTTAGAAAGCATCTGTGCTAATCTGAGGCAGAAGCTGTCTGTTTGAATCCATCATCACTCTTAATCACATTTGATAATAATAAACCCAGTAATAGATATGTGGATCATGAATGACGTGTTTTTTTTTTGAGGGCAGTGTCACTGGCCCTCAGATGTGGGAGCCGAACCGGGGCCACTGGCTTCCCACGCCAGCGGTTAACCACCGCGTCACTCGGCCGGCCCCTGGATATGTGGTTCATGATAAAGCACATACTGTCAAGTGTTAATTGTGTTATCTAGGGGCTGGGTACACAATTCTGTTCCAGCTTGTGAACATTTGAAAATGTTCTTAATAGAATGTTGAGGAAAAGTAAATCCAATTAATGCAGTATTATATCTATATATCTATATCTATCTATCTATCTATCTATCTATCTATCTATCTATCTATAAAGATATATATGTATATATACTGTATATATTTTAAGATTTTATTGGTGAATTTGGGGGAGGGGAACAGTGTTGGGGAATTGGGGAAGGGGAACAGCCAAGTCGTTATCCTTCAATTTTAGTTGTGGAGGGTTCAGCAAGATCAGCCCTAAGTCCAGTCATCCTGCTCAGCTCAAGTTGATGTGTTCAATTAGTTGTGGGTGGGCGTAGCCACCATCCCATGTGGGAGTCGAACTGGCAACCTTGTCGTTAAGAGCAGTGCTCTATGCCCTGAACCACCCGGGTGGCAGTCAGCTCAAGGTGCAGAGTTCAGTCTGCCCACCATCTTGAACAGGCAACCTTGTTGTTAGGAGCACATGCTCTCACCAGCTGAGTCTTTCTGCCACCTGTTGGCAGCTCAGCAGCAGCTCATCTCGGGTGCAGCTCACTGGCCCATGTGGAAATAAAACCTGCTACCCTGTTGCTCAGAGCTCGCACTCTTGAGTAAGCTCTTAACCAATTGAACCATTCGGCCAGCCTGATATAGATATATTTTAAATTATATATCTAGATATAGAGATATATTTTGTTTTATTATTTTTTGTTTTTTGTTTTTTGAGGGCAGTGTCACTGGCCCACATATGTGGGACCCGAACCGGGGCCGCTGGCTTCCCAAGCTAGCGCTTAACCACCACACCACTCGGCCAGCCCTAGAGATATATTTTAAATGCAATATTTTTAAGATTCACATATCTTTGGTTGAGGAAATTATCCCTCATTAGTTTGTAAACAACTTGTCTCTAATCCATTGGCTTATCCTTGTATTAAAAAAATACTCTGAGGGCCGGCCGAGTGGCGTGGTGGTTAAGCACTGGCCTGGGAAGCCAGTGGCCCTGGTTCGGTCCCACATATAAGGGCCAGTGACACTGCCCTCAAAAAAGCAAAACAAAAAAACAAAACAAAAAAATATTCTGGGCGCCGGCCGAGTGGCAGGTGGTTGGGTTCTGGCTTGGGAAGCCAGCGGCCCCGGTTCGGGTTCCATGTGTGAGGGCCGGTGACACTGCCCTCAAAAAAAAAATAATAATAATAATACTCTGGGGGCCGGCCGAGTGGCGCAATGGTTGAGAGCTGGCTTGGGATGCCAGCGACCCCAGTTCGGATCCCACATGTGAGGGCCAGTCACACTGCCCTTAAAAAAAAAAAATACTCTGCAGGGGCGGCTGGGTGGCTCAGTCGGTTAGAGCACAAGCTCTTTACAACACAGTTGCTGGTTCAACTCGTGCATAGGATGGTGGGCTGCGCCCCTTCCCCCCAACTAGATTGAAAACGGCGATTGGACTTGGAGTTGCGCTCTCCTCAACTAGGATTGAAAGACAACAACTTGACTTGGAGCTGATGTGTCCTGGGAAAAACACAATGTTCCCCAGTAAAGTTAAAAATTAAATATTCTGTAGATTTATCAGGGTGATCACATCATAATTGATTTCAATGTCTAATAATTACATTGTACACCTGAAACGAATGTAATATTGAATATCAACTATAATTGAAATAAGTTAAAAAGTATTAAAACGAATACTCTGGTAAGAATACCTAGAGTAGTCAAGGGATAAATAGTCATCTACTGCTCTGTACAGGCCAGTGTCAGTACTCCGTTCAGTACTCCATGTGTAGCTTGAAAGTGTGAATCTCAATGAAAACTATCATGGATTTCATGCACTTATCGATTTGTTGCTCAAGTTTGAACCCTGCGGATGACCGTTCCTTTCATCTATGGGGTTACTTGAAAGCCCAGTGGCCTGGGGTTCCTCACTTGAGTGCCTTAAAGACATTGACATCTAGGACCTGCTGATATTTCACATTTGGCCACAAGAGGGAACTGCCGCCCTATCTTATGCGGCCTGTGGGGCTTGGGTGGGCGCGGACCCGAGGCGTTCTGGGATCGTGGGCGGAGGAACAAGCTCGCACAATGGAGGCTGGAGCAGGTGCGCGTGTGCAGTGTTGCGGTGGACATCTGTTATTGATGAGGACCTGAGGAGAACCGGGCAGAAACTACCGGGAGTGCTAGGGCGGAGGCAGATGGAGTCGGGGCCAGGCTGTGCCACTAGCAGTCAGTTTGGGGATGGGGAGTGGGGGAAGGGCGCGTCATCCCCCAGATCCTGCTTTCCTTGCAGGGACCTTCCATGGTTGTGGCCTGACCCCACAGAACCGCAGGATTTCCACTAATGACAGACACCCCTGACTCCTGGACATCTCTGCACATCTTTCTTCCCACACATACAGCACTTCCCTCCCCAAGGAATAGTCCCATCTCAAGTCCTGTGTTGATTTAACAACCTCCAAACTTGGAGAGAATTTTCATAAAAATGTGTTTGAGTGAAACAGGAAGCAAGACAGCAACAGATTGAGAAAATGCTTCCCAGAAATGACAGTTTGGAATTAAGGAGGGAATGTAAAGAAGAATTACATGAAGGTGGGAGAAAGGAAGGAGGGAATTGGATTACAGAATAGTTAAGAATATTCTGTGCTCTCATGAGGATGGTTACACTTATTTCAAAGGTGTGTTAACCTAGATGCACAGAAACCTAGATTCATGGACAGGGCTTGCTTAAGACAAAGATAAGCTTTTACTGATGAAATTGTATGCCTGGGGAATGACTACCTGCCATGACCTGCCCAGTTAGGAATTTATGGCAAGATGACCCTTTGAGGTAACTTTCCACAGAACTTCTTTTTCATCCACACCTGTCCCTTCACAGGAGCCAACTCAATTCCAGAAAATCCTAGGGACCCAATACCTTGAAACTGAAGGGCAAGGTATGAGCCCCACCCCACTCCCAGTGAACAGTATTGAGTCTGGACAGGATTCTCACAAGAAAAAGCTAACTCCAGTGTACAGCACTTATGAAATCCTGCCTGACCACAGAGGAGGCTCCTTTAGACCCTGATTATTCCCTCTGGGAGAACCTCCCCTATTCTATATCCTCTGGAATTTCTGGCCTGGCCTCTGGGAGGCCTTTTCTTCATTCTCCTGGAAGTGGAGAATGGAAAGCATACAATTCATTGTGTTATAACAAATGTATACAATTTTATGACCACCTACACAAGAAAATACACACATCAATAAATAAAATATTGGGTCATTGGGAAAGTCATGATGCATTTTTTCATTGAAAAACATAAAAAAATAAGTCATGACTTTCCCCATGACCCAATATTAACAGTATCCCAGAAGCCCCCTTTGTGTTCCATCCTAGTCAGTATCACCTTTCCTCCAAATGTTTAAAAACACTATCCTAACTTTTGCCATAGGTTCCTTTTACCAGTTTTTAACTTTATAGAAATGAAGTCCTGAAGTATGTATGTTTTTGTCTTCCTTCTTCTGCTCAACACTGTATTGGTGACAGTCATCCATTTTATTGTATGTGACAGTTTGTTTGGTCCAGTATTACAGTGGATGAAAATGCCAAATTCAGGTTATTCTAGAGTTCATAGAGTTTGGGGATGATTTTGTTTGGGGACTTTTATGAGTACTGCTATTATGAACATTTTTGTACATAACTTTGGATGCATCTTGGTATGTATTCTGAGTGGGAATATGCCTAGGAGTGGAACTGGTGGATGACAGGTTATCCATGCTGCCAAACAGTTTTCCAAAGTAGTTACACTACTTTTTGTTTTGTTTTTGAGGGCAGTGTCACTGGCCCTCATATGTGGGACCCGAACCGGGGCCGCTGGCTTCCCAACACCAGCTCTTAACCACTGCGCCACTTGGCCAGCCCAGTAGTTACACTACTTTATACTCCTTCAAGTACTATGTGAGAGTTCCAATTGCTCTATATTCTTGCCAACACAAAAGTATTTTGAATCCTTTTAAGTTTAGTCATTCTGGTGGTTGTGAAGTTTGGTATGTCATGGGTTTTTGAAAAAGAAAATTATTATTGAGGTAGAATTTATGAACAATAAAATGCACCCATTTTAAACTTATAGTTCATTGTGTTCTGAAAAATGTATACAGTTCTATAACCACCAACACAAGCAAGATAGAGAACATTTCCATCACCCTTATGTCCCTTTATGATTGATTCCATACTCCCCCTCCCCCACTTGAGACCCTTGCAACCCTGATCTGCTTTCTGTTACTACAGTTTTGTCCTGTCTAAAGTTTCATAGTTTCTGGTGCTGGTCAAGCTGATGCAAATCAATAGATTGGCTAATAGCCAATCTATCCCACTGGCTACAACTGAAATATCTGGATAGAACACAGAAACAACAACCTAAGAACTCAGAAAAGTAAGCAATAACAGACAGAAATCAAAAGTTTAATAATGATCTGTAGTGGTGTGGTTTGTGTTTCCCCCCCTGCAACTTTTCCTCCCAGATTTGATGCAAGAGCAGGCCAAATCCTGAAACTGTACCACAGGCACAGACTGCAAAACTCCAGGAAACCTCCGCCCCCCACCCCCCATTTCTGGCCAGAAGGCCAGAAAATGAAGTCTTAGTTGACCAGCATTTCAGGGGAATCCTACTAGTCTTGCACTTTTCACCCACCATTGTTCCTGGAAGGCATACCCCATTGCACGGAATTGCACAATAGCACAAGGGGCTAAAACTTTGACAGAAACCTCTCTCTCTGGCCAGAGAAACAAGTAATAAGAATGGCTGGGTGCTGTGTGTGTGTGTGTGTGGGGAAATCCCGGTTAGGAGAGAGCTGAAGAAGATCATCAATTTCCATGTATGAACTGATATTAAGTCCTGGCCTCACCTTCATGAGAAAACATGAAGCAGACCCTGAAAAGCATTATATTTAGTGTGGGAACATCACTAAATATAAACCACCACTCAACTTCTGAATAATTCCTGAGTGATGCATATGCCAGGATGACACAAAGATCATAGCAAAGACATTGAAACGAACTGACATTGCAACCATCATCCACATTAGCTCAGGTAAAACTTACAATTGAACCTAGCTGCTAAAACAAAAAAATTCAACCATATCCAGTTGATTTTAACAGACATCATGTTCAAAATATCCTGGAAACGATCCAAACTATTTGATATAAAAAAAACCATACAAATATGACCAATGACCAACACTTAAAAGAAGAGTCTCATATAGAGGCCAACCCTGAGATAAGCCAGATGTTGCAATTATTAAGGATATTAAAGCAGATTTTATAACTATGCTCCATGACTTAAAGATAAACACACGTGAAATGACTGGAAAGATAGAATTCTCAGTAGGGAAATTGAAACTATAAAAAAGAACCAGGGTCGGCCGAGTGGCGCATTGGTTAAGAGCTGGTTTTGGGATGCCAGCGGCCCCGGTTTGGATCCCACATATGAGGGCCAGTGACACTGCCCTCTACAGCTAACAACAGCTCCACTTGGAGCTGGGCTGTGCGAGCACCGGCAATGATGTAGGCTGCAGCCCCTGCTGCAGTGGGCTGCCATAGGCTACAGTGAGTGGCCGGCAGCCAGGGTGAGCGGCTGGCCGCCAGCGTGAGCTGCCAATAGCCGCAGTGAGCAACATCCAGAGGCCAGGGACTGATCTGCCTCACGTGGGAAGAGTGCAATGACTATACCAACATGGGCCAGTGAAACAACATCCTCTGCAACTAGACTGAAGAACAAAAAAGACAGCAAGTTGTCTGTTCCCCTTCCCCAATTCCCCAATCAAAAAAAAAAAAAAAAGAACCATATAGGGCCTGCCAAGTGGTGCGGTGGTTAAGCGCTGGCTTGGGAAGCCAGCGGCCCCGGTTCAGGTCCCACATATGAGGGCAAGTGACACTGCTCTCAAAAAAAAACACCATATATTGTAGAAACTTTAGAACTGAAAAATACAATATCTGAAATAAAGCCTTCACCAGATGGATGGGCTCAAGAACAAGATAAGATGACAGGAAAGAATCAGTGAACTTAAGGATTCACTGAACTTAAGATGTGAACTTAATCAGTGAACTTAAGATGAACTGAGTAGTTAGAATAAAAAGATCAAAATTAATTAATGGAGACTTAGGGACCTATGGGCCAATATCAAAAGGTTTAAAATTTGTGGGGCCGGCCAAGTGGCTCAGTTGGTTAAGAGATGAAGTACCCTGAGCTGCCAACCAGTGGCCATATGGCTTAGCTGGTGAGAGCACGAGCTCCTAACAAGAAGGTTTCCAGTTCGATTCACACATAAGATGGTGGGCTACACCCATCCGCAACTAAGATTGAACACGGCACCTTGAGTTGAGTGGCCATGAGCTGCTGATGGGCAGCCAGATGGTGACTAGACTTGGAGCTGAGCTAGCTGCACCCTCCACAACTAAGATTGAAGGACAACAACTTGGCTGTTCCTCTTCCCCTATTCCCCAACACTGCTCCCCTTCCCCAATTCTTCAACAAAATATTTTTTTTAAAAAGGTCTAAAATTTGTATCAGAAAGCAGGAAAGGGGAAGGAGATCGGTGCATAAAAACAATACTTGGACTTCCGGTAAAATGGCGCAAGAGACAGATGCTGTGCTAACTGCCTCCCAGGATCACACTAAAATTACAACCAAATTATACAGCATTCAACCCTGGAGGTCCCCGGAACACTGGAGGAACAGAACCACTAAACAAAGAATTTAAAGAGGAAGCCGCATCTGGTCTGGTAGGACGGGCGGAGATGAGAGAGGGCAAACCCCGTGAGGGAGGTCCCAGCTGTGGAGAGGCTTCTCCGGTTGGGGGAGAGGCCCTCCGGCCGCAAACCAAGCTCACCAGCCCAGAGCTCCTTTGCCGGGAAGAGGAGTTCCAAGATAGCTGGCAGTAAATTAGTGAGGACGATCTTTGCTCAGCTCAGTGAGGCTAAGAGCGGCTGGAGAATCAGTGGAGCCGGCGCCCGGGCGTGCTCGCCGGTGAGCACTTACCTGGTTACTGGTGGAGGGAGTGGCTGTGTGAGCCGGACCCGGGAGCCTGCGGGGACGGACTGAACTGAGCACCTTTGGTGCAAAGGCTGGATGGAGGTTTTAGGACTGTTATTCCCGTGGTGTGGGGCCTGCATGCGAGTGGTGTCGGGAGGTCGCCATTTTGTCGAGCTTGGGCCCTTCCACCAAGGATTAGGTCCGAGACCTAATTGGTCTGTTGGAATTGGCGCAAAAGTACGTGTGTGCGTGCGCGCGCGCCTGCGACCTTGGATCCCACCCTCCGATCGGCTTGTGCTGCGTTGCCAGGGAAACACCTAGTGGGCGTGCTCCAGCTCCAATAGGCTGCTCACTGAGACACATAAGTGCGCAAGCCGCCTCGGGTCTCCGCTCTCCGCACTGCGCTTGCAGAGTTGCCAGGCTGGTGATTGGTTGTCAGGCTGCTCGGCCTGATCTGCGAGCGGCTGATTGGGACAATCTGAGACTGGGAGTTTTCCTGGGAGTGTTGGGCCGTGAGCTCTGTGCCTGTGTGATCCAGCCAGGGGTCTCCTGGTGATCTATCTAATACATCAAAGCAATCCCAGAGTGACAGCCAGAATGGGGAAACAAAGAAACATGTCACAAGTAAAAGATCAGAAGAAACCTCCAGAAATGGAACCAAATGAAACAGAGGGATCCAACCTTTCAGAGACAGAGTTTAGAACACTGATGATAAGAATGTTTAAGGAACTTAGTGAGGACATAAAGAAGGATAGGGAAACCATAAAAAACAACCTGTTAGAACTAAAGAATATAATAACTGAAATGAAGAACACACTCGAAGGAATCACCAGTAGAGTAGATGAAGCAGAGGAGCAGATCAACGATTTGGAAGATAAAATAGCAGAACTCACCCAGTTGGCACAGCAAAAAGACCAAAGAATAAAAAACAATGAAAATAGTTTAAGAGCCCTATGGGACAAGGTGAAGCGCAACCACCTTCGAATCATAGGGATATCAGAAGGAGAAGAGAAGAAGCAAGGGGTCGAAAATGTATTTGAAAAAATAATGACTGAAAACTTCCCCACCCTGGTGAAGGAAATCAACATACATGCCCAGGAAGTCCAGAGGGTTCCAAACAAGCTGAACCCAAACAGGTCCACACCAAGACACATCATAGTTAAAATGGCAAAGGTTAAAGACACAGACAGAATCCTAGAGGCTGCAAGAGAAAGACAGCAGGTTACATACAAAGGAACTCCTGTTAGACTAACAGCTGACTTGTCTACAGAAACTCTGCAGGCCAGAAGGGAGTGGCAGGAGATATTCAAAGTGACACAAAATAAAGGCCTACAACCAAGATTGCTCTACCCAGCATGGCTATCACTTAAAATTGAAGGAGAAATAAAGAGCTTCTCAGAAAAGAATAAGCTTAAGGAATTCATTACCGACAAGCCAGCATTGCAAGAAATGTTAAAAGGGCTTTTTTAAACAAAAGAAAGGGGTAAACAAGCTAACCCAGAGAGACAATTTAAGAAGATTGAAGTCGTATCAAGCAGATATAAAGGAAAAACTGATGGTTGCTGGCTGGGAGGGAGTGGGGAAGAGGGAGAGGGGGAAGGTTTTGGACAGTGTATGTGGGACTACAATGTTGCCACAGGGATATGGGGGCAGTTCTGGGAATGTAATCGATAATGTTGTGAAGAGACTATTATGTTGCGAGAAATAAGTCAGTCGGAGAAGGACAGGTACCATGTGATCTCACTTGTGTGTGGAGTCTGAAGAGCTGAGTGAACGATCAAAGTAAACAGACTCGTAGATGTAGAGGAAAAACTGAGGGTTGCTAGTTGGGAGGGGGGTGGGGATGGGGGGGAAGGCGAAAGGATTAGACAGCATAAATAGACAACTACAATATTGCCACAGGGATATGAAGCACAGTTCGGGGAATATAATAATGTTGTAAAAACTTTGTGGCGTGTCAGATAGTCACATGTCTTGTCAGGGAGACCACTTCATGGATGGAGTAGAGGCTTGATCACTGCACTGTACACCTGAAGCTGATGTTGTATAGTATTGTATGCCAACTGCAACTGAATATGTGGATGGTCACGGGATGTGGAGTATACTGTGGAGGGGAGTCAGGGGAGTTGTGATGGATATGTATGATATGGGGGGGGAGTGAGGTGGCGAACTGGGGGAGGGGGTTTTTTCACTTTGGGGAGTAAACAGTATAACTATTGCATTGTGTTGTACACCTGAAACTAATTAAAAAAAAACAATACTTGAAGCGCGGGCTGAGTGGCGTGTTAGTTAGGAGTTGGCTTGGGATACCAGCTCTGAGCAGCGGGGCCCTGGTTTGGATCCCACATATGAGGGCCAGTGACACTGCCCTCTATAGCTAAGGTGGTGAACAACAACAGCTCCACCTGGAGCTGGGCTGCTGTGAGTCACCGGTGATGGTGTGGGCTGCAGCCTCTGCTGCAGTGGGCTATAGTGAGTGGCCGGCAGCCAGCGTGAGTGGCTGGCAGCCAGCGTGAGCTGCCAAGAGCTGTCGTAAGTGGCCATCCAGAGACCGGCGACTGATCTGCCTCACCTGGGAAGAGCACAATGATAATACCAACATGGGTCAGTGAAGCAACATCCTCCACAACTAGATTGAAGAACAAAAGGACAGCAACTTGTCTGTACCCCTTCCCCAATTCCCCGCGCTGTTCCCCTCCCCCAAATCCCCAATAAAATCGTCACAAAAAAAAAAAGCCCTTGAAGAAATAATGGCTACAAACTCCCTACATTTGGTAAAAGGCATAAATTTACAAAATCAGGAAGCTCAGTCATCCCTTAAAATAGTATGTCCAGACTCATAAGTATGTCCAAACTTCTAAGATCCCCCCAAAATAGAAAAGAAAAACTATTGAAAGTAACCAGAAGAAATAAAAATAAACATTCAGGGCCGGCCGAGTGGCGTGATGGTTAAGCACTGGCTTGGGAAGCCAGCGGCCCTGGTTCGGGTCCCACTTATGAGGGGGATAAATAAATAAATAAAAATAAATAAAAATTTCATGTAAGGGAAAGAGGATTCAAGTAATGCTGTATTTCCCAATAGAAACCACAGAAGCTACAAGAGAATGGATGGGAAAACTTTTTTTTTTTTTGAGGACAGTGTCACTGGCCTTCATATGTGGGACCGAACTGGGGCCACTGGCTTCCCAGTCCAGCGCTTAACCACCATGCCACTCAGCCGGCCCCGTAAGTAGTTTTGAAGAGAGCGAAACAAATGGAAGTCCAATGGCACAAGGTCAGGCGAGTATGGTGGGTGTGGCAATATATCCCATCCAAGCTCCAATAATTTTTGATGAGTGATCAAACTTGTGTGTGGTCTTGCGTTGCTGCGATGGAACACAACTCCTTTACAATTAACAAGCTCTAGGCGTTTGTGGATGATGGATTTGTTCAAACTGTCCAATTGCCGACATAGTACACATTTGAATTGATTGTTTGGTTCCTTGGTAGGAGCTCGAAAAACACAAAACCTTAAAAAATCTCACCACACTGAGAGCATAACCTTCTTCTGATGAATGTCTGCTTTTGAGGTTGTTTGAGGCAAATCATCACTTCGGGACAAAGACAGTTTGTGCACCACATTTTAAACAATCCACTTCTCATCACCAGTTATTAGTAGCTTCAAAAAAGGATAGTTTCTGGGCCAGATGAGTGGCTCAATTGGTTAAGAGACGCTCAAGGGTGTGAGCTGAGCTCTGAGCAACAGCAGTTTCATGCCTAGCCTGAGCTGAGCTGCTGCTGAGCTGCCAACAGGTGGCAGGATGGCTCAGCTAAAAAAACAAACAAACAAGAAAAAGGGAATCATTTTCCTCATGTTTAATGAGCATATCGCCAAAGTTTATATGCGCCATCAAATGAACTTCTTTGAGTTCATGCGGAACCCAAATATCGAGCTTGCTTACATATCCCAGTTTCTTCAAGGTGGTCATGAATGCTTGAATGATGGATGTTCAATGTTTCTGCATCTCTCATGTCACGTAACATGCGTTTGACTCAATCGATACCTTTATTTTTTTGTCATCAACCTCGGTGGGCCTCCCTGACCGAGGGGTTTCATTGAGATAAAAATCACCAGCCTGGAATTTTTGAACCATCGTTGGCTGACGTTCTTGTAGAACATTGTCACCATAAACTTTATGCAACTTTTCACAAGCTTGACGAGCATTCTTCCTTTTATGGAAGTAAAACAGTAAAATATGGCAAACACAGTTTGGTCTTCCATCTTCAACTTGTAAAATCTCCAAAACTCAACCAAATCACTCAATTTTTTTTTTAGAATGAAGCTAGAACTGTCAGCGGTCCAAGGACATAGCAATAACACAGATGTGAATGACTAGTACTTCCAAAAATGAACTAGTGCCATCTGTTGCAAACATGCATCATGACTTTTCCCAACATAATACGTATAGGTAAAGAGATCTATATGACTGTATAAAATATTTACTCTAGGGCTGGCCAAGTGGCTTGTTGCTTAAGAGTTGGCTTGGGAGTTGGAGCTCTGAACAGCAGGGCTGCCGGTTCAGATCCCACATGGGCCAGAGTGATCCTGGACCCCATACAGCTAAGATGGTGAACAACAGCTTGACCTGGAGCTGGGCTGTCATGAGGAGCCGGCAATGGTGTAGGCTGCAGTGGGGCTGCAGTGGGCTGCCATAAGCTACCATGAGTGGTCAGCAGCCAGCGTGAGCTGCTGTGAGCCGCTGTGAGCCACCATGAGCCACTGTGAGCTGCCATGCGTGGCAGTCCAAGGCCCAGTGATGGATTTGCCTCAGCTGAGAAGAGTGCAATGATCACAATACCAACATGGGCCAGTGAAGCGATGTCTTCCACAATCAGACTGAAGAACAAAAGAGAAAAAAAAAAAAGACAGCAACTTGTCTGTTCCCCTTCCCCAATTGCCCAATGCTCTTCCCTCCCCCAATTCCCTAATTAAAAAATCTTAAAAAAAAGGACAACTCTAAGCAAATTCTGGATAATTAGACATTAAATTGTATATCACAATCCCTAGAGGAACCACTAAAAAATAATACAAAGCTATATAGCTAGAATACCAGTAGATAAACTAAAATGGAATGCTACAAAATATTAAAATAAATCAGAGAAGATAGGAAAGGGGAAACAGAGGAACAAAAAACAGAAGTGACAAACAGAAAACAAATAATAAAATGGTAGGCCTAAATTCAACCTTATCAATAATTACATTAAAAGTGAATGATCTCGGGCCGGCCGAGTGGTGCGGTGGTTAAGCGCTGGCTTTGGACACCAGCAGCCCCAGTTCGGGTCCCACATATGAGGACCAATCACACTGCCCTCAAAAAAAAAAAAAAGTGAATGATCTCAAGGGGATTACTTCATAGACTATGTAGATGCATGACCAATGCGCTGTACAACTGAAGATGAAGTAGAATAATATTGTATGTCAACTACTTTATATATATATTTTTATATATAAAATATAACTATTTTATATATATAGTCATGGGAGGTGGAGTATAGAATAAGGAGGATAGTCAATGGTACTGTAACAGTTTTTTAAGATGTCAGAGGGTTAGTAGCTTGGGGGAGGATGTTTATCACTTTGTGAGGGGTGTAAATGTCTAACTATTATGTTGCTTTGTACACCTGAAACTAATTTTTTTTTTTAAAGATTTTATTGGGGAATTGGCGGAGAGGAACAGCGTTGGGGAATCGGGGAAGGGGAACAGACAAGTTGCTGTCTTTTTGTTCTTCAGTTTAGTTGCGGAGGGTGTTGCTTCACTGTTGGTATCGTCATTGCGCTCTTCCCAGATGAGGCAGATCGGTCGCTGGCCTCTGGATGTCGCTCACCACGGCTATTGGCAGCTCACGCTGGCTGCCAGCCGCTCACGCTGGCTGCGGGCCACTCACTGTAGCCTATGGCAGCCCACTGCAGCAGGGGCTGCAGCCCACACCATCACCGGGGCTCGCACAGCCCAGCTCCAGGTGGAGCTGTTGTTAGCTGTAGAGGGCAGTGTCACTGGCCCTCATGTGGGATCCGAACCGGGGCCGCTGGCATCCCAAAACCAGCGCTTAACCAATGCGCCACTCGGCCGGCCCCTGAAACTAATTTTTAAAAGTGAATGATCTAAGCACACCAATTAAAAAACATAAATTGTCAAATTCTATTAAAAAATCAAACAAAACCAGACCCCAGCTGTATGATATCTACAAGAATTGCACTTTAAATACAATAATATAGGTAGGTTAAAGGTTAAAATATGGGGCCAGCTGAATGGCTCAGTTTGTTAAGAGCTTGCTCAAGAGTACAAGCTCTGAGCAACAGGGTTGCCAGTTTAATTTCTGGCCCAAGCTGAGCTGCTGCTTAGCTTCCAACAGGTGACAGGATGGCTCAGATTAAAAAAAAAAATGTTTAAAGTATGAAAACTATACATGACAAACACTAATCAAGAGAAAGCCTGAGTGGTTATATTATCAGTCAATGTAGACTTCAGAGAAAAGAAAATTACCAGGAATAAGGAAGAACATTACATAATTATAAAAGGTCAAATTCATCAAGAAGACACAATAATCCTAAATATGATTGCACACAAGCAAAAACTGGTAGAATTAAAGGAGAACTGGGTCCATAAGTACAGTTGGAGACTTTAACACTCCTTTGTCTGTAATTAATATAACAAATAGACAGGAGATCAGTACAGATATAGAAGACTTGATCAACACTATCAACCAGTTGTACTCTTTGTGATTTGCCCCTATCATAAACCACATTTCTGGCCTTTCAATTCTTTTTCTATACTCTTTTTACTAAGACTGAATCACAGTACTGTTTAATCTTCTGCTTACTATAAGGTGAACTTATTCTCATATGAATAAATATAGGACTAGAGTTTTTTCCTGAATTTTTTATTTTAGAAATACAGAAATGTTACAAAAATATGAAAGTTCCTTTATACTTTTCACTAGCTTCCCCGAATGTTAACATTTTATGTAACCATGATGTATTTATCAAAACTAGGAAATTGCTATTGGTTCTATATTAATGACTGAATTACAGACTTTATATATCAATTTTTATTTTTTTTGAGGGCAGTGTCACTGGCCCCCACATGCGGGATCCGAACTGGGGCCGCTGGCCTCCCAAGCCAGCGCCCAACCACCACGCCACTCGGCTGGCCCTATATAAATTTTATGTTTTCCCTAACGTCTGCTTTTGTTCCAGGATGCCAGATTGCATTTATTTGTTGTGTCCCCTTAGTCTCCTCCAAACAGTGAACAGTTCTTCAGTCTTTTTTTGTCTTTCATGACCTTGACACTTCCGCAGAATACTGCTCAGTTACGTTGTAGACCATTTCTCAGTTTGGGTTTGCCTGATGTTTTTCATGATTAGATTGAGGTGCAGGATTTTGGGCAAGAATTCCACAAAAGTGATGGTTAATAAAGTTAGTTTTTTCCTTTATAATTAAAAATATATATTGGGGAAGATTTTTTGAGAATTATCTCTTCACCTTTGACTGAGGCTGTGCTGGGCGATTTCTGCTGATGCCCTGTGCCTCATACCCTGTCTGGGCTACTCTGGGTATCCTGCCACCCACACTGGGCATTAATGTGTGATGCATGGAGCCTGGGTATTTATTATTTTTTATGCATGTACAAACTATTTATTATTGGAATTATGTTATACACACATACACACATAATTGACTTTATTTTTATTTTTATTTTTTAAGCTGAGCCATCCTGCCACCTTTTGGCAGCTCAACGGCAGCTCAGCTCAGCTCAGGCTGGGCATCGAACTGCTGTTGCTCAGAGCTTAGCTCACACTCTTGAGCGAGCTCTTAATCAACTGAGCCACTTGGCCGGCCCTGACATTTCTTTTCAAACTGCATTTATCTGCTTATTACTGATTTTTTTTCCCCCTACATCTTTTTTTTTTTTTAAGGTTTTTATTGGGAATCAGGGAAGGGGAACAGACAAGTTGCTGTCCTTTTGTTTTTCAGTCTAGTTGTGAAGGCCATCGCTTCACTGGCCAATGTTGGTATTGTGATCATTGCGGTCTTCCCAACTGAAGCAGATTGGTTGCTGGCCATTGGACAGCCACTCATGGCAGCTCATGCCAGCTATAGGCCACTCATGGTAGTTTATGGCAGCCTACTGCAGCCCCACTGCAGCGCTGATGACTCACAGCAATTCAACTCCAGGCCGAGCTGTTGTTCACCATCCTAGCTGTAGAGGGCACAGTGTCACTGGCCCATGAGGGACCTGAACAGGCAGCCCTAATGCTCAGAGCTCGCACTCCCAAGCCAACTCTCAACCAACAAGCCACTCAGTTGGCCCTTTTACTGATTTTTTATATATTGATTTTTCCATAACACATAATTTATTTGTACATATTAACCTTCTATCTAAAATCATTGCTTAAAAAACCAATAAAAATAAAAGCGTTACTTAACTGACCTATTCAAAAAACATGTAGCTTCTGTTTTGACTTCTAAGTAAACAATTAGACTCTCAATGAATAATGAAGCACTTATCTGAATTTTAATATATTTTTCTCAAAATAAAAAATTATGGTATGGAATTACTCTGGCAAACTATTCAGCAAGTAAAAATAAGGCCCTACAATAATGATGACACCGGATTAAAACTACAACAGTAAATAAATATCTTTGAGTCCATATGGGTTATCAATAAATAACTGAATGAAGAAATAAATAAATGGAGAAGAGACAGCCCTTCCGGATAGCCCTGACTTGGCGTCCTGCGCGGCCAGTGGCAGAGGGGCTAGGGTCAAAACCCACCCAGCAGGAGAAGAGTGGGCGCCGAAGCCGGAAGGCGAGCCCAAACCCCCAGGCCAAAGGGCCCCGCCAGCAGCCCTGGGCTGAGAACGGTGGGGAACGCCCACCTCGCTCCGCACGGGGAGGGGAGCTCGCACATCCGGGATCTCGCGCGCACGCGCACTCCGAACATGGCTTCTCTCGCAGCTTGCCGGACAGAGGTGAGCACCACCGAACCGCTCAATCTTTCGATGTCTCAGTTCACACCGCGGGGCCGTGGAGGGCGGTGAGGATCCGCCGGGTACCGGTGGGTTGTTAGCGCGCGTTCGTGGGCGGGTTTCAGGCGGGCAGTGCGCACGATCGGCTCATAGGGGCGCTATCTGCCTGCCCTTGCTGTTGTGGCCCCTCCGCGGATGAGGACATAACCGGTGCGTGAGGATATCCTGCGGGTGTGGTCACCCCCCACCGCGGGTAAAGACGTCTTCCGGCTCTCTTTGGTACCTTCGCGTAGCTCAGCACCTCCGCGCTTGTATCAGCCCGCCCTTCCTCAAGGACCATTACCCCCCCACCCGACCCCCGCTCTCGCGGGTGTCCTGGCTTGGCTTGTAGGGCGACCGTTCCTCTGCTGCTCGGTGGTGGGAGGGCCTGTGTCGGCGTCGCGGGTGTTGGGCCACTTGGCCGCCTTGCGTCCGGCGACCTTTGCCGTTTCCCCTCAGTCCCGCAGCTGTTACATCATCTGTTTTTATCTCACGTAGTATCTGCCAAGTCAGTCTTGCTGCAGTTCCCAATGAGGGCCGCGTTTTTCCACCTGTTTAGTGCCTGTTTCGCTTTCCTTTCTCCTGGTTTAGTGGTTAATGTCTTTAGCTCCCCAGTAGTGCATGATAAAAGTTTGCATACACATGGAAAAGTTGAAATCCTCTTGCGACTTTAATACCAGCCTATTAACATCAGCTATACTTATCATATCCCATATATTTCCCTGTCCATCTTTTAACTTATCCATTAATTTTTTTTTTTTGGATACGTTCAAATTAAGTGGCAGCTATCACTGTGCTTCCCCCTCAGTCCCTCACTATGCTTAACATCAATTAGAGTACTGTTGTTTTTTAAATTTTTGAGGGAACATTGACTAACACTGAAATGCACAGATCTTCATTATACCTCTGGATGACTTTTGACAAATGCAACCCAAATCTTTATGAAAATTACCAGCACCCAGGCCGGCCGCGTGGCGCATTGGTTAAGAGCTGGTTTGGGGATGCCAGCAGTCCTGGTTCGGATCCCACATATGAGGGCCAGTGACACTGCCCTCTGCAGCTAACAACAGCTCCACCTGGAGCTGGGCTGTGCGAGCCCATGCGATGGTGTGGGCTGCAGCCCCTGCTGCAGTGGGCTGCCATAGGCTACAGTGAGTGGCCGGCAGCCAGCGTGAGCAGCTGGCAGCCAGCATGAGCTGCCAATAGCCGTGGTGAGCGACATCCAGAGGCCAGCGACCTATCTGCCTCATCTGGGAAGAGCTCAATGACGACACCAATATGGGTCAGTGAAGCAACATCCTCCGCAACTAGACTGAAGAACAAAAAGACAGCAAGTTGTCTGTTCCCCTTTCCTGATTCCCCAATGCTGTTCCCAATAAAATCTTAAAAAAAGAAAAATTATCATCACCCCAGAAAGTTCCTTTATCCTTTGCCAATTAAAAAATTTGGTTGTAAAAGACTTGGTCTTGTGAAAATGTTTTGAATACCAAACCTTTGTTTTTTTATCCCCTACAGCAATTAGTTTGTCTCTTTCTATTGTTTGTTTTTTCTCCCTTTCCACTCAACTTTTTATTTGAAAAGTTTCACACCTACAGAAAAGTTGCAGGGATAATTTCAGTGAACACTTGTAAAACTATCCTGATTCTCAAGCTAACAATTTGCCACATTAGGTTTATCTTTTCTTCCTGCCTCAAACACACATACACATGTTCTCTTTTGATTTTACACACACATACCAAGAAGATAAAAGTTAGATTTTTCACATAATGATACTGTCTTGGGAGAGCAAATCAGGCTTCCTACGGTGATCATAAAATAGCCTGAGAGAGCAGGAAAAGGGAGACTGGCTGGTCTTTCCAGTGATTGGAGAGTGGAGCTGGGATGAGGGTGGCCTTGCTTTAGTTGGGGCTTGCATGGATTGATCTTCCTGCCAACTCCTAGGAGAAAGCTCTCAGGTTTGTTAGCTTACCTAGATGTGGGGTGGAAAGAGACTGGACAGTAGGTGGTGGTGAAGTGAGGGGTGGGGCTTGAAAGCTATCGGCAGTCAATCATCAGAAATGGAGTCAACAATAACCCACAGCCTTCAGACCAACTTGATTTGCAAATATTTTATCCTATTATGTAGGTGTCTTTTCACTTTCTTAGTGGTGTTATTTGAAGCACAGAATTTTTTAATTTACGTATTTTTGGTCACTTGTGTTTTTGATGTACCCAGGTTTTTCAAGATTTGTACTGTTGTACCCAGCAATCAAGAACAAACTGAGACAAAGTTCTTTAATAAGTTTGCAGTTCATTAGCTGGTGGCTGCAAGCGGGCTCATGCCCTAAACAGAACTCACAGCACCGAATAAACGGGGAGAAAAGATTATATAGGCAAAAACCGCAAACTTTTTCTTGTAGCTTGTAGGTGGTTTCCACAGATTTCAGACAGTTTTGATATAGCATTGCAAGTGAAGCATGTTACAGAAGCTAAAATAAGCAATCAGCTAGCTTTTGCGAGGTCTGGGTAAGAGACAGTTAGCCTTTATGGTTTGTGTAAGAGACAGATAGCCTTGTGGTGGGCTACATCCTGAGGTGGATCTATTGTAGTCAGCTTAAAGGGAAGTGACAGTAAATTTCCAGTACAGAGTGGTTGGGGGTAGGGACTATTGGGTGAGGGTCCTGTTATTTCAATACCTATGTTTTTCTTTTAAGAATTTTGTAGTTTTAGTTCTTATAGTTAGGCCTGTTGTCCATTTTGAGTTAAATTTTTTTTATTTTTAAAGATTTTATTAGGGAATTGGGGGAGGGGAACAGACAAGTTGTGGTCCTTTTTTTTTTTTTTTTTGAGGGCAGTGTTACTCCCCTCACATGTGGGACCCGAATCGGGGCCGCTGGCCTCCCAAGCCCGCACCCAACCACCGTGCCACTCGGCCGGCCCACGCTCCATTTTTTTGTTGTTCTTCAGTCTAGTTGTGGAGGACATTGCTTCACTGGCCCATGTTGGTATCGTCATTGCGCTCTTCCTGCATGAGGAAGTCACTCACCGGCCTCTGGATGGTTGCTCACAGGGGCTCTTGGCAGCTCACGTTGGCTGCCGGCCACTCACTGTAGCCTATGGTAGCCCACTGCAGTAGAGGCTGCAGCCCACACCGTTGCTGGCCATCTTAGCTATAGAGGCAACATTCACCATCTTAGCTATAGAGGCAACCAGGTGGAGCTGTTGTTCACCACCTTAGCTGTAGAGGGCAGTGTCACTGGCCCTCATATGTGGGATCCAAACTGGGGCACTGCTGCTCAGAGGTGGTGTCCCAAGCCAGCTCCTAACCAAAGCACCACTCGGCCGGTGCTTGAGTTAATTTTTGTGTAATACACACACTTTATGATCAAGTTTGCAGTATGCCTTTTACCATACTGAAAAGAATTTCATAGATAATATTACATATCCCCATAATTTAAAAAATTCTAAAGTCATGTGTGCACATAAAGAATCAATAAAAGGAAAGCACTTGTATTAAAATATATATTCGTGTATTTCAGTGGTTGAGCACAACTATCCAAAAGACATAGGAAGCAGTCTGATTCTGGAGACTTTAGGTTTGGATTAAGAGAAACAGAACAGTCAGAATTCAATGTCTTTAGTGAAACTGAATGAAGCAAGGTATGGGTGGATGCTTCTGAAACAGTGAGTTGAGGAGTGGACCCAGACCAGGTGTATTAAATAGGAAAGGAAGAAAAACTCTACCGTGGAAGCAGGTTCTAAGCACTTACACAGTAAGGTAGCCCAGGCTGTCAGGATGATCTGGGTGTTATCCCCAGGCAAAGGGCCAATCACCTCCTATGTTATGACCTTGAACAGCAACAGGACAGTTTATCACAAAGTTCTTCAGACCTGAGGTCTCAGCATGGGATAGGGCAACATTCAGTGCGTAGAAAGCCTTGGAGACCATCTTCTTTAATGGCCATGAGGAAGAGAAGGGCAGGTTGGGGAAAATGAGTAATGCTAGGGCTTCAGAAAAGTGGTGTGGACTTCTGAGCATAGGATCAGAGAAGGGGGGAACCAGCACACCTCCAAAATATGTGAACAGTATTGAGATGAAATTTTTTACACCATAATTTTTGTATCATTGTATTGCTAAAAATAGTAATACACAAATATGTTTGAGGGTAATAAGATGACTTTTTAAAACAAACTTAATGAAATTCAGTGTGATTCCTGCATTAAATGCCCTGATTCAATACCATTTCCCCCAAGTCTGTGCTAATGCTCTCCTGTATGCTGGTGGCCATATGTCATTTATTTTATTTTTTTGAAAGATTTTAGGGCCGGCTGAGTGGCGCAGTGGTTAAGCATTGGCTTGGGAAGCCAGCGGCCCCGATTCAGGTCCGACAATGAGGGCCAGTGACACTGCCCTCAAAAAAAAAAAAATTTCATTGGGGAATTGGGAAAGGGGAACAGATAAGTTGCTGTCCTTTTGTTCTTCAGTCTAGTTGTGGAGGACGCCGCTTCACTGGCCCATGTTGGTATTATCATTGCACTCTTCCTGGGTGAAGCAGTCGCTCTTCGGCCATTGGACGGCCGCTCATGGCAGCTCATGAAAGCTCACGCCAGTTGCCAGCCTGCCCCACCGCAGCCTACACTGTCACCGGCGACTCACAGCAGCCCAGCTCCAGGTGGAGCTGTTGTTCACTATCTTAGCTGTAGAGGGCAGTGTCACCGGGCCGCTGGCGTCCCAAGCCAGCACTTAACCAACACGCCACTCGGCTGGCCCTCATTTATGTTTTTGAAGCATGTATTAGAATATTCAATTTTGTGGATTTCTACATTTTGTTTATCCATTCGTCAGTTGATTGACATTTATTTGGTTGGTTTCTACTTTTTGTTTATCATGAATAGTGCTGCTATGAATTTGTAATTCATGTACAAGTTCATTTGTACACACATATGTTTGGATTTTTTTTTTTTTAAAGGTTTTATTGGGGAATTGGTAGAGGGGAACAGCCTCTAACAGTTGGGGAATCGGGGAAGGGGAACAGACAAGTTGCCGTCTTCTTGTTCTTCAGTTTTAGTTGCGGAGGACGTTGCTTCACTGTTGGTATTGTCATTGCGCTCTTCCCGGATGAGGCAGATTGGTCGCTGGCCTCTGGATGTCGCTCATCGCGGCTATTGGCAGCTCACGCTTGGCTGCCAGCCGCTCACGCTGGCTGCCGGCCACTCACTGTAGCCTATGGCAGCCCACTGCAGCAGGGGCTGCAGCCCACACCATCACCAGGGCTCGCACAGCCCAGCTCCAGGTGGAGCTGTTGTTAGCTGTAGAGGGCAGTGTCACTGGCCCTCATGTGGGATCCGAACCGGGGCCGCTGGCATCCCAAAACCAGCGCTTAACCAATGCGCCACTCGGCCAGCCCTGGATTTTTCTTGAGTAGATATCTAGGAGTGCAATGCTGGGTCATTAAGTTCAAAAGTTAAACTATGTTTAACTTTTTGAGAAATAAACTTTTCCAAAGCAGCTGTACCATTTTACATTCCCACCAACTGTATGTGTGGATTCCAGTTTCTCCACATCCTCACAACACTTATTCCTGTTTTTGTTTTTGTTTTCTTATATTGGCCATCTAGTGGGTGTGGAAATCACAGCGGTATTTCTCACAGTGGAAATCACTATGAGATACCACTGTGATTTCTTTTGATTAGCATTTCTCTAATGAGTAATGATGTTGATCTTTTCATGTGCTGTTATATTTTCTGTATATAAGTCCTTTATCAGATGTGTGCTTTGCAAATATTTTTCCCCATTTGGTGGGTTCCGCTTTCTTAGTGGTGTATAAGTCTTATTTCAATAAGGGGAGTATCTATTAAAGATGCAGTGGACATTCCCTTGGCTCCTCAAGACCTGTTCCCTCCATACCCCCCAAGACCCTATATCAGAGCTTTGGTAGGTGGCTTGCCAGGACATTTTAATATTTTTACATCAAGAATATGCTGTCAAAAAAAAAAAGTCTCTAAGTGTTATCATCCTGTATATTTGTGACTTACCTCATTTCTCTTAAGTGCACACATGCATCCTCCCCTTACAAATGTGTAGGGAGGTATCCTATCTCTTGTTTTCACAGGCTATGCTGGCATTATGGAAGGGCAGCCTCAGGAGGCCTTTTCAGTAGGAGCTTCCAGGAGTGAACAGCCGGCCCCTCCACATCACTGTTGAGTGCTGTGAACATAACAGGCACCTGAGGTCTTAGTTCTCGCTTCAGAATGAACATTCCCTGTTTCCTCATTAGGTTTGATGTTTACTGTATTCCCTGTGTTCCTAGTTGTTAAGAATTTTCATCATGAATCAGAGCTTTTCTTAAAAAGTATTTTCTGAGTTTATTGACATAGAATAAAGGGGTCCACTATTTTAGTCTGAGAGCATTTTGATCATGAATCTGGGTGAGATTTCCTCAAATTAGTACATTATGAATTTACTGAAATAGGGTGCAGGGAGCCGTCTTCTACTTTTATCTGAAAATATGGCAAATTGTATCAATAGATGTTTCATAGTCTGCATTCCTAGGATAAATCCAGCATTGCCATTTTGGTAACATTTTACTGTTTCTTAGTTACATCCCTTTGCATAACTAATAGTACTTATATGTGCTGCCTCTCTCTTTTTTAATGATCACTTTTGCAAAGGCATGTCTATTTCATTAGCCTTTTCAAATAACACTTTTTTTTTTTTTTTTTTTTTTAGCTGAGCCATCCTGCCACCTGTTGGCTGCTCAACAGCAACTCAGCTCAGGCTGTCATCGAACCGCCGTTGCTCAGAGCTCAGCTCGCACTCTTGAGTGAGCTCTTAACCAACTGAGCCACTCAGCCGGCCCTTCAAATAACAGACTTTTGGTTTTCTTCATCTTCTTGGCTGTTTCCTTTTCAGTTTCTGTAATTTCTGCTCTTAACTTTATTATCCCTTATCTTCCACCTCCTATTGGTTTACTCCATAGTTCTTTACCTTAAGTCTTAAGTTGAACCATGAGATCACTAACTTTCAGTCTTCTTTTTTTAGTGTATGCATTAAAGAATAACACTTTCCATCTAGGAACTACTTTAGCTTCATCCTCACTTGCCACATGTTTTGAGATGTACTGTTTCCATCATGGTTCAGTTCTAGGTGTTTTCTTTTTTTTAATATTTTTTTAAATTGGGGAATTGGGGGAGGGGAACAGTGTTGGGAAATTGGGGAAGGGGAATAGCCAAGTTGTTGTCCTTCAATCTTAGTTGTGGAGGGCACAGCAAGCTCAGCTCCCAAGCTCAGTCGTGCCTCTCAGCTCCAGGTGCTGTGTTCTATTAGTTGTGGGTAGATGTAGCCACCATCCCATGCGGGAGTTGAACCGACAGCCTTGTTGCTAAAGAGTGCCCACTCTATACTCTGAGCCTCCTGGGCGGCAGCTCAGCTCAAGGTGCCGAGTTCAGTCTTAGCTGCGAGTGGGCATAGCCACCATCCCATGCTGGAATTGAATCTGCAGCCTTGTTAAGAACGACTGCTCTATCTCCTGAGCCACCCGGGCAGCAGCTCAGCTCAAGGTGCTGAGTTCATTGTTTAGTTGCAGGTGGGCATAGCCCACCATTCAAACCAGCAGCTTGTTAGGAGCACATGCTTTCACCAGCTAACCCATCCTGCGACCATCCTGAGAGCTCAGCGGCAGCTCATCTTGGGTGCAGCTCACTGGCCCATGTGGGAATCCAACTGGCGACCCTGTTGCTCAGAGCTCACATTCGTGGGCAAGCTCTTAACCAACTGGGCCACTTGGCCGGCCTCTAGGTGCTTTCTTATTTCTGCCAAGATTTCTCTTTGATCTGTGAATTACTGAGAAGTAGGTTTTCATTTTTACAAATAAATTGGAGTTTGTTTTACTTATTGTTTTTCTTTTTTTCTTTCTGTTACTGGGTTTTTACTTGACCACATTTGTTGTTAAGAGGCTGTGGTCTGTGTTATGTTATTTTCTGGCTTTTATTGACTTATTCTTTGGCCTAGTTTTATGGCCAGTGTTAGCAAATGTTCCACTTGTGCTTGGAAAGGGTCTGTCTTTACTTGTTGGTACTTCAGCCTTCATTTAGCTGGGTGATCAGACTGGATAATTTCATTCTCTTCTGCTTATCTCTATTCAGTTTTTCTGAATTTCCTTTTCTCAGAAAGGTTCATTAAAACCTTCCAGTATGGTAGGATTTGCTGGCTTTGACTTGCAATGCTGCCTGACTTTGCTCTGTGTTTTGAAGCATTGTTTCAATGTAGACATCTTTGTTATTGTTATATTGTCATTATCATACTTGAAGTTTATCATCTGTTAGCAAGAACCATAAAATCTTTGTGTGTTAGCATTTGTCTCTTCTACATTTTTTTTTATTTTTTAGATTTTTTTATTGGGGAATTGGGGGAGGGGAACAGTGTTGGGGAATCGGGGAAGGGGAACAGACATGTTGCTGTCCTTTTGTTCTTAAGTCTAGTTGTGGAAGACATTGCTTCACTGGCCCATGTTGGTATTATTGCACTCTTTCCGGGTGAGGCAGTCGGTCGCTGGCCATTGGACAGCTGCTCACAGCAGCTCACGCCCGCTTCTGGCCAGTCCCACTGCAGTCTACGCCTTTGCTGTTGACTCTCGGCAGCCCATCTCCAGGTTGAGCTGTTGTTCACCATCTTAGCTGTAGAGGGTGCAGCATCACTGGCCCTCATGTGGGATCTGAACCAGGGCCCTACTGCTCAGAGGTGGCGTCCCAAGCCAACTCCTAACCAACGCGTCACTTCGCCTGACCTGTCTCTTTCAAATTTTTACTTTTGTCTTCTATGTCCTTTTGCTTTGTGTATGTCTGTTACAGACACATTTTTTTTCTTTCTTTTTTTTGCAGTGTGACATAGCATCTTTATCTTTGTAAATGGCTCATCAGGGCCATTTACATTTATTATTATTGATGGTATTCTATTTTATACTTTCTTTTTTTTTTTTTTAAGATTTTATTGGGGAACTGGTGGAGGGGAACAGCGTTGGGGAATCGGGGAAGGGGAACAGACAAGTTGCTGTCTTTTTGTTCTTCAGTCTAGTTGTGGAGGATGTTGCTCCACTGTTGGTATCGTCATTGCGCTCCTCCCGGATGAGGCAGATCAGTCGCCAGCCCCTGGATGTCGCTCACCGCGGCTATTGGCAGCTCACGCTGGCTGCAAGCCACCCACTGCAGCCCACGGCAGCCCATTGCAGCAGGGGCCGCAGCCCACACCATCACCGGGGCTCGCACAGCCCAGCTCCAGGTGGAGCTGTTGTTAGCTGTAGAGGGCAGTGTCACCGGCCCCCACGTGGGATCCGAACTGGGGCCGCTGGCATCCCAAAACCAGTGCCCAACCAATGCGCCACTCGGCTGGCCCTATTTTATACTTTCTATGTAAGCTGTCCTTTCTGGGGTTTTACCCTTTACTATCTTCTTTTGGATTTCTTTCTTCCTTCCTTCCTTTCTCCCTTTCGGTCTTTCTTTTCTTTCTTGTATTCTGTTTTATACTTTTTATTTAACTTGTCCTTTCTGGCTTTCTCCTCTTACTACCTTCTTTTGGATTGATCTATCTTTCTTCATTCATTCTTCCCTCGTACAACAGGATTTTTCCACCTCAGCACTGTTGACATTTGGGGCTGGATCATTCTATCTTGTGAGGGGCTCTCCTGTGTATTAGAGAATATTTGTGAGGTGTGATCAAACAATATGATGAATGTTAAAATAAAAAACAAAATTGTTACAGTAAAAGACACATTGCCATTAACCCCCCTCAAAATATGCCCCTTTGCTTTGAACACACTTGTCCCATTGTTCTTGCCACTTTCTGAAGCAGTTCTGAAAGTCTCTTTCGTGACTGTCTTTAGTTACACTGTCATGGCCACCTTGATGTCCTGAATCATTTTGACTGGGGAAGAGCCAGAAGTTGCTCGGTGCTAGATCCGGTGAATAAGGTAGATGAGGACACACCGTAATGTTTTTATTTGCTAGAAATTGCCATATACCAGAAGTAATGTGTGACATAGCACGTTTTCATGATGGAGGATAATTTATAGCACACTTTTATTTTTTAAGAAAGTTTTTTTTTTTCAACTTTATTGGGCAACAGCATGTTTTTCCCAGGACCCATCAGCTCCAAGTCAAGTTGTTGTCTTTCAACCTTAGTTGTAGAGGGCACAGCTCAGCTCCAAGTCCAGTCACCGTTTTCAATCCAGTGGCACGGAGTGCAGCCCACCATGCCATGTGGGCATTGAACCAGCAACCCTGTTTCTCAGAGTTCACATTCTAACCAACTCAGCCATACAGCCCACTTTAAAAAACACCTTCTGTCAATTGTAGCTCACGTCCGACTGACCACACTGATCAAGTACCAACTTGTCACACAATGTTACTAAGGTTCGCCCATATTGAAGACTCCTGCCTTTTTGTTGGATGGAACTTGGCATCACTATTATATATATATATATTATTTATTTATTTATTTTTATTTTTTTGAGGGCAGTGTCACTGGCCCTCGTATGTGGGATCCGAACTGGGCCTCTGGCTTCTCAAGCCAGCGCTCTTAACCACCGCATGACTCGGCCGGCCCTATATTATTTTATCATGATACATTATGTATGACACAATGGCTCTGTGTCATACATTGCTTCTGGTATGGCAATTTCTGTAAAATATAACATTATGCTGTGTCCTTATCCACCTTATTAGCTGGATCTGGCATTGTGTGACTTCTGGCTCTTCCCCAAAGTCAAAATGACCATCAAAGGAAAACATTTTGAATTGTTTGGACATTGAGGCAGTCACAACAGTGCTACTAAGGAGACTCACAAAAGAGGACTTGCAGAAATGCTTCAGAAACTGGCAAGAATGATGGGATAATTGTGTTTGAAGCAAGGAGGAGTATTTTGAGGGACGTTAATGGCAATGTGTCTTTTAGTGTAATAATTTTTTTGGGGGGAGAGGGAACAGTGTAGAAGAATTGGGGAAAGGGAACAGACAAGTGGCAGTCTTTTTTTTTGTTCTTCAGTCTAGTTGTGGAGGACGTTGCCTCACTGGCCCATGTTAGTATCGTCATTGCACTCTTCCTGCGTGAGGCAGTCGCTCGCCGGCCTCTGGACAGTCGCTCACGGTGGCTCTTGGCAGCTCACTCTGGCTGCCAGCCGCTCAAGCTGGCTGCTGGCCACTTACTGTAGCCTGTGGCAACCCAATGAAGCAGAGGCTGCAGCCCACACCGTCGCCAGCCATCTTTGCTATAGAGGCAGCATTCACCATCTTCGCTATAGAGACAACCATGTGGAGCTGTTGTTCACTACCTTAGCTGTAGAGGGCAGTGTCACTGGCCCTCATATGTGGGATCCGAACCGGAGCCCTGATGCTCAGAGCTGGTTTCCCAAGCCAGCTCTTAACCAATGCACCACTCGGCCGGCCCCCCCTTTTTTTTTTTTCAATTGGGGAATTGGGGGAGGGGAACAGACAAGTTGCTGTCCTTTTGTTCTTCAGTTCTACTTGTGGAGGGCGTTGCTTCACTGGCCCATTTTGGTATTGTGAGCATTGTGGTCTTCCTGGCTGAGGCAGTTGATCGCCAGCCATTGGACCGTCGCTCACAGCAGCTCAAGGCAGCTCTAGAAACCTCACGCCAGCTGCCAGCCAGCCCCACTGCAGCCTACGCAATCACTTGAGACTCACATCAGCCCAGCTCCAGGTCTAGCTCTTGTTCACCATCTTAGCTGTAGAGGGTGCAGCATCACTGGCTCTAATGTGGGATCTGAAATCTGGGCCCTGCTGCTCCGAGGTGGCATCCCAAGCTAACTGTTAACCAACCCGCCACTCAGCCGGTTCATAAATTCTTTTATTTAAACATTCACCGTATTTTTTTATTACACCTCATAGCAGCATCCTTGGCCTCCACCTCCTAGTTGCCAGTGGTACCATATCCCCCCCCCACCACCACCAGTGATGACAACCAAAAATGTCTCCAGAAATCCCAAAGTGTCCTTTGGGGGTAAAACCGTCTCTGGTTGAAAAACCACTGCTCTGTGGGCTTGGAAGTTTTACACATTTATTTTATTCCTGACTTGACCAGATCTCACACGAATTGTGAACAATATAAGGACGTCAGGACACTTAAGTTTGTTACCCCTTTCCCACCTCACCAGGACACTGTTACTTGGTGTTTTACTCCATCTCATTGTTAACCCCCTGAGTCTTTGTTACTGCTGCATTTTATATGCCCAAGTGCAGGATCTAAGTACATGTTCATCATTTCTTTTTCTTTCCATTCCTTTCTTCTGGGATATTCATGATGAACAACTCTTAATTCTTTTGGTTAGTGTCCTCAAACGTAAACTGCTTTTGCTTTGCTGAAGCTGTCTTTATTTTACCTTCACCCTTGAACAATAACGTATATGACAGTTTTTTTCTTTCAGCCCTTTGAAAGTAACCTCCCATTACCAGCGGGTTTTTGTTTTGCTATCAAGGGGTCCGTAATGATACTTCCATTTCTTTCACCATTGGTCTTTCTTCTCCCTGGTGGCTTCTGAGATCTTCTCCTTGGTGTAGATCAATGTCCATTCAGGACTCATGCTTCCTGAGCCTGACATGCCTACCAGTACAGTCACTGGGTGGAGGAAGGTGCCTATTTTATGTTTCGACGGCTGCTACTAAACCAGCTCACCAAGCGGGCTGACCACTCTGCATGCTGCCAGCTCCCTTTTTGCATGCCTGCCCAAGCTTTACATCAGCACACATTGTTTTACTCATGAAATTTACATATTTTGTGTTTTTAAAGTTGCAATTTGTAATTGCCTGAATAACGGTTGAAATGAGCAGATATTCATGTTTTCAGGAGATTTCTGTCTTTGTGAAGTGGCGTGTCTCTTTGTATCCTTTACCCATTTTTTTCTATTTTATGATGTTCTAAAAATTCTTTATAGATCTTGGGCTGTATTTCTTTGTCTCTTTTATATTTTATAAATTGTCTCTCCACCTGCCACTTGTATTTTGACTTTTTGTTGTGTGGAAATTTTTGATGTTGAGTCACAGTCATTATTAATCCTGGTCTGTATTGTTTTTGCTTGTTAAACCTTGTGAATCAAGGACTGCCGCATTTGTGAAGGTATATCACATGTTTTTAGACTTTGATTATTTTTTTTTGTTTTAGCTGAGTCATCCTGCTACCTGTTGGCAGCTCAGCGGCTGCTCAGCTCAGGCTGGGCATCAAACTGCTGTTGCTCAGAGTTCAGCTTTCACTCTTGAGTGCTCTTAACCAACTGAGCCACTCTGCCAGCCCTAGACTTTGATTTTATGTTGAGGTCTTTATCCACCGGAATTTTGGAACTTTTTAAAAATATTTTTTTCTGAGGTAGGGGTATAGTTTCATTTTACCTAAAAAATATGTGGACAGGTAGTTGCCTTGATATCATGAAGTCAAACCAGTGGGAGGGTGGTTAGAATATTTATAACAGTGATGACACTGGCACCCACGTACAGAGCACTGTCCATTCCCCAGCTAAGAGCCAACCTCAGCTGTGATCTGACTCAGAGTAACTCTGCAGGGTGGTTACTGCAGACCTAGGACTTTCAGATCTTCCAGGCCACAGAGCCTGTGCTGCATCCCATCTGTGAAGGCAGAACTCTGACCACAAAGCTGGGGTGGGAACTGCTCATTCAGCACCATCATACTCACATTGTGAAATCAAGTCTTTGAAAATGAGTGCTGGTTGTTGTAAAGGCAGCAGGTGATGGGGACTAGCATACAATGGCCAAGATGGTGTTCCAGTGGGAGCAGTGACACCTAGCCTCTGGTCTACCATGTCACAGGCCAATCTTGTTGGTGATATTTACCCCCAATGCTGGCCCTTCTGCCTGTTCTCTAGGATGATAAAAATGCTTATGGCTCTCTGAACAAGTTCTCACCTCCATTTGTTGACTCTCATTTTATATCCTTCTTGTACACACGTGAATTTGAAAGGAAACAAGTAAAAATACACATCCACACACCAAGTCTGTCAGTTTTTCATTCCTCTTCTAGACATAGTTTCATGTACTGAAGTCTGTTTTTTTTTCATTCTTTACTTTTCAGCTTGGTATACGTGATTTAAAATGACAGCTCAGAATATTCCTGAGGAAGAACTACCCTGTGACGTGGAAATGGAAGGAGTTCCAAGAGAGGGTCCCCATTTCTCCATTCTAAGTGACATTTGGGACTGTAAGAATTGGGAGGGACATCTGAGGCAATCAGCTTTAATTCAGGAGAAGCCAAGGTCTCGGGAAGCAGTTTGTGAATATCCTAGACTTGGGGGGCCTTTGAATACAGGTTCAGACCTTCCTCCATCTCAGAGGGTTCCTACAACAAACGGTTTCCATGTACATGACTCAGAAGTCAGAAGTTTGCATTGTGACCCAGCTTTACAAAGTTGTCAGAAAGATTGTGTATCTAAGAGAGCCAGTGATTCCTATGGAAAAGCCTTCAACCATTCCATGGAAGTTATTCAACTTGGAAGAAATCAAATGAGAGAAAAACCCTATAAATACTCTGAAAGTGTTAAATCTTTCAATCATTTTACCCCTCTTGGTGAACAAAAAACAAGAGGGAAGAAACTGTGTGAAGGCAAGGACTTTGGGGACATCTTTACCCTGAGTTCATCTCTTAATGAAAACAGGAGGAGTCACCCTGGAGAGAAGCTGTACAAATGTACCGAATGTGGCAAATGCTTTAAACGGAACTCTTCTCTTGTTCTTCATCATCGAACTCACACTGGAGAGAAACCTTATACCTGTAACGAGTGTGGAAAATCCTTCTCTAAAAACTACAACCTGATTGTACATCAAAGAATCCACACAGGAGAGAAGCCCTACAAATGCACTAAGTGTGGGAAAGCCTTCAGTGATGGGTCAGCTCTGACACAGCACCAGAGAATTCACACTGGGGAGAAACCTTACGAATGTCTAGAATGTGGAAAAACCTTCAACCGAAACTCATCCCTGATTTTGCATCAAAGAACTCATACAGGGGAAAAACCGTACAGATGTAACGAGTGTGGGAAACCTTTCACAGACATCTCCCACCTCACTGTGCATCTCAGAATCCACACCGGGGAGAAGCCCTATGAATGTAGCAAGTGTGGAAAGGCTTTCCGAGATGGCTCTTACCTCACCCAGCATGAGAGGACTCATACTGGAGAGAAGCCCTTTGAATGTGTGGAGTGTGGGAAATCATTCAACCGTAACTCTCATCTCATTGTGCATCAAAAAATCCACTCTGGGGAGAAGCCCTATGAGTGTAAAGAGTGTGGTAAGACTTTCATTGAGAGCGCATACCTCATCAGGCACCAGAGAATTCACACTGGCGAGAAGCCCTATGGCTGTGACCAATGTCAGAAACTTTTCAGGAACATTGCTGGCCTCATCCGGCATCAGAGAACTCATACTGGCGAGAAGCCCTATGAATGTAGTCAGTGTGGCAAAGCTTTCAGGGACAGCTCCTGTCTGACCAAGCACCAGAGAGTTCACACTAAGGAGACCCCATACCAGTGTCCAGAGTGTGGAAAGTCTTTTAAGCAGAACTCTCACCTGGTGGTACATCAAAGACTCCACAGCAGGGAGGGCCCCAGCCAGTGTCTTCAATGTGGGAAAACATTCAGAAGGAGCTCAGCCTTCATCCAACATCAAAGAACACACTCTGGAGAGCAACCCATGGAAACATAATGAATGTGGGCCGCACTCATCTCCCGAATGCCCTCAAAAACCTGTGTGAAAGAGGGAGAGGGATGTCTTCATGGGTGACTCCTCTCTGTTGGTACAAAATAATTTTTTTTTTAAAGATTTTTTTTTTATTGGGAATTAGGGAAGGGGAACAGACAAGTTGCTGTCTTCTTGTTCGTCAGTCTGGTTGTGGAGGACGTTGCTTCACTGGCCCATGTTGGTATCGTCAATGCGCTCTTCCCGGATGAGGCAGATGAGTCACTGGCCTCTGGATGGTTGCTCACCGCGGCTACTGGCAGCTCACACTGGCTGCCGGCCACTCACTGTAGCCTATGGCAGCCCACTGCAGCAGGGGTTGCAGCCTACACCATTGCCGGGGCTCGCACAGCCCAGTTCCAGGTGGAGCTGTTGTTAGCTGTAGAGGGCAGTGTCACTGGCCCTCATATGTAGGATCTGAACTGGGGCTGCTGGCATCCTAAACCAGCTCTTAACCAATCCGCCACTTGGCGGCCCAAGAATTTTTTTTTTTTAAGGAAAAGTAAGTCATCTGCAATTCTACCCCAAGATAATCATCATTAATATTCTGGTGACCATCCTTTCCCTGCTTTCTTTATGTGTACATAATTTTGCGTGGATGAGGTTACATTATACACATGGTTTTTAAATATAGAAACTTATTTTTAAATATTTTGGCCCCTATCCAGTGAATTGATGTGAGACATTCCTTACCTATACTATTAAGTCACAACCTTAGGGAACTCCTGGAGGGAATATAGGATGCTAAAAAATGTGGAAAAGACTTCAGGGATAATCAGCCTGTACCAAATGGGATACACTGGAAGAAAACCTGTGCATTACAGAAAGGTACTTTCCCGGAGACATCCAGCTGCTTTGGCGTCAGGGTGCATAAACTGGAAGAACCTGTGAATATGTTTGTAACTAATCGGTATGAGCAATCCTTTCATTGGGATTGTCTGCCTTATCTCACATAAGCAAACTTACCAGAATCATGTGTGATTAATGAGCAGAGCTTTTGGCAGGAGCTCCTGCTGTCTTTTCTGTACCAGCAAAGACATACTGGTGAGAGCCCTACAGTGCTCCACCCCACAGCAGCCGCAGAATTAGAGTGGATTGCTATGAGAATGTATTTCTGTGTCACAGTCCTGCCAGGTGCTCAGGACTCATTCCAGAAGGGACACTTGGATGAGGACATTGCTTGTGAGTGAACAGTGACATTTTTCCCCTTAAGAAAAGACTGAAGCAGACTCATATTAAGATGGAAATTGTTGCTGTTGAGAAATGTAATACACTGCTTTAGTTGTTAAAAGAAAAAATAGTGAGTTGTTATGTTTTCCTTGTCTCCCCCAGTGTTGTTCACTTAGGAAACCTCTAATCTGTTCCATGCTGAGCCTGAAGTATACAGGTTTTGTTGCCTTTTGAAAATTCTTGTAATATGGGAGGCAACAACAAGAAAGGCACAAAGTAGATGTGCTGTTATGACAGCCAGGTAAAGGTATTGCACATGTTGCTGTCTAGTGGACACTGATCATGGAGTAATAAAAGTGGTTTTCTTTGGGGACTGCAATTGTGTATGATTTTTTTTCTCTATTACAAATCAAGCATTGTTGCTATCATAATTTGATAAGGAATAAAAAGGTGAAGCCAAAAAAGTGAATTTGGGGTTTATTTGTACCTTGTTTACCAGATGGGGCTAGATCAGGGTCACACGGCAGCTGTGAGCATGGATGAGGGGTGACCAGGCAGAAACTTTCTGGAATCAGAATGTCTCACAGCACATGGCATCAGTCATTTCCTTCTTTGGGACTTGGATTCTGAGGGGGTGTCTCTGGAGGAGAGGATGGGCTTCAGGAGGCTAGAGAGGTCTGGGATGACCTGGGAATGCCCCTCTTGAGGCAGGTGGTACTGGCCAAGTGAGGGTGGTGCCCCTGGAGATTTTGACATGCTCCTCTGGAGGGACAGTCAGCGTGAAGGCTACTGAACTGGTTAAGGCTGAGATGCTAGACTTCTGTTGTCATAAGCTGCTAAGTTTGTGGTAATTGGTTATGACCGCAGTAGAAAACTAACACAGCCTTAGAGAAAATTCTGGCTCGCGCTTCTCTCTTGTCCTGGTCTGCCTTGTCCTCTTTGGGCCTGCTCCCGCTGACACTCCAGCAGGGCCACTGCCTGTCTACACCTCATTTTCATGCACACTGGGAAACTGTCCACGTGCAACAGCCTGTGCTCTGTAGACACTAAAACTGAGTGCTGGGCTTTATTGCACCAGGCTGACAGCTGGAAGTTGATGGACCATGAGGCCCATTGCATCGCCCTACAAGTCCAGCCTGACTCATGGCCAGTAGGGCTAGCTTTAACCTTTCACATCCTGACAGACCTACCATCCTCCCACGGGGCTACTTCACTGACACAATCAGGAGTTCCCATTGGTAGGCTGATAATGGCCTCCCAAATCCATCTACATCCCAATCCTTTCTAAAGTAGTCATACCGTTTTGCTTTCCCACCAGCAGCAAGTGGCACTTCCTTTGCTTCCTTGAAATGTCCGTTTTATTTTTATTTTAGTCATTCTGATAGGTGTATATTGACTGTGAAAGAAATTTTAACCTCCAAAGAGGCAGTAATTCTGCTGGTTTGTTAGTTTACGGTAAATTAGGCTGCAGTAATGAATGTCAACAACAATTTTAGGGCTTGTCAGAGGAAGCTCTGTCCTCCTGGGGCACTGCTGGTCTCACAGCAGAGGAAAGGACAGGTGGACCCAGGCAGAAGTAGCACCCTGCACTTCCACTCACCTTTCATTACCACAGCAAGTCCATGACCGAGCCTAAAGTCACTGGAGTAGGAATGTGTCATACCCTCTGGGTGAAAGGTACCAAATATTTTCAACCATAAACAGATTACCTCAGTTGTTTTGCTTCATAATTCTTTTGGCTTGGCAACCATGATTTTTTTGTGTTTTTTTTTTAAGAGGACAGTGTCATTGGCCCTCATATGTGGGATCTGAACTGGGGCTGCTGGTGTCCCAAGCCAGCCCCCAACCACCGCGCCACTCGGCCGGCCCTTGGCAATAATGTTTTAATTGATAACCCCTGTCAGCACCCTGGCCCTGTCTCCCATCTCCCCCTTAGTCACTCTGTCTTAGTCACTTTCAGTCTCAGTGGCCTCCCTGCTGTTCCTCAGACATATCAGGCATGTTCTCATCTCAGGGACTCTGCAGTCACTGTTCTTTCCGTGGGGATACTCTTCCCCCAATACCTTTGGGCTTAGTTCCTCACCTGCCTTTCACAACATAGGCTTCAGTGAAGCCTTCTCTGACTTTTCTCTTTAAAATTGCGGGCTGGCCAAGTGGCTCAGTGGTTAAGCGCTGGCTTGGGAAGCCAGCGGCCCCGGTTCGGGTCCCACATATGAGGGCCAGTGACACTGTCCTCAAAAAAAAATAAAATTGCAACCTCTCCTGCCCAACACACATGTCCTATCCTCCTCCCCTGCTAATACCTCTCCCAGGGATTGATCGCAACCTGATACATGATGCATTGTTCTTGTTTATCTCCCCTGCTGGACTGTAAAGACCTCATTCTGTTTTCTGTTGTGTCCCTGGCCCTTAGAATACAGCAGGTACTCAGTAAGAGTTAGATGGAAGTGAACAGTGGGCAGCCACAGCTTGAGTGTGTGTCTTTGTCTTCCAATTCTAAAGTAATCCTTGTTCACTAAAAAAGAAAAGACTCAGAATGTACAGGAAAATATGAAATTAAGAAATGGCATCCAGAACCTCACCTGGGTTTACGTCTCAAAAGCTGTGTGATTGCAGGTGAATTGAACCTCTCTGTCCCTTAATTCCTCACAGAATGTGGACAAGCCCTACCTCAATAGGATTAAGAGGAGGGAGGTCTGTGGAGTGCCTGGGACATAAGCAGGTTCAGTGTGGGTTAGCTGCTCCTGCTCCTGCCTGTTGCTATTATGCTCCTTCTGTTACTGCTTGTTACTGATGATAATTTTGTTGATGATGATGAGACATGGATGTTACTCTCCTGTGAATAAGAGACTGAAAGAGGAGATGCCAGCCACCTTTGCATGCCTCTGTAGACCCTCAGAACCTATCACCAGTAGTTCGTGGATGGTATTGCTTTTCAAACTCTAGTGTCCACAACTGGCTGGAGTCTACTTGAGGAGGACAAAATGGATGGGTCTAGTCCAGAGAGAACTAGAGGTCAAGAGGGCTGTTACCTCCAGGATGTGGATGATGCGGTTGTGGGGGGATGTGCTTGACCCGAGAGGAGGCAGGGCTCTAGGCAGAGATGATTTCTCAATGGGTTGCACTGGGCATGTGTACCCCACAGTAAGGGCATATGAGATCTGATAATTAAGTTCTTGAATTTGTTGCAATGATGTTTCTAACCTTTTTTGATATCAGAGAGATTATTTATTATGAGTTTGGACCAACTGGACCAACGGTAACCAAGCTTACTATTTGAAGTGCTGGAAAGGATGTGTGAAAAAGTTAGATCTGAAATTTCCACCAACAATTCATGGCTTTTGCATCATGACAATGCACCAGCCCACATGGCACTGTCTGAGGGAGTTTTTAGGCAGTAAACAAATATCTGTATTGGAACACCCTACTCACCTGATCTGGCTCCCAATTACTTCTTTCTTTACCCAAAGATAAATATTGAAAAGAAGACTTTTAAAAAAGATTTTATTGGGGAATTGGGGGAGGGGAACAGTGTTGGGGAATTGGGGGAGGGGAACAGCCAAGTTGTCTTTCACTCTTAGTTGTGGAGGGTGCAGCAAGCTCAGCTCCAAGTTCAGTTGTGCCACTCAGCTCAAGATGCAATTAGTTGCTTGTGGGCGCAGCCACCATCCTATGCGGGAGTGGAACCAGCAGCCTCATTGTTAAGAGTGCATGCTCTATCCCCTGAGCCACCCGGGCAGCAGCTCAGCTCAAGGTGTGAAAGGAAGACATTTTGATGACATTCAGGACATCAAGGGTAATGAAGCTCTGATGGCCACTCCAGAAAAAGAGTTCCAAAAATTGCTTTGAAGGGTGGACTAGGCTCTGGTGTCAGTGCATAGCTTCTCAAAGAGTACTTCAAAGGTGACCATAGTGATATTCAGCAGTGAGATATGTAGCACTTTTTCTAGGATGAGTTCACGAACTTAATTGTCCGACCTCATATATTGGGATGAGATGTTGCCCAGTGTTTGTTCCCCTGTGATTGGAAAGGGGTCTCATCCTTTTGGGCTCCAACAGTCTCTTCCCTTGACCACAGGACTTTTGCCCCATGTCACAGCTTCTCCCACTTCCCCACAACTCCCCCAAGGCCCTGCCCCAGCAGCTGATCCAAATTCAGATGCTAGCTGCTGCTCCAAGCAAAACTAAACCACACATGTCTAGTCCAGGGTTCGACAAACTGGGGCTCGTGAGCCACATGCTGCTCTTTGGTACATTATGTCTCAAAAGTTTGTCGACCTCTGGAAGAGCCAATCCTGTCCCTCACAAGAATTTAAAAATTATTTGAGAGCCATAAATATAATTTTAGGGCTGGCCGAGTGGCACATTGGTTAAGAGCTGGTTTGGGATGCCAGCAGCCTCGGTTTTGGATCCCACATATGAGGGCCAGTGACACTGCCCTCTACAGCTAACAACAGCTCCACCTGGAGCTGGGCTGTGCGAGCACCGGCGGCAGTGTAGCTGCAGCCCCTGCTGCAGTGGGCTGCCATAGGCTACAGTGAGTGGCCGGCAGCCAGTGTGAGTGGCTGGCAGCCAGTGTGAGCTGCCAATAGCTGCGGTGAGCTACCAGCCAGAGGCCGGCGACTGATCTGCCTCATCCGGGAAGAGCACAATGACAATACCAACATGGGCCAGTGAAGCAACATCCTCTGCAACTAGACTGAAGAACAAAAAGACAGCAACTTGTCTGTTCCCCTTCCCCGATTCCCCAATGCTGTTCCCCTCCCCCAATTCCCCAATAAAATCTTTCAAAAAAAAAAAAAAAGTTTGCTGACCCCTGGCCTAGTCTAGTCTATAGTGAGTCTTCCCATGAGATGTGTCCGTGGGGTCATGTGAAGAGTGACTTCCCGTGAGATGTTGCATCCATGAGGTTACAAGAAGAGTGACTTGCCATGAAATACTGCATCCGTGGAGCCACATGAAGAGTGACTTGCCTTCCCATGAGATGTTTCCGTGAGGTCACATGAAGAATGACTTCTCATGATATGTGTCCTTGGGGCCACACAAAGAGTGACTCATGTTCCATTTGAACAAGGTTGGCTGCTCTATAGCATCTCAGAAAGCCCAACCTCTTGGAGACCTGCAGGCCCTCTGTTCCCACAGGCCATCCCCAATCTCACTTTGCCCTGCTCCACCAGTATTTGCAATGTTTCCCTCTCCCATTCACCAAATACCAGTGGGAGCTACCATGTTCATTTGGTGGTAGAAGAGTCATGGTCAGAGCCTCAGTTGGATTCTTGTGCTGAAGGAGCAGCAAGTTTTGTGTCCTGACCTCTGTGGCCCCAAGTGGTGGAGCTGGGGGCCCTGATGTGGGCTCCTGCCTTAGGGAATGTGTAATTCTGGCCAGTCAGCTATGGCTGCTCGATGGTCAGAACAAGTTGTTTTAGGGACTGATGCTGCCATTCTTACTGCTTTATACCATGGGTGGGGAGAATGAAGCTGAGAGAGAAGGGCAGAGACAGCTTGTATGGCTTTAGAGAGAGGAATACCTGAGCCAGAAACAAGGTGGTGTGTGACATTTCCCAGCCCCTCAGAGGCCAGGCACTATGAGATGCCCTGATAAATGGCAGGTGGGTTCAGCAATCCATGCGTGTGCTGAAGAATTCAAAAGTAGGAAAGGAAATGAATGAAAAAATGAGGCTTGTCACCTGAGGCCTCTCTTCGGAGGCCACAACAGGTTGCTTTCTTGTGTGTCCTTCTAAAGACATATAATGAGAGGAGGACGGGGCTATTTCTGGACACATAGGGTATAATATTTTGTGTTATGCTTTGATTGTTCTCATCACCATGTGTTCTAGAGGCCATTCCATGTGTGCACGTGTGTCTGCCTCCTTTTTAGTGGCCTCAAGCAATTGTATGGACCTCTGAACAGACATAAAAATAGATATTATTCAGTGTTTCATAGTATAAATGCTGCAATATAATATCCTTGTGTCATTTTGCACACATGTACAGGTATACCTAGACATACTAGGATAAATTTTATGTGAGTGCAGTTGCTGGGTCAAAGGGTATATGCATTGAAACTGGTTTTTGTTTTGTTTTTAACTTTTATTTGTATTTATTTGATGCTGAATTTACCCCCGAGCCAACTGTTTCTTCAATATCTTTTGGGAGATTCCTTCCTTCCTTCCTTCCTTCCTTCCTTCCTTCCTTCCTTCCTTCCTTCCTTCCTTCCTTCCTTCCTTTCTTTTTCTTTTTTTAAAGATTTTATTGAGGAATTGGGGAAGGTGAACAGTGTTGGGGAATTGGGGAAGGGGACCAGCCAAGTTGTTGTTGTTCAATCTTCATTGTGGAGGGTGCCAGTCGCCATCTGGCTTCCCATCAGCAGCTCATGGCCTCTAAGCTCAAGGTGCTGTGTTCAATCTTAGCTGCAGGTGGGCATAGCCACCATCCCATGTGGGAGTCGAACCAGCAGCCTTGTTGTTAAGAGCACACGCTCTATCCTCTGAACCATCTGGGCAGCAGCTCAGCTCAAGGTACCGAGTCCAATCTTTAGTTGCAGGTGGGCATAGCCCACCATTGAACAGGCAATCTTGTTACACCAACTGAGCCATCCTGCCACCTGTTGGCAGCTCAGCGACAGCTCAGCTAGGGTGCAGCGTACACTGGCCTATGTGGGAATGAAACCAGTGGCCCTGTTGCTCAGAGCTTGCGTTCTAAGCCAACTCTTAACCAAGTGAGCCACTCTGCCGGCCTGGGAGATCTTTTTCTTATGCAACCTTTTTTTCTGGTTTAGGAATAACTTGCTTTTTCCCAGTTAGGATTGTCTCAGTGTGATAGGGGGAGCTCATGTGTGGGTTAATCTACCCATGAGCTCTGTAAGTTCTGAGCTGCACCTTGGGAGCTTTATTTACCTGGATGTGCTCAATGACCAAAGAGTCTACATCTAAACCCTTACATTCAGCATTATGCTCTGCATTTTTAAGCATGTGCAGCAAAAATTCAGCCCTCTTTGGGCCACTGACTCTGCATCCAGCTCTACAGTTTGGCCTGGGCCTACCTATGAACTCCACCATTGTAATGACGGAATGGCACACATTGTTTCTGTAAAGTGACACCCTTCAGATATTTGGTGGCTTTTTGGATTTGTGTACCCTTGATGGCCTGGGCAGTTTCACAAGTGTTCTTAAAGTGAAAATGAAGATTTGAATCTCTTGATTTGCATGATTTTGTGGTGTTCTCTGGGACATGTGAATAGTGAACCATTTTCAGAGGTCACCTCAGGCTGCTTATGGGAAGAGCTGCATTAAACTTTTGAGAGATATTGCCCAGATGTCATCCAGAGAGGATGAACAGTGTATATTCAAGCAGCAGTACCTGTTTTCCCATACCATTACCAATAATCAGAGCTGTCAAGCTTTCTCAATCTGATATATGGAATGTGAAATTTTGCCTTGATTTCTGTTCCATTTTTTTTTTTAAGATTTTATTGGGAAATTGGAGGTGGGGAACAGATTTGGGGAGCCAGGGAAGGGGAACAGACAAGTTGTCCTTTTGTTCTTCAGTCTAGTTGTGGAGGACATTGCTTCACTGGCCCATGTTGGTATCACCATTGTGCTCTTCTCAGGTGAGGCAGACAGGTCGCCAGCTTCTGGATGGCCACTCACAGTGGCTCTTGGCAGTTCACACCAGCTGCTGGCCGCTCACACTGGCTTCCAGCCACTCACTGTAGCCAATGGCAGCCTACTGCAGCAGGGGCTGCAGATACGCCGTCCCGGAGACTCACAGCAGCCCAGCTCCAGGTGGAGGTGTTGTTCACCATCTAGCTGTAGAGGGCAGTGTCACTGGCCCTCACAAGTGGGATGCGAACTGAGGCCACTGGTGTCCCAAGCCAGTTCTTAACCAATGTGCCACTCAGCTGGCCCTCTGTTCCATTTATTACACAGAAAGTTGAGCACCTTTTGATAGGATTTTAAGTCATTACTGTTACTTTTTCTGGATGCCAATTGCTTATCCCTCTACTTATTTCTGTACTTAGTCCTTTATTTTCTCTTGGATTATTAGGTTTTCTTCTTGTTGATTTGTAAGAGCTCTTTTTTTTTTTTAAGATTTTATTGGGGAATTGGGGGAGGGAAACAGCGTTGGGGAATCGGGGAAGGGGAACAGACAAGTTGCTGTCCTTTTGTTCTTCAGTCTAGTTGCGGAGGACTTGCTTCACTAGCCCATGTTGGTATCGTCAATGCGCTCTTCCCGGATGAGGCAGATGAGTCGCCAGCCTCTGGATGGTTGCTCACCGCAGATATTGGCAGCTCACACTGGCTGCCGGCCACTCCGTAGCCTATTGCAGCCCACTGCATCAGGGGCTGCAGCCTACACCATTGCCGGGGCTCACAGCCCAGCTCCAGGTGGAGCTGTTGTTAGCTGTAGAGGGCAGTGTCACTGGCCTTCATAGTGGGATCTGAACCGGGGCCGCTGGCAACCCAAAACCAGCTCTTAACCAATGCGCCACTCGGTCAGCCCAGAGATCTTTTTATATTAAGAACATTTCCAGTCATCTGTCTGCAGATATTTTGCCATAAATTTGTTTTTTGACTTTAGTCATGGTGATTTCTTTTTGTCATGAAAAAAAATTTTAATGTAGCTAATTTTACTGCATTTCCATTATGGTTTCTGGGTTTTGTTTCTTATTTGGTCTGTACAGACCTATCCAAGGCAGCAGCCTCTCTCAGCAGAAAACATAATTTATTGTGCACTGATGGATTCTACCAATATGGAAATCAGGATTAATTTACTCATACTGGAGTTGGAATCTTCAGAACTTCCTCTCTTCTTTGTCTTTGTAGATTCACTTTGCTTATTAGATACAAGGCAAGACCCACAGACCAGATTCTCAACCAATTAGGCTTAGTCAACTCCTTGATACTTTTGTATAAAGGGATCCCTCAGAAGTGGCAAACAGCAGTTTTGATTAAAATTTCTCCTGGATGGAAAACAAAAAGAAAAAGCTATACGAGGATTTTTAAGGTCTTCCTGTTTTCTTTAAGTCTTTTTATAGTTTCATTTTTTTACATTTAAATCTTAAGTACCTCTGGAATTAATTTTGATACAAGTAGTGAGGTATTGGGATCCAACTTTTTTTCCCCCACGTGAATAGTCATTTGTCCTGATACCATTTATTGAACAATTATCTTTTCCCTAATGGAGTTAAATGTCATCTTTATCAGAATCCCATATTGTAATGTGTATTTTAATCTGCTTTTGGACCCTTTTCCACTGATATATTTCTGTTTCTCTGTCAGAAAACACTGTACTTATATCAGTAATGTTATAAGTGGCTTATGGTTATGTGCTGGGTTTCCTCATAATACAAGTCACATGTGAATTTATTTTTAACTACATAATGGTTAAACAAACTGTGGTATATCTATACCATCAAATACTAGTTAGCAATAGAAAGGAATGAACTATTAATAAACACAACTTGTGAAAGGAATTATGTTCAGTGAAAAAAGCCAATCTGAAAATGCCACATACTCTATGATTCTATTTATATAATTCTGGAAGATGCAAAACTACTCACTGAGAACAGATCAGTGGTTGCCAGGATAATGGGTGGAGGAGGGGACAGCAGAAGGGAGGTTTTTGTGCAACGGGTCTATTCTTTGTTCTGATTGTGTGTATGGTTATACAAGTTAAAATTCAGAACTGAATACCCAAAAATGTGAGTCTTGTATATAAGGAAAAGAAATAATATGGGCCAGCCGAGTGGCATGATGGTTAAGTGCTGGCTTGGGAAGCCAGTGGCCCCAGTTCGGTCCCACATTTGAGGGCCAGTGACACTGCCCTCAAAAAAATAAAATAAATAATATAAAGGCCAGCCGAGTGGCTCAGTTCGTTAAAAGTGTGAGCTCTAAGCAACAGGGTCACGGTTCCCACATGGGCCAGTGAGCTGCGCCTGAGCTGAGCTGCCGCTGAATTGCTAGCACGTGGCAGGATGGCTCTGCTGGTGAGAACATGTACTCCTGACACCAAGGTTTCCTGTTCGACTCCCGCATGGGATGGTGGGCTATACCCACCCCCAACTAAGATTGAACACGACACCTTGAGCTGAGCATCTGCAAGCTCCCTACATGCAGCCAGATGGCGACTGGTCTTGCAGCTGAGCTAGCTGTGCCCTCCACAGCTAAGATTGAAGGACAACAACTTGGCTGTTCCCCTTCCCCAATTCCCCAACACTGTTCCGTTTCCCCAATTCCCAATAAAAACTTTTAAAAAAGAAATAAAACTTTACATAAATATTTTTCAAAAATCAGTTACACAAAATAACAGCCTCATACACTCTGCTATCTAGAAAATTCTGGAATGGAGATCGGAGTCCTAGCCTGTTTGTCCTGTCTGCTGGAGCAGCAACATCCATTTTGGGATTCTGAGCACACCACTCACCCCAGTTGCCTCTCTTATTAAAATTTCCTAAAGTTTAATGTCTCTTGAACCCCCCAGCATAGTTGTTCCTTGAATTCTGTTTTCTGGGTATGCAGAACTGATCTCTTTTTTTAGTGAGTCAGTGTCTCTGTGTCTCAGTGCCTCCACATCTTTATCTGGGTGTCCCCACTTCTGGGTCTCAGGCTCTGGGTCTGTCCATCTGTCATCTCCCTGTTTCTGCTTCTCACCTTTTCTGTCTTCATCTCTAGGTTTTCTTATCTCTATCTTCCCACTTTAGGGTCTACCCACTTCTGTCTGTGAGTCTTTATCAATATCTGAGTTTCCCAATCTCTGGATCTCCCCTTGTCTGATTCTCTCTCCCTCTCTCTCACTGGCTGTGTCTCTGTCCGCCTGTGTATCTCTGTGTATCTCTCCATCTCCGGGACTCAGGGTCTCCTAGGAGATACCTGGGTCCTCACGCTTCTGTCTCTCCCTGTATCTGTGTCTCTCTGTCCTCTGTGTCTGTAGTTGTCAGGGCAGTTTTTTCCTCTTTATGCCATTGCCATGGCATCGAAAGTGACGCAGGCGCAGGCGAGAGTGAGGTCCTAATTGGCTGTCGGCCAGTTTTGTCCGCAGAACGCCCACTGCATTCTGGGAGTCGTAGTCCCACGGCGCGCACAAGCGGTGCGGCCGGCAGCCTCATGCCCAGTTCCAGGCGGCTGGCACCGTCTCTGGGCTGCTAAGTTTGTGGTGGGTCTTGCTGGCGGCCGTGGAGCGCCCCGACCTGCCATTCTTGAGCGGGTCTGAACGATCAGGCCCTAGAGCGCAGTGCAGCTGCGTTCCTGGGAGGCCTGAGGGGATGACAACTGGGTCTGTGGAGGCCTCTAGTGAGGGCCTGGAGCAGGTCGTGGCACCTGGTGGGAGCAGCGTGGGGGCCTGAGGCTCCTGGAATGTGAGTCCAGGCAACAAGGGGATTACTAGTTAGGACCGGAGTCGGAATTGTCTTCCTCTCCCCAGTCACTTGGGGGTGGCGTCGGTTTGAGGTAGGTGTCTGCCCCTGCTCTGGGACTCCTTTGATGGGTGAGGGAACCCTGGGAGAAGGGCGAATGGGTCTCCGTGGTTCTGCAGGTGGAAGGGCTAGCAAGGGCGAATAGGGGCCACTGAGGATCTTTTAAAAAACGTAAATTTATTGAAAAGCTGTGAGTAAAGATCATAAAACATCTGTGTACCCGGATACGTGGACGTAAGGGTCTGTAATGGCCAACAAAACAGGCATAGTCAGCATGCCTTTCCTGAAAAAACTGGTACCATTAAAAATAATTAATGCCCTATGAGCCAGGTGCTGCCCAGGGACCCATCTGTGACTAATCCCTGCTCTCCTGGAGTTCACCTTCCAGTGGCAGAGGCAGGTAAAAAGTAGAGGGAGTGAGGAGGTGTGGAGGGGTGGGAGCATGCAGGCCATGGAAAGAAGGTCTCCTTGAGGGGCCAGTCACCACGTAGCCCAGAAGAAAACAGTGACTCAGGGGCAAGAGTGAGGGGCAGATGGGTCCTTCAGGGCCAAGAGAGGAGGCTCTTCTTCCTTGTAGAATGCCTCTGAGGCACTTAAAGTTTTAGCCTCAGAGGGAGAGGGGAGCAGTTGACAGTTGAGTCTCTGCCAACTTTTTAATTTTATTTTATTTTTTATTTTTTTTTAGCTGAGCCATCCTGCCACCTGTTGGCAGCTCAAAGGCAACTCAGCTCGGGCTGGCCTCGAACCGCTGTTGCTCAGAGCTCAGCTTGCACTCTTGAGCGAGCTCTTAACCAACTGAGCCATTCGGCCGGCCCTCTCTGCCAACTTTTTTTAAAATTGAGATATAATTTATAAAGTGCCCCTGTTAAACGTGTACGATTCAGTGATTTTTTTTTTGTATTTTCACAGAGTTGTGCAACCATTACCAGAGTCAATTTTAGAATGTCATTATCACTCCAGAAAGAAACCAGTGCCCATTAGTAGTCACCCTATTTCCCCCAACTTCGACTATACTGAGAGGAAGTCCCCAACCCCTAGTTCCACATCAACTCACTTGCAGAGTTATTTCCATAAAAGTGAGGTTGCTGAGCACATGTTTTCATGGCAGCTGTGGTCACACACAGAATTTCTTGAATTTCTCAAGCACGTGTTTGGGAGAAAATGTTTCGGTGGTTCAGCCAAGGAGGGTGTTCCTACTGAGTTGGGTGTGGAATGTCTCCTTCCTAATGGCTCATAAGATCTTCTGGCTTTGCAGCAAAAGGTGTACACCTGTCAGGCTCTGGGAAGAGCTAGAGTCCATGTCTCTGTATGTTCACAGCTAATGAGAATGTCAAGAGCCCAGGGCCAGTAGTAGAGACCTGGCCAGCTGCCACCTATTGGGTTCTGTCCTTTAGCTTCCTCAGTGTTTACCAACCATTACATTTAAGAGATTTCACCTAAACATCCCAAACTCTGGCTTCTCTTGAATGATATGACTGTCTACCAGGATCAGCTGGGGTTGGGGAGAGGCCTGACCAGGACCTGAACTCTTCCATTTACCACAGTCTCCTCCATGCCCTATTGTGCCCCTTCTGGCCAACTTTTTAGGCATCCCACCTGGCTCTGCAGGTGGGTCTGTCCAGGCCTGCAGGCCTGTGCCATTTCCAGAAATGGCTATGGGTTGTCCACTGATCTATTTCAGATTTTTAGTTGTTTTAATGGGAAGAGGAGTCCTGATACCCAGCCCTTTCACATTAGTGGAAACTGAAATCCGCATAATATATATTGTTAGTGATAAACCTCACATTTCTGGGATAAACCCAAATCTGGTGTTATGTTACATGCATCGTGTATATAACATACATCGTTGGAATGAGTTTTCTAATGTCTGAAGATTTTTACATCTTTGTGAGATTGTCTTTTTTATTTTTTTAAATATCATTTTTTTTTTTTTTAAGATTTTATTGGGGAATTGGCGGAGGGGAACAGCGTTGGGGAATCGGGGAAGGGGAACAGACAAGTTGCCATCCTCCCGTTCCTCAGTCTAGCTGCGGAGGATGTTGCTTCACTGTTGGTTGTCCTGTAATTTTTCCCTCTCCTATCCATGACTTTTTTTTTTTTAAATCCTGGTAATACCAGTCTTACAAAATGAGTTGCCACCTCCCTCCTTTTATGGTAATTTTTGTATACACAAGTACAAAGCTCTGCTGATATTTAACAAGCACATTGCTTGAAAACCATTTTGCATGGATTCTGAGTCTGGCGGGTATGGACTCAGAGGTCTCTGCTCATTCTTTGGTGTGGGTGCCCCATGGACATGTCTGTCCTTTGCAGGTCTGGACTCTGGCCAAGATTTCACAGCACGCTGTTGCCCCTAGTGTCTCTTCCTTGGAGCCACTGTTATGTGAACCCACTCTCCACAATGGCACCCTGTTCCTGGCTGGACACAGTCACATTTCCCAGTGTAGATTTGGAAAAATGCTGCCTTTGGAGAAGACATATGGCACCCCCAGGAGCTCCCCAACTCCCCCAGAACTGCCCACACCAGGATTGGCAACTGGGGACCAGAAGGAGGAACCCAAGACCATCTGTGGGAGGGCCCCTACTGACCTCATGTTCTCCTACCTGTATTTCTGGAACTTCACCCACCAGGCCCTGTCCCAGTTCCACGAGCTGTGCCACTAGTGGCTGCAGCCTGAGGCACGTTCCAAGGAGTAGGTTCTGGAGCAGTTTCTATACATTCTGCCTGATGATGTCCGGCCCAGGATGCAGGCACACTGTCATGAGAGCATCAAGAAGGCAGCCTTCCTGGTGGAGGATCTCACCAAGTCCCTAGAGGAGTCAGGTGAGGAGAGCATACATGTGTTAGAGGAAATGGGGAAGGGGTTAACCTTGGAAGGAGTGAAACTGAAGTGTAGAGCCCAAGCCCATCAATTGCTTAGTTAAGAGAGTTTAATTCTCCACGTATTTGAGGCACAGAGATGAGCCTCTCTGAGCTGGTGAGGCAGCTCCTCAGTCAGCAGAGATCCAACCCCCACAGCTCTGCCCAGTGGTATCACCCTCAGGGTTGCCTTATGGGGCAAAAAGGCTGCATGGGCTCCTGCTCTCACATCTGCTTTCTGGATATAAGAAATCAGGAGAAACCAGCCCCTAAAAAACTGAGTTAATGTCCTGGGCACATTTCTGCCCCCTGAGTTTGGGTGTAAGGTGAGCACTGGGGCTGGGTAGACAGTGTCTCCACCACATCTAAGGGCAGAACCTGAGGGACTGTAATAATGAGACCCTGGAGCCTTGGGCTCCACGTATGCTCCCTCCAAGTTTACTGTGTAATTGTTAGCATGAGCCTCAACTTCTTGGTCCCACTCTCCCCTCAGGGTAAACAGACACTGTTAAATTCTCCTGTGGGGTCATCATAACTTTTAGCAAAGGGATGTATGAGGAGCATGCTGAGCCTTTACTGTCTGCTGTTATCAGGTAGGCTGGCGAGGGCCAGTGAAGACTGGAATCCCAATGAGACCCAGGAACCCCCTGAAACCTGTGAGTGACCATCCAGCCCTTGGGAGTGTGTGTTGAGCCAGGGTCCATGACTGGGAGAGGGCAGGAGGGAGAAGCTGTGTAGGAATCATGGAAGCTAGAAGGCCAGGTAGCTTAGGCTTGGAGGTCCTGTTGTAATCTCGACTTCTCCCTTTAGGTGGCTCTGGTATTACTTTTTTTTTTTTTTTTTTTTTGAGGGCAGTATCACTAGACCTCATATGTGGGACCGAACCGGGGCCGCTGTCTGGTATTACTTTTAATTAAATTCCTCTTAGTGCTTATCATAGTGCTTATCACAAACAGTGAAAGGCATTGAGGTATATAAAAAAATAATGTCCCTGCTCTCTCATACCAGCTAAAAATAAAACCAAATGACAGGCCTGATGCTAGGCCCTGCATATCTCTGCTGTCTCATGGTGGGCCTGTGCGGAGGAATTGTGGCCGGTTTCCCTGGAGACAATGTACTGGTGCCTGAGCACATGCTGTTTCCACAACCACCCCTCAGTCACCCTGGTCCCTCTGGGTGGTGAGCAAAGATCCAGTGCTGTCTCCTCCCTACTTTCGTGGCATTTCACAGGACCAGCTGTTTGTCATCCTGGAGTGAGAATTCATACCATTATGGTTCTTTTTTTTTTTTGAGGGCAGTGTCACTGGCCCTCATATGTGGGACCAAACCCTGGCCGCTGGCTTCCCAAGCCAGGGCTTAACCATCACGCCACTCGGCCGGCCTCCATTATGGTTCTTGCCCCATCCTACAAAGCTCTGCATTAGAAATCCCTCAGGTGCGTGCTGGGTATGGAAAGTGGGCTCCTCAGGATCATTGGATAAAGGGCTTTTCCACATGGCTTCCCAAAAGTTTTGTAGCATTTGTGATGTTGGTGTACCAGGATGCCCGTCTCCCCACATCCATGCCTGCCACTGCACATTGTTGCTTTTCAAGGTGTCCACCAATCTAATGGGTGACAAGTATTGCCTCCTTTGTGACTTTGGTTCAAATTTCTGGGGCCACCACTGAGCTTTTTTTTTTTAACTGGTTTTTTTTTAAGATTTTATTGGGGAATTGGGAGAGGGGAACAACGTTGGAGAGGGGAAAGGGAACAGACAAGTTGCTGTCCTTTTGTTCTTCAGTCTAGTTGTGGAAGACATCGCTTCACTGGCCCACATTGGTATTATCATTGCTGTTTTCCTGGGTGAGGCAGATTGGTCGCTGATCATTGGACAGCCACTCATGGTGGCTCATGGCAGCTCACGAAAGTTCATGCCCACGGCCAGCCAGCCCCACCCACTGCAGCCTATGCTGTGGTGGTGACTCATGGCAGCCCAGCTCCGGGTTGAGCTGTTGTTCACCATATTAGCTGTAGAGGGCACAGTGTCACTGACCTTCATGTGGGATCTGAACCGGGGCTCTGCTGCTCAGAGGTGGTGTCCCAAGCCAACTCCTAACCAACGTGTCACTCAGCCGGCCCACCAATGAGCTTTTTTATTTCTTTTTGGCTGCTCTGTTCTGTCAATTAAGGACGCATGTGGGATCAGTTGAGCCTTGGGACCTGCTGTGACAAGAGAACTTGTCTGAGAACTCTACACTCTCCCCCTGTGTGGGAGAGGTGGTGGGGTCTCCCTGACTGTTTTGGGGGTGCCTCAGCTTTGCATTCCCTTCTCCCCAGCCTATCCTGACCCAGACCCCATGCTTTTGGAACAGGGAAGCATTTGAGGGGAGACAGAAAAGGTCATTCCTATAAAGTCTGAGCTGAAGGTGAGTGGGGGCTGCCTTATCCAGGATTCCTACCATCAGGGACTCCTTGCCTTGCCCAACCCCCTCCCCATTCCCATGCTCCCTACACTTGACTGAAGTTGTGCTGCCCTTGGGACGTAGGTGCTCTTCCCTCTGTCCAGAAGACAATCCCTCAGATTTTTCTGGGACTTGTGGCAGTGTAATCAAGGGGCCACCCACTTTTTCTTTTTAATGGCTTCTGTCAGGCATGTCCTTCTCTCTCTCCTGGGGGCAGCGAGTGAGGCTTTTCTGGTCCTGCTGCCCCCTGGGTGCTGGCCCGGAGCCCCATGTGGTAATGGAGGAGACTTTGGGGTCCTCTACAGTAGTGGCTCTCAACCAGGGGTGATTTTGCCCCCACCTAGGGGACACTTGGTGGTGTCTGGTGACAGTTTTGGTTGTCAGTATTGGGAGCGGGTGCTACTGGCATCTAAAGGGAAGAGACCATGGAAGTTGCGAAGTATCCTGCAAGGGCTCACACCCTTCTTGGTCTATACATTTCAATCCTGGGCCTTTGAGTTTTCAGCCCCTGCCTGTAAGACCTAAAGCTTCCCAATTTGGAAAGGCCTCTGGCCCCAAGGCATTGACTTTCCCATCCTCCTTGGGATGGGACCAGGCTTAATCAGCTTTCATGGGTCTTCCCTCTCTTGTATGATCACCTGTACCCCAGAAACTCTCCATAGGGTGGCCCCTATGGACTTTTGAGCTTTTTATTGTTTTAATTTCACATTCTTCTTCTTTTTAAAAAAAAAAAATTGGGGAATTGGGGGAGGGGGAAGTGTTGGGGAATTGGGAAGGGGACTAGCCAAGTTGTTGTTCTTCAATCTTAGTTATGGAGGGCGCCAGTCGCCATCTGGCTCCCCATCAGCAGCTCATGGCCTCTAAGCTCAAAGTGCTGTGTTACAATCTTAGTTGTTGGTGGGTGTAGCTACCATCCCATGTGGGAGTCAAACCAGCAGCCTTGCTAAGAGCGCATGCTCTATGCACTGAGCCATCTGAGTGGCAACTCAGCTCAAGGTGTTGAGTTCAGTGTTAGTTGTGGATGGGCATAGCCACCATCCCATGTAGGAATCACACCTGGCAGCCTTGCGTTAAGAGCGCACACTCTATCCACTGAGCCATCCTGTCACCTGTTGGCAGCTCAGCAACAGCTCAGCTTGGGCACAGCGTTACTGGCCTATGCGGGAATTGAACTGTTGGCCCTGTTGCTCAGAGCTCATGCTCATAAGCTAACTCTTAACCAACTGAGCCACTTGGCCGGCCCAAAGCAGAATTTTTTGATGAGTGTTATTGTGTGTTTGTACCGGGATTGTGCTCTCGTGGAACCAAAGAACAGAGACACAGACCAGAGGTGAAGTTGCAGAAAAGGAGTTTATTAGAAGAAAAATACATTTCAAAGAAACAGAAGTGGGCCTAAACAATAGTGAACGGCTCAAGGGCCATTATTAGGAAAAAAAGTACACCAAAGAGTTTGGACTAGGCCTAGCTAAAGGAACTCAAAAGGCTCAAGGGAGCCAAGGACAAGGGCTGGGGCCAGGACCAGGGAGTCATTATTAGGAGAAAAAGTATACTCCAAAGAGTTTGGCGCGGGCCTTGAGCAGAGAAATCTCAAAAGGCCTCACATTCTTTTTTAACTTGGCTTTCCCCTGAATTGCCCCACTTTCTGTCTACCTGCTGGCCCTTTGAGCCTTGCCCTGGTGGACCATCTTCTTCAGCTCTCCCTCCGTGTTCTTGGAACCCCCACTCTCTTGTGCTCTGATGGGCACTTGTTCCAGTGCAAAGGATCAAGGCTGCAGCCCTAGCCATCGCCAGTCCTTTGGACTTGAGCCCCATTATTGGCTGCTTTCTATTCTGGTGTCAATGTCCCTTTCAGTTTTTCTATTTTTTTTGACACCCCCTCCACCACACCCCCTAAAGGCTGGGGACAGAGGAACTTCAGTTGGTTGAAAGAGAACTGCCAGAAGGCAGCTTCTGAGGTGAGTTTGGGTCAGTGAGTGATGGTCGGGGCCCAGGTTGGAGGGTGTACCTTTCTTTCAGAGGCTAACAGGGGCTCTTCATGGATCCACTGGCCTCAACAAGACCTCTCTGACCTCACTCAATCGTTCTCCACCAGCTGACCCCTACTCACTGCCTGATCCCCAGTTCCAGAGCAGGATGCAGAGTCCAGCTGTTTCAGTGATCTCTTGCTGTGTAACAAATCACCCCAAACAGTCACTTAAACAGCAGCAATATTAATTATTGTAATGCTGTGGATTGACTGGGTCAGTTGGGCAGGCATTCTGCTCCATTTGGTGGCTGCTGGGCTGTGTACACAGCCATGGTCACTGGAGGCTTAACTAGGGCTAGAATGTGCTGGGTGGCCTCACACAATTGGCAATTGGCTCTGGCCCTTGACGGGGAGTTTAGCGGAGGCCATCAACCTGGTCCTCCTTCATGTTGCCTCCAAACGGCTGACCTGGACTTCCTCACAGTATGGCGGTTGGGTTCTTAGAGGGAGCATTCCAGAAGGATAAGCACAGTTGTGCAGGTGCTTATCAAGCCCTTGCTTGTCTCATGGATGCTAATGTCCCACAGACCATGCATAGTAGGTCATACAGCCAAGCTAGTGTGTGTGTGTGTCAGGGGGGACCACCCAAGGTCATGAATCCCTGGAGATGTGCTTCATCAGGGGCTGCCAGTGTAATGCCATAGTTTACCACACTAGGGCTCATTTGGCCCTTCCTGGTGAGGGACCCAGGCTCCACCCACCTCATGGCTTCATTGTCAGTGTCAACTCATGGTCCAAGATGGCTGTTCCAGCTCTCACATCCACAGCAGCAGGAAGGAGAGGGCTCCTTCCCACCCCTTAGACTTGTGTTTGCATCCCATTGGCCAGAACTTACTCACATGACCACTGTAGCTGCAAAGTGGAGTGGGAATGACAGTCTTTCTTCCAGACAGCTGTGAATTCAGGAATGTTGATGAATGGAAAGGAGACTGGGGACAGGTGGTGATCTTGAGTCCAGCATGGCCCAGGACACTGCACTTAGCAGCTGTGTGATCTAACTTGAGTCCATTGCCCCTGGGTTTATTGAGAAAATCAACTGACGGGGTGCATGTAAAGCACTTCTTGCCTCCTCAGTTGCATCTTCCCCCTCACTAGGGCTTCCCATTCTTGTCCTTTTCAGTGTCACAGGCCCAGGCCTTTCAAGCTCTGTTCACATGGCAGCTTTCTTTTCTGAGCCCTGGGCGTTGGGACTACTGACCTTGATTCAGGCTGCAGGAGGTGGCAGGAAAGCAAAGAGAGCATGTGTGAGGACATCTCCATGTGTGAGACCCTGATGGAGAGACTCTTGAGGGACACTGTTTGCCCCTTGACTGGAACTGCCAGGGAGGAGGAGGAAAGCAGCTGCAGAAGGCTCTGATTCTCAGGAGGAGGAACAAAGCCCTGTCACTATCACCCACAGGCCATCATCATCTGGGAACTAGTCCAAGACGGGCATACTGGGGATAGCCTTCCTGTGCACAAACACTAGCCACCCCACACCAAGGCTTCAGAAGGAAGAGGTCCCTCCCACAGGTGTCTCCAGCATGAGCCACTGCCAGCATTGCAGGGTGAAGCAGAAGCCTACAGCAGCCGATGATCCTGAGGTGTCCAGAGGGGAGCCCCATGTGTGCAGTCAGTGTGGGGAGTCCTTTGTATGGATCTCATGTTCCATCCATCATCTCGGGAACCATGCTGGCAGGAAGCTTCATGTGTGCCAGGGCTGCTGGAAAACCCTCCACTTCAGCCTGGCCCTGACCTAGCACCAGAAGACCCATGAGAAGGAGCAAAGCTATGTGTCAGGGAGGACCTTGAGCCCCCACCCTTCCACATGTGGAGCCCATGCTGGGGAAGATCAATGGGCTGCCAACGGTGAGGTTTTCCCTGTGCAGCCTCAAGCACAGGGATTGGACCACTTTGCTCAGTATCCCTGGAGAAGGATAACTGCGCCTGCCTGGGTTCCCTGAGTAATGTATCAGGCTCCTTTGAAACCTTGTGTGGCTTCCTGTGGTGTCTGTGTGGATGGAAGTCACCTTATTTCCCAAATGAGCTAATGTGGCTAGAACACTTAGCACCTAGGAAGGGCCTGCAGGAATCCCTCACCTTTAAGCATACCTTCCCAGAGGCTCATGTGCAGATGCAAGGCATCAGGTGTGAAAGCAGGCTCCGCATTCTTCTGTAGCCATCTTAGCACATGCCACACACTGGAACATTTGTCATTGTGCAAAGTGTTGACTTAAAAGTATGTGATCTGCCAGCTCTTTCTTGGAAGTCAACCTTGTCTCCATTCCTCCTGTTGGAGCTCCCCAGGGTTGCTGAGCAAGCAGAAATCTTGCCAGCTGTTTTGGTCTTTTTATAAATGTGCAATGTGAAGTTCACATCAGAATCCTCAATGGCAAACTGTTTTCTAGTTTCGCTCACTTTTTTTTTTTTTTAGGGCAGTGTCACTGGCCCTCATATGTGGGACCGAACCGGGGCCGCTGGCTTCCTAAGCCAGTGCTCAACCACTGCACCACTCGGCTGGCTCCTCGCTCACATTTTTATGTGTATGGAGTGACTTACAAGGCTGTCGGAGAGAGGCCCTCTCCCGGTTGGGTATACCTGCACTTTTGGGAGTTGGAATAAGATACATGGAGCTATAGGAAGGGACATAGTTTTTCAAGAAGTGGCATGCTTCTACACATGGTCATACACTGACCCTCTAGGCACCACCGCCTGGGTACAAGTGAGTACAAATGGCCCAGTTATATACAGCGTGAGAACAAAGGTGGCACATTGCCAAAGGTGCTTACATAAGACAGAATCATAAACATCCAAGATGGACGGCGCCTGCGCTGCACTCCACCTGCCTCTGGTGGGTCATTGCACTGCCGCCGGGCAGCCAAGTAAGGGAGCCTGACCTATTCTTTCAGCCTTACACTCCACCCCTTTAGGGTTCCTCACTGGTTCATATGTCCAATGGAGCTGGGGTCCTTGTACCAAGTCTCCATCCTGTGAGCAGAGCTGAGCCTACCAAAAGCCCATAGCAGGAGTACAAGGATCAACAGCAAACCACTAGGATACATGCTACTCTCCCACAAGGGCTACTGTGACCTCGCAGCTGCCGAACTGACTGTTCCCACACACTGATCCCATGAAGTCATAAGGAAGTGTCTCGGTACACTGAGACCCGAGGGAATGATCTCGATAAAGCTTCCTTATCAGATGGTCTCGGCACACTGAGTCCATCTCCCGGGGTTGGGCCTACATGTTAAAGCACAGAACGTGTTGAGGCACAATAAGAACTTGGGGAAAATAGTTGCTAGGTACGTAGATTCAACAGACTGGAAATAGAAAAACAATTTACTTCCTTGTAGCAGCGGATAATAAAAGCTATGCGTCAGCCAGACTCGGGTCTCAGTCCATGAGGCTTGAGTCCCCTCGCCCACTTGCACCTAATACTTAGCTCTTGTCTTTCTTAACCCTTCGCCGTCCCTCTTGCCATGCAGGACTCGACATCTGGTGTCCAACATGAAGCTCGAGAGGGGACAACTTCAAGTCGAAACTGACAAAGGATTCCCTCCATGGGGCCTGGGAGTGTGTCCGGACAACTACAAGGTAGGGAAGATCCTGGGAATTCACCAGGGTAATGGGGAATGACACTAGCCAATATAGACCTTATATTTGTTTGCTTAAACAACTTATTAAGGCTGGGGGAGCCAGAGTGTCAGACCAAAGGTTGGAGGAGCTTCTGAAAGCAATGAAAACTCATTGTTCTTGGTTCCCAAACTTAGGGATGTTAGATCTAAAAACATGGGAGAAGGTAGGCACTGAACTCCGTGGATTATATCACAAAGGAATTTCTTTCCCAGTAACCATCTGGATTACAAGGCAGCTAGTCTGGTCAGTTTTAGAACCTTTACAAACTGACAAGGAAGATGAAGGGGAAGAACAGGGATTTAAGGAGGAGGAAGGGTCTCTAGAAGCCCCCACAGTTATTCCCAAGTCATTATATCCACCTTTAGAAGACTATTGCCTCCCCTCACCCAGCGCGGTTTGCCACCGCTGCCTCCCTCATTTATGGCGCGTGAATGGGATCCCCCCTCGAAACTGGCAAGAAATAATAATCCTTTTCTTTCTGCCACATGTTCACCTCCCCTTCCTCCCGGAGGCTCTCAAGTACCCCTTTCTGTGGTGGGCAGGGGCATACGATAGGGCCAATTGGAGGGAGATTTAGATGCTTTAGCTTTTCCTGTTAACTATTCATGAGCATGTTGCTCCTAGCATGAATCCAAACAACCCTAACGGAACCTATGAGTTTCAGCATGAGAACTTGCCATTCACATTATTAAAAGAACTGAAAATTGCTATAACTCGGTATGGCCCTACTTCACCGTACACCATGGGCATTATCCAAAGCTTGTCTGATGGTAATTGATTAATTCCTATAGATTGGAATATGATGGCCAAGACTTGTCTTTCATCTTCCCAATTTTTACAATTCAGAACATGGTGGATCAATGGTGCAGAAACCCAAAGCAGACACAATCAGGCTCATAATGTCCCTATTTCACAAGAACAATTATTAGGACAAAGTAACTGGGAGAGCACTAAAAATCAGCTTCCCATGGTTGATCAGGCAATAGCCCAATTTTGTAAAATTTGCTTAATTGTCATGTTCTGCATGACAGAGCAGTGGGAGAGTGAGAAGGGACTGTGAAAGGTTAAGAAAGAGAGAGACACAAATGAGAGTAAAAATGCATATGTTGCCAGGGGACTCAAGTCTCACGGACTGAGCCCTGAACTATGCCACTGCATGGCTTTTATTAGGATTTACACAAGGAAGTAGCATTGTTTTTTCCATGGTCTGTAAGTCTCATACATCATACCAGAGAACTGAGCTCAGAGTCAAATCACCTGTGCCTGCAGGCTGCCATTACCGAAAGTCCCATGAAGTTCTTAGTTATTGTACATGCACCTCTCCAAGAGACAGAAACTTGTATGCCAAAAGTCACTGATAAGAATACATGGAGGACAGATGTTATCACATCAGTTTATTCCATAAGCAGGTTGTTATAAAGACTATACATCATCTCTTAGAACGAGGGTCTGTGCCCACCTTCATCAACACCGTGATTTCTCCTATGGCACCCACGTGACTGTGCCTGTCTTAGGTTGTTCTTCCCTTATTCTTACCCACCATTGCCGAACCAGCCATCTTCCGGGGCCAAACAGGGGAACAAATAGAGTAGGCAGAATGTTGAAGCAATGTCTCTACAAGGATCTGTTTTTATGGGAAGGTATATGGGGGCAGATGGGTAGATTGCTGCATGACAACACTTCATAGCATGGGAAAAGATAGAAACAGATGGGAAAAACCCGATGTCTTTCCAAAAAAAAGTCCTGCAAGTTCCTCTAGAGCCTTATGCAGAATTCATAGCCTGCCTTCAGGACACGATAAGAAAACAAGTGACTAACTTGCAAGCAGCAGATGTAATTCAACAAATCCTTGCTTATGATAATGCTAATGATGACTGTAAAAAGACTATTGGAGCAATGAAAGGAAAGAATGATTTAACAGGCTATATTCATTTATGTCAGGGAGTAGGAATGGAACAATCCAAGGCTACTATGTTAGCCCAGGCTATGGCAGGAGTAAAACTGGGACAAAATAAATTCCCCAGCACTTGTTATAATTGTGGAAAATCTGGCCATACCCAAAAAGAATGCTGGAAGAAAAATTAAAACAGCTCCCATCCACCTAATACCTCTACTTCTACAGGACCTAGACAACCTGGGTTATGTCCTAGATGCCAAAAAGGGAATCATTGGGCCTCCAAATGTAGGTCAGTTTTTCATAAAGATGGAACTCCTCTTCAGGGAAATGGGAAAAGGGGCCAGCCGCAGGCCCAGACAATAACCAGAGCATACATGACACAGGCTTTTCCTCAGAAGTATCAGACAGTGCCTCCTCCAGACTATCAGTCCAACAATTAAGTCCCGTCACAGAGGGGAGTGCCGCAGTAGATATCTGCTCAGCACAAGATATTTTATTACTTCCTGGAGAATCTCTTCTTCACGTGTCCACCAGACTTTTTGGACTGTATCCCTGAAACACTTTTGGACTTCTCATTTGTCACTCTAGTTTGACGTCCAAGGGAGTTACTGTCCATACTGGTATCATTGATTCTGACTATGAAGGAGAAATTCAAATTATAATGTCCTTGTCAGTTCCCTGGTCAGCAAAATAGGGAGAGTGGGTTGCACAGTTACTTCTGCTCCCATATGCCCCCCTAGGGAGAAAGGGAAACCAGGGGATTTGGAAGTACCAGACAGGCAGGCATTTTTCTAGCAGAAAAGATATCAGGAATTTGCCCCATTTGCCAAATTGAAATACAAGGTAAAAAATTTGCAGGTCTTTTAGACACAGGAGCTGATATTTCGATAATTAGTTCTCAGGAATGGCCAAAAAATTGGAAGATGCAAGAACCAAACATTAATATTAGTGGGGTGTGCCGAGCTCCAGGATTGTACCAAAGTGTCTGCATTCTTTCTTGTCTTGGACCTGAGGGCCAAAAAGGATTTTTACAACTCTATATTGCTGACATTTCAGTTAATTTGTGGGGTCAAGATATACGTACCCAATGGGAAGCAGAAATTTGGATACCTCCTGGACAATATAGTCCTCAAAGTCAGAAAATTATGAATCAAATGGGATATCAGCCAGGAAAGGGTTTAGGAAAATCTAATCAGGGAATCATTCAACCTATTCAGCCCTTGTCCCAACAAGGACGAGAGGTATTAGGCTATCGAACAAGAACACAAAAACATTTTTTGTAAGGGCCACTGTTGCACAACTACAGACTCCTGTAGCTCTTAAATGGATACATAATAAGCCTCTTTGGATAGAACAGTGGCCCCTCTCTCAGGAGAAATTATTTAACAGAATTAGTGGAGAGCCAATTAGAACAAGACCACGTAGAACCTTCTACTAGCCCCTGGAACTCTCCAGTATTTGTTATTAAGAAAAAATCAGGGAAGTGGCAAATGCTCACTGATCTTCGAGCTGTTAATGCCCTTATTGAGCCCATGGGTGCTTTACAGCTTGGACTCCCACAACCCTCCATGATTCCAAAAAAATTTACCTTCAATTGGCCTTGATATTGATTTACAGGATTGTTTCTGTACAGTCCCCTTACACCCCCAAGATTGTCCTCGATTTGCATTTTTCATTCCTTCAACTAATAATAAGGAACCTATGAAAAGATATCAATGGAAAGTCCTTCTGCAGGGGATGCTCAGAGCTCTTCTACCTGTAAGAACAAGTTTCCCAGATTGTTATATTATTCATTACATGGATGGTATTCTCTGTGCTGCGACTTCCATAGAGCATTTGACAACATGGTTTGAATTACTTAAACAACAACTTGACTTGGCAGGACTCTGTATTGTTCCAAATAAAATTCAAACTACTACACCTGTCCAATATTTAGGAGATGTTTTAGATAGACAGTCTATCCAACCTCAAAAGTTTCAGATAAGGAAGGATCGAATTCTGACTTTGAATGATTTACAAAAATTGTTGGGGGACATTAATTGGTTGTGTCCTACCTTAGGCATTCCCACTTATATCCTAAGTCATTTATTTGGTCTTTTGTGGGGCTCCCCTCAACTAGATAGCCCTCACACACTAACCCCTCAGGCCAATCAGGAACTAGAATTAATAGAATAGAAAATACAAGAAGCTCAAATTCAGCACATAGACCCCTCTCTACCTTTGCAGATCTTAATTTTCCCTACTCCACATTCACCTACGGTGGTAATTGTTCAACAAAATAATCTGGTGGAGTGGCTTTTCGTGCCCACCAACTTTGTTAAGTCACTCCTGAGCTATGTTGAATTAATCTCAGAGTTTATCTCACGGAGCTTGCACCAGAGTTCTTCATCTTAATGGACAGGAGCCCAATCAAATAGTGGTTCCCTTTTAAAACAGCAAATAGTACATTTAAATATTCATTCTGACTCTTGGCAGATTGCTATTAGTAATTTCTATGGGATTATTGATAATCATTATTCAAAAAACAAGTTATTTCAGTTTCTTCAAAAAACTAATTGGATTTTACCTAAACAACTCCGACAAACACCTATTCCTCAGGGTGTCCCCATTTTCACTGACAGATCTAGTAATGGTAAAGCAGCAATAGTCAGTGAAAAAGATCATCAACTTATACGCACTAATTGTACTTCAGCATAGAAGGCTGAATTAGTTGCTGTTTTAACTGCTTTACAAACTTTTCCTGGTCCTTTACTTTTTTTTTTTTGAGGGCAGTGTCACTGGCCCTCAATATGGGACCCGAACCGGGACCGCTGGCTTCCCAAGCCAGTGCTTAACCACTGCGCCACTCGACCAGCCCATTCCTGGTCCTTTAAATATTGTTTCTGACTCTGCCTACGTTGTTCATACAGTACAAAACATTGAGATGGCATCCCTTTCTTTTAATCCTAATCAATCTCTCCAGCTATTGTTTACCCTACTCCAACAGATTGTGAGAAACCATCAACATCCATTCTTTATCACACACATCTGTGCACATACTACATTCATTACCTGGTCCTATGACTCATGGTAATGCCATTGCTGACTCCTTAGTAGGTAGTGCTCATGTTGTCAAGGCAACTCAGTTCCATTCCTTGACTCATACAAATGCGGGCAGTCTCTGCTCCCATTTTCCCATCACTAACAAACAGGCTAGGCAAACTGTTCAAACTTGTCTAACCTGTCAAATTCTTAATGCTCCATAAAGGAGTAAATCTTTGGGGTCTTACCCCAAATGCTATATGGCAAATGGACATTACTCATGTCCCCTCCTTTGGGCGATTGTCATTTGTACATGTTACAATCAATACTGCCTCTGGCTTTCTCTTCGCTACTTCCCAAACTGGTGAAACTGCAGCTCATGCCTGTCGTCATTTACTAGTCTGCTTTTCTATTATGGGTCTCCCTCATTGCATCAAGACAGAAAATGGCACTGCTTACACCAGCACCAAATTCATGCAATTCTGCGCTGTTTGGCAAATTACACCACAACTATCCCTTACAATCCACAGGGTCAATCCATTGTTGAACATGCTAATTCCACTTTTTAAAAAGTTACAAAAACAAAAAGGGGGAGACATCAGGGACACCCCACAGATACAATTAGCAAGAGCTATGTTTACCTTGAATTTTTTTAACTTGTCTGGCGCAAGCACTGAGCCACACCTTGGGCGTACAGCTGCAGAAGGACATTTTAATTATCTTCATAGCCCGAAACCATTGGAAAATGTGTCTGTCTGGTGGAAAGACATCCAAACTAATCAATGGCATTTAGGAACTTTATTGACATGGGGACAAGGATTTGCTTCTATTTCTCCAGGTCCAGAGGAACGGCCTCTGTGGATGCCTGGCTGGTGTGTCAAACACTACCATGAGTGGCAGCTCACGAAAGAGAAGCTTTACATGGCTCCTGGACGTGAAACCTCTGGTGATGCAGAGTCCGGTCTGACACTCCAGACCACCCATCTCGGTCCCGCTCCCAAGAGCCTCACTCCCAAGATAGAAAATGCTCAACTTCCCACCTGGGGGCAACTGAAAAAGTTGTCTCAAGCGGTGAAGTACAAGTTGTGTGAGAGAGGCTTAACCAAAACCAATACCAATATGCTGGTGTCCATGATGGCGGTCCTTGCTTTGGTAAGTTGTTTTCTGCCAGGTATTGCAGCAGATAATTTCACATATTGGGCTTATCTATCTAATCCTCCTTTATTGATCCCTCTAACTTGGAATGATGATCCTCTCATTATATATATTAATGATAGTTCTTGGTTTCCTGGGCCAGAGGATCAGAGAGGTCAGGAATTTCTGGAGGAGAAGGGTCAGAGCTTTCTACTCTCTAATCATACAGCTCTAGGCTATTTATATACACCTATCTGTATTGGTCTTACTCCCCTATATCTCTCACTTTCACATAAAGCATGGGCTGTCTTCAGAGGGAAAGGAAATGACACTTTTAAAGATATGCCCATGATTTCTGGAAAGGGATTTAATATACAGGAAGTAAGCACTAAAAGTTTTCCTCCCCCATTCCTCCTTGTACCCATCAAAGTAACTGGGTTGATGGACAGTCCCATATCCACTGGGAAGAGTGTCGAGGGAGAATGGATTGGGTATTATTTAGTGATTCCTATGGAATTGTAATAGACTGAGGCCCCCATGGGGTCGCAGTCCATAACTGCACCCAATTTAACTGCTCCCGTTATCAACTCCTAAGATGGCGGGTACACAATTACAATTCTTCACAATTTCTTGAGACTAAAGCTAATTCTTCCATAATCTGGATGGATAGAGCCTTACCTCCTCCTCAACTGAGAATGATTAGTCCCTTCAGCGGGCTGGTTCAAAAAACTTTATGGAAAGTAGCACTTAGCATTGGAACAAACAAGGTTTGAAAAGGAAATTACACTCATGTAAGTAACAATAATTATACCTTTACTTTTTTTAATTTTTTTGAGAGCAGTGTCACTGGCTCTCATATGTGGGACCAAACCGGGGCCACTGGCTTCCCAAGCCAGTGCTTAACCACCACGCCACTCGGCCTGCCTTATAGCTTTACTTTTGAAGAAACTCAAACATTTCACTTACTAGCATGCCTTAAAACCCCTTTTGTCTTTTTGGTAGGAACTATAACTATTAATCAAACTAAAAAATTAGTTGAATGTCCTCAATGCTGTCTGTATACATACCTTAATTCCTCAATTTATAATGCCTCCCATGACCAAATTATGATACTCCAAAGGAGACAAGGGTTATGACTCCCTGTCCAAGCTCCTAGCATGTAGGAAGGCTCTCCAATTGTACATATTGTCCTCCAACTTCTTCATAAGATTTTACACAGGACTGAAAGATTCATTTGCCTTCTAATTGCAGCCATTATGGGAATTATAGCAGTAACTACCGTTGCTGCTGTCTCTGGGGTGGCATTATATCCAGTGGTACAGACTCCCTAATTTGTACAGCAATGGCATGAAAGTGCCAGTAAAGCTTGGTATCAATAAACTAGAACTGATCAGGAGATTAGTGTTAGACTAGCTGATTTAGAGATGACTGTTGCCTTTCTTGGAGATCAATTAGAAAACCTCCGAACTATGATTACTTTAAAATGTAATTGGAATATATCTACTTATTGTGTAACTCCTTTTGCTCATAATCATACATGCACTCCATGGTCTGAGGTGTGAGCTCATCTCTTGGGACACACTCCCAATCTCTCTGTGGATATCCAGCAGTTACAACAGGCGGTAGACTCAATAACATATGCAATGTTATTCCTCCTTCCGGGAGAAGAAGCAGTCTCCACAGCTGCAGAAGAGCTCTACCTTGAACCCCCTCACTTGGGTAAAAACCCTTGGAGGAGGATTTGTGGGTGCTTTTATAATCTTATTGATTTTGCTTTTCTTGTTTTGTTTAGTCCTCTGGTGCAGACAACAAACCCTCAAACGATCCATAAATCAGGAAACTGCCACGTCTATGTTCCTCCTGTTATAAAAACAAAAGGGGGGAGATGTGACCTCGCAGCTGCTGAACTGACTGTTCCCACGCACCGATCCCATGAAGTCATAAGGAAGTGTCTCTGCACACTGAGACCTGAGGAAATGATCTCAGTAAAGCTTCCTTATCAGATGGTCTTGGCACACTGAGTCCATCCCCCAGTGTTGGGCATATGTGCTAAGGCACAGTACGTGTTGAGGCACAATGGGGACTCAGGGAAAACAGTTGTGAGGTACATAGATTCAACAGACTGGAAAAATGAAAACAAAATTTACTTGCTTGTAGCAGCGGATAATAAGAGTTGTGCATCAGCCAGACTCTGGGCTCAGTCCATGAGGCTTGAGTCCCCTGGCCCGCTTGCACCTAATACTTGGCTCTTGTCTTTCTTAACCCTTCACCGCCCCTCTTGCATCCCACAGCTCTTGCCATACAGGACATGACAAGCTACAACCCATCTCAAGAGGGAGGACAGATGAGTCCACCACTCTTTTTTGTTTGTTTGTTTATTTGTTTGTTTGTTTGTTTTTGAAGGAAGTGTCACTGTCCCTCATATATGGGACCTGAACCGGGGCCGCTGGCTTCCCAAGCCAGCGCTTAACCACCGCGCCACTCGGCCGGCCCTCCATCCCTCTTGTAGGGGGTCTCCTGTCAGGCGTTGAATGCCATTAATCTCAGTGGCTAAGGCAGACAGCACCTGGCTTACATTTTTCTCATTATCTGCAATATACACAAAGCATTCAGTATGTACAACAGCACAAGTGCCACCTTGGGCAGCAGTTAAAATATCCAAAGTAATTTTGTTTTGGAGGACTACTTTTTTCATCAGGTTTACTTTCTCTGCTAGGAGGCCTAGGGCCCGGTGGGTCTGGCTGAGGGCCTGGGCTGTGTGCTTAGCAAGAGCAGTCACCTGTCCAAGCAGTCCACTACAGTGGAACTAGCTTGGGGGCTCACAATGGCCAGGGGATAAGACCAGTAAGGAGTTCTCTTGATGCGGCAGTGCTTGGTCTTGACTGACTCCCAGTTCTGTGCCTGACTCTCCAGCATGGGGCATATACTAGTGGGGAGATATGGCCTCCCCCATTTACAATGCCCTGTCCACTAGGCAGGGAGGTAGGGCCATCCATATAGGCTACAAACCCACAAACTCCCTTTTGGAACAAAAGTGATGGGGGCCAACCTGTGTTGCTTTTGGCCATTCCACCACACCCGACATTCAGGCACTCAGGTTATGTTTTGGCAAGGGGCTGTAGGCACCCAGCCCACATCTCTGTCACTGGTCTGTCATTCCAAACACACAGGAACGACCTGAGTGAGCTCTTCACTTTCACTTATGAGCCACCCCCATCTATCCCAGATGGCGTGGCTCAGCTACGGCTTAGTACGGTTTCTCTGCATGCTCATGTGTGAGAGGACATATCTCTAGGTTGTGTCCCAGGTCTCATGTCAAGGGTTACATCCTCACAACCAAGTCCAGTCCTCTGAAGTAACCGGATGGATGTGCCACGGCAGCCCTGTGGTGGCACTGACCGGAAACTCCATGCATACCCAGCAGTCGGAGACGTTGGCCATACCAGCATAGGTGTGGGCCCCGTCAACTATGGTGTTAGCCAATAGGCACACCTATGGGCGGAAACAGTAGTCACAGGAACCAGTAAGGGCAAATCTTTCCCATCAGGGAGGATACAGGCTAGCTTCTTATCTCGAGAGTGTCACTACCATCGACAATTTTTTAGGTTTGTGGTACCTCACTTTCACAGCCTCACTTGGGTACCCTTGCATGGTTTCAACATGCAACAGGACAGGGGACCCCACAGTAGGCCACAAGGAAAGTATAAAGGTTCCTCTCAAAATCGTCCCTGCATTGGGACCTCCATACACTACTGTCACTTGTGGTGGCCATTTGGCCACTAATCCTGCCATCACTTGCAAATCATGCGTCAACCCAGCTCCCCATGGGACCACTAAGCCCAGCCACTTACAGTGGGGGCTTTCGACTTGCCAGGGCCAAGTCCATTGCTAGTGTTCTCCTGCTTTCAAGCATGTAGGTGCTGACAGCAGAATATTTCCATTTCTGCTGTACCCTGACTTCAAACAGGGCAACTGTGCCCTATGTATGGGAGCAGCTGTGCAGTTCAGGAAAGCCTCCACTGATAAGGGCCCTCCCCTCTGAGGCTTCTCATTTAAAGTTCTCAAAACCTCCCACAGGCGCGAAGCCCAGCCGCACATTGTGGGTAGGTGTCTCGACATCCGAAGGCCTTGCTTCAAAAGGCCATTGTAGCGTTCAATCATGTCAGCTGTCTGTGGGTTGTATGGGGTGTGGAACAACCACTGTATGTCCATCCTTGCAGCCCAGCATTGCACTTTTGGTCCCATGAAATGAGTGCCTCTGTCACTTTCAATAACCTGGGGGTGCCCATAGAGGACACATAGCCATGTAAGAGCAGCCACAGTATGTTGCTGGTCTGCTGCGCGACACGGCCAAGCAAACAACCCCATAGCCATATCAACAGCTGTGAAAGCATAAACAACATTGCTGCCTCTTGACAAGGGGCCTATGTAATCGACTTGTCAGCGTGTGAGGGGCACCCTCCCCCGTGTGATCTGTTTTTCCCAGGGGAGCTTTCTCCACCGTGGCTCGTCTTGAGCACAAACAATACAGTTGTGACAGGCAACTGCCACCTCTTGACATTTTAATGGCAGACACCACCCTTTGCTCACTTGTCACATAGTTCTTATATGTTGCAATCTCCTGTGCAACCAATGGGCCACATCAGTGGTGGAGACCCATTCCAGCAATCAGACCCGTGCAAAGTCATCTGCCTCATCATTGCCTGGGGATGTTAGGGGCAAGTGCCCTGTAACATGCTTAAGGGTCACCTCCTTTTCTTGCTGTAAGTCCCAGAGGTCTTGTCACATGGCTTGACCCCACAAAGAATGGTGTCCTACTAACCAATTCTGGTGTTTTCAGGAGCCATAACGTTAGGCCCTGGAACACTGCCCAACTGTCTGTACAAATGTATAGGGGCCCTCGCTCATGGCTGATCACCATTCATACAGCCCTGAGCTCAGCCCATTGGCTGTTCTGGCCCACCCATCTGTTGTAGGCTGGACTCCAACAGCCATCCACATGGCTGCAGTCCATCTGCAGGAGCCATCAGTATACCAGGCATTTTAGGTGCTGGGGACCATCCCTCCTTGTAGAGTGAAGGCTCCAAGCCCTCCCCTGTGGGCAGAGTGCTTGGTGTAGCCTAAGCTAAGACTTGCTTCAACTCTGCACTCAAAGGACTTGAACTAAGGGTGCTAGGCTGCTCCAGGTAAGCACCCTATTTGGCTAGGGTGGTGGTCTGTGCCACCCATTTTGGGTCCCTGGGTCCATGGCCAGACCCAATCTTGGATGGGATATGTGGTGCACCACCTTTGCTGCCCCTGTGATGACTTCTGTAGCCACCAAAGCTGCATACACAGCAGCCAACTTTATCAGGGAGTAGCAGACTTCCGCTCCTTTTCATAACTGGCACCAGAACCTTACTGGCCACCGAGACGTTCCTGCCATTGCTAGAGGCCCCAACCTTACCCTTTTTGGGTCACATGAACATCAAGTTCAAACGGGCAACTAGGGTCTACCACTTGGAGAGCCTGTGCCTGCTGCACTATCCATTTTGTAGCAACAAATATTTACACTGTGACCTCAGTCCAGTCCCAGGAGGCTCCTTTTCTCACCATGGAGTACAAGGGCCTTGCCATTTGTGTTAAGTGGAGCACAAATACCTGCCAGTATCCCGACAGACCCAGATAAGCTTGCATCTGGGTCACCTTGGTCGGTCTGGAAAAGGCCTATATTTTGTCAACAATGGCTTTGGGTATAACCTTTGTCTTACCAAACCAAACAACACCCAAAAACTTGACAGACAAGCCAGGGTCCTGGACCTTTTCCTCATTCACCTCCCAGCCACATGACTTCAGGTGGTGGAGAAAAGAAGGAGCTGCTTGCTCTAAATCTGAAAGAGAATCAGAGGTTAATAACACATCATCAACATAATGAAACAGGGCCACAGAGGGTGGGTGCTCCCATCGAGCTACACGCCCATGGCACACAGTGGGGCTATGCAGATAGCCCTGTGGGAGGACCAGGAATGTCCACTGATGCCCGCCCCACGTGAATGCAAACTGTTCTTGGCTCTCAGGCACAATCTCAATGTAGAAGAAGGCATTTGCTAAGTCCACCACATAGTGGAAAGTGCCCAGGTGAACAGTCAGCCAGTCCATCACATTATGGATTGAGGGAACGGCGGCACACAAAGGTGGTGTCACCTTGTTCAGTTCTCTATCGTCCACAGTCATTCTCCATGTCCCATCTGGCTTCTTCTCTGGCCAGACTGCGGAATTAAACGGACTGCGTTAGCCTCACAATGCGAGCCTTCTCCAATTCTAACACTGTCCGGCCTGGCCTATCACCTCATGCCCCCTGGCAGACTATACTGCCTCACTGTGACCACTCATCGGGGCTCTGACAACACTTGAGGAGGTGAAGGGCGTGCCAGGCGGAGCACTGCTTTCACCGTGAGAACTCCGAGTCGGAATTTTCCGACCTAAGTTTGCAAACTGAGGCCGTGCAACACTTCCACCCCTAGAATATACTCAGGTACAGGGGAGATGTAGACTGTATAGGTACAAGGGGGCAGTCTTCCAGTGCCCAGTGGCATGGAAACAGCTTTCACTTTTACAGTCTGCCCTCCATATCCGTCAATTCGGACCACAGGTCCAGGGAACAGCTCAGGGTTCCTGTGAATCAGGTTCCAATCAGCGCCGGTATCAACCAGGGCCAGCACTCTTTGTACATTGGCAGGGGACCAATGTGTGGACAGTTCCACATGGGGCCTCCAGTCCCCACTCGTCCCCTCCGACCTGGCACCTCCGCCTTCTCCCTAATCAATAGGGAGGGAGCCAGGGCCAGCCAAGTGGTGCGGTGGTTAGGAGCTCGCTTGGGACACCAGCGGTACTGGTTCGGATCCCACATATGAGGACCAGTGACACTGTCCTAAAAAAAAAAAAAAAAAAGAGGAAGAAGCCTGTCTTGGGAGAGTGCATCAACTCTTGCAGGGCCACAGGCCGTGTCTTCCAGTTCTTTCCCTTGGAAGGACTCCACCGGAATTGCTGTTCAGGAAGTAATTATTTTCATAACTGCAGCAAAACCGCATTCGGCTGCCGGCTGCTGGTTTAGTTTCTCCTGATCGACCCCTGCTGCGATGAGATAAATTCACATCTGTATGCGCGTCACCTTTTGGGGCCCTCGGGCTCACCCCCGCACCTCTGCCTTGGACTTTGCTGCTGTGCTCTCACGGACCTCAAGTCCTAGTTTGTTCTGCCTCTGGCTCTCTACATCCTCGAAGGTTGCCATGGCGGTAATCACTTCATGAATCCGCCACTCCACGTAGGGCGCGAGAATCACAACCAAGGAGCCAAAAGCATTCGTGGGGGGTGGGAATAAGGAGGACAGGGGAAGGGGAGGGTGTTGGTATCCAAGACCAGATCCTTCATGCTGGCCATGAACCGCTCCTCACCCGGTCCCCGCGTATTGAGATAACAAATGGTCTCATGCTCATCTCACACACGATCTGCACAAGTTCAGTATATGACTCTCACTGATGCTCTCAGGCAACTCGCCCGCATCGTCCACACCTGGCACATCACAGCGGTGAGCCACTCTATCAGGGAGTGATTGGCCTGGACTTGGGCAAAGCAGTGGCTGTTCTGCAAACGCTGCCACAGGGACCGGTGTACCGTTATGAATGTCAATTTCTCTACTTCACTTGCTGAGCAGATAATACTGTCCGCTTCCTAGACCCATAAACACAACAACCATGCCGGAATTGGCTCTCCTGCAAGCTGCCGACATTGGTTTCCCAACTCCTGTAACTCAGTCAGGGTATACGGAGTGTACTCAGTCACTGTGGAGTGGCCAGCAGCCACTCCTGGGCCCAGAGGCTGTTCATGTTTCACTTTCTGGTGCACAATGGGTCAGGCTTTCTAAATATGTTAAATATAAGAACTGGTTGCAATGTTAAATGTATGTTTTACTTGGGGGATGGGTTGTGATCAAAACAGGCTGAAAATACAAAAAAGGTTGATGAGATGTGTCTGCCTAGTCAAGGGGAACTTGACTCCTTCTCTACATTAGGTGATCTTTTGATTTTTGCATTTAATCTCAGTAGAGCATTATTCCCATGGCCTTAGCATAAACTTAACTGCTTCCTGTAGCTAAAGAAACTGGTGCTTCTTTCTGTCATGGTGTTTGAGCACCAGTCTGTTGTAATGATGCCAAAAGCACAGAGGCTTAACATAGTACAGGATTTATTGTTTCACTTTACATCATAGTCTTGGGGTTTTTGCTGTTTGTTACGTGTTGGTGGGAGAGGAGCTGTGCTTCCTGTGACCAAGACCTGGACTTCATCACTGTTGTAGCTGTGCTGTCCTCTGGACCCTTGGAGCACGTGGGCCACACTCACCCAACTGGAAGATGACACCCATCACTTTGACTTACATGAGACATGATCTCATGGCCCCAGTCACTTTCAAAGGGGCCAGAAGTGTATGCCCAGGTGCCCATCTCTGCCATGATTGCTGATCTCAATTCTCTTTGCCTGTCCACCCCTAACTCTAAGCTGGGGGTGGCTCTGGTAATTACAAACAAAACAAACTAAATTTGACCTTTCAACGCATTTCCAGCTGAAACCCTGAGTTCAGTTCTCCTGTTGCCATAGGGAGATTACTCCTGATACATCCCCCTCAGCTCTCAGGCCCACTGACAGGTTGTTCATTCCTATATAGCTTTGCTCTCCAGCTTCAGTTTCCCAATTGATAGCTTGTTTAGTGCACAGCTACATGCCTGTGCTTTTGTTTACTGTTTGAATTTATTTGGAAGTAATTTAAAACTTACAAAAAATGCATAAAAATAACAAAAATAGTACAGGGACCACCCGTATACCTTCCTCCAGACCCATCTGTTAACATTTACCCCACTTTCCTGTATTTTATGTGCACTGCCCCCCACACACACATCTGGGGGTGCGAGTCCACATTCCTCCTGTTAGTGGTGATTCCTTTGCTCATGCAAAATGTGCTCAATTTCTCCCCCATGTATTTCCCCCTTTAACTAAAAACCTGTGGGGAGACCTTTAGAATAAAGCAAATATCCTGCTTCTTACCAAAATTCCTCCCTAGGTTCAGCCTCCATTGATGACTCTTGCCTGAATCTTTACCATCATGATTGCTTAGTGCCAATTATCCTGTGCCAGCCCTCCCTTCATGTTTACTGTTAGCCCTGGGCACTCTACTGCAAGCCAGCACCCTCTAGTCCCCATTGTCTTTATTATCAGGTGGACTGATGGATTCTTGTTTTCTCAGTGGCTTATAACTTATTGCTGTTCTTAGTTATTTTGGTGCTCAAGTTGTGCTAGATATGGCCAATGTCCTTCTGGCAGTTTCCAGCATCACTGTGGCATGGCTCCATCATTTCTTGAGCGCTTCCTTTCTTTTTAATATCATAAGATGTTCCAAACTCATCTTCTATTTTCTTCAACCCTGAAACCAACCATTTCTCTAGAATCAAAGAACTGATTCAGTTTAGTTGGGATGGTATTAGAGACCAATTCTGAGTGCAAGGTGTGTTCATTGCTACTAGGATGTCTTCTGCTGAGTGAAGAACTCCAGGCACATATACAGGCACAGGGTACACAGAAAAAGGTGTATGTATGCACATATACATACAATTACAATATATAACTTCATATTTTTATGTCCTTCCTGCAACAGTTAGAACTCCGGCAGCCCCAAAATTAGCACATTAACTTGTTAAATCCTAAAATAGATTCTGGGTTACTTTTCTGTAACCACTAGACATAACAAACCAACTGAAAAAATTCAGAATTTTTTGGCTGTTCCCCTAACCACCTTCACCCTGCCCAAGATATGGTAAACTCAAAGGTGGGTGATGTGTTGAACAAATTTATAGCCAGAAGTTACCACTGAAGTCTCATTGGGAGCTGGGTTGGCTCAGGTATTGGTGGCAGGGAGTCTGCATTTGAGGGTCTCAACCCCCACCCAAAGATGAAGGGACATGGGACACTAAGAGAAACGCAGCAAATGGGGGGCACAAGGTGGCCCAACTCTCACCAATGGAGTTGGGAGACCTGGAAAGTGTACAGATCATGGAGCACTGAGCCAGGACTCCAAAGGATGTAAGATATCTGGAGGGCAAGGAGCTCCAGGTAAAGTGACATTTAGGTAAAGTGACATTAAGAATGATGGACTTCATAGGGTAGGGCAAAGCAAATCACACATGTGGAAGCCTGCCAAGACAGGCATACATGTCAATGAGAATATCCATGAGTACTCTCAGTTACAGACTGAATTGCATCCCCTCATCCCCAAATTCATGTTGAAGCCCTAACTCCAAATGTGACTGTATGTGGAGCTAGGGCCTTTATAGAAGTAATTAAAGTTAAATGAGAGCATAAGTGTGGGGCCTTAATTCCACAGGAGGTCTGAGAGGGTGCCCTTCACCTTCAGTCCACCAAAAGTGAAAGACCTGAAACGAAGAAGCATATAATGATTGTTGTGTGTACTAGTCTCTGGAAAGGGTTCCCTGAGGAAGGGTCCATGGGTGAGGGATGGGAGGATACATGGGAATCAAGCAGTTGAAAGGTAGAGGGAGTGGTCCCTTAAAGAAGCAGAAAGCGGGCCGGCAGAGTGGCGCATTGGTTAAGCGCTGGTTTTGGTATGCTAGCGGCCCCGGTTCGGATCCCACATGAGGGCCAGTGACACTGCCCTCTACAGCTAACAACAGCTCCACCTGGAGCTGGGCTGTGCGAGCCCCGGTGATGGTGTAGACTGCAGCCCCTGCTGCAGTGGGCTGCCATAGGCTACAGTGAGTGGCCCGCAGCCAGCGTGAGCAGCTGGCAGCCAAGCGTGAGCTGCCAATAGCCACGATGAGCAACATCCAGAGGCCAGCGACCAATCTGCCTCATCCAGGAAGAGCGCAATGACGATACCAACAGTGAAGCAACATCCTCCGCAACTAGACTGAAGAACAAAAAGACAGCAACTTGTCTATTCCCCTTCCCCGATTCCCCAACGCTGTTCCCCTCCGCCAATTCCCCAATAAAAAAATTTAAAAAAAAGAAGCAGAAAGGGCCTTTCTACAGACCCTGAGAAGGTTGACATATTATGTGTAGAGACCAGGACCCTTGTACTGTAGAGAGTCATCCTTATCACCTCCACCCCAAAGACTTGGACTCATTGGGGTACAGTGCCCAGGAGTCTGCATTTATAACTAATATCCTGGTGATTCTGACAAAAATCATGGATCCTACTGTGAGACACAGATCTGGAGTAGAACGAGACCGAAACATAGGCAGAAGCCCCATCTTGCAAGATCTCATCTGCCAAGTGGAGTTTTTACTTCATCTAAAGAGTGGTAGGGGGCCTGCTGAGTGGCACGGTGGTTAAGAGCTGGCTTGGGATACCAGGAACGCCGGTTTGGGTCCCACATATGAGGGCCAGTGACACTGCCCTCAAAAAAAAAAAAGAAATTTAAAGAGTGGTAGGAACCACTGGACGGTATGAGGCAAGAGTGACCCAATTATATTTGTATAAAAAAGATTCTCTCCCAGAGTGTATTACTTATTATTGCTGTGTGGCAATAGTCAAGGGTGGCAAGTCACCATTTAAGGGTCGAAGTTGTCAGGAGACTGCTTTTAGTGGATTCAGGGTTCAGTGGAATACTATGGACCTTCAAGTTAAATTATATAAACACAAAAGCTTATTAAACACCAGTATGAAAAAAATCAGTGAAAAACATGGTTCAAGAGAAAATCAACTGGTACATTTTTTTCTTTTTTTTTTTTTTTAAAGATTTTATTGGGGAATTGGCGGAGGGGAACAGCATTGGGGAATTGGGGAAGGGGAACAGACAAGTTGCTGTCTTTTTATTCTTCAGTTTAGTTGCGGAGGATGTTGCTTCACTGTTGGTATCGTCATTGCGCTCTTCCCAGATGAGGCAGATCGGTCGCTGGCCTCTGGATGTCGCTCACCGCGGCTATTGGCAGCTCACGCTGGCTGCCAGCCGCTCACGCTGGCTGCGGGCCACTCACTGTAGCCTATGGCAGCCCACTGCAGCAGGGGCTGCAGCCCACACCATCACCGGGGCTCGCACAGCCCAGCTCCAGGTGGAGCTGTTGTTAGCTGTAGAGGGCAGTGTCACTGGCCCTCATGTGGGATCCGAACCAGGGCCACTGGCATCCCAAAACCAGCGCTTAACCAATGCGCCACTCGGCCGGCCCTGGTACGTTTTTCAAAACATAAGATTCCAATGTGTGAGTGCTACTGCTCATGAGATAGTGGCTTAACCTGAAAAATCTTCCCTCTTTTTGTGAAATGGCATCATCTGCGTATCTAATGCCTGTGAGTCCTGTAAATAAATTTATAGCAAGAACAGAGCAGCAAAATCTATCTGAGAATCTGCAATGCTCCATGGAGGTTACATTTCAAGTCTTCCTACACAAATTTTTTCAACCCTTTTGCATATAAGGATTCGTTTATTGCAAAATAATGGAGATAATGAATTTAAAAATCTGTTTAGAGTATACTGACAATTTGTCATATGGAGTTCAAATCTTTGAGACTTGTTGCCTTCTACCTTGATCAAACAATTCACACACAGATCAGGAAACTTTGTACTGAGACAGTTGAGTTTGCATGGTACTTCCATGGTTCTTATATATGAAAAGCATTTGCTGGGTCCCTCACCATTTTGAAAATATCTGGTTTGGAATCTGGTGAATCCTTGGACAGAAGCCATAGCAAAACTCACTATATTTTCCATTTCTTTTTCTTTCTCTTTTTCTTTTTTTCAGGGCAGTGTCACTGCCCCTCACAAGTGGGACCCGAACCGGGGTCGCTGGCCTCCGAAGCCAGCGCTTAACCGCCGCGCCACTCGACCGGCCCTCCATTTCTTTTTTAGGTTCTATAGTGTTCGTGAGCACTCAAGGTTGAAGGTCCTCAATGTGATTCATCTCCACATTTACCTGCTGTTTGGATGATCTGAGCAGTGTACTGTGTGTGAAGGATTGTGTATAAATAATATGTCTGTGTTCTTGCTTGAGTATGACTGGGTCAAGTGTAGTAAGAGATAAACCATGGCTTAAGGCTTCCCACATCCCAGCTTGTGTGGAATGCATCTACACAGTATGAATTCTCTGGTGTTGGTCAAGGAGGAGCTGTGAGTGAAGGCCTTCCCACAGTCCCTGCACTTGTATGGCTTCTCTCCCGTGTGGATGCTCCTGAACTGAATCAGGTGAATACTCCACCTGAAGGATTTCTCATAATCACGACATTCATAGGGCTTCTCTCCTGTGTGGATCCTCTGATGCTGAATGAGTGCAGCGAGCTGGCTGAGGGCCCTGCCACATTCGTTACACTCATCCCCAGTGTGGATTCGTTGGTGTTTGGTTACGGATGAGCTGTGGCTAAAGGTCTTCCCACAGTCACTGCACATGTAGGATTTCCCTCCTGTGTGAATCCTCTGATGTTGAGTGAGGTGTGTGCTCTGCCAGAAGGCCTACGCACAGTGACTGCATTCATAGGGCTTTTCCCCGGTATGTGTCCGTTTGTGTTGGCTGAGTGACGGGCTGTGGCTGAAGGTTTTCCCACACTCATTGCACCAGTAGGGCTTCTCACCAGTGTGAATCCTACGATGCTCAGTCAGCAAAGTGCTCTGGCTGAAGGCTTTTCCACATTCATTGCACTCATAGGGCTTCTCTCCAGTGTGTGTCCTCTGATGCTGAATTAGTGGTGTGATCTGGGTGAAGTCTTTTCCACACTTATGACACTCATAAGCCTTCCCCCCAGTGTGGATTCGCTGGTGCTTTGTCAATGACGAGCTGTGGCTGAAGGTCTTGCCACAGTCTCCACACTCATAGGGCTTCTCCCCGGTGTGGATTCGCAGATGCTGTGTCAGGTGAATACTTTGCTGGAAGGCTTTCTCACATTCACTGCACTCATAGGGCTTTTCACCTGTGTGAGTCCGCTTATGTTGGCTGAAGGAAGACCTAAAACTAAAGGATTTCCCACATTCGCTGCACTCATTGGGCTTCTCATCTGTGTGAGTTCTCTGGTGCTGGATCAGTGGGGCAATTTGGTTGAAGGTCCTCCCACACTGTGTGCACGCATAGGATTTCTTGCCAGTGTGGATTCTGTGATGTTTGGTAAGTGCAGAGCTGTTTCAGAAGCCTTTTCTGCATTCGTGACATTCATAAGTTCTCTCTCCTGTGTGTGTTCGGAGGTGTTCGATGAGTGTGGAGCTGTGACTAAAGGCCTTCCTGCATTCCTGACACTTGTATAGGTTTTCTGTTGCACATTTAATTTTGAGTCTGGATTTTCCCTCTTTCCGTGTGTTCCCCACTTGTGGGAGCCTCGTCTTTCAGGAGTCACGGGTACAGTAGGGAGATCTGGGCTCAGACATGAGTCTTCCCCAAACCCATTCCTTGGCTGCTGCTCCTGAACAAATATCCTCACAGGTGTGAAGGCCACCTGTAGAACACTGCCGTCAAGGCTCTTATGACTCCATTCCCAGGGGTCCGCAGCATCTTCACCCTTAGAATACCACAGATCATCCCACAGGAAGCTTCCTGCCAGGACACTGTTGGATAGTTCTTCACAGATGTCCTGCTTTGGAGCTGACAGTTTGGGTTTGGATCTAGTTTCCAAATCTGAAAGAAACAGAAAAAGGTAATGTCCCTTAATCCCCAGTCCAGAAAAAAAGTTTGTAGTGGGTGAAAGAATAAAAATGACAATTTCCAAAGGTTCAAAGCATGAGTGGCTTTGACCATGTAACAATATTGTTTCTGCAAATCAGGAGAGGGTCAGTAGAGGGAGGGAAGTGCTGAGAGTAGGGCAGGGCAGTTGGTATAAGGGTACAGATGGAGTTGACAAAGGGGTATAGAGTTTGTGGGTGGGAGAAGATGCTGAGGGGAGAGTGGCTTTCAGGGAAATGTGAAGAGATGCCTAAGCTTGGAAGCAGCAGAGTGATGGCCAGGCCCCAGCTAACGCAGACTCCACTATGCCAAATGGTGACGGAGAAGCTGCCATGTATGAAGGAGCACTCAGCCCTCCCATTGCTCAGACCCAGCCTCTTCTGGGTGGCCTCTTGCTGTTGTACCACCTCACCTCAGATGTAAAGAAACCCATCAACTGATGAAGTGTCCGTCACTAAGATGATGTATAACTGACTGTGGTGGTTTAGAGCACTTTGATCTGGTTCATTCTTTCCCCCTAACAGAGAGACCCCTATGGGTAGGTCTCACTCATAGCGGAATAGTGCTTGGTGAGTGCTCACTAAAAGAACAAGTAGTCAGCTTATTCTGAAGAATCTGAGTGTAAGCATGGAGAGAGAGACCTGGGGTGTAAATGGGCTCTTCCCAGCCATGCACCTCTCATCTCACCTGGGCACACATGTTGGGGGACTCCCTCGTCCACCACCCATGGCTCTGCCTCTTGCTCCAGCCAGAAGATGACGGCTGACTTTGGGATCCAGTGTCCTGCTCGGGGGACACCCAGGGAGTGAGCATTTGTGTTCAGCACCCTTCCCAACCCTGCCCACTCCACCTTCAGTCTCTCAGGTCCCAGGTGGCTGGGGACCCCGAGAGGCTACAGTCATACCAGCCTGCAATACTCCTCTCTCTCTCAGTCCCCGATCTCATCCCTGGCTCTGGGGTGGACATGTGACCCAGGCCTGGCTAGTCAGAGCTCTGCTTCTCCTGCTCACTGGCAACAATGAGCCGTGTGGAGGTGACATGGTGGTTGAAAGGAGACACCCCAGGTACCTTTGATTGGTGCCAGGACACAGACCTTGACTTTTCTGTTGGTCTTGGACACTTGTAGCTGTCTGCTCATCTTCAGAGGGACTATCTGGGACTGGTGGAAAAAAGAGGTGCAGAGTGAGGACAGTGGGGCCTCCTGAGCACTCCACAGAAAGACTGAGGTTTAGCATGGGGTTTTCCAGTAACAGGACCCACTATGTCCCTCCTACCCTGCAGTGTCTCCTGCTTCTGGCATTTTCAGGTGGGACCTGCTATGTGCAGGCCAAACACGCTAATTGACATTCCTGCAACCAAAACAGCCTAGTCCCTGAAGCTAAAGACACATCCAAGGTATTTGCTTTTTTATTTATTTATTTATTTATTTATTTATTTATTTATTTATTTTTAAATTTTTTGAGAGTAGTGTCACTGGCCCTCATATGTGGGACCCGAACCAGGGCTGCTGGCTTCCCAAGCCTGTGCTTAAACACTGTGCCACTCGGCCAGCCCAAGGTATTTGCTTTTAAAGCCTAGACTTACCCCCACTTTAACTCAAAAGAATTAGAATCTAAGGCAGGGCCACAGGTGAGGCCTTACCTATAGACACAAGGAGCCCAAAGATCTCCAGCATCACATTGCAATACAGGGCCCTCTGGGTAGGCTCCAGCTGCCTCCACTCCTCCTGAGTGAAGTCCACAACCACATCCTCAAAGGTCACTTGCTCCTGACATATCACACATGAGTGTCCTCAGTCAGACCAACCCTGGCACTAGCTGCTGGTGGGAGAATCTGGTGAACAAGGACAAGGTCAAACTGGATAGGAGGGGGTTCTCTCAATTCTGGGGATTTGTTAGGTTTTTCTTTGGAGCTGGGGACCTTGCTGGAAGAAGGGTGTTCTTAGGACAAAGAGGACACAAGTATCTTCCAGCAATTTACCTGCAAAGAGATCTCTTAAAATAAGAAACGGTGCTGAGGAGTCAACAAGACAGGGGAGAAAAATCCTGGGCATATTGGGTTCACCAGGATTCATGCCTTCATGGAGGGACCTTTGGAATGGCAGCTGTGTCTGGGCAGTAGGGGAAGGGAGCAATCTGGAAAAATCAGGTTAGATGCCTGCTTTATTCTTGTGGCCAAAGTAACATCCTGATGTGTCCAAGATATGTGCGTAATGAATGAATCAAAGCCCTTGAAAAGCAGATTTTAAAAAAGAATCTTTGGGCCAGCCGAGTGGCTCAGTTGGTTAAGAGCTTGCTCAAGAGTGTGAGCTCTGAGCAACACGGTCACCAGTTCGATTCCCACACGGGCCAGTGAGCTGCGCCTGAGATGAGCTGAACTGCCGCTGAGCTGCCAACAGGGGGCAGAATGGCTCAGGTGGTGACAGCACATGCTCCTAACAACAAGGTTGCCTGTTTGAGGTGGTGGGCTATGCCTACCTGCAACTAAAAACTGAACTTAGGACCTTGAGCTGAGCCGCCACCCATGTAGCTCAGGGGATAGAATGTGAGTGCTTAATAAAGAAGCTGCTGGTTCGACTCCTGCATGGGATGGTGGCTACGCCCACCTGAAACTAAGTGAACACAGCACCTTGAGCTGAGCGGTGTGAATGGACTTGGAGCTGAGCTTGCTACGCCCTCCAAAACTCAGACTGAAGGACAACAACTTGGCTGTTTCCCTTCCCCAATTCCCCAACACTGTTCCCCTCGCCCAATTCCCCAATAAAATCTTTAAAAAATAAGTAAATAGGACTTCCGGTAAAATGGCGGAATAGACAGACGCTGTGCTAACTACCTCCCAGGATCACACCAAAATCACAAACAAATTATACAGCACTCAAGCCTGGAGGTCCCCGGAACACTAGATGAACAGAACCACTAAATGAAGAACTTAAAGGGCCGGCGAGTGGCGCGGCAGTTGAGCGCTGGCTTGGGAAGCCAGCGGTCCCGGTTCAGGTCCCATTTGTGAGGGCAGTGACACTGCCCTCAAAAAAAAAAAAAATTAAGAACTTAAAGAGGAGGCCATGTCGGGTCTGGTAGGACGGGTGGAGACGAGAGAGGGTGAACCCCATGAAGGAAGCCCCAGCTGTGGGGAGCCTTCTCCGGTTGGGGAAGAGACCCTCCAGCCACACACCAAGCTCACCAGCCCAGAGTTCATTTGCTGGGAAGAGAAGTTCCAAGATAGCTGGCAGTACATTAGTGAGGACACTCTTTGCTCAGCTCAGTGAGGCTAAGAGCAGCTGGAGAATCAGTGGGGCCGGCGCACAGGTTTGCTCGCCGGTGAGCACTTATCTGGTTCCTGGTGGATGGAGTAGCTATGTGAGCCGGGCCCAGGATCATGCGGGGATGGACTGAACTGAGCACCTTTGGTGCAAAGGCTGGAGGTTTTTGGACTATTGTTCCCCTGGTGTGGAGCCTGCACGCGCGTGGTTTAAGGAGGGCTCCATTTTGTCAGGGTTGGGCCCTCCCACAGAAGATCAGGGCCGAGACCTCATTGGTCTGGTGGAATTGGCGCAGAAGTGCATCTGTGCATGTGCACGTGTGCATGCGGCCTTGGATCCCCACCCTCCGCCCGGCTTATACTCCATTGCCAGCGAAACACTGGGCGGGTGCCCTCCGGCTCCAACAAGCTGCTCACTGAGACCAGGGAGTGCACGAGCTGCCTCAGATCCCCACCCTCCGCACAGTTTGTGCTGCATTGCCAGGGAAACGCCGGGCGGACGCACTCCGGCTCCAACAGGCTGCTCACTGAGATGCGGAAGTGCGCAAGCTGCCTTGGGTCCCCGCTCTCCGCACTGTGCCTGCAGAGTTGCTAGGCCAGTGATTTGTCGGGCTGCTCCGTCTGATCTGCAAGTGGCTGATTGGGACAGGCTGAGACTGGGAGTTTCCCTGGGAGTGTTGGGCCGTGAACTGTGCGCCTGCGTGATCCAGCCAGGACTCTCCTGGTGATCTATCTAATACATCAAAGCAACCCCAGAGCGACAGCCAGAATGGGGAAACAAAGAAACATGTCACAAGTAAAAGATCAGAAGAAACCTCTAGAAATGGAACCCAATGAAACAGAGGGATCCAACCTTTCAGAGACAGAGTTTAGAACATTGATGATAACAATGTTTAACAAACTTAGTGAGGATAGAGAAATCATAAAAAACAACCAGTTAGAACTAAAGAATACAATAACTGAAATGAAGAACAAACTCCAAGGAATCACCAGTAGAACAGATGAAGCAGAGTAGTGGATCAGCGATTTGGAAGACAAAATAGCAGAAATCACCCTGTTGGCACAACAAAAAGACCAAAGAATAAAAAACAATGAAAATAGTTTAAGAACCCTATGGGACAAGGTGAAGCACAACCACCTTTGACTCATAGGAATACCAGAAGGAGAAGAGAAGAAGCAAGGGGTCGAAAATGTATTTGAAAAAATAATGACTGAAAACTTCCCTACCCTGGTGAAGGAAATCAACATACATGCCCAGGAAGTGCAGAGGGTTCCAAACAAGCTGAACCCAAACAGATCCACACCAAGACACATCATAGTTAAAATGGCAAAGGTTAAAGACAGAGACAGAATCCTAGAGGCTGCAAGAGAAAGACAGCAGGTTACATACAAAGGAACTCCTGTTAGACTAACAGTGGACTTGTCTACAGAAACTCTGCAGGCCAGAAGGGAGTGGCAGGAGATATTCAAAGTGACACAAAATAAAGGCCTGCAACCAAGATTGCTCTACCCAGCATGGCTATCACTTAAAATTGAAGGAGAAATAAAGAGCTTCTCAGAAAAGAATAAGCTTAAGAAATTCATTACCACCAAGCCAGCACTGCAAGAAATGTTAGAAGGGCTTTTTTAAACAAAAGAAAGGAGTAAACAAGCTAACCCAGGAAGACCAGGAATACAAATAACAAAATGGCAATACATATGCACCTATCAATAATCATTTTAAAGGAGAATGGGCTAAATGCTCCAATCAAAAGACAGAGAGTGGCTGAGTGGATAAGAAAATGGGACACATGTATATGCTGTTTACAGATGGAATAAGATATTTCATGCAAAAGGAAATGAGAAAAAAAATAGAGCTGGAGTACCAATACTTATTTTGGACAAAATAGACTTTAAAATGACTACAATAAAAGACAAAGAAGGGCACTATAACCCTAATAAACATCTATGCACCCAACATAGGAGCTCTTAATTACATATAACAGATTTTCACAGACATAAAGAGAGAGATCAACAGTAACACTATCATAGTAGGGGACTTCAGCACCCCATTGGCACCAGTGGACAGACCCTTTAGACAGAAAATCAACACAGAAAGAGGGGCCTTAAATGACACTTTAGACCAGCTGGACTTCGTTGATATTTTTGGAGCATTTCACCCTGAAAAAACAGAGTGTACATTCTTCTCAAGTACACATGGGACATTTTCCCAGATAGATATGGGGGCAGTTCTGGGAATGTAATTGATAATGTTGTGAAGAGACTATTAAGTGAAATAAGTCAGTCAGAGAAAGACAAATACCATATGATCTCACTTATATGTGGAATCTGAAAAACTGAATGAACGATCAAAGTAAACAGACTCATAGATATAGAGGAGAAACTGATGGTTGCTAGTTGCAAGGGGGTGGGGGTAAGGGGGAAGGGCAAGGGATTAGACAGCATAAATAGACAATTACAATATTACCACAGGGATATGAAACATAGTTCAGGGAATATAATGTTGTAAAAATTTTGTGGCATGTCAGATAGTCACATGTCTTATTAGGGAGACCACTTCATGGATGGAGTAGAGGCTTGATCACTGCACTGTACACCTGAAGCTGATGTTGTATAATATTGTATGCCAACTGTAACTGAATATATAGACAGTCGCAGGATGTGGAGTATACCGTGGAAGGGAGTCAAAGGAATTGTAATAGATATGTATGATATGGGGGGGGAGTGGGGTGGCGAACTGGGGGAGGGGGGTTGTCACTTTGGGGGGTAAAAAGTATAACTATTGCATTGTGTTGTACACCTGAAACTAATAAAAAAAAAGTAAATAAATTAAAAAAGAATCCTGGGATAATGTTGAGGGTCATGGTCCCCAACATTGAAGGGCTTGCAAGCTGGCTTTAGTGGGCTTGGTGAAGCATAAACTTGTTTATCTGCTCCTATTGTTTCCTTGCTGCACCTGGAGGGTGCTTACTATCTACTTATGGAGGTATGTGGTGAGTATGGTCAGTTCCTTGGGACACAAAACAAAGATGACTATCCGGATTAATGGAAAAGGAGCCTAAGGCACATATGCATACGCGGTTAATGATTTACTGCAGTTTACTTCCTTAAAAATTTACAATAAAAGCTATGCGCAGATCCGATTCAGGGCTCAGTCTTCTTTGGCAGAGTCCCTTGGGCTCAGTCGTCTTTAGCTGAGTCCCTTGGTCTCGCTCTTATCTTACTTCTGTCTGTTGTTCTTATTCAATCTGCGTCGCCCCTCTCGAGTCCCATTTGCCCTTGCCACGCAGGACGTGACAGATTGCCCGAAACAAAACACAGGCCCAAGGCAGGATGCATAACCCTCGTCTTTGTACCTTCCCTGATGAAGCTGACTATGCACCTCCGATTCTGCCCCACCTTGTTGTGCACTGTTGTTTTCACTGCAGCTCCCAGGATGGGAGTTATGTCGTTCAGTGATGTGTTAATGGGATTTTTATCATCTCCCCAACCTCCCCCCCGCACCCCCATTGTGGGCTCCAGTGGGCATAGACCGCGTTGGATGTGTCTATGCAGAGGCTCTTAGGCATAGGACAGGGTCTGGCACTCAGGACATCTAAATATGTGTTTGCTGATTAGTAAAGGGGCCTGGATGGTGCCTCCTATGCAGCCAGTGCTCAACAAGAGCTTATTATAACGAGTCTTTTCTGGGTCCCGGGTCACTGGGATTTTGTCTTGTGCTTTTGGTCTCCCTCACCTTCACCCTTTATGGACTGAAGGCCCCTCAGGAAGGTGAGGCTCCAGATGACTCCGTAGTCCTCACCACCACGGAATCCAGGACTTCCCACTAAAGCATGGGATGCCAGTCAGGCTGGCTCCAGTCTCTCATGGGTCTGGGTAGGCTGGTTTCCGACTGTGTCCCGGAGCAGGGAGATTACGACCCCTTCCACCAAAACCAGGACTCCTCTTTTTTCCCAATTTCCTCGGACTCGAATCTCCTGAACAGAACCCCGCCCACTCGGCCCAGAAGCGACCAGCCCGGGCCAAAAACAGGAAAAGAAACTCGACACAGACACAAGCGGCTGGGTACACAAGGCGAACTGGACTCAAGGGAACAACTGGATACCCGCCGGGCAACCCTCGTGCATGCCACTCCCGATGTCACTTACCGAGGAACAACTAGACAAATGCCGGGACCGCAACTGTCACTCACTGCGCCTGCGCCAACAGGCGCCGAACTACATCTCCCAAAGGGCCACGTGCTCACTAGTGGTTATTCCCGGGTTTGATTCTGCACCGTCCAAATCTGTCGGTTCGAATCTGTCGATCCGCATCTGCAAGGATAGGTCAGCCAACCGGCTGCGTCTCCCCGCCCTGCTCCCACTCACCGTTAGAGGGCTGCACAATGTCCGCGGCCACTCTCAACCTGGGCGCGGCCAACTACAACTCTTAGAAGGCGGCGCGAGCTTCCAGGCGTTTCGGTGCTCGTCCCGCTTCTGCGGGTGCCGAGGTTCCTGCGTCAGTATCCAAGCTCAGCCTCGCAGACCTCTGCCGTGCATTGCCTCGCCTCGCCTTTCCACCTGAAATCAGCCGCACCGAAGTTCTTTGAACCTCACGATGAAGGCCGTTTCCGCCTCCGCCCCCCTTGCCGCGGGTACTCCTGCACTGGAGGTGCCGACCTACAACACCCAGAGGACTACTTTGGGGATCCTTGCACAGCTGCATGAGACCGTTCGTTCATTCTTGGTGGGAATTCGAGTCCCAGCGCCAGCATTTAACGTCCTGCATATAAATATTCGCTGCTCTTTAGCGTGGCATGAATCGCCTTGCGTACGTCACACTATCTTGGTAGAGAGAGGCATAAAACACAGGAGGGGACTAAAAAAAAGGCAGACCAGACAGCAGGCATAGTTCGATTGTTCATTTGGTTTAATTCCAGAAGCCAGAAAAAGGACGGGCTTGGGTCAGCCACGACACACTTCATTATCCACTCAATAAACAACAACAGCCATACATGAATATAACGTTTAAGTATGTGTCTTTGTCGAGTACAAAAAGCACATTACAACATTCATTTTTATTTCGTCCGAGTATGGTGTATTTATGAAGGCGGCATCTTTGAAATATGGCGCTGAAGACGATATGGGCACAGGCCCCCAGCACTACCGCCTGGCTTTCTGGGAGGCGTAGTCCGCAGCTTTTTGTGAATGTGGCCAAATCTTGTCACAATAAACTACAGCTTACAGAAGGCATGGCTCCTAGATGACACCAATTTTCTGGAACCGCTCAGTGTTCCCTGTAAGGAGAGGCACCCTTACCCGCAGGTCCTTCATGAAGCCGTAGGAATCCCTAGGTGCCCGACATCGCCACCTGGTGGAAGAGGTTCATGACTCCCCTATACTCGCAGAATTTTCAAACAGTTTTCGCGGACTCAACGCAGCTGCTGTCCGCTCCCTTCCGAAAGTAGGGACTCGTCCAACCGGAGACTCTGGAAATTATACTGAGACAAAGCTGTTTCCGTGCAGCCTATGGGAGCCTGGACTTACCACGCCCACAAACCCTCGTGTTCAGGTATTGCCCAATGTGTCCCTCCGCAGGGAGGGGCAGCCTTACCGCGAAGCTTTCTGGGAAAAGTAGTAAGAGGTTGTAGGTGTCTGAGTGCGCCACCTGGCGGACAACGTTTGTGTAACCATGATTCCCTCTAATTACCAGAATTCTCAAACCCAGCGTTCCAGGAATCTGCGGAACCGCCAACAGTGCCCTTCCGAGGCCGGGATCGCCCAGCGGTAACGTTTGGGAATTATAATGATTAAAAGCTGTCTCAATGTGGCCTAGGCTAGTGCTGGGAGCCTGGACTACAAGTCCCTTAATGCCCCGTCCCCAACACAGGCCCGGTCGTGCAAGCCCATTGGGTGATCACCAGCACCGCCCCTTTCTGGGAATTGTAGTCCGCCTTGCTTGGCCCTTTGTTGAGCCGACTCCTGGACGGATCTGCGGCTCGGGCCGCAGGACTACAGCTTCTGGAACGCTGAACACAGCTGCTTTCCGACGCTGTAGCTTCATTGGCCGCGCCCAGGACTTCGCGTGTCTGTGCTTCTGGTTGCCGTAGTTCTGCTTTCCTCCTGGCTCCGCGGTCTGGCGGAGAAGCTGAGATTTCCAAGGACTCTGGTTCGCTTTGTTGGCCGGGGAAGCCCGGTGCTCCGAATCTCTCTGGGGTGGCTTTGGCCTGTCTGCCTCGACCCCCTTCTGTTGTGGAGCCCAGAGTGGACGGATCTCGTGGTCTGAGGGAGAGAGTTCCCACAGCCAGGACGCCGAGGTGCAGGTTTCAGGCTGGGCTGACCCCGCACGTGACTTTCCTCATGCCCCTCCCGGTCTTACTCAATGTGGGGCCCTGAGTCCGACGAGACGATGACAGTGAGGCTTCTGGCAGCCCACCACCCCGGTACGTGGCCGCGTTCATCATGGGCTGGATCCTGCGGAATCCGTGTGTATTCCCCACTCCTGGGTGGGAGTAACCTTCCAGCCTGTGACTTTGGTTCAGCATCTTAATGTTCTCTCAGCCCGTCATCCTGGCGAAAGAGGGAAACAGAAGATGTAGAAAACCTGAGGAGTCCTGCGGTCCTTAAATGTAACAAGAAAGTCCGGTAACCTCAAGATCTGGGAGATCCCAAAACCTCCAGACCTAGATGGCTTCAGCTACCGCACAAACATTTGTGGGCTTTCCATCATTTGGAATAATTTGTCTTAAAAAGAGGGAACATCTCTCAATGAGTTTTTTTTTTTATTTTAAGATTTTATTGGGGAATTGGGGGAGGGGAACAGACATGTTGCTGTCTTTCTTTTTGTTCTTCAGTCTAGTTGTGGAGGACGTTGCTTCACTGGCCCATGTTGACATCATCATTGCGCTCTTCCCGGATGAGGCAGATCGGTCGCCGGCCTCTGGATGGTCACTCACCGCGGCTATTGGCAGCTCACGCTGGCTGCCGACCACTCACTGTAGCCCATGGCAGCCCACTGCAGCAGGGGCTGCAGCCTACACTGTTGCTGGGGCTCGCACAGCCCAGCTCCAGGTGGAACTGTTGTTAGCTGTAGAGGGCAGTGTCACTGGCCCTCATATGTGGGATCTGAACTGGGGCTGCTGGCTTCCCAAACCAACTCTTAACCATTGCGCCATTTGGCCAGCCCTCAATGAGTTTTTATAAAGCTTCATAACCGTGATTCCAAACCCTGTACACTAAGTCAGAGGTCAGGCTCCTGATTTGAAAACAAATCCATCCCAGGAAGTAGGACCAGGTTCCTGAAACTAATCAAGATTAAGTGAATTTGCTGTAAGTAGAGTGTTTACTTGGTGCAGCACCCAACGTTGAGAACTGGCAAATGTTAACATTATCAGTAGATTTTAACGTTTTCATCTTTTCCTACTTGTTATCAAAAGGAAAGTGACTGTACATTTTGATTTTGTGGAAGATCACTAGTTGGTCAAGAAATGGGTGAGATTCTTAGGGGATAGACATTTCAGCATTATGAGGGCTCCCCTCTGAAGTGGCTGACCCCAGGTGCCCCCAGGATGGTTCCAGTGTATCTTTCAGAAGCCAGAACCCTTTCAGGACATCGCCCTATACACCTGGGCCCATCCTCACATTCTCACTTACCCCTCTTCCTGCCCCTCTAGGAGCTTGGCTGAGATATGGGTCTTGGCTCCGCAAATGTGTGGGTGACATTTCAGGATCAGGTAACCTTTGATGCAATGGCTGTGGACTTCACCCAGGATAAGTGGGGACTGCGGGGCCCTGCCCAGAAGACCCTGTACCACCACATGATGCTGGAGACCTTTAGGCACCTGGTTACTATGGGTGAGGCTATGCCTGTGTAACTTCTGTCTGCCTGGCAATTTTGCAGAGTGGGTTTGAGCTGGCTGACAGTGTGGGGTCATTGAACCCTATGAGGGTTTCTCCTCTTTCAAAGCCTTACAACCTGATCTCTCACTTGGACAGGGCCTTGGATCCCCAAGCCAGATATTGTTGCCCAGCTAGAACTTGGACTAGAGCCATGGAGGTGGACAGAGGACCCTCCCAAATTGCTGCCCAGGTGAAATGGAAAAAGGCTCTTTACCATTTCTTGTACTTTTCACTACCTTTGGCAATTCCGTAATTTCCACCCTGGGGTTATTTGCCTGAGAGCTCCCTTTATCATTTCTTTTACAGTAACAAAATTCATACACTTTATATTTGCTTGAAAATGCCTTTATTTCATCTTCATTTTGGAAAGATACTTTCAGCAGTGAATTTTAGGCTGGCAGTTCTTTTTTTTTTCATCTCCTTATATTTTTATTGTTCCTTAGATAACTGAAGAGTACAAAGTTCCCCTCTTTTTTACTTAAAAAAATGTACTTTTCTCACATGGACCCCCTCGGGGACATCCTTTCCCATGGGAAATGGGTTTTCCCCTAGATGAGCCCTTCTCATCTGTGGTTACATCATTTAGATAATTGAACAAGAAGAGAATAATTCCTTTGATTATTATCAACACGAACTTGATTATCTCTCTATAAGGGTGAACACTGATTATTTTTTTTCTTTTTAGAAACAAGAACCATCCACTTACTGATCGAAACTACGGCACTGCATTACAACATCCATAAACCAAATGCACAGGATTACCACTTCAAGGAGACAATGACAGACATTGCACAATACACTACGGGGTGGGCACATTCATGTGGGTGGGCACCACGGCTGTCCGTGACACACATGCCGGCTACCGCGTGGCAGGTACTAGACACGGGTCCGCGGGCTACTGGGGTCTCAGCACGTTAATTTAAGACACAACACACAGTTGAGGAACAGCCGCTGTGATGGGTACAAGCTGAACTAGCCTACGTGGACCCCTCTGGATACCAAGCGCGGCCTGGGGGGGGGGGCTCTTGATGACACACCACAATCCTGTCCATTGGCGCCGACCACAATCTAAGGAAAGGTCCATGCGATCCTAACAGTGGGTTGTTCTCAGGCAAGAATTGGCCAACAGTCATTGCCTTGCTTCTTTAGTATGTTATTTGACCAGAAAAGGGACAAGGCGGTGATAGGGGCAGAACCGGGGAGCCCTGGGCTGCAGTTTCAGTTGCAAAGACGGGGGTTTCTTCCCAAAGCCGAGGTCCTCCAGCCTGAGCTGGAGAGTCATGGAGTTCATGCCATCACGCGCTGCCAGACTCTACGTCGCTGATGAGTTTCCAAGATTAGCATTATTAGTATTGTGAGTGGGTTTTATTATTATTTTTTGCCAGCTGTTTCAAAGGAATGTCCACATGGGGAGGACTTGGACCCTTAGCGACTACAACTCGTCAGACCGGATGACATGAACGAGGGTGACATTGTAGAGGACCTGGTGGTCATTGTTCCAGGCATACAGGGCGCGGTCCTTGGGATTGTAATCCAGCATGGAGATGTGTGAGTACTTGTTCTGGAAGGGGATATCTATGTACTCGTAGGTGGAGGCATTTCTCTGGTAGGCGTAGTGGACCGTGGTGCCGCCCGAGTAGCCGTTGGTGATGTAGAGGGTCCTGCAGATGATGAAGGCCTCGCCGGCACTGCACTTGGGGTAGCTGGTGTTCGAGGTCTGCAGCACCTGCAGAGACATGGGGTCCAGCTTGCTGACCACGATGTTGCCCACGTTCTGGTTGGTGGTGTAGATGGCCCACAGCCCGCTCTCCTCCACCATGACATCAATGTCCGAGTGGCCGCCCGAGGCATAGTGGTACATGTTGTTGTAGTTGGCATAGTCCAGGCTGCGCGTCTTCGGATGCTTTCCGACTTCAGGTCGAACCGATGATGATGTGGCTCTGGAACTTGTTGAAGTAGATGGAGCCGTTTTAGACCACCTGCCCGGTGCCGGACCAGGAGTGCGGGAGGCGGTGGGACGTGAAGTTGTCGGTGATTATGAAGTCCAGCATGGATCTGTACTCGCGGACCAAGCGGTTGTTGTGGTAACAGTCCATGTACCAAACCCTGTTATCACCTGTCATCCAGGACCCAAACCTCGAGCCAGAGGCCTTGATGGTCACCGGGTCACTGATGCCTGTCAGCTTGCCGCAAGCTGGAAGAGAGCCACAGTGCAGAAGAGTGAATGCCTCGGCCGCCCCGCTGCCCATTAAGGGAGGATGCAGGCTCTTCTCTGTCCCTCTGTCTGGGGCAGCTGCTAAACAATGGCGGCACTGCAAGCCCCCTGGCAGTTCTTTTTTATTTTAGCATTTGAAAGACACCATGTTGTTGTCTTCTGGACCCCACAGTTTCTGTTGAGAAGTCAACCCTCCATCTTATTTTTACTTTGATGACAATGGGTCTTTTTTTTTTTTTTGATAACAGTAGTTTTTATTTTATTTTATTTTATTTTGAGGGCAGTGTCACTGGCCCTCATATGTGGGACCCGAACCAGGGCCGCTGGCTTCCCAAGCCAGCGCTTAACCACTGCACCACTCGGCCAGCCCAGATAACAGTAGTTTTTTAAATGCACATATTTTATGTGTACAATTGAAAAATTTTAACAACTGTATTCATATATGTAAACATCACCTAGGTTGAGCTTGAGGACATTTTCATTACCTCACAATTTTTTTTTGTTACTGCTTTATATTTAACAAAACCTTTCAGATTTTTTTCACCATAGATTACTTTTAGTCTCTTCTAGAAATAAATTTAAAGAGAATCATACATTACTTTTTTTGTGTGTAAGAGTTACCCCAAGATTGTTGAGATTCATCCATGATGTATGCATTGTTTGTTTTTTTAACTGCCTAGTAATATTCTTTTTTTTCAATGAGTCACAATTTATTTATCCATTCTGTTGATGAACATTTGGGTTGTTTGTAGTTTTGGTCTATTTGAATAATGCTCTATGAACATTCTTGTACAATACTTTTAGTGGACCTATGTTTTTATTTTTCTTGGCTAAATATCTAGGAGTGGAATTGCTGGCTCATAGATTAAAAGGTCTGACTTTATTAATTTTTTCTTTTAATAAAAGAAAGTCTTTTTTTTTTAAATGTCCTATGAAACCTTTAAGTATGCAAAGATTCCAAAGATATTCTGCTGTTTTTCTCTAGTACTTTTATAGTTTTTGCTTTACTTTTTTTTTTTTTTTTTTTTAGAGGACCAAATATTTTTTGTTTTTTTTTAAAGATTTTATTGGGAAATTGGGGAAGGGGAACTGTCTTAGTTGTGGAGGGCGCAGCTAGCTCAGCTCCCAAGTCCAGTCGCCATCCAGCCACCATTGGCAGCTCAGCTCAAGGTATCATGTTCAATCTTAGTTGCAGGTGGGTGTAGCCTACCATCCCACATGGGAGTTGAACCAGAAACCTTGTTGCTAAGAGCACATGCTCTAACCACTGAGCAATCCGGCTGCCCATCAGCAGCTCAGGGCAGCTCAGCTCAAGGTGCCGTGTTCAGTCTTATGTCCGGGTGGGCATTGCCCACAATCCCATGCAGGAGTCCAGCGAGTAACTTTGTTGTTAGGAGCATGTGCTTTCACCAGCTGAGCCATCCTGCCACCTGTTGGCAGCTCAGTGGCAGTTCAGCTCCAGTGCAGCTCACTGGCCCATGTGGAAATTGAACTGGCGACCCTGTTGCTCAGAGCTCATGCTCTTAACCAACTGAGCCACTGCAAACATTTTTATTGAAATGAAAGTACAGCTCTGTACAAGATTACGAGAGGGAGTACCGAAACGGGGATGCCCCTGCTTTTACATTAAGACCATGATTCACCGTGAATTAATTTTTTTGTAAGTGTGAGGTAGTGAGCAAGGCGTTTATTTTTTCTTATGGTTATCCAGTTCCAGCATTATTTGATGAAAAACTTTCCCCTCCTCCATTATATTATACTGAACCCTTTGTTAAAAATCAGTTGAATGTGTGGATATAGTTCTCTGCTCTCTTCTCTTCCATTGATCCATTTGTTTAGCCCTGTGCCAATATCATATGTCTTAATTATTGTAGCTTCGCAGTAAATCTTGAAATAGGATAGTGAACATCAACCTCTAATTTTATTGTTCATAATTGTGTTAGTTATTCCAGGTCTTTGTTACTTTCAGATAAATTTTAGAATTAGCTTGTCAATTGGAATCTTTGGAGCTTTTTAATTCCATGAGATTCCTACTTGAATTTTGATTTTTTTCCTTAAATCTATAGATCAGTTTGGGAAGAATTTACATCTTAACATGTTGAGCCTTCTAATTTTGTGATCATAATATACTGGGAGTGCCAAAAATGTATACAAATTACTTGTATTCATCTTTTGTTATTGGTATATATGGAGTATTACAATTTTTTTTTCAATTACTTTTTTTTATTTTTTATTTTTTTATTTTTATTAGTTTCAGGTGTACAACACAATGCAATAGTTATACTCTTTACCCCCCAAAGTGACAACCCCCATTCCGCCAGTTCGCCACCCCACTCACCCCCCATATCATACATATCCACTGCAATTCCTTTGACTCCCTTCCACAGTATACTCCATATCCTGTGACTGTCTATATATTCAGTTGCAGTTGGTATACAATATTATACAACATCAGCTTCAGGTGTACAGTGCAGTGATCAAGCCTCTACTCCATCATGGAAGTGGTCTCCCTAACAAGATATGTGACTATCTGACATGCCACAAAATTTTTACAACATTATTATAGTCCCCGTACTGTGTTTCATATCTCTGTGGCAATATTGTAGTTGTCTATTTATGCTGTCTAATCCCTTCCCCTTCTCCTTTATCCCCACCCCCTTCCCAACTAGCAACCCTCAGTTTTTCATCTATATCTATGATGTTTGCTTTGATCATTCATTCAGTTTTTCAGATTCCACATATAAGTGAGATCATATGGTATTTGTCTTTCTCTGACTGACTTATTTCACTTAACATAATAGTCTCTTCACAACATTATCAATTACATTCCCAGAACTGCCCCCATATCCCTGCGGCAACATTGTAGTCACCCACCTACGCTGTCCAAAACCTTCCCCCTCTCCCTCATCCCCACTCCCTCCCAGCGAGCAGCCATCCGTTTTTCCTTTATATCTGCTTGATATGACTTCAGTCTCCTTAAATTTACTGAGACTTGTTTTGTGGCCTAACGTGGTCTATCTTGGAAAATGTCCCATGTGTACTTGACAAGAATGTATATTCTGTTTTTTCAGGGTGAAATGCTCTAAAAATATCAACGAAGTCCAGCTCGTCTAAAGTGTCATTTAAGGCCCATCTTTCTGTGTTGGTTTTCTGTCTAAAGGGAATGTCCATTGGTGACAATGGGGTGTTGAAGTCCCCTACTATGATAGTATTACTGTTGATCTCTGTCTTTATGTCTGTCAAAATCTGTTATATGTAATTAGGAGTTCCTACGTTGGGTGCATAGATGTTTATTAGGGTTATAGTGCCCTTCTCTGTCTTTTATTGTAGTCATTTTAAAGTCTGTTTTGTCCAAAATAAGTATTGGTACTCCAGCTTTTTTTTTTTCTCATTTCCATTTGTATGAAATACCTTATTCCATCTGTAAACAGCATATACATGTGTCCTATTTTTTTATCCACTCAGCTACTCTCTGTCTTGTTTGTTTGTTTGTTTGTTTGTTTGTTTGAGGGCAGTGTCACTGGCCCTCATATGTGGGACAGAACCGGGGCGCTGGCTTCCCAAGCCAGCGCTTAACCACCACACCACTCTCAGCCAGTCACTCTCTGTCTTTTGATTGGAGCATTTAGCCCATTCACATTTAAAATGATCATTGATAGGTGCATATGTATTGCCATTTTGTTATTTGTATTCCTGGTCTTCCTGGGTTAGCTTGTTTACCACTTTCTTTTGTTTAAAAAAGCCCTTCTAACATTTCTTGCAGTGCTGGCTTGGTGGTAATGAATTCCTTAAGCTTATTCTTTTCTGAGAAGCTCTTTATTTCTCCTTCAGTTTTAAGTGATAGCCATGCTGGGTAGAGCAATCTTGGTCTTTATTTTGCGTCACTTTGAATATCTCCTGCCACTCCCTTCTGGCCTGCAGAGTTTCTGTAGACAAGTCCACTGTTAGTCTAACAGGAGTTCCTTTGTATGTAACCTGCTGTCTTTCTCTTGCAACCTCTAGGATTCTGTCTCTGTCTTTAACCTTTGCCATTTTAACTATGATGTGTCTTGGTGTGGACCTGTTTGGGTTCAGCTTGTTTGGAACCCTCTGCACTTCCTGGGCATGGATGTTGATTTCCTTCACCAGGGTAGGGAAGTTTTCAGTCATTATTTTTTCAAATACATTCTCGACCCCTTGCTTCTTCTCTTCTCCTTCTGGTATTCCTGAGTCGAAGGTGGTTGCTCTGCATCTTGTCCCATAGGGCTCTTAAACTATTTTCATTGTTTTTTATTCTTTGGTCTTTTTGTTCTGCCAACTGGGTGATTTCTGCTATTTTGTCTTCCAAATCGCTGATCCGCTCCTCTGCTTCATCTACTCTACTGGTGATTCCTTCGAGTGTGTTCTTCATTTCAGTTATTGTATTCTTTAGTTCTATCTGGTTGTTTTTTATGATTTCTCTATCCTTCCTTATGTCGTCACTAAGTTTGTTAAACATTCTTATCATCAGTGTTCCAAGATCACCAGGAGAGCCCTGGCTGGATCACACAGGCACACAGCTCACGGCACAACACTCCCAGGAAAACTCCCAGTCTCAGCCTGTCCCAATCAGCCGCTGGCAGATCAGGCCGAGCAGCCCGACAACCAAGCACCAGCCTGGCAACTCTGCAAGCGCAGTGCAGAGAGCCAGGACCCAAGTTGGCTTGCACAGTCCCGCGCCTTAGTGAGCCCCCTGTTGAAGCCAGACCATGCCCACCATGGGTTTCCCTGGCAACGCAGTACAAGCCGTGTGGAGGGTGGGGATCCGAGGCAGCTCGCACACTCCCGGGTCTCAGTGAGCAGCCTGTTGGAGCCGGAGGGCACCTGCCCAGTGTTTTCCTGGCAACGCAGTATAAGCCAGGCGGAGGGTGGGGATCCAAGGCCGCATGTGCGTGCGTGCATGCAGACATGCACTTCTGCACCCTTACACCCCTCGTGTGCAGGCTCCACCCCAGGGTAAAAATAGTTCAAAAACCTCCAGACTTTGCACCAAAGGTGCTCAGTTCAGTCCATCCCCACAGGCTCCTGGGCCCAGCTCACACAGCTACTCCCTCCACCAGGAACCAGGTAAGTGTTCACCGGCGAGCAAACCCGTGCACTGATTCTCTAGCTGCTCTTAGCCTCACCGAGCTGAGCAAGAGAGTCCTCACTAATTTACTGCCAGCTATCTTGGAACTTCTCTTCTCGGCATATGAACTCTGGGCTGGTAAGCTTGATGTGTGGCTGGAGGGTCTCTTCCCCAACTGGAGAAGCCTCCCCACAGCTGGGGCTTGCCTCACGGGTTTCGCCCTCTTGTCTCCCCGTCCTACCAGACCCGACATGGCCTCCTCTTTAAGTTCTTTGTTTAGTGGTTCTGTTCATCTAGTGTTCTGGGGACCTCCAGGGTTGAATGCTGTATAATTTATTTGTAATTTTGATGTGATCCTGGGAGGTAGTTAGCACAGCCTCTGTCCATTCTGCCATTTTACTGGAAGTCCGTGAAATATTACAAATCTTTTGTTTTTAAAGATTTTTATTGGGGAATTGGAGTAGGGGAACAGCGTTGGGGAATCGCGGAAGGGGAACAGACAAGTTTCTGTCTTTTTTTTTTGTTCTTCAGTCTAGTTGTGGAGGACGTTGCTTCAGTGGCCTATGTTGGTATGCACTCTTCCCGGATAAGGCAGATCGGTCGCTGGCCTCTGGATGGTCATTCACCGCAGCTATTGGCAGTTCCCGCTGGCTGCCAGCCACTCACGCTGGCTGCTGGCCACTCACTGTAGCATATGGCAGCCCACTGCATCAGGGGCTGCAGCCTATTCCGTCACCAGGGCCGGGGCTCGTGCAGCCCAGCTCCAGGTGGAGCTGTTGTTAGCTGTAGAGGGTAGTGTCACTGGCCCTCATTCATGGGATCCGAAACGGGGCCGCTGGCATCCCAAAACCAGCTGTTAATCAATGCACCACTCGGCCTGCCCTGGAGTATTACAATTTTAATACAGGTTTTTCCTTTCTTAACATGTGTATACATGTTTTTGGCACCCTCTGTATTTATTTAAGCACTTTGATTTCTCTCAGCAATATTTTGCACTTTTTAAATATCTGGATCTTGCATATCTTTCATTACATTTATTGCTAGGCATTTGATATTTTTGATGCTATTATAACAACTATTGTTCCTTAATTTCATTTTCTAATTGTAATTGCTAGTGTATATAAGTATTTTCTTTTTCTTTTTGTTGGAGAATTGGAGGAAGGGACCAGTGTTGGGGAATTGGGGAAGGGGAACAGTCATTTTTTTGTATTTCAATTTTAGTTGCGGAGGGCACAACATGTTCAGCTCCGAATCCAGTCGCGCTGCTCAGTTCAAGGTGCTGTGTTCAATTAGTTGCGGGTGGGTGTAACCACTATCATATGCGGGAGTTGAACCAGCAGCTTCCTTGTTAAGAGTGCACGCTCTATGTACTGAGCCATCCGGGCCTCCGTTCAGCACAAGTTGTCGAGTTCTGTCTTAGTTGTGGGGGTGCATAGCCACCATCCCATGTGGGAGTCCAACGAGCAGCCTTTTTGTTAAGAGTGTACTCTCTGTCCTCTGAGCCCTCCGGGCGGCAGCTCCGCTCAAGGTGCCGAGTTCACTCTTTAGGTTGCAGGCAAGTGTAGCCCAGCATTTCGAACATGCAACCTTGTTGGAGCATATGCTCTCACCAGCTGAGCCATCCTGCCACCTGTTGGAGCTCAGCAGCAGTTCAGCTGGGGCGCATCTCACTGGCTCATGTGGGAATTGAACTGGCAACCCTGTTGCTCAGAGCTCTCGCTCATGAGCAAGCTCTTAACCAACTGAGCCACTCGACTGGGGCCTATAAGTATATTTTTAAGTTGACCTTCTACATTGTGAACTTGCTAAAATCACTTGTTCTAGTAATTTTTCAATTTCCTTTGCTTTCTTTTTTTTGAGGGCAGTGTCACTGGCCCTCATATGTGGGACCAAACAGGGGCCGCTGGCTTCCCAAGCCAGCACTTAACCACTGTGCCACTCGGCTGGTTCCTTTGCTTTCTTACAGTCATGTCATCTGTAAATAAAGATTGCTTTATTTATTCCTTTCTAGTCTTTTTGCTTTTCTTTCTTTTATATTAATTTTTTTTAATTTTTCAATTACATACGTTGACATACGTTATATTAGTTTCTGTTGTACAGTGATTAGACATTTATATAACTTATAAGTGACCCACCTCATAAGTCTAGAACCCATCTGACACCATTCATAGTTATTACAATATTATTGACTATATTCCCTATGCTATACTTTACATCCCCCTTTTTTGTAACTACCAATTTGTACTAAATCCCTTCACCTTTTTCACCCATCCTCAAACCTACCCTCCCATATACTTTTCTTTATTAATCCTATATTGGCTAGGACTTCTCATATTTTTTTTTTTAGATTTTTTTATTGGGGAACTGGGGGAGGGGAACAGCGTTGGGGAATTGGGGAAGGGGACCAGCCAAGTTGTTGTTCTTCAATCTTCTTTGTGGAGGGCGCCAGTCGCCATCTGACTTCCCGTAAGCAGCTTGTGGCCTCTAAGCTCAAGGTGCTATGTTCAATCTTAGTTGCTGGTGGGCATAGCCACCATCCCATGTGGGAGTGGAACCAGCAGCCTTGTTGTTAAGAGGGCACGCTCTATCCACTGCGCCATCCAGGTGGCAGCTCAGCTCAAGGTGCTGAGTTCAGTCTTAGTTGCGGGTGAGCATAGCCCACCATTGAACAGGCAATCTTGTTGTTACACAAGCTGAGCCATCCTGCCACCTATTGGCAGCTCAGTGACAGCTCAGTTAGGGAGCAGTGTTCACTGGCCCATGTGGGAATCAAACTGGCGGCCTTCTTGCTCAGAGCACACGCTCTAGGCCAACTCTTAACCAACTGAGCCACTTGGCCAGCCCTAGTATTTTTTATTTTTTTTATTTTTTTATTTTATTTTTTTTGAGGGCAGTGTCACTGGCCTTCATATGTGGGACCTGAACCGGGGCCGCTGGCTTCCCAGGCCAGCACTTAACCACCACGCCACTCGGCCAGCCCCCTAGTATTTTTATTATTATTTTTTTAAACATTTTATTGGGGAATTGGGGGAGGGGAACAGCATTGGGGAATCAGGGAAGGGGAACAGACAAGTTGCTATCTTTTTTTTCTTCAGTCTAGTTGCGAAGGACGTTGCATCACTGGCCTGTGTTGGTATCGTCATTGCGCTCTTCCTGGATGAGGCAGATCGGTCGCTGGCCTTTGGATGGTCGCTCACCATGGCTATTGGCAGCTCACGCTGGCTGCCAGCCACTCACACTGGCCTCCGGCCACTCACTGTAGCCTATAGCAGCCCACTGCAGCAGGGGCTGCAGCCTACACCATCCCCAGGGCTCGCGCAGCCCAGCTCCATGTGGAGCTATTGTTAGCTGTAGAGGGCAATGTCACAGGCCCCCATATGTGGGATCCGAACCGGGTCCACTGGTGTCCCAAGCCAGCTCCTAACCAATGCGCCACTTGGCCGGCCCAGTATTTTTTATTTTTAATGATGTGAAATTAACATACAGTGAGGCATACTATTCTATTTTTTTACTTGAAGTTACCACATAAGGATGCCTTATGCTGGATTTTTTTTTTTTAATGTAGAAATTGGTGAGGCCTACCCATACAGTGTGTGGCAACTCTTTTTTTTTGAGGGCAGTGTCACTGGCTGTCATATGTGGGACCTGAACCGGGGCTGCTGGTGTCCCAAGCCAGCGCTTAACCACCGCGCCATTCGACCAGCCCACTATTCTTTTTTTTATATATAAGATTTTATTGGGAATCGGGGAAGGGGAACAGACAAGTTGCTGTCCTTTTGTTCTTCAGTCTAATTGTGGAGGACATCACTTCACTGGTATTGTGATCATTGTGCTCTTCCCAGCTTGAGGCAGATTGGTCGCCGATCATTGGACGGCCACTCACCACGGCTCACAGCAGCTCACGGTGGTCATGGCCACTCATGCTGGCTGCCGGCCACTCACAGTACCTTAGGGCATCTCACTGCAGCCTACAGCATCTCTGGCTACTCATGGCAGCCCAGCTCCAGGTGGAGCTGTTCACCATCTTAGCTGTAGAGGGTGCAATGTCACTGGACCATGTGGGATCCGAACCGGCGGCCCTGCTGCTCAGAGCTTGTGCTCCCAAGCCAATTCAACCAACAAGCCACTCGGCTGACCCTAAAAATTTATTTTAAACTATTTTCCTGCTACTTCTAATATTTGGTATGTCTAATTTTGCTGACTTTTTTTTCTTATGAGTCACATTTTCCTGATTTTTTACATGTCTAGTTATTTTTTGTATACTGGACATTCATTGCAGGTGATACATTGTAGAGACTATGGAGTGTTATCTTCTAACAAAGGGTGTGAGTTTTGTTTTGGTAGGCAGTTCAGTTACTACAAAGCACCTTAATCCTGATGGGGCTCGATGTCAGGATTTATTAAAGTAGGATTACTTTGGTTTTGTTTTATTCCTTAGATGTAGCCCTTATTCTCAGGCATGGTCTTTCCTCTTCAGATGTAGCTTTCTGGGGTATGAGCTGAAAGCCTAGAGTACTTACTAAACTCTTTCTGCCCTAGCTGTGTCAGAACTCTAATGCCTCCCAACAGTAGGCAACTTCTGACATGTCTGCTGAGAACCCTACCAATTGTTTTTGTCAAGTCTTAGCCCTCTCCTGGGCACCTGCAGTTAGGGCCCAGCTGAGGACTCCAGGGGAAAACCTCTGCAGATTTCTGGGTCTCCTTTGCTTTTCTTGACATTGTAAAGTTCTCCTCACAGTCAATTCTATAGCCTCCTCCTTTTGGTCAGAAACTTAAGTCCTCTCCACCTGATGGGATTGAGAGTGCTGGGGAGCACTAGTGAGTATCCTGTTTGTCCACCTCACAGACATGGCCCAAGCACCCACAGTGCTCCAGGTGCTGTGCCAGGCACTGGAGACATAGTGTAAACAGGACTCACAAGATTCACACCCCTGAGGAGCTTAAAGCTTCCAACGTATAGTATGTGGTGAAGGGCAGACACTAAAGAACCAAAAGAACAAGGTGATGTTAAACAGCGCTAAACAGTTCTATGAGGCAAATAAAACAGGACAGTGAGATAGAAAATGAGGAGCTACCTGTATTGACTGGGAGGTCTGGGAGGGTCTCTCAGAGCAGGTGACCTGGAAGTTGTGATGTAAATGAGAAAAGGGAGAAAGATTGCTGACACCTAAGACCTTGGGGATAAAACAAAGGTCCTAAAGCAGATAGGAACTATGTATTAATGGATCATATACAATGACAAACCCGGAAGAAAATGGGACAAGTATAGAGACGTTAGTTTGACCTTGATTCTGGGTGCTTGGGAGGGCTGGATGTAAAGAGGTATTTTCTTGGCGTTGTGAAACTGGTTTGTTATAAAGATTAACATGCTTTCAATTACAGAAGGGATGGAAGTTAAATAGGGAGATGGATCAGAATTCGGTGATATCTAAAGAAGGGTGGCCTGAATATTTTATCTTTAGGAATGTCTGCTTATTCCATGATATTTCTTCTACTGTGTCCCCTGTCTGTTTTGTTTTTTTTTGTTTGTTTGGTTTTTCTTGAGGGCAGTGTCACTGGCCCTCTTATGTGGGACCGAACTGGGGCCACTGGCTTCCCAAGCCACCCTGTCTGTTTTGTTGATCACTCTTTTTGTTGATAACTTTTTGTAGATTCCCTTTGTTCTGTGTGTGCATTTTGTGATTTCTCTTTTCATAGTTCCATCTCTTCCCTTAGTTGATATCTAAAAATACCTAATTATGGGCCAGCTGAATGGCTCAGTTTGTTAAGAGCTCGCTCGAGTGCGAGCTCTGAGCAACAGGGTTGTTCAGTCCGAGCTGAGCTGCCGCTGCCACTGAGTTGCCAACAGGTGGCAGGATGTCTCAGCTAAAAAAAAAAAAAAAAAAAAAAAAAAAAGCGTCAGCTCAAGGTGCCATCTTCAATCTTAGTTGCAGGTGGGCATAGCCACCATCCCATGTGGCAGTCGAACTAGCAGCCTTCTTAACAAGAAGTGCATGCTCTATCCACCGAGCCATCCCAGTGGCAGCTCAGCTCAAGGTACCAAGTTCAGTCTTAGTTGCTTAGTAGCCCACCATTGAACAGGCAATCTTGCTACATCAGCTGAGCCATCCTGCCACCTGTTGGCACCTCAGTGGCAGCTCAGCTTGAGGCGCAGCATCACTGGCCTATGTGGGAATTGAACCAGTGGCCCTGTTGCTCAGAACTCATGCTCTTAAGCCAAATCTTAACCGACTGAGCCACTTGGCTGGCCCTGCTTTACATTTCATTGTCTGCATGCTCTATGACTGGCTAGCTACAAGGGGGTAAAAGCTAGACCAGGTCCATAGATCTCTCCTCGATCCCTATGAGATCCCTTTTATGGCCACAGAAAACTCTGTTTAGGTGCTTGCATCATCCTGAAGTAGGGCCCAGTTAGGACCCCACAGTAAAGGCTCTGTGACATTCCTGGCCTCACCATTCCTTGACCTATAGCTTAGCAATACATTGTCCGCCTTTGGCTCAAACTTGAAGTGTCCTGTCCCAGTTCCCTGCTTTAGAAAATTACTCTGGGGCTGGCCAAGTGGCTTAGTTGGTTAAGAGTGTGAGCTCTGAGAAACAGGGTGACCAGTTCGATTCCCACATGGGCCAGTGAGCTGCGCTCGAGCTGAGCTGCCAACAGGTGGCAAAATGGCTCAGCTGGTGAGAGCACATGCTCCTAACATGGTTGCCAATTTGACTCCTGTATGGGATGGTGGGCCATGCCCACTGACAACTAAGATTGAACACAGCACCTTAGCTGAGCAGCCCTGAGCTACCAATGGGTGGCAGTATGGTGACATCATTTGGAGCTGGGCTAGCTGCGCCCTCCACAACTAAGATTGAAGGACAACAACTTGGCTGTTCCCTTTCCCCAATTCCCCAATAAAAATCTTAAAAAAAAAAAAAGAAATTACCCTGAAATTTATGATTAATACCCTTATGCTTATTGATCACAATCTCTGTGGTCTAGCATTCTTTCTAGGCGACTCCTATCATTGTTCCTGGGTTGCTGACACCACTGGAGAGCCACATTGCCAGAGGGAAGACTCCATACAGACCCCTAAAACCTTCATGGAGCCCCTGGGGAAATGCCCACGTTTTCCATGAAATACTGTAAGCCAGTCTGAGAATCGGAAGGAAGTTTTTAAAGGAGTTAACATGCTGCCTTCTCAGATTATCAGTGCTCTGCTAAAAATACTTATTCTAAATCGCCCAACTTCTGTGTCAGTCTATTGGCTGAGTGGCGTGGGCAGCACAAGCCCCAGACTCAGATGCTCTCAAGTTTCAATCCTGAATTGGTTCTGCTGTGGCCCAGACCACTTGGGCCCAAAAGCCAGGGCTAGGTAATGTTGGTGTTCATTTCAGAGCATGACAAAGTTATCCCAGGCCTTGAGATCCAGGTCCATCCTAAAGTTGGGGTTGGGGTTGGGTTTGGCCTTCTCACTATCCACGAAGCCCAGGTAGCATCCTGGCTGTGTTCTGCCCTGTGGGTTGGTCTCTGAGATTGTCCTGACACTTGGGGCTGGTACAATTGGAATGTCAGCTTCTGGAGAGAGAAGAGGGGACTCAGCACCTGAGAGCAGTGATGAGGATGCCTCCTATACAGGAGGAAGCTGTGATTCAGTGACTTGTGGCATCTGTGAACCTGACCTTTGATATTAGAGTGAATGTCTCTAACTCTGGGGCAGGAGTCCAGAAGGCAGTATGTGGCTTCAAATCATCTCCTGCCCAAGTAGGACTCACTCTGAAAAAACAAAGCTACAGATTTCCTATTAGCCTTGATGCCCTCGGCTCTGAGATTGTTGCCTCCACGCTCTGCATTCTGGCTCCCTGTCTCTGTGCAGGTTTGTAAAGTGCGCTGGCAGGATGGGAGGATGTAATCTCACATGCTGTGCCATCCTTCCTTTAAGGTTATAGCCCTGTGTGATAGCTGTCCAAAGCCTGAACTAATTTATTGGTTACGATAGATTCCTGAGGATATTGGTGCTTTATTCTCTAAGACTATCTAGAAAATTTCAATCTCCACAAAAGAGTTAGAAAGATACAGAGAGTGAGAGGGGTCATAATACAGTTTGTTAGAACAAACCATCTAATGACTTCTAGATGACACACTAAAAACCTATATTGATTCAGAATCATTGGAAATCATTTTAGAGAGAAGGGAGCATAATATTAACTAAGATACTATATATACATTAAATATGCTTTCGTACATGATAACATTTACAGATTGAGATTCTTTACATCCCGGTTTACCTTGCTATTTTAACTTACAGTCTTTTACACACATGTTTAAGTATGCCTTTCCTTTCACAAAATGGGACAGGAAATTTTCATTCTTGCATTCATAAGAGACATATTACAAAAATTCTCCTAAAGATTCCATTTGCAAATCATCCTCCCCAAAGCCAAAATATGCATAATCAACAATTGCTAAAAAGACACTAAGTGGGGCTGAATGAGTGGCACATTGGCTAAGAGATGGCTTAGGATGCCAGCTCTGAGCAGCAGGGCCCTAGTTCAGATCCCATGAGGGCCAGTGACACTGTGCCCTCTACAGCTAAGATGATGAACAACAGGTCTATCTGGAGCTGGACTGCCATGAGTCACTGGTGACGGCATAGGTTGCAGTGGGTCTACACTGGGCTGACATGAGCTACCATGAGTGGCTGGCAGCCGGCATGAGCTGCCATGAGACACCATGAGCAGCTGTCCAATGGCTGGGGAGCGAATGCTTCACCTGGGAAGAGTGCACTGATAATGCCAACATGGGCCAGTGAAGCGATGTCCTCCACAACTAGACTGAAGAACAAAAGGATAGCAACTTGTCTGTTCCCCTCCCCCAATTCCCCAATAAAATCTTAAAAAAAAAAATAAACTAAAAAAAAAGACACTAAGTGGTCACACAAAAATTGCGAGAACACATTGTCTTCTTGCTCTTCACTTCATGTGGAGTTACGCTATTAGAATGGATGTTATGAGGTTCAGTGTTTGGTCAGCGATGAGGGAAAACAATCCAGATGGGTTATAAGAGGAAATATGAGGGAGTGATTCCAGGCAGCTCCAAGGCAAGTATATGATGTGGCACTATGCCTCTGGAAACCTTAGAATATATTATTTTTTTTTAACATATTATTGAAGAGTTGGGGGAGGGGAACAGCGTTGGGGAATCGGGGAAGGGGAACAGACAAGTTGCTGTCCTTTGGTTCTTCAGTCTAGTTGTGGAGGACATGGCCCATGTTGGTATCATCATTGTGCTCTTCCCGGATGAGGCAGATCAGTCGCCGGCCCCTGGACGACCGCTCACAGTGGCTAATGGCAGCTCACACTGGCTGCCAGCTGCTCACACTGCTCACTGTAGCCTATGACATCCCACTGCAGCAGGGGCTGCAGCTATGCCATCTCAGGAACTCACAGCAGCCCAGCTCCAGGTGGAGTTGTTGCTCACCATTTTAGCTGTAGAGGGCAGTGTCATTGGCCCGCATATATGGGATCTGAACTGGGGCCACTGGCATTCCAAGCCAGCTCTTAACCAAAGCGCCACTTGTCCAGCCCAGAATATATTCTTTCTGCCTCTCCTTGTCAGTATGTGTGTTTCAACTCCAGAAAACTAAGTTGATTTCTTATTGAATTTTCTGAGATATGGTCTACCCTTCTGAGAATGTGAAATTTATATGGGAATAGTGGTTACACGCCAAATTTACATTTGCAGCCAGGATAGTGGATGCAGTAATGGCATACGTGCAGGTGTGGATAGTAGTCACCTGAACTCTGAGAAAAGGTTTCGGATTCCTTGATCTCACCACCTTGCTGTGAAGTGATCAGCGCCGAGTGGTGCTGTGGTTAAGCGCTGGCTTGGGAAGCCAGCAGCCCCGGTTCAGGTCCCACATGTGAGTGCCAGTGACACAGCCCTCAAAAAAAAAAAATAATAATAAAATAAATAAATAAATGCAATGACAATCTCTGTTTGGGGATTGCAGATTATCTCTGTAAAACAAGTGGGGAGTGAGCTAATTAAAGAAATATATTCATGTTGGTTAATGAAGTTATCCATTGAGAATGACATAAATAACTAGAGGAGAAAAATTATCTGTGAAACCTGAGAACAGATAAGTTGCAGTGGGTGGTAAATAGAAGACAATGAGTCCTGAGACTTCTGGTAAAATGGTGGAATAAACAGACACTGTGCTGGCTACCTCCCAGGATCACACCAAAATTACAAACAAATTATACAGCATTCAACCCTGGAGGTCCCCGGAACTCTAGATGAACAGAACCACTAAACAAAGAACTTAAAGAGGAGACCACGTCGGGTCTGGTAGGACGGGCGGAGACGAGAGAGGGCGAACCCCGTGAGGGAAGTCCCAGCTGTGGGGAGGCTTCTCCAGTTGGGGGAAAGACCCTCCGGCCACACACCAAGCTCACTAGCCTAGAGTTCCTTTGCCGGGAAGAGAAGTTCCAAGATAGCTGGCAGTAAATTAGTGAGGACTCTCTTTGCTCAGTTCGGTGAGGCTGAGAGGGGCTAGAGAATCAGTGGGGGCAGTGCATGGGCTTGCTCGCCGATGAGCACTTACGTGGTTCCTGGTGGAGGGAGTAGCTGTGTGAGCCGAGCCCAGGAGCCTGCAGGGATGGACTGAGCTGAGCACCTTTGGTGCAAAGGCTGGAGGTTCTTGGACTATTGTTACCCTGGGGTGGAGCCTCCACGCGAGTGGTGTAAGGAAGGCGCCATTTTGTCAGGGTTGGACCCTCCCACAGAGGATCAGGTCCGAGAACTCCTTGTTCTGGTGCAATTGGCGCAGAAGTGCGTGTGTACGTGCGCGTGAGTGCGCATGCGACCTTGGATCCCCACCCTCTGTCCGGCTTATACTGCGTTGCCAGGGAAATGCTGGGCAGGTGCCCTCTGGCTCCAACAGGCTGCTCACTGAGACCTGGGAGTGCGTGAGCTGCCTCAGATTCCCACCCTCCGCAAGGCTTGTGCTGCGTTGCCAGGGGAACACCTGGTGGGCGTGCTCCAGCTCCAAAAGGCTGCTCACTGAGACGCAGGAGTGCATGAGCCGCCTCGGTCCCCACTCTCCGCACTGCACTTGCAGAGTTGCCAGGCTGGAGATTGGTTGTTGGGCTGCTCGGCCTAATCTGCGAGCGGCTGATTGGACAGGCTGAGACTGGGAGTTTCCCTGGGAGTGTTGGGCCTGTGTGATCCAGCCAGGGCTCTTCTGGTGATCTATCTAATACATCAAAGAAATCCCAGAGCAACAGCCAGAATGGGGAAACAAAAAAACATGTCCCAAGTAAAAGATCAGAAGAAACTCTAGAAATGGAACTAAATGAAACAGAGGGATCCAACCTTTCAGAGACAGAGTTTAGAACACTGATGATAAGAATGTTTAACAAACTTAGTGAGGACATAAGGAAGGATAGAGAAATCATAAAAAACAACCAGTTAGAACTAAAGAATACAATAACTTAAATGAAGAACACACTCGAAGGAATCACCAGTAGAGTAGATGAAGCAGAGGAGCGGATCAGCGATTTGGAAGACAAAATAGCAGAAATCACCCAGTTGGAACAACAAAAAGACCAAAGAATAAAAATCAATGAAAATAGTTTAAGAGCCCTATGGGACAAGATGCAGCACAACCACCTTCGACTCATAGGAATACCAGAAGGAGAAGAGAAGCAGCAAGAGGTTGAGAATGTATTTGAAAATATAAGGACTGAAAACTTCCCTACCCTGGTGAAGGAAACCAACATACATGCCCAGGAAGTGCAGAGGGTTCCAAACAAGCTGAACCCAAACAGGTCCACACCAAGACACATCATAGTTAAAATGGCAAAGGTTAAAGACAGAGACAGAATCCTAGAGGCAGCAAGAGAAAGACAGCAGGTTACATACAAAGGAACAACTGTTAGACTAACAGCTGACTTGTCTACAGAAACTCTGCAGGCCAGAAGGGAGTGGCAGGAGATATTCAAAGTGACACAAAATAAAGGCCTACCACCAAGATTGCTCTACCCATCACGGCTATCACTTAAAATTGAAGGAGAAATAAAGAGCTTCTCGGAAAAGAATAAGCATTACCACCATGCCAGCTTTGCAAGAAATGTTAAAAGGGCTTTTTTAAACAAAAGAAAGGGGTAAACAAGCTAACCCAGTAAGTCCAGGAATACAAATAACAAAGTGGCAATACATATGCACCTATCAATAATAATTTTAAAGGTGAATGGGCTAAATATTCCAATCAAAAGACAGAGAGAGGCTGAGTGGATAAGAAAATAGGACCCATGTATATGCTGTTTACAGATGGAATAAGATATTTCATGCAAATGGAAATGAGGGGAAAAAAAGCTGGAGTAGCAGTACTTATTTTGGACAAAATAGACTTTAAAATGACTACAATAAAAGACAAAGAAGGGCACTATAACCCTAATAAACATCTATGCACCCAATATAGGAACCCCTTATTATATAAAACAGAATTTAACAGACATAAAGACACAGATCAACAGTAATACTATCATAGTAGGGTACTTCAACACCCCATTGTCACCAATGGACAGATCCTCTAGACAGAAAATTAACATGGAAAGAGTGGCCCTAAATGACACTTTAGACCAGCTGGACTTTGTTGACATTTTTAGAGCATTTAGAGCATTTCACCCTGAAACAACAGAATATACATTCTTCTCTAGTGCACATGGGACATTTTCCAAGGTAGACCACGTTAGTCCAAGAAACAAGTCTCAGTAAATTTAAGAAGATTGAAATCATATCAAGCAGATATAAAGCAAAAAACTGATGTTTGCTGGCTGGGAGGAGTCGGGATGAGGGAGAGGGGCAAGGTTTTTGGACAGCGTAGGTGGATGACTACAATGTCACCACAGAGATATAGTGGGCAGTTCTGGGAATGTAATTGATAATGTTGTGAAGAGACTATTATGTTAAGTGAAATAAGTCAGTCAGAGAAAGACAAATACCATACGATCTCACTTATATGTGGAATCTGTAAAACTGAATGAATGAGCAAAGTAAACAGACTCATAGATATAGAGGAAAAACTGAGGGTTGCTAGTTGGGAGGGGGGTGGGGATAAGAGAGAAGGGGAAGGGATTAGACAGCATAAATAGGTAACTACAATATTGTCACAGGGATATGAAACACAGTTCGGGGAATATAATATTGTTGTAAAAATTTTGAGGCATGTCAGATGGTCCCATGTTTTGTTAGGAAGACTGTTTTCATGGATGGAGTAAAGGTTTGATCATTGCACTGTACACCTGAAGCTGATGTTGTATAATATTGTATACCAACTGTAATTGAATATATAGATAGTCACCGGATGTGGATTATACTATGGAAGGGAGTCAAAGGAATTGTAATAGATATGTATGATATGGGGGGAGGAGTGAGGTGTTGAATTGGGGAAGGAGGGTTGTCATTTTGAGGGGTAAAATGTATAACTATTGCACTGTGTTGTACACCTGAAACTAATTTAAAAAAATGTTTAATTCACACACACACACACACAAAGTGACATCTAAGTAAGTGTCTCGGAATACTGAGACCTGATGGAATGATATCAGGCAATCTCCCTTTTCAGATGGTTTCAGTAATGTGGCTCCATCCCCTGGGTGATGCATGTGTGTGTGAAGGTACAATTGTGTTGGAGCACAATGGGAGACTTTCGGGAAAGCATTCTGCAGGCACATGATCTAGCCCAAGAAAAAAATAAGCTTCACTTCCCTGTTTGATTACTAATAAAAGCTATGCGGCTGCTCAGTTCGGGTCCTCAGTCCTCGAGGCTGTGGTCCCTTGACCTGACTTTCAATTTATTCTTGGCTACTGTCTTTCTTAACCCTGCGCCACCCTTCTTGAATCCCACAGCTCTTGTCATGCTGGATGCGACATTCATGAAATGGTGATTATGTAAAAATATATTTATGGTTCTCGAATAATTTTTAAATTGTGACAGCATTGCCTGTTTCAGGGGTCGGCAAACTTTTGAGATGGAACGTAGCCAAAGAGCTGCATGTTGCTCATGAGCGCGGTTTTCCAACCCCTGGTATAGGGAATATAACAAATGGTATTGTAACAACTATATACAATGTCAGAGGGATAGTAGACCTGGGGGGGCAGTATCACTTTGTGAGGGGTGTAAGTGGCTAATGTTGTTTTATATATCTGAAACTAAAAAATAAAATACAAATTAAACCAAACCAAGTATTTACAATGATGTGAAGCGATGGAACTCTCATAAACTGCTGATAAGAATGCAGAAAGGTACAGTAATACCTCGGTTTGCGAGCATAATTCATTCTGGAAATAAATTACTCGTATTGCAAGACATTACTCATTTACCAAGTTGAAATGTATTATTAGGTTGTAATGGCAAAAACCGCTATTACTTTTGCACTAACCTGATAGGAATGTTTGCTCATGTTGCAGAACACTCACAAACCAAGTTACTCGCAATCCAAGGTTTTACTGTACAATCACTTTAGGTCACAATTTGTTAGTTCAAAAGTGACTCAGACATTACACTTAATTGACAAAAGAGATGAAACATATATCTATATAAAGAATTGGTGCCCTCTGAGCTCCTTCTTTTGCTCAGCCAGCTCCAAACTGTTTGGAGTGTACTTTCTCTTCTAATCATGGGCCCTCGAGCCAGTGCTTTCTGCTCGAGCCCACTTCTATTTCTTTGAAGCGTACCTTTTCTTCTAATAAACTGCCCTTTCACCACTTAAAAAAAGAAAAAAGAATTGTACACATGTTTGTACAAGCTTTATTTAGAAGGGAAAAAAATGGAAATATCCAAATGTCCATAAAGAAATGCATGGACAAAGCAATTATGAATTATCCAAAGACAGTAAAAAAAAGAAAGGTGAGCTGAGCCACTTATGAGGTTGGACAATTAAGTTCACGAACTCATCTTAGAAAAAGTACTACATACCTCATTCCTGAATATCACTATGTTCACCTTCAAAGTACTCTCTTTGGGAAGCTATGTACTGACACCAGCACCCAGTCTACCCTTCAAAGCAATCTTGGAACTCTTTTTCTGGAATGGCCATCAGAGCTGTCATCGTATTACCCTTGATGTCCTGAATGTCATCAAAATGCCTTCCTTTCAATACTTCCTTTATCTTCAGATAAAGAAGGGAAGTCATGGGAGCCAGATCAGGTGATTAGAGAGAGTGTTCCAATACAGTTTATTGGCTAAAAACTCCCTCACAGACAGTGCTGTGTGAGCTGCTGCATTGCGGTGATGCAAGAGCCATGAATTTTTGGTATAAAGTTCAGGTCATCTAACTTTTTCACACAGACATTTCAGCACTTCCAAATAGTAAACTTGGTTAACTGTTTGTCCAGTTGGTACACATTAATAATGAATAATCCCTCTGATATTAAGAAAGGTTAGCAACATTGGTGCAACAAGTTTGTGAACTTAATTGTCATACCTTGTATATCGATGAATCTCAAAGTAATAAGCAACGTAGAGGAAATCAGGAAAAAAGTAAAACGTAATGATTCCCATCATATATATTCTAGGAAATACAAAGGTATCTATACTAAGGGAAAATAAATCAATGGTTATTTGGAGGGCTGTGAAGGGAAGGGAGGGCTTATAGACGAACATGAAGCAAAAATACAGTGACAGATTTAGTCATCACCATGACTATGATGGTTTCAGTTTCAGATGTATGTCAAAACTTATCAAATGCTACACTTTAAATATGTGCAAGCTATGTAAATTATACCTTGATAAAGCTTTAAAAATGGCTCAAGGTAAAAAGAGAAATTGTACATCCCATTCTTTTTGGGAATTAGGTTGTTGACTTATGTTGACTTCCCCACCTTTCTCCCATTGCCCTCTGAGGGTCAGTCTTATCTCAGTGGCAGCAAATATTAGCTAATAATAAAGGACATTTGTACTTCAGTCAGCAGGAATGCTGGATGGGTCACAAAAGCCACATCCCAACTTTACTTTATCTTTGTTTTCCTACCTATGCAACAATGGCTTTGAGGTGATCATCACTGAGAGGCTCCAGGAATCCCCCAAAATTTTCTCTAACAAAGACTTCAGCTACACAAGATAAACATGGCTAGAGGTCCTGAGATTTGTGTATATGCCAATCCTGCAGTCACCATTATAGAAACATTTGTCGATTCATTTTATTTTTTATTTTTTATTTTTTAGAGGATGGTGTCACTGGCCACCACATGTGAGATCTGAACTGGAGCTGCTGGTGTCCCAAGCCAGCTCTCAACCATCACGCCACTTGGCCGGCCCTGTTGATTCAATTTTGAAGAGGCACATTCCATTGAATTGGCTAGTATTTCGCAATACCTACGAATTCAGTGCTGTTTCAGTAGCAGTTATGGTTCCCTGAACACCTATGGTCTTACAACCAGTGATCATTACCCACGGAATTGTGGACATCAGGGCACATAGTGTTTTGCAGAACCTAAGGAAGGGATTCCCTTCAACATCCCCTGAGATATCCCTGAGAACAAGGGAAAAAATTCATGCTGCTCCAAGAAGCACCTGAGAATGTCAACTCTGACCCCACCTCAGTCTCCTAAAACTCATAGCATTCAGGCTTCCAATGAGGGCCAGGACGTTCTGCACTCTTTCCTAGGTCACTGGTAGGAATGCAAATTTGGCAAAAACTGGTGAGCTATTTTCTGCCATCATAGTGTCCCCTATGGAGGACACAAAGCTGGAGATCCCAATAAAAACTGTTCACCCATCACACTTGTGGAACCAAAATAAGACACCTCACACTGTAAACAAAAAGAGGACTTAAACAGTAAAATGTTCATATTGTACAAACCAAAGCAATGTGGAGCAAAGAGTTTTGGTTGGTGACTTGGAAGCTGAAAAAAATTCATGTGAGAATATGTCCCTGAAAACTGTCTTCACCAAGTTGCCAGCCAAACTCATATGGTATTCTCTCTGCCAACAATGTGTCAGGTTCCTGCCATAGCTAGTCAAAGAGAAGAGAGTGTGGACTCCAAAGAACTCAAACTACTCCAAAATTCCTCCAATACATGAGTGAAGAGATGTCAGCTTCCCTGAGCACACTGGAGTGATGCAAACTGTGGGGACCTTCCAGGTGGTAGAAGTGGCTCTGACAACAGAAAATGTCAGTGACATAAATCTGGAAAGAGTCCTGGACAAGTTAGAAGGTGCAACATAGCCATACATGCTTTCCACCTCACTAAAACTTATGTGTGGATAATCGGATGTATGAGAACAAATTCCAATGGCTTCTTATAGTTTCTTCCAGGATCCTCACAATGAACAAGAAAATTGCATGTTCCATTGCACATCTAAGGTCTTTCTACAGTGAAAATTCTACATTGTATAATAAGGTGGATTTCCCACCTTCTCTGAACTGATTAGCCTTTTCTCCTGTTGGAACAGTGATGAGCTATGGGTAAAAGATTTTTTATATTTGCTACACCATAAGGCCTCCAATCAGTGTGAATGCTCAGGTAATATTGAAGTCCAGAGATACAAGTAAAGCATTTCCTACATTCACTACACTTGTAAGATCTTTTTCCAGTATGGAGCCTCTGGTGTTAATAAAGGTCAGATTTATAGTTAAACGATTTCCCACATTCACTGCACTAAAAATGCTGTTCTCCAATGTGAACTCACCCATGTTAATTAAACTGGAAACTATCCCTAAAGGATTTCACACATTCACTGCAATCATAAGGCCTCTATCTTGTGTGATCTCGCTGATGTACAAGAAGGTGATGTCTTTGGATAAAAGATTTCCCACATTCACTGCACACATAAGGCCTTTCTCCTGTGTGAATTCTCCGATGTCGAATGACTGCTGAGCTCTTTGGAAAAGACTTCCCACATTCACTACACTCATAAGGCCTTAACCCGGTGTGAACACTCTGATGATAATGGAGGCCAGAGCCACAAGTAAAAGATTTCCCACATTCATTACATTGATAAGGCTTTTCTCCAGTGTGAACTCTCCAGCGTTCAATGAGGTAAGAGTTTGTTCTAAAGGACTTCCCACATTCAGTACATTCATAAGGCCTTTTACTTGTGTGAACTCTCTGATGATCGTGGAAGGCATAACTTGAAGTAAAATTCTTCCCACATTCACTGCACTCATAAGGACCTTCTCCAGTATGAACTCCCTGATGATAACGAAGTTTCCTCCTAGTGGTAAAAGACATCCCACATTCACTGCACTCATAAGGCCGTTCTCCTGTGTGAACTCTCAGGTGTATAAGAAAGCAACCTTTTTGGATAAAGGATTTTCCACATTCACTGCACTCATAAGGTCTTTCTCCTGTATGAACTCTCTGATGATTTCTGAGGTTGAAACCAGATGCAAAAGATCTCCCACATTCACTGCACTGATAAGGCCTTTCTCCTGTGTGAACTCTCTGGTGTGTAAGAAGGTGATGTCTTTCGATAAAGGATTTCCCACACTCACTGCATTCATAAGGTTTTTCTCCTGTTGAGAACTCTCCAATGATTACTGAGGTTGGAACCAGCTGAAAAAGATTTCCCACATTCACTGCATTCATAAGGCCTTTCTCCAGAGTGAACTCTCTCGTGATAATGAAAGGCAGAGCTAGAAGTAAAACACTTCCCACATACACTACACTGATAAGGCCTTTGTTCTGTGTGAACTCTGATGTTGAATGAGGTTGGACCTTTGGCGGTAAGATTTCCCACACTCACTGCAGTTATAAAGCCTTTTTCCAGTGTGAACTCTCAGATGGTAACGAAGGCTGGGGTGAGAGGTAAAATATTTCCCACATTCACTACACTCATAAGACTTTGATCCATTGTGAATACTCTCATGATAATGGAGGCCAGGGCGAGAGGTAAAAGATTTCCCACATTTGCTACACTCATAAGACTCTTTTCCACTATCAACTCTCTGGTGTTGAGTGAGGTAAGATTGATGGCTAAAGGATTTCCAACATTCACCGCACTCACACGGCCTTTTTCCTGTGTGTACTCTCTGGTGTAGAATAAGTATTGAGCTATTGGTAAAAGATTTCCTACATTTACTGCACTCAAAAGGCCTTTTGCCTGTATGTACTCTCCAGTGTAAAATAAGTATTGAACTTCTGGGAAAAGATTTCCCACATTCACTGCATTCATGAGGCCTTTCTCCAGTGTGAACTCTCCAGTGTACAATGAGGTAAAATTTTTGTCTAAAGGATTTCCCACATTGAATGCACTCATAACGCCTTTCTCCAGTGTGAACTGTCCATTTTCGAATAAGGATGGTTCTATGGCTAACAGATTGCACACATTCACGGCACAAGTCACAGTTTTCTCCCGTGTGACTCCTCCAGGGATAAACGAGGACAAATTTGTGATTAAAAAGTTTGCCACATTTGCTGCACTTGTACTGCCATGCCCCACTATGAATTTTTCGATGCTGATTAAGAGTTGAGGTTCGCCTAAAAGATTTGACACACTTGCCATGTGCATGAAGCCCTTTACCAGTATGGACTCTCTGGTGAGCCACAAATGAGAATTTCTACCTGAATGTTTTCCCACGTTCATGACACACAAAACACTGTCTTTCAGTGTGGACATCCTGGTCCTGAATATGTGTGTGTCTGGGGCTAAAGGTTTTCTTATATTCTTCCCAGGTGACTTTTCCTGTTTTGTATAGCTGCCCAGCACTGGGTGGTTGTGTTTGGCTCCTCCCTGGCATGAGTTGTCTGTTGCTGAAGATGTTCTGCGGTGGCCAGGAAGTCCTTCCCAATTTCATCACAGGTAAAGGGCTTCTCTGAAACATGGAATGTACAGCTTTTCACAAAAAAGGTCTTGTCCACACTGCGTCTAAAGGATCTCTCTCCCAGGTGCTGCTTCTGGTGTTTTTCGAGGTTTGTACTACAATAGAATTGTCTCATACATACCACACACCCAAACACTTTCTGGATGTGTGGTGTTCCTTGGTGCTCAGCCAAATGAAATATGTATTTCAAGACTGGACCACAACTCTCACAGAAGTGGGTATTCTGGGATGACAGAGCTGCCTGGGAGGTGCTGAGCTGAGACACTCTGACAGAAACGCTGTGTTCAAAAGGTGTCTCTACATCCTCTGCTCCACAGCAGCAACCTGAATGTAAATAAATGTTGGTGAAATACATGTTGGTTATAGAAATGGGGCAACCCCATCAAAAATATGCATTTGTCACAGCTAGTGATGAGTCTATAGCATGCTTTTTAATAAAGGGAGTTGAAATCTGGTTGAGGAAATGGCTACCTGGCATTACTGAACTTCTACAGCTAAAGAATGCTGGAGATCTCACCAAAGAAAGGACACAAGGATCGAGTATGATGCAAAGCAGAGAGTCATATTCTAAAACTTGTTCCCCTGCCAAAGGATTCCAGCAGGATCGTTTTTGTTTTTTTTTAAAGATTTTATTGTGGAATTGGGGGAGGGGAACAGTTTTGGGGAACTGGGCGAGGGGAACAACCAAGTTGTTGTTCTTCAATCTTTGTTGTGGAGGGAGCCAGTCGCCATAGGCAGCTCATGGCCTCTAAGCTCAAGGTGCTGTGTTCAATCTTAGTTGCGGGTGGGCATAGCCACCATCCCATGTGGGAGTCAAACCAGCAGCCTTGTTGTTAAAAGCATACACTTATCCACTGAGCCATCAGGGCAGCAGTTCAGCTCAAGGTGCCGAGTTCGGTCTTAGTTGTGGGTGGGTGTAGCCCACCATTGAACAGGCAATCTTGTTTTTACAAAAGCTGAGCCATCCTGCCACCTGTTGGCAGCTCAGTGACAGCTCAGCTAGGGCTCAGCGTTCACTGGCCCATGTGGGAATTAAACTGGTGACCCTGTTGCTCAGAGCACGTGCTCTAAGCCAACTCTTAACCAACTGAGCCACTCAGCCGGCCCCCAGCAGGGTCTTTTCTGTTGATGTCATGAGGCTATTTACAAGCACATGTCCAAACACGGGAAAAATCAATTATAAAAGAGTTGCTACTATTCAAGGACAATTTATTGATGCATGTTTATCTCAAAGCACATGTGGACCAATGTTGCACAGCAATAGAGGAAGGGCTGAGAGAAATAGGTGAGATATGAAATCCAGAGAGGTAGAGATTCTCCATGGGCAAGAAATCACAGTTTAAATGACAAAAAAGTAGAATTAACTAGTCAGCAAAGTAGCAACAACAAGGAAGGAAAAATTGACATGGGATATGGCACTGGAAATGACAAAACACTGTTTACATGGGAAACATTCCTGGTATGATTGGACCAGAGTCCTGAGGCCATATCCTACTCAGCTTCAACACAACCAGGTACCAGTGAGTTTACTTTGCAGCCTTGGCTACTCAGAATCCCTACATTTGCCTTCCCTGACCTCAGCTGACAGAGCTGTGTGGTGGTTACATACCTGTCCCCCCACCTCAGCCCAAACTGCCACACCCCAGCAGACCAGTGACCTTGCAACCAAACTAAGGTGAAGGTCTTTCCACACTAAAATGAGCCCACACAGACAATAAGAGGCGACTGATGCATCAAATGTGGAAGCATCAACAAAAGGCTACATAGAAAATAAAAAAAACATGACAACACCAAAGGAACAGAATAAGTTTCAGTAAGTGAAGCCAACAAAGTGCTGGTCAAAGAATTGCAAAGAATTGTTTACAGAAACTCAGCCGGCTCCAAGAGAACACAAAGAGACAATTCAGGGAAATCAGGAAAATAATACAAGGTCAAACAATTAAGTTCACGAATTCATCTTAGATAAAGTGCTACATACCTCACTGCTGGATATCACTATGGCCACCTTTGAAGTACTCCCCTTGGGAAGCTATGCACCAACTCCAGCACCTAGTCTACCCTTCAAAGCAATTTTGGAACTCTTTTTCCAGAATGGCCATCAGAGCTGTCATCGTATTTTCTTTGATGTCCTGAATGTTATCAAAATGTCATCTTTTCAATATTTTCTTTATCTTTGGGTAAGGAAAGAAATCACTGGGGGCCAGATCAAGTGAGTAGGGAGGGTATTCCAATACAGTTATTTGTTTACAGACTAAAAACTCCCTCACAGACAATGCATGTGAGCTGGTGCATTGTTGTGATGCAAGAGCTATGAATATTTTTTCACACAACCTTTTCAGCACTTCCAAGTAGTAAATTTGGTTAACTATTTGTAGAGTCGGTACATATTCATAATGAATGATCCCCCTGATATAAAAAATTAGCAACATCCTTCAAACAAGTTCACAAACTTAACAGTCAGACCTCATACGAGAACACATCAAGTTCAGAGACAAACTTTTAAAAAACTAACTTAGGGCCGGCCGAGTGGCTCAGTTGGTTAAGAGCTTGCTCAAGAGTGTGAGCTGAGGGCCGGCTGAGTGGCGCATTGCTTAAGTGCTGGTTTTGGGATGCCAGCGGCCGTGGTTCAGATCCCACATATGAGGGCCAGTAACACTGCCCTCTACAGCTAACAACAGCTCCACCTGGGGCTGGGCTGCATGAGCCCCAGCAATGGTATAGGCTGCATCCCCTGCTTCAGTGGGCTGCCATAGGCTCCAGTGACTGGCCAGCAGACAGCGTGAGTGGCCAGCAGCCAGCGTGAGCTACCAACAGCCACAGCGAGCGACCATCCAGAGGCCAGCGACCAATCTGCCTCATCCAGGTAGAACAGAATGATGATAGCAACATGGGCCAGTGAAGCAATATCCTCCGCAACTAAACTGAAGAACAAAAAGACAGCAATTTGTCTGTTCCCCTTCCCTGATTCCCCAACACTGTACCCCTCCCCCAATTCCCCAATAAAATCTTAAAAAAAAAAGACAAACAACTAATTATCTAAAAAAAGAGTGTGAGCTGAGCTCTGAGCAACAGCAGTTCGATGCCCAGCCTGATCTGAGCTGCCAACAAGTGGCAGGGTGGCTCAGCTTAAAAAAAAAAATTAAATAAAAAATAAAAATAAAATAAAAACTAACTTAGAAATTCTGGGGCCGGCTGAGTGGTGTGGTGGTTAAGAGTTGGCTTGGGCCGCCAGTGGCCCCAGTTCAGATCCCACATATACGGGCCAGAGACCCTGCCCTCTAAAAAAATGAAAGAAATTCTGGACCTGAAGAATACAAAGAATAAAGTGATAAAATGCAATGGAGAGCAACAATGGCCAACTTGATGAAGCAGGAGAAAAATCTATAACCTAGCAATCAGGTCATTTCAAATCGTCCAGTCAGAGGAGAAAAAAGACTGAACAAAGTCTACATAATTCATAGGATGTCATAAAGGGAAAAAATGTTTGCAATAAATATGGGAGTGTCACAAGGAGAAGTAAGAGAAAAAGGGGCAGAAAGCATATTTAAAGGAATAATGGCTGAAAACTTTCCAAATCAAGAGAGAGATGTGGACATCCTGATACATGAAGCTCATAGGTCCCCAATATTCAATCCAAAGTGATCTTCACTCAGACATATTATAATAAAACTTTCAAAAATCAAAGACAGAGCCGGCCGAGTGGCACGGTGGTTGAGTGCTGGCTTGGGAAGCCAGCGGCCACGGTTCAGGTCCCACATATGAGGGCCAGTGACACTGCCATCAAAAAAAAAAAAAAAGGGGGCCGGCCGAGTGGCACATTGGTTAAGAGCTGGCTTGGGATGCCAGCGCCCTGGTTCAGATCCCACATAGGAAGGCCAGTGACACTGCTCTTTACAGCTAACAATAGCTCCACCTGGAGCTGGGCTGCGAGCCCCAGTGATGGTGTAGGCTGCAGTCCCTGCTGCAGTGGGTTGTCATAGGCTACAGTGACTGGCCAGCACCCAGTGTGAGTGGCCGGCAGCCAGCGTGAGCTGCCAATAGCCGTGGTGAGTGACCATCCAGAGGCCGTTGACGGATCTGCCTCACCCAGGAAGAGTGCAATGACGATACTAACATGGGCCAGTGAAGCAACGTCCTCTGCAACTAGACTGAAGAACAAAAGGCCAGCAACTTGTCTGTTCCCCTTCCCTGATTCCCCAAAGCTGTTCCTCTCCCCCAATTCCACAATTTTAAAAAATCTTTAAAAAAAGCAAATACATTATCTAAATAAAACTGGGGGAAAAAAACCCAAGGAAGTGCAAGATCTGGACACTGAAAATTATAAGACACTAATGAAAGAAACTGAAGGCATGTACAGATTCAATGCAATTCCTATTGAAATTTTTCATGGAAATAGAATCCTGAAATTGACATGGACCCACAAATTACCTCAAATAAACAAAGCAATCTTGAGAAAGATCAGAGCTGAAGGTACCACATGGGATGGGCGGTGGGCATGAGGGAGAAGGGGAAGGGATGAGGCAACATAAACTGGTAACTACAATATTGTTGCAAGGATAGAAGAGACAGTTTGGGGAATATAATCAATAATGTTGAAAATATTTTTTAGGGGACCAGATGGACTCATGTCTTGTTAGGGAGACCACTTCATGGATGGTGTAGAAGCCTGACCACTGCACTGTATATCTGAAGCTGCCACTGAATAATATTAGATGTTAACTATAATTTAACACATATATAGTCATGGAATGTGGATTATACTGTGGGAACGAAGTCAATGGAATGGTAATAGATATGTATGATATAAGGGGTGGTGGGGCAGTGGATGGCGAGAGGCAGGAATCACTTTGTAAGGGGTGAAAAGGATAACTAGTGCATTGTTTTGTATATCTATAACTAATAACAAATAATTTAAAACAAAAGAAAAAGAAGAGGAATCGACACCAGAGTTGTCTTTCTAACATGTGAGAACAGAGCAAGAAATCTGTCCTTAACAAGCTCGGAAATGGGCCCTAACCAGAAGCTGACCGTGCTGGTACCCTGACCTCTGACCTCCAGCCTCAACTGTGAGAAAGTCATTTTTTGTCCTGTAACCACTCAATCTATGGTATTTTGTTATGGCAGCTGAAGCTGACTAATACATGTGTTCATTTTACAACTTAAAAAAAAAAAAAAAAAGAGGGCCGGCCGAGTGGCTCGGTGGTTAAGCACTGGCCTGGGAAGCCAGTGGCCCCAGTTCGGTCCCACTATGAGGGCCAGTGATACTGCCCTCTTAAAAAAAAACAAACAAAAAAAACCACAAAAAACCATTAAAAAAAAGAAAAAGCTGAAGGCACCACACTTCCTGATTTCAAACTATATTATGAAGCTATCAAGGTGTGATAAAAAAAATATAGTGAATGGGGCCGGCCGAGAGGCTCAGTTGGTTAAGAGTTGGCGTACAGGGTGCGCTCTGCTCAACAAGGCCACGGGTTTGATTCCCACATGGGCCAGTGACGATGCGCCCTAGCTGAGCTGTGGCTGAGCCGCCAACAGGTGGCAGGATGGCTCAGCTGATGTAAAAACAAGATTGCCTGTTCAATGGTGGGCTATGCCCACCTGCAACTAAAGACTGAACTTGGCACCTTGAGCTGAGCTGCCTGCCACCCAGATGGCTCAGTGGATAGGGTGTGCGCTCTTAACAACAAGGCTGCCGGGTTAGACTCCCATATGGGATGGTGGCTACGCTCACCAGCAACTAAGACTGAACTCAGTACTTTGAGCTGAGCTGCCGCCCAGATGGCTCAGAGGATACAGCACTCACTCTTCTGGATTTTTCTTTTCTTATTTTTTTTGAGGGCAGTGTCACTGGTCCTCATATGTGGGACCGGTACCAGGGCCGCTGACTTTCCAAGCCAGCGCTTAACCACCTCGCCACTCGGCCAGCCAGATAGAATGCACTATTAACAACAAAGCTGCTGGTTTGACTCCCGCATGGGATGGTGACTACGCCCACCTGCAACTAAGATTGAACACAGCACCTTGAGCTTAGAGGCCACAAGCTGCTGAATGGAAGCCAGATGGTGACTGGCGCCCTCCACAACAAAGATTAAAGAACAACAACTTGGCTGTTCCCCTGCCCCAATTCCCCAGTAAAAAAAAAAAAAATACAGTGAATATTTAAATTGAAAAAAAAAATGTATCAAAAGACATTGCCGGGGCTGGCCGAATGTCACAGTGGTTAAGCACTGGCTTGGGAAGCCAGCGTCCCCGGTTCAGGTCCCACATGTGAGGGCCAGTGACACTGCCCTCAAAAATAAATAAATAAATACATAAAAGACATTGCCATTAATTCCCCTCAAAATACTCCCCTCACTTCCAACACACTTATTCCATCATTCTTGCCACTTTCTGAAGCAGTTATGGAAATCCTCTTTCATGAGTGTCTTCATCCTCCATCATGATAATGCTCCATGTCACACATCGCTTCTGGTATGGCAATTTGTGTCAAATAAAACATTATGGTGTGTCCTCGGGCTGGCCAAGTGGCGCAGTGGTTAAGTGCTGGCTTGGGAAGCCAGCGGCCCCCGTTCAGTCCCACATGTGAGGGCCAGTGACACTGCCCTCAAAAAAAAAAAAAAAGAAAGAAAAAAAAAGAAAAACACAGAAATATTTGTGCCGGACAAGTGGTTCAGTTGTTTTAGAGCTCACTCAAGTATGCAAGCTCTCAGCAACAAGGTCGCTGGTTCGATTCCTGGCCTGAGCTGAGCTGCCACTGAGCTGCCAACAGGTGGCAGATGGCTCAGCTAAAAACAAAACAAGAAAACATCTAATTGTGTCATGCACATCTTGTTGCCTTTTTTTTGTTTGTTTTATAAAGATTTTATTGGGGAATTGGGGGAGGGAACAGCATTGGGGAATCGGGAAAGGGGAACAGAAAAATTGCTGTCCTTTTGTGGAGGATGTTGCTTCAACTGGCCCATGTTGGTACTGTGATCATTGTGCTCTTCCCGGCTGAGGCAGATTGGTCACTGGCCATTGGACAGCCACTCATGGTGGCTCACGGAAGCTCACCCTGGCTGCCAGCCTATCACGCTGGCCTTCAACCTACACTGTCGCCTGCGACTCACAGCAGCCCAGCTCCAGGTTGAGCTGTTGTTCGCCATCTTAACTGTAGAGGGTGCAGCATCACTGGCCTATGTGGGATCAGAACCAGTGGCCCTGCTGCTCAGAGCTTGTACTCCCAAGCCAACTCTTAACCAACAAGCCTCTCAGCCAGCCCACATCTTGTTGCTTTTAGCTCATCATTCTCTCAGAGTTTTTTTTCCATGCACCCAAACTGTTTTTTTTCATTTCCTTCCAGAACGGCATCCAAGAGTCAGCATCCAGAAAGATTCTGCTTCTGGTGTCAAATTACACACTGGGTGTTTCCTGGAAATCTACTGTAGCAGATGATTGAGAATCTGAGGTTGAATCAGAAAAGCAGAAGAATCACGATGGATGTTTTGGGCCAGTGGAATATAAACAAGGGCAAGTAGTGACCCAGAACAGGGATTGTGAAAATGCTGACATTGTGGGAAAATGCAGCTTCAATTTAGAGTTTGTTTCTTCACAGAGATGCCTTTTCTTTTTAAGAAATTTTATTTGAGAACAGTGTTTTTCCAGGACCCATCAGCTCCAAGTCAAGTAGTTGTCTTCAATTTAGTTGTGGAGAGTGCAACTCCTTCGCCCATGTGGGAATTGAACCGACAACCTTGGTCGTTATGAGCCTGCGTTCTAACCACCTGAGCTAACAGGCTGCCCCATTTACAGAGATTTCTTATCAGAGAACATTTCCATCAAATTGAGTCAGAAGTTCAAAGCTTACAGCATAATTTGTTTTAAAAAAATCACCAGGAAATCTTGGTGGAAAGAAACCTTGTAAAGGCAATCCATATGGATAAGCCTTAGAAAAACTATATAAATTGAATGATCGCAATATATAATATACCAACTGAAGCATATACCTTTGTACATATGAGATAATTAATACAGTAGATAAATTTCCTGGATGTAAAGAAAGTGGGGATTTTTTTTACACGCAGCTCATACTTCATGTCATGAGAACTCATAGTGGGGAGAAAGCCTGTAAATATAATGAGTGTGGAAAAGCCTTTAAAAAGTTTTCATCTCTTTCTCACCATGTGAGAAATCACAGTAGAGAGAAAGCTTATGAATGTAATGAATGTGGGAAGTCTTTCTGGCAGAGCCTTCACCTCATTTTGCACCAGAGAATTCTCACTGGTGAGAAACCTTATGAATATAATGGATATGGAAATTCATTTAGCCAAAATTCTCACCTTAATGTACATCAGAGAACTCATACTGGAGAGAAACCCTATAAGTGTGATTAATGTGGAAAATCCTTCAGTGGAAGATCTAATCTTAATGTGCATAAACCAACACAAAGTGGAGAAAAACCTTACAAATGCCACAAATGTGGCAAAGCCTTCTGTGACTGTTCATCATATATACAACATACAACAAGGATGCATACTTGGAGAGAAACCATACAAATGTATTGAATGCAGAAAAGCCTTCAGCCAGAGCTCTCACCTTATAGTTCACAAGAGAATCCATACTAGTGAGACACCATATAAATGTAATGAATGTGGGAAAACTTTCAGTTTTCATTTGTCCTTCAGTCAACATAAGAGAACCCACAGTGTAGAGAAACAGTGTGGGAAAGCTTTCCATCAAGGTTCTAACTTTATTGGGTACCAAAGAACTCATAGCAGAGGGGAAAAAAACTACGTATTTCATTTTAATACATTAAAGCTATACAGATATGTTTAGATTTTGTCATTTTGACCCATTCCTAGAGAAGGGCTAAGCCTGGGTGCTATTTGTTACCTAGGGAAATTGCCAATGAGAAATAATAACAGAACTCCCTTCAATAATACTAGTTAATATGATTAACCAGTGTGGGAAAGACTATTGCTGAGAAGTCAAAATAGATTGATGAGGGCCGGCTGAGTGGCGCGGTGGTTGAGGACTGGCCAGCGACCCGGGTTCGGATCCCACATGTGAGGGCCGGTGACACTGCTCTCTTAAAAAAAAAAATTGATGATATTTGGTTAAATGACTGAATATGCTATTTCAAAGGCAGAACACCATCACTTCATTGTTTCCCAATGCTAGATAGTCAGACTGCTTCTGATTTGTTTTACAAAGTCACTACTATTGACTGGACAAAATGATTTTCCAGGTAGCCCACCAAAAAAAAGGGTTTATTTGGGTAAAGAAAAAGCAAAACCACCGTGACAGTTGAGAACACACACCTCCAGCCGGCTGCCATGTACAATGTTTTTCCCCTCCCAAGATAGCCTCTATATACATATCTCTCCCCAGGAAGTTGGAACCATAAAGTTTTGGAAGGAAATGAGGACTAGAGAGTAACAAGAAGCCAAACTCCATCCATAGATCTCCCAGTTCTTAGGTCTTAAAATGTCAGTTCATTTTTATCATTCCTCCTTTTGATCAAGATTTTTTCTCCAAAAGCATTGTTGATCAACAGTCAGGTCTTCAGGTCTCAGGTTTTCCAGTCCACGGTATTTTGTCCCTTGATGTGAGGAAGGACTTCCTCTGGCTGTCATCTCTTACATCAAGGGAAGAGTGCATGGATTGGGAACAGCTGGTGTCCAGGGTTGACAGGCATTAGAAGAGCTTAAATAGGTCAGAGTTCTTGATGATAGATTCAACTTGATGATAGAAATATTTGGTAACTCATCTGCTTTGAAGTCACCCACTTTAAATTTTGACAGCTTTTGTTTCAGGTCACCAGACTGTGTACAGTTCCAGTCAGGGTTTGGTTCCTTCTTTAGGTATGATGCGTGTATCTAAAAATCTACTCCCTGCAGTTTAGCAGTATAGGGGTTAGTCAACAGTACCTAGTGGGGGCCCTTCCAGCATGGATGGAGGGAATCCATTTTGAGGTATCTCTTCCAGTAAATGAAATCTTCAGATTGTAGAGTATGAATTTTGAGTTTTTCATTTCCCTGGAGTGCATGGTGAAACAATTTTTCTACTAAAGCATGATTATCGTCAATAGAAGCAAGTAAGGACTTTACAATATTGAACTATGTCTTCCTTTTCACCAACTGTGGATCAAAAGAGGCAGGGGCCAAATGCATAGGAAGTCCTATAATTACCTCAAAGGGTGAGAGCTTATGAGTCCCAAAAGGGGTAGATCTGAGATTTAAAGGACTAATGGCTATGCTTTTGGCCAAGATATTTGAAGAGTTTCTGTACATTTTGTCAATTGAGTTTTTTTTTAAACTTTATTGGGGAACTGTGTGTTTTTTCCAGGACCCATCAACTCCAAGTCAAGTTGTTTTCAATCTAGTTGTGGAGGGTACAGCTCACTGGCTCATGTGGGAATTGAACTGGCAACCCTGGTGTTATGAGCCTGTGCTCCAACCACCTGAGCTAACCGGCCGTCCACCAATTGAGTCTTAATAATGCCATTGGTGTTATGAGCACCGTGCTCTAACATCGGAGCCAACTACCTGCTCACCAGCAGCTCAGCTCCAAGTCAAGCTGTTGTCTTTCAATCTAGTTGTGGAGGGCACAGCTGAGCTCCAAGTCAAGTCGTTGTCTTCAATCTAGTTGTGGAGGGCGCAGCTCACTGGTCCATGTGGGAATTGAAGCAGCAACCTTGGTGTTACGAGTACCGAGCACCGTGCTCTAACCAACTGAGCCAACCAGCCACCGACCAGCAGCTCAGCTCCAAGTCAAGCTGTTGCCTTTCAATCTAGATGTGGAGGATGCAGCTCAGTGGCCCATGTGGGAATCAAATCGGCAACCCTGGTGTTATGAGCCTGCGCTCCAACCACGGAGATAACCAGCCACCCAGCAATTGAGTCTTAATAATGCCATTAGTATGTTCAACCAATCCTGAAGATTGAGGATGGTAAGCACAGTGAAAATGTAGTAGAAGTGGCCAAACAGCACAGACTTGCTTTAGCACCTGACCAGTGAAATGGGTTCCTCAATCACTGTGGAATTCGAGTTCTCCAAGTAGGAATAATCTTTTCTAACAGTATTTGAGCCACTGCAGACTCATTAGTTTGTCTGCAAGGGAAAGCTTCAGTCCAGTGAGAAAACATACATATCATGACTAAAAGATACTTTTATCCATGAGATGGAGGAAGCTGTATGAAGTCTACTTGCCAGACCTCAAATGGTCTGTTTGGCAACTTAACATGTCTGGGATAGTGCAAATTGGCTTCCCTAAGTTGTACTTCAGACAGGTGGGACACCTAAGGTAGGCACTTTTTGCAGCCTTATTAATATCTCCCCACCAATATTGGTACATGAAAGCTACCATTTTGTTGGTTGACCAATGGTTCAATGTATGTACAGTAGTTAGGAGTGGGAATTTTAGAGTTTCTGGTAGGACTGGGTTGTTATTTGGTGTGACCTTGCCCCTGCCAAATGGACTGTTCCCACACGCTGATCCCATGAAGCCATAAGGGAGTGTCTTGGAATGCTGAGACTTGAGGGGATAATCTCGGTAGAGTTTCCTTATCTGTTGGGCTCAGGACGCTGAGTTCATCCTTCAGGGTCCTGCATGCATGTGAAGGCACAGTACGTGTTGGAGCACAAGGGGGGCTTCGGGGAAGACAGTTGCCAGGCAACCAGATTCTACAGACTGGCACGAGATAAACAAAGTTACTTTCTTGTAGCAGTAGACAGTAAAAGCTGCAGATCAGCCTGCACTAAGTCCCCAACTATCTACTTCCCTGGCCCCTCTTAACTCAATACTTTCCTTTTGTCTTTCTTAACTCTGCGCCACCCCTCTTGCACCCCACCGCTCTTGCTGCGCAGGATGCGACATCTGGGTCTCGAGAGGAAAGGTCGACTATGAGTTGGAACTGAAACAAGATTCACGGCACGGGGCCGGGAGGCACCGGACAACTACAAGGTAGGGAAGATCCCGGGAATTTTAACCAGGGTAATGGGGAATATTAATAGCCAATATAGACCGTATATTTGTTTACTTAAACAGCTCATTAAGGCTGGAGGAGCCCAAATGTCAGACCAAAGCTTGGAGGAACTTTTGAAAGCAATTGAAACTCACTGCTCTTGGTTCCCAAATTTAGGGATGTTAGATCTGAAAACATGGGAGAGGGTAGGCGCTGAGCTCCGCGGGTTATATCAGAAAGGAGTTTCTGGGCCAGCCGAGTGGCGCAGTGGTTAAGTGCTGGCTTGGGAAGCCAGCGACCCCAGTTTGGGTCCCATGTATGAAGGCCAGTGACACTGCCCTCAAAAAAAAAAAGAAAGAAAGGAGTTTCTCTCCTGGTTAATATCTGGACTATGTGGAATCTAGTCTGGTCAGTTTTGGAAACTTTACAGACTGATACGAAAGATGAAGGGGAAGAGAACGTTTCAGAATCAGGAGACAAAGAGAAGAGAGTTGAAAAGGAGGAAGAGTCTCTAGAAACCCAACTAACCAGCCTGAAATATCTTGAAATAAAAGATATTGCTATAAACATTAGTAGAAACTTAAAGGACTTAAACCAGAAGTATACTGAACTGCAACCTTATCTGGATCAGATCAATGCAATTGAGGAGCAGGTAGCAGCTCTTGAGCAGGCAGCCTACAAGTTGGATGCATATTCAAAAAAAACTAGAAGTGGGCTGGCTGAGTGGCACAGTGGTTAAGAGCTGGCTTGGGATGCCAGTGGCCCCGGTTTGAATCCCACATATGAGGGCCAGTGACACGGCCCTCTAAAAAAAAATTCAAAAAAACCCAAGAAAAACAAAAAACTAGAAGCCCCCACAGCTAGTCCTAAGTCCTTATATCCACCTTTAAGAGACTGCCGCCTGCCCTCCACTCCATGCGATTTGGATCCCTCCTCCCCGTTGAAACCGGCAAGAAACAGTAATCCATTTCTTTCTGCCCCAAGTTCTCTTCCCACTCCTCCAGGAGGCTCTCACATACCTCTTTTGGCAGTAGAGAGAGGCATACGACAGGCCCGATTGGAGGGAGATTTAGATGCCTTAGCTTTCCCCGATACTATTGAGGAGCGGTTTGCTCCTGGCATTGATCCTCAAAACCCCAATGGAGTCTATGAGATTAAACATGAGACTTTGCCTTTTAAGATATTAGAAGAGCTAAAACTTGCTATAACACAGTATGGCCCTTCCTCACCATAGACTATGGGCATTGTCCGCAGTTTGACTGATGGAAATCGATTAATTCCTGTTGATTGGCGTGCAATGGCTCAGACTTGCCTCTCCCCTTCTCAATATTTACAATTTAGAACTTGGTGGACAGATGGTACAGAAACCCAAAGTAAACATAATCAGGCTCATAACATTGCTATTTCTCAGGATCAGCTCTTAGGGACTGATAACTGGGAAGGCACTCAGAATCAGCTAGGTATGGATGATCAGGCTATAGCTCAATTAAGAAGAATTTACTTGATTGCTTGGGAAAAGATAGAAGCAGATGGTAAAGCCCCAAAATCTTTTCAAAAAATTCTGCAAGGCCCTCAAGAGCCATATACAGAGTTCGTAGCCCGTCTCCAGGACGCGATAAGAAAACAAGTGATCTGGGGCCTGCGGAGTGGCGCGGTGGTTAAGGGCTGGCTTTGTAAGCCAGCGGTCCCGGTTCTGTCCCACATATGAGGGCCAGTGACACTGCCCTAAAAAAAAACAAAAAAAAACCCAAGTGATCAATTTACAGGCAGCTGATATAATTTAACAAATCCTGGCCTTTGATTATGCTAATGATGATTGTAAAAAGGCTAATGATTATGCTAATGATGATTGTATTGAACCTATGAAAGAAAAACTAATCTGTCAGGCTATATTCGTTTATGTCAAGGAGTTGGAGCAGAACAGTACAAGGCTACTATGTTAAACCAGGGTATGGTGTCACGTCCTGCGTGGCAAGGGCAAGTGGGACACGAGAGGGGTGACGCAGATTAAATAAGAACAAGAGACAGAAGTAAGATAAGAGCGAGACCAAGGGACTCAGCCAAAGACGGCTGAGCCCAAGGGACTCAACCAAAGAAGACTGAGCCCAAGGGACTCAGCCAAAGACGACTGAGCCCCGAATCGGGTCAGCGCGTAGCTTTTATGGAGAATTTTTAAGGAAGCAAACTGCAACAAATCATTAACGGTGGTTTGTAGTTCTCAGGATTTACACAGTCTTTTACTCCTCTGTAAGTGCTCTCTCCAGGGTGCACTGTGACTTGTTCTCCCATTAAAGGATTTATCTTGTTGTGATAACCTCTGAGACTCAGACCCAGTCTCTGCCTATCATCCAAAGAATGTTTATCATGACTATCTTATGTTCAGGATTGACTTGTCTCTATATATCTCCTAAAGAATGTTTACAATGACTACCTAGCCATTATCCCAAATTCCAGCAGTTAGACTCTCAGGGAGTATACTTGAATTATTACTAAAAGACTAGCTTTGACCCTGTTCAGGGTAAAAGCATCTAAAGTTTTATTCCTATGTAAATACAATACCTAGCAATTAAAGGGGTCTCACACCACTCTATCCTACAGAGGGCTGTATCTGTTTCTTAGTTAAAGCTTCAGTATCTGTTGCTGCAACAAGGCACTAAACAAAGGAATTTACACAAGGCTGTTAACATAACTCATGGTCAGCAAGCTGCCTGGAACTCTCATGGCCTGGAGACCTTTGGCCTCTGAGGAGACTTTTCACAGCAGAGCCCTTAGGCAAATGCATCAGCTTCTCACAGGCCTGAGTTTTCTGGCCTGAGTTTGTCAGAGGTCTGTGCCTCAGTTTCCAAGGGGCTTGAGTCCCCAATATCTCAGTTCAGGGGTTCCCCACGGAACTACCGCCTGGCTTAGGTTGTCTCCCCTAGTTTAGGAGATCTTACCCGTCTTTGGCTGCGTAGTTAGCTCATTGGGGTACCACAGGAACATGTCACAAGCGTAGTGAATATATTGTCTCCTATAGGAGAAAAGGCACATGGGTTCATAGAGGCAGGAGATATTACATGACCAACCATAAGGCAGCACCCCTAATATCCAGTGCTGAGCAGGGCAATGTGGCCTTGTCAGACACTGGGGTGCTGTCAGCTTCCCACAGTATGGCAGGAATAAAATTTGGACAAAGTAAATTTTCCGGCAGCTGCTATAATTGTGGAAAATATGATCACACTAGAAAAGAATGCCAGAATAAAAATCAAAATAGCTCCCATCCACCTAATACCTCTGCTCCTATGGGACCTGGATTGTGCCCAAAATGTCAAAAAGGAAATCATTGGGCATCTGAGTGTCAGTCTGTTTTCCATAAAAATGGCACTCTGTTTCAGGGAAATGGGAGAGGGAGCCAGCCCCAGTCCCGGGACATACGTGACCCAGGCAATGCCTCCTCTATATAACTGTCCAACAATTAAGTCCCGCAACAGAGGAGAGTGCCCAGTAGATATCTGTGCAGCTCAGGATATTTTATTACTTCCTGGAGAATCCCCGCTTCATGTATCCACAGGACTCTTTGGGCCAATTCCCCCAAATACAGTTGGACTTCTCCTTGGTCACTCTATTTTAACTTCCAAGGGATTCACTGTTCACACTAGTGTAGTTGATTCTGATTATGAAGGAGAAATTCAAATTATAATGTCCTCATCTGTTTCCTGGTCAACAAAAAAGGGAGAATGAGTGGCGCAGTTACTTCGGCTCCCATATACTCTCCCAGAAAGAAAGGGAACGCAAAAAAGAGGAATAGGAGGATTTGGAAGTACCAGATAGGCAGGCATTTTTCTAGCAGAAAAGATATCAGAAATTTGCCCTGTTTACCAAACTGAAATACAAGGCAAAAAAATTTAAAGGTCTCTTAGACACAGGAGCTAATGTTTCTATAATTAGTTCCAGGAATGGCCAAAGAACTAAACAATGCAAGAACCGCACATTAACATTGTTGGAGTGGGCCAAGCTTCAGGCTTGCGCCAAAGTGTATACATTCTTCCCTGCCTTGGCCCTGAGGGACAAAAAGGATTCTTACAACCCTACATCGCTGACATCCCAGTTAATTTGTGGGGTCAAGATTTACTTACTCAATGGGAAGCAGAAATTTGGATACCCGCTGAACAGGATAGTCCACAAAGTCAAATAATTATGAGTCAGATGGGATATCAGCCAGAAAAAGGTTTGGGAAAAATTAATCAAAAAATTCCCCAATTCCCCAACTTGTTCAGCCTTCATCTCAACTAGAATGAGAGCGGTTGGGATATAGAACAAAAACCCAGGAACCTTTTTTGTAGTTTTGCAACCTCTGTTACAGAACTACAGACTCCTGTAGCACTTAAATGGATGAATAACAAGCTTCTATGGATAGAACAATGGCCTCTCAGAAAAAATTGGAGGCTTTGACAGAATTAGTTCAAACTCAGTTAGAACAAGATCATATAAAACCCTCTACTAGCCCCCATGTCTTTTACTCTCTCATCAAGCCTGGGTAGTTCCCAAGGAAAAAGGAACTAACACATATAAAGGTATGTTTATGGTTTCTGCAAAAGGATTCAAGGTACAGGAGACAGGTACTCATAGCTTCCCTCCCCCAATTCCTCCTTGTACCCATCAGAGTAACTGGATTGATGTACAGTCCCATATTCATTGGGAAGAGTGTCGAGGGAACATGGATCCAGTGTTATTTAATGATTCCTATGGAACTGTAACAGACTGGGGCCCCCATGGGGCTTCAGTTTGTTATTGCACTCAATTTAATTGCTCCCATTACCAACTTCTCAGATCATGGGCACGTACTTATAATTCTTCTCAAATTATTAAAACTCAATCAAATTCTTCTATTGCTTGGATAGATGGAACACTTGTTCCTCCCCAATTAAGAATGATTAGCCCTGAGGCCGGGCAAGGGGATCATTGGTTAAGAGTTGGCTTTGGGATGCCAGTGGCCCCATAAGGATCCCACATATGAGGGCCGGTGACACTGCTCTCTACAGCTGACAATGGCTCCACCTGGAGCTGGGCTGTGTGAGCCCTGGCGATGGTGTAGGCTGCAGCCCCTGCTGCAGTGGGCTGCCATAGGCTAGTGAGTGACCGTCAGCCTGCGTGAGCAGCTGGCAGCCTGCGTGAGCTGCCAATAGCCGCGATGAGCGACCATCCAGAGGCCAGCGACTGATGTGCCTCATCCGGGAAGAGCACAGTGACGATACTAACACGGGCCAGTGGGGCAACTTCCCCCGCAACTAGACTGAAGAACAAGGGACAGCACCTTGTCTGTTCCCCTTCCTGGATTCCCCAACGCTGTTCCTCTCCCCCAATTCCCCCCCAAAAAAAATCTTAAAAAAAAAAAAAGAATAATGATTAGCCCCTTTTGAGGTCCAATTTAGAAAACTTTGTGGAAAGTGGCTCTTAGCCTTTGTCCAAGCACTTTTGGAGAGGAAATTATTCCCATTTAAGTAACACTAATTATACCTTTACCTTTAAAGAAATTCAGAGATTTTATTTGCAAACATGTCTTAAAACTACTTTTGTCTTTTTATTAGGTACTATAACTATTAATTAAACAACCAAGTTAGTCCAGTGTCCTCGGTGCCATCTATATACTTACCTTAATTCTTCAATTTATAATGCCTCCCATGACCAAGTTATGATATTAAGGAGATGGGGGCTATGGCTCCCTGTTCGAGCCCCTAGAGTGTGGGAAGGTTCTTCAACTGTATATATTATCCTGCAATTGCTTCATAAGATTTTACATAGAACTAAAAGATTTATTGGACTTTTAATTGCAGCCATTATGGGGATTATAGCTATAACTACTGTGGCTGCTGTTTCTGGGATAGCATTGCACCAAAAGGAACAGACTACTCAATTTGTACAGCAATGGCACTAAAATGCCAGTAAGGTTTGGAATCAACAAATTAAGATTGATCAAGAGATTAGTGTTAGATTAGCTGATTTAGAGATGACTGTCATCTTTCTCAGAGATCAATTAGAAAATCTCTAAACTAAGATTACTTTAAAATGTGATTGGAATGTATCTATTTATTGTGTAATTCCTTTTTATTATACTCATTCATGCACTCCATGGTCTGGAGTACGAGCTCATCTCCTGGGACATAGTCTTAACCTCACTGTGGATATTCAACAGCCGCAACAGGAGGTGGATTTAATATCCCATGCTAACTTATAGCTCCTTCCTGAAGAGAAAGCACTTTCCACAGCTGTGAAAGAGCTCTCTACCTTGAACCCCCTCACTTGGGTAAAAACCCTTGACAGAAGAACTAAGGAGAAAACAATGTTTATCTTTCAAGGGGCCTAGACGAAAGGGAATACATTCAGATATATAAACCTGTTGAGATTTATTGAAATCCCCACTATGTGAAATGTCTCATTACTCTGAGGAAAGGGCTGGTTTATAACAGTCGGTTTAACACTGAGAGTGTAGCACCAGTGTCAATGAGAACAGAAATATGGGGTCATTGGGAAAGTCATGATGCATTTTTGCATTGAAAAACATAGAAAAATACTCATGACTTTCCCAACAACACAATAGTTTTCTCCCTAATTTGAAGAGCAGTTTCTCCAAGATCATTAAGGGGAAGGGTTGGAATAAGCCCCTGTAGTTCCTCAGAGCTCTGTCACTGGGAATTAGGAATACCTGAAAAAGACTGGTTAGAAGGCAGAGAGTGACTTGTACACTTAAATTTATTTACATCAATCACTTTTCCATTTGCTGTAGTGGCAAATATTGGAATTCTTTGGTTTCCCATTGGGCCTCTCATTTGCCACTGCTGAAAGTCAGAAGTCTTGGCAATCTTACTTCTAGATGGCTCGTCGAGGATGCTGGTAAACTCACTGGCCAAATTTACCAAGTCTAGGGTAGGCGTAGTTCCCCATTCCATCTTTTCTGCTTTTTTAAAAGATTTTATTGGGGAATTGGGGGAGGGGAACAGCGTTGGGGAACTGGGGAAGCAGAACAGACAAGTTGCTGTCTTTTTGTTCTTCAGCTTAGTTGCGGAGGACGTTGCTTCACTGGCCCATGTTGATATCATCATTGCACTCTTCCCGGATGAGGCAGCGCAGTCGCTGGCCTCTGGATGGTCGCTCACTGCAGCTATTGGCAGCTCACGCTGACTGCCGGCCACTCACTAGCCTATGGCAGCCCACTGCAGCAGGGGCTGCAGCCAACGCTGTTGCCGGGGCTTGCGCTGCCCAGATCCAGGTGGGGCTGTTGTTAGCTGTAGAGGGCAGTGTCACTGGCCCTCATATGTAGGATCTGAACCGGGGCTGCTGGCATCCCAAAACCAGCTTTTAACCAATGAGCCACTCAGCTGGCCCCCATTCCATCTTTAACCATGAGATAAAGGTTTTTATTTAGCCCATTGACAAACAAAAGTTATATGTATGGTGTCAACATCTGAAGGAAGACCAGAATTTTCCTTAAAAACTACCTAAAGTCTATTATAATAGTCACAAACTGATTCTTTTTTTTTTTTTAAGATTTTATTGGACACCAAAATTACAAGCAAATTATACAGCATTCAACCCTGGAGGTCCCCGGAACACTGGAGGAACAGAACCACTAAACAAAGAACTTTAAGAGGAGGCTGTGTCGGGTCTGGTAGGATGGGCGGAGACAAGAGAGGGCGAAGCCCATGAGGGAGGTCCCAGCTCTGGGGAGGCTTCTCCGGTTGGGGGAGAGACCCTCCGGCCGCACACCAAGCTCACCAGCCCAGAGTTCCTTTGCCGGGAAGAGGAGTTCCAAGATAGCTGGCAGTAAATTAGTGAGGACTCTCTTTGCTCAGCTCGGTGAGGCTAAGAGCAGCTGGAGAATCAGTGGGGCTGGCGCCCGGGCTTGCTCGCCGGTGAGCACTTACCTGGTTCCTGGTGGAGGGAGTGGCTATGTGGGCCAAACCCGGGAGCCTGCGGGGACGGACTGAACTGAGCACCTTTGGTGCAAAGGCTGGAGGTTTTTGGACTGTTGTTCCCGTGGTGTGGAGCCTGCATGCGAGTGGTATAGGGAGGTCGCCATTTTGTAGGGCTTGGGCCCTCCCACGGAGGATTAGGTCCGAGACCTCATTGGTCTGGTAGAATTGGCGCAGAAGTGCGTGTGTGCGTGCACGTGGGCATGAGGCCTTGGATCCCCACCCTGCACCCGGCTTATACTGCGTTGTTGCCAGGGAAACGCTGGGCGGGTGCCCTCTGGCTCCAACAGGTTGCACACTGAGATCCGGGAGTGCGCGAGCTGCCTCAGATCGCCACCCGCCACACGGCTTGTGCTGCATTGCCAGGGAAATGTCTGGTGGGTGTGCTGCAGCTCCAACAGGCTGCTCACTGAGATGTGGGAGTGCGCAAGCTGCCTCTGGTCCCCGCTCTCTGCACTGCGCTTGCAGAGTTGCCAGGCTGCTGATTGGTTGTCAGGCTGCTCGGCCTGATCTGCGAGCGGCTGATTGGGACAGGCTGACACTGGGAGTCTTCCTGGGAGTGTTGGGCTGTGAGCTGTGTGCCTGCGTGATCCAGCCAGGGCTCTCCTGGTGATCTATCTAGCACATCAAAGCAATCCCAGAGCGACAGCCAGAATGGGGAAACAAAGAAACATGTCACAAGTAAAAGATCAGAAGAGGGCCGGCCGAGTGGCGCATTGGTTAAGCGCTGGTTTTGGGATGCCAGCGGCCCCGGTTCGGATCCCACATGAGGGCCAGTGACACTGCCCTCTACAGCTAACAACAGCTCCACCTGGAGCTGGGCTGTGCGAGCCCCGGTGATGGTGTGGGCTGCAGCCCCTGCTGCAGTGGGCTGCCATAGGCTACAGTGAGCGGCCCGCAGCCAGCGTGAGCGGCTGGCAGCCAAGAGTGAGCTGCCAATAGCCGCGGTGAGCGACATCCAGAGGCCAGCGACCGATCTGCCTCATCCGGGAAGAGCGCAATGACGATACCAGCAGTGAAGCAACATCCTCCGCAACTAAACTGAAGAACAAAAAGACAGCAACTTGTCTGTTCCCCTTCCCCGATTCCCCAACGCTGTTTCCCTCCCCCAATTCAAAAAAAAAAAAAAAAAAAAAAAGATCAGAAGAAACCTCTAGAAATGGAACTAAATGAAACAGAGGGATCCAACCTTTCAGAGACAGAGTTTAGAACACTGATGATAAGAATGTTTAAGGAACTTAGCGAGGACATAAAGAAGGATAGGGAAACCATAAAAAAAAAAAACCTGTTAGAACTAAAGAATACAATAACTGAAATGAAGAACACACTCAATGGAATCACCAGTAGAGTAGATGAAGCAGAGGAGCTGATCAGCGACTTGGAAGATAAAATAGCAGAAATCACCCAGTTGGCACATCAAAAAGACCAAAGAAAAAAAACATTGAAAATAGTTTAAGAGCCCTATGGGACAAGGTGAAATACAACCACCTTCGATTCATAGGAATACCAGAAGGAGAAGAGAAGAAGCAAGGGGTCAAAAATGTATTTGAAAAAATAATGACTGAAAACTTCCCTACCCTGGTGAAGGAAACCAACATACTCCCACGAAGTGCAGAGGGTTCCAAACAAGCTGAACCCAAACAGGTCCACACCAAGACACATCATAGTTAAAATGGCAAAGGTTAAAGACAGAGACAGAATCCTAGAGGCTGCAAGAGAAAGACAGCAGGTTACATACAAAGGAACTCCTGTTAGACTAATAGCTGACTTGTCTACAGAAACTCTGCGGGACAGAAGGGAGTGGCAGGAGATATTCAAAGTGACACAAAATAAAGGCCTACAACCAAGATTGCTCTACCCATCACGGCTATCACTTAAAATTGAAGGAGAAATAAAGAGCTTCTCAGAAAAGAATAAGCTTAAGGAGTTCATTACCACCAACCTAGCATTGCAAGAAATGTTAAAAGGGCTTTTTAAACAAAAGAAAGGGGTAAACAAGCTAACCCAGGGAGACCAGGGATACAAATAACAAAATGGCAACACATATGCACCTATCAATAATCATTTTCAATGTGAATGGGCTAAATGCTCCAATCAAAAGACAGAGAGTGGCCGAGTGGGTAAGAAAATAGGACACATGTATATGCTGTTTACAGATGGAATAAGATATTTCATGCAAATGGAAATGAGAAAAAAAAAGCTGGAGTGCCAATACTTATTTTGTATAAAATAGACTTTAAAATGACTACAATAAAAGACAAAGAAGGGCACTATAACCCTAATAAACATCTATGCACCCAACATAGGAACTCCTAATTACATATGACAGATTTTGACAGACATAAAGACAGAGATCAACAGTAACACTATCATAGTAGGGGACTTCAACACCATTGTCACCAATGGACAGACCCTTTAGACAGAAAATCAACACAGAAAGAGGGGCCTTAAATGATACTTTAGACTAGCTGGACTTTGTTGATATTTTTAGAGCATTTCACCCTGAAAAAACAGAATATACATTCTTCTCAAGTGCACATGGGACATTTTCCAAGATAGACCATGTTAGGCCACAAAACAAGTCTCAGTAAATTTAAGAAGATTGAAATCATATCAAGCAGATATAAAGGAAAAACTGATGGTTGCTGGTTGGGAAGGAGTGGGGAAGAGGGAGAGGGGGAAGGTTTTGGACAGTGTAGGTGGGGCTACAATGTTGCCGCGGGGATGTAGGGGCAGTTCTGGGAATGTAATTGATAATGTTGTGAAGAGACTATTATGTTGCATGAAATAAGTCAGTTGGAGAAGGAAAGGTACCATGTGATTTCACTTGTGTTTGGAATCTGAAGAGCTGAGTGAATGATCAAAGTAAACAGACTCGTAGATGTATAGAAAAAATGGAGGGTTGCTAGTTGGGAGAGGGGTGGAGATGGGGGAAAGAGGAAGGGATTAGACAGCATAAATAGACAGCTACAATATTGCCACAGGGATATGAAACACAGTTTGGGGAATATAATAATGTAGTAAAAATTTTGTGGCGTGTCAGATGGTCACATATCTTGTTAGGGAGACCACTTCATGGATGAAGCTGATGTTGTATAGTATTGTATGCCAACTGTAAGTGAATATGTGGATGGTCACAGGATGTGGAGTATACTGTGGAAGGGAGTCAGGGGAGTTGTAATAGATATGTATGATATGGGGTGGAGTGGGGTGGCGAACTGGGGGAGGGGGCTTGTCACTTCGGGGGGTAAAGAGTATAACTATTGCATTGTGTTGTACACCTGAAACTAATAAAAAAAAGATTATTGGGGAATTGTGGTAGGGGAACAGCATTGGGGAACCAGGGAAGAGGAACAGACAAGTTGCTGTCCTTTTGTTCTTCAGTCTAGTTGTGGAGGACATTGCTTTACTGGTCCATGTTGGTATCATCATTGCACTCTTCTCGGGTGAAGCAGATTGGTCACTGCCCTCTGGATGGCCACCCACAGTGGCTCTTGGCAGCTCACACCAGCTGCCAGCCATTCACGATGGCTGCCGGCCACTCACTGTAGCCTATGGCAGCCCACTGCAGCAGGGGCTGCAGCTATGCCGTCCCCGGGGACTCATAGCAGCCCAGCTCCAGGTGGAGATGTTGTTCACCATCTTAGCTGTAGAAGGCAGTGTCACTGGCTACTATGTGGGATTGGAACCAGGGCTGCTGGCCTCCCAAGCCAGCTCTTAACCAACGTACCACTTGCTCGACCCATGAACCAATTCTTCAGGCCTTTGTGAGTACGTGTGAAATTTGCTCCAATCAGTAGACCTTGGGAAAGCCTTAGGAATTGCTTGATGTAGTTTTTGAGCAAGTTCCCTGGCTTCCTCCCAATAATTGGAGGAGATTGGCAATCTTAATCCAATGTCCAGCTTGGCCTTCAGCAACTAACATATTGATTAGCTGGTAAAAATCAGAAAACCCTGGCTGACAGGCCTGAATAGTAATATCAAATTCTTCAGCAAACCTATTAGAGTCCTCAATTACTTTAGGAAATTCCTTTACAATGTCTCATAATTCGGCTTTAGTCCAGGGGACATAACAGATGTGGGATTTATTAGGATTTCCAGAGGGTTTAATCTCAAAATGGGAAAGTACTGATAAGTTCTGAGGAAGCAGGAAAAGGTGAAGATTCAAGAGAAGGTGCTGCTGGGGGCTAAACGAAAGTGGAGGAGGCAGCAGGGAGGGACAAGATGGATTTGGAGGTGGAGCTTGAGACAAAGGAGCAGTGGGGAAGGGCATGAGGTTTCAGGAAGAGTTTTGTCTCTGAATTTTTAGCAGCCCTTGTTAACTTTGAGACTTTATTTTGTAATTGGGCAACTTTAGATTCATAGCCTTGTTTGGAAGCCTCAATATACTACTCAAAACAGGCACCCCATTCCTCTTAATTACAGCACTGTTATTATCCAATTTACTTTAGTTTTTTATATTTATTTATTTATTCATTTTATTTTTTTATTTTATTTTTTTAAAGATGAACACAAGATCCAATCCAGTGGAACCTGACCCAAGAACTGTTGCTGTTATTTTTTATTTATTTACTTATTTATTTATTTTTATTTTTTGAAGGCAGTGTCATTGGCCCTCATATGTGGGACAGAACGGGGGCTGCTGGCGTCCCAAGCCAGCGCCCAACCACCGCGCCACTCGGCCGGCCCTTTATTTATTTTTTAAAAAATTTTATTGGTGAATTGGGGGAGAGGAACAGCGTTGGGGAATCAGGGAAGGGGAACAGACAAGTTGCTGTCCCCCTGTTCCTCAGTCTATTTGTGGAGGACGCCGCTTCACTGGCCCATGTTGGCATCATAACTGCGCTCCTCTCTGGCGAGGCAGACAGGTGGCCGGCCTCTGGATGGCCATTTACCGCGACTATGGGCAGCACACTCTGGCTGCCAGCCACTCACGCTGGCTGCCGGCCACTCACTGTAGCCTATGGCAGTCCACTGCAGCAGGGGCTGCAGCCCACACTGTCGCCGGGGCTCGCAGCCCAGCTCCAGGTGGAGCTGCTGTTAGCCGTAGAGGGCAGTGTCACTGGCCCTCACATGTGGGATCCGGACCAGGACCGCTGGCATTCCAAGCCAGCCCTCAACCAATGCACCAATCAGCCAGCCCTAGTTTTTTACTTTTTTTTTTTTTTTTAAGATTTTATTGGGGAATTGGGGAAGGGAAACAGCTAAGTTGTTGTCCTTCAATCTTAGTTGTGGAGGGCGCAGCTAGCTCAGCTCCAAGTCCAATCACCATCTGGCTGCCTGTAGGCAGCTCATGGCCGCTCAGCTCAAGGTGCCCTGTTCACTCTTAGTTGTGGGTGGCCCACCATCCCACACAGAAGTCATAACAGAAACCTTGTTAGGAGCATGTGCTCCTAACCAGCTGAGACCCATCCTGCCAACAGGATGCTGCTCAGTGGCAGCTCAGCTCAGGCCTAGTACACTGGCCCATGTGGGAAACGAACCAATGATCTTGTTGCTCAGAGCTCACACTCTTAACCAACTGAACCACTTGGCCAGCTCCTCAATTTAGCTGTAGGAAAATCAAAGTTGGGAATCTCAAAAGTTCTCCAAAACTTCCACAGATATGTCTATTTAGTTAAATATGTGCATGAAAATTCCCTGCGGGTTTTTTTATTTTTATTTTTGAGGGCAGTGTCACTGGCCCTCATATGTGGGACCGGAACCGGGGCTGCTGGCTTTCCAAGCCAGCGCTTAACCACTGCGCCACTCGGCCGGCCCTTTTTTTTTTGGAGGGCAGTGTCACTGACCTGCAGGTTTTAAACATATTCTTGGCCGGTGTCCTTGGTGGAGGAAGGGCATTTCTAGAAGGCTTAGACAGCAGAGAACCACCTTCCCCCTTTTGTTTTCAAAGGTCCCATTTTTTTTAAAGATTTTTATTGAGGAATTAGGGGAGGGGAACAGCGTTGGGGAATCAGGGAAGGGGAGCAGACAAGTTGCTGTCCTTTTGTTCTTCAGTCCAGTTGCGGAGGATGTTTCTTCACTGGCTCATGTTGGTATTATCATTGCGCTTTTCCTGGATGAGGCAAATTGGTTGCCGGCCTCTGGATGGTTGCTCACCATGGCTATTGGCAACTCACGCTGGCTGCCGGCAGCTCACGCTGGCTGCCGGCCACTCACTGTAGCCTATGGCAGCCCACTAAGCTGGGGCTGCAGCCTACACTGTCGCTGGGCTCACGCAGCCCAGCTCCAGGTGGAGCTGTTGTTAGCTGTAGAGGGCAGTGTCACTGGCCCTCATATGTGGGACCTGAACCGGGGCCGCTACCTTCCCAAGCCAGCGCTTAACCACCGCGCCACTCAGCCGGCCCTTATTTTTTTGTAAAGATTTTATTGGGGAATTGGGGAAGGGGACCAGCCAAGTTGTTTTTCTTTAATCTTCATTGTGGAGGGCGCCAGTCACCATCTGGCTCCTGTTGGCAGCTCGTGGCCTCTAAGCTCAAGGTGCTGTGTTCAATATTAGTTGCAGGTGGGCGTAGCCACCATCTGATGTGGGAGTCAATCCCTGCAGCCTTGTTGCTCAGAGCACGCTCTATCCTCTGAGCCATCCAGACAGCAGCTCAGCTCAAGGTGCCAAGTTCAGTCTTAGTTGCAGGTGTGCGTAGCCCACCATCGAACAGGCAATCTTGTTGTTATACCATGCTGAGCCATCCTGCAGCTTAGCAACAGCTCAACTTGGGGCACAGTATCACTGGCCTATGTGGGAATCGAACCGGTGGCCCTGTGGCTCAGAGCTCGTGCTCTTAAGCCAACTCTTAACCAACTGAACCACTCGGCTGGCCCTTAGGTCAGTTTTCTTAAAACACCAGTTCACTGTTATCCCTACAAACTGTAATTATGAACACTAGAAACATGGGAAAAACACTTATGATGTATAGGGAAAGGTGCAGAATTGTTGGGGCTGTAATATATGTGCATTTTATTGAGGGATTTAAAAGGAAATGCAGAAATGAACATAGCTAGTTAATAAGAATTTTTGGAATATTGTGTGACTTTTTTTGCATTTCTCTCAAAATTGCTATAATTTTAAATAAAACAAGAAGGAAAACTACATCAAATGTCAGTCTGAATATTAGAAATGGGTGCACTAAGGTAGCAAAAACAGGAAGAAATGGAAATAAATTTGGTTGGCAACATAAGAACTTAGAAAAAGAAATTATTTCTAATCAAAGCAGGAAAAAGGATATAATGAAGATAAAAGCAGGGGTCTGGCCAAGTGGCTCAGTTGGTTAAGAGTGTGAGCTCAGAGCAACAGGGTCGCCGGTTTGATTCCCACATGGGACAGTGAGCTGACTTTGGGTGCCACTGAGCTGCCAACAGGTGGCAGGATGGCTCAGCTGGTGAGAGCACGTGCTCCTAACAACAAAGTTGCCCGTTTGATTCCTGCATGGGATCATGGGCTATACCCACTGGCAACTACGACTGAACAGGGCACGTGGAGCTGGCAGCCACGAGCTGCCAATAGGCGGCTGGATGGTGACTGGACTTGGAGCTGTGCTAGCTATGCCCTCCACAACTAAAACTGAAGGAAAACAACTTGGCTGTTTCCCTTCCCCAATTCCCCAACACAGTTCCCCTTCCCCAATTCCTCAATAAGATCTTTAAAAATAAAAAAAATATAATCCTGGTAAACATAAATGAACTGAAGAAAACGCAGAACACCTGAATAGACTACACATTTTACATTACATTGAAAAAGTTCTCAGGAAATTACTCCACAATAAAATTCTGAGCCCATGCTGTTTTACCTGTGAATTATTTCCACCTAGAGAACTCTTTGATATACAACTGTTCCAAACTGCTGAAAGCTGAACATTTACCTCTTTTGTGATACCAGTCTGTCAAAACTCAAAGAAGAACAAAGAAGGCCAATACCTATCAGGAATATTAATGCAAAAGTTCCAGTTTAGGGCTCGCCGAGTGGCGCATTGATTAAGAACTGGTTTTGGGATGCCAGCGGCCCCGGTTCGGATCCCACATATGAGGGCCAGTGACACTGCCCTCTACAGCTAACAGCTCCAACTGGAGCTGGGCTATGCAAGCCCTGGCAATGGTGTAACCTGCAGCCCTTGCTGCAGTGGGTTGCCATAGGCTACAGTGAATGGCCAGCAGCCATCGTGAGCTGAGCTGCGAATAGCTGCAGTGAGCAACCATCCAGAGGCCGTCGACCGATGTGCCTCATCCGGGAAGAGTGCAATGAGGATACCAACATGGGCCAGTGAAGCAACATCCTCTGCAACTAGACTGATGAACAAAAAGGCAGCAACTTGTCTGTTCCCCTTCCCCGATTCCCCAACGCTGTTCCCCTTCCCAATTCCCCAATAAAATCTTCAATAAAAATAAAAAAAATTTCCAGTTTATAGAGTGCCAGCACAGCCCATAGAGCTAGTCCTCCTGGATTTAGGAACATTGACTCCAGGAATCAGGTTCTTCATATTAGGAATTATACAACTGTAATGTTCCATTTTAATCAAGTGGTGGAGAAAAAGGAGTCATCTCAATGTTTAATGAGAAAGAAGCTGATAAAATTTAATATTGATCATTTCAGGAAAAATAAACCTGGTAATAGGAGAAAAGTATTTTTATAATATGAGGATATCAGGCTTAATGGTGACACTAGAGCTGAAATTGGCAAACTAGGGCCCCCAGGCTAAATCTAGCACATGTGTTTCTGTAAATAAAGTTTTATTTTAACATTGCACACACCCACTCATTTCTACATTATCTATAGCTGCTTGATAAAGTAGAGTTGAGTAGTTAAAGTGATTGCATGGCCTGAAAAGCCAAAATATTTACCAGGAAAGCTTTGCCAGTCCTCGATCTAGAAGTATCTCCATTGTATTCAGGGAGGACCAAGGCAAGGTTACTCACAAGTCCTTATTTATGAGAAGACAATTCACAAAAGAAGGACAAATAGACAGTAAATACATGAAAAATTATGAAGTCATAAATAATCAAAGAGGTGGAAATAAAAATGATAAAAGTATATACCCAAGCATCTGTTATGAGACAGGCACTATCCCAAGCATTCAATCTACATAACCTCATTTAATACAGAAATCCTAGTGAGGGAAGCTCTGTTATTTCCATTTATAGATGCAGAAAGTGAAGAGGCTAATTAGCAGGTAAAGATTGTAAAGATTTTAAAAGACTGTGTTGGATGTAGGCAAAAATAGAGAGGAAATAGATCCTATTACTCAGCACCCATGGATGGTTATGTGGGTGCACCTTCTGTAGGGTGTCAGGCTGGAAGTCCAAATGTAAAGTATGCTTATTCAGCAATTTCACCTTTGCAATTCCCTCATGGAAATCACTGCCCAAATATGAAAGAGTGTGGTGATAGGATTCTGTTACAGCATGCTTTGTAATAGAACATCCACCAATAGAATGTTTAATTATGGTGAGAAATTAAATGGAATATTGTTGGGAGACAAAATTAGGTTCATAACAACATGGGTGGTCCCAGCTCTATGAAACTGTCTCTTGGGGAAGCTCTGGTCTGGAAGAATGTCACTCACATGTTAATGGTTGTTATCTATAGGGGGCAGGATTTTAAGCAATATTTGCCCTCTACCTTTTCCTGAATGATTTCCTTTTTTTTTTTTTCTAGATTTTTATTGGGGAACTGGGGAAGGGGATCAGTGTGGGGGAATTGGGAAAGGGGAACAACCAAGTTGTTTTTCTTCCATCTTAGTTGTGGAGAATACAGCCAGCTCAGCTCCAAGTTCAGTTGTGCTGCTCAGCTCAAGGTGCTGTGTTCAATTAGTTGCAGGTGAGTGTAGCCACCATCCCATGCAGGAGTCAAACCAGCAGCCTTGTTGTTCAGAGTGGGTGCTCTATCCTCTGAGCCACCTGGGCTGCAGCTCAGCTCAAGGTGCCGAGTTCAGTCTTTAGTTGTGGGCGGGTGTAGCTCACCATCTCGAACAGACAACCTTGTTGTTAGGAGCATGTGCTCTCACCAGCTGAGCCATCCTGCTACCTGTTGGCAGCTCAGTGGCAGCTCAGCTCAGGCACAGCTCACTGGCCCGTGTGGGAATTGAACCAACAACACTATTGCTCAGAACTCACACTTTTGAGCAGTCTCTTAACCAACTGAGCCACTTGGCCGGCCCCTGATTTTCATTCTTTACAATGAATTTGTATCATTTGAATTAAAAAGAAAGAAAAACTATACAGCAGTGAAAATTAATGAACTAGATCATCATATCAAAAAGGCAAATCTTGCAATGATAAATACATAGAGCAAAAGAGGCAAGTTGCAGATATAATCTGGTTATCAATAGCATTTATATGAATGCAAAATGTGTGAAGTAAATACTGCTCTGAATTGTTCTTGATTACATACACATTAAGTTTTAGGAAACATAGGAGTGGCCCACATCTCATTCAGGACAGTGGCTGTCTCTGGAGGTAGGGAGGTTCTATTGGAGTGAAGAACAGGGTTTTCAACTGTGTGGGCAATGTTCTATTTTTTTCTGGCTTTGGAATGCATGTGTTTGCTGATTTCCTTACAACTTTATTAGGTTTTATATATTTTTCTTAAAAGAAAATTGATCAGACTTCTAACATTAAATTCCATGGGTGTGAGAAATTGCAGGTTGAATGCCGAGCTGGTGACAAAGGCACCGGAAGAGCTGTGAAGGGGAGCTTCCACATGGCCACCGACAGTGAAGCATGTTGACTTCCATGTGGGGTACTCAATTCCATAGTGTTTAACTTGTGACTCCTTGGTACTTAGCTGGTGAGGCTGAGTTAATCCTAGGATTTGAGAATATAAGGTAACTTTAAGTCCAGCTTACCTGTGCTAGTTATTTTACTATTGATGACTCTACAACCTAGCTCATAAATGCCTTACTTGTTCCAAGTAGTGCGTCCTGGACCCCACCTCCCTTTATGTTTCATTATTATCTAGCTATGAGCAAATAGAATCAACTGGAACCCACATGTGGCACAGGGTGAGCACTCTGAGCACCTCTCAGACAAAGGGCATGTCTGGGCAGAACTTTGATTCTCCTTGGTCTCTTCCCACCCAGAAACCTCAGTGGCAGCTCACACACAGATCAGACTCCCCTTTGCCACCTCATAGCATAGAGAACAGGATACTGTCCGGCACACTGGAGTCACTATTATGGGAGAGGGCTTGGATCAGAGAGAAGCAGAATCTTCACAAACCTGTAATCTGCTCCCCACCCAACAAGGCCCTTGGTGAACAGCTCTGAGTATACAGGCTTCTTCTATGCCCTGCCTTGTTTTGGATATTACAGGCTGAACTGCAGCCTATGATGCAAACCCTTGAACCTACTGCCTGTTGGCTCTACCTTTAAAACACTATCATGTCCCCAGTCTGACCACTGATCAACACCACTCTTATCCAAGTTTCCATCATCTCTCTACCTTGATCACTGCATTGGTTTCTTGGGTCACTGTGGTCCTTCCCTCACCCTCATCTATTTTCCACAGAAGCCAGAGTGATCCTTTGATGAAGCCAGAGCCTGTCACTTCTCTGCTCAGAGCCATATCCCCCATTTCACTCAAAGCCAGAGCAATCATAATGCCCCTGACGCTCTCTGCACTCCAGCCCCTACTGCGTCTCTGACTACCATGCTGTTGAAAAGAAGGTGGACAAAGGAACAGGCAAGGCGAATAAGGAGCAAGGAAGCAAGGGGCCAGGGAGTCTCCAGGAGAGGGCCACTTCCAACATTAGGTGGGAAGGAGGTGTCATTGGGTTCTGTCGCTGGGGATTCCAGGGTCAGCTGGGGCTGGAGGCCCTGTGCCAAGTGAGGAGCCTTTTCTTCCTTCCTATCCATGCTCTTAAATAGTGGCCATGATTGGCAGCTGCAGAGACAGAGGTTTCCTTTGCTTTGTTCCCTGCTCTGTTTCTCAGTGCCACTCAGTAAATGTCTCAAGGAAAAAAAAAATCACAAAATAGGTAAATGATAACTTGTGTTCCCATAAAGCTTTGCCATCTGGAGACCATTTTGGGAACAATCCCAGATGTTCTCAGCAGTAGGGCTTCATATGCAAGGGGAAGTTAAAAATTACGTTCCTCATCTGAAAAAGGGTATCATAAGAGCCACTTCCTCAGAGTCTTGTGTTGATGTAGAACGTCCAAACCAGTATAGAATTTTTTTGAGTGTATTTGAGCCAAAACTGACAATTGCTGGAAAACAAGATCTCAAATGCTCCAGAGAAGGACAGTTTTGCAGCTTTTTTCAGGAATTTGGAATTAAGGAAGATTACATGGAGGTGGGAGAAATCAAGGCAGGGATCAGATTACATGATAGGTAAGGAGATTATGTGCTCTTTTGAGGGTGGTTACTCTTATTTCAAAGGTGTGTTAACCAAATGCCCAGAAACCATGGACAAGGCTGCTTAAGGCAAAGATAAGCTATTTATGGAAGAAACTGTATGCCTGCAGGGTGACTACCGGCCATGACCTGCCCAGTTAGGAATTTATGGTCAGACTACCCAGGTTACTTTCTCCAGAACTCCTGTTTCACCCAAACGTGTAAATATTAAAGGAAAGGATCCCTTGAAAGAGCTCAGACTTCAAGTTCCTAGTGCTCACTGCGCTGCCATTTTACAGACCAACATACTGAGACTCCCCACTGGACTTATCCAAGACCCCCAAGTTGGGCAGGCTTGGCGGGATAGAGCGGTCTGGGGCTGGGACAGTACAGTTTTCTCACAGGCGCCTAGAGCACTAGCATCCCAGTTAAGTCTAAGGCGCCACGGACTGTAGATGAAGCAGCATCCCTAACCAGCCGTGGTGGCGCTGCTCACCAAACTGGACGTGTGCCTCCCGGAACTACAACTCCCGGCAGCCCGTGCGACGCGTCCCCGGTCGACGCCGGGGGAGCGGCAGCCATTGTCTGCGGCCGAGGTGAGACGGTCGCCGGGGTAGGGGGTGTCCTGGAGCTTCTGGAGAACGGACGGGAGAGGCGGCACCCACCATTGGGGCCGGCGTGGCGTCTGGCCAGGTTCTGCGCCTGCCCTTTAGCGCCGGCTTCGCTTCTCCGTTCTCGGCCCGCCGACCCGCCGCCTCCGGGCTCGTGGGCGCGCGTGGCCGGGCTGGGCGGGCCCCTGGTGCCCAGTCGCGGCCGTGGGCCCAGTGCTCTTTTGTCCCTCTGGTCGCGCGCGGCCGGGCCGAACTTTGGAGCAAAACAAAAGCCGAACGCCCCGGCGAAGCGCCCCGTAGCAGAGAAGTCGCTTGCAGAGAGCGGCGGGGACCGGCTAGAGGGAGAGGCCGGCAGCTGCTAACCAGGTAAGAGGGCCTCTCGCGGGAAGGCGCTCCTGAGTATCGCATCCGCGTCGGGGTTGAAATCTGGGGCAGGGGGCCAGGAAGCAGGCAGTGAGGAAGTCTGTGAAACCGTTCTTGGGAAATACCATATTTTATTCTCCAGCAGGCTTTTCTCGTTGTTCTGTGTTGAAGGACGTCAGACGTGGACTGGGGGACAGCCCTGGGTTCCTTTAAACGTGCATTGACCGCGGGACTTTGTCAGGTTGCAAACAGCGGTGCAGAATAGTTTGGCTGTTATGAGTGTTGGCGCTGATCCCGGTGTTCCTGAGGCCCGGCGGGCGTCCCAGTGATTTATCCATACGCAGGAATCCGCAGAGCTCTGCCAATTGGCGTTGGTACCCTAGAGAGGGACATGCACAAAGACCTGGAACTTAGAAAGTTGGGGGTTTGGGCTTCACACCAGGAGGAGACAGACAGACTTGGGCCTGGTAGGCGTTGCAGATAGATTTTTTTTTTTTTAGATATTTCCATAGCATAAAATTAATCATTGTAGTGTGTAATTCAGTGGTTTTGTTGTACATTCACGGAGTTGTGCGAGTATCACCAGAACATTTTCATCACCCCCCAAAAGAAACCCCAGTAACTATTAAGAGGTCACTTCCCATACCTCCCTCCCCGCAGCTCTAGGTAACCACTTACTTACGCTTGAGGGTTGCTGATAAATTTTACAATAGTCAAGTCAACTGAAAAGTTGACTAGTCATTGTGACTGGTGTCTCCTCGGGAGCTTTGACAAATTTATACTGTCTCATCTTGTGTGGTGCTCTTTTTCAGCTGATTCAAATCACCCTTCATTTCTCTCCAGGAGTTCTGTTTTGCTTTTGACATGTCAACTTTGTTTTCTTGTGATGCTACCTAGCAGTTTTTTGTTGCTTCTGTGGGTGGGTTCTGTTCTTTGTTCCCGCTGGATCTTCTGTGAGAAAGGACCACTTTTGTCTTTTTCACTTTTGTCTCTAGATTGGTATTGCAGTTGCTTTCTTTATATCACTGGAATCCAGTGCTCCTGGCACGTGCCTGGTTAATTAATCCTGTAGGATGGCTGCCATCAACCCGTGGGCCTCCTGGGGTAAGTCCAAATCCTGTTCCTTCTGGGCCTTCGCAGCAGTGACTTGCTGTAGCCAGGGTTCGTTCAGAGCTGGGGAGGGCCTGAGGGCTTCTGAAATTGGAGGGGGTCTATTTTGGTGCACAATTAGAACTGAATGACATTTAAAAAACAACAACAATGACAAAAAAACTTGGTTATTGGTGAAAGGGGAAACAATGTAAAAGACATTGTAATTTGTATATATTTATAGTCATCTCCAGAGATATTTCATTAGTTCTGAGAGTTTTCTAGGTTCTAAGAGTTCTAAGGTTATTTGTGGGATTTCTTAGAAGACCATCGTACAGACCATCAGAATTTCTTCACCACTCCTAAATTTTAATTTCATTATTGTTTTTCACTTACATAGCACTGGTCTAATTTAGGAGCAATGTTAAATAGTAGTGTGGTGTCAATTGTATGTTTTACGTTTAAGTGAGTTTTTGGGTATCTCTCACTAAAGACAACAAAGAAGTATCTTTTTACTAGTCATATTTTTGAAAAATTAGGTAATGTTAAACATTTTATCAGATACCTCTTCAGCCATTTCACCGGTTCTGTTCTTAATTGTTTTATGGCTGTATCATATCGATACATTTCCTGACAGTGATCCACCCACCCATGTTTCAGGTATGAATCTAGCTATTATGTTGGATCTTTTCACATGCTTTTGGGCTCTGTGTATGGAACTAGTTATGACCATTAGTGAGACAGGTCTCTTTTTTCATGTTGTGGCCTTTAGGCACTAGGATTGGTGTCACAGTGCCTTTCCATTCCTTATTCTAACCTGATCTTCTGGTATAGGTGTCTTTACGGACCATTCCTGGGGGATGGCAGCGGTTGACCCATGGACCTCCTGGGGTGAGTCAAGAACCTGTGTCCTCATTGGCCACATTGGCTGCCTTGTCGTGGCCTCTCCCAGCAGTGACCTGCCATGGCCAGGGATCAGACATGGGGAGCCAAGTGGAGCTTTTAGGATGGAGGAAGGAGGTTCTAGTCCAGATCTGCCTATACAGAGCTGGAACAGGGAGGACTCATTCTGAGGGAAATGGTGGGGGATAATGGGATGGTGACATCTCCAGGACAGGGTGCATGAGAATAAATGTGTGGTAATTTAGGGCTCAGGCCCGGAAAGCCTATGAATGGACACTGCTTCTCAGAGATGGTGCTTTAGAGCAAAGGGGGACAGTGTGGGGTTCATGTGTTTAAGCACATTCCTTATCTTCTCTAAGCCCATTTCTTTCATCTTTAAAATGAGGAGGTTGAGGGCCGGCTGAGTGGCTCAGTTGGTTAAGAGCTCGCTCAAGAATGCAAGCTCAGAGCAACAGCAGTTCCATTCCCGGCCCCAGATGAGCTGCCAACAGGTGGCAGCATGGCTCAGCTTAAAAAAAAAAAAAAAAGACAAACTCATTAAAATGAGGAGGTCAGTCTCTTCCCTTGTCCAAGGGTGAGGGCCAGAGCTGGCTCTCTCTGAACGCCCCCAGGAGGAGGACTCTTGGGCATGCTTCTAGCAGAGAGTGCTGCGTCTATGACTTTGCTTTCCTCCCGCAGCTCTGTATCCTCAGGACTCTGCCTGGTGTGTGGAAGAGACCCCTGAGGATGGGGGGAAAGCCGCTGGGCTCCTAACAACCCAAGTCCAGGTGAGGTGGGGCTTTTGCTTTTTCCTAAAAGGCTGCTCTGTCCCCTAAGGAGTCCAGGTTGTCCCCAGCCATCCTACTCTATGTGGTTCCTCAGTTTACAATAGCTAGTTTGGGTAGAGGTGGAATCAGGCAAGAAGTTTATCACTTTCTGGGCACAGAGAGGTAGAATTCAGTTTCCCATGATGCAGAGCCTCACTGTTAACCAGCCAATTGATAGTCCCGAACCCCGGCTATGCTGTGGATTGTTTTGGTGGATGAGGGACAACCCCCTTGGTTTGCAGCTCCCCTCTTTTCCTCCTCCTACCTTCCTTCATATATTCGGTGCCTGATTCAGGTGATGTTCGGTGAGTGCTGTGCTTGCTTAGAGGGGAACAAGGACACATTTGAGCTCTTAGCCTAAGTCACTCCCGGGTAGTTCGCTCAGCTACTAGGCATCATGTCTTGCCTGGTGCTGCACATGTGGTTCAGGACACACAAGCCTGACATGCTCGGGGAGGCCCTGAGCCCTGAAGTAGCAGAACCCAACTCATGCCTCGGGAGGTGGGACAGTGTCTGCATAGAGGTCATGGGTCACAGAGCAGCCAGGTCCTTTTGCTGTGGTGAGGGAAGCTGCCCAGGAGACAGGACATACCTGAGCCAAGAGGCAAAGGAGACACATCAGCCAGATGGGCATGGCTGGTGAGCAAGCGTCTGGCCTCCTGAAGGACCACGGGGTGGCGGGGGGTACTGCACAACAGTGTCTGGGTGAAGACTGACCCCACTTAGATTTTAGGCTAGAGAGAATGGGCCCAACTGGGCCCTGAATGCCTGCTGCAAAGCTGGGCTCCATCCTGGTGATAATAAGGAGCCTCGGAAGTTCTGTGAGCAGGAGGTGGTAGGATTCACAGTGTGGCTGGAAAGATGTCCCTGGCAGGGACATGGGGCGGGCTATAGGAAGCAGGCTGACATTCAGGCTTCAGTCTGACCAGGGCCTAGGAGCAAGATCTGAGGTATTAGTGGGTCGAAGCAGGAAGACTTTGACTTTGTAAAGGCACAGGGGTGGCTCTTGAAAGAAAAAGGATAGCAGAGTTGATGGTGTTGGAGAGGTGTCATCTTCCTCCCCTCCTCCTGGCCAGCCTCCTCACTAGAGGTAGCCACTTAAGAAAAAAAATTTTTTATAACAGATTTATTTAAATATTCATATACCATAAAGTTCAACCTTTTAAAATGTACAGTTCAGTGGTTTTTAGTATATTCACAGAATTGTGCCACCATTCCCAGGATCTAATTCTAGAACATTTTCATTATCCCAAAAAGAAACCCCATATCCAGGGCCGGCCGAGTGGCATGGTGGTTGAGCGCTGGCTTGGAGGCCAGCAGCCCCGGTTCAGGACCCACATATGAGGGTCAGTGACACTGCCCTCAAAGGAAAAAAAAAAGTCCCATATCCATTAATATTCACTCTTTTCTGCTCTCCCCAACCCCCTAAGTTTTCTATGTATTTACCTATCCTGAACATTTTATATAAAGAGAATCATACAATGTATGGCTTTTTGTGTCTGGTTTCTGTCACATAGCATGTTTTCAAGGATTATCAGTGTTGTAGCTTGAATCAGTATTTTATTTCTTTTCATGACTCAGGTAGCCATTCTTAACTTAATGTTTTCAGTTTCTGAGGGTTATCTCCATATTTCTAAATGAGAGTTTTTTATCCTAATTTATCAAATATACATTTACTGTATTGACTTCCTGCTATGAAAGATGAAGAGAAATAGTTTCATTACTATAGGTCTTTTACTTCTAAGTGAAAATAATGAATCAACCAAATGTGAGATACTATGATATACAAATATTAATAATGTCTCTATTAACTTTATGCTTCCCCCAAATTAAAAAACAAAAACAAACTAATGAGCCTTCTCACAGTTAAAGGTGACTAGTGCATCTGCGTATACCACTCCACGTAGCGGCACTACTACTTGGGCTGCCGAGGGCCTGGACTGCATGTGCCGGGTGGTGGTTGCCTGGCAGCAGAACATGGGTGACAGTGATGTTTGCTGCTGGTATAACGTACAGTCATTTTTAGATCCTGTATGGAATCAGCAGTGAAGCTAGGCCAAGCTAAAAGATGGACCTCGAATCAGTGTCTTCGAAACAGAAGTTGGTTGTAATGAAACGCTATGAAGAAGCCCTAAAAACCACTGTGCTGCACTCTGCTGTTAATTTAGGTGAGGGTTTCTTAGAATTATTAGGGTTAACTCTGAGAAAATGGAGAATTCAAATAAAAACACCCTCCAATGTCCGAAAAGTTGTGATTTCTGAGAACATGGTCCTGGTCCCCTCCCCACACTCACTTTGGATTTTTCCTGTGGGAAACTCAAGACTTGAATCATGTGAGTTTTGTATTGAGCAAGGAGCTTCATATCTCTCTCTTGTTTCCTCCAAATTAAATATTTACTGAAATAAAGCATTCACCTGGTGAAAACATCAATTGCTGTCATCCCTTGTTATCTGAATAGTCTGTTTTTAGAAACATGTTGGAGAGTGAAGTTTCAGCTAGCGAGAACCCAGATCCCATAACTTTATCTCAGCCTATCTAAAAACCCCAGCCAGCCTCCCCAAATATGGAAACTCCCAAATCCCTCTAGAACAGCCCACCAACAATTTCTGCACAATAAACAATATGCTCATAAAACATCAGTAATCTGATACCTTGTACCCATCCTTGCCTGTCTCAAGAATTTGCAGTCTCATTACATTTCTCTGCAAAACTTATAATAATAAAATGTTAATAAATAATGAAATTCTGAAGAGGTCATCTGAATTTCTCCAGGTTCCATGAAGGGTGGCTACTGTCAGAGAATTCAGGTGATGCAGGGCAGTCCCATGAGATCCTGTCAGGCAAACAGCTGAGACCCTCTGCACCCTCTCCAAACCCTCCCATGGTTCAACACCATTCTCGTGTGTGAGCAGATTCCAGAAAGCCTAGGTAAACTCCCATATGTGCGCAAAGCTCGGGAACAAGAATGTAAGTCATCCTAGCAGATGTAGCTGCGATGTCAGGTCAGGGAATGAAGGGCTCAGTCTTTCTTGGTGTGGGGTCCTTCTCTGTCCTGCCCCCTCACCCAGAAGTGTCAGTAACCATGACACCGCAATTCCTCTCCTAGCCCAGGAACATCCCTCTGTCTCCACAATGGTAAGGCTAGGTGCCTGCCCTCTGCCATCTTTCACATGTCATCTCCAGCCTTGGTTTTGCATTTTTCTTTGCATTTCCTGAAGCCTCCATGAACTGTGAACCCCAACATGGGGACATATTCGTCTGGGGTCTTTTTTTTTTTTTGTAGTTTGTTAGTCCATGGCTCTTCTAGTTTGATAACATCTCTGTCAATTCTGGAAATATTTCTTTTTAAAATTTTATTTTGACAAATTATATAATTACAGAAAAGTAATAGGTAATCAAACACGATACCCATCACTGAATTTAGTCGTTAATGTTTTGTCATACTTTGTTTTCCTTTACAGTCCCTAATCACATTCTCTTCCCACCGTTCCTCAGAACAATTCATGGTGTGTAAGCAACTAATCCAGTTTCATGCTCATATGTAGACAAGACAGGTAATACTGTTCTTTAAAAAAAAAAACCTGCTTTTTCTACATGTAGTTTTCTTTGAACACTCAAGGTCATCTTTGAGGTCCATTCATGTGAGATGCAGGTCAGGTTTGTTTCTTTTGCCCCATCAGAGAGGTGGACTCTGTTTATCCTATCTGTAGATAGGCTTATAAGTCTGCCTTCACCCATGTGTGCTGTTCCAACCACAGCTGGGTGGGCATTCTTGTGGTTTCTGTGTGTGCACACATGTAAGTGTTTTTCTAGGAATACCCCTAGAATTGGAATTGTTTGAATTGTCTGAAGTTCAGGGTGTGTGTGTTTTCAGTATGAAAAGCTGCCATGTAGCTCTGATGATCTAAAGCCACTTCTCACTGCCGTGCAAGAAAGGGCTCATTTCCCTGACTGTTCACCGCCACTTGACAGTCTCACTTGGTTTTTGCTTTTCTCAAGAGCAAATGGTATATTGTACAATTTTAATTTGCATTTCCTTGATTGCTGGTGAGGTTGAATATCTTCATGTGGTGGTTGGCCATGTATATCCTTGTTGTGTCCCATCCCTAGAATTATGTATGCTGTGGCTTAACTGATATGTAGACATTTTACATTCATTCTGGGTCTTGATTCGTTCCCATATATAAATTATCTTCTCCCGTTCTGTAGCTTGTTTTGACTTTGTGGTGTCTTCTATCAGTTGAATGTTTTTCAGCATATTTTTGTTAAACATATCTGTCTTTGTTAATGGCTAGTGTTTTTGTTTGTTTTTAAAAGACATCCTATATTTAACAAAAACATCCTCCTGTCCTTATCTTTTATAGCCCCTTTCTGGGGTCTTCTGTTAGATGGTGGGCGTCCCGAATGAACTGTGTGTTTCTGATCTCTGTTTTCCATTTCCATTTTGGGGCGGGGCCTGGCCATCATATTCTTGCCACCACGGAACTCTTTCTGGGGCCTTCTTTTATTTTTTTTTTTTTTTGAGGTCAGTGTCACTGGCCCTCATATGTGGGACTGAACCGGGGCCGCTGGCTTCCCAAGCCAGCGCTTAACCACCGCGCCACTCGGCCGGCCCTGGGGCCTTCTTTTACGTGGTAGACATCCTGAAGCAATTGTTCTGTCTTCTAGCTCTTCTTCACATTTTATAAATTATTTCCTGTTCTCTCAGAGATCCTTTCTTATTGTCGGAAAAGTCATGACATATTTTATCTGTGTTTTTCAAAGGTCATTTATTTATATAAAGAAAAAAGATCAATCAATGATATATTGCCCATTTTGTTTGATAACCTTTGCCATCTTTCAGTGAGCTTCATAATTCCTCCTTCATAGAACGACCTGTCTTTATTTGTGAAAAACTGAACAAGGTGCCGATTTACAGCCTCATCTGAATTGAACGTTATAGCACTCTAGGAGTTTTGAAGAGAGTGAAACAAGTGGAAGTCTGATGGCGCAAGGTCAGGCGAGTATGGTGGGTGTGGCAACACATCCCATCCAAGCTCCAATAATTTTGACGGGTGATCAAACTTGTGTGTGGTCTCATGTTGTTGCGATGGAACACAATTCCTTTACAATTAACAACTCTGGACATTTCTGGATGATGGATTCTTTCAAACTGTCCAATTGCCGACACAGTACACATTCGAATTGTTTGTTTGGTTCCTTGGTAGGAGCTTGAAAAACACGACACCTTTAAAATCCCACCATACTGAGAGCATAACCTTCTTCTGATATGTCCGCTTTCGATATCATTTGAGGGAAATCATCACGTCAGTGTCAGGACCAAGAACATTTGTGTACCACGTTGTTGTAAACAATCCATTTATCATCACCAGTTATCAGTCGCTTCAATAAAGGATCATTTTCCTCATGTTTATTGAGCATATTGCAGATGTTTATATGTGCTCTCAAATGAAATTCTTTGAGTTCATACAGAACCCAAATATCGAGCTTGCTTATATATCCCAGCTTCATCAGGTGGTCATGAACGCTTGAATAATGAATGGATGTTCAATGTTTCTGCAATCTCTCGTGTCATGTAACGTGGGTTTGACTCAATCAATGATTTTATTTTGTCGTCATCAACCTCGGTGGGCTTCCCTGACCGAGGAGTATCATTGAGATCAAAATCACCAGCACAGAATTTTGTGAACCATTGTTGGCACTGACGCTCTTGTAGAGCGTTGTCACCGTAAACTTTATGCAACTTTTCACAAGCTTGACATGCGTTCTTCCCTTTATGGAAGTAAAATAGTAAAACATGGCAAAAATGCACAGTTTGGTCTTCCATCTTCAACTTGTTAAATCTCTAAAACTCAACCAAATCGCTCAATTTTTTTTTTAGAATGAAGCTAGAACTGTCAGCTGTCAAATGACATAGCAATAACATAGATGCGAATGACTCTAGTACTTCCAAAAATGAACTAATGCCATCTATTGCAAACATGTGTCATGACTTTTCCAACAACCCAATATCATGCTGTCCTGTTTTATACCGAAATCTTTGATCAGAACCAGAATTATAGCTCATTGACAGTTGGGTGAACTCTGTGTCCTATTGACTTCCGCATTGGGTCACGCATCCAGGGAAGACCTGTGTTCCAGAGTCAGGTCTGCTTGCTGGTTGGCCTCCCTCCCTGTCTGTCTCTGTCTGTGTCCTGACAAGTCTCACTCTAAGCTCCATGGGCTTGGGTGGACCAGGATCACCAGTTCGGTTCCGTTTCTAGTTTTCCAGGCATGCAGCTGGCTATCAGGCCACGGGTTCCCCTTTCCTATTCCCATGTCGGGCTGAAGGTCTTAGCTCACCAGGGCAGCCTGACAATCTCCCACTTGAGCCTGAGGAGGGTCGGGGGAGTTTTGACCACAGGCAGGGCTGCTGGTCATGCTGCCCACAGGTGGAGTGGCTGGCAGGGAGGTGCAACTGGCAAAGCTGTGTCAAATACACACCTTCTCCTCCTCTGTTGTCAGCCTGATTTTCTCTCCTGCCTTCACTTGTACCTTTAACCTGGGATCCCACATCCACTGCAGCCCCTTCTGATGTGTGAGGCAAGGATCATCTCTGTTTTGTTTCCATGAGCTATCACACCTGTTCCCCATCCTCGAGGGACATGCAGACCACCACATGCCGATGGCCTCTTTTCACTGGTTGGGATATTTCTGTTACTTTCTTTTTAAAAAGAAAAAGACTTTTTAATTTAGGAGATTTTTAAATCCAAAGGTGAACCCTGTATTAGTTTCCCGTTGGCTGCTGTCAGATGACTACAGACTTAGTGTCTTAAAACAGCATCAGTTTACTTCCATGGGGCCTAGAAATCTAGATGATGGCAGGGCTGGTTCCTTCCGGAGGCTCCATGGAGAGTGCTACCTGGCTCTTCCCAGCTTCTGGAGGCCACCTGCATTCCTTGGCTCCTTCCTCCATCTTCAAAGTGTGTCACTCCGACCTCTGCTTCCATTGTCACATCTCGCTGACTGTCCTGCAAACTGTTTTCACTTGTAAGGACCCTTATGATGACATCTGGATACCCTTAACTTAATCACACCTCTGCAAACTTTGTCATATTGAGGTTAACAGTCACAAGTTCTTAGGATTAGGACTTAGGGAACATATTGGGGGGACTTATTCAGCCAACCACAGACACCCATGTTCACCAGCTTCACCAACTGTCATCTCTAAGCTTTCTGCCTTTCTTGCCATCTATTCTGACACATAATTTTTTTTGAAAAATGAGTATTTTGAAGCGTATCTTAGATATGTTTTACTTGTAAATGCTTCGGTACATATCAGAGATACTTAACGATAAGATGACCACATACCTTGTCATACCCAACAAAATTATTCCTTAGTATTACCTAAGTCCCAGTTAACCGTCAGTTTTCCACACTTGTCCCCAGAATGTCTTTTTGTAGTTTTGTTCAAATCAGGGTCCAAATAAGGACTACACATTGCATGAGCTTTGTATGCTAAAGAAAGCAGGTCACTTGTCAGTTTGCCTGATTTTGCTCTGGTGATGTCGTTGAATGACTTCCTCCATCCCTTCATCTCCTGTAAACTGGTGGTTAGGCTAAGGCTGGGTTAGATTCAGGTTCTGTATTTGTGGCAAGAGAACTTCATAGGTGGTACTGGGTCTTTCCTACTGTGTGGGATCAGTGAGCTCAGGGTATTTGGGTGTCCCATTTTCAGATGACATGATGGATTTGCAGGTGCCTGTATTGTCAGCCTGACCCTTCCATTATCATTTTCCCTGTCTTTCCCATGACTGAGCAGTTACTAATGATCAATGACATTGTCCACTGTTTTATTAGGAGTTGCAGAGCCTCTAATGATTTCACTCCTGTCTATTAGATGTGGTTCTTCAACTCCTTTTAATATGTTCGTTGGGGGGATTCCATTGGGGTTTTGGGAGCGGTGGGAGGTGAACTTAGGTCTCAGTCCACCAGCTTGGCAGCTGACAGTGTAGATGAACTCTGAATCCATGTAAGGATATTAGGTAAGTAGCAGGAGATGAGCAGGCCTCCCGGTGGGTCCCCCAAGTGCCATCACTCTAAAAGTGAACTGAGACTTTGCTTTCTGCACTTCTCTACCTGAGGTTACATTTAAGTTAAAAGCTTACATTACCCCCAAACACAAGAAGCAGCAATCAAGGAAACTCAGGTCGCACGCAGGTCTGTAAGAGGAAAACAAAGAAATTGACATTGATGAGTCCAGGGTTGGGGCGGGTTTCACCAAGGGAGGTTGTGGTCAGCAGTTTAAAATGATTTTTGGGGGCCGGCTGAGTGGCGCGGTGGTTAAGAGCTGGCTTGGGACACCAGCGGCCCCGGTTCGGATCCCACATATGAGGGTCAGTGACACTGCCCTCTAAGAAAATAATAATATTAAAATGCTTTTCGGAGTAAGGGGGTCATAGGAGCAGGGACACTTCTGTGTTCTCAGCCAGTCATCGTGTGAAGGTGGAAGGGAGCAGTTCAGGACAGAGACCCAGAACTGAGGGCCGGCCCTGATAAGTTTAGAACCAGGGACAGAAAGTCCTGCCATCAAGTAGGAGAGAAGTGATGAGGCAGCTGTGAGGGGCTGGGTAGAGGGTCACAGGGCTCTCAGTGGAAGTGCACTGCTCACACATCCACTTAACGGGTCTTTGGTTGATTCTGCACTGACGGAGAGGCCAGAAAGTTGGCTTCCAGCTGGAGGGGAGGACTACAGTGCACAAGACAGGCCAAGAGGGGATCTAGAAGTGAACTGGGGTTGTGGGGTGTGTGACACCTCTTCCCTGACGCACAGCTCACTCCCCACCATCACAACAGGAAATTGTGCCCCTGCCACGACACACGCCCCCACCCCACGCCCGCACCCAAGGCTCACACTGATAGCTTCCAAGGATTTTAGGTGATGCACTCATTCCCCAAATCAGAGGAGGATTATAATTCATCTTCCCTGCTTGTTTTCTAGTGAGTATTCCTGGTTCTATTTTCCTAAAAACATCATTTTGGACTTTTTCTAACTCAGAGTGCTTTTGACAGCAACTGTGACTGATTGTCCTTGGCTCAATCCTGTCCCACCCTAGCTCTAGTCCTTGGGACAGAGATGACCTAGGGACAGAAAATTCCTTACTGTGTCCAGGAATACGGGCTGTGAGTGTTTAGATCACCCTTCCAGGTCCTAACCCCAAAGTCTCTGGTCTGGTCAGAGTTCATAATGTGCGTCCAGCTGGTCATGGCCTTATTAAGTATCTATGCATGTATCTCCAGAGGAAAAGGGCCTTGCCTTGGTGGGAATCCTGTCCATGCTGGCCAGTGTTACTAGGATTGGGCAAGAGTCTTGGGAGCAACCTGCACATCTTTGTTGTGGTTATTGTGGCACAGATGGCTAATTCCTAAGAGCACATCCCAGATGTGGGTCCCTGGGTGGCTCCAAGTGAGACCTGACCCTCATCAGAATATTGAAGACATCCAGGGCTGTTGCCCTACATCCTTTCTCCTCCTCAGGGATGCCCACCTCCCTTCATTCCCAGAAAACACGAGGAGGTCGCCCCAGGCTGAGAAGGAACATGTGTGCTCTTTTAGGAACCAGTGACCTTCCAGGACGTGGCTGTGGACTTCACCCAGGAGGAGTGGGGGCAGCTGGGCCCCGCCCAGAGGACCCTGTACCGTGACGTGATGCTAGAGACCTATGGGCACCTGCTGTCTGTGGGTAAGGCAGGTGCTGCCCATGTAAATGAAGCTATTTCCGCTGTAGTATTTTCTGTGCTCCGTGTTTAAGCCTCAAGGGCCTCAGGAGGGCCAAGTTGACCTTGAACCCTAAGCTTCAAGGATGAAATTCCTAACATTTATAAAGCAAGAGGTAGGGGGAGGGGGGACTGCTTATTCTGCCCAAGTGACACGTCAGGGAGGAAAAGGCAAGGAAGCTTTCTAGGCTACATGAGTCCATGTTTTTCCTCACGTGTAGGGAAGCAGGTCGCCAAGCCTGAGGTCATCTCCCTGTTGGAGCAAGGAGAAGAGCCATGGTTGGTGGATCACATATATCCTCAGAGCAGCTGTCCAGGTGAGAGGGGACCCCAGATGGGAGCAAGAAACCTTTCCCCAAGCCCACCTTAATAGAGAAATGGGCTGAGGCCACAAGGAGTCACCTTCCTCAGACACACAGTTTTCTCCAAAGAGCCTCATCCTTTGCATTGATTTTTTTCCTGCTGTTGATTCAGAGCAGGTGTGCCCACTTTTTTAACAAGGTGAGTTATTGTAAACTGCACTTCCTTTCCTTGCCATCTGCTCTCCTGATACCTCTCAAACTCTCTGCTATGCCTTTCTCTCATATGACTTCTCATTTTGTAGCCTGCTTTTTAATTTCTTTTTACTTCATTTATCACCAAACTTGTTTCCTGTAGCCATAGACTCTTCTTTTTTAAATTTTTTAATTTCTGCCATTTGCCATTTGCAAGGTGGAAGAATAGTGGCAAGGGAAGAGGCAGGATATGGACTCAACTTTAATCTATAAACAGGACATTTCATTATTGCCCTTAAATTCACAGGAACTTGGAAGCCTGCTTGCCACCCTGTGTGGTGGCCCTGTCTGGGCAACTCCTGGGTCTGTGAAGTGGTGGGAGGAGGAAGAATCATCACACACTATATTAGAGGCTAGAAAATATGCTTAGGAAATTCTCTGTGCTCATGGTGGGAAAATTGAGCTCCTGAGGCTATCAGAGCTTTAGGGGATCCCTGATCAATGTATCCCCACCAGAAACCAGAACTAGACTCCAGAAGTCTCACCCAGGGCAGGCTTCATCCACCTGAAGGCAACAGCTGGAGCCTGGAGTTCACTTTCACTCTGGGGCCAGTACAGTGTCCCAGCAGCCTCTCTTGCTCTAACTCTCCAGCTGCCTTCCATATTGTAAGGAGACTGACCTTGGCCTTTTACAATCATATCTAGAAGCAGGGACAGTCACTGACCAAAAATACTGGACTTTCTGGAATCCAGAAAGATGCACTTCAGTGACTTGCCTTTTTTAACTTTTTTGATCCATTTTATTTTTAGAACTTCATCCCAAGTACATATCCTGCAGTGCCACTGAGGTTTTTTTGTTTGTTTGTTTTGTTAATTTCAGGTGTACAAAACAACGTAATAGTTACTTTTACACCCCTTACAAAGTGATAACCTCTTTCCCCCAATCTGCTATCCCTCTGACATCATATATAGCTGTTAAAATTCTGTTTTCCATTGACTCTATTCCCTGTGTCACAGACTCTTTTTAAAAAAAACAAACAAGGGCCGGCCGAGTGGCTCAGTTGGTTAAGAGCTCACTCAAGAGTGCGAGCTGAGCTCTGAGCAACAGTGGTTCGATACCAGCCTGAGCTGAGTTGCTGTTGAGCTGCTAACAGGAGGATGGCTCAGCTAAAAAAAAAATAAAATAAAATAAAATAAAAACTAAAAAAAAAAAAACACAAGAAGGGCCGGCTGAGTGGTGCAGTGGTTAAGAGCTGGCTTGGGAAGCCAGCGGCCCCAGTTTGGGTCCCACATATGAGGACCAGTGATACTGCCCTCAAAAAAAAAACAAGAAAATAGGGTTTTTAATGTAGGTGTAATGTATTCACATGGTTGAAAAATCTCAAAGCTATGAAATAGGTAAGGTGAAAAATAATCTCATTATTATTCTCTGCTCTTAACCACATTATTGTTACCCCCAAACACACACACACACACACACACATACACACACACTTTTTTTTTACTATAAATTTTTGAGTTATTTTATTAGTAGTTGCCCTGCAGATTATAATTAACATCTTAATCTGTAATAATCGAGTTTGGACTAATACCAATTTAATTTTGGTAGTATTTAAAAACTTTGCTTCTGTGTAGCTCTGTCTTCCCCCTTTTATACTGTTATTGTCATAAATCACACCTATACATTATGTGTCCCTTACCATAGATTTATAATTGCTTTATGTAGTTGTTATTTTTTTTTTTTTAAGTGATTTTATTGGGGAATTGGGGAAGGGAACAGTGTTGGGGGATTGGGGAAGGGGAACAGACAAGTTGCCGTCCATTTGTTCTTCAGTCTAGTTGTGGAGGGCGTTGCTTCACTGACCCATGTTGGTATTCTGATCATTGCGCTCTTCCCAGCTGAGGCAGATTGGTCGCCGGCCATTGGACAGCCGCTCACAGTAGCTTATGGCAGTCCACGGTAACCCCACTGCAGCCTATGCCATTGCCAGCGATTCATGGCAGCCCAACTCCAGACCGAGCTGTTGTCCACCATCTTAGCTGTAGAGGGTGAAGCATGACTGGCCCACGTGGGATCTGAACTGGCCGCCCTGCTACTCAGAGCTTGTGCTCCCAAGCCAATTCTTAACCAATGAACCACTTGGCCGGCCCTGTAGTCATTTTTTAAATAAGATAAAAAAAGGAGTTATAAGCCAAAGATGTACTTACAGTCTTGCTATATTTACCTATATAATTACCTTTATTGGTGTTTTATATTTCTAGTTACTATCTAATGTCCTTTCAACCTAAAGGACTCCCTTTAGTATTTCTTGTAGGGCAGGTTTGCTAGCAGCAAACTCTCCCAAGTTTTGTTTATATGGGAATGTCTTGATTTCTCCATTTTTGAAGGATAGTTTTGTCAAATACAGAATTTGTTGTTGATAGTTTTTCTTTATGGCTTCCATGGTTTCTGATGAGAAATAAGATGTTAGTCTCATGAGGACCACTTGTCTGTGATGAGTTGCTTCTCCTGCTGCTTTCAGGATTCTCACTTTGGCTTTGGTTTTGGCAGTTTCATTACAATGTGTATGCATGTGACCTTCTAGATTCTCAGGAATATATTAGAACTTCTCAGAGACCCCAAGGACATCTCACTCCTTGATTTTTCCTTTCATTTTTTTGTTTTGTGTAATGTTTGCCCCGATTCTTTCCCATCATCTCAGAAAGTAGCGACTTTAAAACATTGCCTGAAAACGTTTGACAGATAGATAACTGCTCCCTAGAAGCTTTTAGCACTATGTGAGTTCCCAACAAGCCTTTCAAGCGTGGCCTTCCAGGGAACCACCAGACAGGTTCAAATAAAGATTCTTTGGGGAATGAAGCTTTGAAAAAGCCCCTGCTTTGTTCTGCCCCCTCTAGTACCAGAAATATGGGCTGTTATTTCCCAAGGCTGCTGCTGAGTTGGAGAATCAGAACTAGGGTAGGTGAAAATGCCACAAAGTTCACTGTTATTATAAAAATTCAGCCTTTTTTTTTGTTTTTGTTTCTTTCAGCCTGTTTTTTTAGTAAACTTTTCCTAGGCTGCTGCAAGTCTTTGGTTAATTTATAGAATTCTGAAGCAGTTGATTCTGACAGTTTCTGACAGTTTTTTGCTTGCTTTCATAGAGGAATGAAATTTCATGAGGTTCTCATTTTGCCATTTTCACATTTTTTCCCAGGTAATCACTTTCAGTGTTTATATTGTATATTTTCACAGTTTTTTAATGCAACTACAAGCATGTAGAGATAGGTAGTTACTTTTCACCCTTTAAAAGGTAGAATACAGGCTGTCTGAGTGGCATGGTGGTTAAGCGCTGGCTTGGGAGGCCAGCGGCCCCGGTTCAGGTCCCACATATGAGGGCCAGTGACACTGCCCTCCATGCGGGGAACCTGCCTCCGCTGACCAGGGCTCAAGAAGGTGGACACGGAGTCAGCGGATGAAAGACAGAAACCTTTTGTTGCAGTAAAGGCAGAAATGAGAGAGAGCACTCGAGTTCATTTTTCAGAGGCTTATATACATTTTTTCATTTTAGGGTACGTGCAAGGGTACATGTAGCATAGCAGGAAAAATATGCATTACCTCAGTGGAAAGCAGATCATTAACTATTTACCAGAAACCTAAAGGTCAGTGAAACCTTTGGGGGTCAGTTTCCCAAGACACTTTCTTCCATTAACCCAGATAGCCATCTTTCTTTGTGTCCCAAGGAACTGGCCGTTCTCACCACATACCTCAGTAAGTAGTAAGCACCCTTCAGGTGCAGAAAGGAACAAAAGAAGCAAAACAAGTACCAAGCTCACTAAAGCCAGCCTGCATGCCCCTCAATATTGGGCTACATGGCCCTCAACATCTCCCCCTTTTTATTTATTTAAAAAGCACTCCTGTGACCCCAGGCGGCTGCGAGTGACAGTGCCTGTCTTAGGTGTCCCCCAATGGAGTAATAACCTTACCTGTCATTGGCACTTGATCCTCTAGCGATCAAGCCCTGTCTTAGGTTGGTTACATCCAAGGAGGTCCTTACCCATCTCTGGCTAACCTGTCCTCGCTGAAACTTAGGAGTAGTGGGGCTAATAAGCAAGTGGCTAAACTTGAGGCTTTGCCTTAAGTTTAATCTCATGGATATTGGCTTGGACGGTCAACATCTGTTTGATAAAACATCTAATGAGGATGGGGAGTAGGCACACAACCAAACAGACACAAATGCCCAATGCAAGGAACGTCACAACAGAATGGGCAATATGAAGCATAGAAGGCAGAGCATTTTTCATCATATCAACAAACTTAGAGGCAGCTTGAGCTGCATCAAATTTTAAGGGCTCAGCTTCTTTCATATTTTGTATTTCATCATGAAGCCGAAACATATCTAAAGACAGATTAGCATTATGCCAAATTCCTTGAAGATGTAAACGAACTCTATTCCAATCATGTTGACTACTATTATACATTTTTGAGGTTATACAAATCCAATGATAATCCGAATGACATACCAAATGAGACCATACTTATAAACTTTAAATTTCATCACCTAAATATTGAACCATATCATATAATGTATTTACCTTTTGTTTTAATTTCTTGTCTATATCTTCTTGGGTTCCTAAAGTAACAGTAACATTTTTAGATAATTCATTAAGATAGTGGGCATTCTGAACAGTCTGAGAGAGGGCCACTGTGGCAGTGGCAGCAGTTGCAATAACAGTTGCAAGAGCAGCAATTCCAGCAATTAAAAGCCCTATAAATCTTTTTGGTCTACTCAAAGCATATTCAATCTCTAAATAATCGCAAACTTCTCTCAGCATACCATGGTCCAGAAATACTAACAGGAAGCATAACAAAAGATGGTTGATTAAGTATCATAACATGGGTCCCAAGTGGTACCCAAGAGACACAATTTGTTAAAGTATAATTATAACAAGATACATTAAATCTTAAATCATTAAAGGTAATAGACAAGTTTCCAATCATGAGTACATAAGGAGAGGGAACACAGGCGGATACATTGATAGAGCGAATAGTTGAAGTACAGGGAGTATCTGGTCTACAAACAATCACAGTTTGAAGGTTCTCACCCATTGCCCCTGCAAGTTTCCAAAGAGAGTTTTGTTGGTATTGTGTGTCCGACTTCCACATTCCAGAGGCCAGTCCCCTTGTCCAACTCGTTTTGTTACTTTGAGACCAGTCCAGAATGTACCAATTCACTCCAGGAATATTGTGTCTCACTGGCATGTTGCTATGGCACATTCTCCAGGGGACAGCTTTGGTGTTTAGTCCGACTTCTTCATCACATGGCAAGAGTGACTGTGGCATAGTCTCTTTTACTTTTTGTCCTCCTGACCAATCACCTAACAAATTAAGACGGACGTTCCATCCTATCTGGGAGTTACTAGTATGCAAAGTCTCATAGGAGCTGCGCAAACATCCTGTGGCTGACACATTTTTAGAAATACAAATATGTAATCCTATTCCTGAGCCACTATAGTTGAAATTCTTCTCCGTTTGCCATTTCAAATGGCCACTAGATGGCAGTCCTAGGGCATGGGTGTCATTGACATAGATCCAGATTTCTGGGCTCTCCCAGACGGATGGATGGAGGATGAGAACTGGGTGGCCGAGCAGAAGGCCTACTCCGGAGCAATGGAGAAGGGAGGGGCGTTAGTGGCCGGTGGATTGTATGGGCTGCGGCGGCCTGGGCAGGGCAGGGGGTGGCTACGGTGGCTGCGGTGGCAGTGTGAGCGCCAGGAGGTGGCGGCTGCGGCGCGGGCAGATCAAACGATCTGGAATCCAAACTGTAGTGTCTGTGTCCTGAGGAAATACTCAAGCATACCCTCTTCCCCTAGGTTAACAGTATGTCCGGTCCCTTTCAGGTAGCAGTTAACAGGTCCTTCCATTTTACTAAAGCCCTAGGCTGGCTGACACAGGTCAGAGTTTTAATGTTTATACATAGATGAGTATTCTGATGTATCTATATTTAAAATACGACCGGAGACTCAGGGATTAACATTGTAAGGGCAGTGGAGCTGAGATCCAACCCTGTGCTCCCTGGGGTTGCTCTGAAGAGCTCAGGGACTGATTTAAATAGTTAAATAAGTTGTTGCTGCTAAATGGGTTGCAAATCGATGTCCTATTGTTGCCTGGGCCCAAGGCTGGGGCCCTGGAGGTTTCCCAACTAAGGGACAACCAGTTGGATGAAAAAGAAGGACTTTAGAGATAAGATTGTTTGGTGGCAATAATTGTCCCTTCTTACGATATTTAGAATGGCAGTGTATCAGCCAGTGAAATCCCTTGTTGTACCGTGGACACATAGTCTGTGGCATCAAGGATGAAGTTTGTTGTGAGACATTAGGAACACTTTGTGGCTGTGTATCTTGTGATTGGAGAGCTCGTCTAGGCCTAGGACACTGTCAAAGTGTCCCGGTTCCCCACAATTATAGTAATTGTAGCCATCGTTTCTGTTATTGCTATTGGGAGTGGCTTGCTTTGACTGAGTTACTGTCTTAACATCCCCTTTAAGGGTGGCAGCTATTGCTACTCCTTGAATAAAAGCTGGAGAGACATCAGCACATTGTTCTACATAATCATTAATAGTGTCAGATTTACTGATAGGCTGAAGTAGATTTTGACATGTAGAAGTTGTGTTTTCAAATGCCAACTGTTTAATTAAAATATCTGCGGCTTCATCGTTGGTAATTACTCTACGAACCGCTTGAATGAGCCGAGACAAAAGGTTTTGAAAAGGCTCCTCACCTCTTTGTATTACGGTAGTTAATGTAGTTGGCTTTCCCGTGGAGGCGGGGAGTGCTCTCCAGGCATTAACCGCACAATCAGTGACTTTTTCTAGGACCTTTTTAGATAGATACATCAGGTCTTGTGTATGAGAATATTCACCTCTTCCCATAAGCATATCTGTAGTAATTGAATCACATTTACTGACAAATTTTTTGTCCTATCATCATATTCAGTCCTCCAAAGGAGATAATCACCACCTGTTAAGCAGGCTTTACTAACTTGAGTCCAATCATAGGGAGTCATCCATTTCCTTGCCAATGTATCAATTTTTTTTTTTTTAAGCTGAGCTATCCTGCCACCTGTTGGCAGCTCAGCGGCAACTCAGCTCGGGCTGGCCTTGAACCGCTGTTGCTCAGAGCTCAGCTCGCACTCTTGAGCAAGCTCTTAACCAACTGAGCCATTCGGCCGGCCCTCAATGTATCAATTAAAGAAAGAGTATAAGGTGCTACAGGTCCATACTTTGCACATGTAGATTTCAGCTCTTTTTTAAGATTTTATAGGGCAGGGGCTCCCAGGAAGGCCATTCACCTCCTTCCCGATCCATATCAAAGACCACTGGGCAAGAAAGAGTAAAATCAAATTCCCCGTTTGCCTCTGCCTCCTCAATGGCTCTATGAAACCGAGATGTGGGTTTAGAATTACGTGGAGGCATAGGCATTACAGGATGCTTTAAAGGAGGTCGGGGTTTTACGTATTCTTCATTTTTAGCTGAATATTTTGGGGGACCTGGCACCTTACCTCCTTTTTAGTAATGGGAAAGTCCCATAAATCTTGTTCATTATACTTGGCTGCCTCCGTTTCCAATTTGGCAGCATCTGGGGGAGGGAGGTTTTCTCCCTTATCAAGTAAATCATCATTGGAATCAGTATATTTTTTAACTGAACTGGCCAAATTAGTTTTAGAGCGCGAGGGGGATAGTAACGGCGTATGTTTATCAGATGGCGCCGTTGGTGCAGAAACTGTCTCTGAAACGAGTGTATCTCTAAATGAGTTCCAGAGAGCAAATGCATCAACCGGGACCCTTTTTGGGCCGTGGTTGTCATAATATAACCTAAGTCCTTTTCCTACTTTATCCCAAATTTCTAAATTAACTGTTCCATCTTCTGGAAACCAAGGACAGCATTGTTGCACGAACTGATGAAACCTACTAATCTGGTGGCCGTGTACATTTACACCACGGCCTTTTAATGAACTCTTAATGACATTAACACATAGGCGACGGTCTCTCGATTCAGGCTGTCCCATTTTTTCTTTTACTTAGTTCTTTGATTCCCACCTATCCTCACCTGGCCTCACTATCCAGGGGGTCTGCAGCACCCTCAGTGGAACCCTATCCGTGCCTGTAACAAAAGAGAAGACTTACCTTCAGGTCCCTGTTCGGGCGCCACTTGCGGGGGACCAGCCTCCGCTGACCAGGGCTCAAGAAGGTGGACACGGAGTCAGCGGATGAAAGACAGAAACCTTTTGTTGCAGTAAAGTCAGAAAATGAGCGAGAGCGCTCGAGTTTATTTTTCAGAGGCTTATATACATTTTTTCATTTTAGAGTACGTGCCAGGGTACGTGTAGCATAGCAGGAAAAATATGCATTACCTCAGTGGAAAGCAGATCATTAACTATTTACCAGAAACCTAAAGGTCAGTGAAACCTTAGGGGGTCAGTTTCCCAAGACACTTTCTTCCGTTAACCCAGATAGCCATCTTTCTTTTGTGTCCCAAGGAACTGGCCGTTCTCACCACATACCTCAGTAAGTAGTAAGCACCCTTCAGGTGCAGAAAGGAACAAAAGAAGCAAAACAAGTTATGCTTCACCAAGCTCACTAAAGCCAGCCTGCATGCCCCTCAATATCGGGCTACATGGCCCTCAACACCTCCAAAAAAAAAAAAAAAAAAAAAAACACAACAAGGAAAAGGTAGAATACAACACTGTTTTGTATCTTGCTGTTTTTAACTTAACAATGTACCATACCTTTTCTTGAGTCCTGAAGGTGGACGACTTCCCATCCACTTGAATGAAGTAGGCTTTTGTGGAGTCTCATAAGTTGCCCCCTATTCAGATCTGAAACCTTGTAAGGGCTTTTGAATTCTGGTAGCTTTAACTCTCCCACTCTTAGTGCTGATCATTCTAAGTTGCCATCCTGAGCCTCTGTTACCTCTATTCTTACACTTCTACCATCTTGCAAATCATTTCAGCCATCTCTTTGATCTCGATACAACCAAGGATCCCATCTCTTCCTTCTAGTTTATGTCTCCCCATCTTCCTGATGTGTCCCCCTGGTACCAGCTTTCAGTGAGTCCTCTAAGCTAGAAATTGAGAAGTTGTCCTGATTTTCTGTTCTTTCCTCTCCAAGAAATAACCTCTTCTAATTCCTGAGAATTTTTTCATCCTATGACATGTCAGCTGTGTCATTAAGCTTCCACCAACAGCACTCTCTGGTCCCTTCCTCATAAAATTGCAGCTCAAGTTTTATATTCTTGTTATTAGCCACCTCAGGTGTTATGGCCCTGAAATCGTCTATTATGAGGTCAATAAATCTACAGTGATTCAAGTTGCCTTTTAGATCTAAGTGACCAGATCAATACCTTCCAATTTTTTCTATTATTTTTCTCATTTTCTGACTAATTCCTCCAGCTTACTAACCTGGCATCTCACTATCTTTATCACACATCAGTCACATCATGCCTTTCCCCCTGCCGTACATACTGGCAGTCTGTCCTCCTGTCTGCATTTCATCGTGCTCGAAGGATGAACTCATGTTATTACTCTGTGAAGCCTTACTTGGTTGCTTCTGTCAGTGCTAATCTTTCCGAATTCCCACACATTTAGTACCCATAACCCCACAGTTCCTTGGTGGTACATAGTATGTATTGTGCATAACTGTTTAGTATGTCTTCTCATTACAGAGATTCTAACTTTCAAGTGAAAGTTAAAATTGGTCTTTACATCTGTACTTTCTTATCTTGTCTCTGGTTCTGGATACTCAGGCCACTAGGGTGTAAAATTGTGCAAGAAGTGTTTATTTGGTCGTGAGTTGGTCAGCTACCATTTTTAGGAGTTTCTACTGGAAGGATTCAAAAGCTATATGAAGATTTTTTCCTAACTTCTAGGAGCTAAGCTTGAAATTGGTAATAAATGCCAGTTTCTGAGCAGAGTACAGCCTCTGTTGTAATGAACTTGGGTAGTAAAAGGGGGAAAATGATGTATGGTGAATAGAGAACAAGAAAAACCTAGAGAAAGAGGACAGGGTCTAGGTTCTGTTGTGTACCTGCTGCTTTAGACCTTGTGGTAGGCTGAATGATGACACTCTACCCCTCCAGAAAAACATGGCCACTCCTTAACCTGTGAACCTGGCACCTTATATTGGCAAAGAGGGCTTTTCAGATGTGAATAAATTAAAGAACTTGAGATGGAGAGATTATTTTATTACCTGGATGGATCCATCATAATCATGAGGTCCTGATATGAGTGAAGCAGTAGTGGCAGAAACACAGAGGGGAGATATGATTGACAGAAGCAGAGGCCAAAATGATGTGCTTTGAAGATATGATCAGGTCTGACAATTAAGTTCACGAATGTGTTGCAACAATGTGGCTAACCTATTTTTGATATCAGAGGGATTATTCATTATAAATTTGTGCCAACTGGACAAATAGCTAACCAAGTTTACTATTTGTAAGTGTTGAAAAGGCCTCATGAAAAAGTTAGACGACCTGACCTTGTCACCAACAATTCATGGCTCTTGCATCATGACAATGCACCAACTCACATGGCACTGTTTGTGAGGGCGTTTTTAGCCAGTAAACAAATAACTGTATCGGAACACCCTCCCTATCTACCTGATCTGGCCCCCAATGACTTCTTTCTTTACCCAAAGATAAATGAAATATTGAAAGGAAGACATTTTGATGACATTCAGGACATCAAGGGTAATATGATGACAGCTCTGATGGCCATTCCAGAAAGAGTTCCAGAATTGATCTGAAGGGTGGACTAGTCACTGGCGTCGGTGCATAGCTTCCCACGGGGAGCACTTTGAAGGTGACTGTAGTGATATTCAGCAGTGAGGTATGTAGCACTTTTTCTAGGATAAGTTTGCAAACTTAATTGTCTGTTCCTTGTAGAGGAAGGAGGCACAAGCTAAGGAATGCAGGGCAGGCAGCTTCTAAAAGTGGAAAAGGCAAGGATATGAATTCTCCCCTAGAGCTTCAAAGGGAAGGTATTTTGATTTTAGCCCAGTGAAAGCCATTTTGGATTCTGACTCCAGACTGTACAATAGTAAGTTTGCGTTATTTGAAGCCACTTCTTGATGGGTGTGATAGTTTGTTGCAGCAGCAGTAGCAAACTAATGCAGACCCCTTCAGTTGTTTGAGGACTGACACCTCAGCAGTGATGACAGTTGGCTTCATATATTGAATTTGTCAGACATTTTACTGGATTCACAATCTCATTTAATCATCAGAAAAGTCCTCTAATGACAGTGGCAGAGCCAGTATTTGAATACAGATTATCAGACTATAATTCATATATCTGTCTTATCATAATATACTGCCTTTGAAGTTCATCTCTTGTGTCATTGCTCCACAAATGACCATAGCTGTTAGAATTTTAGGATTGTCCTTAAAGCATGTGACTTTTGCCCTTTGGGCTAATGAATTTTGTGTTATTGACTGAACTCTATGGAGTAGGAAGTAATGTGATAGCATGTTTTCATAGATAACATCCTGGCTTGAAGCCTCTGTTGGTGACTTCTCTTAATGCTACCCTCTTCTTTGACACCTTTGGTAGGTGTGAAAACGGGAGCAATAAGGGCATTATAACACATAAATAAATTAAGACTCCTTGGTAATTTAAACATTATTTGCTAAGGGCCTGGTTGCTCGTCTATCTTTTGTTACTGCTTTCCTGCACACACTTATTCTGGTTCTCCCTGTTAATGGGAAAATACTCCTGAATGGATTTTATCTGTATTTAAGCAAACACTTTATATTTTTGTTACCTACTTTTGATCCAGTTTAACTTCTCTTCCTATTGTGATGTTTCTGTGTGGTACAAGCCTATTTGAAAAGAAGTTCAGACTTGCCTTTTCAATAATACAGACAAAAAAAAGAAGTCTCACATTTTCCTCTCTATTCTTAGAAGTTCTTTCTCTGTGTTCTCACAGCTTTTTTTTCTGTTTATTTCAGAAATGATAAGAAATCTTGAAAGCAAATCGTTGATCCCAACGCAAAGTATTTTTGAGGAAGAACAATCCCATAGCATGAAGTTGGAACGATACATATGGGATGATCCTTGGATCTCCAGGTTAGAAATTTTGGGATGTAAAGACCAATTAGAAATGTACCACATGAGCCAGAGTACAGCTATGAGGCAGATGGTCTTCATGCAAAAGCAAGTACTGTCTCAAAGAGGCTCTGAGTTCTGTGAACTTGGGGCAGAATGTACCCAGAGCTTAAACTTTGTTCCACCTCAGAGAGCTTCTCAAATAGAACATTTCTATAAACCTGATACAAATGCTGAAAGTTGGAGATGTAATTCAGCCATAATGTATGCAGATAAGATTACTTGTGAAAGTAATGATTATGACAAAGCCTTCTGCCAGTCTGTGCAACCTATTCACCCTGCAAGGATGCAAACTGGAGATAATGTTTTCAAATGTACCGATGCTGTTAAATCTTTCAATCATATACTACATTTTGGTGATCATAATGGAATGCATACAGGAGGAAGACTCTATGAATATAAGGAATACCATCAAATCTTTAACCAGAGCCCATCCTTGAATGAACATTCAAGACCTCATATTGGAGAAAATCAGTATGGTTACAAAGAATATGAAAATATCTTCTATTTCTCGTCCTTTATGGAGCATCAAAAAATTGGTACTGTAGAGAAAGCATATAAATACAATGAATGGGAGAAAGTCTTTGGGTATGACTCATTTCTCACTCAACATACAAGCACTTACACTGCAGAGAAGCCCTATGAATACAACGAATGTGGGACATCATTCATCTGGAGCTCTTATCTTATCCAGCATAAGCAAACTCATACTATAGAGAAGCCCTATGAATGTGATAAATGTGGAAAAGTTTTTAGGAATCGTTCAGCCCTTACTAAACATGAACGGACTCACACTGGAATAAAACCCTACGAATGTAATAAATGTGGAAAAGCCTTCAGCTGGAATTCTCATCTTATTGTGCATACGAGAATTCATACGGGAGAGAAACCTTACGTGTGCAATGAATGTGGGAAGTCTTTCAACTGGAATTCCCATCTTATTGGACATCAAAGAACTCATACTGGAGAGAAACCTTTTGAATGTACTGAATGCGGGAAATCTTTCAGCTGGAGCTCCCATCTTATTGCCCATATGAGAATGCATACTGGAGAGAAGCCCTTTAAATGTGATGAGTGTGAAAAAGCTTTTAGGGATTACTCAGCCCTTAGTAAACATGAAAGAACTCATTCTGGAGCAAAACCATATAAATGTACTGAATGTGGAAAATCCTTCAGCTGGAGCTCACACCTTATTGCCCATCAGAGAACTCACACGGGAGAGAAACCTTATAACTGTCAGGAATGTGGCAAAGCATTCAGGGAACGCTCAGCCCTCACTAAACATGAAATTATTCATTCTGGAATTAAGCCTTATGAATGTAATAAATGTGGAAAATCCTGCAGCCAGATGGCTCATCTTGTTAGACATCAAAGGACTCACACTGGAGAAAAGCCCTATGAATGCAATAAATGTGGGAAATCCTTCAGTCAGAGCTGTCACCTGGTTGCTCATCGGAGAATTCATACTGGAGAGAAGCCCTATAAATGTAATCAATGTGAAAGATCCTTTAACTGTAGCTCTCACCTTATTGCACACCGGAGGACTCACACTGGAGAGAAACCATATAGATGCAACGAATGTGGGAAAGCATTTAATGAGAGTTCATCCCTTATTGTACATCTGAGAAACCATACTGGAGAAAAACCCTACAAATGTAATCACTGTGAGAAGGCTTTCTGTAAAAATTCTTCTCTTATTATTCATCAGAGAATGCACAGTGGAGAGAAACGCTTTATATGTAATGACTGTGGAAAAGCATATAGTGGTCACTCAGCCCTGCTTCAACACCAGAGGAGTCATAGTGAAGAGAAACTCTGTGAATTTAATTGAATGAATTGATGAAAGATTTTCTTTTGTACATTTGATAACACATTGAAAAAACCCTTACAAGTATAATTAAGAGGAGAAATTTTTTAGTAAGAGTTCAATAAGACTTCTCCCCTTATTACTAAATAGAAAATACCTTCTTAGAAGAAACCTAAGAATGAAAAGAATAGAAGAAAGCTTAGCATTCTGTAGCCCTTATTTAACTTCAGATAATTACAGTGAAGAAAACTCCATACTCCTCTTGTGGTCCACCAGCAATGCTACTTAAGGAACTTTAATGTAGGGAATGACATATTCTACTAAGAGGTCTCAACTATTTGTGGATCAGAGTGCATTGTTAAGGGAAAAACCTTATGCTAGGAAAAGTGTTTCAGGAGGAAACACACTGTTTTGCATGAAGCTGGAGATTTACAATAATTATGGAAATACAGATTCTGTTATAATGCGAGGGTCTAGGTGCCCTTTAAGGAATAGAATATGGAATACTAAATTAGAATTTAAGAAAAAAAATAGTATTGAATGGGATATTTACTGTTGATAAACAAACCTTAGAAAAGATTAGTAAATGAGATTTCTATTGGTGGAAAGGTTATTGCCTAGCAGTATGAGATTGATGTTGTTGGAACAAATGGTGATACTTTATAATCGAGTATGTTGTTGTCCATGGTTTACTCATTCCTGCATTGTTGGACATTAGTTTGTAATTTGTTTTAGGCAATCACTATAAGTTTTAATTATGGACACTGCATCAATATACAAAACCTGAAGGAATAAAAAGGACAGAGTTGTATATACATATCTACTATCACACCCCAAAAATGTATATGGACAAGGACTGAAAAGACCCATGGAGACATTAACCTAGTTAATTTTTTAAAAATTTAATGTTTAACACAGCACTTCCAATGTTTCAAATGCTTTTAAAATATTAACTTGTTCAATCCCCTTAATTCTATAAGATAGGTACTGTTATTATACTAGTTTTACAAATGATGAAACTGAGATGGAGATGTTGAGAAACCTACCTAAGGACACACAGCTAGCAAGGAGTGATGCTGAGATTGTTTGGCTCCAGAGTTCATGTTTTTAACCACTATGTTACGCTGCCTCTCCAGTGACTTTTTTTTCTCCTAATAGTTTTTTTCTTTTGTTCAGTGTTTCTATAGTAGATATTTGATAATAAAAATCAAGAAATTCCTAAACAGTGAAAAATAAAGTTACTTGGCTCTCCTTCCTGAAGGATTTCTGGTAACATGAAAGCTAAGTAAGCTCCCTTTGGAATATGAAGTCTGGATTGGACATTCAGGAGGACTGCATTTTCTGGAACCTGGGTTCCCTAGAATTTTACCACCCACAACCCTGAGGATTACAGCAGAATGGGCTGGAGGACTCATTGAAGGTTCGGGCAAGTCAGAGGAATGCTTGATGGGGCAGAGGGCAGGAGATACCACTGCATATGGGAGTACCATTTCACAAGTTCTCTTCTCCAGGTGAAAAGATTGCTTGATCACATGATTCAGAAGGGAAGGGTGCTAACTAGTCCCCGTGGAGTACTCTCTGAATGCTCATAGGGGGAAGGGGGCAAGATGGATAGGAGGACTTGGATGGATTCTCTCCATTTTACAAATATTACCTGTATTTCCCTAACATAGGGCCAACATTCCTTTCTGGATAGGCTTCCAGGGTATTGGTTAGAAATCAGGGGTATAAAAAGTTCATCTAGATCCATGACTCTTCAGTAGCTGACACAAACAGTGGCCTCCTGTTGTCAGGAGATGCTGTATTCACCATATGACTGCTGTCTCTGGAACTTACATAGGTAGGTAATATCTGAGTCCTTATCTTTCAGGGCTTAATGTTGCAGGAGTAAATTAAAGTAATGGAATGGAATTTTCATGTCATTTGAGCAAAGACTGGTGGAGAGAATCGAGTTAGCAATACCATCTCTAAGAGAATGCAGCCTAATGTATCAAGTGTCATACTGCCAGTATGTGGGTATTGTGTTCTAATACCCAGTGTAATACACTGAGTGAATCCAGATTCTCTGATTTAGGGACTCCAAGGGGTTTCATAAGTCACACAATATTCCACAAGCATTCTGGCAAGTTATTCTATAACTCTATTACCAAGATTAGTGTCTTTTAAAACACCTTGAACAAATCTTACCTCACGCTCACTCCTGGCAAACGACTTTCCTTCCTGTTTCCCTGAGAGAGTACAAGCAAGCAGCAGGGGCCTCCATCACATCTACTCCTCCCTACCACCTTCCAGCATTGGTTCCTGTGTTTGAGAAAGCAAACTGCCTCGAGTTGTCTGCTCTTACTGTCTTCATTGCCTTTCCAGTCTTTCTTGAACTCACTAAGCCTAACTCGCTGCCAAGTGGCCTCCAGGTTGCCAAGTCCAATGGTCAATTCTGTTTTCTTCTTCCTTGACATCAGCAGCATCTTGACTAATGGATCATTTTATCCTTGAAACATGTTCACCTGCTTTCAGGATGTCCCTCCTGCATCGTGCCTTCATTTCAGTCTTTCCCCACTGCCCTTACCTCTCACTGTCAGGGTGCCTATTTCCTGTCTGCTCACACTCTCTTAATGACTTCATCCAGTCTGTAGGCATTAAACAACCACCGGGATGGTGATGACTCCTTTTTTAGGCAAAATTAATCTTTTTTTTTTTTTTTAAGATTTTATTGGGGAATTGGGGGGAGGGGAGCGGCGTTGGGGAATCAGGGAAGGGGAACAGACAAGTTGCTGTCTTTTTGTTCTTCAGTCTAGTTGCGGAGGACGTTGCTTCACTGGCCCATGTTGATATCATCATTATGCTCTTCCCGGCTGAGGCAGATCAGTCGCTAGCCTCTGGATGGTCGCTCACCGTGGCTATTGGCAGCTCACGCTGGCTGCCAGCCGCTCATGCTGGCTGCTGGTCACTCACTATAGCCTATGGCAGCCCACTGCAGCAGGGGCTACAGCCAACACTGTCACCGGGGCTCGCAGCCCAGCTCCAGGTGGAGCTGTTAGCTGTAGAGAGCAGTGTCACTGGCCCTCATACGTGGGATCCAAACTGGGGCTGCAGGCATCCCAAGCCAGCTCTTAACCAATGTGCCACTCGGCCGGCCCTCATCTTTCTTTTTTTTAAAGATTTTATTGGGCAATTGGGGGAGGGCAACAGACAAGTTGCTGTCCTTTTGTTCTTCAGTCTAGTTGTGTCTCAGGTGAGACAGATCAGTCATCAACCTCTGAATGGCTGCTCACAGCGGCTCTTGGCAGCTCACACTGGCTGCCAGCTGCTCACGCTGGCTGCCGGCCACCCACTGTGGCCTAGGGCAGCCTACTGCAGCAGGGGCTGCAGCTACGTGGTCCCAGGCACTCACAGCAGCCCAACTCCAGGTGGAGCTGTTGTTCACCATCTTAGCTGTAGAGGGCAATATCACTGGCCCTCATGTGGGATCCAAACCAGGGCCACTGGCGTCCCAAGCCAGCTCTTAACCACTGCACCACTCGGCCAATCCAAAATTCATCATTTTTTAATGAATTTTGAAAATGTCTACACCCTGTCAGTACCACTGCAATCAAAACAGAACGTTTTCAAGTTCCGTTATGCCTCTGCAGTTAATCCCTCCACACCCTACCAAGCCCTGGGTAACTACCTATCTGCTTTGTCACTACATGTTAAAATCGTTTTTTTGCATTTTATGTAAACAGAGTCACACAGCATTCTATTCATACACCAACTTTTGGGGCCAGATAGTTTTGCCCAGCATAATGTTTTTGGAGGCTCATCCATGTGGTATTGTGTGTCAGTAGTTTGCTCCTTTTTCCTCTGATTACATGCCACATTAGTTACCCTGTTCTCCTGTAGACGGACATTAAGTTTTTTCCAGATCTTGGGTGTTATAGCCACTGTGGACATTTCTACAAGGCTGTGTATGCAAGTTTTCATATATCTTGTGGGGAGAATGTAGGAGTGGAACAATTGGGTTGTTGGTTTAAGTATGGGGTTTGATTAAAAAAATACAGTGAATGTTTAAAAAAAATTGTTACAGTAAAAGCCACATTGCCATTAATTCCCCTCAAAATATTCCCCCTCTGGGCCGGGGGAGTGGCGCATTGGTTAAGAGCTGGCTTGGGATGCCAGTGGCCCCAGTTCGGATCCCACATACGAGGGCCAGTGACACTGCCCTCTACAGCTAACAACAGCTCCACCTGGAGCTGGGCTGCGAGCCCCTGCTGCAGTGGGCTGCCATAGTGTACAGTGAGTGGCCAGCAACCAGCGTGAGCGGCTGTCAGCCAGCGTGAGCTGCCAATAGCCGTGGTGAGCCACCATCCAGAGGCCGGCAACTCATCCGGGAAGAACGGAATGACGATACCAACATGGGCCAGTGAAGCAATGGCCTCAGCAACTAGTCTGTTCCCCTCTCCCAATTCCCCAATAAAATCTTTAAAAAAAAAAAATTCCCTTTCACTTCAAACGCATCCCATTGTTCTTTCCACTTTCTGAAGCATTTCTGTAAGTCCTCTTTCATGAGTGTCTTGTGTTGCGCTGATGTGGCTGCCTCGAAGTCCAAATTGATTCAAAACCTTTACCTTTCATGGTCATTTTGACTTTGGGAAGGAGCCAGAAGTTGCAGCGTGCCAGATCCAGTAAATAAGGTGAATGAGGACATACTGTAATGTTTTTATTTGACAGAAATTGCCATACTGGAAGCGATGTGTGACACGAAGCTTTGTCCTGATGGAGGATGAAACTGTTTGCCCATTTCATGTTAATGTGTTGTTCATGATTTACAGCACACTTTAAAACACACCTCTCAACCGTAGCTCACACCTAACTGTACTGAACAAGTTGAAACTTGTCACACACAGTTACTAAGGTTCCACATGCCACTTTCCATATTGAAGATCCCTGCCTTTCTGTTGGATGGCACTCGGCAGCATCATTCACCATATTTTGTGATCACACCTTGTATATGTTTAACTTCATAAGAAGTTATAAGACACTGGGCCTTTTAACCTGATGTCTTTGATCTTTTACATTCTGAGAAATCTCTTGCTTTTTAAATATTTCATCCTTTTCATTTAAAAAAAAATTCTCTCTTTGGGCCAGCCGAGTGGCGCAGTGGTTAAGCGCTGGCTTCGGAAGCCAGCGGCCCCGGTTCGGGTCCCACATATGAGGACCAGTGACACTGCTCTCAAAAAAAAAAAAATTCTCTTTTTAGTACTCTTATGTATTATAGATGTTAGCCTGTCCATATCTTTTTGTCTGGATATGGCCTCATTTGCTATTCCACTTTGCTCATTGTGTTCCTCAACTGTCTCTCCATTTTGCTGGATATTCCCTCTATTTTGTCTTTATTTCAACAGTTGATTTACAGATCTAATACTTATACTTGGTTCCTTTTTATGTGTTGCTTTTTCATTTTCTGTTGCTAATACCATGCTTTATCTCTTTATATGTATTTGATAGATGAATTAAAAATTTTGGTCCATTTGTTCTAATGTGTCTGCTTCTGATGGACTCTGTAATCCAGTGTGTGGTTTTCCTTTTGGAATAGTTGTGCTCAGAAGATTGCTTTTTACCTTGACCAGTGAACACAGTTCCCTTGGGGTCACAGCTACTCCATTAATTGTTATGCATACATGTGACAGGGTGGGGTCCTGGTCCCTATAAATGCCACCGAGGTTGGGTAGAGGAATGGATCCTGGGATGGGGAGGTAGAGGCATTAGAAAGCCAGTCAGCGACTCCTTGGAATATGTGGTTCACCAGCCTAGGACTTTGAGGAGGCTAGGTGTGGAAATGTGTGCCTGAGATACAATGTCTCCACCTGTTCCCACCTAACTCATAAGCATAGGCTGTTGTCCCACTGTGATCCCGCTCCTTAGGAAGCCTGGACCATTCCCCTCCTTAGGAAGCCTGGACCAAAGGTTTGGTGACAGCAGCTGTGGGGACAGACACTGTTCTATGACAAAGGCAGGAAAAGCGAGAGCAAACTCCAGAAGTCCCTTTTCTACTTTATACAAATAGCTGAGCTGTGCTGCATCCTGCTTAGCACAGTAGTCCAAATCAGGCATCCGCCCAGGTCTTTCTAAGAGTTTCTGATACTGCCTGATCTTTCACTTCTTAAGTTGTGCCTGGGTTGATTTCAGGTAGGTGCCTGTAGTTGAACTGGCTTCTAAGTGCCATGGGTGGATGTCAATTTTAAACCGTCTTTTAGTGGATTGTGGAAAGGTACTAGAGACCACGTCCCATCGTGCCTCCCCTTATTCTCTTGACTTGTCCACAGGAGCAGCACACAGCACAGGCTGGGCCAAGGCCAGGAGGGTCTATTTAAAAATGCAGACCCCAGGCTGGCCGAATGGCTCAGTTGGTTAAGAGCTTGCTCAAGAGTGTAAGTTGAGCTCTGAGCAACAATGGTTCAATGCCAGCCCGAGCTGAGTTGCAGTTGAGCTGCCAACAGGTGGCAGGATGGCTCAGCTAAAAAAAAAATGCAGACCCCCATCCTTGATTCCCTTACCCTGTTCTAGTTTTGTATTTTACATATAACACATACCCACTTTATGTACACTAATTATTCAACAATTTATTATGTTTCTATTACCTTTATCAGTCTTAACTAGAAAAGACAATTCTAACATGTAACGACAGCTCGGAGAAAGCAGGAATTTCATTTCTCAGTGTTGTATCCCCAGGACCTGGGACAGTACCTGGCACACTGTCAGTTCTCAACAAGTGTTGGCAAATGACTCAGCCAGCATTAGGGTTGTTCCCAAGGCACCAAGAGACATTCCAGTTAACATTGTGTGTATATACACGTAATCAAGGTCATAATCTAGCTCAGTTACAGTTATCCTAGCTGGACATCTTAATTTCAGTACACTCATGGAACTGAGTATACTAGCCATTGAGTGCCTAACCAGTATTTGAAGCAGTGAAGGAGATGTATGGCGGGGGTGGAGCAGGGGTGGGGGAGTGAACTCCAGGCTTGTTCAGAAATCTACCAAGAGCAGTGATAACATGTGGGCGATGGGGGTAGGTACAAATGCGGAACAGAAACGGGTAGACTTTGAAGTGTGAATAACTAGGTTTGGTTCACCATGAGGGAGCGATACATTGGAAAGCAGCTTATGTACACAGAGCCCTGTGCCAGGCTGTGGGTGCCCTCAGGGATCACCATCACAGGTGAGATAGTGGGGACATTAGGGGAACAAGTCAGGGTATTGGGGCCACAACGGGCAGGAACAGGTGTTCTGTGAGCACCCATGGAGGCATCAGTCAGACCAGGGAGTCAGCAAGGGCCTTGTGGTGAGGTAAAGCCACTGCTTATTTTTGTCCATGGCCAGAAATTAGCAACGACACCACCAGCTGTTTCCATTGCCCTGAGGTTTCTTAGAGGACAAGAAAACACACACCTGCCTGTCAGTTCAGAACATGACACTCAAGGTTTGTTCAACAGAAAGAGATGAGCACAGTTGTGCATTGTGGACTCTGCTCTTGAGGCCATATGCATGGGGTGGACCTAAGCCATACAAGGAGAAGGTTGGAGAGACAGAACGAGGGGCAAGACCTAGACCAAAAACAGCCCAAAGAGGAAATACATGGGGCAGGGAGAGGGGGACAAGGAGCAAGCCCTCCCTGCTGATCTGCACATTCCCTGAGGACAGGGACCTTGTCTTTATACCTATAGCCGCCAGCTTCACCATTTGTGTTAGTCTCCCCCCCATTGGCTGACTTATTTATGTGAAGGAACTCTGCAAGGCAACCTGAGCTGACCTCACATTGGTGGCTCCAAGTCAGAACCCAAACATTCTATAGGGAGCTGAGTTTCTTAGTTCCATTGGGTAACTATATAGGGTAGGTGCTGGGTTGTAGCTGAACATTTCCTTTCATCTATGGATAAAAGACTTACAATTTTGGAGTGATGTATAAAGTTCAAAGTTCTTTCACCTTTTTATTTTTGTTTTTAATGGGATACCCACTTTGTTTATGCTTGCCTTGGGCCAGCCCGTGGCTCAGTTAGTTAAAAGCTCGTTCAAGAATGCGAGCCGAGGGCCGGCCGAGTGGCGCGGTGGTTACGAGCTGGCTTGGGACTCCAGCGGCCCCGGTTGGGGTCCCACATATGAGGGCCAGTGACACTGCCCTCAGGAAAAAAAAAAATAAAGAGGGCCGGCCTAGTGGCGCGGTGGTTAAGCGCTGGCTTGGGAAGCCGGCAGCCCCGGTTCGGGTCCCACATATGAGGGCCAGTGACACTGCTCTCAAAAAAAATAAATAAATAAATAAAAAATAAAGAATGCGAGCTGAGCTCTGAGCAACAGCAGTTTGATGCCTAGCTTGAGCTGAGCTGCTGCTAAGCTGCCAACAAGTGGCAGGATGGCTCAGCTAAAAAACAAACAAACCAAAAAAGCTTCTGCTGTTTATGCTTGCCTTATGCAGGTGAGCTCAAAATCACGCATAAGCAGACTTAATGGATAGTGTCAACCATTGTTTTTACTTGTTTTAGGAGAAGTAAAAAGGAGTAGTAATATTTCACTGTTAAAATATTATACAACATCAGTTTCAGGTATACAGTCCAGTGATCAAGCCTCTACTCCATCCATGAAGTGGTCACCCTAACAATACATGTGACCATCTGATACCCCACAAAATATTTACAACATTGTCATATTCCCCAAACTGTCTTTCATATCCCTGTGGCAATATTGTAGTTACCTATTTATGCTGTCTAATCCCTCATCCCCAACCCCCTCCCAAATAATAACCCTGTTTTTCCTCTATATCTATGAGACTGTTTTTGTTTACTTTGCTCATTCATTCAGTTTTTCAGATTCCACATATAAGTGAGATCATATGGTATTTGTCTTTCTCCGACTGACTTATTTCACTTAACATAATAGTCTCTAGGTCCATCCATATCGTTGCAAATGGTACGATTTCATTCTTCTTTATAGCGGAGTAATACTCCATTGTATAAATGTACCACAATCTTCCTTCCTTTCTTTCTTTCTTTCTTTCTTTCTTTCTTTCTTTCTTTCTTTCTTTCTTTCTTTCTTTCTTTCTTTCTTTCTTTCTTTCTTTCTTTCTTTCTCTCTCTCTCTTTTCTTTCTTTCTTTCTTTCTCTCTCTCTCCTTCCTTCCTTCCTTCCTTCCTTCCTTCCTTCCTTCCTTCCTTCCTTCCTTCCTTCTTTTCTTTCTTTCTTTCTTTCTTTCTTTCTTTCTTTCTTTCTTTCTTTCTTTCTTTCTTTCTTTCTTTCTTTCTTTCTTTCTTTCTTTCTTTCTTTCTTTCTTTCTTTCAGGGCAGTGTCACTGGCCCTCATATGTGGGACCCAAACCGGGGCCACTGGCATCCCAAATCAGCGTTTAACCACCGCGCCCCTTGGCTGGCCCCACAGTCTCTTAATCCAGTCATCTACCGATGGGCATTTCAGTTGTTTCCAAGTCTTGGCTATTGTAAATAGCGCTGCAATGAACATACCCAAGAGTGTTTCATGAGCAGCCTGTTGGAACTGGAGGGCACCCACCCAGCGTTTCCCTGGCAGCACAGCACAAGCAGGGCGGAGGGTGAGAATCCAAGGCCACATGCACGTGCATGCATGCACGCACGCACGCACGCATGCACTCACTCCTGCGCCAATTATACCAGACCAATGGGATCCCGGATCTGACCCTCTGTGGGATGGCCCAACCCTGAAAAAATGGCGCCCTCCTGTACACCGCTTGTGTGCAAGCTCCACACCAGGGGAACAATGGTCCCAAAACCTACAGCTTCTGCACCAAAGGTGCTCAGTTCAGTCCTTCCCCACAGGCTCCTGGGCCTGGCTCACACAGCTACTCCTTTCATCAGGAATCAAGTGAGTGCTCACTGGTAGGCGAAACCATGCGCCAGCCCTACTGGTTCTCCAGCCACCCTCAGCCTCACCGAGCCGAGCAAAGCGAGTCCTCACTAATTTTTACTGCCCAATATCGTAGAACTCCTCTTCCTGGCAAAGCAACTCTGGGCTAGTGAGCTCGATGTGTGGCCGGAGGGTCTCTCCCACAACTGGAGAAGCTTCCCCACAGCTGGGGCATCCCTCACAGGGCTCACCCTCTCTCATGTGCACCCCTCCTACCAGACTTGACTTGGCCTCCTCTTTAGGTCCTTCATTTAGAGGTTCTGTTCATCTAGTGTTCAGGGGACTTCCGAGGTTAAATATTATATAAATTATTTATAATTTTGATGTGATCCTGAGAGGCAGTTGGGAAAGCATCTGTCTATTCTGCCCTCTTACCGGAACTTCTTCAAGACTGTGTGTCTTTAATGTGTGCCTGTATAATGAGTAGGTCTTTGACTTGTACCTATTGGGACCTAGTCTTAGAGTGTTTGACTGCTACCAGATTATACTGTTATGGGATACATGTTTAAAGTGGCAGATGCACTGGAGGCTTTTACATGTCCGTGCCATGCCCACTAAGAGTGCAGCCAAGGTGGCTGGATCACCTGTTCCCTAAGGAGCCTCACACCAGGTCTGGCAATGGAATTCCCTTACCAACAGAGAGGTTGGACTTTTGATTGCACCAGAGAGTATCCCCAGCCAGGAAATGTTAATTTCCAGCCCTCAAGAGAAGGGATCCATGAGAGGTTCTGGCAAGCCACAGGGGGAAATCCCCAGCAGTGGGGAGAAGGAGGTAGAGTCGAACTCCTAAGTTTCAGCACCAAAATGTTTTGGCGTAGAATTACCCCTTGTCACTCACAGAATGTGAAAGAATTCACAAGACTCAGAAAAGTAGGAAAACAAGGAAAGTTTTATTAAAGGTCAGGGAGAGAGAATGTCCATGGCAGTGTCTAAAGAAGATGTCTGCCACAGGCAGTAAAGAGAGAAACACTGGCAGAGGGGTTGCCAGGGGCAGAGTCTTAGAGTAGACAGCTGCTGGGGGTTGCTGTTTAGCTGGAGTTTTATATTTTTCTATGCAGGTTGCAGGGGGCTAGTCAGCTTGCAGTTGTTTACCACTGTCGCTGGCTCTTCCTGAGAACTGTTGTTGCAGTTGGCTTCCTCTGAAAACTGTCCTGCTGTTTGTCAACCTGTAAGTGTAGTGCTAACCAGGGGACTCAGAACTAAGTGGTTAATCTTTAAACCTATTCCTGTTAGCTCCCAGACTTGCTCTTATTAACTTTTTCTGACTCACCAGCTTGGAGTGTGAATGTTTGATAAAGGAAGTTGTTATATGACCACATATATGAATCCATGTTTGAATCCATATATGGACATGTGGGCTCTGAATTGGTTGATCTGTATATCAAAAGCATGCTCACAGGGGAGTCCTTTGCTCTAGGAAATACTAGCCCCAGGGGGCCGCCTCCAGGTACAAAGCCTCAAATGCCAGAGCATCAAGAACACAGAAAATAAGAAAATACAATCACTATAATCAGCAATTCCAGTTATATGAAGTTTTATAAAAAATATGCTATCCCAAAGGGCCGGCCGAGTGGCTCAGTTGGTTAAGAGCTCGCTCAAGAGTGCGAGCTGAGCTCTGAGCAACAGCAGCTCGATGCCCAGCCCAAGCTGAGCTGCTGTTGAGCTGCCAACAGGTGGCAGGAGGGCTCAGCTAAAATAAAATGAAATAAAATAAAATGAAATAAAATAAAATAAATAAAAAACATGCTATTCCATTTCACAAGTCCACTCGCTCTCCCATTCTGCTTGGTGACTTCCTGTCATATCACAACTTAAAATATCAGTCGCATTCTCATACAAACATGCTGTCAATTTTCCCATCTTAAACAAAACACATCTTTTGATTGCTCAGCCCTTTTCAGGAGCTGCCTCCATTTCTCCCTGCCTTTACAACAGAGTTGCTCAAGACTTTCCAAAAGTCAGTCTTTAATTCTGTTCCTCCCATTCTCTCTTGAACCTGTTTCAGTCAAGATTGCATCCCCACCATGTTGCTAACACTGCCTTTGTTTAAGTCCCTGATGCCCTTTGCATTGCCAGACCAAACAGCCAATTTTCAGTACTCATTGTATTGAATCCATCTGTACTCCATATTCTTATTTCTCCCTAGTATTTCATTATGAAAATCTGAAAACATACAGAAAAGTTGAAAGAATTGTAGAGTGCACATCCATAAACCCCACATCTATAGTCTGCAATTAAGCATTTTGCACTGCTAGCATTTTCACAGTCCAGGTTCTTTTCATCATGTCAGGCTGACTTTTCACTAAGGTGTGAACCTCAAGGCATTTTTCAGCTCAGTCGCTGAACTCCTCATCCTGTACCAGTGAAGAGACAGAAAGGGAAGGCCGAGTGAGGGACACAGTAGTCACTTCAATTTGTCAGAATTTACAAGTAGCTGAGTAATGTGCTTACTTGCCAATGGTACTTTTGTCCAATTTGTACAAACAATAAATCTCTGTTTTTTTATTTCTTTTTTTTTCTCTTATAACTATTGCATTGTTTTGTACACCTGAATAGTTTTTCTTTTTTATTTCAGATCATGGGAAGGATGACACACTAGAGCCTACAAAAAATAACCCATGTTCTATAGCACATTCGATAGCCCCAAACAGCAATGCCTGGGATGCCGGTTTGTGGAATTGTACCCTCATTTGCTCTGTAATATTCTTTCATTACAGTACTGCACAGCCTGAGGCCATCAAGGCAACACTTGAGTTGTAACACTAAGGTTACTCTCCTGCCAGCTGCATAGATGGCAGGTGCTGTTATACTAAGTCAGGGACCCCTATATCTCTACAGAGCAAAAGAGAGGGCTTCAACCAAAGACAGGAGGCAGATGAAAAAGGGGAGTCAGTCATTACATGGGAATTCAAATTATATTTGATTACACAGGCTGTGCAATCTTACCTCTGTACTTTTAAAAATTAAGGATGCTGTTCTTTTAATGGTATTTCTTATTTTCTCTCACATTTCCTTTTGGAATAGCAATATGATTAACAAATATATTAACTGCCAGGCATAGTTGAAATGAAATTCTCTGAGAACTTGTTTTCTTTCCATTTTTGGCACTGATTCCACACAGACCTGCTCTTTTTCAAGTCATTACAATTGCATGTATAGCCTTAAGCATTGCTCTGATATGTGGGATCACTTTTTCCTATATGATATAGAAATCATATGCTAAGTAACATTATTATCTTTAAGTAAGACATAAATTAACTAAGTTATTATTTAGTGATGATGAGAATAATGATGATGATAATTATTATAATCATTATAAATTTCCAGACTGGTGTTTTTCAGAATATGAACTATACTCATGTTGGGTCATAATATAAATTTTAAAAAGACAATAAAAAGAAAGAAACAGAACAGAATACAATTTAGAAGACTAGAACATATTAGAAAGTATTACATGTATTAAAGTAAATTTTCAGACAGACAGATACATGCCTGTGAAGTAAAACTTTTTTTACTGTGGTTCATGGTCAAAAATGTTTGAAAGCCACTGTCTGAGATGCTAGCTATCTCCCAAAATATGGTGTTCTCAAGTGAACTTGCTGTCTGGAAGGAATCTTAACAGTACAAAGCAGAAAAGAGTGACTGTTCTCTTTTTCACTAGAAACTTGTTATTATCAAAGTAGTCTAGGGTAATGGTAGCATTTGGGGAAGATACTTCATCTTGTTAGCACAAATAAAACTTGTGATCAAGCTCTTTCAAGTGATATGATCATTTTGAAATTAGAATCAGACAGAAATGAACTGCACTAGGATATCATACCACTTTGACCAGAACCAACATACAGATTTCTGCTCTAGGATTCAGTTCTAGGGTCCCATTATATCCCATCTGAAACAGTTTGAAGGGCCGGCCAAGTGGCGCGGTGGTTAAGAGCTGGCTTCGGAAGCCAGCGGCCCCAATTCAGGTCCCACATATGAGGACCAGTGACACTGCCCTCAAAAAAAAAAAAAAAAAACACACACAAAAAAAAACAGCTTGAAGATGTACTGAATTATTTGCTTGATTAGAATTCAGTATGAACACGACTGAAGGACGACTATAGCATCATGTACAAAATATTATTTAAGGGAGCCATTTTAGGATCACCTTGAAATACGTCAAATGAAGGCAAATGAAATTCAAGGTAAAATTGAAGATGTTTTGCTAATGAGAGTGTGTAACAAGCATGTTTGGTTCTGTGTTATCTAATGTGGTGATCTTCTTCTTAGGGATGGCTGAGTGGCTCAGTAGGTTAAGAGCTCACTCAAGAGTGCAAGCTGAAAGATACCCAAGTGGTGTGTTGGTTAAGAGTTGGCTTGGGGGCCGGCCGAGTGGCGTGGTGGTTAAGCGCTGACTTGGGAGGCCAGAGGCCCCTGTTCCGGTCCCACATGTGAGGGCCAGTGACACTGCCCTCAAAAAAAAAAAAGAGTTGGCTTGGGATGCCAGCAGCCCCAGTTCAGATCCCATATAAAAGGACCAGTGACACTGCCCTCTACAGCTAAGATGGTGAACAACAGCTCCACCTGGAGCTGGGCTGCTGTGAGTCCCTGCTGCAGTGGGCTGCCATAGGCTACAGTGAGTGGCTGGCAGCCAGTGTGAGCAGCTGGCAGCTGCTTGAGCTGCCAAGAGCCACTGTGAGTGGCAGTCCCGAGGCCGGTGACTGATCTGCCTCACCTGAGAAGAGCTCAATGATGATACCAACATGGGCCAGTGAAGCAATGTCCTCCACAACTAGACTGAAGAACAAAAGGACAGCAACTTGTCTTGTGTTCCCCTTCCCCAGTTCCCCAAGGCTGTTCCCCACCCCCAATTCCCTAATAAAATCTTTAAAAAAAAGAAAAAGAGTGCAAGCTGAGTTCTGAGCAACAGCAGTTCGATGCCCAGCCTGAGCTGAGCTGCCAACAGGCGGCAGGATGGCTCAGCTAAAAAAAAATAATAATAAAATAAAATTTAAAAAAAAATAAACAACAAGGCCGGCCGAGTGGCATGGTGGTTAAGCGCTGGCTTGGGAAACCAGTGGCCCCGGTTTGGGTCCCACATATAAGGGCCAGTGACACTGCCCTCAAAAATAAATTAATTAATTAATTAAAATAAATAATGTGGTGATCTTCTTTGATCAATTTCTGCAACTGCAATTTTGGTTTATTTCATTAGTATAGACAAAAATGTTAACAGATAATAAAGTTTTCTTAAATAACTCAACAGAGTGTAACCTCCTGGACTTTCAATGTCCAATTAAATTGCTGAATTAATGTCAACTCCTACAGCTTTTACATTTGTGTCACACCCAGGATCATACCAAACTATTTTAGAGCCTGAGGAAAAAAGAAAACACATGACCCAAAGTACGTTTTCATGTAATTTTTAGTGGTTAATTTTTCCCAGGTGTAGATTTAAAAAATACTATTGGTGAGTTTGTTTTCATTTAAACCATGGAAGTACAATTATAATAAATTGTTTTTTGTGTAGACAAAATATTTAAACTTAAATAATGTAGTGAGTTTTAATAACCACTTTTCTTTTTTTAATACATTATCAACTTTAATGTTTTGGAAAAGAATAACCATTTAAAAATACACAAAAGCATGCATTTATCTAAGGACTCACTGTTTTCCTTTTGACTCAGGCTCCCATATGGTTTGTCACAGCACTGTTGGATACTGTATTTAAAATTTTGATAATTGGTTTATCATGGATTTTCTTCATTCACTTCTTTTTTAAAGAAATACTGAGTTAAAATATTTATCATCATTAGTGAGTTTTTTGGCACCTCCTTCAATTTTGCACCTGAAGGGAGCACCTCACTCTCCTTATCTAAATCCTAATCCTGTCCCAACTTCTTGATTATATATATATATATATATATTTAGGGCAGTGTCACTGGCCCTCATGTGGGACACGAACTGGGGCCGCTGGCTTCCCAAGCCAGCGCTTAACCACCGCGCCACTCAGTGGGTCCTTGATTATCTTTAACAATGTTTACGATCAGGCCTATACTTCCTGCTGCACAGCATGTTTCTGGATGCTCCTCCTATACCCTCTCCTACATCACAGCCCCTTAGAACATAAGTCAATCCTAAAATTATTTTTTATTACATCTGTCAAACAGAATTGAGAAGGTAAGTATGTTACAAAAAAGTAAAACACTCTATTAACCATTTCCTGTTAAACATCCAAGGTTGGACCTAGGGTGAAGTGAGAAAGGCACTCACCTTAGGTGCAAAATTTAAAGGGATGCCAAAACCTCCTTAATCAAGATAAATAATATTTTAAAGCAACATTTTTTAATAATCTAAATGTCCCACAAAATACACAATGAACAAAATATCAACATTTTTTTTTTTAAGATTTTATTGGGGAATTGGTGGAGGGGAACAGCGTTGGGGAATCGGGGAAGGGGAACAGACAAGTTGCTGTCTTTTTGTTCTTCAGTCTAGTTGCGGAGGATGTTGCTTCACTGTTGGTATCGTCATTGCGCTCTTCCCGGATGAGGCAGATCGGTCGCTGGCCTCTGGATGTCGCTCACCGCGGCTATTGGCAGCTCGCGCTTGGCTGCCAGCCGCTCACGCTGGCTGCGGGCCACTCACTGTAGCCTATGGTAGCCTGAAGGGAGCACCTCACTCCCACACCATCACCGGGGCTCGCACAGCCCAGCTCCAGGTGGAGCTGTTGTTAGCTGTAGAGGGCAGTGTCACTGGCCCTCATGTGGGATCCGAACCGGGGCTGCTGGCATCCCAAAACCAGCGCTTAACCAATGCGCCACTCGGCCGGCCCGATATCAACATTTTAAATACAGGATCAGTAACAGTGTTGGGACAAATTGTATTGAAGACTGAGCAAAAGGGAAAATCTGTAATATCTATACTGTCTTTATTTGAAATGTCAACATTTTATTATTCATGGAGTTCTTGGCATTAATTTTTCATTTGTAAACTATTGCATTAAGATATTACTTATCTTGCAGTTTTGTACCTAATGTGAGTGCCTCATTTACCTCAACCTAGTCCTTCTCTGATCCACACTGGCATTACTTGTTACTCCTCTTATGTCTGTCAGCACAAATTTAAGATCTTTTATTACTTTGGTTTAACAGTCTATTTCTGCTTCTGTCCCCCTCCTACCACCATGTACTAGTGACTCTTTTTCAGTCAAAAACACACGTGGTTAAGACATGATGATGTCACCACAGACAAGTGGGTGTCCCGTCTGCACCATGTGCCTCAATGTGATGTGGAAATGGGATCCAGTCCCACAAAACAGAGGTTACTATCCCCAGGTATAGTGTGAGAGATGCTCACCATGCCTGCAAATCCTTGTGAGGAGAGGGCAACATATATGCTTATATGAACCTGATTTTGTAGAAATTCTGATATTCTTGGATATTGGCTTTAAAATATTCTAGAGCAGAAGTGGCCAGTTAGCTCTCTGAATAACAGGGCTACCAGTTCAATTCCCACATGGGCCAGTAAGCTGTGCCAGTAAGCTGCAACCTCTACAGCTAAGATTGTGAACAATGGCTCAACCTGGAGCTGGGCTTCCTTGAGTGGCCAGCGGATGGCATGAGCACCATGTGCTGTCATGAAGCTTCCATGAGCTACAGTGAGCCACATGGCCGGTAGCAAGTATGAGTGGTTGGCAGCCAGTGTGAGCAGCTGGCAGCCAGCTAGAGCTGCCGTGAGCTGCTGGGAGTGGCTGTCTAATGGCCAGTGACCCATCTGCCTCAGCCAAGAAGAGTGCAATGATCATAATACCAACATGGGCCAGTGAAGTGGTGTCCTCCACAACTAGACTGAGAACAACAAATGGCTCAGAAGTGGAGAGGGGGGAAGAGGGGAAAAAAATTCTAGAGCAGAAATATGAAGAAAGTGCAGTGTCTGATTTAATCCTATTAACTGTCCCCTGCATGGATCTCCTCTCTAATAAGCCCAGACATAGACAGTCAGAAAGAGGCTGGAAGGCCTTGAGAAGAGAAAAATGATGCTTACTGTGGTAGATGGCTCTTGCTTACCCTTAGAAAAGATTTTTTTCAATGTCTCTTCATATCGTTGGATTATAACTTTTCTACATTTATTTTTTTACTGGGCATTTAAAAGCTTCACACAGAAAATGGGAAAAAATATATATATAATATATATATATATTTTAGCTGAGCCATCCTGCCACCTGTTGGCAGCTCAGTAGCAGCTCAGCTAAGGCTGGGCATCGAACTGCTTTTGCTCAGAGCTCAGCTCGCATTTTTTTTTTTTTTTAAAGATTTTATTGGGGAATTGGTGGAGGGGAACAGCGTTGGGGAATCGGGGAAGGGGAACAGACAAGTTGCCGTCTTCTTGTTCTTCAGTTTAGTTGCGGAGGATGTTGCTTCACTGTTGGTATGGTCATTGCGCTCTTCCCGGATGAGGCAGATCTGTCGCTGGCCTCTGGATGTCGCTCATCGCGGCTATTGGCAGCTCACGCTTGGCTGCCAGCCGCTCACGCTGGCTGCGGGCCACTCACTGCAGCCTTTGGCAGCCCACTGCAGCAGGGGCTGCAGCCCACACCATCACCGGGGCTCGCACAGCCTAGCTCCAGGTGGAGCTGTTGTTAGCTGTAGAGGGCAGTGTCACTGGCCCTCATGTGGGATCCGAACCGGGGCCGCTGGCATCCCAAAACCAGCGCTTAACCAATGCACCACTCGGCCGGCCCTCAGCTCGCATTCTTGAGTGAGCTCTTAACCAACTGAGCCACTTGGCTGGCCCTGAAAAATAATTTTAAAATTTAATTTTCACCATCCTTATCAGACAAATAACAGTCATTATATATTGAAAATCCCACTGTTTGCACTTCTATTTTTCCCTTGTTTTTCCTCACCTCTTTTGTCTCCATTTCTATTCCTCATGTATTTGTCTTTAAATAACATCATGTCTATATTTTAGTTATTACTTCAAAAAGAAGAAAACATATTGAAAAGATGAAATTGAAGGATGAGCAAAAGTTTGTAAAGGAAACAAAAATGCAGAATGCTGTGCACATTGCAAAAATAGGAACTCCATGAAAGCAAATGAAACAGTTGCAACACGTGCCACCCAGTGTGGAGAAAACAATGGCAGGGATAACAGACTGAGGACATGAGCAGAAGTCATGTCCTGAGAACCCCATACAAGAGCTCTGTAAAGAGAGAAAACTAGAAGTGTGTAACAGAAAATAAATACATAGCAGTTCTTGCTTCTTCATTCTCAGAGTTCATGAATAATAATTTAATTGGAAAGAAAAAATCCAACTTTCATAAGTGTGAAAGAGAAATTGTTGGGATTTTCTTTTCTCAGTCCTAACCAGAAATACAAGTAATTTCCTTGAGAAGTCTCCCAGACCATGCTAGGAAGCCACTTTCATTAAATGGAACTTTCTCAGTGATATTACCTATCAATACCAGTAGCTTGTTTCCATTTATACACAAGGAGACTGAGAATATCAACTTGGTACCAGAGGAAGGAGGCGGAAAATGCAGTCCATTGCCAATAATTCTCAGAGCAATTATATCCCAGGGTTCTAAATCAGGTAAGGGCCCAGAAAGTGGGGAAGCCAGGCTCCAGAATACCTTGAGCCTCTGGAATCAATCAAGGTCCGTGGCTAGGTCATCTGGTTATTGGTAGGCAGCATGGTACATTCTACAGTGTTGGTTTTGGTGGACTACATATTATATATGGATGCCAGCATGGAGAGGCTAGACATATTTTTACTTAAGTTAAAAAGGGGGGGGGGTTGGCTGAGTGGCACGGTGGTTAAGTGCTGGCGTGGGAAGACAGCAGCCCCAGTTCAGGTCCCACATGTGAGGACCAGTGACACTGCCCTCAAAAAAAAAAAAAAAGAAGGGAGGGGCCGGCGGAGTGGCACATTGGTTGAGCTCGCTTGGGATGCTAGCGGCCCCACTTCAGATCCCACATATGAGGGCCAGTGACACTGCCCTCTACAGCTAACAACAGCTCCACCTGGAGCTGGGCTGCGAGCCCTGGCGACGGTGTAGGCTGCAGGCCCTGCTGCAGTGGGCTGCCATAGGCTACAGTGAGTGGCCGGCAGCCAGCGTGAGCGGCTGGCAGCCAGTGTGAGTTGCTAATAGCCACGGTGAGTGACCATCCAGAGGCCTGCAACCGATCTGCCTCATCCAGGAAGAGCGCAATGATGATACCAACATGGACCAGTGATGCAACGTGCTCCGCAACTAGACTGAAGAACAAAAGCACAGCAACTTGTCTGTTCCCCTTCCCCAATTCCACAACGCTGTTCCCCTCCCCCAATTCCCCAATAAAATCTTTAAAAAAAAAAAAAGGAAAGTAAGATGGGGCCGGCTGAATGGCTCAGTTAGTTAAGAGTTGGCTTAGAGCAACAGAGCCGTCTGTTCAATTCCCACATGGGCCAGTGAATTCTGAGCCCTAGCTGAGCTGTCGCTGAGCTGCCAAGAGCTGGCAGGATGGTTCAGCTGGTGTAAAAACAAGATTGCCTGTTCAATGGTGGGCTACACCCACCTGCAACTAAAGATTGAACTGAGGTGCTGCTCGGATTGGTCAGTGGATAGGGTGTGTGTTCTTAACAACAAGACTGCTGGTTCGACACGCACTTAGGATGGTGGCTATGCCCACCCGCAACTAAGATTGAACACAGTACCTTGAGCTTAGAGGCCATGAGCTGCTGACGGGAAGTCAGATGGTGACTGGCACCCTCCACAACGAAGATGGAAGAACAACAACTTGGCTGGTTCCCTCCCCCAATTCTCCAATAAAAAATTAAAAAAAAAAAAAAAAGAAAAGGAGGGAGGAGCATGAATCTTCATGGGCAGATGTGTCTTACCAAAACCACTGTGGTAAACAAAATTCTAAAATGGCCCCCAAGATTCCCTCCTCCTGGTGTAGACAACTGTATAATTCCCTTCCCTTGAGTGGGGGCCTGCAAACATGATGGATGTCACGACCTTGATTAGTCAAAAGTGATAGTATAGTTGCTCTCTTGTTGCATTATGTAAGACTCTGTTTTTGCAAACTGGAGAGCCATTTTACCTAGTGTTTAGGACCTGGCTCCATGCAGGGAAAGACCATCATTAAACCACCCAGTATGAAGGCTTCGGGCCTCGGATATTTCCTGAGACTGCACCATCCCTGGCTTCTGTGTGTGTGTATCGGTGTGTGTTTTCCCCAATTCTGCAGTTTACACAACATGACTAATAAATTGTGCTAAATAGCTTGATTTTACTGAGGGGGTACAAAACAGTATAAATGTTAAATGGCAAAAAAACAAAAACAAAACAAAAACAGAACTTTAAAAACTTGCCAGTTCAAGAATCCCCAAATTATCCTTGGTACACCAAGGATTTTTCTTTTCAAAATGTACATATTATGTGAATGTGTATATCTTCTCACAGTTGTCACTACTAAAACTCCTAGTGAGATCTTCACTTTTTTTATTCTTTTTTTTTTTTTTTTTAGAGGGCAGTGTCACTGGCCCTCATATGTGGGATCCGAACCCGGGCTGCTGGCGTCCCAAGCCAGCTCTTATCAATCGCGCCACTTGGCCGGCCCAGATCTTCACTTTTTTTCACCATGCAATATTTCCCTAGAGACAATTCTGCCACTATCTCTGAATCACTACATAGCCATTATTAATAGCTTCCTAAATTTTTTAAAATTGTGGTATAATTGACATATACATTATATTAGTTTTGGGTGTATGACATAATTGTTAGGGGTCCCTAGGGGCACTGAGAATGAGGCAACCCACCATCCTGCTGAAAAAGCTGCCAGACATCCTCTTGGGTACCTGACCACAGGTTTCCTGACAGAATCAGGATGTAGCAGAACTGTAAATGTCAACGGAAATTTTCTGCAGCAGCATCTCCTCTGCAACTATAACAGCTCATGTATGCTTGCAAAAACTTCCCCTACCGCTCACCCTATAAACCCCCCCACAGACACCTTCCCGTGGCTGATGCCAGTTTTAGGCTCAGCCCTGAAAGGCAAATAAAGCTGCTTGATTTGGACATGTGTGTCAGACTTTGACTCCTCAGCGAACCTTTCATTTTGGTGCCAAAATCTGGGAGGGTGTTATGACTCCTGGACTGCGCTTGGATCACCCTTCCTTTTCCCCTGTGGGCTTGATCCGTGCCCGGGACTCTCCCCCTCTTGAGCCTGTAGAGGAGACACTCAGGGATACCCATTTTCCATTGCTGACTCTCTCAGTTCCTCCTGGAGCCATCTATTTGGGGTGAGTGACAACTTTGCCGCCTCTTGTTTCTCAGTCGCCCTGTTCTCCTTCTCTCTCTCTCTCTCTCTCTCTCTCTCTCTCTCTCTCTCTCTCTCTCTCTCTCTCTCATTGGCTTGAAATCTTAGCACTAGGTCAGGGGGTACCTCCTCGGTCCTTCGGACCCTGACTCCTCCAATTTGGGGATGCCCACTTTGGGGTCAGTTGCTCGTTTCTCGTAGGTGGTCTCATTGGTGACAGGGACGCCTTCGCCCTTCGTGACCATCTCTGCGGTAATTTGTCAACTCACCCCCACACCATGGGTGTCAGCCCTTCTCTCAATGGCCAGAAAATGGCACTTTCAATTTTAACACTCTCCACAATTTGGATAATTTCTACCACTGCAATGGAAAATGGGTTGAGATCACTTATGCCCAGGCCTTCTTCTCTCTCCACTCATGACCCTCTATCTGTCAGTTCTGTTCCACTTTTCAAATCCTCCTTGCCCACTCAAAGCCCTCCACTCCTTATTACAGCCTCCCAAAGTTAGATCACGTGATCTAAGAAAATATTTGATACCAAGGCTGGTTTCTTGGTTTTATTAAATTGTATTAAATCATAAAAGTTATTAACTATCTAGGTATTTCAAAATACTGAAATACTGAAATATCAATTATGATATAGGTCTGAGTTTATCTATTTCTATCTTCTTGTCACAGGAGTGCTAAAGGATAAAATAAGATCTGTTAATGAATATATCATCTATTACATTACAAAAGCCTATGCTTTTTTTTTTTTTTTTTTGAGGGCAGTGTCACTGGCTCTCATATATGGGACAGAACCGGGGCCACTGGCTTCCCAAGCCAGCACCCAACCACCGTGCCACTCAGCTGGCCCAAAAGCCTGTACTTTTGAAGGTTATCAAATATATTCTTCGATTTGCCAGAGAAAGTGCTCATTATTTTCTTTTGGTTATCTGTAAAACTTAATGTTGTGAAGTTAGTACAAAATTCGAATTGAGTTTTCTCTCTCTATTAAGTAAGATAAAGTTTGTGAGACTATTGTTCTACTAGTAATATTATAAAAAGTTTTCTACCAGGCCGGCCAAGTGGCACGTTGGTTAAGAGCTGACTTGGAACGCCAGTGGCCCCAGTATGAATCCCACATATGGGGGCCAGTGACACTACCCTTTACAGCTAAGATGGTGAACAACAGCTCCACCTGGAGCTGGGCTGCTGTGAGTCCCTAGGATGGCATAGCTGCAGCCCCTGCTACAATGGGTTGCCATAAGCTACAGTGAGTGGCCGGCAGCCAGCATGAGTGGCCGGCAGCTGGTGTGAGCAGCCAAGAGCCACTGTGAGAGGCCGTCCAGAGGCCAGCAACTGATCTGCCTCACCCGAGAAGAGCGCAATGACGATACCAACATGGGCCAGTGAAGCAATGTCCTCCACAACTAGACTGAAGAACAAAAGGACAACAACTTGTCTGTTCCCCTTCCCCAGTTCCCAACACTGTTCCCAGTCCCCAATTCCCCAATAAAATCTTTAAAAAAAAAAGAGTTTTCTACCTAAAACACAAAGAGTATATATGTCATCACAATAATTTCTATGTTTTATGTTATCTTAGTCAAATCTTTAGCTACTGAAAAAACTGAATCTAACAACTAAATTTTGCTCATAGTTCTGTAAGTGTCTGTATTTTTGGACTACCGGTGTTCATATACCCTTCTCATGTCAGATATAAGACCAAATATCTACATTAAGAAATTCAGATATCTCACTCAGTCCTATGACCTTACCTGGCATGACCTTTACATTATCCTCTCCTTCACCCTCTTACCAAAGGAGAAGGAGCATGTATGGCATGGACTTCATCAGCATGATCCCCAAAAGCCCGTTGATGCTGCAGCTGTGCCCCATGAGGAGCCCAGTTGGGAATACCAACAGAATGACCCTAGAAGGGCCCACAGAAACCATATGGTCACCTGCCTCATTGCGGGTCTCCAAAAAGCTGCACATAAGGCAGTTAACTTTGAAAAGATGACAGAGATCATCCAACAGGCCGATGAAAATCCACCCAATTTCTGCCCCGCCTCACGGAGGCCCTCCTAAAATATACCCAGGTAGATCCCTCATCTCAGGAGGGCGTTATCATCCTCAATACCCATTTTATCTCACAGTCTGCCCCAGATATCTGGAAAAAACTAAAAAAGGCTGAGGAGGGCCCTCAAACCCCACAACAGGACCTTTTAGCCCTGGCCTTCGAGGTCTTTAATAATCAGGAGGAACAGCAAAAACTAGAAAAGGCCCACCGATATCAGACAAAATGCCAGCTGCTGGTGGTGGCTATCAGGGGCTCTGACCAAAAGGGAATTCCTAACAGGGCCCAAGGGCTGCCACTAAAGGGCCCACAGAATCACCCCCCTCCGACTTTGTTTCAAGTGTGGCAAAAAAGGCCACTGGGCATGAACTTGGCCCTGTCCATGGGCCCCACCAGGACCTTGTCCCTCCTGCAGAAGCAGGGGACACTGGAAGGTTGACTGTCCTGCCCAGGGAAGAGGCACTTCCCTTCCCCCCGTGAATGATGAGTCTCATCTCTCACTGCCAAACTTACACTGCTGAAGATTGACGGTGCCCAGGATCCTTGGCCTCATCTCCCATCACCACCTTGGAGCCCAGGGTAACGCTTCTAGTGGCAGGTAAGTCAAACACCTTTTTGATAGATACAGGGGCCACCTTTTCCACCTGCCTGAATTTTTGGGCCCCAGGTACCCCTCCCAGGTCTCTGTGGTGGGCATTGATGGCCTAATATCTCAGCCTCTCTCAACTCCCCCACTATGATGCACCCTTTTTAACATTGTATTTTCACACTCCCTCCTGATCCTTCCCTGATACTCCACTCCTATGCTAGGGAGAGACCTGCTTTCCAAGTTTAAGGCCTCACTCTCCTTCCATCTCCCAAACCCAAAACCAGAGCCAGCCTTACTCCTCCTTCTCAATCCTGCCACCCCCTCATCTCCCCTCCAACCTCCTCTGCCCCCTTCAGAGGTCAACCCTGTCCTTTGGGACACCTCGACTCATTCTGTCACCAAACACCATCCTCCAGTAAGGATTCAGCTCCTCAACCCCTCTAAATTCCCAAACCAGCGACAATACCACCTTTCCCTCCCCCATCAAAAAAGACTCAAACCGGGCTGGCCAAGTGGCGCATTGGTTAAGAGCTGGCTTGGGATGCTAGCGGCCCTGGTTTGAATCCCATATATGAGGGCCAGTGACACTGCCCTCTAGAGCTAAGATGGTGAACAACAGCTCCAGCTGGAGCTGGGCTACTGTGAGTCCCTGGGATGGCATAGCTGCAGCACCTAGTGCAGTGGGCTGCCATAGGCTACAGTGAGTGGCCAAAAGCCAGCATGAGTGGCTGGCAGCCAGTGTGAGCTGCCAATAGCCATGGTGAGCAGCTGTCCAGAGGCCGGCGACCAAACTGGCTCACCCAAGATAAGTGCAATAATGATACCAACATGGGCCAGTGAAGCAATGTCCTCCACAACTAGACAGAAGAACAAAAGGTCAGCAACTTGTCTGTTCCCCTTCCCCAGTTCCCTAACACTGTTTCCCCTCCCCCAATTCCCCAATTAAAAAAAAAAGACTCAAACCCTTTATTAACAAACTCCTTGCCCAGGGCCTCGTGAGACCAACCCATTCTCCATATAATACCCCCATCCTGCCAGTTCAAAAGCCCCATGGGACATATGGGTTGGTCCAGGACCTCCAAATCACCAACTCCACGGTGCTTCCCATTCACCTTATACTACCATTCATTTCATAGTTATAGACCTCAAGGATGTGTTCTTTACCATCCCTTTCCACCCAGACTCTCAGGACGTTTTTGCGTTCACTTGGACAGACCCTGATACTCTACAATCCAGAAAGCTTACTTGGACGGTCCTCCCACAAGGTTTCCACGACAGCCCTCACTTCTTTGGCCAGGCACTTGCCTCACATCTGGCCTCACTTGATATAGCCCCCAGTACAGTTCTACAATACGTAAATGATCTACTCCTCTGTAGCCCCTCCTACACTCTACCCCTCCAACACACTGCCTCCCTGAATTTCATGGCTTCGTACCTTCATGGTACTGGATATCTCTCACCAAAGGCCAGCTATCCATACCAACCATCACCTACCTGGGAACTCAGCTCTCCCCACCCAGAGGGCCATCATGGCAGATCGAACCCCTCTCATTAGAGATCTTACCCCTCCTAACACAAAAAGTGAAATCCTCTCCTTCCTTGGACTGGCAGGGTTTCTGCACATCTGGATCCCTAATTTTGGTGTCTTAGCTCATCCCGCTCTACCAGGCTGCTAAGGGTCCCCTTACAGAGCCCTTAGACCCTGCTGTCAACATTGTCCCAGGCTTCAGAGCTCTTCGACAAGCTCTCCTCTCTGCCCCTGCACTCTCTCCCAGACTTGTCCAAGCCTTTTCTCCTCTTATACACTTCTTCATTACTCATCTTCAGGGCAAATTTGACTGCCCATGGGACCTAATCGGTCACCTAATAGACCCTTATGAGGAGGTCACTCAGGGACAAGGCCTACACAATATCCTCCCTTTCTCTGATTGAGATTCATAATTCTTTGGCTTTCCCTGGTTCTTGGAAGCAGGGAATGGCCTCTCCCAGCCCTCCTCACGGCCACCCACCTGGAGCAGACTCTCAGTCTCACTCAGTCCCTACAGTACTCTGCCAATTCTTCCCTAGCCTCTAACTGTTCCTCTTCAGCCTACACTGCTTTACCCATCTTTCTAGCTATAACTTCTAGCCTCTCCACCCTACTGGCATTCACAGTCCAAAAGGGTACCACCTTCTTTGAGTGAGCTGATACCCTCATTGGTGACTATTCCACTGCAGCAGCCAATAGGGCCTCCCTCCTATTTCAAACCTACATAAATACCCTGAAAACCCAGGCTCCAACAACTCCACCAGTTCAAGGACCGGTCACCTGTGACACTCCCTTAATCTCTAAAGCTTCCCTCTGCTTTACCGGCTCCAGTGGCCAAGTTCCTATCAGACAGAGTCCACAGGACCAATGCAACCTCACTTTTATAATCCACCACCCCAAAGATGGGCTAACCAGACAGTAGAATATCAGGTCTCTCCTCAGGCTAATGGCCTCTTCAAACAACCAATATGGTTCACGGCGATTCCATCAGTGCAGGCTTCCTCCCTGAACTGCTCATATCCTTCACTTACTTTCACTCCTTGGATACCCTCACCTCACTCAAGTGCAAAAGGACCTCCTTTCCTATAAAGCGATGAGCTACCTATCACCATCAAGAGTACAGCAGTTTCACACCATATTCATAGAAATGCCCAACTTTAAGATAGGCAGGAGCCCTCCTCTCAATCCAGTGAACCTTCTTCTGGACACCTCAAACTCCCTCACACATTCCTGTGTAGAAATCCTAGAATATCTTAAACCCCATTATCCTAACATTGTAATTGAACCCCTCCCAAACCCAGACCTGGTCTGGTTCATCAATGGGAGCTCTACCAATCAGGATAGCACAAAAACAGCAGGGTATGCCATTGTCTCCATTACAACCACTGTAGAGGCAAATCCCCTCCCCAGAGGGACCAACTCACAGATGGCAGAACTCATTGCTCTTACTCAAGCCCTCACCTTGGCCGAAGGAAGGAAGGCCAATATCTACACTGATTCCACATATGCTTACCATATCTTACACTCACATGCAGGTATCTGGCAGGAGTGAGGGTTCCTGTCCACAAGAGGATCTTCCATCACGAAAGCCCCTCTCCTTCTTCATTTCCTCCCTTTAATTGGCCCTCTAACCTTTCTATTTATTTATTTATTTATTAGCTGAACCATCCTGCCACCTGTTGGCAGCTCAATGGCAACTCAGCTCAGGCTGGCCTCGAACCGCTGTTGCTCAGAGGTCAGCTTGCACTCTTGAGCGAGCTCTTAACCAACTGAGCCATTCGGCCGGCCTGTAACCTTTCTATTTTTAACCTTAGCATTCGGTCCCTGATTGTTACGCCTCTTAACTCGCTTTCTTTAGGCCCTCACCGATGGTACAGTGAAAGATTACTACTCCTCACTGACTATTGCCACCAGTCCACCAGGGCTGGGGATCCCTCTACACCCAGCCATTCACCATAACCAGACGCTGTCCCCTCACAGCAGGAAGTAGCTCCAGAAGAAAGACACGGTGTCCCCTTTCCTTAACAATTATAGCAAACAAAGGCTGGAATGAGAATGAGGCAACCCACCACCTGCTGAAAAAGCTTCCAGACATCCTCTTGGGCACCTGACCACAGGTTTCCTGACAGAAGCAGGATGTAGCAGAACTGTAAATGTCAACGGAAATTTTCTGCAGCAGCACCTCTTCTGCAACTATAACAACTCATGTATGCTCGCAAAAACTTCCCCTATCACTCACTCTATAACCCTGCCCCCTCCTCCCCCCCACACACACACCTGCAAGCGGCTGATGCTAGTTTTAGGTTCAGCCCCGACAGGCAAATAAAGCTGCTTGATTTGGACATATGCCTCAGACTTTGACTCCTCGGCGAACCTTTCAATAATGATTCGATATTTGTATACATTTTGAAATGACCACCACAGTAAGTCTCGTTAACATCTGTCACCTTACATAGTTACAAAAATTAATAGCTTTCTATGATTTGCATTTTACAAGTATTTTTCTGAGATAATATCAATTCCTCACGCAGTACATGTTCATCATGTACCTGTAACAGCTTCCCAGGAATGAAATGAGATCAGAGATTTAAATACCCCTATAATCCTCGACCAGTGGACACATTTTCTGAGTATGGAATATATGCATTTAGATCTGTAAACTTTTGGGAGCTTCGAAAGAATATGTTTATCCTCATGAATTCTTGATAAAATAAGTCTCCAAACACTTGTGTGATCAGCTGTAGACAGTATTCCCCAGAAACCTGCGTATGTCCCCTTTAAAAAGGAGCTAAGCCCTTCCTCTGTCTTTTGACCCAAACTGCCATTTCCCAGCGCCTCTCGCGACGGAGCGAGGCCTTTTCCACTGGGGGTTTGATGGGACCGCCCTTAGTGCGGCCTGCGGATCCCGGAACTACATTACCCAGAATGTTCCCAGATGGCAGCATGGTCGCCTAACAAATGAAAGCTCAAAAAAGATTTCCGCGTGAGAACGTAACTTCGGGTGGGACTTCCCGCGTCTTCCTCGTGGTGGGCGTTTTATCTTCTCTCAGGATCCTCTCACCCGGTTATGGGCTCGGAAAACTGTAGTCGGGGTGGAGATGACGGGACCGGAAAGTCGCGATATTAGTCGTGGTCCCCGCCGCGGAGACGCTGGCCTGAGGCTCGGCGACGCTGCGAAGGTGATCGACGCCAGGGCTGAGAAGGGGACCGCCGGACCCGGGGCTCCCTTCTCTCTCGTCGCTCCTGCTCCGCCCAGCCCACAAAGTACCATGGCGGCGGCTGCTCTGAGGGACTCTGCTCAGGTGAGTGCATGTCCTCGGGCCCTCACCACCCTCTGAACTCTAAAGCATGGGATGCGGGGAGCCTGCTCACATCCTGCAGCCTAGACCCCGGCGTCTAGGACATTCGGGCACTCTTGGGTGACACCCGGTGTGACTGGGTGTGGGAGAGGGTTACGAGCAGAGGGCCTGGCAGGGTAAAGATATGGAGGGGCGACGGAGCCGGGAGGATCCGGGAACCTGGGGTCCGCTTTCTGTCTGCAGGGAACAGAGGGTGAGGAGAAGTGACACCTGGACTGGTGGGCCGAGGAGTTGTACCTACATTCTGAGGGTCCTGGGAACCATGGAGGGTTGTGAACATAAAGACATGATCTCCGGTTAGGATTTGAAAACAGTCACAGGGCTGGCCAACTGGGCGCGTTGGTTAGGAGTTGGCTTGGGACACCAGCTCTGAGCAGCAGGGCCCCAGTTCAGATCATACATGAAGGCCAGTGACCTTGCGCCTTCTACAGCTAAGATGGTGAACAACAGCTCTACCTGGAGCTGGGCTGCTGAGAGTCCCTGGTGAAGGCATGGGCTGCAGTGGGGCTGGCTGGTGACAGCAGGCATTAGCAGCCGTGAGCGGCCATCCAATGACCAGTGAGTGATTGCCTCACCTGGGAAGAGTGCACTGATAACACCAACATGGGCCAGTGAAGCGACGTCCTCCACAACTAGACTGAAGAACAAAAGGACAGCAACTTGTCCGTTCCCCTTCCCTGATTCCCCAATGCTGTTCCCCTCCCCCAATTCTCCAATAAAATCTTAAAGGAAAAAAAAAAAAGAAAATAGTCCCAAAGGCTGTTCAAAGGAAGAACAGATTGGAGGAGGGTGATGAGTTTATGGAGGCACTGGGAGGTTGAGTCTTTTTTCAGGGCCACACTACTGGTAAGAGTCAGTCAACACTGACCCATGAGGCCCAGAAGTTAGGCAGTCAGACTGACTGAGGTCACCTGGCTCCAGGGCCAGGGAGGATACAGGGAGGCATGAACACATGGAACACCACCAGTGAACAATTCTTTCCTCAAGGCCTACCTCTTTGCACAGGTTCCCATTACTGCCAAAGTGCTTATGGAACCCACACAAGCAAGTGGAGGTGTTCCAATTCCTCACTAATCCCAGCCCCACTGTAGTGTTCTCTGGATTGTGGTTTCCTGGGACTCCTAATACTATTCCTCCAGTCCTTAAGTTTGAGGACCCTGGAGGAAACCCCAAGCCCAGGGTCCTGAGTCCACCTCAGGGTGTATATATAGGTGTTTCCATTACTGACAACCAATGTAAGCAAGTATGGAAAGTTAACCTGGTAGCTGGTCCTAGGATGTGGGTATGCTTCGAGGTAAAACTGATCAGTGGAAAATAGACCGTGGCTTTGAGGAGGAAGGAAGGAAGAGTAGGGTAGAGACCACTACCATAGCCCAGGTCAGAATTAATGGAACAGAGTTGTGGCTTAGGAAATTCATTTGAATCTTGCTGTGTATTTTATTTTTTAATTTATTTTTTTTTAAGATTTTTATTGGGGAATTGGGGGAGGGGAACAGCATTGGGGAATCGGGGAATGGGAACAGACAAGTTGCGGTCTTTTTGTTCTTCAGTCTAGTTGTGGAGGACGTTGCTTCACTGGCCCATGTTGGTATCGTCATTGCGTTCTTCCCGGATGAGGCAGATCAGTCGCCCGGCTTTGGATGGTCGCTCACCGTGGCTATTGGCAGCTCACCCTGGCTGCCGGCAGCTCACCCTGGCTGCCTGCCACTCACTGTAGCCTATGGCAGCCCACTGCAGCAGGGGCTGCAGCCTACACCGTCACCGGGGCTCACACAGCCCAGCTCCAGGTGGAGCTGTTGTTAGATGTGGAGGGCAGTGTCACTGGCCCTCATATGTGGGATCCGAACCAGGGCTGCTGGCATCCCAAAACCAGGTCTTAACCAATGCGCCACTCGGCCAGCCCAATTTTTTAATTTTTAATTTTTAATTTTTTTGGCTGAGCCATCCTGCCACCTGTTGGCAGCTTAGCAGCAGCTCACCTCAGACTGGAAATCGAACCAGCGACCCTGTTGCTCAGAGCTCGCACTCTTGAGCAAGCTCTTAACCAACTAAGCCACTTGGCTGGCCCTTCTTGCTCTGTATTTTAAAGGGCAACTATTAGGAAGGATGTTGGTGATGAGAATATAACTACTGTGCTTTCCAGTGTTTTTACGAAATCTCAAAGGCCATGCATCTGTGATATCATACTGTTGAAGCAATCATATCCCTGGGGGTTGCAGCTTTCTATAAGTTTGCTGTGGCTGAACCAAGAAAGAAGGCATATGCAGACTTCTACAAAAATTAGGATTCCATGAAAGATTTTGATGAGATGAGGAAGTCTGGTATCTTTCAGAGTGCAAAGTGATTTTAGGATGTGAAGAATTTCTTTGGGTTGTGTTCCATAGAAGTTTGTCACTCACCTGTGTTCCCAAACTATGAAACATGTATATTTGGGGTAAGGAATAGTTTCTCTTGATAAATAAACAATTAAATTTTAAAAAGTAAAGGGGCAACTAAATTTTCTAATATGGATGGTGAGGGAGTGAAACAAGAATTAGTGATGATCCAGGACTTTTGGATTAGCAGCTGTGGTGATGGAAGCTGCATCAACTGAGAAGAGGAAATTGGTAATAGGCATAATATTTACAGAGGATATCAGGATGTTTGTTTTGTCCATATTAAGAGTCAGATGTTTCTGAGACCACTGAAATGGTCAGATGGACAAATCTGGGGAAGGATTCAGATTGGATACATCCAAAGTGTAGTAGTTTGTGAAGACCAAGGTGAGTGAGCTGTGGTCACATTTAGGAGAGGCAAACTTTAGGTTGTGGTGTAAAGCTATTAGAGGGTGTTAACCTTAAGCAAATAGCTATATATTTCTCCTACAAAATGAATTCATTTGGGAACAAGAAAGAATTGCAATTCAGGACATGCAAGCTATGGTAGAACCATAGGCAAGTCCAGAGAAGAAAGGCGAGGGATTTTTTTTCTTTTTAAATTGGGGAATTGGAGGAGGGGAACAGACAAGTTGCTGTCCTTTTGTTCTTTAGTCTAGTTGTGGAAGACATTGCTTCACTGGCCCATGTTGGTATTACCACTGTGCTCTTCCTGGGTGAGGCAGATCAGTCGCCGGCCTCTGGACGGCCGCTCATGGCAGCTCATGCTGGCTGCTGGCCACTCACTGTAGCCTATGGCAGCCCACTACAGCAGTGGCTGTAGCTACACAGTCGCCTGGTGACTCACAGCAGCCCAGCTCCAGGTGGAACTGTTGTTTACCATCTTAGCTGTAAAGGACAGTGTCACTGGTCATCATATGTGGGATCCGAACCAGGGCCCTGCTGCTCAGAGCCAGCATCCCAAGCCAGTTCTTAAGCAGAGCACCACTTGGCCGGCCCAAGGAATTTTTTTTTTTATAGAAGAAGTGGGGAGTTCAGAGGGACTTTTGTAAACAAAGTCCAGTGCAAGAAACTGGGAGTTTCGTGTTTAATGGCTTTTCACTGGCTGAGTTGTTGCAAAGTGAGTAAAAGATCTTCCAGCTTCCTGCTGGAGTAGTAGAGTACAAAACATCTTCCAGTTACAAATGGAGAATATGACTCTTTTTGTTTGGGGTACTTAATGATAAGTGGTAGAATGTAAGAACTCACCCTACAGGCCCTCCCAACTTCATTTTAAATGAGGTTTCTGTTTGATAATTTTCACAGTGGCTAGGAAGAGGAGGGTAGGGGCCCAAGGACTGGGTCTTTTGCTTGCATGCCTGGGTGATGTTATTGGGCTTCATAACCATAGATAAGGGAGATACGTGACCATGCAGAAAGTCTGGTAGGTGGCTGAGGCTTGAAAGGGAAGAGTGGACTTAAGATGGATGCAGAGGCCTAATTAAGGCATGATGCTTTCAGGCTGTAACTGGGGCTATTCACCACTTTATGTACTCACTAGGATTTTGTGAGGACTTTGGTAAACCCTGGAATGTTTTCATTCAGCCAGATAGGACTGGGGGTAAATTCAGTCACCTGTGAGACTCAGTAGGTTTGGGGAGGGTGATCATGGGGCTGAGCTTTGAATGAGGAATGGATGGATGGAGGAAGGTTGTAATTGCTGAGGGCACAGCAAATGCTGCAAAATTAGTATGGGACCTTGGGTATCTGAGATCCTTCCCCTTTCTCTCCTCTGGTTCTTTTGGCTGGCCAAATATTCAAATCAGCAAGAGACATATTGAGGGGCTGGCCGAGTGGCTAAGTTGGTTAAGAGTTAGCTTAAGAGCACAAGCTCTGAGCAACAGGGCCACTGGTTTGATTCCCACATGGGCAAGTGACGCTGTGCCCAAGCTAAGCTACTGCTGAACTGCCAACAGGGGGCAGAATGGCTCAGCTGGTGAAAGCACGTGCTCCTAACAACAAGACTGCTTGTTTGATGGTGGGCTATGCCCACCCCCAACTAAGGCTGAACTCAGCACCTTGAGCTGAGCTGCCACCCAGATGGCTTAATGGATAGAGCATGTGCTCTTAACACTAAGGCTGCTGGTTCGACTCCCTCATGGAATGGTGGCTATGCCCACCCAGAACTTAGACTGAACTTGGCACCTTGAGCTGAGCTGCCACCTGGATGGCTCAGTGGATAGAGCTTGCACTCTTAACAACAAGGCTGCTGGTTCGAGTCCTGCATGGGATGGTGGCTATGCCCACCTGCAACTAAGATTGAACACAGTACATTGAGCTTAGAGGCCATGAGCTGCCGACAGACAGCCAGATGGTAACTGGTGCCCTCCACAACTAAGATTGAAGAACAACAACTTAGCTGATCCCTTTCTCCAATTCCCCAACACTGTTCCTCTCTCCCAATTCTCCAATTTAAAAAAAAAAAAAAAAAAACTAAAAACAAGAGACATATTGACAGAAGAAAATCAAATTTAATTCCTTGCATGTGGGAACTCCACATACTTGAGAGTTTCAGATACAGAAAGGGACTATGGGTATATAAGACGTTCTGAACTAGTGATGAGGTTAGGAACTTTGGAGTGCAGGTCATTTCAGGGAGAGCACTTGTTCAGTAATTATTAATAGTAGTTTACCCTGCCATGTAAGTAGGTCAAGAAAGGCTATCTCTGCTAATCTCTTATAGGCAAAACTTCTCATTGAAATTTCTCTAAGATAGTTAAGGGGATGGAGACAGAAGTTTCTCCTGAGCCCACAGGGCCTCAGTTGCCTTTAGCTCAAAATAATTTTCATATCACTGAGGCATATCTCAGGGTAGCTCTTTCTGAACCCTCACACCCCCACACAGCTCTCTGTGGCTAAGTCTGATGTAAACGAGACCATCATAGAATGATAGGGCTACCCTGGCTAATGGGGACCATGGGAGGTCTGTGGTTGTATTGGATTCTGTTTGAATTTGTCAGGTATATGCTGGATACTTTTTGCCAAGTTGTGTTGTTAAGTCCTAAAATTAAGGCCAATTGACGTCCTGCCTTGACATCAGGTGAGACCAGGATGCCCTCAAATGATCCTTGTGCAAGTTTTTATCCACATGCTCCTCTCACAGATAGTCTTCTAGCCTCACAACTCTTTTTATCAAGGGGACCAGGCGCAGTTCCTGCTTATCCCTTTGTAGTGGGTTTTGGTTCCCTCCCAACCTTCAGAGTTATTTAAACAAGTCAGTCACATCTTTCTGCAGAATTGGGACATTCTACCCTCTTAGTCCTACAAACTGCCCCTGGTTGTTCACTCTTTTTCTAGAGTGCAACCTTCATGTGGTCATGTGTCTTCTCCCAGTCTGTGAGTATATGAGGTTAATAAACATCTGTTAATTGCATCTGTCCAGCATCAGATGTTATAAGTTTGGCTCAACACCTAGGGTGGCAATCACACCCTAACCAATGGGGTTAGGAGGAGATAATTAAATACAGGTGTGTGTAAACGCTGGCTTGGGAAGCCAGCGGCCCCGGTTCGGTCCCACATATGAGGGCCAGTGACACTGACCTCAAAAAAAAAAAAAATACAGGTGTGTGGGTCATTGATCGTAGTGGCCATGGACATAACGGCTGTGGGATCTGGAGATGTGGGGGGGGTGCGTTATAAAGAGTGATGTGTAGTTGGACAGGGAGCATGTCTGATGGTCTAGGGCAGGGGTTGGCAAACTTTTGAGATGGAAGAGTCACCAGGGGTCAGCAAACTGCAGTTCTGAAGCAAAATTGAAAATGAAAATAAAGCTATCATAGTTTCATTTATAAAATTTTAAAGGATATTATTCTCATAACACTGATTATGTAAAAACATATTTATGGCTCCCAAATAATTTTTAAATTGTTGTGAGGGACAGAATTGGCTTTTCCAGGGGTCAGCAAACTTTTGAGATGACACGTACCCAAAGAGCCGCATGTGGCTCGTGAGCTGCAGTTTGCCAATCCCTGGTCTAGGGCACCGCACTGAGAATTACATGACAATGGTTATACCAGGAGAATTGCCTGTGGAGGGGGTAGATCCTTCTATGCTTGTCCCACAGTTTAGATATCTATTTGTCCATCTGCCTCTTGCTGCTGATGGCTTTACCCAGTTATCAGTGGGCCCAGGAGGAGACAGCTGCATCTTGTTCCACAGCCTTGTTTCTCCTTTGAGTTGGGGAGCTTAGGAGAAGGGTAAGCATACAGTAAATGTTTGAGGGGGAGGGGTGTATTGTGGCTCCTCAGGAGAGAGGCTGTTTGTGGCTTCATTTGTCACCATCATAGCAGGGCAGTGTGATCTTTGAAGATGTGGCTATGTACTTCTCCTGGGAGGAATGGGATCTACTTGATGAGGCTCAGAGACACCTGTACCATGATGTGATGCTGGAGAACTTGGCACTTACAGCCTCCCTGGGTAAGATTCTCAGATTTTTCCCTATGACCTGAGCTAGTCTCTGCCCTTCCATTTACCACAGAGACAAGTCTGTCTTTCTCACATAGGACCATGGGCACTCTACTTGCCCCCAGTCCCCTGGGTGGGTGCTATGTTTGGTTGGGCTGAGGTATGTGCACTGCCCTCTCTTCCTTGAGCAGCCCCAACACCTTTCCTATAGTTTCACAGGAAAGGTATCATGGGCAGAGGTTTTGCAGTCACCCCAATGGATTCCACTTTGCTTCTTATCACCCAGGCCAGGTAACTTTGTCCAGATCTAAGGCACCCGAGAACGCCCTGGTTCTGCTTCCTTCTAGCTGACATTTCCTTATGCCTGCCTGTGCCAGGAATTGCCATCACTGACATGGTCATCACTCATGTGGACCATGGTCTGTTCTTGTAAGACTTTCTTCTGAAATTCTCTGCAATATTTAGTTTTCTTTCCTGTGGGTTGTCATGTATTGTGTAGTTCTTAAGTCAAGTGCCGTCTATCTTTCCCTAACTAGTTGCATCATCCAGGTTCCATGTACTTCATCTTGGGGTTGGGGTGGAGAGGGCTCAGTGGTTCAGTGTTTGGATATGAATCCAATTCCAGCAAGATGGGCTCAGAGGGATCCTGGGCAAGGGCATGAGGTCAAGGTAAACCTACTCTGTTTGACTAGTATTTGGGTGCCAATGCCTGTGTTCACACATTATTTCTGCATTTTCTTTCCTATTCTTGACATTGCTGACCTGTCAATTTTATACTTCATTGCTTCTACTTCTACATCCAGCCTGTGGCTAATCCTTACCTCTCTGGACTCTATGTCTCACCCATTTTTCTCACTGCTCTATCTGTAGCCATCTTCAGTATTGACTTATGATTTGTATTATTAAGCATGGACAATCTTTTTTTTTTTTTTTTTTGAGGGCAGTGTCACTGGCCCTCATATGTGGGACCCAAACTGGGGCCGCTGGCTTCCCAAGCCAGTGCTTAACCACCGCGCCACTCGGCCGGCCCAAGCATGGACAATTTTAAACAGTCTCTGACCAACAGGTGCCCTGTTACAGTTTCATTTTGTGGGGTCCTAGACACAACCTTTTACATGGCACTCAGGTCACCAGCAAACAAGGTCCTGTTGAAAGTTATTTGATGAGGAGCAAGTTGTATCCTTCACCTCATAAGGCCTCCCCTGTCCTGTGATCTCTATAGCTCAGTATTGTTAACAGTCTCATCTTCAATCTAAAGCCAACTCCTGTTCCTGAAAATAATCCATGGACTAGTTCCTGGGCTTGTCAAACACACACTGTCCCCTCTCACCAAAGTCAGCATGAATTTCACCAGCATTTCTTGCTTTCAGGTAATTGCCATGAAGTGGAATATTAGGAGGCTCCTTCTGAGCAGAGCATTTCTGTACAAAAAATGTCACAGGTCAGGACTCCCAGTGCCAATCTGTCTCCCAAGAATGCCCATCCTTTTGAAACATGTGGTTCAATCTTGGGTAATATGCATTTGCCTGAGCACCAGGGAACACCCTGCAAGCAAAAACTTTTCAAGTGTGAGGCATGTGGGAAAAAACTGTTGGTTAGTGCAAATGTTCATCAGAAGCAGCACATGGTAGAGAAACCTGATAAGAGCCATGTGAACAGAGCCTTGTTTGTGAAGAGCTGCAAATCAAATGTGTCAGGGAAGGCACTTATCTCCCAGGAGGATGAGAAGGACATCTTGGCCAGCTCTGGATTTCTCCAGCAACAGAACTCTTTTTTTTGAGGGCATTGTCACTGGCCCTCATATGTGGGACCCGAAGTGGGGCCACTGGCTTCCCAAGCCAGCACTTAACCACCGCGCCACTTGGCCAGCCCAACAGAACTCTTATACCAGGGAAAAGTCAAATAGCGGAACCAATTGTGTGACAATCTTTCAGAAGGAAAAAGCTCAACAACTCTCAGCTGGGGAGAACACATGAAATCCTTCAGCCTCAAACACACACTTATTCAGTGCCAGAGAGTTCTCACTAGAGAAAGATGTTTTATGTCCAATGGATATGGGAAATCTTTTAGCAAAAGCTGCAGCCCCATTAGACAACAGAGTGTTCACACTGGAGAAAGAGGTTTTGAGTATGGGGAATATTGGATATTTAACAACATGAACATGTCCCATAACATTGAACACTAGAAAGGAAACACCAGAGAAAGGCCTTATGAATGTACAGAGTGTGGGAAATCATTTACCTGAAACTCTCACCTCATTACACATTGGAGAGTTCAAACTGGAGAAAGACCTTATGAGTGTGGCAAATGTGGAAAATCATTTAGGTACAAGTCCAACCTCACTGTACACCAGAGAATTCACTCTAGAGAAAGGCCTTATAAGTGTGTTGAATGGGGGAAATCCTTTAGCCAAAAGTTCAGCCTCATTTTCCACCAAAGAGTTCACACTGGAGAAAGGCCTTATCAATACAATGAACGTGGAAAATTCTTCAAGCAAAACTCTAGCATCAGTTCACATCAGAAATTTTACACTGGACAAAAGCCTGTTGAGTGCAGCAAATGTGGAAAATCCTTTAGCTGCAAATCTAATCTGACTAAACACCTGAGAGTTCACACTGGAGAAAAGCCTTATGAAAGTGGGGAATGTGGAAAAATCCTTCAGCCAAACCTCAAGTCTCTCAACACAAGAGAGTTCACATTGGGGAAAGGCCTTATGAGTATAGTGAATGTGAAAACGCCTTCAGCATTGTCTCAGTGGAAAACCACAAAGTTCACATGAGAATAACAGCTTAGATGTGCAGGAAATGTGTTATTTCTTCAGTATAGCACTAAGGGTGATCCCTTGGGAGTGTGCCATCTGTTTGAGTTAAACCTCACACATCTGAACATCCACATAAATTCCAGGTATGTGGGAACTGCATTGCACCTTTTAACCTGTCCAGGGCCATTGCCAGATTTATGTCACTGCCAGTTCTGTAACAAATGCCTTTTCACCTCTAGTAATTGGCTGGTGCTCACTCTGTGCATCACTTACCCAACTCAGTGCTCCCAAGAATGGAAACCTCAGTGATCTCCTATTTACAAGAAGTTTTTTTTAAAAGATTTTATTGGGGAATTGGGGGAGGGGAACAGCTTTGCGGAATCAGGGAAGGGGAACAGACAAGTTGCTGTCTTTTTGTTCTTTAGTCTAGTTTTGCGGAGGACGTTGCTTCACTGGCCCATGTTGGTATCGTCATTGCGCTCTTCCCAGGTGAGGCAGATCGGTCGCCGGCCTCTGGATGGTCACTCACCGCGGCTATTGGCAGCTTGTGCTGGCTGCCAGTCGCTCACCCTGGCTGCCTGCCACTCACTGTAGCTTATGGCAGCCCACTGCAGCAGGAGCTGCAGCCTACACCATTGCTGGGGCTCGCATAGCCCAGCTCCAGCTCGAGCTATTGTAAGCTGTAGAGGACAGTGTCACTGGCCCTCACATGTGGGATCCGAACCACGGCCGCCGGCATCCCAAAACCAGTTCTTAACCAATGTGCCACTCGGCCGGCCCTACAGGAAGTTTTTTTGAGAAGCCTGAGCACTCAGTTCTTCCTTTCTGATAAGTTAGGCCATGAACCTGGCCCATTTTTGGCTCAGGGAACTCTGCCATGACTTAAAAAGATGAATGACCTTTTACAGAAAAGCCATTGGTCTCACATGGCTATTGTGAAATTTTTCATCCTCTAGTCATGAACCTGAGAACAGGCTACTTCATTGCACTGGTTCATGTGACAGTGAAGGAAGGCTTTATTCCTAGCTCATTTAGTCTAGGAATTCTGTTTATTGTATGGTGGTTTGAAAACAAGTGAGCTCTGGGCTCTGCTAACATGAAGACATGACCAGTTTTTGTTGGGATCCCAAACTTTGTGTGCTTCAAGAGGGACAGTGATGGCTTAGAGAATATAGCTGTCTTTCCAGTTTTGGCCTAGTATTTATGGCTGCCTGATGCCTAATTTGTAACATGAATGCCATGATATTTTGTGGGTTCAGAGCTCAACCTATGCCGGGAACAATTGTGACAACCTCTGGTGCTTCTAGAGCAACATGAAATTGTTCTTATGTTCACAGTGTGTATTGCATCATGCTCAGGAAATCTGTCCTGAGGTCCTGCAGAGGAGCCATGTGCCCTGATGTTGAGTTCCTTAGGGTGAAAGTTGTTAAAAAAAACACTGGGTTTATGGGAAGTGAAAGAAGAAGACTGCAACAAACTGTTTGGCATGCACCTCTTTTAAAGGGGTATCCACAGTGTTCTGGTAACTATGACTGTGAAGGATGAGCAGGTACAGAAAGTTTCAGGCCCTCCAGAACTATGTATCTTGTGTAGCTGAGGGCACTTACAGAAAACAAAGATTTTGTGGATTCGCATATCTCTGGGCTTTTCATGTCAAGACCAGTGCAGCACAGGGAGATGAAGAGCATGAGGGGGAGGAAAACCTTAGTCCAGCTCTGTGGCCTTAGTGAACAGCCTGGATTCCTGTTGAATCTGATGGAAATGGCCTTCATTGCTCACCACTGTTTACCACCACTGAGGGAAGGCGCCCAAGCCAGGGTATGAGGAAAGGCATGATGGTGTCAATATTATGTTGCCAAACTTGATTTTCTTTCTTCTTCTTCTTTTTTTTTTTTAAAGATTTTATTGGGGAATTGGGAAAGGGGAACAGCCAAGTTGTCCTTCAGTCTTGTGGAGGGTGCAGCTAGCTCAGCTCCAAGTCCAGTCACCATCTGGCTGCCCTTTGGCAGCTTGCAGCTGCTCAGATCAAGGTACTGTGTGCAATCTTAGTTGCGGGGAGGCGTAGCCCAACATCCCAGGTGGAAGTAGAACCAAAACCTTCTTGTTAGGAGCTTGTGCTCTCACCAGCTGAGCCATCCTGCCACCTGTTGGCTGCTCAGCAGCAGCTTAGCTCAGGCGCAGCTCACTGGCCCATGTGGGAATCGAACCATCAACCCTGTTGCTCAGTGCTCACGCTCTTAACCAACTGAGCCAATCGGCTGGCCCCAAACTTGATTTTTTAAGAACAGGGAATTCTAGGTTTCTATTTTGAATCCCATTTTAAAACTTTAAGAAGATATAAATGATGTGCAATAAACTGAACATATTTAAATTATTCAACTTGGTAATTTTGGACGTTCATATAAACTCATGAACACTTTAGCATAATGATCATGAGCCTATGCATCAGCCCATATTCATGCCCTTTATAATCTTTTCTTCTGCCCTCTAGTCAGCCATTGATTTAGTTTCCTTTACCATAGAGAAGTTTACATTTCCTAGAATTTTATAAGATTGAAGTCATAAAGCTGTTTTCTCTTTTTCTTCCCTGGGTACCCTCAGGAGATTCATTAATAATGCTCTTATGAGTACTTCATGCTTTTTATATTGCTGAAAATTATGATCATCTGTGGATGGACCACAGGTTTTTTATTCATTCACTTACCTGTAGACATTTGAGTTTCCAGTTTTTGGCTATTGCAAATAAAACTGCTGCATAGATTTTAATGCAGTTCTTCATATGCATGTTTCATTGCTCTTGTGCTAATATATTGGGTTTCAATGCCTGAATCACAGGTAGATTAATATACAACTTTTCAATAAATGTTATATCATGATCTAAAATGGTTGTTCCCTTTTGTATGCTTACCAGCAGTGTATGAGAGTTTCAGTTCTTCCACATATTTGCCAATGGTGGATATGGCTAACCTGTAATTCTAACCTTTTAAAACAAATGTGTAGCAATATCTCACTGGTTTTAGTTGCATTTCCCTGATATTTCATGATGTTGAGAATTTTTTTTCATGTATTTATCTGCTGCCTGTATATTTTCTTTGATAAAATGTGTATTCATATCTTTTGCTTATTTTTTTTTTTTTAAGATTTTATTGGGGAATTGGGGAAGGGGAACAGCATTGGGGGATCAGGGAACGGGAACAGACAAGTTACTGTCCTTTTGTTCTTCAGTTTAGTTATGGAGGACGTCGCTTCACTGACCCATGTTAGTATTATCATTGTGCTTTTCCCAGGTGAGGCAGTCGCTCCCCGGCCATTGGACAGCCACTCATGGTGGCTCACGGCAGTTCACAAAAGCGCACACCAGCTGCCAGTCAGCCTCACTGCAGCCTATGCCATCACTGGTGACTCATAGCAGCCCAACTCCAGGCCGAGCTGTTGTTCACCATCTTAGCTGTAGAGGGCAAAGCGTCACTGGCCCTAATGTGGGATCCGAAGTAGGGGCCTGCTGCTCAGAGCTGGCATCCCAACCCAACTCTTAACCAACTCTACACTCAGCTGGCCCTTGCTTGTTGTTTTAAAAAATAAATTATGGGGCCGGCAGAATGACTCAATTGGTTAAGAGCTCACTCAAGAGTGCGCCCTGAGCTCTGAGCAACAGCAGTTCGAAGTCCAGTCTGAGCTGAGCTGCCGCTAAGCTGCCAACAAGTGGCAGGATGGCTCAGCTAAAAATAATAATAATAATAATATTAACAATAATAATAATAATAAATAAATTATGGCTGTTTTCTTTTTTGTTAACAAGTAACATAATGAAATAACAAACACATTAAAACTTTGTTCGTTCTTCCATGATGTTGACTTCTTTGCTGTAAGGAATTATTGCTTTTGAATACCAGAAGGATGTTTCCTGATTGGTTTTTGTGCTGTACCCAATGCAGTAGCCACATACAGCATATATTTTTAAGTTTAAGCTGCATGATTAATATATTCTCCATCACATTCTTCAGTCTAGATATTCAACAGTACAATATATCAAGCATGATTTGTAGTGTTTGTCAATTTTCCTGCTGTACAGACACCCACTGTGGCCAATTTAAAACTGTCAATGGGATTTTCCTGAAAGTGGAGTTGGGAAGAGTTGCCAATAGTGCACTGTTACATCTGTTTCCATATACTCAAAGAGTAGCTGCAATTAACCTCAAGAACATAGCAAATAAAATAGTGTATAATAATTAGAATGTCAGAAGTTTTTATATTTGATTTTAAAACAGTTTAATGGAAGTATATTAGACTTAAACTGCATACCTAAAATATGCATTTTGATGCATGTTTGTACCCTGAAACCAAAAGTTGCCTCCTGACTTTTAAAATTCCTTTTTCTCATCATATAAGATTACTGATAAAATGATACATTCTGTCTTTTGTAATGACTATTTTCAAATATATACAGAAGAGGAAAAGACTTTTGCAGCCAGATGAACACCTCCCCAATCTTCTGTCATTATCATTTCAGGCCTTTCTTATGTCATCTGTCTCTCAGCACATTAGATGGGTTAGTTTACTCATAATTCCAGACATCATATCAATTCATGCATAGTCTCCTGATGGATGCCTTGCTTAGATTTACAAAACTACCACTCATAAAGATGAGAAGAAATTTGTTTTTCTTCTGGATAAAGGCAATTAGCTAACACAGATAGTCAACCCAATTACTAGGTAAATTTAGGAAGAACTATGTGTGACAAACACCACTGCCAAATTCTTTTACTCCCCCTCCCCCAACCAGGGCCAGTTTCCTTACTTTTAGACTGGATCAACTTTTGATGCTCTTAAGGAATGAAATGGAAGTTTCATAAACTGAACTTTATTTCTTAGAACTAAGAGATAAACCTGTCAAAGGATTATCTTCCTGCCTCTTTACTCTGCCCAAATCATATTTAAAATCATTCAATTATTACCCATATTGTTTCAGTCCTGGGCAGCCATGAGAGTGTACTGCTGGGTACTGCCTTATGATGAATCTTGCTGTGAGAAGTGTAGCTGGTGGACAGCCCCCAGCTGTACTATCTTGGGGACCCACTGCAACCTTCCAGAGACCAAACTCAGCAGCCTGTTCGGCCAGTGGCTGAGTGTGGTGTGGGTACAGAGCTGGGTGACTAGTTACTGTTTATGTCCAAAACACATATGTGCTGACTTGTATGTGCTTAGCTATATAAGGGAGATTTTTTTCTGCCTTTGCAGTTAACACATTTCATGTAATGTGCATCAAATCCTGGTTTAATGCTTAATAATAAAAGTGTTTTCTCTTGGGCCAGCCGAGTGGCATGTTGGTTAGGAGCTGGCTTGGAACACCAGCTCTGAACAGCAAGCCCCTGGTTCAGATCCCACATATGAGGGCCAGTGACACTGTCCTCTATAGCTAAGGTGGTGAACAACAGCTCCACCTGGAGCTGGGCTGCTGTGAGTCGCTGGCAAAGGTATGGGCTGCAGCCTCTGCTGTGTGGGCTGCCATAGACTATGGTGAGTGGCCGGCAGCCAGCATGAGTGGCCAGCATCCAGCGTGAGTGGCCGGCAGCCAGCGTGAGTGGCTGGCAGCCAGTGTGAGCTGCCAAAAGCTGCCTTGAGTGGCCATCCAGAGGCCAGTGACTGATCTACCTCACTCCGGAAGAGCACAATGATAATTCCAACATGGGCCAGTGAAGCAACTTCCTCCACAACTAGACTGAAGAACAAAAGGACATCAACTTGTCTGTTCCCCTTCCCCGATTCCGCAAAGCTGTCCCCTCCCCCATTTCCCCAATAAAATCTTTTAAAAAATTAAAATAAAATTAAAAAAGTGTTTTCTCTCACTACTGCTTTTGAGGAGAGCGTTTCTGGGTTCTGAGATTTTATTTACCCAACAGTCAACACACACTTTTTGTCATGATGAATCCTCAATCACCCATCTCATCAGTATCTAGTGTATAGGATTATGGGGAAGGATGATAAGTTAAACAGTATCAGAGACTCATCCACGTCCAGAATGTACCAAATTCTGATGGAAAAAAATGATTCAGCAAATTCAACAAATATAAATTATAAAATCAGCTTTATTAATGTGTATCTCCTATACACAGGAGAGAGACTCAGGACCGAGTCAAAGAGGTGGTTTAGAATTCAGTCGTATAGAGAACATCTTTAAGAAAGGGTAATATCTTTTTAGGGAAGTAACAAGACAAAGGAAAAGTACCATGAGCTTCTAAGAGCGACAATTTGAGGGAAAGCAAGTATATATACTGGAAACTAGTGTTAAACAACAGCAAGTTAGTAAAGTTTGATTAGATTAGCGAAAACCCAACCCTGCGATCTCTAGAGCCCTGGGAACTACATTACCCGGAAAAGCCTGCAGAGAAAGGCTGCCGTCGGCAGCCAATAGAGGGTCAGGTGAGACATTTCCCCGCGTGCACATCGCGCTAAGGCGGGACTTCCGGCGTCCTCATCATGTCGGCCATTCTTTGAGTTTGTTTTGGTTCCAAAGCGTCTGGTCGGGACCGAAGTGACGGGACGGTTCCCTAGGAGGGCAGAGGAATCATTGTCTCCGCCGCACAGACGCGCGTTTGAGGCTCTGTGACGCCGCTAGGTTGATCCGTGCTCGTGGGTCCTCCTGCCGCTCCCCCCCGGCTCCGCCCACAGTCCGATGGCGGCAGTCACGCTGAGCGGCCAGGCTCAGGTCAGTGAGGGTCCCCCGAACAAAAAGCTCCGGTTGCGGGGCGCCTTCTCACGTCCTGCAGCCCAGGCCCCGGCATCCAGGACAGTGAGGCGCTTGTGGGTAACATCTGGTGTGACGGGGTGCAGGAGAGGGTTACAGGCAGAGGGGTTGGCGGTGTATCGACGTGGAGGGGCAACTGAGCAAGGAGGATCTGGGAACCTGGGGTCCTCCTTTTGCCTGCAGGGAAACGAATGAGAAGGAGTGACACCTGCAATAGCAGACCGGCGTTCCTTATTGTGAGGACTCTAGAAGCCGTGGAGTGTTGTAAACAAAGCAGGGACACGGTCTGCGTTTGTGTTTTAAAAGTGTCTCGAAGGCTATTCAAAGGAAGAACAGATTGGAGGGGGTGATGAGTTCATTGAGGTACTAGGAGGTTGAATCCTTGTTTAAGATCACTCAGCTAGTAACAGGACACTGAGCAGAGGCACAGAGGTTAGACATCCAGAGTGAGGTCACTTGGCTTCAGGGCCAGGAAAGGGTACAGCGAGGCATGAGCCCTTTAAACCGCATCATGGACCGATTTCTCTAAGGCCTCCGTCTTCATATAAGTTCCCATGCCTGCAGAAATGTTTATGGAACTTACACAGGGAAGTGGACCATGTCCCAAAACCTCCACTCACATTTTCTGTGTTTCTTTTTTTTACTTTTAAAATTTTTAAAATTTATTTTAAGTTATAGTTGACACACAACATTATATTAGTTTCAAGTGTGTACAACATAGTTTGTTGACATTTATATACTTACCTGGGAGTCTTAAGTGCCATTCCCCCTGACCTTTGGTCTGGAGACCTTGGAGAAACCCCAAGTCCAGAGTTGTAAGTCCATGTCAGGCTTTATGAAGAGGTGTTCCTGTTTGTGGCAACCAGTGTAAAAAGTGTGGAGGATTATATCAAGAACTGGTACCAAGATGTGCAGATTCTCAGAGGTAACTGAGCTGGGAGTGTTCAAGAAATCCCAGGTTTTCTTTTTTTCATGTGGGAACAAACAACAGGGGTGCAGGAATGAGGACTGAAATGGCTGCCTGAGAAGTTGGGAGTCTATTCTGGAGGTAATTGGAAGTTTGGATCAGAGGAGGGAGGTGATCTTTTTTTTTTGAGGGCAGTGTCACTGGCCCTCATATGTGGGACCTGAACCGGGGCTGCTGGCTTCCAAAGCCAGCACTTAACCACTGTGCCACTCAGCCTACCCAGGAGGGAGGTGATCTTAAAAGGTCTTACCAACCTCTATGTGGCTGTACAGTGGCTGCAGACTGTGGGGGTGAGGCAGGAGAAAAGAAGATCAGGCTGCAGGCTACTGCTAACTCCAGGTAAGGATTAAGTGGACCAGAATGGTGGCTTAGGAAAAGTGGTTGGATTTTGGATGCATGTTATAAAAAGGGGCAACTACATTTTCTGATGGGGGGGTGAGAACAACAGGGTTCAGGGATGACCCCTGTGCTTAGCACCTGTAGGAATGGATGCCCCTTCACCTAAGTTGGGAAAGGTTATAGTACGAGACGTATTCACTGAGGGTATCAGGAGCTTTACTTTGGCCATGTTAAGAGGCTGACGTGTTTCTGAGACCACTGAGTAGAGACATGAATTGGACAGCTGGACACACAGGTCTGTAAATCTGGAGAGGGTTCTTGATGAAAATACCCAAAAGTGTTTTTGGTGTGCGCCCAGGTGAGTGAGCTGTGGTCACATTTAAGAAGGGTAATCTTCAGGTTATGGTAGTAAAGCTATTAGGCATCCAGGTTGGGGAGAGTGGGTTCTGTGAACTAGGTCACCTGTTTGAGTACCTGGGTGATGGTTTTGGGCTTCACAAACACAGGTAAGGCAGTTAAGTGGCCGTGAGGGGAAGGCATATTAAGAACAGGGTAGTCTGGCAGGTGAACAGGGCTTCCAAGAGAAGAATCAACATGAGATGGATGCAAAGGCCTAGGAATAATGATACTTAGGCTAGAGCTGGTGCTTATTCTCCATGCTATATACCCACCAGAATTTTGTGGCAATTCTGATGGGGCCTGGGTGTTTAGTTCTTCCTGGAGGGTAAGGTCAGGGGCACCTGTGGTCATCTGTGAGCATCACTAAACATGAGGTTGGTGATCAGTAGTGCTGAACTTTGGATGAGGTTACTTGGAAGAGGTCAAGGGTGTCTGAGATCCACAGGTGATTCTGCATGGCTAAAGGAACTGAGCCAGGCAGGGAGGCCTTTATAGAAGTATTTAGAGCTGCCACCACTCATGGGGAGCAGTGGGAAGTCTGGTCATATTGGATCCTGTTTGCATTTGCCAATCATACTCTGGTTGTTGTTTGCCAAGTTGTAGTGTAAGTCCCAGTGTTATGGGCTGCTTTGACATCTGGTGAAACCTGGAGGGTCTGAAATGGCCTGAATGCAAGTTGTGTTCCCCACTCTACTCCTTTGGATAAGCTCTACTAGCCAAACAATTCTTTTTATCAAGGATATCAGACCATTTCCTCCTTGCCCCTTTTTAAATTAGGTTTCAGTTCTCTACCAGCCCATGGAGTTATTCTGGTCAAACACGTACATCCTCAGCTGGAACCCACGGGCACCTTAGCCTCCTGGTACTACAAAGGTTGCATCCCACAGCCCCTGGTTTTTCACTCTTTTCTATAGTGCACCTCTCATGAACACCTTGGGTGATGTCCTCCTCTCCTGGGCTTTGAATATATGATTGATTAAACTACTGTCAGTCTCATTTGTCCAGGGTCAGGTGTCGTATATTTGGTTTCCCCCATAACTTAGGGCAGTATCCCACCCTCAGCGTTGAGTGGAGAGAAGGAGGTCACTAAGTTATGGTAACGTGGGGAGGCCAGGGAAAGGCCTATGGCACAGGGAAGGGAGATGGTGGTGGCTGTCGGCATGTGGCTGTGCTCTCCAGAGATGTGATGGAAGTACAGTCCAAGGAATTGTATGCATTTGGAGAGGAAGTATGTCTGATGGCCCCAGGGCCCTCATTGACACTTGTATGACCTTGGCTTTACCAGCAGAACTGCATAATAGGAGCTGATGGAATCTTCTATGCCAGGCCTGGAGCCTAGATATCTATTTGTTCATCTGCCTCTTGTTACTGATGGCTGGACCTCATGACCAGTGAGCCCATGAAAAGACAACAGTGTTATTGGCACTAGGGCCTCGTGTTTCCTCTGAATTGGGGAACTTGGGAGGGGAAAGGGCATGGGCTGTATAAATGGGGGACGGGATTGTAGGTACTTAGGAAGGGGCTGCTTTTGGTTTCATCTGTCCCCATTATGATAGGGCAGTGTGACCTTTGAAGATGTGGCCGTGTTCTTCTCCTGGGAGGAGTGGGAGCTCCTTGATGAGGCTCAAAGACGCCTGTACCATGATGTGATGCTGGAGAACTTGAGACTTATAACCTCCCCGGGTAAGATCTTCACACCCACCTCGGTTCCCTGAGCTTGTCTCTGCCTTTTCTTTTCTCCAGAGTCAAGTTTGTCCTTCTCACATAGGACCACAGGCACTGCTTCCTTCCCCTGGGTAGGTATGTCCTGGGTAGGTGCTGTGGTTGGTTTGGCTGAGGAGTGTTCACCTCCTCTTGAACAGGCACAACACCTGCTACCCTTAAGTCTCCCATGGAAGATTCCAGGGTTAGTGTCTTGCTGTCACCATTATGGATTCTACCTTGCTTCCTGGCTCCTTAGCCAGGCAAATTTGTCCAGATCAAAACTAGCTCTCTGCCCAAGGTTTTACTCCTTTTCTCATGCCTGCCTGTGCCAGGAATCGTCACCAGTTACATTGTTGCTGCTTATGTAGACCATGGGATGTTCTTGTAAGACCCTCCTCATGTTTTCCTTGTAGCATTTAGTTTTCTTTCTCGGGCTATCAGGTGCTGAGTTGTTCTTGGCCACTGCTGGCTGTTCACCTCTCCTGTTTTTCCCTTAGTACTTGCAGCATGTGGGTGCCATATAGTTACTCATCTTGAGGGTGACGTGGAGACCCCTTGGTGGTTCACAGGATGGCTATGAGTCCAGCCACAGCAAGATGGGCTCAGAGGGAGCCTGGCCCTGAGGAATGGCACCCTGGGGGAGGGCATGATGTCAGGGTTGTATTGAAACCACACCAGAAATCTATTCTGTTTGACTGGTATTTTGGTCTTATAGCCAATGGCTACATTCTGTTTCTGCCTTTCTTCTACATGTAACTTCTCCTCTTACATCCAGTCTGTGGACTGGTCCTCACATCTCTGGATTCCACATGTCACCCTTTATTCTTCTCTGTTGGTAGTGCTGTCCTCTACATATTATGTCATAATGTGCACACATATTCTTAAACATTCATAGAACACCAGCTGTTCTTGTGCAGTTGGATATTCCTGAGCCTGGACACACCCTTTTGCACAGCACTCCTGGGTCAGCTACAGACAAGATTTTGCTGAATGTTTTCACATAAATAAGTAGCAGCCCTGCCTTGACCTTGTGCTACCTCCCCACCTTGTGCTCTTTATAGGCTTGTTCTTTTCTACCCAGTATTTGAGTGTTGGCCACCAGCAGACAGGTCTTCCTAACTTTGTGTACCAAGAAATGAGTTGTAGACCCTGTCTTTCCTCCCTATGTTGCACCACATGGTTGTGTCCTTCACATCACGAGGTTTCCCACATTCTTCCCACACTCAGCTCAGCATTGCTCAGTGCTGCTAAGTGATCCTCAACCTGAACCAAAATCCAGGTTGGGTTCCATGGACTCATTCCTGCTTGTGTCAAACACACACCTGTAACAGGCTGCCCCTTCCCATCACAGTCAGCACACACTTTATCAGTATTTCTTTTCTTTTAGGTTGTTGGTGTGGGGCAGAGGATGAGGCACCTGAGCAGAGCATTTCTGTAGAGAGAATGTCACAGGTCAGGAGTTTCAACATAGGTCTGTCTTTCCAGAGGGCCCACCCACCCGAGAGGTGTGCCCAAATGCTGAAAGACGTTTTGTTCTTGGCTGATCACCAGGGAACACATCGAGGACAGAAGCTGTGCAAGCTTACATCGTGTGGGAAGCAGTTATGTTTCAGTGCAAACCTCCCTCAGCACCAGACATTGAACATCGGAGAGAAACCCTTCAGAATCAATGTGAGCAGGGCCTCCTTTGGAAATGACTGCACATTTTATTTATCTGGGAAGCGCTTTACCTGCTGGGAGGTTGGGAAGGACTTCCTGGCCACTTCAGGATTTCTTCAGGTGCCAACCACTAACACTGAAGAAAATTCAAACACTGGAACCAAGTGTGTGGCAGCTTTTACCAGGCAAAAAACTCATGACAACCCTCAAGAATGCACGAAAGCTTTGAGGTACAAACACACACTTGTTCACCACCAGAGAGTCTTCAGTAGAGAAAGATGTTACATTTGCAGTGAATGTGGGAAATCCTTTAGCCAGAGCTACAGCCTTATTAGACACTGCAGAGTTCACTTGAAAGGAAGGTCTTATGAGTGCAGGCAATGTGGGAAATCCTTTAGCAAAAGCTATACCCTCAGTAACCATCAGAGAGTTCACACTGGAGAAAGGCCTTATGAATGTAGGGAATGTGGGAAAACCTTTACCCATAGCTCTAACCTAATGAAACACCAGAGAGTTCACACTGCAGAAAGGCCGTATGAGTGTAAAGAATGTGGGAAATTCTTTACCTACAGGTCCATTCTCTTAGAACACCAAAGAGTTCACACTGGAGAAAGGCCTTATGAATGCAGCGAATGTGGGAAATCATTTAGCCAAAGATCCCACCTCAATAACCATGGGAGAATTCACACTGGAGAAAGGCCATATGAATGCTGTGAATGTGGAAAATCTTTTAGCCATAGCTCCAGCCTCATTAAACATCAGATAGTTCACAGTGGAGAAAGGCCTTATGAGTGTGGGGAATGTGGGAAATCCTTTTATCAAAATTCTGGCCTCATTCAACACCAAAGAGTTCACACTGGAGTAAGACCTTATGAGTGTGGTGAATGTGGAAAACTATTTAGTAACAAGTCCAACCTCAATAAACATTGGAGAGTTCACACTGGTGAAAGGCCTTATGAGTGCTGTGAATGTGGGAAATCTTTTAGCCAAAGCTCTAGTCTCATTCAACACCAGAAGGTACATACCAGATAATGGCCTATGAGTGATATTATATCCCCTCAAATTCATATGTTGAAACCCTGTTTACTTGTGTGATAGTATTTGGAGGTAAAGTCTTTGGGAGCTCATTATGATAAAAATGTTTCATGAGGGTAGAACCATCATGAATGGGATTAGTATCTCTCTAAGACTCGAGAGGGCTTGCTTGCTTCCTCCATGTGCTATGTGAGAACCCTTTGAGAAAATGGTCATCTATGAATCAGGAAGCAAGTTTTCACTAGACACTGGACCTAACGGTATGGGGACCATAAAGTCAGATGTCCAGCCTTCAGAAGTGTGAGAAATAAATTTCTGTTGTTTACAAGCCCCCCAGTTTATCATGCTATTTTATAGCAGCTCAAGCTAAGACAAATGTGTAGAATATGGGTAATCCTTTAACCAAAGATACAGTCTCATAAAAATCAGAGAATGGAATAAGGCCTTTATGAATACAGTTCATGTCACAATTCCTTTAGCCAGTCATCTGTCTTCATTCCACTCTTTAGAGTTCACACTGCAAAAAGTCTTTAAAATGGCAGAGAGGGCCAGCTGAGTGGTGCGGTGGTTAAGCGCTGGCTTGGGAAGCCAGCGGCCCAGGTTCAATCCCACATATGAGGGCCAGTGACACTGCCCTCAAATAAATAAATAAATAAAATAAAATGGCAGAGAAAGTAATGTTTTTTTGCTTTGTATCATTACACTGGAGGAGAGGCTTTGTGTGGAATTCCACAGTGGGGTGTGATTACCCATATGTTCCAGATATTTGGAAAATGATCAGAAGTGACGTTGTGCTTTCTAACCTTCACAGAGCCCTTGCTAGATTTCAGTCATTGACAGTTTCTGTGGCAGAAGTAATTTCACCTCTGCCATTTGGCAGGTCCCCACAGTGTACATCAGTCACCACCCCACATACTTAGGGAAGCTAACCTCTGTTCTCTCATTGCTGATGGAAATGATAGGAAATTGGAACCCACAGGGGATCCTTATTCCCTTCTCTCTGACTAAGGGTATGGATGGGACCCAATGTTGGCCCAGAGTACCTGATTGGAGTTCTGGAAGGTGTCTTGCAAAGAAAGACAACATTTCTTAAGAACATTGTTGGACTCACATGAGGCTTGTGATAAATCTTTACAGCATCAAAGTGACCAATCCAGGAATTGCCTGCCACATGTTTCTCTGGTTTATGCAATAATTAATACCTTTTTGTTTAATTACCTTTAATATTGGGTATTCTGTTTGCTTTGATGGGTGGTTTGAAAGCAGAATTGAGTTCTGCCAGCCTGAAGGGGTAAACAGATTTCACTGGATCCCAAGCTTCATGTTTTAGAGATGACAATGTAATTGCAAATGAATGAATGAATAAAAGCTCTCCATTTTTTAATCTTAACTTACATTATGACCCAAAGCCTTTGTTAGGGGCTGAGTTGTGTACCCCAAAATTCATGTTGAAGTTCTAACCCCCAATACCTCAAAATGTGACTGTCATTGGACATAACATATTTAAAGAGATATTAAGTTAAAATGAAGCCATTAGGGTAACTTTTTTTTTTTTAATTGGGGAATTGGGAGAGGGGAACAGCATTGGGGAATTATGGAAGGGGAATAGACAAGTTGCTGTCCTTTTGTTCTTTAATCTAGTTGTGGAGGACGTCGCTTCACTGACCCATATTGGTATTATTGTGCTCTTCCTGGGCGAGGCAGTCACTCTCCAGCCATTGGACAGCCGCTAATGGTGGCTCACGGCAGCTCACAGAAGCTCACACCAGCCGCCGGCCAGCCCCATTGCAGCCCAGCACCAGGCCAAGCTGTTATTCAGCATCTTTGCTATAGAGGGCACAGTGTCATTGGCCCTCATGTGGGATCAGAACTGGGGCCCTGCTGCTCAGAGCTGGTATCCCAAGCCAACTCTTAACCAACATGCCACTTGGCCATCCCTAGGTTAGACTTTTACGCATATGAGTGGTGCCCTTAAAAGAAGAGAAGAGGACACAGATGCAGAGGAAAGACCAGCATCTGCAAGAGAGTCCTCAGAGGAAACTAACCCTGCTAACTGTTTCTCCAATTTCTAGACTCCATATTTGTGGGAAAATAAATTTCTTTTGTCTAAGTCACCAGTCAGTGGTACTTTGTTATGGCAGTTCTAGCCAACTAATACAGCCTCCTGGGCTTTGTGGTCTGGATGCCAGGATTTTTTGTGGGCTCAGGGAGCAGTTGTGACAAGCTCCAGTGTTTCTGGAAACACCATGAGTGTTTGGCTTGCTCACAGTTTATATAATGCCAGGTACAGTTGAGTGGAATCTCTCCCCTAGGTCCTGCAAAGGAGCCATGTACCTTGATGTACAGAATTCACTTGTAACACAACAGGGCAGGGGAACCATAACTGGTACCCCATAAGACTGGATTAATAGGGAGTGTAGGAGACCACCTCAGCCACCTAGATGGGATGTATTGCTTCTAAAATTGCATCCACAAATATTCCAGTGGCTGCTCAGGGTCAATGTGCACAGAAATTCTTCAACCATCAGACCCATGGAGCTTGTGTAACACATTATTGCCAGAAAAATAACCTAAAGGTTTTGGGATTCCCATTTCCTCCCTGGGCTGTTCATCTCATCAAGGTTTTTGCTGTGCCAGCAGGAAAGCCAGGATAAAGAAAAGGGTGATCTTATAATCCAGGGAAGTGACTTTTGTGACCCAGCCCAGCCACTATTCTTGTGACACAAGTGGAAATAGCATTGCTTGCCAACTGCCACTGAGGCCAGACTGAGATTGCTAGGACAAGAGGAGAGAGCTTATAGAATCAATATACAGTTATCAAAGCTTAGTTTCTGAAAACATTGGGAGATAGAGATTTCTATTTTGAACAATAGTTAAAGGATTATTAAGGTGTAATTCACATGCATTATATATTTAAAATTTACAATTTGGTAAGTTTCCTCATACATATGATCCTGTGAAAACATGATGATAATGAAAATACTTGTCACTTGTGTATTTACATCCTGTCCTTTCATAATCTCTCTTCATACCCTTCCTGACCTGCCCAGCAACCATTTATTTGCTTTCTTACAGTTGATTAGTTTGCATTTTCTAGGCTTTTATATGATTGTAATCATAAAGCATTTTCTCATTCCCCGCCCCCCCCCAGTTCCTCATAGGCAATCTTTTGAGATACATCAGTGGTGCTTATATGAGTAGTTTCATTGTTCTTTTGTTTTGTTTTGTTTCGTTTTGAGAGCAGTGTCACTGGCCCTCATGTGTGGGACCCGAAACAGGGCCGCTGGCTTCCCAAGCCAACGCTTAACCACCACGCCACTCTGCCAGCCCAAGTTTCATTGTTTTTATTGCCTAGTATTGTTCTGTTCTCTGGATATATAGCACTGTTTTTAGCCATTCATCTGTTTTGGAGCACCTGGATTATTTCCAGTTTTGGACTATTTGCGAAAAATAGTGCTCTGAACATTTTCATTACAATTCTTCATATGGAGAGATGTTTCATTGCTCTTCTGTTAGAACTCAAAGTGCAATGGTTAACACACAGGATAGGTGAGAGTTAAAATTTTTAAGAAACTCCCAAACTGTGGTCTAAAATGATAGTTCCCTTTTGCATTTCCACCAGCAGTGTATGAGAGTCCCATTTCCTCCACATCCCTGCCAGTACTTGATATGGTCAGTCTTTTTTTTTTTTTAAGATTTTATTGGGGAATTGCTGGAGGGGAACAGCGTTGGGGAATTGGGGAAGAGGAACAGACAAGTTGCTGTCTTTTTGTTCTTCAGTTTAGTTGCGGAGGATGTTGCTTCACTGTTGGTATCGTCATTGCGCTCTTCCCGGATGAGGCAGATCGGTCGCTGGCCTCTGGATGTCGCTCACCGCGGCTATTGGCAGCTCGCGCTTGGCTGCCAGCCGCTCACGCTGGCTGCGGGCCACTCACTGTAGCCTATGGTAGCCCACTGCAGCAGGGGTTGCAGCCCACACCATCACCGGGGCTCATGCAGCCCAGCTCCAGGTGGAGCTGTTGTTAGCTGTAGAGGGCAGTGTCACTGGCCCTCATGTGGGATCCGAACCGGGGCCGCTGGCATCCCAAAACCAGCGCTTAACCAATGCGCCACTCGGCCGGCCCGATATGGTCAGTCTTTAATGTTAATCCTTTTAGTAAATGTGTAGTGCTGTCAGTGTGGTTTTAATCACATATCTCCAGGGATTTGTGTCTTTGAGCATTTTCTCATGTGTTAATTTACCTGTGTTACCATGCTAATGGTCCACTGCTCATCGCATGAAAGCCAAAACTCTAGAGGCAAGATTGGTGGAAGAAAAGCAGGTTTATTCAAAATGCTGGCATTCTGGGAGGATGGCAGACTCCTATCCCAAGGCCATCCTCTCCCCCACCCCCACCAGCATGTTCAGAAGGTTTTATAAACAGGTAAGGAGGTACAACAAAGGAAAGGGGAAGTTGGGCAATTCCTGGGAAAAGACACTTTCCAGAGGCTGGTTGTTTCAGGGATAGGATCTGATCTTATCCAGATGTAAAAACTTTCAAGTCAGTGTCCTGGAATTTTCCTTGAGGAAACAGGGTCATTGAGCCTGGTCTGCATCAGATCTGGAGTTAACTGGAATCATGGAAATGTATGCAGAGTAAATGTATAGTAAACAGAGTCATTAAGGTTTGACAGGAGGGGAGGAAGCAAAGCAAAGAAAAACTTTCAGAAAGTTCCAAGCTCAGCTACACTGTTGTTGAAATTATACTAGAGGTTTAAATCTCAAAATAGAAGATATATCAGTGTTATACCACCTGTAAATGCTCCAATATAAGAAATTGAAACCTAAGAACAAGTCACGAACTCCCCAACTAGGCTTTCCCAAATGACTCAACTCCTTAAGCTATAGCCAATCAAATGATTTCCTTGCTTTGCCTTCCTTTCCCCTAGTTCTGTTTGTTGATGACTGATTGGAACTGATGTTTGCTCTAATAAACTCTTTAAAATTTTAATGTACCTCCGTCTCTTTTTAAAGAGAACAATATCCCTCCCCCAAAAAAATACCTACAGGTATGTTAGTGGCCTCTCAATAAGGTGGCCTTCCTCATTGCTCATCCACTCTTCTCAGCAAAACCACCTTCTCTCCTTGATTCCGTTGCACCTGCCACATTCTAACATACTATATAATTTAGTATTTCATATTTCCTGTGTAGAAGCCACATAAAAGCAGGGCTGTTTGTCTTGTGTCTGAATTTTTCCCATGCACGTACAGAAAGTTCTTTTAGGGCCAGCCTAGTGGCGCGGTGGTTAAGAGCTGGCTTGGGATGCCGGCGGCCACAGTTCGGATCCCACATATGAGGGCCAGTGACGCTGCCCTCTAAAAAAAATAAAGTTCTTTTAAACCCAGTCCTCACTGAATATTTGTTAGAGCAGTGAATACACATGGCCACATGGCACTTCAATTTCCTTCTTATTTTTGCTATATTGGTTGTTCTTAATGTTCTCTGTAACTCTATCCTAAGTAATATTGAAACCTGAGGGCAACTGAGTCCAGGGTTCATGCAGTCTACACTGCTCAGTCAATAGACTGACACAGGAGTTTGGCCATAGAATAAGCATTTATTTTCAGAGCACCAGTGGTGTAAGAAGGCAGCAGATTAACTGCCTTCACATTCTAAGACCAGCTTCAGGTATTAAAGGGAAAATGTGGATATTCCTCCAGGGGCTACAATTCTGGGAGTCTACATGGAGCCTTCCTTCTGGCAACATGACTGCAACAGTGATGGGAGTAGCCTGGAAAGAATGCTAGACCATAGAGATGGTGATCAACAAGCCTAAGTAAGGGTATTAACTCTCCATTGGGCACAATGCATCTACTAGATCCGTGTATGACATTTATTTATTTAAATTGAAAATGAATGAAAATAACATGTAAGCATGCTTATTTTTTATTCAGAATGAAATTTTAATTTGCCACAAAGTAAAAACAATATGTTTATTACATAAATTCGGTATAAAAATCAACAAATTCAAAACATAAAACTAAAACAAAATTTGTCATTTCATAAAATAAAAACTAATCTGACTGCTCTTCATCAGCTTCATTGCCATCGATTTTTTTTTTTTTAAAGATTTTATTGTGGAATTTGGGGAGGGGAACAGACAAGTTGCTGTCTTTTTGTTCTTCAGTATAGTTTTGGAGGACATTGCTTCACTGGCCCATGTTGGTATCGTCATTCTGTTCTTCCCGGATGAGGCAGATCGGTCACTGGCCTCTGGATGGTCGCTCACCACAGCTATTGGCAGCTCATGCTGGCTGCCGTCCACTCACTGTAGCCTATGGCAGCCCACTGCAGCAAGGGCTGTAGCCTACACTGTCGCCGGGGCTCGCAGCCCAGCTCCAGGTGGAGCTGTTGTTAGCTGTAGAGGGCACTGTCACTGGTCCTCATATATGGGATCCAAACGGGGCCACTGGCATCCCAAAACCAGCTCTTAACCAATGCGCCACTCGGCCGGCCCATTGCCATTGAATTTTGAGTTGAGACAATGTTCACAAATCATTGTCACGTGTTCTAAGCACAAAAATTGTTTGCAGGGCCAGCCGAATGGCGTGTTGGTTAAGGGCTGGCTTGGGATGCCAGCTCTGAGCAGCAGATCCCCGTTTCGGATCCCACATATGAAGGCCAGTGACACTGCCCTCTACAGCTAAGATGGTGAACAACAGCTCCACCTGGAGCTGGGCTGCTGTGAGTCTCTGTTGATGGCGTAGCTGCAGATCCTGCTGCAGTGGGCTGCCATAGGCTACAGTGAGTGGCTGGCAGCCAGCATGAGCAGCTGGCAGGAGGTGTGAGCTGCCAGAAGCCACTGTTAATGGCTGTCCAGAGGCCAGCAACCGATCTGCCTCACCCAGGAAGAGTGCAGTGACAATACCAACATGGGCCAGCAAAGCAATGTCCTCCAGAGCCAGCTGAGTGGTTCAGTGGTTAAGCACTGGCTTAGGAAGCCTGCGGCCCCGATTCAGGTCCCTCATATGAGGGCCAGTAACACTACCCTCAAAAAAAAAAAAAAAAAAAAGCTATGTCCTCCAGAACTAGAACTAGACTGAAGAACAAAAGAACAGCAACTTGTTTGTTCCCCTTCCTCGGTTCCCCAACGCTGTTCCCTTTCCCCAATTCTCCAATAAAATCTCTTTTTTTTTCTTTTTTTTCCTGAGGGCAGTGTCACTGGCCCTCATATGTGGGACCCGAACCAGGGCCGCTGGCTTCCCAAGCCAGCACTTAACCACCTCGCCACTCGTCCGGCTCCCCAATAAAATCTTTTAAAAAAAAAGAGAGAAGAAATATCTCTTTCAACAATAAAAAAAAAAATTGTTTGCAAAGTTTACAGAAGTATTTGGAGTACCTTTGTCTTTTTTTGCCTAAGCAAGGTGAACACCATTTCGTTTTGTTTGACAAAATTGTGGCCTCAGTTTCTGCTTGAACTTTGACAGCAGGTGTAGTAAACTTCTGCAATTTTTGTTGGGGAAGTGAAGGAATTCCCCTATTTTTTGTGGCTCTTTGGTTCATATGTTCAGCTACCAATTCCCTTCAGCTGTTGCAAAAACAAACATCTTTTTCTAATTTGATTTCCATTCTGTAGATATAGCACTTGTGCATTAATGCCACTTATATTTTATCTTTCCCAATAAAATATTCATCTATTCATTACTACTTTCTTGATCACTTTCTGAAGAAGAACTTTCTTGCTCAGTATCAGAATTTTGGTCTTGTTCTTCCACTTGATCTTCACCGTCTGTGTCACTTTTGTCTTCAAATTCAAGTTCGTTTTCAACATTATTGGACACATTCAATATCTGTAGCAATATCTCAGCATCTTTCAGGTCATCTGGATTATAAAATCTTTGAGGTTGAGCCATTTAAGAAGGTAAAACCTAAAAAGGAAAAATATTACCCTAAACAAGTGCAATGAATCTGTCAGATTAATTAGAAAATAAAATACCTAATTACTAAGTTTCAGTAATAAAGTTATACTTACAATCTCTTTCTGGAATGTCTGAAAGGATAGTACTATACAAAAAAATCTGTTGAGAAAATATAAAAAAATATCTCAAATAGGTGCAATGAATCTGAGATTAAAGATGCCACTATGAAATACATCTTTACTAAGTCACAAACACGACTAATGATTCATTATGGTAGAGGGGGAAAATACAGAAGTGATGAGTCACGATATTTAAATTAACTGTTCGATATTTGACAATTTGTACACAATGAATCGGTGAGATCAGTTGTGTCCTATGCAGGGTTAATCATAAGTTTCAGGGTAGTTTTCCAAATCAAGGAACTTGGTGTGACGGGGGAGATTCCAAGCTCAAGCTGCAGTGGGATGGGTGATCTATTGTTAAGCTATATAGGTCAAGGATAGATGAAGCCTAGATGTTGCATCCCTAGGCCTCTACTACTTGGTACCAACCTGGCCCTGCATCAGTATGGCTCAGTGTTTTCAGGAATGAAAAAAAAAAAATCACATTTTGAAGACAAATATGTTGTCAGACAGTGGGCGCTTCTCAGTGTAATGTCCAGGTTCCTGGCATCTCGAGCTAATAATTGAATGAGATACTGAGGTTAAGCAGTAAATGACCAATTTATTAGAAGAGCTAGTACATTTCAAAGAATTAGAAGTGGGGGCCAGCCGAGTGGCATGTTGGTTAAGAGTTGGCTTTGTATGCCAGCTCTGAGCAGCAGGGCCCTGGTTCAGAACCCACATGAGAGCCTGTGATGCTGCGCCCTATACAGTTAAGATGGTGAACAACAGCTCGACCTGGAGCTGGGCTGCGGTGAGTCTCTGGCGATGGCGTGGGCTGCAGCCCCTTCTGCAGTGGGCTGCTGTGAGCTACTGGGAGTGGCTGGCAGCCAGCATGAGCAGCCACCAACCGGTGTGAGCTACTGTGAGCCGCCGTGAGCAGCAGTCCAATGGCCGGCAAGTGACTGCCTCACACAGGAAGAGCTTAATGGTGATACCAACATGACAGTGAAGCGATGTCCTCCACAACTAGATTGAAGAACAAAAGGACAGCTACTTCTCTGTTTCCCTACTCCAATTCCCCAATGCTGTTCCCCTTCCCCAAACCCCCAATAAAACCTTTAAAAAAAAAATTAGAAGTGGGCCAGAGCAGTAGAGAATGGCTCAAGGGCCCATTATTAGAAGAGAAATTACACTCCAAAGAGTTTGGAGCAGGCTGAGTAAAGGAAGAAGATCAAAAGGCAACCAAGGGTTCAAGGACTCAAGGCTTAAGGTGGCATTATTAGGAGAAAAAGTACACTCCAAAGGGTTTGGAGTGGGCTGAGCTAAGGCAAGGCTCAAATGCTCAAAGGACTCAAAAAAGGGGCTGACTGCCAAGGACTTGGAGTTTTTAATCCCTTTTTCTCTAGAATGGGCTGTCCCCCTATACCTGTGATTGACAAGAGGTTATTGTGGAGACGGGAGGTCTTTTGTGTGGTGTGTTCTGTAGGACATGCAGGAATGTAGAGACCTAATGCCTGCCCTTCACTGCCTGTCTTGTTTTCCCTTTGCGAGACATCATCCCCATAAAATCTCTATGGGAAGCTGAGGGACAGGTCTTTTCTTCTGTATCTGCTCCCTGCTGGGCAGGGCCATAGAGCTGTTCCTTCCAATTGGGGGATTCACGGAACTCTCACCCTAGCTGATCTCAGATGAGAGGAAGGGGTCTCAATATCCTGCTGGAAGACCATGTTGGCTTCTCTGCTTGTGACTGGCAATCTTGTTGGGGTGTCATCTGTATCCCCAAGGCCCCTGAATGAGGAAAAATAGATTTTAATTAATAAGTCTGTTAGCTCTCATGAAGCCTGTGGCCATTCAGCCTGTCACTCAGGTGGCGTTAGTTGTCTGGGCCCAGAATGGGTTTGGAAAGAATCATTAGGCTTACTGGCCTGGGGAAATGTTAAAACCTATTTAGTCTCAGGGATGGAATTGTCCAAGGGTTAGGTCTAGAATGGCTTGGGGGATATAGGGAAGTCACAGGATTTAAGTAGTTATCTGAAGCAGGGGTCAGGAGATTTCTATGAACAATCTATTGTTTATGATTAAGAAACTGATTTAGAAACAATAAAAAAGCAGGGGAATAGGAGACTTTTATGATTCAGGCTAGGAGCAATCTTTAGCCTAAGATTGAGAAACTGATTAGAAGAGTAATCAAAGCCAATGGTTAAGGAACTAAGAAACTAGGGAGAAGACTGAACACATTGAGGATGGGGCACTTAAATGTATAGACACGAGGCCGGCTGAATGGCTCAGGTGGTTAAGAGCTTGCTCAAGAGTATGAGCTGAGCTCTGAGTAACAGCGGTTTGATGCCCGGCCCAAGCTGAGCTGCCACTGAGCTGCCATCAGGTGGCAGGATGGCTCAGCTAATAAATAAATAAATGTATAGACACAAATCTGCATCATGGGTCCACAATGTGTTAACATCTCTATAGGAAAGAAAACTTAAAAGATTTTCAGGGGTGGGGGGAGCCACTCGCCTGGCTGGTAACAAAAATACAATGACCAAGGTTCTGACAAAGGCACATACTCAGTTTGATTCTGTCTTTTTTCAGACTTTGGAGAGCCTTTTTAAAACTTCTCTGAGGTCTTACTATTTTCACCCTTTACTGATGTTTTCCCAGAGCCATTTTTGCCAGTGTCTTTAAGGAACTGAAACAGGGCCTGATTGGGACCCCTTCCAACATCCCAGCCTCACCTTTCCTTGACTATAACTTAACAATAGATTATTCCCCTTGGAGCTTGAGCTGGGAATGTCCCCAGTCCCACCCAGTATCCTGTTTTAGAAAAGTACCTTGAAACTTATAATTAATACCCTTAGGCTTATTGATCACAAGTTCAGTGGTTTACCAGGTTACTGCCATCATTGTTCCTGGGTTGCCAATGCCATTGGAGAATCACGTTGCCAGAGGGAAGGCTCCATGCAGACCCCTGGAACCATCACATAACCCCTGGAGGAAAGCCTAGATTTTTCCTTAAATACCCTATGCTGGTCTAAGAATGTTAAGGCTGCTTTTGGAGGTGTTAATTGGCTGCCTTCTCAGACCACCGATGCTCTGATAATATACGCTTATTCTATGACCCAACTCCTGTGTGGGTCTATTGGCTGAATGGGGGAAGGGGAACAGACAAGTTGCTCTCCTTTTGTTCTTCAGTCTAGTTGCAGAGGATGTTGCTTCACTGGCCCATGTTGGTATCGTCATTGCGCTCTTCCCAGATGAGTTAGATGGGTCCACGGCCTCTGGATGTCGCTCACCGCGGCTATTGGCAGCTCACGCTGGTCAGCTGCTCACGCTGGCTGCCGGCCACTCACTGTAGCCTATGGCAGCCCACTGCAGCAGGGGCTGCAGCCTACACCATCGCTGAGGCTCACAGCCCAGCTCCAGGTGGAGCTGTTGTTAGCTCTGTAGAGGGCAGTGTCATGGGCCCTCATGTGGGATCTGAACCGGGGCCGCTGGCATCCCAAAACCAGCTCTTAACCAATGCACCACTCGGCCGGCCCTAAGCTCATTCTTGTCAGCCCACAAGCCCACTCCTATTAACTCTTTGTCTCATCGGTCATCAACCCAGGAGCAGTAATGACTGTAACCTGGAAAGAATGCTAGGGGATAGAGATTGTGATCAGTAAGCAAGGGGTATTGTGATCAGCAAGTCAGCACAAGTTTCAGGGTAATTATCTAAAGCAAGGAACTAGAAAAGGGATATTCCAAACTCAGGAACTGGGACAGGGGACATTCCAAGCTCAAAATACAGGGAGAGGTTTGATCAATTTTTAAGCTGTAGGGCAAGGAGAGGCCAGGGACACTGCAAGGCCTCTTTTGTGGGGGTCGCAACTGGGCTCTGTTTCAAAAGAACTCACCAGTCAGGTAGACATATAGAAGGAAGATTTATTAAAGAGAAGGGCTGGGCAGAGTCCACTGGAAACTACTGCAAACTACTTTGTCAAGTCTTTGTTTGGTCTCGAGTTTTATATTTTCTAACCAGGATATAAATTGCTTCAGCATGTAGTGGAATTTTCTATTGAGTTTCGGCTTTGTCCATTGGGGTGGGAGAAGGTGCAGTTAAGCCGGTTATCGCAACCTTTGCATTATGTAGATTTAAGTTGGAGCTAGGAGTGGATTTCATATAGATGCAAAACCTCTCCCAAGTCATAGAGTCAGCACTGGGCCAAAGTAAATAGAAATACTGAAACTGGTAAACTGGTATGCCTAATAAATGTATAGGAAGCAAAACCATTAAGAGACAAAGAAAGCTTTCAAAAAGTCCCAAGCTAAATTACACTTGTTAAATCAAATTATACCAGAGATCCAAATCTTAAAATAGAAGATTTAATGCAACCATTACAACCCCATGTCTTAACATTCCCCCCATTTCTGATTGGCAATAGAAAAATCTTTGGAAATTGGGATGAGGGTCCATCTTCTCTAATTGCTTCAGAGCTGGGCAGGGACATTGAGCTGTTCCTACCTAGTATATTGCTGGTCAAAGATGGTGGAATGATTGGGCCCAGAAAATCTAGCTCTGTCTAGAAACTGGGTTGAGTTGGGGACTCCAGACTGGGAGTTGGAGCTCTGATCTATGGGGACAGGGGCTGTTTCAGGATCATCCACAGGAATGGGCTAGAAGCCTTGTATGAGTGCCATCTGCTATTTAATGGACATGATCGTGGAAGAGACAAACTTAACCCAAAGGTTAAAGAGGTGTGGCCCAAATAGAAGTAACCTAAGAACAATGAAGAGGGGAACTAGTAAAGGTGAGAGAAGGGACCATAACTAAGATTCCCTCAGAGTGAAAAGGGCATCCCAGGTGGGGTGCAAGTAAAGATGAAAACAAGAGCTCATAAGAGAGGTAATAGAGAGCAACTCAAGGAGTCTGGGCTTAGTTATTAGTACTTATCAGTCCTGGGAGATTGACTTGCATGTTTGAAGAGGAACTTAAGATCTTTAATTGGTTCACAGGAACAGAAGTGGTAGTCTTCCTTCTGGGGGAGTCCTGTGGAGACTTAAATGAAACAGGTTTGATTCAAGGGAAGGGAACCCAGTTGCTGACTTTCTGAAGCCCAGCACCTGGGCTGTCAGGGGCCCCCATCCCTTTCCAGCCTTCTAATAATACTTAGTCCCAACTTTAGAGGGCTCCAATGTGTAGAGGGATTGGCCTGGGGGAGGTGCTGGTACCTATATTTTCTGAGTGCCAGCTGAACCTCTTAAGTTAACATAGGAAGGAAATAACAGAATTGATCAAGCTTTCACAGAGTCCTTTCCAAGGGGCTCTATTTAACTTTACAACTGAGTAGGTTTCGGAAGATTGGTCAAGAAAGAGAATGGCTAAATTAACAGGTTTATTGCCATGTCAAGGGTCACCCTCAGTTTTGCCGCTGTGATGAGAACAGTTTGGAAGCCACTGGGAGCTTCAGGCCCATTAGTCAATCAGCCATTTATGAGGAAGAAGTTGGTCACCACTCTCTTCAGAGCAGGGGACAATCCCTCCTCCAGTGCCCTTTTATTTTGCACAGGGGCACTGCTGCTTTGGAGGATTAGGAACATTCCTTACTCCAGTGGTCTGGGTTTGCACATCTGATGTGTCTCTTCTGGGGTTTCTGGGGTGCCTAAGGTGGCTTAAGATCTGTTGCCAAAAGCCTGGCCTGTCTCTAGCCTCATCCAGTCTCACTGTTCTTTTTTCCTCTTCCCTGTCTCAGTTGTAAAAGGTATTGTAACAAATTCCCTGGCCTTCTCTAGGACCTGTGCCTTCTTGTTAAGATGCAACAATAGTTCAGAATTACTATCATATCCTGCCAGATTATGGAAAATATTAGGCCACACTTAATGAATTTACCATAAACATATGCAGGTTTTTGGTAAAATAGTTAGCATCAGTCTTTATATCTGACTTAAGAAGAGCACATGAATTCCAGTAGTCCTGGAACATAGAAGTTTACATAAATATTAGCAAAACTTAGTTCTTACTATTGTGAAGATTTAGTTTTCTTCAATAACCAAGGAACTGATTAGGATAATATAAAACAGAATTTTTTTTTTTATAAAAACTTTTTGGAGAATTGGGGAAGGGGAACAGCCAAGTTTTTGTCCTTCAATCTTAGTTGTGGAAGGCACAGCTAAGCCCGGTTCTAAGTCCAGTCACCATCTGGCTGCCTATCAGCAGCTCAAGGTGCCATGTTCAATTTTAGTTGTGGATGAGTGTAGCCCACCATCCCATGTGGGAGTTGAACCAGCAACCATATTGTTAGGAGCACTTGTTCTCACCAGATGAGCCATCCTGCCACCTGTTGGCAGCTCAGCTTGGACAGAGCTCTCTGGCCCATGTGGGAATCAAACTGGCAACCCTGTTGCTCAGAGCTCGCACTTTTTTTTTTTAAGCTGAGCCATCCTGCCACCTGTTGGCAGCTCAGAGGTAGCTCAGCTCGGGCTGGGGATTGAACTGCTGTTTCTCAGAGCTCAGCTCGCACTCTTTTTTTTTTTTTTTTTTTTGAGGGCAGTGTCACCGGCCCTCATATGTGGGACCCGAACCAGGGCTGCTGGTGTCCCAAGCCAGTGCTCAACCACTGCGCCACTCGGCCAGCCCTCAGCTCACACTCTTGAGTGAGCTCTTAACAACTGAGCCACTCGGCCAGCCCTAAAGCTCGCATTCTTAATTAACTGAGCCACTCGGCTGGCCCCACAAATTGTTTTAATGACACATGTAATCTTTGCTTTTTAGGCAGAAAACTTTTATAATATTGATAGCAGATTGGTAATTCAAGAAATTTGTCCTGGGCTGACCAGATGGCAACTGGACTTGGAGCTGAGCTAGCTGCACCTTCCACAACTAAGATTAAAGCACAACAGTTTGGCTATTCCCCTTCCCCAATTCCCCAACACTGTTCCTCTTCCCCATTTCCCCAATAAAATCTTTTAAAAAAAAGAGAGAGAGAGAGGGAGAAATTTGTCCTGCTTAGCAGAGAGAAAGAACACTCAAATCTACTAGCTTATTTTTGATATTCAAATTTTCTTAACTTAGTTATTTAGCTTAACTATTCATAAAAAACTCTCGAGACTTTTCACAAATCTTCTACAACTTTCCCAGTCCCTCTTAGTTTGTCTCTTTTCACTCATTCAGGAATACCATCGATAGGACAAACTACTTTCTTTCAGTTCCTTCAAAAAAAATGTATTTGTATACCTTATACATTCCTTAAAAACACACATTAGAATCCATAACCTCCAGAACCTTAATTTTTACTGAAAACCTAAAGCAAGCAATTAGCACTTCCACTAGCAAATCCAAGAACAGCATATGGCATATGCTTTTGTAATAAAATGTAAGATATATGTATTAACAGATTTTAATTTATTGGATTGTCAGAAAAGTCATGATGTATTTTTTCTGTTTTTCATTGCAAAAATGTGTCATGACTTTTCTGACAACCCAATATGTTAACATTCCTGTGACAAGAAGCTAGAAATGGATGAACTTAGACCTATCTAGGAATTAATATTTCAGTATTTCATTGTCTTGAAATACCAAGATATTGAATAATTTTTATCATTTAACATAACTTAGCAAAACTAAAATCTTAGATTGCCAACAGATGCTGAGAAATCACATCCAAGCATTCACAATATATGATTATTACTGAAAAGTTTCACCTAAAACCTTATTTCAGTTACTTATTAGTTCTTTTTTTTTTTTTTTTTGAGGGCAGTGTCACTGGCCCTCATATGTGGGACCTGAACCAGGGTCGCTGGCTTCCAAAGCCGGCGCTTAACCACCACGCCACTCCGCCGACCCTTTTTTTTATTTTTTTTAAGATTTTATTGGGAAATTGGGGGAGGGGAACAGTGTTAGGGAATTGGGAAGGGGAACAGCTAAGTTGTTGTCCTTTTGTTCAGTCTGTTGAGGAGGACAAGGCTTCACTGGCCCATGTTGGTATTATGATCATTGCGCTCTTCCTGGCTGAGGCAGTTGGTCGCCGGCCATTGGATGGTAGCTCAGGGCAGCTCACTGCAGGCTATGCCATCACCAGCCACTCATGGCAGCCCAGCTCCAGGTTGAACTGTTGCTCACAATCTTAGCTGTAGAGGGTGCAGCTTACTGGCACATGTGGGAGTCAAACCAGCAGCCCTGCTCTTCAGAGCTCATGCTCTTACCAACTGAGCCACTTGGCCAGCCCACTTCTTATTAGTTCTTAACTGAATGAGATCCCAAAGGTAATTATTCAAGCTATTTTCTTGACAACTTCTGCAACAGAAATAACATGAATTTGTCTTAAAAATAGGCTTATTCAGAATGTCAGCACTCTGGGAGGTTGTGGGACTCCTGTCCAAAAGCCATCTCCCTGACAATGAATCCCACTGCAGGTGGTCCCTACGGGACTTAGAATGGGACCAGTGAAGTAAGGGGGAGGGGTGGCAGGAGACAGGGAAAAGGAAGGGTCAGAAGAATGGAAGGGATAGGATAGGAGGCTGTGCGAAGCCTGGGAAGGAGGAAAGTCCAGATGCCAAGCCAAATTATGGGTGTTGCATGTGACAAGAGAAAGGAGGGAATAAGGGATGAACCCAGTGTTTTTGGTCTTAGGAGCTGAAGGGGTGGAAGCTCCATTAACTGGATGGAGAAGTTATCTGTAGGTTAATTGCGGGGGGAATATAAATACGGATGTTTTGGCTCATTACTAATGTATGGTTTCAGAGAACAGTGAGTGGTGGCATCAAGTGGGGTAGTGTTAGGTACTGCCAGATGAATGAGTCATGGGAGACCAAAATTGGTCTATTAGAATTTATTTGGCATGTTTGAGCTGCAGGAGTTCAGGTTAGAAAAGACCATATCCTCTCCCAGTAAGAGGGGTATGAAGTTTTATAGCGGAGAGGTAAAAAGGCTGTTCCTCTTCAGTGCTTCAGGGGCTTTTATTGCATTGTTTATCTTAACCAAGGATTTCAGGGTGTGGCCATGTACTCTTGTTCCATATCCTGGTTCCCATGCCATTGTCTGGGAATGTTCAGGTCTGTTGATCTTGGGCTCCTGTGAGAAAAATTCAAGCCAGGAGGTACAAGCAAGCAGGGAGCAAGACAGATGGCTTCTAAGATAAGATGGTTTCTATTCAGCACATCTGAGCAGTTTCTGTAGGCCTACTCCTGGTCTAATAGGCAGGTCTGTGAAACCCAAGAAGGTGTTCAGGGTGGGGACATCCAAAAGTGATGAGTATTGTGTGGACCAGGGTGGAGCTGCGGATGACATTTAGCAGGGAAATGCAGCTTATAGTGCCAGTGCTGTTAGGTCAGAAAGACTAGGCTGCATGCTGAGTAGTGGGTTATCTTTCTCAAGGCCTGGTTGGGGTTGCCGGGCATTGCAAACATGAGCAAGGAAGAGAGGTGGCAGTGGGAACAGTGTGGAAGAGAATGATCTGGTAAGTGGCCAAGACTTCCATGGGATGAGTAGACAAGAAATGGCTGAGGAGATCTAGAAGTGATTGAGACAAGATGACAATGAGCCTGGGACTCCTGCTTATTCACTGCTGTATGGATCCATCAGAATTTTGTGGTGAGCTTTGGTGGATCTGAGGTATTTCAATCTTGTTGGTGGGTGAAAGTCTGGGGCAAATGTGGTCATTTGTGAGTCACTTTGCCTGGCAGGGAGACATTTAGGATTGGGATTTAACAAATGTTGAGTGGCTGCTGAGGGGAGAGCAAGTGCAGACCTAGAGAGGAACAGGATCACAGGCATCTGAAATTCCCATGTGGTTCTGGGTGACTAACAGTGAAGCAAAGATCAGATGCAGGTGGGGAGGACTTCAAAGCAGTGTTTGGGGCTTTATATATACATGTAGATGTGAATAAAAACCATCTCCATCTTTGTGCTTCTTTGCTATGACCTTTGACCAACCTCACTGTCCTTAGTAAGCATAGCAAAGCCTAATAGTTAATGATGATCTGTGTGCCATGAGTACTTTTGTTTATAATGGCCAGGATGACAACTGAGGGACCACCAAGAGGTACAGCCCCTGGGGTTACTGTATTTTTTGCTTCTTTCTCTTGTCAATCAGTAGTACATGAGTTATACTATAAAAAAAAAGGTGCACTGGGATGGCCGGTTAGCTCAGGTGGTTAGAGCACAGGGCGCAGTGCTCATAACACCAATGTTGCCAGTTCGATTCCCACATGGGACACTGAGGTGCACCCTCCACAACTAGATTAAAACAACTACTTGACTTGGAGCTGATGGGTCCTGGAGAAACACACTGTTCCCCAGTAATCCCCAATTTTTTAAAAAAATTGCACCAACAGGAGCCTTCAGCAAAGAATAATTTGTGCAGAATTGCTGGACCATGTTTTCCACTCTGACCCAATCTTCCTGTAAGTAAAGTGTCCTATAATAAATTCTGTTATATGGTCTGGAGTTGCCTGCTTTCGTTTATTGGTCTTAAGCCACCTTCTCTTAAGAGCTTGCTCAAGAGTGCGAACTGAGCTCTGAGCAACGGCGGTTCAATGCCAGCCCGAGCTGAGTTGCCGTTGAACTGCCAACAGGTCGCAGGATGGCTCAGCTAAAAAAAAAAAAGAAGAAAAAAAGAATTAAGCCACCTTCTTGTTACAATGGCCATTACACCATTGTTCCACCATCAGACACTTTGACTTTGGGAACCATCAAAAGTCTTGGATGGTACTGGATTCTGTTTGAATTTGTCTAGCATTCTCTGGATGCCATGTACCAAGTACATGGGTGAGTAGGGAGATGCTTGTGTTGTGGAACAGGAAGGTGGCAGAGCTGTGGGAGTGCAGCTGTGGGCTCTGAAGATGTTAGATACATCTAGAGAATGGTGTATATAGATAGGAAGTGCTAGCTAAGAGTCCCAGGACACTGAGATTTACAGGTGAAGCATGAACCCACATTTGGTTGTATCATGGAAGCACAATGTGGGAGACCCCAGAGGAAATGTTTTGCAAGAGGGATGGGCCCCTGCAGGCCAGGCCAGGATTATATAGTGTTTATCAGTCTTCCTGCCTTTCTTGCTGAGGGTTGAACACAGTGACCAATGGGCAGGTGAAGAGAGAGCAAGCATCAGGGGCAGAAGGGCCTGATGTCTCCTCTGTGGGGGGCAGCTGTGGTGGAGGGTGAGTGTGGGATAGATGTACACAGAGTATAGACAGACAGTGTGTTCTCTGAGAAAGAATGATAGTTTGATTTTCCCCTATCACTATAGGACAGAGTGACCTTTGAGGATGTGGCTGTGTTCTTCTCCTGGGAGGAATGGAGGCTCCTTGATGAGGCTCAGAGATGCCTATACCTCGAGATGATGATGGAGAACTTTACACTTATATCCTCACTGGGTAAGACTCACAGCCTCCCCAGTGACCTGAACTAGGCTCTGTCCTGTCTTATGTTCCTTTCCCCAGGGGGTGCTCTGTCCTCACTCGTGGACTGTGGGCACTGCTTGCTTCCCCAGTTTTCTGGGTGGGTTGCTGTCCTTGGTAGGGCTGGGTGGTTTGCACTGCCTTCTCTTGTGCAGCCCCAATACCCGCTGTTCCAAACCCCCAAAGGGAAGGACTGGAGGTCGGTAGTCTTGCACTGAGACTAATGGATTGTCCTTGGACAAGTTAAGATGTCCAGATCCATAGCACTTCTGTGTCCCTGGGTTTGATCTTTTCCTTTAGCTGACATTTCCTTGTGCCTTCCTGTACCAGGAATTGCTGTCATGGTAATGGTCACTACTTAGCTGGACCTTGGGCTTCTTTTCAAGAGTATCATATAAGGTACTTTTTGTAGTGTTTAGATTTCATCTCCCTGCCCCTCGTCTCCCTACATTAGTGAAATGCAGTTGACAAATAAAATTATATGTATTTAAAGTGTATAGTATGATTGGGCATATGCATACATTATGAAACAATTACCACAATGAAGTTAATTACTCTGCCTATCCCCTGATAGAATTACTTTTCTTAGTTGGAGGCAAGGGGTGGGGAGCAAAAACACTTAAGATCTACTCTTAGCAAATTTCAAGTGTATTATACAGTATTATTAGCTGTAGTCACCATGCTATACATGAGATCCTCATAATTTATTCATTTTATAAATAATAGTGTGTATGTACCCTTTGATCAACATCCCTTTATTTCCCCAGCCTTCATCTTCCGGCATCCTACTCTCTGTTTCTATGGGATTGATCTTTTTTTTTTTTTTCCTTTAAGGTGTGGGTTATTTTTTTTTTCCTTCTGTGTGGGTTATTTCACTTAGCGTAGTGTTTTGCCGGTTCATCCATGTTGTTGCAGGTGGCAGGTTTTCTGTTTTTCCTTTTTTTTTTAAAGATTTTATTGGGGTATTGGGGGAGGGGAACAGCATTAGGGAATCGGGGAAGGGGAACAGACAAGTTGCTGTCCTTTGTTCTTCACTCTAGTTGTGGAGGACGTTGCTTCACTGACCCATGTTGGTATCATCATTGCTCTCTTCCCGGATGAGGCAGATCGGTTGCCTGCCTCTGGATGGTCGCTCACTGTGGCTATTGGCAGTTCACGCTGGTTGCCGGTCGCTCACGCTGGCTGCTGGCCACTCACTGTAGCCTATGGCAGCCCACTGCAGCAGAGGCTGCAGCCTACACAGTCGCCAGGGCTCGCACAGCCCAGCTCCAAGTGGAGCTGTTGTTAGCTGTAGAGGGCAGTGTTACTGGCCCTCATATATGGGATCCGAACCGGGGCCGCTGGCATCCCAAAACCAGCTCTTAACCAATGTGCCACTCGGCTGGCCCCCTATACATTTTTTAATTATTCAGCTTTCCTCCTGTTATTTTGTTTTGTAATACCATTGTGGTTGGAAAAGAAACCTGATATTTTTTCAGTCTTCTTAAGTTTCCTAAGACTGGTTTGAGACCTATAACATACTCACTTGAGAAGAATGTATATTCTCCCTTTGGATGAAATGTTCTGTATAGATCTTTTAGGTTTATGTATTCTAAAATATAGTTCAAGTGCAATGTTTCTGTATTAATTTTCTGTTTGACTGATGTGCCCTGTTAAAAGGGGAATATTGACAGCTTCTATCATTTAGCGTTGCTGTCTATTTCTGCCTTGTATGCTCTGCCACTATATCTTGTATCACACCTATTTTTGTATTTTTTCCTGCTGAGGTTTCTGCCATTCTTCAAACTTAAGGGCACAGTAATACACCATAGCCACTTCAACTACATTGCAATTTCCTTGTCTTGAGAAACATCTTAAAGACTCATGCCTAGATGTGCAGATGCACATTTGTGATGAGATTACCCCTCCCTATAAGGTCAACGTGCACTTCACCAGCATTTCTTTGTGTTCAGGTTGCTGCTGTGGAGCAGATGGTGTGGAGGCACCCACTGAACAGAGAGTTTCTGTGGGAGTGTCACAGACAAGGATTCCTGAGGGAGCTCTGACTTCCCAGAAGACCCACCCCTGCAGGATGTGTGGTCTGGTCTTGAGAGACATCTTCCACTTGGCTGAGCAGCAGGGAACACAACACAGCCAGAAACTGTTGAGGTGGGGGGCATGTGCAAAATGTTTTTATTTCAGTGCAAACTTTCACCAGCACCAGGAGGACCAAATGGGAGAGAGACCCTTCAGGAGCAGTGTGGACAGGTCCTTGATTGTGAAGACTTGCAGTTTCCATGTGTCACAGAAGCCTTTTACCTGCTGGGAGGTTGGGAAGGACTTCTTGACCAGCTTGGGACATCTGCAGCAGCAGTTCACTCTAACCAAGGGGGAGCCTAGCAAAATCACCCTGGCCACAACTTTACAAAGCAGAAAAAGTCATTACACTTGGGGAGAATGCACAAAAGTTTTCAGCTCCATACTCACACTTGATCAGGGCCAGACTGTTCACACTAAAAGAGAGCATTTTGTGTGCCATGAGTGTGGGAAAGCATTTGGGGACAGATCTTCATTTGTTTTGCACTCGAGATTTCACACTGGAAGTTTTCCTGCTTGTGGTGAAAGTGGAAAATCCTTTGGGAGAAGCTCAACCCTCAGTCAAAAGTGGAGAATTCATATGAGGGCAAGGCAGTACAAGTGCAGCAAATGTGGGAAATCCATGAGCCACAAATCTGTCCTCATTTATTCCCAGAGACGACTCCAAGAAAACAGCTATGTGTGCCATGAATGTACAAAATCTTTTACCTCTAGCACTGCACTCAGTTATCATCACAGATCTCACACAGGAGAAGGACCTTATGAGTGCAGTGAATGTGGGAAATCCATTAAGCATAGTTCTAACTTCAATCGACACCAGAGGCTTCACACAGGAGAAAGGCCTTATAGGTGTTGTGAGTGTGTGAAATCCTTTACCTCTAGCTCTGCCCTCCGTGACCATCAGAGTGTTCACACAGGAGAACGGCCTTATGAGTGCAGTGATTGTGGGAAATCCTTTAGGGATAGTTCCTACTTCAGTCGACACCGGAGAGTTCACACAGGAGAAAGGCCATATCAGTGTAGTGACTGTTTGAAATCTTTTACCTCTACCTCTGCCCTCATTTATCATCAAAGATCTCACACAGGAGAAAGGCCTTATGAGTGCACTGAATGTGGGAAATCCTTTAAGCATAGTTCTCACTTCAGTCGACACAGGAGAGTTCATACAGAAGAAAGACCTTATAAGTGCAGTGAATGTGGGAAATTTTTTAAGACTAGATTTCATTTAAGTCGACACCAGAGTGTTCACAACAGAGAAAAGCCTTATAAGTGCAGTGATTGTGGGAAATCTTTTAAGGATAGTTACTACTTCAGACGACACCAGAGTTCACACAGGAGAAAGGCCGTATCAGTATAGTGAGTGAAATCTTTTACCTCTAACTCTGTCCTCTTTTATCATGAAAGATCTCACAGGACAAAGGCCTAATGAGTGCACTGAATGTGGGAAGTCCTTTAAGCACAGTTCCCACTTTAGTCTGAGTTCACACAGGAGAAAGGCCTTGAGTGCAGTGATTGTGGTTAATCCTTTAAGGATAGTTACCTCTTCAGTGAACACCAGAGTGTTCACACAGGAGAAAGGCCATATCAGTGTATTGAGTGTGTGAAATCTTTAACCTGTAGCTCTGCTCTCAGTTTTCATCAAAGATCTCACACAGGAGAAAGGCCTTATGGATGCAGTGAATGTGGGAAATCTTTTAAGGCTAGTTCTGGATTGATTAAACACTGGAGAGTTCACACTGGAGAATGTCCTTAGTGTGCCACAAATGTGGGAAGACTTTTACCATTAGCTCTGCCTTGCATTACCATGAGAGGATTCATGGTGCATAGAGGCCTTATGTGTGCAGTGTAGCTCTCATCTTCATTGTCATCAGAGAGTTCATACTGGCAAAAGGCCTAATGAGTGGAGTGAATGTGGAAATTTTTTAAGCAAAAATATCACCTCTCAAACACCAGAAAAAAATCCTTAGAATACAGCAAATATGGGAAATCTTTTAGTTTTAATGTCCATTATCATCAGAGAGTCCACACAGGAGAAAGGCCTTATGAGTGCAGCAAATGTCGGAAATTTCTAATAGGAAAATATACATTCACTCTACATCAGAGTTTACAATACAAAAAAGCACTGATAAGCAATTTCATTGATCCTTGTTAAGGATCAACGCTGGTGTTAAGTCTGTAGGAGCCACCTGTCTGAATTGGTTCTGATACATGTGAACACACACAGTATGGAGAATCCCCATAAACTTCAGGTTTTGGGAAGCTGTGGCTATGTTGTACTTTTTAACCTTCCTAGGACTCTTGCCAGGTTTATATCACTGCCAGTTTCTGTGGCTGAAGCTAGTCACGTTTACCACCCGGCAGGTCCCATCCATCACCATCCCAATATGGTCAGGGAAGTGAATTGTCCTCCCATGTATTGGAGGAAACTAGGAGTAAACTGAGCCCTTATGGGGGTCAGCTTTCCCTCCTTGACAACCTTGACCTGGGTCAGTGTTGGCTCAGAATATCATATGAGTTTGCCTGGCAGCTTTCCACAAGGACTACCATTTTCAGGGTCATGTTGGTCTCATGATACAAGTTTTTGCAGCTTCCAAGTCATGAACTTTAGACTCAGTACCTACTGTACATTGTTCTAGTTTGTACAATAATGGTTACTATTTAAGTCTTTTTAATCTTGGGTGTTCTGTTTGTTGTATTTGCTGTGTGGGGTAGTTTATAAACTGGTTTGGAGTCTATAAGCATGAAGAGGAGAAAACTTTGTGGGTCTCTGCCCTGAGCACAAAGACAGTATTACGGCAGAAAATAACTTGCTGGTTTTGACCAAATTTGTATTGCTGCCCTTTTCTAAAGGTGCATCCAGAATGTTTGTGATAGTGTCTACCAAAATCAGTCTGTACACAAGTTTTAGGACTTCAGACATGTGTATCTTGTGTCACTGAAGAGAAAATAATAAAGGTTTTGTGGATTCCTGTAGCCTATCAGTGATGTTTACCTCAGGGTCATTGCTGCACAGGCTAGAAAAAAAAGATAGAAGAAAGGGGATTCACACCATCTGGAGATGTGGCTCTTGTGACCTAGGCAGCATTGTTGACTTCTGTTCTTCATTTGTCCACATACTTGTCTGCCACTAAAGGAAAACTGACTCCCCCAGAGGACATTAGGACAGAGATGGTGCAGTCGTTACAAAACTGCCAAACTTATTTTCCAAAAAGAATTGGACGTACAGATTTTTTAAATCTTGAGCCAAGTTTTTTGTGGTTTTTTTTTAGGGCAGTTTTCACTGGCTCTCATATGTGGGACCCGAACCGGGACCACAGGCTTCCCAAGCCAGCACTTAACCACCACGCACTTGGCCGGCCAATAATTATTTTTCAATTACAGTTGACATACAATATTAGTTTCAAGTTTACAACATAGTGATTATTAGACACTTATATAACATGAAGCAATCACCCTGTGAAGTCTAGTACCCACCTAACAGTGTATATAGTTATTACAATATTATTGACTATATAAACTTTTTTTTTTTTTGAGGGCAGTGTCACTGGTCGTCATGTGGGACCTGAACTGGGGCCGCTGGCGACGCCAGCGGTTAACCACCGTGTCACTCGGCCAGCCCTATAAACATTTTAAAGTGTACAATTTGATAAGTTTTGACATAGGTATGAACCTCTCAAACCATCATGAGTCCTGATAATGACCATAACTGTCAACTTTATAACTACCTCATTTTCTATTATAATCTCCTTGTCCTTACCACCTCTCCAGGTGACCATTGATTTACTTTTCCTTACCATACATCCCTTTGCATTTTCTTGACTTTATATCACTGGAAACCTAAACTGTTGGTTGTTTTTTTTCTGATTTCCTTTGTGTTTCATAATTGACATACTGAGATTCATCAGTTGTATTATATTAAGTAGCTTTTTTTTTTTTCCCCTGAGCAGTATTGCTATTTTGGGAATACCACTTTTAGTTGATCCATTTATTTTATTTTATTTTATTTTTTAAGAGGGCAGTGTCACTGGCCCTCATATGTGGGATCTGAAGCCGGGCAGCTGGCATCCCAAGCCAGCTCTTAACCACTGTGCCACTCGGCCGGCCCAATCCATTTATCTTTAATGAGTGTTGAGGTTATTTCTAGATTTTAACTGTTGAAAATAAAGCTGTTACAAACATTTGTGTCAGTTCCTTATATGGATGTATTTTTGTTTTATTTTTTGGCAAAAAAACTTAGCGTGCAATATCTTAGTCACCGGGTAGATGAATTTTTTTTTTTTTAAAGATTTTTATTGGGGAATTGGGGGAGGGGGACAGACAAGTTGCTGTCTTTTTGTTCTTCAATCTAGTTGTGGAGGACGTCTCACTGGCCCATGTTGGTATCATCATTGTGCTCTTCCCAGATGAGGCAGATCAGTCACCAGCCTCTGGACGGTCGTTCATCGTGGCTATTGGCAGCTCATGCTGACTGCAAGCTGCTCACGCTGGCTGCTGGCCACTCACTGTAGCCTATGGCAGGTCACTGTAGCAGGGGCTGCAGGCTACACCATCTCCGGGGCTCGCGCAGCCCAGCTACAGGTGGAGCTGTTGTTAGCTGTAGAGGGCAGTGTCACTGGCCCTCATATGTGGGATCCGAACCAGGGCCACTGGCATCCCAAGCCAGCTCTTAACCACTGCGCCACTCGGCCAGCCCAGGTTTTGTGATTTTGAGGACTTTTCATGTCTTTATATAATATTTGTATAGTTTCTGTTGGTAACATTTGCCTATATTCTTGTATGTGAGCTGTGGCTATTTCTCTTTTCATTTAGAAAGAAGACACTGAAACAACAAAGACATGTTGGAATTTTACTCATTCTCAAATGCCTCAAGGGACATTTTGCTATAGGCAATCATTTATTCTGAATGCTGGAAGAATATTTCCTCATTTTCCCCCTGAGACTTTTTGTGTCATGCACAATGTCATGGCCCAAAACACCATATTTGTTTAAGTTTTAGTCTGTATTTTTTTTTTTTTGAGATTTTATTGGGGAATTGGGGGAGGCGAACAGGGTGGGGGAATCAGGGAAAGGGAACAGACAAGTTGCTGTCCTTTTTTTGTTGTTCTTCAGTCTGGTTGTAGAGGGTGTAGCTTCACTGGCCCATGGTGGTAGAATTGCGCTCTTCCTAGGTGAGGCAGTCACTCATTGGCCATTGGACCACCGCTCATAGTGGCTCATGGCAGCTCATGAAACCTGACGCCAGCTGCAGGCCAGCTGCAGGCCAGCCCCACTGCAGCCTAAGCCATCTCCAGGATTCTCGGCAGCCCAGCTCCAGGTAGAGCTGTTGTTCACCATCTTAGCTGTAGAGGGCAGTGTCACTGGCCCTCATATGTGGGATACAAAGTGGGACCCTGCTTCTCAGAGCTGGCATCCCAATCCAACTCCTGACCAACGCGCCATTCGGCCAACCCTAGTCTGTATTATTAATATAATGTCCATCAGATAAGTTGAGGCTTCTAGTAATACAATAAATTTAGTTTTGGTTCGTAGTGTTTGCCAATTTCACAAGTGTAAATTCTCCCCATATGAAAGTAGAGTGCTATGAGAAGGAGCTGAAAAATTCTACTGGGGTCCCCTGAGGTGAGGAGGAAAAGTCAACTTGGCGAGTGCAGGCTGAGACTGCAAAGCCAGGCAGAAAAGAAGACATGGGGGCTGTCGCTGCGAGCTGGTGAGAGGTGGCAGAGGCTTCACAGGCTGGAGACATTAGAATCCTGGTCCATCAGAGGGAAGGGACCTCCCTGAGCACCATAGGGAGTCAGTGGAGACATGGAGTGGATCTGGCCAGGTACCTTGTAAGTTCTCCCCGTCCCAGCTGTCTGCTTTAAGTGATTATCAGCTTTCCCTTTCTGTAATTGTTGATCTCCTACAGGTAATTTACGTTCCATGGAGTGCATGACAGCTTGGGGCCGCTTTTCCGGACACTAACCCAGGAAGTCGCACTGGCCACTGGAGTCACTGCCAGCTTCCTACGTCCCTGGTGGGGCCTCTCAGAAGAAGCGGCGGTGGGGGTGGGGTGGGGCAGGGATGGTCCTCTGGGCACCCCATGTGGGGTGGTGTCCACAAACAGCCTCTCCTTGCTCCCGTGTCCCCAAGGGCAGCTGAAGATTTCCTCCCAAAACGCAGGTACTTCAAGTCACAGTGCCATGTGTGATCTGAGGTCGCATTTTGAAAGAGACAGCAAGGAAGGGATGAGCCAAGTGGAATGCAGGGTAAAGGATGCTGGAGGGCCACAGTGAGTTGCTGTAGACCCACGATGCCTGGAGTGGAAGGGCAGGGGCCACTTGGGGCTGGAGGAGACAACTACTGGGAGTTGCATCCCCTCAGCAGTGATTTAGGAAGGACCCCCAGAGCTGTTTCTGCTTCTTTTGCTGGAGGCTAATAATCTTCTACCACTCATCCTTAAGGCGATGCCCAGCCCAGAGTTCTCTGTTGCTCTTGCCCTGGGAGGCCCCTGAGGGCCACAGTAGAGTCCACTGGGTCCCCAGGCTTGACCTTCCTGGCAGCTCCCTGCCATCCACCACACATGCAACCAGAGAGTCTTCAATAAATGGTGTTCGGAAAACTGGATCCTATTGTACACCATACACAAAAACCAACTAAAAATTCAGCTAGTGACCAACCTAGTGGCTCAGTTGGTAATAGCACAAGATTTGAGCAATAAGGCTGCAGGTTCGATTCCCAAATGTGCCAGTAAGCTGCGCCCTCTATAGCTAAGATTGTGAACAACAGTGTGACCTGGAACTGGGCTGCTATGAGTGGCCAGCAGGCCGGTGTGAGCTGTGTGAGCGGCCATCCAAAGGCCAGTGACCGACTGCCTCAGCCAGGAAGAGTGCAATGATCATAATACCAGTATGGGCCAGTGAAGCAGCATCCTCCACAACTAGACTGAAGAACAAAAGGACAACAACTTCGCTGTTCCCCTTCCCAAACTCCCAGCACTGTTCTCCTCTTCCAATTCCCCAATAAAAAATCTTAAAAAAACAACAACAAAACTTCAGCTAGTGTACAGAATGTAATACAAGTTGAAAGCATCTCAAAAATGGTTTATTATTAGAAAATACATTAATAGCATTATAAATGGATTACAAAACGACTAATAAATGCAGAAAAAAATACAAATCCATTCACATTAGAAAAAAGCTACCACATTATGCATAGAAATACACACCCTTAACCGGTTGAAATTTATCAATGAAAACAGTACAATAAACCTGAATTTTAGTAATAAATATCAGAAATTTTGGCTTTCCATTTAGCATCCAAACAAAGGTGTCATTAAGTGGTTAAATAACATATCAGACATTTTAGCTGGTTGTGTGACACAGACAAAAAGAATTAAAATAATTTGAATACCATTTACAAACCTATAATTTTTCTCAAATTGTATGATTACCCACCAAAATTTTCAAAAAACAACATCATGAATGTCTGGAGTATCTATGACAGTTCATCAAGTTGACCATATTTAAGATTAGTATCCAAAAATAAATTACACTTCCACAAATGAGAATCATAGGGCAAAAAGGAAATTTAAAAATATATATTATTGAGCTTGCTCAAGAGTGTGAGCTGAGCTCTGAGCAACAGCAGTTCGATGCCCAGCCCTAGCTGAGCTGCCCTGAACTGCCAACAGGTGGCAGGAAGGCTCAGCTAAAAAAAAAAAAAAAAAAATTTATATATATATATATATATATATATATATATATATATATATATATATAATTTGCCTTATGAACAACAACAATAAAAATGACTGATACTCAGGATAAAATTAACAAAATGCTTGTGTGGTTTTCTAACATTGTTTCTCCCCTTCCTGGGCCTATGCTTGCCAGATAATATTCCCATCTTTCCTTTGGCTTGGTCATGAGATTTATGTTGTGAATGGAATAGGATTAAAATGATCATGCCAATATCTATCCTTGAATCTTAGGATATTAGACTGCCATCCTCCAATTTCTCAGCTGAGAGCAATTTTAGAAGCTGCCTACCTCACTGGTCAATAGTCCCACCATCACTCAACACCAAGATGTCAGTCAAGTGAATGTGCTATCTTGAAAGTGGATTCTTTATCAGCTAGCAGTCTTCCCCATCTCATGCCTCCACTTAGATTGGCCAGAGTCACCTCAAGGCAACATCTGCAAAATACAGGAAATCTTAATTATTGGTAAACAGAGAGCGATAATTGTCACAGAAACCAAGGGGTTGGGGGACCTTGACTAGTATTAGCAATTACTGGCTACAAAATGATGTAGACAGAGTTTACTGTTGTAGTTTAGAGTCTTGATATATGTGACTAGGAACTGGCCAACAGACAGTATTTAATCATTCACTCATTCATTTATTGAATAAATGAATAAACTTAATCACTGCCTTAGCAGCTTTATTCTAGACTAGTCAAATCTGAAAACACACCAAATCTTCTGAAATGCATAAATGGATAAACAAAATGTGTTATGTCCATACAATGGGCTACTATTCAGCAACAATAAAGAATTCCCTTGCTAAATGCAACAGGATGGAGGAGACTCAAGGACATCATGCAGAGTCAAATAAGCCAGGTATGTGGTATATGATTCCACTTGTACATTTTTGAAAAGGTGACAGCAGTCAAATCAGTGGTCCTGTGGCTGGAGATGTGGGGGATGACTGACTGCAGTGCAGTACAAGGAATGTTGAAGAGACGGGAATATTCTGTATTTTGATTATGGTGGTGGCTACACAAGTACAAACGTTTGTCAAAGCTCAATAAATTATATAGTTAAAATGGGTGCACTTCATTGTTTTTAAATTGTGCTTCAATGAAGTCCTAGTTTTTTCTACAAATATGTACAGGGAGCTCTTATTTAAATGGTCACTAGGACACTAAAATAACTCTTACCACTGAAAGTAGTAAACAAGAAACTATTACAGCATATGCATATTCAACTGCTGTGCCGTCACTGCAGTTGTCTACTTACACATAACTCATGGTCTTTAGATACTCAACATTTGGAATTATCATCCAGTGGATTACACTTTTGCCCTGCACCTTAGAAAAATAATATATATTATATAAGTTTAATGTAATTATGTATTATGTGGTAAATTAAATCAGTCATAGCTAAATCTCAGTCAACCCATTACAGGCTGTTTCCTGGGTTCGATGGCATATACAAAAATATGCATGAATTACTGCACCATTTTTCAAGTATTGCCTGAAGTGATCACCTGGCAATGAGGTTCTCCATCACATCCAGTTCATAGTGCACCCTCTTCTCTTTTTTTTTTTTTTTTTTTTTTTAGGGCAGTGTCACTGGCCCTCATGTGTGGGACTGAACTGGGGCCACTGGCTTCCCAAACTAGCCCTTAACCACCACGCCACTCAGCCAGCTCAGTGCATCCTCTTCTCAATTCCTTGCTCATCCTTCTAAACCTATTCTTAGAACTCACTTATCAACTTATATTGAATATATTATTTACTACATGTTTTTGTCCATTTTTCTCAACTACAATATTGGCTCAATAGAGGCAGTTTCTTTGTAATTATTTTTTTCTGGTATATCTTATACACCAAGAAGAATGTGTGACACACATTAGATAATTAACCTACATGTGCCTATTGAAGCAGTGAGTAAAATTTCCCCAACTATGACCCTAAATTAAACATTTGGCAAAGAAATGTCTTTTTATTTTTTTTTTTTGAGGGCAATGTCACTGGTCCTCATATGTGGGACCTGAACCGGGGCCGCTGGCTTCCCAAGCCAGCGCTTAACCACCGCGCCACTCGGCCGGCCCAAGAAATGTCTTTTTGTGTGTGTGGTTTTTTTAATTTAAGATTTTATTGGGGAATTGGGGGAGGGAACAGCTTTGGGGAATTGGGGAAGGGGAACAGAAAAGTTGCTGTCCTTTTGTTTTTCAGTCTAGTTGTGGAGGACGTTGTTTCATTGGCCCATGTTGGTATTGTGATCAGTGTGTTCTTCCTGCCTGAGGAAGATTGGTCGCTGGCCATTGGATGGCCTCTCATGGCAGCTCACACCAGCTGTCGGCCACTCTCAGTACTTTACAGCAGCTACTGCACCAGCTACTCATGGCAGTCCAACTCCAGGTCAAGCAATTTTTCACCATCTTAGCTGTAGAGGGCGCAGCATCACTGGCCGATGTGAGATCTGAACCAGTGACCTTGCTGCTCAGAGCTCGCAGTCCCAAGCCAACTCTTTTTTTGTTTTGTTTTGGTTTTTTTTGAGGGCAGTGTCACTGGCCCTCATATGTGGGACCTAAACCGGGGCTGCTGGCTTCCCAAGCCAGCACTTAACCACTGCACCATTTGACTGGCCCAATTTTTTTTTTTTAAAGATTTTATTGGGGAATTGGGGAAGGGAACAGTGTTGGGAAATTGAGGAAGGGGACCAGCCAAGTTGTTCTTCAATCTTCGTTGTGGACAGTTCCAGTCGCCATCTGGTTTCCCGATGGCAGCTTATGGCATCTAAGCTCAAGATGCTGTGTTCAATCTTAGTTGTGGGTGGGTGAAGCCACCATCCCATGTGGGAGTGGAACCAACAGCCTTATTCCAGCTCAGCTCAAAGTGCTGAGTTCAGTCTTAGTTGTGGGTGGGCGTAGCCCACCATCAAACAGGTGATCATGTTGTTACACCATCTGAGTCATCCTGCCACCTGTTGGCAGCTCAAGGACAGTTCAGGTTGGGCACAGCATCACTGGCCCATGTGGGAATCGAACCTGCAGCCCCATTGCTCAGAACTCGTGCTCTGAAGCCAACTCTTAACCAACTGAATCACTTGGCCAGCCCCCAAGCCAACTCTTAATCGATGATCCACTTGGCCGGCCCCAGAAATGTCTTTTTAAATGGAAAAGTATATCTCTTAAAATTTATTTTGCTTGTGCAGGATAATTTTGAGAAAACCCCATTTTATATTTACTAGTATTTTTTTTTTCCTGAGAAAGCCTTGTTTATATAATTTCTCTTCTTAGGAAGCATTTGCTTTTTTATCTGACTGTGCAACGTGGGTGCTTAAAACCTTATCGACAACCTCCCCTTTTATATTTTGTTATATAAAATATTTTCTTATATTCTGTGTTTCCCCTTTATATTTATGCATCCTTCATTTTATATGAGTTTTACTAGTTTATATATTCTAATATTATTGTATGGGGCTTTTTTTTTTGCATTGCTTAATATGTATTTGCCTCTATTCATGTTTTAAAATATACACACATTCCTGTATGATTAATTGACAATGTTTTAATTTGTATGTTTATATGCCAGTATGTTTATATGAATGTTTGTTTATCTAAATGGCATGCAGTAGAAAATGGCCTATTTTCCAACTAAGCATACAAATATTTTATACTGGGTATTTAATAAACTTTTCCAGCTAATTTTTAATTCATTTTTAGTTATACGTGACGTGATAAAAAAATATGATGAATGCTGCTGCTGAGTGCCATCCAACTGAAAGGCAAGGATCTTTAATACTGGAGGCAGCATATTGAACCTTAGTAATAGTGTATGAAAAGTTTTTAATTTGTCCAGTGTAGTCAGTCAGGTGTGAACTGCGGATGAGAGAATGTGTGTTTTCAAGTGTGCAGTAAATCATTCTCCATTATGACAATGCTCTATGTCACACATCACTTCTGGTATATGGTAATTTCTGTCAAATAAAGCATTATGGTGTGCCCTACCCACCTTATTCACCGGATCTGGCACTGTGCAATTTCTGGCTCTTCTCCAAAGCCAAAATGACCATGAAAGGTAAATGTTTTGAATTGATTCAAAAACAATTGATTCAAAAAGACACAAAAAAGGATTTCCAGAACTGTCCTGTCCCGCACGATAGAGCAGGTGGGAGTGGAGAAGGGACGGCAAAGAGTTAAGAAAGAAGGAAACAAAACATAGGAGAGAAAAATGCAGCTGGGCCAGGGGACTTCAGTCTCGTGGACTGGAGCCCCGAATCGGGGCTTGACTGCTTCTTTTATTATCTTACAATTAAGAAGGGATCAGTGTAGCTTCCAGTGTAGCTTCTGGGGTCTGTGAGTCTCACACCCAAGAATTAACCTCCAGGCCTGATTTCCCATGCCTGCAAACTGTCATTACCAGAGATCCCATGAGGTTATTGTCATGCACCTCTTAAGAGACAGAAGCTTCCTCTGCCAAGGCTTACTGATAGGAATGCAGGGAGGACAGATATTCTCACATCAATAGGTCATTGCACAAGCAGGCTGCCAGAACCTGAAGCAAGGGGTTTATGCCCCCCCCCTTCTCCTCTCCCTGATTTCTCCCATGGCACCCACTGGTACCCACGCGTACCCACTGGCACCCATGTGACCGTATGTGGCTTGGGTTGTTTCTATCTTGAGATGAGGCCAAGTGGGAATATATACAGTAAACATAATATGGAAGCAATAATTTGTCTTTATGGAGAGGTGCATAGAGGCAGACAGGCAGGCTATAATGTGACATCTCACCCCGCCTTTTTTTTTTTTTTAATGTGTGAAACACAGACCTCAAGGATTTTTCATTTACTGCCCATCAGAGGGCTGTTCATCCACATCTGAGGACTAAACAGAATAAACATAGAACATCTATTTACAATAGCCAAGACTTGGAAACAACCGAAATGCCCATCAGTAGATGACTGGATTAAGAAACTGTGGTACATTTATACAATGGAGTATTACTCTGCTATAAATAAGAATGAAATCATACCATTTGTAATGATATGGATTGACCTAGAGACTATGATGTTAAGTGAAATAAGTCAGTCAGAGAAAGACAAATACCATATGATTTCACTTATATGTGGAATCTGAAAAACTGAATGAATGAGCAAAGTAAACAGAAACAGTCTCATAGGTATAGAGGAAAAACAGGGTGCTAGTTGTGAGGGGGGTGGGGATGAGGGAGAAGGGGAAGGGATTAGACAGCATAAATAGATAACTACAGTATTGTCACAGGGATATGAAAGACTGTTTGGGGAATATAATAATGCGGTAAAAATTTTGTGGGGTGTCAGATTGTCACATGTCTTGTTAGGGAGACCACTTCATGGATGGAGTAGAGTCTTGATCACTGCACTGTATACCTGAAATTGATGTTGTATAATATTGTATGCCAACTGTAGTTGAATATATAGATAATCACGGGATGTGGATTAAACGGTGGAAGGGAGTCAAAGGAATTGTAATAGATAGTATGATATGGGGGGAAGAGTGTGGGGGAGAATTGGGGGAGGAGGGTTGTCACTTTGAGGGGTAAAAAGTATAACTATTGCACTGTATTGTACACTTGAAGCTAATTAAAATTAAACGTAAATAAATAAATAAATAAAAGAAAGAAAAACAAGAATAAACATAGAACAATAAGCAAAATAATCATAGCATCAGCAAACAAAATAACCATGATACCAGCCAAAACCCTACACGCAAAGTTTTTATCCAGTTCACAGGATTTAAAGTAAAAAGTCCATCTACAGCAAGAGATTGTCCATTCTTGCAGTGGTCACTGAAGGGCGCTCCAACCCTGGAAACAGTCTCAGCCATCACTGTCACCTCCTGTTCCTGACCCTCCAGCGGTTGGTCAGATTGAATCTCGGGGGTCGTTGTTCATGGTAAGGCTTAATAAACTGACTAGCCACCCACAAAGGATGTTCTTCTTGACCTGGAGAAATACAAGCAAAACCTCTTCCCTATGGTAATAAGGTTCCTAAATGTCATTGATTGGTTTGAATATCTTTCTACCATATGAGTATATTTTCCAATAGCTTAGAACAACGTTGATTATTAAAATGTCTTTCAGTTGTGGGCCGGCCGAGTGGCACGGTGGTTAAGTGCTGGCTTGGGAAGCTAGTGGCCCCGGTTCGGTCCCACATATGAGGGCCAGTGACACTGCCCTCAAAAAAAAAAAAAAAAGTCTTTCAGTTGCAATGCATCCAATGATTGATTCATTACTTGGACCAGATGAATTTTTAAATTTTAAAGTAAACATAGCTTTAGCCAACTGTATTTTGGGGGATTCTTCCTTGTCTCCTCCCTTTTTCAATTTTTTTTTAAAAAATATTTTTATTGGGGAATTGTGGAAGGGGAACAGCGTTGGGGAATCGGGGAAGGGGAACAGACAAGTTGCTGTCTTTTTTTTGTTCTTCCCTCTAGTTGTGGAGGATGTTGCTTCACTGGCCCATGTTGGTATCGTCATTGTGCTCTTCCCGGATGAGGCAGATCAGTCGTCGGCCTCTGGATGGTCGCTCACTGCGGCTATTGGCAGCTCACACTGGCTGCCAGCCACTCACGCTGGCTGCCGGCCACTCACGCTGGCTGCCGGCCACTCACTGTAGCCTATGGCAGCCCACTGTAGCAGGGGCTGCAGCCTACACCATCACCGGGGCTTGCAGCCCAGCTCCAGGTGGAGCTGTTGTTAGCTGTAGAGGGAAGTGTCACTGGCCCTCATATGTGGGATCTGAACCGGGGCGGCTGGCATCCCAAAACCAGCTCTTAACCAATGCACCACTCGGCCGGCCCTTTCAATTGTTTTTTTACAGTAGCATTGGCTCACTCAACAAAGCTTGACCCTGTGGGTTATATGGAATACCAGTATTGTGAGTAATTTTTCAGGTTTCACAGAATTGAGCAAATTTTTTACTGGTATATGTAGGGCCATTATCTGTTTTTATCGCTAGAGGGAGCCCCATCATAAAAAAGCATACAAGCATGTGCTGGCAAGTATGAGCAGCAGTTTCTCCTGTTTGTGCAGTAGCTACAAGAAAGCCAGAGGCAGTATATATTGTGACATGTACACATGATAATTTTCCAAATGAGGGGACATGAGTCACATCCATTTGTCACAGAGCATTGGGGACAAGGCCCCGAGGATTTACTTCTTCTGGGCATTCTTGTGGTGAGTTAATAATTTGACAGTTTGGACAGGTTTGAACAATGTATAGAGCCTGTTTGTTTGTAATTGGGAAGCGTGATCAAAGTCCACCAACATTAATATGAGTTAAAAAATGGAAATGTGTTGCTTCAGCAACATGAGCACTTCCTACCAAAGTATCGGCAATAGCATTGCCATAGGTCATATGACCAGGTAATGAAGTATGTGCTCGAATATGTGTAATAAAAAATGAGTGTTAGGGCCAACTCAGTGGCTCAGTTGGTTAAGAGCTCGCTCAAGAGTGCGAGCTGAGCTCTGAGCAATGGCCTTTCGATGCCAGCCCAAACTGAATTGCCGTTGAGCTGCCAACAGGTGGCAGGATGGCTCAGCTAAAAAAAAAAAAAAAAAAAAAATGAGTTTTGGCAGTTTCTTACTGTTTGTTGAAGTTGAGAAAACAAGATCTGAAGAGATTGATTAGAATTGTGAGAAAGCAATGCAGTTTCTATACTTTGTACAGTGTGCACCACATATGTGGAATCTGAAACAATATTCAAAGGACTAGAAAATTCTCTTAGACCAATTAGAACAGCAGCCAGTTGAGCTTTCTGGGCTGAAGTGTAGTTAGTCTGTATTATTTGGTTGCCTTTTTCACTAACAATTGTTGCTTTACCGTTGCTGGACCCATCAGTGAAAACTGTGACGCCTTGAGGAATAGATGTTTAACTTTTTTAGGTAGAATCCAATTAGTTTTTTGAAGAAACTGAAACAATTTATTTTTTGGATAATGATTGTCAATTATTTCATAAAAATTACTTATAGCAGCCTGCCATGAATCAGAATGACTATTTAAATGTAAAATTTGTTGTTTTTTTAAAAGGAACCATGATTTTATTGGGTTCCTGTCCGTTGAGATGTAAAATTCTAGTTTGAGCTCATGATATGAGTTCTGAAATTAATTCCACATAACTTGGGAATGACTTAAAATTGCTAGGCAAGAAAAGCCACTCTATTAAGTCATTTTGTTGAATAATCACTGCCATAGGCAAACGTGGAGTAGGAAAAATTAAAACTTATAAGAGTTGTGTTGGATCTATATGCTGAATTTGAGCCTCTTGTATTTTTTACTCTACTAACTCCAATTCCTGATTAGCTTGAGGAGTTAAATTGTGAGGGCTATCTAATTGAGGTGGTCCTCATAGAAAACTAAATAAATTACTGAGAGCATAGGTAGGAATGCCTAAAGTAGGATGTAGCCAATTAACATGTCCTAATAATTTTTGAAGATCATTCAAGGTAGAGATTTTATCTCTTTTTATTTGAACTTTCTGGGGTTCAATAGTCTGTCTGTCTACAGTCATTCCCAAATATTGGACTGGTGTGGTAGTTTGGATTTTATCTGGAGCTATACAGAATGCTGCAGAGTCAAGCTGTTCTTTTAACAAATCAAAACGTTTTGTTAAATTTTCTGCAGAAGATGCAGCACAGAGAATGTCATCTATATAATGGATAATGTAGCAGTTTGGAAAGCTTATTCTAACTGGCTGAATAGCGCTAGCTAAAAAAAGCTGACATACAGTTGGGCTATTTAACATTCCCTGAGGAAGGACTTTCCATTGATACCTCTTTATTGGTTCTTTAATATTTGTAGATGGAATGGAAAATGCAATTTGAGGACAATCTTGAGAATGTAAAGGGATGTTATAAAAACAATCCTGTAAATCAATTACTATCAAAGGCCAATTCTTTGGAATCATGGAAGGTTGTGGAAGTCCAAGCTGTAGAGGTCCCATAGGTTCAATAATAGCATTAACAGCTCACAAATCAGTGAGCATTTGCCATTTTCCTGACTTTTTCTTAATTACAAATACTGGAGAATTCCAGGGACTTGTAGAAGGCTCTATAAGATTTTGTTCCAACTGAACTTGTACTAATTTTGTTAACGCCTCCAATTTTTCTTGAGAGAGGAGCTACTGTTCAATCCATAGAGGCTTATTATTTATCCATTTTAAAGCTACAGGGGTCCAGGGCCCACTGAGTGGCACATTGGTTAAGCGCTGGCCTGGAAAGTTAGCAGTCCCGGTTCGGGTCCCACATATGAGGGCCAGTGACACTGCCCTCAAAAAAAAAAAAAAAAAGCTACAGGGGTCCAGAGCTTTTAATAGTGGCCCCTACAAAAAAGGATTTTGGGTGTGTGATTTATAACCTAATCCTTCTCGTCCCTGTTGACACAAAGATTGAATAGGTTGGGTAATCCCCTGGTTAAATTTTCCTAAGCCTCTCCCGGGCTGATATCCTATGTGGCTTATTATTATTATTATTATTATTTCTCTCGAGGGCAGTGTCACTGCCCCTCATATGTGGATCTGGCTCTCATATGTGGATCCCGAACTGGGGCCGCTGGATTCCCAAGCCAGTGCTTAACCACCACGCCACTTGGCCAGCCCTGGATCATTATTTTTTACTTTGATTGTTATATTGCCCTGGGGGGATCCAGATCTCTGTCTGCCATTGTGTAAGTAAATCTCTTCCCCATAGATTGATGGGAATGTCAGCAATGTAGGGCTGTAAAAATCCTTTCTGTCCCTCAGGTCCAAGGCAAGGAAAAATGCAGACAGTCTGGTGCAAGTGTGAAGCTTGGCCCACACCAAAAATATCCATGTTAGGTTCCTGGACTTTCCAGTTTTGTAGCCATTCTTAAGAATTAATTATTGAAACATCTGCACCAGTATCTGAAAGGCCTGTAAATTTTTTGCCTTGTATCTCAATTTGACAAACTGGGTGAATTCCTGAGATTTTTTTTCTGCTAAAAATATTTCTGCCTGACCTGTACTTCAAAATCCTCCCTCCCTGCCCCCCCTTTTTTTTTTTGAGGGCAGTGTCACTGGCCCTCATATGTGGGACCCGAACCAGGGCTGCTGGCCTCCCAAGCCAGCGCTCAACCACCTCATCACTCGGCTGGCCCCGCTTCCCCCTCTTCTGAGTTCCCTTTTTTCCTGGGAAGACATACCGGAGCAAAAGTAATTGTGCAACCCATTCTCCCTTTTTTGTAGTTCAAGGAACAGATGAGGATATTATAATTTGAATTTCTCCTTCATAATCAGAGTCAGTTATACTGGTATGAACTGAAACTCCTCTTGAGGTTAGATTAGAATGACCAAGGAGAAGTCCAACAGTATTTGGAGGGCGCGGTCCGAAGATGTCTGTAGGCACTCGTACTGGACTTCCACTAGGTAGTAATAAAATGTCTTGTCCTAGATGGCGGCTGTGAGGAGGGCTCCATGAAATCTCCCCTGGAAATATCCACAATTTGAACTTCTAATACGCTTCAAAGAGACATCTACTCATCACACAGAGCAACTAAGAATTCCACACAAGGATTGCTGGAAGGTGGTCAGGCCAGGTGAGTGGGGGAAGAAGGCGGCGAGACGCGTGAGGTGCAGCCTGCACCCACAGCTGCTGAGTCACGGTGAGTGTTCCCCCGGCTCACGGCCCACCTAGAATTCAGCAAGAGCGCATTGGTTTGCAGTCTGAGGCAGAAGCCTCAGGCTGGGCAAGTGCGGGAGGAGAGAGAGAAGACGACTGTGCAGAGGTACGAGCTGCACTCATGGCTCGCCAGGTCCCCAGGAAGCAGGGTGCAGAGCCCTGCAGCGACAGGGCAAGATCAAGCCCTGCACTCTCCCGGTTCAGGGATCAGTCTCTGTACCCACGGGGTCCCGCGGAGCGCAGAAGCCTGAAACCTGGGAGCAGGGGAAAAAAGAGGACTCGTGCGCGGAGAAGCAGCTCGTGCCAGGTGGAGACGCAAGTCCCCGAGAGACGGAGCGGGGATCTGAGCTGCGCGGCAGGGTGGTGCAGTCCCCTAAACCCCGGCGGCAGTCCACCCAGAAGCGCAGCAGGAGAACGGCACGGGCGCACGCCGGCTCCGAGGCAGAAGCCTTAAACCCGGGAGGAGGGGAAAAAAGAATTCTCGCGCGTGGAGAAGCAGCGCGTGCTGTGCTGGCTGGAGACACAGGTCCCGGAGAGACGGAGCAGGGATCTGAACCTCGCAGCAGGGGGCGCGCAGTCCCTTAAACCCCTGCAGTCTCTTCCGGAGAGCAGCAGGAGCACCGCGCAGGCGCATGCCAGCTCCGAGGCAGACGCCTTAAACCCGGGAGCAGGGGAAAAAAAGAAGACTCGCGCGCGGAGAAGCAGCGCACACCGGCCAGAGTCACAGGTCCCGGAGAGACAGAGCGGGGATCTTAGCCACACGGTAGGGTGCACGCAATTGTGCAATTCCCTAAATCCCGGCAGACCCTTTGGGAGAGCAGCAGGAACTCCGCTGGAGCATAAGAGGCAAAAGCCTTAGCTTAAAACAGTGTTGGAACTGTGGCTTTGTTTATTTTTATGTTTTGGTTTTTTTTCTTCCTTTTTCTACTCTTGAACAGAAAGCAAAAAAAAAACCAATAACCCACCCACTCCCACAAACTTTGGCCCCCGCGAAGACAGTCTTAAACTGACTCCTGAATGGAGCAATAGGGGCAGACTAGGAAGATATTCCTACCTGCAGGGGGTTGAGAATTTCCGCCCCAGTAAAGGCTGCAGAGTGAGACTACCTATCCTGCCCCCACCTTTATGCAAGGCTTGGGAGGCAGGGCAGGTTCACCTGTTGAGGCACTAATTAACAGATTCTTAGCAGCTGGCTTTTGGTAGTGAGGAATTCTTTAATTCTCCAAAGCTGTCAACCCAAAGGGTGCCCAGAGACACTCATTGAGCCTTTGGGAGTGCAGCCTGCCTTGGGACAGGCAAAAGCAAAAAGGCAGTGACTTTGTAAAAACCACCAATCACACGTCACAACTACACTCAAGTACAGCAAACCTGCAGTGCCAGGATCACGCTAGGCATCAGGTGCCCTACTGTTCCCACAAGACACACAGGAATTTTTGTACAGCAGACAAACTGAAGAGAGCTTGGTGGACTTTAGCCAAGACCGGCACAGGTATTTTTGGTTTGTTTGGTTTTATTCTGTTTTGTTTTCCCTTTATTGGCTGCTTATCTTGGTTGTTTGTGGTTTTTATTTCTATTTCGTTCTTATCATTTTGTAGTTTTTAATATAGGCATATATATAGGTGTATATAGGTGAATATATGTACATATATATGGGTGTGTAGACAAATATATATATTTTTTTCTTTTTCTTTTTCTTTCTCTTTTTCTTTCTTTTTTCTTTTTCTTTTTTCCCCACCCTCACTTTCTCTCTTATTTTATTCATTCTTCTCACTGCTATACTTTTCCTCTTTTACTTTTTTCTGCAAATTTTATTTTTTTAATTTTTATTCTTACTTTTTTAATTATTATTATTTTAGTTTATTTTTATTTTTTAGGTATAGCTAATCGGTTTCTCATTTTTATTCTATTTTTTATTTTAGGATATTGTATTTTATTTTGTTTCCTCTTTCTTATTATTGTGTGTGTGGTTTTTGTTTTGTTTCTGTTTGTTTTCTTCATTAGTATGATTGATATTTCTGTACAAGTTGACTGTAGTTTGATTGTTGTTGTTTTTTACTTGTGCGAGCATTTGGTTTCCTTCGGTGGCTGCGGAGGTTGTTCTTGTTGATCTGTTATGCTCTAAAATCACTCTGCAGCAGTGGGTCCAAACAAACAGACACAAGAATCATCATACCTGGATGCCAACTTTAGATAAAACCAGAGCATTTCTGGGTTTGACATACAAGAGTCACACCCAAAAGGAAGTTGCTAAAGGTACTAGGGCCCATAGGGTCCAAGGTTCATCAGAGGGGTCAATCCTCTCACAGCAGCTCATAAACTGCAGACACTGCTGATCCTCACAGCTAATCAATCTGGGAGTCAATCCCACCTACTGACAAACCAAAAGTAATCAAAACTAAAACTTCAACAAGTGAGGATGCACGACACAAGGAACACCTCAGATACAAGCACAGGAGAATAGGGAGACTGAGTAATTCAAATATAAAGGACACACACCATATAAGTTTACCCAGAAAAGACTGAGAAACCTGGGGGATCTATCTGTTATATTGAAGCAAACAAAAAGAGTAAGCCAGAATGGGGAGACAAAGAAACACAACACAAATAAAAGAACAGAAGAAACTTCCTGAATCAGTGGAAATAGAGGAAATAGAGGTAACCAACCTATCGGAGACAGAGTTCAGAACACTGATTATTAGAATGTTCAAGGAAATTAATGAAAATATAAAGAAGGATAGAGAAATCATGAAAAGCAACCAGCTAGAACTTAAGAACACAATTACTGAATTAAATAACAAACTTGATGGAATCACTAGCAGATTGGATGAAGCAGAAAATCGAATCAGTGACTTGGAAGACAAAATATCAGAGATCACCCATGCGGAACAACAAAAAGAAAAAAGAATGAAAAACATGGAAAATAGTTTAAGAGAGCTGGGGGACAACATCAAACGCAATAATCTACGGGTCATTGGAGTACCAGAAGGAGAAGAGAGGGAGCAAGGGATTGAGAATATATTTGAAGTAATAATGTCTGAAAAGTTCCCTAATCTGGCAAAGGACATTGAAATACAAGCTCAGGAAGTGCAGAGAGCTCCAACCAGGATGATTCCAAACAGGGCCACTCCAAGACACATTATAGTGAAAATGGCAAGGGTTAAGGACAAAGACAGAATCCTTAAAGCAGCAAGGGAAAGGCAGCAAGTTACTTACAAGGGTACCCCCATAAGATTATCAGCTGACTTTTCTACAGAAACTTTGCAGGCCAGAAGGGAGTGGCAGGAGGTTTTCAAAGTGATGAAAAATAAAGGCCTACAACCGAGATTGCTGTATCCAGCAAGGTTATCATTTAAAATTGAAGGCAAGATAAGGAGCTTTGCAGAAAAGAATAAGTTAAGGGAATTCATTACCACCAAGCCAGCTTTGCAGGAAATGCTAAAAGGGCTTCTTTAAGTAGAAGAGAAAAACAACCTAAGAAAGACTATGAACACAAATAACAAAATGGCAATAAATACACACCTATCAATAATCACATTAAATGTAAATGGATTAAATGCTCCAATAAAAAGACATAGGGTGGCTGAATGGATAAGACAGCAAGACCCCAGCATATGCTGTATACAAGAGACTCACCTCAGATCCAAAGACTCATATAGTCTGAAAGTAAAGGGATGGAGTAAAATATTTCATGCAAATGGTACTGAGAAGAAAGCTGGAGTAGAGATACTTATATCAGATAAAATGGACTTTAAATTGAAGAATATAACAAAGGACAAAGAAGGACACTTCATAGTAATGAAGGGATCAATCCAACAAGAGGACATAACTCTAGTAAACATCTATGCACCTAACATAGGAGCCCCTAAATATATAAAACAGATATTGTCAGACATAAAGACAGAGATCAACATTAACACTATCATAGTAGGGGACTTCAACACCCCACTGTCACTAATGGACAGATCCTCCAGACAGAAAATCAATGTGGAAACAGCGACCTTAAATGACACATTAGACCAGCTGGATTTAACAGACATTTTCAGAGCATTTCATCCCAAAGCTACAGAATATACGTTCTTTTCAAGTGCACATGGAACATTTTCTAAGATACACCACGTGTTAGGCCACAAAACAAGTCTCAGTAAATTTAAGAAGATTGAAATCATTTCAACTGTATTCTCTGACCACAATGCTTTGAAACTAGAAATCAATTATAAGAAGAAATCCGGGAAGCTGACAAATAAATGGAGGCTAAACAATATGCTATTAAATAGTGAGTGGGTCACAAATGAGATCAAGGAGGAAATCAAAAGATACCTCGAGACAAACGAAAATGAAAACACCACGACCCAAAATCTCTGGGATGCTGCGAAAGCAGTCCTAAGAGGGAAGTTTATAGCAGTGCAGGCCTACCTAAAGAAGGAAGAAAAATCTCAAATCAACAGGTTATCCTTACACCTAAGGGAACTGGAAAAAGAACAGCAAAAGAGGCCCAAGGGGAGTACAAGAAAGGAGATAATAAAGACCAGAGCAGAAATAAACAATATAGAGAACAGAAAAACAATTCAAAAGATCAATGAAACCAAGAGCTGGTTTCTTGAGAAGATAAACAAAATTGACAAACCTCTAGCCAGGCTCATCAAAAAAAAAAGAGAGAGGACTCAAATTAGCAAAATCAGGAAAGAAAGAGGGAAAATGACTACAGACATCACATAAATACAAAAAATTCTAAGAAATTACTATGAGCAACTATATGCCAACAAATTTGACAATCTGGATGAAATGGATAATTTTCTAGAAGCATACAACCTTCCAAAGCTAACGCAAGAAGAAACAGAAAATCTAAATACCCTGATTACTACCAAGGAAATTGAATCAGTAATTGACAAGCTCCCAAAAAACAAAAGCCCTGGACCAGACGGCTTCACAAGTGAATTTTATCAAACATTCAAAAAAGAACTATCACCTATTCTTCTCAAACTATTCCAAAAATCCAGAAGGAGGGAAGGCTCCCAAACTCTTTTATGAAGCCTCTATCACCCTGATTCCAAAACCAGATAAAGACATCACAAAAAGGAAAACTACAGGCCAATCTCCCTGATGAATATAGATGCAAAAATTCTCAATAAAATATTAGCAAACAGAATTCAGCAATATATTAAGAAGATCATACATCATGATCAAGTGGGATTCATCCCTAGTGCGCAAGGCTGGTTCAACATCCGTAAATCAATTAATGTGATACACCACATCAACAAAATGAAGGATAAAGATCACATGGTCATTTCAATAGATGCAGAAAAAGCATTTGACAAAATCCAACAGCCATTTATGTTAAAAACCCTTAGCAAAGTGGGAATACAGGGATCATATCTCAACATAATAAAAGCCATATATGATAAACCTACAGCTAACATCATACTCAATGGGGAAAAGCTAAAACCATTCCCCTTAAGATCAGGAACAAGACAAGGCTGTCCACTTTCTCCTCTTTTATTCAACATAGTGCTGGAAGTTCTAGCCACAGCAATCAGACAACAAAAAGAAATAAAAGGCATCCAAATTGGCAATGAAGAAGTAAAATTGTCATTATATGCAGATGACATGATACTGTATATAGAGAACCCCAAAGACTCCATCAAAAAACTATTGGAACTGATAGACGAATTCAGTAAAGTAGCAGGATATAAAATCAATGTTCAGAAATCGGTGGCATTTGCATATACCAATAATAAACTAATGGAAAGAGAAATTAAGAAAACTGTCCCATTTACAATTGTGTCAAGAACTATAAAATACCTAGGAATAAATTTAACCAAAGAAGTGAAAGATCTGTACTCAGAAAATTATAAGACACTGAAGAAAGAAATCATAGAAGATACAAATAAATGGAAACACCTACCATGCTCATGGATAGGAAGAATTAATATAGTTAAAATGTCCATACTGCCTAAAGCAATATATAGATTCAATGCAATTCCTATCAAACTACCAAGGGCATTTTTCACAGAAATAGAAAATATAATCCTAAAGTTTATATGGAATCATAAAAGACCCAGAATAGCCTCGGCAATTCTGAGGAATAAAAACAAAGTCGGGGGGATCATGCTACCAGACATCAAAACCTACTACAAGGCCACAGTAATCAAGACAGTTTGGTATTGGCATAAAAACAGGCACATCGATCAGTGGAACAGAACAGAGAGCCCAGAAATAAATCCAAGCATTTACGGACAGTTAATCTATGACAAGGGAAGCAAGAATTTACACTGGAGTAAAGATAGTCTATTCAATAAATGGTGCTGGGAAAATTGGACTGACACATGCAAAAATATGAAACTGGATCATCTCCTTACGCCTTATACAAGAACAAATTCAAAATGGATTAAAGACTTAAATGTAAGACCTGAAACCATAAAAATCCTAAATGAAAATATAGGGAGTACATTTGCAGACATTACCGGAGCAATATTTTTACTGATACATCCCTACGGGCAAGAGAAGTAAAAGAAAAAATGAACATATGGGATTATATCAGACTTAAAAGTTTTTTCACAACAAAGGAAACCATTAATAAAACAAAAAGGAAGCCTACTGAATGGGAGAATATATTTGCCAACGATATATCTGATAAGGGGTTAATATCCAAAATTTATAAAACACTCATGAAACTCAACACCAAGAAAACAAACAACCCAATTAAAAAATGGGCAGAAGATATGAAGAGACATTTCTCTAAAGAGGACATACAGATGGCCAACAGGCATATGAAAAAAAGTTCAACCTCACTGGTCATTAGGGAAATGCAAATAAAAACCACCATGAGATACCACCTCACTCCAGTCAGAATGGCTATCATCAACAAATCAACAAACAACAAGTGCTGGCGGGGTTGTGGGGAAAAGGGGACCCTGCTGCACTGTTGGTGGGACTGCAGATTGGTGCAGCCACTATGGAAGTCAGTATGGAGGTATCTCAAAGAACTGGAAATAGAGCTACCTTTTGACCCAGCAATTCCACTCCTAGGTATTTATCCTGAAAAAACCAAGACACTTATTCAAAAAAGTTATGCACCCCGATGTTCATAGCAGCACAATTTACAATAGCTAAGACTTGGAAACAACCAAAATGCCCGTCAGTAGATGACTGGATTAAGAAACTGTGGTATATTTATACAATGGAGTATTACTCCGCTATAAAGAAGAATGAAATCGTGCCATTTGCAATGATATGGATGGACCTAGAGACTATAATGTTGAGTGAAATAAGTCAGTCAGAGAAGGACAAATACCATATGATCTCACTCATATGTGGAATATGAAAAACTGTATGAATGAGCAAAGTAAACAGAAACTGTCTCATAGATATAGAGGAAAAATCAGGGTTGCTAATTTGGAGAGGAATGGGGATGAGGGAGAAGGGGAAGGGATTAGACAGCAAAAATAGGCAACTACAATATTGCTACTGGGATAGGAAAAACAGTTTGGGGAATATAATTAATAATGTTGTAAATATTCTGTGGAATGTCAGATGATCATAGGTCTTGTTAGGGAGACCATTTCATGGATGGAGTAGAGGTTTGATCACTGCACTGTTTTACTAAAGTGGAGGTGGTATACCTACTGTAATTGAATATATATAGATAGTCACGGGATGTGGATTATACTGTGGAAGAGAGTCAGAGGAAGAGTAATAGATATATATGATACGGGGGGGTGTGGGGGGGTGTATTGGGGGTGGGGGGTTTGTCACTTTGAGAGGTAAAATGTATAACTATTGCACTGTGTTGTACACCTGAAACTAATTAAAAATAAAATAAAATAAAATAAATAAATAAATAAATAAAATCGAAAAAAAAAAAAAGATTTTTTTTTTAATTTTATTGGGGAATTGGGGGAGGGGAACAGCGTTAGGGAATCAGGGAAGAGGAACAAACAAGTTGCTGTCTTTTTTTTTTTTTAAGATTTTATTGGGGAATTGGAGAAGGGGAACAGTGTTAGGGAATTAGGGAAGGGGAACATTGTTTTTCCAGGACCCATCAGCTCCAAGTCAATTCATTGCCCTTCAATCTTAGTTATGGAGGGCACAAGCTGAGCTCCAAGTTCAGTCTCCATTTTCAATCTAGTTGTGGTGGGGGCACAGAGGGAATGGGGAACTGAAGGGGATGGCACAGCCCAACATCCCATATGGGAGTTCAACTGGCAACCTCGTTGTTAAGAGCATGTCCTCTCATCAGCTGAGCCATCCTGCCACCTGTTGGCAGCTCATCTCGGGCACAGCTCACTGGCCCATGTGGGAATTGAATCGGCAACCCTGTTGCTCAGAGTTCGTGCTCTAACCAACTGAGTCTCCTGGCCAGCCCTATACTTTTGCCTTCTTAAGTATGCTTCTGGAGATATATTGAATAAAAAAAAATAGTGTATTTCATTATTGCGGTCTTACATCTGAACAGTTTTCATGTGCCACTAATTAGAACCACTCCAATACTAAAAATGGTGCTCTTTACTATTGGATAAAGTTAAAATTGTATAAGAGGACATGTGCCCTTAATAAACCACAGCTTTGTCCATTACTGAGGTCTTGAAGTGAGAGTCACAAGTCTCACCTAAGTAATAGACGTATTTTTTTGTGTGTGTTTGGGGTATTTTTTTTAAAAGATTTTATTGGGAAATTGGGGGAGGGAAACAGCGTTGGGGAATCAGGGAAGGGGAGCAGACAAATTGCCATCTTTTTGTTCTCCAGTCTAGTTTTGGAGGACATTGCTTCACTGGCCCATGTTGGCATCATCATTGCTCTCCTCTGGGGCAAGGCAGATAGGTCACTGGCCTCTGGACTGCCACTCATAGGGGCTCTTGGTAGCTCACACTGGCTGCCAGATGCTCACACTAGCTGCTGGCCACTCACTGGAGCCTATGGCAGCCCACGGCAGCAGGGACTACAGCATTGCCCTCCTGGAGACTCACAGCAGCCCAGCTCCAAGTGGAGCCACTGCCCACCCTCCCAGCCGCAGAAGAGAGTGTCACTGGCCCTCAGATATGGGATCTGAACCAGCACCTAACCACTAGGCCGGCCCTGTGTTTGTTTATTTTTTTTAAAGATTTTATTGGGGAATAGGTGATGGGGACCAGCCAAGTTGTCATTCTTAAACCTTCATTGTGGAGGGCGCCAGTCGTCATCAGGCTTCCCATTGGCAGCTTGTGGCCTCCAAGCCCAAGGTGCTGTGTTCAATCTCAGTTGTGGGTGGGCATAGCCACCATTCCATGTGGGAATGGAACCAGCAGCCTTCTTGTTAAGAGTGCATGCCCTATCCGCTGAGCCATCCGGGTAGCAGCTCAGCTCAAGGTGCCGACTTCAATCTTTTGTTGTGGGTGGTGGGCATAGCCCACCAGTGAACAGGCAATCTTGTTACACCAGCTGGGCCATCATGCCACCTGTTGGCAGCTCAGCAACAGCTCAGCTAGGGCGCAGCATTCACTGGCCCATGTGGGAATCAAACCGGCGGCCCTGTTGCTCAGAGCACACGCTCAAAGCCAACTCTTAACCAACTGAGCCACACAGCTGGCCCATGTGCTTGGGTTTTAAATGGAAACTTTTTAAAAAATACAAGTTAAGGATGTTTTTTAAAATCTAGATTGATGATGTGATAACACAAATGTCAAAAAAAGTTAGAACTAAGAAGTAACGCATTTGCATTGGCCTTGCATTCTGCATTTTCTAAGTCTGCCCCCCCTAGCTTGTCTTTCTCCTTTGATTGTACTTTCTGAATAGTGGAGGCATTTAATTTTTTTTTTAGCTGAGCCATCCTGCCACCTGTTGGCAGTTTAGCGGCTGCTCAGCCCAGGCTGGGCATTGAACTGCTGTTGCTCAGAGCTCAGCTTGCACTCTTGAGCGAGCTCTTAACCAACTGAGCCACTCACCCGGCCCTGGCATTTAAATTTTTGAACCTGGCTTCAGGTAGATGATAAAAATATATTAATATAAAGAGACTTCAACATAATACTATATGAAAATTGCAGACTTTGACCCAAAGTAAAAAAAAAAAATGCAACCAGGAGGAAAAAAAATTGTAACAAATAGAAAACAAATTCTCAATATTTGTTAATTGTTAAAATAAGAATTTTAAACATTAATATGAAAATTTCCAGAATCTACAAAAGATGAGGAGGTAATATAATAGATCATGTGACTCTAACACAGTTACACCAGGACCAATCCATGGTTAAACTCATTTCAGGTATAATTGAACTCAATTTTTCTCCAGGAAGTACGTAAGTTAAAGCAAATCCTAGAAGCCATAAAATTGCATCTCTAACTACATCACTGATTTCTCTAAAAGACAAAAACACTTTTCTTTTTTATTATTTACAGTATCTTATCATCCATAAACATATTCATTCTTCAGCATCATCAAGTACTAAGTCATTGTTCAAGTTCACTGGAGTGTTTATTAAAAATTGTTTGAATCCTTCCAAACAATTTTCTAACCATTGTATCATGTTTTTATGATTTTTAAATATTCTATAGATAACCTCCTTCTTTTATCTTAACATACTTTGTTTTATGAAAGAGGTCACTATCATGTAGAATTTACATTATTCTGAGTTAACTTACTGGCTCCTCGAGGTATTTTTTTTTTAAAGGATTTTGTTGGGGAATTGGGGAAGGGGAACAGTGTTGGGGAATTGGGGAGGGGAGACAGCCAAGTTGTTATCCTTCAATCTTAGTTGTGGAGGGCACAGCTAGCTCAGCTCCAAGTCCAGTCGCCATCTGTCCACCCATCAGCAGCTCTGCTCAGCTCAAGGTGCTGTGTTCAATCTTAGTTGTGTGTGTGGGCGTAGCCCACTGTCTTTGCCGGGGGTTTGGGGGTCATGCAGAGCTGACATGAGGAGGAGCCAGCGACTTTAAATCACATAGCAACCATTATATAGAGGTTTTGGGGGAGGAGAGTGTACAGGGTGCGCATGCTCCCACAGAGTGTGCATGCTCCCTTCTGCAGGTGCAAAGCATGTTGACCAAAAAAGGGCTTATGTATTGGAGCCTGGTGCCTGCGCAGCAGGCTCCTAAGTCAAGGCCGGGGGTGAGCGCCATACACTAGCTTGGGTGCAGCTGGACATTCCCGGGCACCATCCCAGGACCTCCATGCTGCATGCTGGAATGTGCCCTGGCTCTGGACGTTCCTGGCCCCATCCCAGGACCTCTGCACTATGCACCAGAATGTGCCTGGGCCCTGTCAGTCCATCCCCTGTAGGGTGATGCTTCGGAACTGGCCCAAAGAGCATGTCCCTGTGCACAGAGGCAACAACAGCAATACATAGAGCTACAGAGGAAAATAAGGCTAACAGCAATATTTGCCAAGATAAGACCTGCCCATCACCACAAAGAGCCAAGGGAGTTCCACCAATGAGTAAGGGGGTCATCCTGCAGGGCCTGGATTACTGAAACTTTGGTGTCTATTTCCTGCAAGGCCTTCTGTACCTTTTGTTGGTGGTCTGGGATGTAAATACAGCATTCAACATGCAAGAGGGCACATGTCCCCCCTTGGGCAGCTGTTAATAGGTCTAGGGCCATCCTTTTCTGCAGTACCACCTTTCTCATCTGGGTTGTTTTGTCAAGAAGCAGAACTAAAGAGGCTCTCATGATGTTCAGGGCATTAGCAATGTGTTGGGCAAGGGCTTCAACCTGTAGCTCTCCCTTGGCAATAAGATGGCTAAGGGGTAAAACCACCAGGTTTCTCAGTGCCAATGGTGGTAAATGGGGTCCCAACAGGCTGGCCTCTGGGGCAATGTGGGCAGGAAGTGACCGTGAATAAAGGGGCATCCCCATGTGCATCAGCCTGTCTACTGGGCCGGCAGATATGGCCAGCTATAGTGGCCACAAACCCAGATAGCATCATCTGGTAGGAAGTCAGTGGGCATCATTCCCACTAGATGGCTCCCATCTCACCAGCAAGTAGGGTCTGTTACAACAGTAACATTGAGGCAGAGCTCCTCAGGTATCCAGTCCACTGTATTTTTTGGAACCATGGAGTGCCATTGTTCGACACATAGATGAGCACAGTTAGACAATGTTACCTGAATCCCTACGAACCACTCCCAGCCATTGTTCACAGCCTTGCTGAGGAGAGGGGTGTCGTTGTGGTGCTGCTTTCACAAGAGGGCTTCAACAGGATGGCGGTGAGTGTTCCACTCCAGGCTTTTCCTGTCCCAGCGCTGGAGATCTGTCCAGTTGGTACCCATGCCAGGGGCGATTTACCAGGGCAGTCCTACAGCAAGGTCCGCTGGCAGCTCTGTGCACACCCAGCAGTGTGAAGCATTGTACACTGAGGCAAAGTTGTGTGCCCAGGATAGGATGCCGTTCCCAGTAGCTAACCTGGACAGTATGATAAAGCAGATAAAGAGATCATCAAGGGTAAATCATGGCATTCTGGTAAAATATAGGCTATGTGCTCATCCTGCAATAGCACTGTAGCTGATATGGGGGCAGCTCCTGATCGGTGGTACCACACCTGGGCCCCATGGGTTGCTGGTAGGGGACCAGGGGTTAGGTCCACTGTGTACAAGGGTATGGGCCAAAGGCATAGCACAGGGGTCCCTTGAAAAAGGGACCCACTTGTCTTGGCTGGTAAAGTCACTTATACTATGAAGGGTCAGGGCCCAAGCCAGGGCGTAACCTCCAGGCCCTTCTTTAGACCCTGTTCCCAGGGATCAAGCAGGGCAATCCATGGATCTTGGGTGACCTGAGCCTGCCAAGGTCAGGTCCAGTCCTGCATCCAACCGGGGGCTACCATGGATAGAGCAGGTGGGATTACCATCCCCTCTGTAGGTACAGCCTGGACTGTACCTCCGAGTCCCCGGTCCCCGTGACCTGCAGAAGTCATGGGAACCCCTCAGTTACCTTATCCAAGGGGGCCTTACCAGTCATCCATATCTGCTCATTCAACAGGAGAACAGCTACCAGTACCTAGTTTTTCCAGTGTTTCCACCTGAGAGCCAATACCCTTAATTTTCTCCTTCAACAACCCGTTAAAGTGTTCAACCATACTAGCAGCTTGGCATTAGTAAGGAATATGTAGTTGCCATTGGACATCATTTTCCTTTGCCCAGGTTTGAACCCTGTGGACCTGTAAAGTGGGTGCCCCCATCACTGGCAATAAGCAAGGGCTGGCCATAGGTAGCCACCAAGTGCTCCAAGGCTAGGACCATGTGTCGGTCAGCCTGGGCCATAGTATAAACAAAGCCCAGTCCAGTGGCAGTGTCTACAGCTGTCAGGGTGTATTGGGCTCTCTGGTGTGCAAGGAGTGGCCCAATATAGTCCATCTGTCATTCCTGCAAGGGCTGTGCTCCCCAGGGTACAGACCCCAGGGAGGTGGGCAGAGGCCATCTTTGAGGACGGTGCTCTACACACCAAGGACATTGCTGGATATCTTGTTGAGCCTCAGCTCTCATTAGCTGAAAGCCCCAGTGGGTAACCATTAGCCCCATAGTCTGGGCATCCACATGGACTAGCTTCTTGTGAAGCCAAGCGGCCATGGCTGTGGATCCCAGGGGCACCACAAGCATTTGCACTAAGGCATCAGCCGCATAGTTGCCGGGCATCTACAATGGCCAATGGTCTGAAACCTGGTACACAGTAGCGCCCGTGTTCTGGCCCCACTTCCATAGGTCCTCCCAGAGATTCTTGCCCCATAGGGGGCAATGGCCAATCAGCCATTCTTGGGCTTCCCACCTGGGCAGCCACACTGTCAGGCTCTGATACACAGCCCAGCTGTCAGTGCAGACATGTACCGGGTCAGGTTCCTTAGTCAAGACCATCCAGACCGCTCATAACTCAGCCCACTGGCTAGAGCATCTGGTACCTGTGTCATACCAAAAGGTGTCAGTGAGGGGTTGTAGGGCAACAGCCGCCCAAGGTGGGGGGCTGCCCTGGGAAATACCCATCCATGTATCAGGCGTCAGCCAGCATTGAGGGGCTTGCCCTCCTCAAAAGGACTGGGAGCTTCCCCCATTTCCACAGTGTCCTCTGCTTGCTCAGAGCAGAAAGTGATAGGCCCCAATAGAGCATGTAGCTCCTGGGTCAACGGACTAGTGGAGAACTGGGCCTGTTGCTCTAAATATGCTGTCCACTTTGTTAGCATTGGTGTCTGTGCCATGCCGGTTCATGGCCTCATTGCCCAAGACCAGAGCCAGCCTTCCACTAGGTAAGTCATCTGCACTGTGACCAGGTGTGGGCCTGTGATGCTTTCACAGGGCAACAAGGCAGCATACAATACCACCAGCTGCTTTTCCACCAGGGAGTACCATTCCTCAGTTCCCTTCCAAAGCTGGGACCAAAACCCTATAGGAGTCTTTTGCATGCCCTATTTCTGCCAGAGACCATGGTCAAACCCAGAGTCCTTCACCTGGACAGTCAGGAGGAATGGCAGGGTTGGGTCAACAACCCTTAGGGTTTGGGCCTGTGCTATGGCACATTTTGTCACCCTGAACATCTGCTCGGATTCAGGGGACCAATCCCAGGGCTCCCCTTCGCAAGCCATCCAGTGCAAAGGTCGCATTAACATCTCCAGATGTGGTATAAAGGTTCACGAGAACCCCAGTAGCCCCAGGTAAGTTTGCAGCTGCCTCACCATCTCTGGATGGGGGGGTATGCTTGAATCTTATCTATAACTGCCTCGGGGATGACTTTTGTCTTACCCAACCAAACAACTCCCAAGAACTTGACAGAATAGCCAGGGCCCTGGACCTTGTCCTCATTGACGGCCCACCCCCAACTCATTAGGGCATCTTGGACACTGTGGGCGGCAATTTTCAGCTCTGCAAGAGAATCAGAGGTTGACATTATATCATCTATGTAGTGAAACAAGTGCACAGTCAGAGGGGCTTGGTTCATGTAGCTAAGTTCTGTGCTACAGCCCATGGCACAGTGTTGGGCTGTGCAGGTAGCCTTGTGGCAACATTTGAAAGGTCCATTATCTGACTTCCCAGGTGAAGGTGAACTGTTCTTGGCTACAGTGTCAATGTCAATGGAGAAAAAGGCATTAGCCAAGTCCACCACATAGTGGAATCGTCTCAGTTTTTGTGAGAGATGATCCATCAATTCCATGATGTTTGGAATAGTGGCATGGAGCAGGGTTGTCACCTTGTTTAGATCCCAGTAGTCTATTGTCATTCTCCAGGAACTGTCACATTTCCGAATTGGCTAAACCTGAGAGTTGAAGGGTCTATGGGTGGACCGTATGACAGCTGCCTCCTCCAACTTTAAGATTGTATGCCCAATCTCCTCATGCCCCCCGGGCAAGTGATATTGCCTGATGTTAACCACTTGGGTGGCCTGTGGCAGGTGGAGGGGTGCGTGCTGAGGATGTCCTCTAACCACTGTTTTCATCACATGTACCCGCAAGGAAATTCCCTCACAGTCATCATAACCGTCAGTCCCCTGAGTACATCCACCCCGAGGATGTATTCAGCAATAGGACATATGTAGACTTCATAAGCCCTGGGGGGGAGGCATCAGACACCCAGGGTGAGGGAGACTTTATGCACCATGATATGCTGGCCACCATACCCCTCAATAGTGGCTGTTGGGCTCTGAGAATGGTCTGGATTGTCATGTATGAAGATGCTGTCTGCCCCAGTATCCACAAGGGCCAGCACATGCTGCATGTTCCGGGGGGATCAATATATGGTGAGTTCAACATGCAGCCCCAGGTCATCCGGCTCCCCCATTAACCGGGTGCCTTGGCCCACTCCCTAGTCAGGGAGGAAGTCAGCTAGGTGCAACTTCCAAGCAACCCCCTTCTGCTCCTTCGAGGGTAGGGTGGTGAACTTTCATTCAGGCCATAGCTTCTGCCAGAGGGCCAGGAGGACCTCGAGGGGCTGGCTGTCTAATTTCTCCTCAGCCAGCCCAGTAGCCACCAAATCAAACCACATTTGCAGATGGGTCACTTTAACAGGGTCCCCACCTCCTTGTCCTGGCTCCTGGCATGGCTTTCATAGCCTTTTTCAGAGGACTGGGGTGACTCGCACCCTCTTCAGTTACAGCCCGTGCCTGCCCAATCCAGCCTTGCCAGCAGACTTCCATGTCCTCCAACCTAGCCAAAGCCCTTGTGACCTCATGGATGGGCTGGTCTCTGTAGGGAGCTAATAAAGCCGCTATAGTCCCAAAATCTTCTAGCAGGCAGTTAGCAAGGATAAGGTCTTTCATGTGGGCTGTAAATGTTTTCTCATCAGGACTGTTATACTGCAACGCAAACATCATCTCTCGCATGCCCATCTCCTTTATGACTTGCAGCAAGTCTAGATAAGTACTCCATTTGCTAACATCTTCCTGTATTATCCCAGATCATGCAGGCTGCAGCAATGAGCCAGTTAATTAGGGTCTGATTACCAGCTTGGGGGTTGTTCTGGGGCAAGTTTTGCAAAGGCTGCCACAGGGAGGGCACCATGCTGCTGCTGGCCAGCTGCGCCATCTCAGTGGGGCTTAACTCTGTGTTATCTGCCCCATCATCCCACAGACACAACAACCATGCAGGGACAGATTCACCCAGGAACCTAAGGTGTCCCAGTCTTCTGGCAGAGTCCACACCAGCAGGTATGCGGCAACCAGATACCAGAAGGAACTCGGGGGCCATATCTCATCCACCTGGGGTGGTTCCTCAACCAGGGCTGGAAAGGCACTCACCTCGCTATGATCCTGTGGACTACACCAAGTGTTGTCGCCAGGGGTTTGGGGGTGCAGTTTAGGAGGGGAGATGCCCAAAGTAAAGAAAGCATGAGGAGCCAACATGAGGAGAAACCAGTGGCTTTAATTTGCAATAGCAACCATTATATAGAAGTTTTGGGGGAGGAGAGTGTATGGAGTGAGTATGCTCCCACTGGGCCGGCCATGTGGCGCATTGGTTAAGAGCTGGCTGGGGATGCCAGCGGCCCTGGTTTGAATCCCACATATGAGGGCCAGTGACACTGCCCTCTACAGCTAAGATGGTGAACAATAGCTCCACCTGAAGCTGGGCAGCGTGAGTCCTGGTGATGGAGTAGGCTGCAGCCCCTGCTGCAGTGGGTTGCCATAAGCTACAGTGAGTGGCCGGCAACCAGCGTGAGTGGCCAACAGCTGGAGTGAGCTGCCAATAGCCATGGTGAATGGCCGTCCAGAGGCCGGCAACCGATCTGCCTCATCTGGGAAGAGCACAATGACGGTACCAACATGGGCCAGTGAAGCAACGTCCTCCGCAACTAGACTTAAGAACAAAAATACAGCAACTTGTCTGTTCCCCTTCCCCAATTCCCCAACGGTGTTCCCTTCCCCCAATTCCCCAATAAAAAAAAATCTTTAAAAAAAAGTAACATTATAGCATTTCACATGTAGTGCAAGTAACTTACAATAACAACTCCTTCCATCCATCCCTCGTATCATTGCTGTCATTCATTTCACGTACATATAAGCATAAATAAGTATATGTATATACACATATATACACATATACATATATGTAAGCATAAATAATTGAATACATTGTTATTATTTTAAGTTATTATCCTTTAGATCAATTAAATAAGAAAAAGAAAAGTTTTCATTTTAGTTTCCTATTCCTTCTTTGATGCTCTTCCTTTCTTTGTGACCTATATTGTTTTCCTTATCTCTAAAGAATGTCTTTTCACATTTCTTACAAGGCAGTTTCCACTGGCATCAAATTCCCTCAATATTTGTTGGTCTGAGAGTCTTATTTCACCTTTGCCTCTGAAGGATAATTTCAGAAGGTACAGAATTCTAGGCTGGTGGGGTGTTTTCTCTCAGTGCTTTATTTTATTTTTATTTTTAAAAGATTTTTATTGGGGAATTGGGGAGGGAAACAGTGTTGGAGAATTGGGGAAGGGGAATGTTGTGTTTTTCCAGGATCCATCAGCTCCAAGTTGTTGTCCTTCAGTTTTAGTTGTAAAGGGCACAAGCTCACCTCCAAGTCCAGTTGCCACTTTCAATCTTAGTTGTGGGTGGGTATAGTCCACCATCCCATGGCGGAGCAAACCGGCAACCTTGTTGCACATTGAGCCATCAGGCTTCCCATTGGCAGCTCACTGCTGCTTAGCTCAAGGTGCCATGTTTTATCTTATTTGCGGGTGGGTGCAGCCACCTATCCCATGCGGGAGTTGAACCTGGCAGCCTCGTTGTTAAAAGCACATGCCCTAGGGGCCAGCCAAGTGGCGCGGTGGTTAAGTGCTGGCTTGGGAAGCCAGCGGCCTCGGTTCGGTTCCACATATGAGGGCCAGTGACACTGCCCTCAAAAAAAAAAAAAGAACACATGCCCTATCCACTGAGCAATCTGGGCAGCAGCTCAGCTCAAGGTGCTGAGTTCAATCTTTCGTTGCGGGTGGGCATAGCCCACCATTGAACAGGCAATCTTGTTACACCAGCTGAGCCATCATGCCACCTGTTGGCAGCTCAGCAACAGCTCAGCTATGGCTCCAGCGTTCACTGGCCCATTTGGGAATCGAACCGGTGGCCCCATTGCTCAGAGCACATGCTCTAAGCCAACTCTTAACCAACTGAGCCACTTGTAAGGCGAAAATCTTTTTTTATTTTATTTTAGCTGAGCCATCCTGCTACCTATTGGGAGCTCAGCCACTCAGCTGGCCCTAAGGGGAAATCTTTAATCATGGTTACTATGGGAGTTGGGGTCATGGGCTCTACTGATTTGTCAGGGCTAAGGCAGTGAGCAACTGTTAATGGCATCAAGTTGTTTGGTTTTTTTTTGAGGGCAGCATCACTAACCCTCATATGTGGGACCTGAATCAGGGCCGCTGGCTTCCCAAGCCAGTGCTTAACCACTGTGCCACTGGGCCAGCCCAATGGCATCAAGTTTTGATGTCAGTCATGGCATTGTTCTGTCTGATTCTCATGGGATGTGACCTGTGGGGTTTTGTCTGCCTTCATGAGTCTGGAGCTGAAACATAACTGAGACCAAAGTATTATCTTTGTTTGACTAACACCTTATTCTAGTTTGAGGCTTGGTTATTGTATCTTTTTCATGGTGAGAGTGACACTACCAGAACCCAATGGCCTGAGGGCTTAATGATTAAACGGAGTAGACATACAGTATATGTACAGGGAGGAATATATGGGGAAATAATGCAAGTGGGTCACAGTTCTATCAGACTAAACAAAGTTAGTTTGGATTAAAGCACAATGCATGGTAAAGAAATGAAGTTCAGGGGCTGGCCGAGTAGCTCAGTTGATTAAGAGCTTGCTCAAGAGTGCAAACTGAGCTCTGAGCAACAGCGGTTCAATGCCCAGCCCGAGCTAAGGAGCTGCTGAGCTGCCAACAGGTAGCAGGATGGCTCAGCTATAAGAGAAAGAAAGAAAGAAAGAAAGAAAGAAAGAAAGAAAGAAAGAAAGAAAGAAAGAAAGAAAGAAAGAAAGAAAGAAAGAAAAGAAATGAAGTTGATGTGTGGTTACAGACACCCATGTCTATTTCCTTCACCAGTTTATGGAAGTTTTCTGTCAGTATTTCTTCAAATAGGTTTCAATTCTTTCTCTCTCTCTCTCTTCTCCTTCTGGTACTCCTATGATGTGAATATTGGTATGCTTCATATTACCCCAGTGGCCCATTAAACTATCCTCAGTTTTATGGATTCCTTTCTCTTTTTGCTGTTATAATTGGATGTTTTCTGCTACCCTTATCTTGTAAATCACTGATTTGGCCCTCTGTTTCATCCATTCTATTGTTGATCCCTTCTAATGTATTCTTGATTTCAGTTATTGTATTCTTCATTTCTGACTTTTTTATAATGTTTTCTATCTTCATTTCTATGTTTCCTAACTTTTTTGAAGTTCTCCCTGAGATCATTGAGCATCCTTATAACAAGTGTTCTGAACTCAGCATCTGGTATATTGCTTGTCTCCATTTTATTTACTTATTTTTCTGGAGACTTCTTCCATTCTTTCATCTGGGGCAAATTTCTTTGTGTACCCATTCTGGCTGCCTCACCATGTATGTGTCCATATATTTAGTAGAGTTGCTATGTCTCTCAGTTTTAGAGTGGCCTTATGTAGCAGATGTCCTTTGGGGCCCAGTGGCACAGTCTCCCTGGTCACCTCAGCTGGGTGCTCCAGGTGTGTTCCTTGTGTGAGTTGTGTGTTCCCTCCTATTGTATTTGAGACTTGGTTTCTCTTTGCATGTCAACAGGAGGGATTGACCTTCAGGCTGATTAGTTATGAGGACAGCCCATGATCACAGTGGAGAAGCTGCTGTGCAGAGTCCAACCCCACAGAACAGTGTTTGTTTTAGCATGCTTCAGGTGCCTGTCTAGTCTGCCCTTTGAGTATGTCATCCTCCGAGGTGGCTAGATGATGCTCCAGTATGATCAGAAGCTGGAAACCAGCATGCCAACATGGGGGTTTCCTGGGAGGGGTCCCACCTCAGATCAAGTTCAATTACAGCCAGCCTGTGCCCTGCCCAGGGCCATCTGGAATGAGCCATAAAACAACCCACACATGGCCACCATCCATGCTGGACTGGAAAGTACCTAGGAGAGGCAAAGCTGTGACCCAAGGTTGGCTGCCACCAGTACCAGGCTTGAGCCTGCTTAGTGAAAAGTGTGTGGCACACGAAGACCAAATGCTGCTTGTCTGGGGTTTATGAACCTTTGAAAGACTTTAGCAAATTCTGAAGCATGAGCCAAGACAGGACATTTGTATGGAAAAGTCACTGAAGTGGATTGGGTTGACCCCCCCAATTGGGTGGGAAGGTCTCAGGGCATCACTAGAGTGGGGCAAACAGTGTCAGCTAAGTTGATGGAGACTCAGATATGGTGCTTGCCTAAGTCTGCATACTTCGATGAGGGAGGGCTCAACAAAGGAATGATGGCTTCTGCCAGCACTGCTGTCTGGGTGAAACCTGGCCCTTCATCCCTTGCCCTGAAGCCAGGCCACTTAGTTACTCCCCATATGTCCCTGGCATCTTTGTAGCTGCTGCAGAGTGCTGGAGCTCAGAGTGAGTCATTAGTGGGTAAGTCATGTGGGAGCCCTTTAAGAGTAACTCCTGCAACTCTAGGAGCCCTCTGTCTCACTCATCCAGAATCTCCACTGGTTTTCACAACCAGACGTTATGGGAACTTCTCTTCCCAGCAATGGAAGCCTAGGCTGGAGGCCCCAGTGTAGGGCTGGGATTCCTTGTTCCTCAGGGGGACCTTCACATCCAAAGTATCCCTCAAAATTTTTTTTTTGAGGGCAGTGTCACTGACCCTCATATATGGGACCCGATCTGGGGCTGCTGGCTTCCCAATCCAGAACTTAACCACCGTGCCACTCGGCCTGCCTGATCCCTCACAATTTTTTTTTCCATTTTAATTGTAACACTCTTTTTTTTAATTATTGTGAAATAAACATTTTTTAAAAATTAGCTTCAGGTGTACAACACAGTGCAATAGTTATACTTTTTACCTCTCAAAGTGACAAACCCCCTGCCCCAATTCTCCCCCTCACTCCTCCCCGCCATATCATAAATATCTATTACAATTCCTTTGACTCCCTTCCACCTTATAATCCACATCCTGTGATTAACTATAAATTCAATTACAGTTGGCATACAATATTATACAACATCAGTTTCAGGTATACAGTCCAGTGATCAAGCCTCTACTCCATCCATGAAGTGGTCACCCTAACAAGACATGTGACCATCTGACACCTCACAAAATTTTTACAACATTATTATATTCCCCAAACTGTCTTTCATATCCCTGTGGCAATATTGTAGTTACCTATTTATGCTGTCTAATCCTTTCCCTTCTACCTCATCCCCAACCCCCTCCCAACTAGCAACACTGTTTTTCCTCTATACCTATGAAACTGTTTCTGTTTCCTTTGCTCATTCATTCAGTTTTTTAGATTCCACATATAAGTGAGATCATATGGTATTTGTCTTTCTCTGACTGACTTATTTCACTTAACATAATAGTCTCTAGGTCCATCCATATCATAGCACATGGTATGATTTCATTCTTCTTTATAGTGGAGTAATACTCCTTTGTATAAATGTACCACAGTTTCTTTTATTTTTATTTATTTATTTATTTTATTTATTTTATTTTTGAGGGCATTGTCATTGGCCCTCATATGTGGGACCCGAACTGGGGCCGTTGGCCTCCCAAGCCAGCACTTAACCACCACGCCACTTGGCCGGCCCCTATACCATACTGTTTTGATTACTGTAGCCTTGTAGTATGTTTTGATGTCAGGTAGTGTGATGCCTCCCACTTCGTTCTTATTTCTCAGAATTGCCGTGGCTATTCGGGGTCTTTTGTGGTTCCATATAAATTTTAGGATTCTATGTTCTATTTCTGAGAAAAATGTCCTTGGTAGTTTGATTGGAATTGCATTGAATCTATATATTGCTTTAGGTAGTATTCACATTTTAACTATATTAATTCTTCCTATCCATGAGTATGGTATGTATTTCCATTTATTTGTATCTTCTCTGATTTCTGTCTTCAGTGTCTCATAATTTTCTGAGTACAGGTCTTTTACTTCTTTAGTTAAATTGATTCCTAGATACTTTATTGTTTTTGAAGCAATGGTAAAAGGGAGTGATTTGCTGATTTCTTCTTCTGATAGTTTATTATTGGTGTATACAAATGCAACTGATTTCTGAATATCAATTTTGTATCCTGCTACCTTACCAAATTCATTTATCAGTTCTAGCAGTTTTTTGGTGGAGTCGTTGGGATTCTCTCTATATAGTATCATGTCATCTGCATATAATGACCATTTTACTTCCTCTTTTCCAATTTGGATGCCTTTTATTTCATTTTTTTGTCTGGTTGCTGTGGCTAGAACTTCCAGAACAATGTTAAATAGAAGTGGTGAAAGTGGGCAGCCTTGTCTTGTTCCTGATCTTAATCGGAAAGCTTTTAGTCTTTCCCCATTGATTACAATGTTTGCTGTGTGCTTATCATATATGGCCTTTATTATGTTGAGATATGATCCCACTATTCCCACTTTGCTAAGAGTTTTTATCATAAATGGCTGCTGGATCTTGTCAAATGCCTTTTCTGCATCTATTGATATGATCATATGATTTTTATTTTTCATTTTGTTAATGTGATGTATTACGTTAATTGATTTGCAGATATTGAACCAACCTTGCATACCAGGAATGACTCCCACTTGATCGTGGTGTATGATCGTTTTAATGAGATGCTGAATTCGGTTTGATAGTATTTTGTTGAGAATTTTGCATCTATGTTCATTAGGGATATTGGCCTGTAGTTTTCCTTTTTTGTTATATCTTTGTCTGACTTAGGAATCAGGGTAACAGTGGTTTCATAGAAAGGGTTTGGGAGACTTCCCTCCTTCTGTATTTTTTGGAATAGTTTGAGAATAGGTATTAATTCCTTTTGAATGTTTTGTAAAATTCACCTGTGTAGCCATCTGGTCCAGGGCTTTTGTTTGTTGGAAGATTGTTGATTACTGATTCAATTTCTTTGGCAGTAATCAGTCTGTTCAGACTGTCTGTTTCTTTTTGGTTCAGAATTGGTAGATTGTATGCTTCTAGAAATGTATCCATTTCTTCCAGATTGTTGAATTTGTTAGCATATAGTTGCTCACAGTATTTTCTTAAGATTTTCTGTATTTCTGTAGTATCTGTTGTCACTTCTCCTCTTTCATTCCTGATTTTATTAATTTTGGTCCTCTCTCTTTTTCTTGGTGAGTCGTGTTAAGGGTTTTTCGATTTTGTTTATCTTTTCAAAAAAACCAACTCTTGGTTGCATTGATCTTTTGTATTGATTTTTGTTCTCTATTTCATTTATTTCTGCTCTGGTCTTTATTATTTCCTTCCTTATACTCCCTTTAGGCTTCTTTGTTGTTCTTTTTCAAATTCCCTTGGTGTAAGGATAGTCTGTTGATTTGAGATTTTTCTTCCTTCTTTAGGTAGGCCAGCACTGTTAGGAATGTCCCTCTTAGTACTGCTTTTGCTGCATCCAGAGATTTGGGGTCATGGTGTTTTCATTTTTGTTTGTCTTGAGGTATCTTTTGTTTTCCTCCTTGGTCTCATTTTTGACCCACTCACTATTTAGTATCATGGTATTTAGCCTCCATGTATTTGTAACCTTTCCAGATTTCTTTTTTTTCCTTTTTTTTATTAGTTTCAGGTGTACAACACAATGCAATAGTTATACTCTTTACCCCCCAAAGTGAAAACTCCCCTCCCCCAGTTCGCCACCCCACTCCCCCGCATATCATACATATGCATCACAACTCCCCTGACTCCCCTCCACAGTATACTCCATATCCCATGACCATCCACATATTCAGTTGCAGTTGGCATACAATACTATACATCAGCTTCAGGTGTACAGTGCAGTGATCAAGCCTCTACTCCATCCATGAAGTGGTCTCCCTAACAAGACATGTGACTATCTGACACACCACAAAATTTTTACAACATTATTATATTCCCCGAACTGTGTTTCATATCCCTGTGGCAATATTGTAGTTGTCTATTTATGCTGTCTAATCCCTTCCCCTTCCACCCCATCCCCACCCCCCTCCCAACTAGCAACCCTCAGTTTTTCCTCTACATCTACGAGTCTGTTTACTTTGATCATTCACTCAGCTCTTCAGACTCCACACACAAGTGAGATCACATGGTACCTGTCCTTCTCCGACTGACTTATTTCTTGCAACATAATAGTCTCTTCACAACATTATCGATTACATTCCCAGAACTGCCCCCATATTCCTGCGGCAACATTGTAGTTCCACATACACTGTCCAAAACCTTCCCCCTCTCCCTCTTCCCCACTCCCTCCCAGCCAGCAACCATCAGTTTTTCCTTTATATCTGCTTGATATGACTTTAATCTTCTTCTTTTTTTTTTTTCGGATTTAGTCATCACTAGTATATTTAAAAAAAAAAACTTCAACAGTATATTTATCTTACTCAGAGGTTTCCAACATATTTTATTGTGCAGACCACTGACCGGTTTGTAACTTTTGAGGACCAACATCTGTATAAATCCCTTTAAAACGTCCAATTCATTTCAGTTCTGTCGTAGCCTCTCAGGCACTGCACACTGTCCTTATGGCTTGAGTTCCAGTGACATGCCGGACAGGCTGCCCTTGGACTCCGGGAGGGGTGTGTGTCCACAGAAAGCCTCCTCCAGGGGCTTCCTGTCCCGAGTGGCGGTTTCCTTTGGCAAGCTGATCAGTTCACAGGGCTTTGGGGCCTGTAAGCGAGAAGCATTCAGAAACTTGCAGGGACATGATGCTTTTTCTTATGCAGACACTTGAGGGGTCGGTGCACTTGTGCTTAATGACAGGAATCCCTCCAAATTGCTTACTTAGTAGGTTACAATATAAGGAAGCCTCTCTTTCTAAGTAACACAGATAAACACCTTTTTAGATCACCTGTTTGTTCTAGAGCTACAAAATTTAATTCAAGAAAATATAGGTCCCATGAAAGACTTAAAAGTTTTATAAAACTAAAATCTAGTTTTCCCCAATAAATTGTACTTTAGCCAAAACCCTCCCGATGCTTCTAAAATAATACTAAAAGGGGCATCTGATTATACAAGAGCAATAAAAAAAATTAAATATTTATTTGAATAACAAGTTTAAGTTCGAGCTGCAATGTTGGCAATGCAGGTTTTTAACACATCACAAAAAGCGTGCACAAAGAAGTACTGGCACAAAGAACAAAATAATGCTCAGAATTAGGCTAAATAGCTGATTTTATGAAAACAAAAGGCCTGAAATCACTATACAAAATATAAAATGTATTAAGCACTACTATCCACAGAACAGTCTTTATTATTGATTCTATTTAAAAATTATTTGTGTTGTTAATTATATATTGAATTGTAAATGAGTATTATACACGAATTCCCTTTCAGGAGGCAATTCCTTGTTGCACTATAGAACAGCTAATTACATTGCAAAAAGTATCGTTTTTTGCTATCGATAAAGAAAACAGTTGATATTACTGTAAATAGTAGGAAGGCTACAAAAAAATAAAATAAAATTTCTTTTTCTTGTCTTCCAAGGGCTTTTCCATGCAGAGTTAAGCACTTGGCTTGTTTAACTGAATGCACTATTGGGAAATGTCCTGGGTCAAAGAGATGCTCTTGAATTAGAGGACCGGGCTTTACAAATCAAAGACTCAAAGGGACCATGCAACCTTCTTCCTAATGGGATACCACTGTGTCACTTACCAATCCTGTCTTTCCAGAATACCATTCAAGACACTTACAAAAGATCAGACTGATGATAAATACACATGAAATGAGACATACTGTGACTTGACACTATGATTGGTAATGTCTGTGCTATGTGAAAGCACCTTTAAAAAGAGCCTATGCGGCAAGAGATAAGTGTCTAAAGATTCAAAATGAATCAACAGTATTGGATAACAATATAATTCTCAACTCAGAAGCTGCCTCAAGATTCGGTGCATCTTCAGTTAATGTAACAGGAAAAAAAAGGCAATGGATTTGATTAGATTAATTGCATCCACTCACAAATCGACCTCTGGTCACCATATGTGTAGACACAATGAGATTTTTGTTGTTGTTTATAGTCTTAATTGAAATGATGATAAAGGAAATAGATCTATTTCAAAACAAAACCAAACAGCTATTTCGGTCTAGATTAAGAGGTGGCACCAGGTGTGGGATTCACATTTTGAGTGGCCACCTGGGGTGCCACTTCAATGATCCAGGGCTTGTCTATGATTCTGGCTGTGCGGTTGCCCTTCTCTACGATCCCAATAATCCATGCTTGGTGACCTTCACCATATTTGGGGGACTTTATCTCTGCACAGAACCGAGCGGCTTGCTCACGAGGTAAACAGATCAGAAGGCCTCCTGAGGTCTCCGCGCAGGTCCCATGCATGAGGCCGAACATGTTTCCACAGGCCTTGCTCACAGCGGCCATCTTGGCGAGCACTGGCAGGTTGTGGATCACGAAGGACACCTCGTTCCTCTGCTGCTTGGCCAGGTTCTGCGCGTGGCCGAGAATCCCAAAGCCCGTGATGTCGGTGGCGGCGTGGGCGTTGAACGTGTGCATGAGTCCCGCCGCTGTCCTGTTGAGCCACGCCATGTTCATCATGGCCTCCTGATAGGCCAGCTCCACGTCTTCTTGGGTGACCACCAGTTTAATTTTATTCCATTTTTCAGGAATATCCAGCCACTGGTGCACAGCCACGGCCACTTGCGTCCCCAGGGGCTTCGTCAGCACAAGCACATCCCCAGGCACTGTGTTATCTGGCATGATGAATTCATTGGGCTGGCAGACAGTTGTAGCCACTCCTCCCAAAACAATCCAGGGGTTTAACACTGTTTGGCCGCCCGTTACAGACGTTCCTGCCTCCTCTGCTGCATCTTTAAAACCCTGTATAATTAGGGGCATCACTTTATCCCTTTCCCTGTCGGTCATTTTATTACTGATTCCAAGAAGCATCAGCATATTGTCACATTCTGTTACCCCCATTGCGTAGAGGTCACTGAGGACATTGGCACAGGCTATCCTGCCCATCATGTAAGGGTCATCGACAATCGGATAAATGTAATCTGTGGTTTGAACCAAGGAAAGACCGCCATGCCTCAAAGGAATGACACAAGTATCCATCCCAATGCCAAGCCTTGGCATGACTGCTCCCAGAAACTGCTCGTCTTCTTGGAAGTGGTTCTCTTGTAAGGACTCCAGCAATTTCTGCAGGACATCTTGGGGCACTTTGCAGCCAGTGCCCTTCAGTCCAGTGAATCTGGTTAGCCGGAAACTCTTCTCCAATTCATAACTTTCCGGGTTAAAGGACTCCCGCGTAGACATGGTTCTTGGGTGCGCACACCTCACAGCTGGGCTCCGATCCTCCCTCCCTTAGTCAGCTGGTTTCTTTACAGATTCACCAGTTCGCTTTGCGCCCTCCGCCTCCTCCCAAAAACGGGCCGCCGCCGCTCCCACAATGCACTGGGCGCGCCGGGCTCCCTTAAGCATCGCCTGAATAAAAATGCCACTACCGGCGGCGGCAGCGCGGAGGGCGGGAGGGCCCTGGTCCTGCGCTGGGCGCCGCGGTGGCTCGGCCCGGCTCGGTGGGCCCCTGCGGGGAACTGGGCCACCGCGCTTCGCTGTGCGCCGCAGCGAGGGGCCTTTAAGGGCGGGCCACCTCCCTTTAAGAGGCGGCGGGCCACCCAATCTTCTTAAATTGTCTCTCTGGGTTAGCTTGTTGGCACCTTTCTTTTGTTTAAAAAAGCCCTTTTAACATTTCTTGCAATACTGGCTTGGTGGTAATGAATTCCTTAAGCTTATTCTTTTCTGAGAAGCTCTTTACTTCTCCTTCAATTTTAAGTGATAGCCGTGCTGGGTAGAGCAATCTTGGTTGTAGGCCTTTATTTTGTGTCACTTTGAATATCTCCTGCCACTCCCTTCTGGCCTGCAGAGTTTCTGTAGACAAGTCAGCTGTTAGTCTAACAGGAGTTCCTTTGTATGTAACCTGCTGTCTTTCTCTTGCTGCCTCTAGGATTCTGTCTCTGTCTTTAACCTTTGCCATTTTAACTATGATGTGTCTTGGTGTGGACCTGTTTGGGTTCAGCTTGTTTGGAACCCTCTGGACTTCCTGGGCATGTATGTTGATTTCCTTCACCAGGGTAGGGAAGTTTTCAGTCATTATTTTTTCAAGTACATTTTCAACCCCTTGCTTCTTCTCTTCTCCTTCTGGTATCCCTATGATTCGAAGGTGGTTGCACTTCACCTTGTCCCATAGGGCTCTTAAACTATTTTCATTGTTTTTTTATTCTTTGGTCTTTTTGCTGTGCCAACTGGGTGAGTTCTGCTATTTTATCTTCCAAATCGCTGATCCGCTCCTCTGCTTCATCTACTCTACTGGTGATTCCTTCGAGTGTGTTCTTCATTTCAGTTATTGTATTCTTTAGTTCTAACAGGTTGTTTTTATAGTTTCCGTATCCTTCTTTATGTCCTCGCTAAGTTCCTTAAACATTCTTATCATCAGTGTTCTAAACTGTCTCTGAAAGGTTGGATCCCTCTGTTTCATTTGGTTCCATTTCTGGAGGTTTCTTCTGATCTTTTACTTGTGACATGTTTCTTTGTTTCCCCATTCTGGCTGTCGCTCTGGGATTGCTTTGATGTATTAGATAGATCACCAGGAGAGCCCTGGTTGGATCACGCAGGCACACAGCTCACGGCCCAACACTCCCAGGAAAACTCCCAGTCTCAGCCTGTCCCAATCAGCCGCTTGCAGATCAGGCCGAGCAGCCTGACAACCAATCACCAGCCTGGCAACTCTGCAAGCAGAGAGCGGGGACCCGAGGTGGCTTGCGCACTCCCGCGTCTCAGTGAGCAGCCTGTTGGAGCCGGATCACTCTCACTAGGCGTTTCCCTGGCAATGCAGCACAAGCCGAGCGGAGGGTGGGGATCCGAGGCCTCACGCACTCCCGGGTCTCAGTGAGCAGCCTGTTGGAGCCAGAGAGCACCCGCCCTGCGTTTCCCTGGCAATGAAGTATAAGCTGGGCAGAGGGTGGGGATCCAAGACCACAGGTGATCGCACGCACGCACACACGCACTTCTGCGCCAATTCCACCAGACCAATGAGGTCTCAGACCTGATCCTTCATGGGAGGGCTCAAGCCCGACAAAATGGTGCCCTCCCTACACCACTCGTGTGCAGGCTCCACACCATGGGAACCATAATCCAAAAACCTCCAGCCTTTGCACCAAAGGTGCTCAGTTCAGTCCATCCCCGCAAGCTCCTGGGCCTGGCTCACACAACCACTCCCTCCACCAGGAACCAGGTAAGTGCTCACCAGCGAGCAAGCCCGGGTGCCAGCCCCACTGATTCTCCAGCCACTCTTAGCCTCACCGAGCTGAGCAAAGAGAGTTCTCACTAATTTACTGCTGGCTTAGAACTCCTCTTCCCGTCAAAGGAGCTCTGGGCTGGTGAGCTTGGTGTGCAGGCTAACCTGCAAAGCCTGCAAGAGGGCTCCTGGGGCTCACAGTCCTGCCCTGTCTACTCCCCTCCTCATTCCTACAACTCTCCCCCAAACGGAGAGGCCTCTCCACAGCTGGGACCTCCCTCACAGGGTTTGCCCTCTCTCGTCTCCGCCCGTCCTACCAGACCCGATGTGGCGTCCTCTTTAAGTTCTTTGTTTAGTGGTTCTGTTCCTCCAGTGTTCCGGGGACCTCCAGGGTTGAATGCTGTATAATTTGTTTGTAATTTTGGTGTGATCCTGGGAGGCAGTTAGCACAGCGTCTGTCTATTGCACCATTTTATCGGAAGTCTCCAACCTTTCCAGATTTCTTCTTGTAATTGATTTCTAGTTTCATATCATTGTGTTCCAAGAAGACACTTAATATGATTTCAATCTTCTTGAATTTGTTGAGACTTGTTTTGTGGCCTAACATGTGGTCTCTCTTGAAAAATGTTCCATGTGCACTTCAGAAGAATGTATATTCTGTAGCTTTCGGGTGAAATGCTCTAAAATTATCAATTAAATCCAGCTGGTCTAAAGTGTCATTTAAGGCCACTATGTCCATGTTGATTTTCTGTCTGGAGGATCTGTCCATTGGTGACAACGGGGTTTTGCAGTCCCCTACTATGGTAGTGTTACTGTTGATCTCTGTCTTTATGTCTGTCAAAATCTTTTTTGTAGGGGGGAGTCACTTTGTAAGGGGTGAAAAACAATAACTATTGCATTGTTTTGTACATCTGTAACTAATAATAATAAAAATATTAATAAAAAAGAAAGAAATCACTCAGAAATAAAACAATTTAGAATTAAAAAAAAAATCTGTTTTATATATTTAGGAGCTCCTATATTGGGTGCATAGATGTTTACTAGGGTTATGTCCTCTTTATTATTATGTGGTGCCCTTCTTTTTCTTTTATTGGAGTCTTCATTTTAAAGTCTATTTTGTACAAAATAAGTATTGCTACTCCAGCTTTTTTCTCATTTCCATTTGCATGAAATATCGTATTCCATCCTTTTACTTTCAGTCTGTGTGTGTCTTTTGATCTGAGATGAGTCTCTTGGAGACAGCATATGCATGGGTCCTGTTTTCTTATCCACTCAGCCACTCTGTGTCTCTCGATTGGAGCATTTAGCCCATTTACATTTAAAGTGATTACTGGTAGGTGCATATTTATTGCCATTTTGTTATTTGTATTTCTTGTCTTCCTGGGTTAGCTTGTTTTCCCCTTTCTTCTGTTTAGAAAAAGCACTTTTAACATTTCCTGCAATGCTGGCTTGGTGGTAATGAACTCCTTAAGCTTATTCTTTTCTGAGAAGCTCTTTATCTCTCCTTCAATTTTAAGTGATAGCTGTGCTGCGTAGAGCAATCTTGGTTGTAGACCTTTATTTTTTGTCACTTTGAATATCTCCTGCCACTCCCTTCTGGCTTGCAGTTTCTGAAGAAAAGTCAGCTGTTAGTCTAATAGGAGTTCCTTTGTATGTAACCTGCTGTCTTTCTCTTGCTGCTTTTAGGATTCTGTCTTCGTCTTTAAGCTTTGCCATTTTAACTATGATGTGTCTTGGTGTGGGCCTGTTTGGATTCAGCATGTTTGGAACCCTCTGCACATCCTGGGTTTGTATGTCGATTTCCTTCACCAGGGTAGGGAAGTTTTCAGTCGTTATTTCTTTAAATACATTCTCAATCCCTTGTTTCTTCTCTTCTCCTTCTGGTATTTCTGTGAGTCGAAGGTGGTTGTGTTTCACCTTGTCCCATAGGGCTCTTAAACTATTTTCATTCTTTTTTCTTTTTGTTGTTCCAGCTGGGTTATTTCTGCTATTTTTTCTTCTAATTCGCTGACCCGCTCCTCTGCTTCATCTATTCTACCGGTGATTCCTTCGAGTGGTTCTTCATTTCAGTTATTGTATTCTTTAGTTCTAACTGGTTGTTTTTTTATGATTTCTCTATCCTTCCTTATGTCCTCACTAAGTTTGCTAAACATTCTTATCATCAGTGTTCTAAACTCTGTCTCTGAAAGTTTGGATACCCCTGTTTCATTTAGTTCCATTTCTAGAGTTTTCTTCTGATCTTTTACTTGGGATATGTTTCTTTGTTTCTTCATTCTGGCTGTCATTCTGTGAATGCTTCAATATATTAGATAGATCACCTAGATAGAAGAGAGAAGAAAAAAAAGAGGTGGAGGGGGGCTCTTCATCCTCTTTAATCTTCAGACCACTTGCTCAGCAATAGAGAATCTCTGGGCGACTCAGCACCAGCTATTGGGAGGAAGACCTTAACGTGTTATGTGCCGGCCTCCCTCTCAGGCTTGTGGTGAGCTTTCCACTATTAGCTGCTTTGTGCTCTGGAACCATGCTAACTACCAAAAAAAAAAAGTCTTCACAGGTTGTTGCAGATTGTCCGCTATGCCAAAAAAACAAAACCTCTGTGGGCTTCGGAGAAGTGGTCCAGGCACCAGGCGCTCAGGGGTCCTCTGGCAACACAGCTCTAGGTGGGTGGAGCACGCCCCCAAGGCACCAGTTGATGTGGTCAGTGGCCCCCACCAAGTCAGAGCAGCATGCACTCTGCACCAGCAATCAGTCCACACAAGTTCGCCAGGAAAGCCTCGATCGGATCACACACGTGCACAGCTCCTTGCCCTACATTCTCAGGAAAACTCCCAGTCTCAGCCTCAACTCTGCACAAACAGTGCAGAGAGTGGGGACCCTAGGTGGCTCGCGTACTCCTGAGTCTCAGTGAACAGACTGATGCAGCTGGAGAGCACCCGCCCAGCATTTCCCTGGCTATGTAGCACAAGCAGGGCACAGGGTGGGGATCCTAGGCGGATCACGCACTCTTGCGTCTCATTGAGCAGCCTGTTGGAGCCACAGGGCACCCACCCAGAGTTTCCCTGGCAACGCAGCACAAGCAGGGCAGAGGGTGGGAATCAAAGGCCACATGCGCATGCACACATGCACACACACGCACTCCTGCGCCAATTTCACCAGACCAATTTGATCCTGGATCTGACCATCTGTGGGAGGGCCCAACCCTGGAAAAAATGGCACCCTCGTGTACACCGCTCATGTGCAAGCTCCACACCAGGGGAACAATGGTCCCAAAACCTACAGCTTCTGCACCAAAGGTGCTCAGTTCAGTCCTTCCCCACAGGCTCCTGGGCCCAGGTCACATAGCTACTCCCTACAACAAGAACCAGGTGAGTGCTCACCGGTGAGCGAACCCATGTGCCTGCCCCACTGGATCTCCATCCACCCTCAGCCTCACCGAGCCGAGCAAAGAGAGTCCTCACTAATTTCTACTGTCTGCTACGTAGAACTCCTCTTCCTGGCAAAACAACTCTGGGCTAGTGAGGTTGGTGTGGGGCTGGAGGGTCTCTCCCCCAACTGGAGAAGCCTCCCCACACAGCTGGGGTGTCCCTCACAGGCCTCACACTCTCTCGTCTGCGCCCCTCCTACCAGACTTGACGTGGTCTCCTCTTTAAGTCCTTCATTTAGAGGTTCTGTTCTTCTAGTGTTCAGGGGACTTCCGAGGTAAATGTTGTATAAATTATTTGTAATTTTGATGTGATCCTGGGAGGCAGTTTAGAAAGCGTCCGTCTATTCCGCCATTTTCTGAAACCCTTTTCTCCATCACAATTTTTAATGTCACATGTGAGTGTGGGACAAGCCCAGTCCACGTCTCTGTTCGTCATATCAGTTTTTTTTGTTTAAATACTTTTATTGGTGAATTGGGGGAGGGGAACAGTCTTGGGGCATTGGGGAAAGGGAATAGATTAGTTGCTGTCCTTTTGTTCTTTAGTCTAGTTTTGGAGGATATCACTTCACTGGCCCATGTTGGTATTATCATTGCACTGTTCCTGGCTGAGGCAGATCAGTTGCTGTCCATTGGACAGCCGCTCAAAGCAGCTCACAGCAGTTCACACCGGTTGCCAACCACTCACTCTGGCTGCCAGCCACTCAAGGTAGCTCATGGCAGCCCACTGCAGCAGAGGCTGCAGCCTACGCCATTGCTGGCAACTGACAGCAACCCAGGTCCAGGTCGAGCTGTTGTCCACCATCTTAGCTGTAGAGGGCAGAGCATCACTGGCCCTCATGTGGGATACAAACTGGGGCCATGCTGCTCAGAGCTGGTGTCCCAAGCCAACTCTTAACCAATGCACCACTTGGCTGGCCCCATACTACCAGTCTTGATGTCCTTCTGTATGTCCTTAGTTGTAGGACATCTGTTTAGCTGCACTCCAGATGATTATCTATGTACTTTTTTTTTTTTGAGGGCAGTGTCACTGGCCCTCATATGTTTGGACTGAACTGGGGCCGTTGGCTTCCCAAGCCAGCACTTAACCATCGTGCTACTCGGCCATCACCAGATGATTTTCAGTGATGGTTGTTCTATATTTTAGTTGTAATTTTGAGGTGGTCCTGTGAGACAGTGACCATATCATTTATCTACTCCACCATCTTAACTGGAAATCGTTATACTTTTGTTCTTTAGCCATTTTCAAAATGTCCCTTGGACAGGGATGCATCATTTCCCAGTGTCTCTCGGTAGATCTTTGCTTTTTCTCCTGGAGTAAGGTGGGGAAAACTCTCTTCCCTGCTTTGGATATATAACTACATTACCTAAGGTGATCTGCTGTGAAATCCAATGAAAGCTCAGAAAAAACAGTTTCTGTTTGGGTACAATACATAAGTGTGGGACTTCTGGCATCCTTCTCATGGTGCGTGTTTTGTCTTTTCTCAGGATCCACTTACCAGGTTAGAGGCTCTGGAACATTTGATCAGGGTTAAGATGCTGGTACAAAGAAGGTGTGACAGTAGTTGTGATCCTTGTTTCACAGACTTGGGCCTGTGATACAGCAGCTCAGGTAACCCATTCTAGGGCTGGGACAATCATCATCTGTGCTCCCTCTTCTCCTTCCTTACTCTGTCCACAGAATTCCATATGGGTGGCTGCTCTCAGTGGCATGACTAAGGTGAGTGTGCATCTCCTGAGCCCTCCCTGTCCTCGCCCCACCTTAATTCTACAGCCAGTGTGTGGGGCACCTACTCATGTCCGGCATCCAAGTTGGTGAGGCGCTCGTGGGTGATATCCTATGTGACATTGGTGTGGGAAAGGGTTACAAGCAGAAGGGCCAGCTGTGTAAAGACATGAAGGAGTGATTGAGCTGGAATGACCTGGGAACCTGGAGTCTGCCTTCTGCTTGGAGGGAACAGAGAATTAGGAAGAGTGACACCTGGACTGACAGGGTAGGGGGTTGTGCCTCCATTCTGAGGATCCTGGGAGCCATGGAAGTTTGAGAACAGAAGAGGGACACAGTCTGCTTTAGGATTTTTTCTTTTTTAGCTGAGCCATCCTGCCACCTGTTGGCAGCTCAGCAGCAGCTCATTTGGGGCTGTGAATCAAACCGGTGACTGTTATTCAAAGCTCACACTTTTGAGTGAGCTCTTAACCAACTGAGGCACTTGGCCGGACTGTTTTAGGATTTTTTTTTAAGGTTTAATTGGGGAATTGGGGGAGGAGAACAGCATTGGTGAACCGGAGAAAGGGAACAGACAAGGTACTGTCCTTTTGTTCTTCAGTCTAGTTGTGGAGGACATTGCTTCACTGGCCCATGTTGGTATCATCATTGTGCTCTTCCTGGGTGAGGCAGATCGGTTGCAGGTCTTTGGACAGCCACTCACAGAGGCTTTTGGCAGCTCATACCAGCTGCCTGCCACTCATGCTGGCTGCCGGCCACTCACTGTAGCTATGGCAGCCCACTGCAGCAGGAACTATGGCTACACCATCGCTGGCGACTCACAGCAGCCCAGCTCCAGGTGGAGCTGTTGTTCACCATCTTAGCTGTAGAGGGCAGTGTCACTGGCCCTCATATTTGGGACCCGAACCAGGGCTGCTGATGTCCCAAGCAAGCTCTTAACCACCACACCACTTGGCCAGCCCAAGGCTATCATTTAAAATAGAAGGAGAGAAAATGAGCTTCCCAGATAACAAAATGCTGAAGGGATTCATTAGCAGCAAGCCAGTATTACAGAAAATGTTAAAAGAACTTCTTTAAGCAGAAGAAAAGAGAAAACAAACAAACAAAGATCAAAAACATGAATAAGAAAATGGCAATAAATATGTACCTATCGATAATCACTTTAAATGTAAATGGATTAAATACTCCAATCAAAAGGCACAGGGTAGCTGAGTGGGTGAGAAAACAAGATTCATGCATATGCTGTCTACAAGAGACCCACCTCAGATCGAAAGAAACACAGACTGAAAGGAAAGGGATAGAAAAAGATATTTCATGCAAATGGAAATGAGACAAAACCTGGGATAGCAATACTTATAACAGATAAAATAGACTTTAAAATGAAAACCATAGGGCCGGCCGAGTGGTGCAGTGGTTAAGAGCTGGCTTGGGACTCCAGCGGCCCCAGTTCAGGTCCCACATATGAGGGCCAGTGACACTGCCCTCAATAAATAAATAAATAAATAAATAAATAAATAAATAAATAAATAAATAAAATGAAGACCATAATAAAAGACACAGAAGAGATGGTGGGATGGCAGAGGTGGTGGGATGGCTCAGTTGGTTACAGTGCATGCTCTCAACAACAAGGTTGCCAGTTCGACTCCTGCATGGGATGGTGGAAGATTGTAACACAGCATCTTCAGTTTAGAGACCATGAGCTGCCAATGGGCAGCCAGATGGTGACTGGCACCCTCCACAACTAAGATTGAAGAACAACAACTTGGCTGGTCCCACACCCCAATTCCCCAACTCTGTTCCCCTTCCCCAATTCCCCAATTTAAAAAATATATATATGGACATATTTGGTCTCCATCCTCATTTCTGGAATAGAGCTGCTAAAACCCTTGGAATTTCCTAAATGATAAGAGTGATAAAGTTGTCTTGATATTTATAACAAATCCCTTTCAAACACACCTGAGTTTATATTGATGAGATAATTTTAAAAAGCACCTAAGAATGTGGGCTTGTTGCCAGAGGGAACTAACCAAGTAATTGGAGAGTTGGAACTTCTAGTCCTACTCCCCTACTTCTAGAGAGGGAAGAGGCGTGGAGGTTGAATCAATCACCAATAGCCAAAACTTATCAATTATGGCTATGTAATGAAGTCTCCACAAAAATACAGAAGGGTGGGTTCAGAGAGCTATCAAATTAATGAACACATGGTGATGAAGGAGAACGGTGCACTCAGAGATAGCATAGCAGCACTGTACCCTTTCCAACTTACCTTGCCCTATGCATCTCTTCCATCTGGATGATCCTGAGTTACATTCTTTTATAATAAACTGGTAACCTAGTACGTAAAATGTTTCTATGAGTTCTGTGAGCTGCTCTAGCAAATTAATTTAGCCCAAGGAAGGGGTTGTGGGAAACTTTGATTCATAAACAAAATTCAAATTCAGTAAATTTATTTATTTTTTTATGGGCAGTGTCACTGGCCCTCATATGTGAAACCCGAACCGGGGCCGCTGGCTTCCCAAGCCAGCACTTAACCACCGCACCAACTCGGCCGGCCCAAAACTCAGTAAATTTAAAGATGGCTTTGAAGCAGGAGCTGGCTGAGACCCCTATCGTAGAGGCCATGTCCCTGGCCTCCACCTTTTCTTGACCTATAGCTTAACAATAGATCATCCCCCTGTGGTTGGAGCTTGAAATGTACCCTGTCCCACCCAGTTCCGTTTTAGAAAATGACCGGGCCGGCTGAGTGGCGTGGTGGTTAAGCACTGGCTTGGGACGCCAGCAGCCCCGGTTCGGGTCCCACATATGAGGGCCAGTGACACTACCCTCAAAAAAATAAATAAATAAAAAAGAAAATTACCCTGAAACTTATGATTAGTACCCTTAGGCTTATTGATCACAATCTCAGTGGTCTACCAGGCTACTCCCATCATTTTCCCTGGGTTGCTGACACCACCAGAGAGCCACGTTCCTATGGGAAGGCTTCATGCAGACCCCCAGAACCATCCTGTAACCTCTGGAGAAATGCCTAGATTTTCCCTTAAATACTCTAAGCCAGTCTGAGAATGTTAAGGCAGTTTTTGAAGGTGTTAACTTGCTGCCTTTTCAGGTCACTGGTGCTCGGACAATAAATGCTTATTCTACGACCCAACTCCTGTGTCAGTCTATTGGGTGAGCAGCGCAGGCACCACAAGCCCTGGACTTGGTTACCCTCCAGTTTTAGCTTTAATTAAGCTATTCATGAATTGGGCAGCATCCCATCTAGCAAGTTGGAGAGTGCTCCGAGTTGTACAAAAGCTGAAGATTTTTATAAGCATAAAGAGTGTGGGACTAAGAAGTTAAGATTATTTCAGGCAGTCACCTTCTCTTAGGGGAAGGTAGGGGTCTTATCCAAAAGGTTTCATGGGAAGCAGGGTGGGGCAAGGGAGTTATCCACTAAATTAAATACAGGATATGTGGGGCTGGAACACTGTTTTTCTTTAGGAGAAAAGACCAGGAAAGGTTTTTATCAAGCAGATTGTCTCTTCTTTGGGGTGGAGGGAGTGAGGGGCAGGGAATGGAGAGGGCCAAAGTTTCTTTGCTGGTGTTTGGCCAGAAAATTCCAAACTGGTTAATTAAGATTAGGTAGCTTTGGTATCATAGACTTTCCACATGAGATGCCAATTTGGGTGTATTGTTTTATGTTTATTTATTTTTATTTATTTATTTATTTTTAATTAGTTTCAGGTGTACAACACAGTGCAATAGTTACACATTTTACCCCTCAAAGTGACAACCCCCACCCCCAATTCGTCACCCCACTCCCCCCCATATCATATATATCTATTACTCTTCCTCTGACTCTCTTCCACAGTATAATCCACATCCCATGACTATCTATATATATTCAGTTACAGTAGGTATACAACCTCCGCTTCAGTTATACAGTGCAGTGATCAAACCTGTACTCCATCCATGAAATGGTCTCCCTAACAAGACCTATGACCATCTGACACCCCACAAAATATTTACAAAATTATTAATTATATTCCCCAAACTGTTGTTTTATGTTTAATAATAGCCTGTTAGAGGCACAGGTAGCAACCTGGACTTGCAATTAGCATATGAATGACCGTGAGGCAGTCTTGTGGTTCTGACCTGTTAACCTATCTTAAGGTAGACAGTGTCAGAATTCAGTTTTGCTGCAGTTAACAATGAGCAAACCCCGATGGAGGTAGGAGACCACTTTATAGGATCCTTCCAGTAGCAAACGTTCTGGTTGTTTTAGGATGGAGAACTCCCTTCCCTCGGGTTCAAGAACTCTGGGAACTACCTTACCCAGAAGACACTGCGCTGAGTTGAGCCAATGAAAAACTATGATGAAAATACTTACATGAGGTTATACCCTGTTGGGGCGGGACTTCCGGTCTCCTCCTCCTGACAGCCATTCTTGCTGCTCTGAGTCTTCTGGCCGTGGAGTGCGGGGTGTGGATCCAGATGCCAGACTGGAGGAGTCATGGTACCCGCCTCACAGACGTGGGTCTGAGGCTTGGCGACGCCGCCTGGGTGACCCGCGCCAGGGCCGGGTCAGGGACCTCCGCGCCTGGTGCCTCCTAGTCTCCCGCAGCTTCGGCCCCGCCCACAGAGTCCGATGGCGGCGGCCGCGCTGAGGGGCCCGGCTCAGGTGAGTTCGCTTCTCCCGGGTTCTCACCGCCCTCACCCCACCCTCACCCTAACCCCGGTGCGGGGCGCCTGCTCACGTTTTGCAGCCCAGGCCCCGGTGAATCACATAGGTGGTGGAATGCAGGTCATCATGACAGTGCTACTAGTTGGTGAGGAAGAGGAGGTTGCCTGATGAGAAGTGATCACGGTTACTGTAGGTGAGAGAGAATAGGCTTCGATGGGATGAGTGGACATTATGGTTGTGGAGTCAGAGGAATAATTGAGACCAGATGACATTGAGGGCGGGGCTCCTGCTTATTCATTGCTGTATGGAGTCACCTGTTGTGAGTTTTGGTGGGGTCTGCAGGGTTTCTGTCTTGCCGGTGGATAAGCTCTGGAGCAGATAAGGTCATTGTGAGTAATTGTTCCTGTAATGGAGACCATCAGGGCTGGGTTTTTTGTTTGTTTGTTTGTTTGTTTGTTTTGAGGGCAGTGTCACTGGCCCTTATATGTGGGACCCGAACCGGGGCCACTGGCTTCCCAAGCCAGCGCTTAACCACTGTGCCACTTGGCCGGCCCCAGGGCTGGGGTTTTAAGGAGGGTTGAGTGGACAGAGGAGTGTTGTGGCCGCTGACAGGAAGTGCAGCACAGAAGTGGAAGTGGGTCACCAGCATCGGAAATTCACAAGTGGTTCGGTATGGCTAATATTGAAGCAAAGATCAGATGTGAAGAAAGTAGCATTTGAGGCTTTCCCTTAATACATAGTTGTGGGAATGCAACTAGAAATTGAAGATGTGAGAAAGGTACAGGGTACAGAATGATGTGCATATTGAGAAGTGTGAATTGACGGCCTCAGGGTCCTAGTTTTGGGGACTGGAAGGTGAAGCATAAGCCCACTTTTGGTTGAATCTGCAGTCACAATCTACACACCCCAGGGGAGTTGATTGACAGGGTGGATGGGACCCTACACGCCAGGACCAGAGCTTGGATTACATTTCTGTACCCTCCTGCCTGATGTTGTTGAGAGCTGAACACAGTGAATAAAGGGACCCTGAGGATAGGGTGGGCATCAGTAGCACCTAGGTGTGGAATTCCTCTGAAGTGGGGAGCTCTAGAGGATCAGTGTGGGATAGATATGTGGGGAGATGAACTGTGGGTTCTCGGAAACAATGTTAATGGTTTCATCTGTCCCTTATAGCAGGACAGTGTGACCTTTGAGGACATTGCTGTGTTCTTCTCCTGGGAGGAATGGAGGCTCCTTGATGAGGTTCAGAGATGCCTATACTTCGATGTGATGCTGGAGAACTTTGCACTTTTATCCTCTCTGGGTAAGACTCGCAGCCTCCCCAGTGACCTAGACTAGGCCGTGTCCTGCCTCACGTTCCTTTACCCAGGGGATGCTCTGTCCTCACTCTTGGACTGTGTGCCCTGCTTGCTTCCCCAGTTTTCTGTGGGGTTGCTGTGTTACTAGGGCTGGTTTGCTTGCACTGCCCTCTTCTCTCCCTGCAGCTCCAATACCTGCTATACTGAACCCTTTTAGGAAGGATTCAAGGTCAGTATTGCAGTGAGCTTAATGGATTTCACCACTAATGATGAGTGGGCCAGATCCATATCACTTCTATGTCCCAGAGTTTGATCCCTTCCTTTAGCTGTCATTTCTTCTTGCCTGCCTGTGCCAGGAATTGCAGGTGTTGTCATGATCATTACTCATCTAAACCGTAGGCTTCTTTTCAACACCCTCCTGCACGATTTATACTGTTTACACCTGCTTTCTTTTTTTACCCCCAGCCTTGTCAAGATATAAAATTCTATATGTTAAAGTGTACAATGTGGTGATTTCACACACACACACACACACACACACACACATTGTGAAATAATTGCCACAATGAAGTTAATTAAACATCATCACCTCATAAAGGTACCTTATTATTTTTTTATGGTAAGAATGTTCAAGATCTACTCTAAGTAAATTTCAAGCATATAAAATAATTATTAACTATAGTCACCTTGCTCTTAATTACATCCTTAGAGCTTATATTATAATTGAATCTTTGTACCTTTTTACCAACATCTCCCCATTTCCTCTCATGCCCCAGATCCTGACATTTTACTCTTTTTGTATTATTTTGATCTTTATTTCTGTTTTAAAAAATTTGTGGGGACTGCCGAGTGGCGCGTTGGTTAAGCACTGGCTTCGGAAGCCAGCAGCCCCAGTTTGGGTCCCACATATGAGGGCCAGTGACACTGCCCTAAAAAAAAGAAAAAAAGAAAAATGTGTGAAAACATAGCTAACATACAATGTTATATTAGTTTCAGGTGTACGCCATAGTTAGTCAACATTTGTATACCTAATGAACTGATCACCATGATAAGTCTAGTAAGCACCTGAGACCTTATAATGTTAGAGCTTTTCTTTTATATTCCAGCTATAGTGTGTAAAGGTTCCTGTCTGTCTGCACCTTCACCAACACTTATGTCTGCTCTTTTTTTTTTTGAAGATTTTATTGAGGAATTGGGGGAGGGGAACAGTGTTGGGGGAATTGGGGGAGGGGACCAGCCAAGTTTTTCTTCAGTCTTCATTGTGGAGGGCACCAGTCACCATCTGGCTTCCCATCAGCAGCTCATAGCCTCTAAGCTCAAGGTGCTGTGTTCAATCTTAGTTGCGGGTGGGCATAGCCACCATATCATGCCCGGATCGAACCAGCAGTCTTGTTGTTAAGAACGCATGCCCTATCCACTGAGCCATCTGGGAGGTACCTCAGCTCAAGGAGCTGAGTTCAATCTTGAGTTGCAAGTGGGCATAGCCCACCATTGAGCAGGTAATCTTGTTGTTATACCAGCTGAGCCATCCTGCACCTGTTGGCAGCTCAGGGACAGCTCAGCTCTGGTGCAGGGTTCACTGGTCCATGTGGGAATCAAACCAGTGGCTCTGTTGCTCAGAGCAAGCGCTCTAAGCCAACTCTTAACCAACTGAGCCACTCGGCCAGCCCTATCTCTACTCTTTTTTTTTTTTTTTAAGACTTTTTATTGGGGAATTGGAAGAGGGGAACAGCGTTGGGGAATCGGGGAAGGGGAACAGACAAGTTGCTGTCTTTTTGTTCTTCAGTCTAGTTGTGGAGGATGGTGCTTCACTGGCCCATGTTGGTATCATCATTGTGCTCTTCCTGGATGAGGCAGATCGGTCACTGGCCTCTGGATGGTCGCTCACCGCGCCCTCATATGTGGGACCCGAACCTGGGCCGCTGGTTTCCTAAGCCAGCGCTTAACCACCGCGCCACTCGGCCGGCCCCTTCTAGTACTATTTTGAATATCCGTGGTGAGGCTGGGCATCCTTCACTTGTTCCTGATCTTAGAAAAAAAGCTTTACCTTTTCACTGTTGAATCCATTGATAGCTGTGGGCTTATATGCAGCCTTGTGATATTGACATATATACCTTCTATACCTAGTTTTTTGATTTTGTATTATGAAAGAATTATGAATTTTGTCAATTGCTTTTCCTACGTCTATTGAGATGCTTATATGAATTTTTTTCTTTATTCTGGTAATATGATATAGCACATTTATTGATTTCCTTATGATGAACTATCTTTGCACTCGAGGGATAAACCCTCCTTACTCCCAGTTTATGATTATTTTCAAGTGCTGTTGAATTTGTTTGCTGGTAATTTGTTGAGGTTTTTTGTTTGTTTGTTTTTTGTTTTTTAAACATCTGTATTCATAAGGGACATTGACCAGTAATATTCTTTTCTTGCAGTGCCCTTGTCTAGCTTTGGTGCCAGGTTAATGCTGGCCTCCAAAAATGAGTTTGGAAATATTTCTTCCTATTTAAATTTTTGGAAGAGTTTAAAAAGGATTGATATTAATCATTCTTAAAATACTAATAAAATTCACCAGTGAATCTATCTGGTCATGGCCTTTTCTTTGTGGGGACATTTTTAAAAATTTTTTTATTACTGACTTAATTTCGTTTGTTATCAGTGTATTCAGAATTTCTATTTCTCCATGATTCAGTGTTGGTAGGTTGTATGTTTCTCGCAATTTGTGTGGTCTAGGGTATCTGATTTCTTGGCATATGACAGTTCATGGTAGTCTTTTGGGAACCTTTGTGTTTCTGTGCTATCAGTTCTAATTTCTCTTCTTTTATTTTTGATTTAATTTATTTGAATCTTCCTTCTGTTCTGTTAGTTTAGCTAAAAGTTTGTCAATTTATTTATATTTTCATAAACAACAGTTTTCTTAGTATTGGTGATCTTGTTTTTCTAGTTTATATTTATTTTACCTCCGATCTTTGTTTTTTTTCCTCTGTTCTGCTAACTTTGTTCTTTTTGTAGTTTCCCAAGGTGTAAAGTTAGGTTGTTTGAGATCGCTTTGTTTTCTTTTTTTCTTTTTTTTATGGTTTTATTTGCTTTATTAACCTAATCTTTTTATTTTATTTTATTTTAATTATTTATCTTTTTATTAGTTTCAGGTGTACAACACAATGCAATAGTTATACTCTTTACCCCCCAAAGTGAAAACCCCCCTCCCCCAGTTCGCCACCCCACTCCCCCCCCATATCATACATATCCATCACAACTCCCCTGACTCCCCTCCACAGTATACTCCACATCCCATGACCATCCACATATTCAGTTGCAGTTGGCATACAATACTATACAACATCAGCTTCAGGTGTACAGTGCAGTGATCAAGCCTCTACTCCATCCATGGTCTCCCTAACAAGGCATGTGACTATCTGACACGCCACAAAATTTTTACATTATTATATTCCCCAAAATGTGTTTCATATCCCTGTGGCAATATTGTAGTTGTCTATTTATGCTGTCTAATCCCTTCCCCTTCCACCCCATCCCCACCCCCCTCCCAACTAGCAACCCTCAGTTTTTCCTCTACATCTACGAGTCTGTTTACTTTGATCGTTCACTCAGCTCTTCAGACTCCACACACAAGTGAGATCACATGGTACCTGTCCTTCTCCAACTGACTTATTTCTCGCAACATAATAGTCTCTTCACAACATTATCAATCACATTCCCAGAACTGCCCCCATATTCCTGCGGCAACATTGTAGTTCCACATACACTGTCCAAAACCTTCCCCCTCTCCCTCTTCCCCACTCCCTCCCAGCCAGCAACCATCAGTTTTTCCTTTATATCTGCTTGATATGACTTCAATCTTCTTAAATTGTCTCTCTGGGTTAGCTTGTTTACCCCTTTCTTTTGTTTAAAAAAGCCCTTTTAACATTTCTTGCAATGCTGGCTTGGTGGTAATGAATTCCTTAAGCTTATTCCTTTCTGAGAAGCTCTTTATTTCTCCTTCAATTTTAAGTGAGAGCCATGCTGGGTAGAGCAATCTTGGTTGTAAGCCTTTATTTTGTGTCACTTTGAATATCTCCTGCCACTTCCTTCTGGCCTGCAGAGTTTCTGTAGACAAGTCAGCTGTTAGTTTAACAGGAGTTCCTTTGTAAGTAACCTGCTGTCTTTCTCTTGCAGCCTCTAGGATTCTGTCTCTGTCTTTAACCTTTGCCATTTTAACTATGATGTGTCTTGGTGTGGACCTGTTTGGGTTCAGCTTGTTTGGAACCCACTGGACTTCCTGGGCATGTATGTTGATTTCCTTCACCAGGGTAGGGAAGTTTTCAGTCATTATTTTTTCAAATACATTTTCGACCCCTTCTTCTCTTCTCCTTCTGGTATCCCTATGTTTCGAAGGTGGTTGCGCTTCACCTTGTCCCATAGGGCTCTTAAACTATTTTCTTTGTTTTTTATTCTTTGGTCTTTTTGCTGTGCCAACTGGGTGAGTCTGCTATTTTATCTTCCAAATCGCTGATCTGCTCCTCTGCTTCATCTACTCTACTGGTGATTCCTTCGAGTGTGTTCTTCATTTCAGTTATTGTATTCTTTAGTTCCAACAGGTTGTTTTTTATGGTTTCCCTATCCTTCTTTATGTCCTCGCTAAGTTTCTTAAACATTCTTATCATCAGTGTTCTAAACTGTGTCTCTGAAAGGTTGGATCCCTCTGTTTCATTTGGTTCCATTTCTGGAGGTTTCTTCTGATCTTTTACTTGTGACATGTTTCTTTGTTTCCCCATTCTGGCTGTCGCTCTGGGATTGCTTTGATGTATTAGATAGATCACCGCGAGAGCCCTGGCTGGATCACGCAGGCACACAGCTCACGGCCCAACACTCCCAGGAAAACTCCCAGTCTCAGCCTGTCCCAATCAGCCGCTTGCAGATCAGGCCGAGCAGCCCGACAACCAATCACCAGCCTGGCAACTCTGCAAGCGGAGAGCGGGGACCCAAGGCGGCTTGCGCACTCCCGCGTCTCAGTGAGCAGCCTGTTGGAGCCGGATCACTCCCACTAGGCGTTTCCCTGGCAACGCAGCACAAGCCGAGCGGAGGGTGGGGATCCGAGGCGGCTCGCGCACTCCCAGTCTCATTGAGCAGCCTGTTGGACCCGGAGGGCACCCGCCCTGCGTTTCCCTGGCAACGCAGTATAAGCCGGGCAGAGGGTGGGGATCCAAGGCCGCAGGTGCGTGCGCACACGCACACACGCACTTCTGCGCCAATTCCACCAGACCAGTTAGGTCTCGGACCTTATCCTTCATGGGAGGGCCCAAGCCTGACAAAATGGCGTCCTCCCTATACCATTTGCGTGCAAGCTCTGCACCACGGGAACAACAGTTCAAAAACCTCCAGCCTTTGCACCAAAGGTGCTCAGTTCAGTCCGTCCCCGCAGGCTCCCGGGTCTGGCTCACACCGGCGAGCAAGCCCATGTGCCAGCCCCACTGATTCTCAAGCCTCTCTTAGACTCACCGAGCTGAGCAAAGAAAGTCCTCACTGGGCTGGCCGAGTGGCGCATTGGTTAAGCGCTGGTTTTGGGATGCCAGCGGCCCCGGTTCGGATCCCACATGAGGGCCAGTGACACTGCCCTCTACAGCTAACAACAGCTCCAGCTAACAACAGCTCCACCTGGAGCTAGGCTGTGTGAGCCCCGGTAATGGTGTGGGCTGCAGCCCCTGCTGCAGTGGGCTGCCATAGGCTACAGTGAGTGGCCCTCAGCCAGCGTGAGCAGCTGGCAGCCAAGTGTGAGCTGCCAATAGCCGCGATGAGCGACATCCAGAGGCCGGCGACCGATCTGCCTCATCCGGGAAGAGCGCAATGATGATACCAACAGTGAAGCAACATCCTCCGCAACTAAACTGAAGAACAAGAAGATAGCAACTTGTCTGTTCCCCTTCCCCGATTCCCCAACGCTGTTCCCCTCCACCAAATCCCCAATAAAATCTTTAAAAAAAAAAAAAAAAAAAAAAAAGAAAGTCCTCACGAATTTACTGCCAGCTATCTTAGAACTCCTCTTCCCGGCAAAGGACCTCTGGGCTGGTGAGCTGGGTGTGCGGCCGGAGGGTTTCTCTCCCAACCGGAGAAGCCTCTCCACAGCTGGGACCTCCCTCACGGGGTTTGCCCTCTCTCGTCTCCGCCCGTCCTACCAGACCCGATGCAGCTTCCTCTTTAAGTTCTTCGTTTAGTGGTTCTGTTCCTCCAGTATTCCGGGGACCTCCAGGGTTGAATGCTGTATAATTTGCTTGTAATTTTGGTGTGATCCTGGGAGGCAGTTAGCACAGTGTCTGTCTATTGCGCCATTTTACCAGAAGTCGATCGCTTTGTTTTCTTAACACTGGGATGTATATCTCTAAATGTTCCTCTTAGAACTAGTTTTGCACATTCCATATGTTTTGTTTCCATTTTTGTTTGTTTAAAAATATTTTTTAATTTTCCTTTTGATTTTTTTCTTTGATTAATTAGTACTGTGTTGGTTTTTGTTTTTATTTATTTATTTATTTTTAGCTGAGCCATCCTGCCACCTGTTGGCTGCTCAGCAGCAGCTCAGCTCAGGATGGGCATCGAACTGCTGTTGCTCAGAAATCAGCTCGCACCCTTTTTTTCTTTTTAAAGATTTTATTGGGGAATTGGTGGAGGGAAATAGCGTTGGGGAACCAGGGAAGGGGAAAGACAAGTTCTTGTCCTTTTGTTCTTCAGTCTAGTTGTGGAGGACATTGCTTCACTGACCTATGTTGGTATCATCATTGCGCTCTTCTCGGGTGAGGCAGATCGGTTGCTGGCCTCTGGATGACGGCTCATAGTGGCTGTTAGCCGCTCACACCAGCTCCCAGCAGCTTACTCTGGCTGCCGGCCACTCACTGTAGCCTATAGCAGCCCACTGCAGCAGGAGCTGCAGCCTACACCATTGCCAGGGCTTGCAGCCCAGCTTCAGTTGGAGCTGTTGTTAGTTGTAGAGGGCAGTGTCACTAGCCCTCATATATGGGATCCGAACTTGGGCCCCTGACATTGGAAGCCAGCTCTTAACCAACTGAGCCACTTGGCCGTCCCAATACTGTTTTGTTTAATGTCCACATGTTTGTGAATTTTTCAGCTTTCCTCCTGTAACTGATTACTAGTTTTTTCCATTGTATTAGGAAAACGTACTTGATATGATTTCAGTCTTCTGAAATTTGTTAAGCCTTGTTTGATGTAACAGATGCTCTATCATAAAGATATTCTGTACATGCTTGAGAAGAATGTGTACTGTGCTTTAATAGGATGGAGTGTTTATGTACATAATATGTTATATATATAATGTATAACATATATACATAAATATATAATATATAAATACATAATATGTTATATACACACACACACATAAATAGTCTACACACACATATACACAGTGGGTGCCAAAAAATATGTATACATTTTAAGGAAGGAAAAAACTATTAAAATTGTGATCAATATATACTGATAAAGGTGTATATAACAAAAGATGAAGTCATGTGTATACATTTTTTTTGGCACCCGCGGTATATACATCTATCTGTTCTAAATGTTATTTGATTCAAATATAACTTTATTAATTTCTGTCTGGTTAACTACCCATTGTTGAAAGGGGGATATTGCAATTCTGTTGTTTTTCCTACCTTTGGATATGGTGTTATTTGCTTAATATTTCATTTAGATGTGCAGTACATAGATCCATATTATTGTTATATCCTCTTGATGATTGACTCCATTATCATTATGTAAGGAACTTTGTCTCTTATGACAATTTTTGACTTTAAAGTCTATTTTATCTGATATAAGTATAGCTATTTCTTCTCTCTGTTGGGTTCCATTTGGGTGGAATATCTCCTTCAATCCCTTCACTTTCAGTCTGTGATTTCTTAAAGCTGAAGTTATTCTACTGTAGGCAGCATATAGTTCAGTCTTGCTTTTTTATTCCATCCAGCCACTATATATCTTTTAATTGGAGAATTTTATTAGGACCTTCTGTTACCAACTTGTTTATTATTGTCTGCCTGATTTGTAGTTCCTTTGTTCCTCTTTTGCTGTCTTTCTTTGTGATTTGATGATTTGGTGATATGATTTTATTCCTTTGTTTTTATCTCTTGTGTATTTACTATAGGGTTTTGCTTTGTAGTTACCATGGGGCTTATATAAAATATCTTATACGAGGTGTGATCAAAAAAATATGGTGAATGCCAGCAGCCCTGGTTCGGTCCCACATATGAGGGCCAGTGACACTGCCCTCAAAAAAAAAAAAAATATGGTGACTGTTTAAATAAAAAAAAATTTTCAGTAAAAGACATATTTTCATTAATCCTCCTCAAAATTTTCACCCTTCAAACACAGTTATCCTATCATTCTTGCCACTTTCTGAAGCAGTTCTGGAAGTCCTCTTTCATGAATGTCTTTAGTTGTGCTGTCATGGCTGCCTTGATGTCCTGAATTGATTCAAAACGTTTACCTTTCATAGTCATTTTGACTTTGGGGAAGAGCTAGAAGTCACATGGTGAATAAGGTGAATGGGGACACACCATGATGTTTTTATTTGACAGAAATTAATGTATACCAGAAGTGATGTGTGACATGAAGCATTGTCATGATGGAGGACAATTTACGGCACACTTTAAAACACACTTCTCTCAATTGTAGCTCACACCCGACTGACTGCATGAAACAAGTTGAAACTTGACACACACTGTTACTAAGGTTCATCATGCCCCTTCTTGTATTGAAAATCACTGCCTTTCTGTTGGATGGCACTCAGCAGCGGCATTCACCATATTGTTTGACCACAACAGAAACACTCTGAGTCACACATTGCTTCTGGTATGGTAATTTTTGTCAAATAAAAACATTATGGTGTGTCCCCATCCACCTTATTCACTGGATCTGGCACCGTGTGACTTCTGACTCTTCCCTAAAGTCAAAATGACCTTGAAAGGTAAACATTTTGAACTGATTCAGGACATCGAGGTAGCTATGACAGTGCAACTGAAGACACTCACAAAAAAGAGAACTTTCAGAACTGCTTCAGAAAGTGGCAAGAACGATAGGGTAAGTGTGTTCATAGCAAGGGTGAGTATTTTGGGAGGGAATTAATGGCAATATATCTTTTACTGTACTTTTTTAAAAATTTAACCATTAACCATATTTTTTATCATACCTCATAGTTATAACATTCTATTTTAAGCTGATAACTTCAATTGCATACAAAAACTCTGTTTTACACCCCCCTCACACACATATTTGATATTTTTGATGTCACAATTTATATATTTTATATTTTGTAACTATTATCACATTATTGTGAATATAGTTATTTTTAATACTCTTTTAATACTCTTGCTTTGTCCTATATATTATCCTATATTACAGTATTAGATTATTTTGAATTTGACTCTAAAATTTACCAGTGGTTTAGTTTTCATGTTAATAATTTGCATACTTTCATTTCAGCTTGAACAACTTCCTATAGCATTTCTTGTAGGGTAGAGCAAATGGCGATGAACACCTCCAGCTTCTGTTTGTCTAGGAAAGTGTCTCTCCTTCGGTTTTTTTTTTTAAGATTTTATTGGGGAAGTGGTGGAGAGGAACAGACAAGTTGTTGTCCTTTGGTTCTTCAGTCTAGTTGTGAAGGACATCGCTTCACTGGACCATGTTGGTATTGTTATCATTACACTCTTCCTGGGTGAGGCAGTTGTTTGCCGGCCATTGGACGTTGGCTCACGGCAGCTCTTGCCGGCTACCAGCCGCTCATGCTGGCTGCTGGTCACTCACCATAGCTCACTGCAGCCTATGCCGTTGCTGGCCACTCACGGCAGCCCAGCTCCAGGTCGAGCTGTTGTTCATCATCTTAGCTGTAGAGGGTGCAGCATCACTGGCCCATGTGGGAACAGAACAGGTGGTACTGTTATTCAGAGCTCATGATCCCAAGCCAACTCTTAACCAACTGAGCCACTCGGTTGGCCTTCTCCTTCATTTTCGAATGACAACTTTGCTAGTTAGTACCTTGGCTTGCAGTTTTTTCCTTTCAGTATTTAGAACACACTATCCCACTCTGTCCTGGGATGCAGTGTTTCAGCGAAGAAACCCACTCATACTCTTATGGTGCTTTCCTTGTATGAATGAGATGAGTTTATTTTGTCTTCCAGCTTTCAAAATTTTTTGTCGTTATTTTGAGTTTATTATATGTCTTGGTGCAGTCCTCTTCTAATTGAATCTTTTTGGGGTTTTCTGAGCATCATGTACATAAATGATCACTTCTCTTCCCAGATTTGGGAAGTTTTTATCCATTTTTTTTTTTAAAAGATTTTATTGGGGCATTGGAGGAGGGGAATAGTGTTGGGGAATTGGGGCAGGGGACCAGCCAAGTTGTTGTTCTTCAGTCTTTGTTGTGGAGGGCGCCAGTCACCATCTGGCTTCCCATCAGCAGCTCATGGCCTCTAAGCTCAAGGTGTTGTGTTCAGTCTTAGTTGCGGGTGGGTGTAGCCACCATCCCATGCGGGAGTTGAACCAGCAGCCTTGGGGGTTTTTTAAGATTTTTTATTGGGGAATTGGGGGAGGGGAACAGCGTTGGGGAACCTGGGAAGAGGAACAGACAAGTTGCTGTCCTTTTTTTGTTTTTCAGTCTAGTTGTGGAGGACATTGCTTCACTTGCCCATTTTGGTGTCATCATTATGCTCTTCCTGGCTGAGGCAGATCAATTACCGGCCTCTGGATAGCCGCTCATAGTGGCTCTTGGCAGCTCGCACCGGCTGCCAGCCGCTCACGCTGGCTGCCGGACACTCACTGTAGCCTATGGTAGCCCACTGCAGCAGGGGCTGCAGCTATGCCATCCCAGGGACTCAAAGCAGCCCAGCTCCAGGTAGAACTGTTGTTCACCATCTTAGCTTTAGAGGGCAGTGTCACTGGCCCTCACATGTGGGATCCAAACCAGGGCCACTGGCATCTCAAGTCATCATCCAAACAACATGCCACTCTTCCGGCCCAGCAGCCTTGTTGTTAAGAGCGCATGTCTTATCCACTGAGCCATCTGTGTGGCAGCTCAGCTCAAGGTGCCGAGTTCAATCTTTTAGTTGTGGGTGGGCATAGCCCACCATTGAACAGGCAGTCTTGTTACACCAGGTGAGCCATCCTGGCACCTCTTGGCAGCTCAGTGACAGCTCAGCTAGGGCACAGAGTTCACTGGCCCATGTGGGAATCGAACCAGCAGCCCTATTGCTCAGAGCTCACGCTCTAAGCCAATTCTTAACCAACTGAGCCACTCGGCCGGCCCTATCCATTCTTTCTTTTTTTCTTTGAGGACAGTGTCACTGGCCCTCATATGTGGGACCCGAACCTGGGCCGCTGACTTCCCAAGCCAGTGCTTAACCACTGAGCCACTCAGCTGTCCCCTATCCATTATTTCTTTAAATAAGCTTTCTACTCCTTCCTCTCTCTTCTTTTAGGGCTCCCATAATGCGATTATTGTTTTGTTTCATGGTAATCCATAGTTCATGTAGGCTTTCTTCATTTTCTTTAGTTCTTTTCTGTTCTTTTCTCCTGGATCAAAAACCTACTTTCACTTTCGGATTCATTCTTTTGATTGATCAAGCTAACTGTTAATGCTCTCTGTTGCATTTTTCATTTCACTCATTGTTTTTTCTTTTTAAAAATTTTATTGGGGAATTTTGGGGGAGGGAACAGTGTTAGGGAATCGGGGAAGGGGAACAGACAAGCTCCTGTCACTTTTGTTCTTCAGTCTAGTTGTGGAGGACGTTGCTTTGCTGACCCATGTTGGTATTGTGATTATTGTACTCTTCCCTGCTGAGGCAGTCCATCGGCAGCCATTGGACGGCAGCTCACGCTGGCTGCCAGACACTCATAGTAGCTTACGGCAGCCCACTGCAGCCTCACTGCAGCCTATACCATCGCTGGCGACTCACAGCAGCCCACCTCCAGGTTGAGCTGTTGTTCACCATCTTAGCTGTAGATGACGCAGCGTCCAAACCAGAGCTACTCAGCGCTTGTGCTCCAAAGCCAACTCTTAACCAACGAGCCACTCGGCTGGCCCTGTTTTTTCTTTAATATTTCCTATTTCTCTGCTGAAAGTTTCATTTTGTTTGTATAATTGCTTATTTTGTTGAATTGTCTGTTTTCTTGTAGGTTACTGAATGAACTTCCTTTAATCATTTATTTTGAACTCTTCTTCTGACCTTTCACAGATCTGCATTTCTTTAGGGCAATGGATAAATTATTGTGTTCCCTTGTGGGGGTTGGTGTTTCCTTGATTTTTTTTTTTTTTAAAGAGTTTATTGGGGAATTGGGGAAGGGGAACAGTGTTGGGGAATTGGGGAAGTGGAGCAGCCAAGTTTTTGTCTATCAATCTTCCCTGTAGAGGGCACAGCTAGCTCAGCTCCATGTCCAGTCGCCATCTGCCTGCCTTTTGGCAGCTAATGGCTGCTCAGCTCAAAGTGCCGTGTTTAACCTTATTTGTCGGTGGGCATAGCCCACCATCCCTTGTGGGAATCAAACCAGCAACATTGTTGTTAGGAGCACGTTCTCACACCAGCTGAGCCATCCTGCCACCTGTTGGCTGCTCAGCGGCAGCTCAGCGCTGGTGCAGCTAACTGGCCCATGTGGAACTCGAACCTGCAACCCTGTTGTTCAGAACTGACACTCTTAACCAGCTGAGCCACTCAGCTGGCCCATCCTTGATTTTTAATTTTAGTTTAGTTTTGTTTTTTTGATGTAACTTTGTGTTGATGTCAGTACATTTTATGGAGCAGAATTTTTTCCAGACTAAGTGGAAAGGTTTTGGTGGGGAAGATATTCACCTATGTGTAGATACGACTGTGCCAGCTTGGTAGGGTATGGCAGCTCTGACTACAAAAAGGCCCAACAGCTTAGTGTCTGCATCTCTGTCACATGAGGTCAGTGAAGATTGCAGGGGTCCTCAATAGCTAAGGCTTTGGGTGTCCACACCAGTAGAGGCTGATGAGGATCTTCTGATTTCTTTCTCTCATGGGATGGTTTGGCTGAGCAGTTCCCTCTTGATGCCAGCCCTTGGGGCACCTCCATGATGGCATTGGTATCTGATTCTCCGGGACCTGTGGAACAGGTATGGATCTGTCTAAGGTGTGAATATACAGAGAGCAATAGTAGTTCTAGGTCCCAGATGATGAATAGCCTGCGGTGGCATCGACTTTGCTGTGTGAGAGGCAATTACACACTGATCAGAAATGGGACCTGTGACCATAGCACAGGTACACACAGAGAGACAGTGTGTCTGGGGTCTGAGGAGCAGGCTATCCCACAGTGGCCATGACTTGGCTTTGGTGAATGAGAAATGGGCACTTGCATGACAGCCGTGGAGTGAGATTATGGAAAATGGGCATCCATGGAGCATTTGATGCTCTGGGGTCTGGAGTATGTGCAGGGTTGATGGGTATGGCTTCCCTGATTGTGGAATGAAGCAATAGCTCCTTCTTTGCAGGGGGCAAGTCGGTGTATTGTTTTCTGGCAGGCTCCTGTGGTGATGGCTGTTGGTTACTTTAGTGTGAAAGCAACCAGTGTCCTCTGTGGAGCAGGCAGCTAGTGTGCACACCTGCAGACACTTGGTATCCTCTGCTGTGCAAACTGTAGGAGTCCACAGCTCTAGCAGGGGCTGTTGAGGATTTCTGCAGCAAAGGCTTCTGGAGTCCTCCGCTGGTGCACATGGTCCCCACCTTTTGTGTTTCTTTTCCTTCCCTAGGTGTCTTAACTAATCTGATGTCCCCAGCGATCCTCTTTATATGGTTATTCTCCTTTTTATGCTCCACTGTGTTGCTGTAGTATCTTTTTTTTTTTTTTTTTTTTTTTTGCTGCAAAGAACTTTATTGTTTCAATTTGGTCCATGGCATGGGAGAGGACTCCTGGGTGGTGAGGTGGTTAAAAGGCTGCCTAGCAGTTTCAGGGAGAGGCTTAGGCAAAAGCCCAATGCCAGGAGGATGAAGAGGGGCCTCTCAAAGGCCTCTGGGCTCCAAAGGCTCCTCCTAGTCATGCTTGAGGGTGAGCCTTTCGAAGAGATACTCGCCAAGCCCATCCTGGGGGCTGGCCAGCCTGCGGAGGTTAGTCAGGTGGTCGCCCATCTTCTTGATGAGTTTCACCTCCTCATCTAAGAAGTGGTCCTCCAGGAAGTCACAGACATGGGGATCTGTGCAGGCAGAACCCAGGGCATGCAGATCCACAAGGGCCTGCCTGGTTCAGGTTCTTATCCATGGTCATGGCGGCTTCCATGGCATCCTGAGTTTTACTCCATTCATCTTGGGAAGGCTTCTGCAGGTCCTGGAAGAGGGTGCGACCACCACGCTAGTTTTGCATCTTCAGGAGACTTTCCGCACCCTCTCGCTTCTCCTCCTCCAACTCGCGGAAGAAGTTGCTCATGCCCTCTAGAGCCATATGGTTGCGGTCGAAATAGAAGCCCATAGAGTGGAAGATGTAGGAGGTCCATGGATGCAAATTGACCAGGCGATTGACGGCAGCCTCCACATTGGTGTAATAATTTTGACGAACTTGTGAGCTCATGGTTGCTCAGCAATAAGGAGTTAAGCTCAAATAACAGTGTTAGCTGGTCTCGGAGGCCGAGGATGGCTGAGTTGGTTCTGAAGGTTGAGAGTGGAAAAGAGGTTGGAGGGTGGTTGGAGGCTGGAAGAAGGGGCATCCCTGGGTCTGTTCCGTCCAAACACTGTTGAAGCAAGAGACAGATCCAGGGGACTGCTGAGGGAACTCTGTAGTATCTTAATTGGGCTCTTGAGCCTTCCAAGGGCCAATTTGATTTCTAGATAGCTTTCTTAATTTCTTTTTATTGGTGGTGAAGGCTGGTTTCCTCTACCATCATGCTGACATTATTTACCTAGATCTCTTTTCTGGGTTTATTGTGTACCTAGTTGCTCTGGGACAGTGCTGGCCATTCACTTTTCTGTTCTTTCCGTGGGATCCATATCATCTATGTCCCATGTAGTTTCCCAACTAGGACTTACAGAGAAGAGTCCTTTGTACATTACAGGGTGGACATGACTCCAGTCATGGCAGAGTAGGTCATGAGGTATGATTCTTGCGAGTGGCAGCTGGGGAGATTGTGCCATCAGGGCTGTGTTCACATCATACCAGGAACATGGCTGTTCAACCAGAGTTTTTTGTGCCATTGCCAGTAGCCACAACCCATTTCTACCTTTTCTTTCCTTTTTCACCTTTAACACTTTGCTGACTTGTCAGTTCTGCTACTCTTTATTTCTACTGAGGTTTCCAGCCCAGGGATAATCTTTGCCTCTCTCGACTCCACATCTCAACCATTTCTTTCAACCCATTCTGTAGTCCTCTTCAAAATTGGCCCTCACATATCCCTAAATTGACCTTGGACAGCAGCTAACTTGTTGCAGTTGGGTTTTTATTGGGCTTGGATGCATGCTTCTGCCCAGCCTCATATCTGCAGCAGAAAAGGGTATGCAGGAAGCTGTAGGCAGAGGAAATGAGTTGTATGCCCTACCTCTCTTCCTCCTGTCATACCTTGTCCTTGTATCCTTCCCCTGGTGAGGTCTCCACCATTTTGTGACTTTAGACGCCCAGTAACACAATAGTCAGCCAGTCCTTCAATTGAATTCCAACTTTCTTGTTTTGGAAAGCATTTTATACATTCATGCCTGCATGTGACACATGCACGTTTGTGATGGGATTGTCCCCTCCTTATAGTAAAGGTATATATAATTCACCACCATTTCTTTGTGTTCAGGTTGCTGCTGTGGAGCAGTGGCTGTGGAGGCACCCACTGAACAGAGTGTTTGTGTGGGAGTGTCACTGGCCAAGACTCCTGAGGGAGCTCTGACTTCTCAGAAGACCCACCCCTGTGAGATGTGTGGTCCAGTCTTGAGAGACATCTTCCACTTGGCTGAGCAGCAGGGAACACAACACAACCAGAAACCATTGAGGTGTGGAGCATGTGCAAAACAATTTTATTTCAGTGCAAACTTTCATCAGCACCAGAAGCAGCACATGGGAGAGAAACACATCAGAAGCAGTGTGGACCGGTCCTTGATTGTGAAGAGCTGCAGATTCCATGTGTCAGAGAATCCTTTTACCTGCAGGGAGGTTGGGAAGGACTTCCTGATCGCCTCAGGACACCACCACCAACAGGCCACTCACACCAGCGAGGGGCCAAACAAAACCTCACAGTGGGAAGCAACTTTACAAAGCAGAAAAAATCATCACACTTCAGGAGAATGTAAGAAAGTTTTCAGCGAACCCCAACACATGCTTATTCGGGACCAGGATGTTCACACTGAAAGACAAAACTTTGTGTGCCATGAATGTGGGAAAAATTTCAGGTATAAATCCTCACTTTTTGTTCACCAGAGAGTCCACACTGGAAAAAGTTTTCATATGTGTGGTGAATGTGGAAAGTCCTTTAAGGGAAGCTCAACCCTCAATCAACATAAAAAAATTCATACTGCAGCAAGGCAGTACAAGTGCGGCAAATGTGGGAAATCCTTAAGTCACAAATCTGTCCTCATTCATCCCCTGAGATGGCACAGTGGAAAAAACATGTGCAGTGAATGTACTCAATCTTTTAGTCATAGCTCAGTGTTCATTCGACATCAAAGAGCTCAAACTGGAGAAAAACCTTATAAGTGTAGTGACTGTGCGAAATCTTTTACCTCTGTTGCTGCCCTCAGTTATCATCAGAGTTCTCACACAGGAGAGAGGCCTTATGGATGCAGTGATTGTGGGAAATCTTTTATCTCTAGGTCTGACCTCTGTTATCATCAGAGGATTCATTCTGGAGAAAGGCCTTATAAGTGTAGTGTATGTGGGAAATCATTTATCACTTGTACTGCTCTCCGTTATCATCACAGAGTTCACACTGGAGAAAGGCCTTATGAGTGTAGTGAATGTGGGAAGTCCTTTACCCGAAGAAATAATCTCATTATACACCAAGGGGTTCACTCAGGATACAAGGCTTTTGTGTGTGGCGAATGTGGGAAATCTTTTACCTTTAGTTCCAGCCTCCGTTATCATCATAGAGTTCACACAGGAGAAAGGCCTTATGAGTGCAGTGAGTGTGGGAAATCTTTTAACAATAGGTGGACACTTGTTCGACACCAGAGAATTCACACAGGAGAAAAGCCTTATGTGTGCAGTAAATGTGACAAATCTTTTGCCTGTAGCTCCACCCTTCAGTATCATGAGCGAGGTCACCGTGGAGAAAGGCCTTATGAGTGCAGTGAATGTGGGAGATCTTTTACCACTAGCTCTGCCCTCCGTTATCATCAGAGTGTTCACACAGGAGAAAGGCCTTATGGGTGTACTGAATGTGGGAAATCTTTTATCGCTAGGTCTGACCTCCAGTATCATCAGAAAACTCATTCTGGAGAAAGGCCTTATGAGTGTAGAGAATGTGGGAAATCCTTTATTCGAAGAAATAACCTCATTTTACACCAGAGAGTTCACACAGGAGAAAGGCCTTACCAGTGTAGTGAATGTGGGAAATCCTTTAACAATAAGTGGACACTCATTCAACATCAGAGAGTTCACACAGGAGAAAAGCCTTATGTGTGCAGTGAATGTGGGAAATCTTTTACTTCTAGCTCCACCCTCTGTTATCATCAGAGAACTCACACAGGAAAAAGGCCTTATGAGTGCAGTGAGTGTGGGAAATCTTTTACATCTAGTTCTACCCTCCATTACCATCAGAGAGTTCACACAGGGGAAAAACCTTATGTGTGCAGTGAGTGTGGGAAATCTTTTACCTTTAGCTCTAGCCTCCGTTATCATCACAGAGTACACACTGGAGAAAGACCATATGAGTGCAATGAGTGTGGAAAATCCTTTAAGGATAGATCACAATTCAATAAACACCGAAGAGGACATACTGGAGAAAGGCCTTATGAGTGCAGTGAATGTGGGAAATCTTTTAGCCACAAATCGTCCCTCTCAATACACCAGAGAATTCATAATAGAGAAAGGTCTTATAAGTGTAGTGAATGTGAGAAATCTTTTACCTCTACCTCTGGCCTTGGTTATCATCAGAGACTTCATAGGGGAGAAAGGCCTTATCAGTGCAGTGAATGTGGGAAATCTTTTACCAGTAGCTCGATATTGGTTCGACACCAGAGAGTTCACACAGGAGAAAGGCCTTACGAGTGCAGTGAATGTGGGAAATCTTTTGCCAGTAGTGACACCCTCTCTTACCATCAGAGAATTCATACAGGAAAAAAGCCTTATGAATGCAGTCAATGTGGAAAATCTTTTGCATCTGGTTCCACCCTCCGTTATCATCAGAGAGTTCACACTGGTGAAAGGCCTTATGAGTGCAATGATTGTGGGAAATCTTTTATCTGTAGCTCCAAACTCCGTTATCATCAAAGAGTTCACACTGGTGAAAGGCCTTATGAGTGCACTGAATGTGGAAAGTTGTTTAGGGATAGTTCACAATTCAGTCAACACCGGAGAGGTCACACAGGAGAAAGGCCTTATGAGTGCAGTGAATGTGGGAAATTTTTTATGCGAAAATCTACTCTCTGTCAACATCAGAGAATTCACACTAGAGAAAGGCATTAGATGTGCAGGGAATGTTCAATTTTTTATTCTATGTAACCACCAGAGGAAACTCTTTGAGGAGCCATCTGTCTGAATTGAGTCTCATATATCTGAGTATACACAGTGGCAAGATTCCCCATATGTGTCATATATGTGAGAAGCATGTGTAAATATATTGCACTTTTGGACATGCCCAGTGTTCCTTCCACGTTTATGTTGCTTCTAGTTTGTGTGGCTAAAGCCATTTCACCTTTACCACCTGGCAGGTCCACAGAGTTTGCATCATCCACCATCCCAGTGTGCTCAGGGAAGCTGACCTCTGGCCTCCCATGTATTGTCACAAACTAGGAGTAATCTGAGCACTTAGGGGGTAAGGTTTCCCTCCTTGACAACCTTGGACATGGATTTGGGTCAGTGTTTCCCCAAAGAATGTCATGAGCTCGGCTGGCAGCTTGCAGAGAAATTACTACCTTTTCCAGGAATGCGTTGGTCTAATGTGATACATATGATGAGTTTTTTCACTTCCGATGTATGAACTTGAAGTGGCTGCTGCACATTGCTTTGGTTTGTTCAATAATAAAGGCCTTACTGTTTAAGTCCTCTTTGATCTTGAGTGTTCTGTTTATTTTATAGGGTAGTTTGGAAACTGGAGTTCTACAAGCATGAAGTGGTGAACAACTTCTTAGGGGTCTCAAAATTTCTTTGTGTATGGAAGGCCTGTATGATGGCAGTAAATAACTTGCCAGTTTTGACCAAACTTGTATTGCTGTTCATGGCGGCTTAGACAGGACTGAAGGGCTTTCTGGTCCTCATTTCAGGCCTGGATGCTGTGTGTTTTAGGAATCTCAGAGATCACCCTGAAGAGAGGACAGGTATGAGATCCTCAGGTACTTAGAATAGCATGATTTTCCCTTTACTCAAAACAGATATCCTAGGTTATACCAGCACTGTTGAGGGGCTATCTTCCCCAGGTCTACAGTCATGTGCCCTGATGTTCACACTTCATTGAGCTAGGGTTACTGCTTGTAAGGCAACTTGGTCCAGTAAAAACCATGCTTGGTACAGACACTAGTTTAATAGGGATTGGAAGAGACTACACCAACTACGTGGAAAATGCCTCTTCTAAAAGTGCATCTGGAAATGTTTACATTGACTGCATGATAAGTGTGTATATAACTCAGGACCTCCAGGCATGTTTATCTTGTGTAGCTGATGTCATTGTCAGAAAAAATAATTACAAATAATTGAGGGCCGACCGAGTGGCGTGGTGGTTAAGCGCTGGCTTGGGAAGCCAGCCGCCCCAGTTTGGGTCCCACATATGAGGGCCAGTGACACTGCCCTCAAAAAAAAAAAGAAAGGTGTTCTGGATTCCCATAGACACTCAGTGATGTCCACCTCAAAATCATTACTGCACAACAGGAAAGAGAAAATGGGGTTCTGTAGTCTGATGAGGTGGCTCTTTTGATCCAGGCAGCACTCCTGTTTATTTGGGTGAAAATTGTTCCATTACATATTTGTTGTCACTGAGGCAATACTGACCCCTACAGGGCATGGGGAGAGAGATGAGTCAATATAGGCTCATCAAACATATTTTACAAAGAGATTGGGACATAAAGATTTTTTTTTTTTAAGATATTTTATTGGGGAATTGGGGGAGGGGAACAGAGAAGTTGCTGTCCTTTTGTTCTTCAGTCTAGTTGTGGAGGACATCGCTTCACTGGCCCATGTTGGTATTATTGCACTCTCCCCAAGGGAGTCAGTTGCTCGCTGGCCATTGAATGGCCACTCATGGCAGCTCACAAAAGCGCATGCCAGCTGCCGGCCAGCCCCACTGCAGCCTACGCCATTGCCGACAACTCATGGCAGCCCATCTTAGCTGTAGAGAGCGCAGCATCACTGACCCTCTATGTGGGATCTGAACTGGGGCATGCTGCTCAGAGCTGACATCCCAAACTAGCTCTTAACCAATGTGCCTCTTAGCTGGCCCCATAAAGATGTTTTCATCTTGAGCTGTTTTTTAGAACTTCACTAGTATAATTTACATGTACTACATGCATATATTTAAAATGTATAATTTGATAAGTTTTGACATAAGTATGAACCTAAGAAACCATCATGATAGTCCTGATAATGACCACATCACTACTTTATTGCTAGCTGCTGCCACGGAGGCCAGACTGACCTCGCTGGGACAGGAGAAGAGGTTGTAGACTAATATAGAGTTAACAAAGTTTATTTTCTGTGGGGTTTTTTTTTTCTCTCCCTCCTCCCCCCATTTTTTAGAGTAGGCTGGACTCTCCCCAGCAGAGTGGTGGTGATACAAAGCTTATTTTCTAAAAAGAGTGGGAGATCTAGATTTTTATTTTGAATACTTTTTAAACCTTTAGTAAGGTATAATTCACATGCATTAAAAACACATATTTAGGGCCTGCCTAGTGGCACGTTGGTTAAGAGCTCGGGATGCCAGCTCTGAGCAGCAGGGCCCCGGTTTGGATCCCACATATGAGGGCCAGTGACACTGCTCTCTATAGCCAAGGTGGTGAACAACAGCTCCACCTGGTTACCTCTATAGCTAAGATGGTGGACAGCAGCTCCACCTGGAGCTGGACTGCTGTGAGTCACCGGCAATGGTATAGCTGCAGCTCCTGCTGCAGTGGGCTGCCATAAGTTACAGTGAGTGGCTGTTAGCCAATGTTAGCAGCCGGCACCCTGTGTGAGCTGCCATCCAGAGGCCAGTGAGTGACTGCCTCACCTAGGAAGAGCGTAATAATGCCAACATGGGCCAGTGAAGCAATGTCCTCCACAACTAGACTGAAGAACAAAAGGACAGCAGATTGTCTGTTCCCCTTCCCCAATTCCCCAATTAAAAACAAAACAAAACCACAAAGACATATGTTTAAAGTTTACAATTTGATACATTTTCCCATGTGGAAGAACCTGTGAAATGAATCATAACCATTATAATAAGCAGCTGTTGCTCCTATATTTGCCTCCCGTCCTTTTATCTCCACTCCTTTCCTGGACCTCACAGCAACCATTGATTTACTGTCTTTACAGATTAGTTTGGATTTTTCTACACTTACCTGATTGAAACTTAAGAAGTGTTTATTTTTCACCCTCCGTTCCCTCATACTCCATAATTGTCCTAAGATTCATCAGTGGTGTTTATCTGAGTAGTTCATTCCTTTAACTGAGTAATATTTTCTTTCTATTCATCTGGTTTTTGTTTTTTTTTGGGGGGGGTTGTTTTGTTTTTTTGTTTTGTTTTTTTTGAGGGCAGTGTCACTGTCCCTCATATGTGGGACCAGAGCTGGGGCCGCTGGCTATTCATCTGTTTTGAGGCATCAGGCTATTTTCAGATTGGGGCTGTTGCAAATAAAGCTGCTCTGAACATTTTCATTACAGTTCTTTGTATGAAGAGATGTTTCATTGCTCTTCTGTTAAACTCAAAATGCAATGCCTAAGTCACAGTGTAGGTTAGTGTTTAACTTTTAAAAAACTGCCAAACTGTGGTCTAAAATGATAGTTCCCTTTTGCATTTGCACCAGCAGTGTATGAGAGTCCCATTTCTTCCACATCCCTGCAAATACTTGATATGGTCAATCTTTAATGTTAACCCTTTTAGTAAATGTGTAGTGCTATCTCAGTGTGGTTTATTTATTTTACTTTTTATTTATTTTTATTTTTTGAGGGCAGTGTCACTGGCCCTCGTATGTGGGGCCCAAACTGGGGCCGCTGGCTTCCCAAGCCAATGCTTAACCACCACGCCACTCGGTGGGCCCCTCAGTGTGGTTTTAATTGCATTTTTCCAGGGATTTGTGATTTTGAGCATTTTCTCATGTCTTATATTTGGCCACCTGTATACTGTACAATTTTTGTTATCATTTGCCTATTTTCCTTTATAAGTTATGGCTATTTCCCTTTTTGTTTATGAATAAGACACTGAAACAGTGCCCTGTCCACAGGAACCACAGCATCAATCTAAGGTGTCTTAAAACACTGTTATTTGGTACTCATCCCACAATTCCTGCGTTGGTAGGTTTGGGTTTGGGGCTGAGAAGTAACGTTTCTAGTAAGTCCTTCGGCAGTGCTGATTAATAGGGTAGATGCAGAGATGAAACTGAAAACAAGTTTTCTAGTAAAAGTCCAGGCTGCCTCCCTTCAGTTCCAGTACATCTGCAGACTCGGAGAGAGCAGCAGATTTATGGTTTCTAATGGACCCCTTCTAAGTGTCTGCAGTGAGCCAAGCAGGCTAAGGACAAAAAGGGCTTGAGTCCCAGGACCTCCACTGCTGAGAAGCCCTGTGAAGGCTCCAGGCACTGAAACAACCTAGTCACCTGCTTCTTTGGCTTGGAACTGTAAACAAGGAGGTCATTATTCTGTGAAGTGGTTCCAATGCTATGCTACCTACATAAGCAAACTGGGAAACCTAAGCCAAGATAAATTCTTGTAAATGCCTCAGTGGTGAGAAATTGAAACCTAAGAACAACCAATCACAAACAGCCAACTAGGCCTTCCCAAATGAGGCAACGCCTTAAGCTGTAGCCCATCAAATAAAGAATCTAGGAGCCATCCCTTAAAAATGGAAACAAGGGCCGGCCAAGTGACTCAGTTGGTGTTCCCCTTTTGCTCTACAGAAGCCTTTCCCCTAATTCAGTTTGGTGCTGCCTGATTGGAATTGGTGTTTGCTCAAATAAACTCTTCAAAATTTATTTATTTATTTATTTTTTGAGGGCACTGTCACTGGCCCTCATATGTGGGACCCAAAACGGGGCCGCTGGCTTCCCAAGCCAGCACTTAACCACTGCGCCATTTGGCTGGCCCATAAACTCTTGAAAATTTTAATGTACCTCAGTTTATCTTTAAAGAACACAAATGCACCCCCCCCCCAAAAAAAACAAAAAAACCAACAGGGCTTATCCTTGTCAATGGCCTCTCAAGAAAGCTTTCCTTGCCTTTTCATGCAATTCTAATGGGTTGTCGGAAGTCTTCCTTGCCTTTTCATGCAATACTAATGGGTTGTCGGAAAAGTCATGACGCATTTTTGCAACGAGAAACAAAAAATACATCATGAGTTTTCAGACAACCCAATATAATATCCCATCCCCTACTGATGAAGTGGGTGCTTGAGGTTCTCTGCAGTCAGGTGTGTGATAGTGACCACTGGGGAAATAAAAACAAAATCTTCCCAGCCCAGAAATCCTCTCTACAAAGGTTGTAGAGACAGAATCAGTTTTATTAAATAACCATTGAACCAGACGTTGATGATTAAGACAGGCAATCCATTAATAAATTGCAAAGACAGATAAAACTCACCTGTCTATATAGCTAAGCAGATAAAACTCCTTACATACATATATTGAAGATAACCAGAACTAGTCCTCAGTAAACAGATTTGACAGTGCCATTTTTCACAGCGTTCATCCTAACTCTACCTGGTAATTGGGGCGACGATCTGTCAGCTTTGGGGCTTTATCCAGAAGAAAGACAAACACTTAGGAGGTGATTCTTGAAAGTGGAGCAAGGTTATAACACACCAAGGTCAGGCTCCTGCCCTAACACGGGCCACTTGGCCAGCCCTTGTTTCCATTTTTAAGGGATGGCTCCTAGGTTCTTTGAAAAGGAATTCATGTGTCATGAAGTTGAAGGGGAAAAAAAGATCAGCTGACAAAATGACTGGTTTGTGGCTCAGAGCCACTTGGCACACAACGGAAAATAGGAAAAACTATATTATAGAAACCTCAAAAGAGTTTCTTACTGGGGCCGGCCGAGTGGCTCAGTTGCTTAAGAGCTCGCTCAAGAGTGCGAGCTGAGCTCTGAGCAACAACGGTTCAATGCCAGCTTGAGCTGAGTTGCTGTTGAGCTGCCAACAGGTGGCAGGATGGCTCAGCTAAAAAAAAAAAAGGTTCTTACAAGAAGTGCCCTTTGTTCATATTAATAGTGATCATGACAATGCCTGCAATTAGCACAGGCAGCCACCAGGAAATGTCACCTGGAGGAAGGGTGCTCCCTTCACTGCTCATGCCAAAAAGGCAAGCCAGGTGAGAGGCACTAGGCTGATTGCAAGATTCCTGATTTCCTGGCTCCAACCTTCCTTTAATGCAGAAGGTGATAGGGCTGCTGTGGAGAGATTTTCTCAAAGCAGTGCACATGGCTCAGTGCTGATGACTGCAGCACAAGTGCCAGAAAGTGTGGACATTAATAGAGCTATTGTCCAGCTGGTGGGGAAGGGAAGACAGAGACCAGTTCAGGACACTAGGAGGGATGTGAGGGTCTTCCCCTTGAATACAGTAGGTGCCAAGTTCTCCAGCATCCCATCACAGTACATGAGCCTCACCACAGAACCCCTACTCCTTCTGAGAGAAGTTAATGGCCATGCTCTCCGAGGTCATACTCTGTTATAATGAAGATGGTTCATTCTACGATTAACTTCTGAAACCATAAATTGATATTCCCCCATCACACACACACACACACACACACACACACACACACACACACACCCATCCCCTGGTTGCCTTACTTCCAACCTCCCAACCTCAGAGTAGATGAACAGATCTGGTGCCCCCTCTTAACTCATGGCCATATAGATTACTGTCTCAGTTCACAGCAAGAACAAGAAAGCGGGCAATGGTACTGTGTTTCTGGGCCTGGCATGTGGGGCCCCACCCCCTCTTAAGTAGAACAGTAAATAAACAACACGCCTCCATTTTACTTCAATCGCACCTGTGTCTCCGTGTCCATTTCATGTCCACTCATTCTTCAGAAGCCTTAGTCACCTGCCAGATTATCCTTTCTTCCTCAATGCCAACCATGTACCCAAGCTAGACATGCACTTGTGGCACCCACCCTTCACTTCCTGATTTACCATCATGTCCAGGATTCCTCATACAGATATTACTAAAACCTCTCCTGGTCCACACTGTGGACTTCCCATAGTCCCAGACCCATGTGCCCAGCCACCCACTAACTCCACTCCTTTGTTTCTCATGCACTGAACATGGCCCAAGAAGACAATTGCTGATATCCCCAGTGAAAATTACACCCACTGTGGACCATCCATCTCAGTGACAGAACTTCTATCCTTCCAGTTGCTAACACCAGAAATCTTGGTGTCATCCGTGACGCCTATCTTTCTCTCACCATCACAGTAAAAAAATCCAGGTTGCCCTATTTTACAAACTGATAGAAAATCCACTCACTTTTCCCATCTCCATGCTTACCACAAGAGTCCACACTTTCAATACTTACCTCAGTGTCTTGGGGATATAACTAACCAGCATGTCTGTACTAAGCCGTGGGTGTGGGATTCCCACCAGGCTGATCCCTGGGGGTAGGACTCATGTCCAGCTTTGCTGCAGGGACACGATCCTGGTCCCAGTGGGTCTAGAAGGCAGAGCTTCGAGCCAAGGAAGATTATCAATGAGCCGTATGATCTTGTGAAGTTTGCCTTGCTAGGATTTGGACTTGCTTTGGACCCCTCACCCCTTCTTTATTTCTCACTCCCTCTGTTTGGAATGGTAATGTCTATCCTATTCTTGTTCTACCTTTGTCTTTTGGAAGAATGTGACTTGGTTTCACAGATCTATAGCTAGAGAGGAATTTTGCCTCAGGATGAATTGGACCTTGAGTCTCACTTATATCTGACTTAGATGATATTTAGATGAGTCTTTGGACTTCTTTATATCGCATTGTAACATACTATATAATTACACAATTTTTGTTTTATGTTTCCTGTCTGTATCCATTGAAGAATGTAAGCTGCATGAGTGTGGGTGTCTTTATCATGTCTCTCATGAGCCTACAACAGTGCCTGATACTGAGTATTTGCTCAATGAACATTTATTAAAGCTGTGGATAAACATGACACCTCAAGTTCTTGTTCAGTTTTATTAATTCGGCTACTTTAAATGTCCATTTCAATTCTTTCTCCAAGCTGATATTGTTTAATGTTTTCAAGAATAAAACCTCTGCTAAAAATTATCTGAGATGTTAACTTTCAACATCCTCTAATATTTCCCCAGAGCTATATTTTCCACTCTTTGAATAACTACATAAACATATCAATAACTTTTTGAAACTTGCATTTCAAAATTGTTTGTTTTTTAAAAAATATAACCTCAATTCCCCATGAAGAACTGTACCTGCAATCAATGAAAAATAATCACTCACCAGCAAGGACATGAAATTATGGGCTTAAGATGTCCCTTTTATCTCAGTGTTTGGATATTCCCTTTGCACACATGTTGTAACTGAAAGTTGCACCCACTGACCCATACCAAAATAGCATTACTTAGATTGTTTTTTGTTTGAGATAGATGTCTGTTCATCAGAAAGAATTGAGTACAGTCAGCCCTCCATATCCATGGGTTCTGCATCCTTGGATTCAACATGGGATGGAAAATATTCAAAAATTAATGTTACATAGTTGCTGATATGTACTATGTATTAATAGTTAGGCCCATGGATAGTTGCATGGTTGTGTCTGTACTAAATATGAACATTTTTCTTGCCATTATTACCTAAATAATACAATATAGCAAGTATTTACACAGCATTTATATTGCATTGTGTATTATAAGTAATCTAGAGATGATTTAAAGTGCACTGGAGGATGTACATAGGTTATATGTGAATACAATGTCATTTCATATAAAGGACTTGAGCATCCACAGATTTTTGTATATGCAGGGTCCTGGAACAAGTCTCTGGCAGGTACTGAGGGACAATTATGTATCTTATGGAGTAAGAAATATTACAGAGATAAATGTGTTCCTCAATGGGTATGACATAATCATTGACTACAGGCAAGAGAGAGGTTTTCTATGGGAACAGGAGGTAGAACTTGTCAACATAACAAGCATCCAAAGGTGTAGAGAGTTTTTTTAAGAGTTTATTTCAGCCAAACTGATGACATGGCAGGAAGTAAGATCTCAAATTCTCCAGAGAATAACAGTTTTGCAGCTCCTTTTATGGACTTGACATTAAAGAGAGGACATAAGGAAGATTGGAGAAAGTAAGGTGGGGATAGATTACAGGATAGTTAACAAGATTATGTGCTCTCTTGAGGGTTAATGCCCCTTTGAAGGGTTTTCTGGCATTTCAAAGATGTGTTAACCTGGGCCAGCCAAGTGGCTCCTTGGTTAAGAATTGGCTTGGGAGAGCAAGCTCTCTGCAGCAGGGCCTCCGCTTTGGATCCCACATGGGCCAGTGACGCTGAGTCCTCTACAGCTAAGGTGGTGAACAACAGCTTGACCTGGAACTGGGCTGCCATGAGTCACCAACGACAGCATAGACTGCACTGGGGGTGCAGTGAGCTGCCATGAGCTACTGTAAGTGGCCAGCAGCTGGCTTAAGTTGCCATGAGCCATGGTGAATGTCAGTCCAATGGCCAGTGACCAATCTGTCTCAGCTGGGAAGAGCACAATGATCACAATACCAACATGGGCCAGTGATGTGACGTCCTCCACAACTAGACTGAAGAACAGAAGGACAGCAACTTGTCTGTTCCCCTTCCCTGATTCCCCAATGCTGTTCCCTCCCCCAAACCCCCAATAAGATAAAAAAAAAAAAAAAAAGATGTTAACCTAGATGCACAAAAACAATAGACAGGGCTGGCTTAAAACCTTTCACTAAAGAAGTTATAGGCCTAGGGCCTGTCCAGTTAGGAATTTATGATCGGAGCACCCTGTGAGGTTACTTTCCATGAAACCCCTGTTTTTCTTCCAAAAACTGCTGCTTGTTTACCTAATTTAGAATATTCTTCTTTCTTCCAAGTCATGGCTTTGTATGGAGCTAATTCTATTGTTCCTAGCCAATCATAATAAAACAAACAACCAATTGCCTCACACTACACACATTTGAAGAGCAATACAATGTGTCCAGTGTGCATGGACTATTTTATGTCTGAATGACTCTATAGAATGATATGCCCATTTAGGTCAGCAGATTTGAGAGCATCTTAAATATTTGTATCTTCTGAGAGCAGGCTGAGCTTCACGAAGTATAAAATTATGTCTTTTGCTGCAGTTAATAACGAGCAAATCCCCTTCCTAGACTTAGGAGCACCACTTTGCAAGTTCCCTCCAGAGCGAACATTCTGGTTGGTCAAAATGGAGAACTCCTGGGCCGGCCGAGTGGCGCATTGGTTAAGCGCTGGTTTTGGGATGCCAGCGGCCCCGGTTCGGATCCCACATGAGGGCCAGTGACACTGCCCTCTACAGCTAACAACAGCTCCACCTGGAGCTGGGCTGTGCGAGCCCCGGTGATGGTGTGGGCTGCAGCCCCTGCTGCAGTGGGCTGCCATAAGCTACAGTGAGTGGCCCGCAGCCAGCGTGAGCGGTCAATAGCCGCGGTGAGCGACATCCAGAGGCCAACGACTGATCTGCCTCATCCGGGAAGAACGCAATGACGATACCAACAGTGAAGCAACATCCTCCGCAACTAGACTGAAGAACAAAAAGACAGCAACTTGTCTGTTCCCCTTCCCCGATTCCCCAACGCTGTTCCCCTCCGCCAATTCCCCAATAAAATCTTTAAAAAAAAATAAAAAAAAAAATGGAGAACTCCTTCCCCCGGTTTCTAGAGCAATGAGAACTATATTACCCAGAAGAACCAGCGGCTAGTTGAGCCAATGACAGATCAGGATGAAAGTATATCCTTGAGATTTCACGGTGTTGGGGCGGACTTCCACTGCATTCCTCGTGGTGGGTATTTGTGCAGTTCCTCAGAGTCGGGTATGCACAGAGGTTACGGGACCGAGAAGGTGGAAGGAAGTCGTTGCTCCTGCCCCACAGACGCGGTTCTAAGTCTTGTTGACTACTCCCGGTTGACCCGCGCCAGGGTCGGGAAAGGGACCGCTGTGTCCAGCACCCTCCTCTCCCGATCCTGGCTCCGCCCACAGAGTCCGATGGCGGCGGTTGCGCTGAGGCGCCCAGCTCAGGAGAGAGCCAGTACGCTGGGCTCTCACTCCACGCGAAACCTAAAGCCCCTGGTCTGGAGCTCCTGCTCACGTTCTGAAACCAAGGTCCCGGCGTCCAGGACGGTGAGGCGCTCGTGGGTGACATGTGGTGTGAGGAGTGTGGGAGAGGGTTACAGACAGAGGGACTAGCCGTGTAAAGACGTGGAGAGGCGACTGAGCCGGGAACCTGGGGTCCGCCTTTTGCCTGCAGGAAACAGAGAGTGAGAAGGACTGGCAGGGACGTTGTACCTTCGTTCTGAAGGTCCTGGGAGCCATGGAGGGTTGTGAACTGAAGAGGGAACATAGCCAATGTTGAGTTTTAATAGCTTTCTGAACGGTTCTCAGAGGACAGACAGTAATGGGGGTGATGAGGACAGGGAGGCACCGAGAAGTAGAGTCCTCGTTCAAGGTCACAGAGCTGGTTAGAGGCTGCTCAGAGGACTGAAACATAGAGGTTAGTAAATTAATCCCACGTCACCAGGTTCCTGGGTTGGGCCGGAATACAGCGGAGACCTGCATATAGGGACATCAGCCCTGGTTGGTTTTTTCATTTCACAGGTTCTGAAGGTTCAAGCAGCTTTTAAGGAACCTATGCAAGGAAAGGGAGGATGTCCCAGTCCCACACTGGTCTTAATACCAACCATATGGTGTTTGGGATTGTAGTCTTGAGACTTTCCTTGCTGTATTCCCAGTTCTTGGGTGTGGGGACCCCAAGTCCTGGGTCCTGAGTGCAGGACAAGGGTAAGGTAGAGGTGCTTCTGTTTCTGGTAACTGATGTATGAGGTGTGATAAAAAAAATACAGTGAATCTTTAAATTTTAAAAAATTTTTACAGTGAAAGACACATTACCATTAACCCCCCTCAAAATACTCCCCTTTGCTTTGAACACATCCTGTCATTCTTGCCATTTTTAACATTCATCATATTTTATTTTATTTTATTATTTTATTTTATTATTTTATTTTATTTTATTTTATTTTATTATGAGGGCAGTGTCACTGACCCTCATATGTGGGACCCAAACCGGGGTCACTGGCTTCCCAAGCCAGCACTTAATCACTGTGCCTCTCAGCCAGCCCATGTTCTTGCCACTTTTAAAGCAGTTCTGGAAATTCTCTTTCATGAGTGTCTTTGTTATGCTGTCATGGCTACCTCGATGTCTTGAATCATTTTGACTTTGGGGAAGAGCCAGAAATTGCACGGTGCCAGATCCAGTGAATAAGGTGGATGAGGACACACTTAATGTTTTTATTTGATAAATTGCCATAACAAAAGCAATGTGTGACATGAAATGTCATAATGTAGGATGATTTACAGCACACTTTTTTTTCTTTTTTTTTTTTGAGGGCAGTGTCACTGGCCCTCATATGTGGGTCCCAAAACGGGGCCACCAGTTCCCAAGCCAGTGCTTAACCACTGTGCCACTCGGCCGACCCAGGAACTTTCAATATCCCACAAATTTCTCATCTCAGTTGATGGAGTATCCATCTCTTTAGCTGCTAGGCACTAAAATCCAAGAAGCCATCCCTAGCCTTCCCCTTTCTCTCCTTCACTTACAATATCCAAAAATTTACTTGGCCCTTCTTAAGAAATGAACCTAGAATCCAATCTTTTCTCCTATCTCCATGGCAACAACTCTGGTCCATCATCAATCTGGATTATAGTATTATAGTTGCCTTTTCCGGGGCTCCCTGCATTTGTCCATAACCCCATAATCTGTTTTCCACTATGCAGCCAGATGGAGCCTATTAAGACCTGGGGTAGGCCAACTCCCTCCTCCTTCAAATGTCCTATTACCTCCATAATAGGTGCCCAACTTTTCAGGCAGCCACACTACAGGCCTGATTACTGATACCCTGCTCTTTGTTCTTAACAGAAAGGAGACCTGCAGAACCTAATCCCAACTCAGTCACACCTCCAAGCATTTACACATCCTGGTTATCTATCCCTCGGTTAACCTTCCCTACCTGTTTATGAGGTGTGATCCAAAATTATGGGGAATGTTTAAATAAAAAAAATTATTACAGTAAAAGATACACTGCAATTTACCCTCGTCAAAATGCTCCCCCTGGCTTTGAACACTTTCTGTGTTCTTGCCACTTTCTTAAGCAGTTCTAGAAGTCCTCTTTCATCCTCTTTCATGAGTTGCACTGTCATGGCTGCCTTGATGTCCTGAATCAGTTCAAAACGTTTACCCATAGTCCTTTTGACTTTGGGGAAGAGTCAGAAGTCGCATGGGGCCAGATTCGGTGAATAAGGTGGATGAGGACACACCATAATGGTTTTTTGGTGTGTTTTTTTTTTTTTGAGGGCAGTGTCACTGGCCCTCATATGTGGAACCTGAACCAGGGCCGCTGGCCTCCCAAGCCAGCGCTTAACCACCGCTCCACTCATCCGGCCCTGGTGTTTTTTTTTAATAAAGATTTTATTGGGGAATTGGGGGAGGGGAAAAGACAAGTTGCTGTCCTTTTGTTCTTCAGTCTAGTTATGGAGGATGTAGCTTCACTGGCCCATGTTGGTATTGTGATCATTGCGCTCTTCCCAGCTGAGGCAGATCACTCATTGGCCCTTGAACAGCCACTCATGGCAGCTCTTGCAGGCTGCCAGCCACTCACGGTAGCTTACAGTAGCCCACTGCAGCAGGGGCTGAAGCCTACACTGTCGCTGGCAACTCATGGAGACTCATGGCAGCCCAGCCCCAGGCCGAGCTGTTGTTCACCATCTTAGCTGTAGAGGGCGCAGCATCGCTGACCCTCATGTGGGATCCAAACCAGGGCCCTGCTGCTCAGAGCTGGCGCTCCCAACCCAACTCTTAACAGGCGCGTCACTTAGCCAGCCCACCATAATGTTTTTTGTTTGTTTGTTTTTTAAAGATTTTATTGGGGAATTGGTGGAGGGGAACAGCGTTGGGGAATCGGGGAAGGGGAACAGACAAGTTGCTGTCTTTTTGTTCTTCAGTTTAGTTGCGGAGGATGTTGCTTCACTGTTGGTATCATCATTGCGCTCTTCCCGGATGAGGCAGATCGGTCTCTGGCCTCTGGATGTCGCTCACCGCGGCTATTGGCAGCTCACGCTTGGCTGCCAGCCGCTCACGCTGGCCGCGGGCCACTCACTGTAGCCTATGGCAGCCCACTGCAGCAGGGACTGCAGCCCACACCATCACCGGGGCTCGCACAGCCCAGCTCCAGGTGGAGCTGTTGTTAGCTGTAGAGGGCAGTGTCACTGGCCCTCATTTGGGATCCGAACCGGGGCTGCTGGCATCCCAAAACCAGCGCGTAACCAATGTGCCACTTGGCCGGCCCCACCATAATGGTAGGTACAATTTGGGAGACCCCAGGGGAATTGCTTTGCAGGAGAGATGGGGCCCATAGTTTGGGTGGTGTCTATGTGTCCCTCTGCCTGTTGTTGCTAAGGGCTGAAAACAGTGATTATGGGACTCCCAGAGAAGAGCATCACTCACATCACTGGCACCAGGGCCTGATGTCTCCTCTGAGGTGGGGAGCTCTGGAGGAGGATGAGTGTGGGGTAGATGTATGAGGTGATGGACTGTAGATTCTCAGAGAGGTACAATTTTCTTTTTTTTCTTTTAAAGATTTTATTGGGGAATTGAGAGAGGGGAACAACGTTGGGGAACCAGGGAAGAGGAACAGACAAGTTACTGTCCTTTTGGTCTTCAGTTTAGTTGTGGAGGACATTGCTTCACTGGCCCATGTTGGTATCATCATTTCGCTCTTCTTGGGTGAGGCAGATCAGTCGTAGGCCTCTGGATGCCTGCTCACAGCATCTCTTGGCATCTCACACCAGCTGCCGGCCGCTCACACTGGCTGCTGGCCAGTCACGGTAGCCTATGGTAGCCTACTGCAGCAGGGGCTGCAGCTATGCCATTCTGGGGACTCACAGCAGCCCAGGTCCAGGTGGAGCTGTTGTTCACCATCTTAGCTGTAGAGGGCAGTGTCACTGGCCCTCATATGAGGGATCTGAACGGGGACTGCTGGCATCCCAAGCCAGCTCTTAACCAACATGCCACTTGGCTGGCCCTCAGAGAGACAAAGTTTATAGTTTTCTCTGTCTTCATCTTGTCAGGAGAGTATGACCTTTGAAGATATGGCTGTGTTCTTCTCCTGGGAGGAATGGAGGCTCCTTGATGAGGTTCAGAGATGCCTGTACCACGATGTGATGCTGGAGAACTTTGCACTAATATCCTCGCTGGGTAAGACTCACAGCCTCCCTAGTGACCTGGACTAGGCTCTGTCCTGTCTTATGTTCCTTTCCCCTGGGGGTGCTCTGTCCTCACTCGTGGACTGTGGGCACTGCTTCCTTCCCCAGTTTTCTGGGTGGTTGCTCTCCTTGATAGGGCTGGGTGGTTTGCACTGCCTTCTCTCCTGCAGCCCCAATACCTGCTGTTCCAAACCCCCAAAGGGAAGGATTGGAGGTCAGTAGTCTTGCACTGAGACTAATGGATTGTACCGTTCTTGCCCCCTCCTTGGCCAAGGACAAGGTATCCAGTTCCATGTCACTTCTGTGTCCCAAGGTTTGATCTCTTCCTTTAGCTGACATTTCCTAGGGTATGTCTATGCCAGTAATTGTAGGCATTATCACAGTCATTACTTATCTGGACCATGGGCGGACACTTCTGCATGGTTTGTAGTATTTTGTTTAGATCTCTTTTTTGTTTTTGTTCCAGTGTTGTTGATCTGTAAAATTATATATATTTAAAGTATACAGTGTGATTTCATATATGTATATATTATGAAATAATTGCTGTAATCAAGTTAATGAATATTTTCATCACCTGATATACTTTATTTATTTAATTTTTTTGATAATATTGCTTAAGATATACTCAGTAAATTTTAAGTGTAAAATACAGTATCAACTGTATTTACCATGTTGTACATTAGATCGTCAGAACTTATTCATCTTATGATTGCAGGTTTATCCATTTTGACCAATAACTCCCCATTTCACTACCATTCTACTCTCTGTTTCTGTGAGTTCAACTTTTTGTTTGTTTAGATTTTACATATAAGTGTTATTATACATTATTTGTCTTTCCCTGACTGGCTTATTTCACAGCATAATGCCCTCCAAGTTTCATCCATGTTGTTGCATATGGCAGGATTTCCTTCTTTTTTTTTTTTTTTTTAATATTCTATTGTTGAATTGGGGGAGGGGAACAGACAAGTTGTTGTCTTTTTGTTCTTCAGTCTAGTTGCGAAGGACGTTGCTTCACTGGCCCATGTTGGTATCGTCATTGCACTGTTTCTGGATGAGGCAAATCAGTTGCCGGCCTCTGGATGGTCACTTACAACCGCTATTGGCAGCTCATGCTGGCTGCTGGCCACTCGCTGTAGCCTATGGCAGCCCACTGCAACAGGGGCTGCAGCCTACACCATCACAGGGGCTCACACAGCCCACCTCCAAGTGGAGCTGTTATTAGCTGTAGAGGGCAGTGTCACTGGCCCTCATATGTGGGATCTGAACCGGGGCTGCTGGCATCCCAAACCAGCTCTTAACGAATGCACCACTCAGCCGGCCCAATTTCCTTCTTTTTTTAAGGCTGAATAATATTCCTAGGGTGTGTGTATGTGTGTGTAAACCGCCCCCTTTTTATCCATTTATCCATGGATGGACACTTAAGCTGTTTCTATATCTTGTGTGTTGTGAATAGTGGTGCAGCAAACATGAGAGTGTAGATCTCTTCCACATTCTGATTTAATTTCCTTTGGATATATGCCAAGAAGTGGGATTGCTGGATCACATGGTAATTCTAGTTTGAATTTTTTTTTAAGCCATTTTATTTTATTTTATTTTATTTTATTTTATTTTATTTTTATTTTATTTTGAGGGCAGTGTCACTGGCCCTCATATGTGGGACCCAAACCGGGGCTGCTGGCTTTCCAAACCAGTGCTTAACCACTGCGCTACTCGGCCAGCCCTAGTTTGAATTTTTTGAAGAACTTTTATACTGTTTTCCATAATGCCTGTACCAATTTACATCCCCACCAGCAGTGTACAAGGGTTCACTTCTCTCTACATGTTTGCTAACACTTACCTCTTGTCCTGGTGATGATAGCCATCCTAATAGATATGAGGTAATAGCTCATTGGGCTTTGCATTTACTTTCCCTGATGATTAGTGAGAAAGAGCAATTTTTCATTAAAAATTACCTGTTAGCCATTTGTATATTATCTTTGGAAACATGTCTAATCAGATCCTTTGCCCATATTTTAATCAGATTGTTCTTTTGCTCTTGAGTTGTATGAGTACCTTATATTTTTAAAATATTAACCCCTTATTAGATACATGGCTTGCAGATATTTTCTCCCATTCTGTATGTTGCCTTTTCATTTTGTTGATTGTGTCCTCTAAAATATTTTAGTTGATGTCGTATTACTTGTTTATTTAGATCCCCCCCCCCGTACTTTTGTTGTCATATCAAAAAAAAAAAAATTGCCACAGTCACTGTCAAGTAGCTTATTCCTTTTTTTTTTTTAGGGGTTTTACATTTTTGTGTCACTTTTTAATCCATTTTTAGTTAATTGTTAGTGGTGAAAGATAGGGGTGCAATTTAATATTTTTGCACATAGGTAACCAGTTTTCCCAACATTATTGAAAAGACTTTTCCCTTTCTTTCAAAGGATTTTTTAAAGTATCTTTTATGGCCCTCATATGTGGGACCCGAACCGGGGCCGCTGGCATCCCAAGCCAACGCTTAACCACCGCACCACTCAGCCGGCCCAAGACTTTTCCTTTTCCAATTGTGTGTTCTGGTGCTTTTGTCAAAGATTAGTTGACCATTAGGGCTGGCTGAGTGGCACAGTGGTTAAGCGCTGGCTTGAGAAGCCAGCGGCCCCAGTTCGGTCCCACATATGAGCGCCAGTGACACTGCCCTCAAGAAAAAAAAAAAAATTAGTTGACCACATATGCATGGGATTTTTTTCCATGCTCTTTATTCTGTTGCATTTCTCTGTATGTCTGTTTGCATTCCAGTACCATACTGTTTTGATTACTGTGTGGTGTGATCAAAAATATGGGTGAATGTTTAAATTTTCTCTATTATTTTTATTTATTTTGGGGGGGGGATTGTGTGAGGGGAACAGCGTTGGGGAATTGAGGAAGAAGAGCAGAAAAGTTGCTGCCCTTTTGTTCTTCGGTCGAGTTGTAGAGGACACCGCTTCACTGACTCATGTTGGTATTGTTTTTTTTCTTTTCTTAAAAGATTTTATTGGGGAATTGGGGGAAGGGAACATCATTGGGGAATGGGGAAGGGAAACAGACAAGTTGCTGTCTTTTTTTGTTCTTCAGTCTAGTTGCAGAGGACTTTGCTTCACTGGCCCATGTTCGCATCGTCACTGCACTCCTCCTGGATGAGGCAGATCGGTCACTGGCCTCTGCATGGTCGCTCACCTCAGCTGTTGGCGGCTCACGCTGGCTGCCAGACACTCACTGTAGTCTATGGCAGCCCACTGCAGCAGGGGCTCGCACAGCCCAGCTCCAGGTGGAGCTGTTGTTAGCTATAGAGGGCAGTGTCACTGGCCCTCATATGTGGGATCCGAACCGGGCCGCTGACATCCCAAAACCAGCTCACAACCAATGCGCCACTCGGCCGACCCTCATGTTGGTATTGTGATCATTGCGCTCTTCTCAGATGAGGCAGTTGGTTGCCGGCCGTTGGATGGCAGTCCACAGTGGCCACGGCAGCTCTCGTGGTTAATGGCTACCAGCCACTCATGGTAGCTCATGGTAGCCTACTGCAGCAGGTGATGCAGTGTACACCATCGCCGGTGACTCACAGCAGCCCAGCTCCAGGTCGAGCTTATGTTCACTCTTAGCTGTAAAAGGCACAGCGTCACTGGCCCATGTGGGAACAGAACTGGGGCTGTGCTGCTCAGAACTGGCATCCCAAGCCAACTCTTAACCAACATGCCACTCAGATGGTCCAAATTTTTAAAACTTTATTACAGTAAAAGACAGTGCCATTAATCCCTCTCAAAATACTCCCTGTTGCTTTCTTTTTTTGTTTTGTTTTGAGGGCAGTGTCACTGGCCCTCACATGTGGGACCGAACCAGGGCCACTGGCTTCCCAAGCCAGCGCTTAACCATCACGCCACTCGGCCGGCCCTTCCCTGTTGCTTTGAACTCACTTATCCCATCTTTGCCACTTTCTGAAGCCGTCCTGGAAGTTCTCTTTTATGAATGTATAGTTGTGCTGTTGTGGCTGACTCAAAGTCGTGAATGGATTCAAAACGTTTACCTTTCATGGTCCTTTTGACTTTGGGAAAGAGCCAAAAGTCACATTGTGCCAGATATGATGCCAGATTGGGTGAATAAGGTGGATGAGTACATACCGTAATGTTTTTCTTTTTCTTTTTTTTTTTTGAAGGCAGTGTCACTGGCCTTCATATGTGGGACCTGAACTGGGGCCGCTGGCTTCCCAAGCCAGCGCTTAACCACCGCGCCACTTGGCCAGCCCGAGGACACACCATAATGTTTTATTTGACACAAATTGCCATACCAGAAGCGATGTGTGACATGGAGCATTATCATGATGGACGATGAAGACACTCATGAAAGAGGATTTCCATAACTGCTTCAGAAAGTGGCAAGAATGATGGAATAAGTGTGTTGGAAGTGAGGGGAGTATTTTGAGGGGTATTAATGGCAATGTCTTTTATTTATTTATTTTTTTTTGAGGGCAGTGTCACTGGCCCTCACATGTGGGACCTGAACCGGGGCTGCTGGCTTCCCAAGCCAGTGCCTAACCACTGTGACATTCGGCCGGCCCCGGCAATGTCTTTTGATACATTTTTTTTTTCAATTTAAATATTCACTGTATTTTTTTTTTTTTTAATTTTTACTGGGGAATTGGGGCAGGGGAACAGCCAAGTTGTTGTTCTTTAATCTTTGTTGTGGAGGGCGCCAGTCACCATCTGGCTTCCATTCAGCAGCTTGTGGCCTCTAAGCTCAAGGTGCTGTGTTCAATCTTAGTTGCAGGTGGGCGTAGTCACCATCCCATGCGGGAGTCAAACCAGCAGCTTTGTTGTTAATAGTGCATTCTATCTGGCTGGCCGAGTGGCGAGGTAGTTAAGCGCTGGCTTGGAAAGTCAGCGGCCCTGGTACCGGTCCCACATATGAGGACCAGTGACACTGCCCTCAAAAAAAAAAAAAGAAAAGAAAAATCCAGAAGAGTGAGTGCTGTATCCTCTGAGCCATCTGGGCGGCAGCTCAGCTCAAAGTACTGAGTTCAGTCTTAGTTGCTGGTGAGCGTAGCCACCATCCCATATGGGAGTCTAACCCGGCAGCCTTGTTGTTAAGAGCGCACACCCTATCCACTGAGCCATCTGAGTGGCAGGCAGCTCAGCTCAAGGTGCCAAGTTCAGTCTTTAGTTGCAGGTGGGCATAGCCCACCATTGAACAGGCAATCTTGTTTTTACATCAGCTGAGCCATCCTGCCACCTGTTGGCGGCTCAGCCACAGCTCAGCTAGGGCGCATCGTCACTGGCACATGTGGGAATCAAACCCGTGGCCTTGTTGAGCAGAGCGCACCCTGTACGCCAACTCTTAACCAACTGAGCCTCTCGGCCGGCCCCATTCACTATATTTTTTTATCACACCTTGATAGCTTCATAATATAGTTTGAAATCAGGAAGTGTGGTACCTTCAGCTTTTTCTCTTTTTTAATGGTTTTTTTTGTGTTTTGTTTTGTTTTTTTTTTTTTTTTTTTTTTTTAAAGATTTTATTGGGGAATTGGCGGAGGGGAACAGCGTTGGGGAATCGGGGAAGGGGAACAGACAAGTTGCTGTCTTTTTGTTCCCCAGTCTAGCCGCGGAGGATGCCGCCTCACTGTTGGTATCGTCATTGCGCTCTTCCCGGATGAGGCAGATCGGTCGCTGGCCTCTGGATGTCTCTCACCGCGGCTACTGGCAGCTCACGCTTGGCTGCCAGCCGCTCACGCTGGCTGCGGGCCACTCACTGTAGCCCATGGCAGCCCACCGCAGCAGGGGCTGCAGCCCACACCATCACCGGGGCTCGCACAGCCCAGCTCCAGGTGGAGCTGTTGTTAGCTGTAGAGGGCAGTGTCACTGGCCCTCATGTGGGATCCGAACCGGGGCCGCTGGCATCCCAAAACCAGCGCTCAACCAATGCGCCACTCGGCCGGCCCCTGTTTTTGTTTTTTTAAGAGGGCAGTATCACTGGTCCTCATAGTGGGACCGAACTGGGGCCACTGGCTTCCCGGGCCAGTGCTTAACCACTGAGCCACTCGGCCGGCCCTCTTTTTTTTTTTTTTTTAAGTTGTAAAATGAACACATGTATTAGCTTCAGCCTCCATAACAAAATACCATAGATTGAGTGGTTACAGGACAAAAAATGACTTTCTCACAGTTGAGGCTGGAGGTCAGAGGTCAGGGTACCAGCACGGTCAGCTTCTGGTTAGGGCCCATTTCCGAGCTTGTTAAGGACAGATTTCTTGCTCTGTTCTCACATGTTAGAAAGACAACTCTGGTGTCGATTCCTCTTCTTTTTCTTTTGTTTTAAATTATTGTTATTAGTTATAGATATACAAAACAATGCACTAGTTATCCTTTTCACCCCTTACAAAGTGATTCCCCCCTCTCACCATCCACTGCCCCACCACCCCTTATATCATACATATCTATTACCATTCCATTGACTTCATTCCCACAGTATACTCCACATCCCATGACTATATATGTGTTAAATTATAGTTAACATCTAATATTATTCAGTGGCAGCTTCAGATATACAGTGCAGTGGTCAGGCTTCTACACCATCCATGAAGTGGTCTCCCTAACAAGACATGAGTCCATCTGGTCCCCTAAAAAATATTTTCAACATTATTGATTATATTCCCCAAACTGTCTCTTCTATCCTTGCAACAATATTGTAGTTACCAGTTTATGTTGCCTCATCCCTTCCCCTTCTCCCTCATGCCCACCGCCCATCCCATGTGGTACCTTCAGCTCTGATCTTTCTCAAGATTGCTTTGTCTATTTGAGGTAATTTGTGGGTCCATGTCAATTTCAGGATTCTATTTCCATGAAAAATTTCAATAGGAATTGCATTGAATCTGTACATGTCTTCAGTTTCTTTCATTAGTGTCTTATAATTTTCAGTGTCCAGATCTTGCACCTCCTTGGGTTTTTTTCCCCCAGTTTTATTTAGATAATGTATTTGCTTTTTTAAAACATTTTTTTAAATTGCGGAATTGGGGGAGGGGAACAGCATTGGGGAATCAGGGAAGGGGAACAGACAAGTTGCTGGCCTTTTGTTCTTCAGTCTAGGTGCGGAGGACGTTGCTTCACTGGCCCATGTTAGTATCGTCATTGCACTCTTCCTGGGTGAGGCAGATCGGTCAACGGCGTCTGGATGGTCACTCACTGCAGCTATTGGCAGCTCACGCTGGCTGCCGGCCACTCACACTGGTTGCCGGCCAGTCACTGTAGCCTATGACAACCCACTGCAGCAGGGACTGCAGCCTACACCATCACTGGGGCTTGCAGCCCAGCTCCAGGTGGAGCTATTGTTAGCTGTAAAGAGCAGTGTCACTGGCCTTCCTATGTGGGATCCGAACCAGGGTGCTGGCGTCCCAAGCCAGCTCTTAACCAATGTGCCACTCGGCCGGACCTTTTTTTTTTTTTTTTTTTTTTTTTTTGATGGCAGTGTCACTGGCCCTCATATGTGGGACCTGAACTGCGGCCGCTGACTTCCCAAGCCAGCACTCAACCACCATGCCACTCGGCCGGCTCTGTCTTTGATTTTTGAAAGTTTTATTATAATATGTCTGAGTGAAGATCACTTTGGATTGAATATTGGGGACCTATGAGCTTCATGTATCAGGATGTCCACATCTCTCTCTTGATTTGGAAAGTTTTCAGCCATTATTCCTTTAAATATGCTTTCTGCCCCTTTTTCTCTTACTTCTCCTTGTGACACTCCCATATTTATTGCAAACATTTTTTCCCTTTATGACATCCTATGAATTATGTAGACTTTGTTCAGTCTTTTTTCTCCTCTGACTGGACGATTTGAAATGACCTGATTGCTAGGTTATAGATTTTTCTCCTGCTTCATCAAGTTGGCCATTGTTGCTCTCCATTGCATTTTATCACTTTATTCTTTGTATTCTTCAGGTCCAGAATTTCTTTCATTTTTTTAGAGGGCAGGGTCTCTGGCCCGTATATGTGGGATCTGAACTGGGGCCACTGGCGGCCCAAGCCAACTCTTAACCACCACACCACTCAGCCGGCCCCAGAATTTCTAAGTTAGTTTTTATTTTATTTTTATTTTTTATTTAATTTTTTTTTTTTAAGCTGAGCCAACCTGCCACTTGTTGGCAGCTCAGATCAGGCTGGGCATCGAACTGCTGTTGCTCAGAGCTCAGCTTACACTCTTTTTTTAGATAATTAGTTGTTTGTCTTTTTTTTTTAAAGATTTTATTGGGGAATTGGGGGAGGGGTACAGTGTTGGGGAATCAGGGAAGGGGAACAGACAAATTGCTGTCTTTTTGTTCTTCAGTTTAGTTGCGGAGGATATTGCTTCACTGGCCCATGTTGGTATCATCATTCTGTTCTACCTGGATGAGGCAGATTGGTCGCCGGCCTCTGGATGGTCGCTCGCTGAGGCTGTTGGCAGCTCACGCTGGCTGCTGGCCACTCACGCTGTCTGCTGGCCAGTCACTGGAGCCTATGGCAGCCCACTAAAGCAGGGGATGCAGCCTATACCATTGCTGGGGCTCATGCAGCCCAGCCCTAGGTGGAGCTGTTGTTAGCTGTAGAGGGCAGTGTTACTGGCCCTCATATGTGGGATCTGAACCACTGCTGCTGGCATCCCAAAACCAGCACTTAAGCAATGCGCCACTCAGCCGGCCCTCAGCTCACACTCTTGAGCAAGCTCTTAACCAACTGAGCCACTCGGCCGGCCCTAAGTTAGTTTTTTAAAAGTTTGTCTCTGAACTTGGTGTGTTCTCGTATGAGGTCTGACTGTTAAGTTTGTGAACCTGTTTGAAGGATGTTGCTAATTTTTTATATCAGGGGGATCATTCACTATGAATATGTACCGACTCTACAAATAGTTAACCAAATTTACTACTTGGAAGTGCTGAAAAGGTTGTGTGAAAAACTATTCATAGCTCTTGCATCATAACAATGCACCAGCTCACATGCATTGTCTGTGAGGGAGTTTTTAGTCTGTAAACAAATAACTGTATTGGAATACCTTCCCTACTCACTTGATCTGGCCCCCAGTGATTTCTTTCCCTACCCAAAGATAAAGAAAATATTGAAAAGATGACATTTTGATAACATTCAGGACATCAAAGAAAATACGATGACAGCTCTGATGGCCATTCTGGAAAAAGAGTTCCAAAATTGCTTTGAAGGTAGACTAGGTGCTGGAGTTGGTGCATAGCTTCCCAAGGGGAGTACTTCAAAGGTGGCCATAGTGATATCCAGCAGTGAGGTATGTAGCACTTTATCTAAGATGAATTCGTGAACTTAATTGTTTGACCTTGTATTATTTTCCTGATTTCCCTGAATTGTCTCTTTGTGTTCTCTTGGAGCCGGCTGAGTTTCTGTAAACAATTCTTTGCAATTCTTTGACCAGCACTTTGTTGGCTTCACTTACTGAAACTTATTCTGTTCCTTTGGTGTTGTCATGTTTTTTTTATTTTCTATGTAGCCTTTTGTTGATGCTTCCACATTTGATGCATCAGCATCAATCGCCTCTTATTGCCTGTGTGGGCTCATTTTAGTGTGGAAAGGCCTTCACCTTAGTTTGGTTGCAAGGTCACTGGTCTGCTGGGGTGTGGCAGTTTGGGCTGAGGTGGGGGGACAGGTATGTAATCACCACACAGCTCTGTCAGCTGAGGTCAGGGAAGGCAAATGTAGGGATTCTGAGTAGCCAAGGCTGCAAAGTAAACTCACCGGTACCTGGTTGTGTTGAAGCTGAGTAGGATATGGCCTCAGGACTCTGGTCCAATCATACCAGGAATGTTTCCCATGTAAACAGTGTTTTGTCATTTCCAGTGCCATATCCCATGTCAATTTTTCCTTCCTTGTTGTTGCTACTTTGCTGACTAGTTAATTCTACTTTTTTGTCATTTAAACTGTGATTTCTTGCCCATGGAGAATCTCTACCTCTCTGGATTTCATATCTCACCTATTTCTCTCAGCCCTTCCTCTATTGCTGTGCAACATTGGTCCACATGTGCTTTGAGATAAACATGCATCAATAAATTGTCCTTGAATAGTAGCAACTCTTTTATAATTGATTTTTCCCGTGTTTGGACATGTGCTTGTAAATAGCCTCATGACATCAACAGAAAAGACCCTGCTGGGGGCCGGCTGAATGGCTCAGTTGGTTAAGAGTTGGCTTAGAGCACGTGCTCTGAGCAACAGGGTCACCAGTTCAATTCCCACATGAGCCAATGAACGCTGAGCCCTAGCTGAGCTGTCACTGAGCTGCCAACAGGTGGCAGGATGGCTCAGCTTTTGTAAAAACAAGATTGCCTGTTCAATGGTGGGCTACACCCACCCACAACTAAGACCGAACTCGGCACCTTGAGCTGAACTGCTGCCCTGATGGCTCAGTGGATAAGTGTATGCTTTTAACAACAAGGCTGCTGGTTTGACTCCCACATGGGATGGTGGCTATGCCCACCCGCAACTAAGATTGAACACAGCACCTTGAGCTTAGAGGCCATGAGCTGCCTATGGCGACTGGCTCCCTCCACAACAAAGATTGAAGAACAACAACTTGGTTGTTCCCCTCGCCCAGTTCCCCAAAACTGTTCCCCTCCCCCAATTCCACAATAAAATCTTTAAAAAAAAACAAAAAACGATCCTGTTGGAATCCTTTGGCTGGGGAACAAGTTTTAGAATATGACTCTCTGCTTTGCGTCATACCCGATCCTTGTGTCCTTTCTTTGGTGAGATCTCCAGCATTCTTTAGCTGTAGAAGTTCAGTAATGCCAGGTAGCCATTTCCTCAACCAGATTTCAACTCCCTTTATTAAAAAGCATGCTATAGACTCATCACTAGCTGTGACAAATGCATATTTTTGATGGGGTTGCCCCATTTCTATAGTCAACATATATTTCACCAGCATTTATTTACATTCAGGTTGCTGCTGTGGAGCAGAGGATGTAGAGACACCTTTTGAACACAGCGTTTCTGTCAGAGTATCTCAGCTCAGCACCTCCCAGGCAGCTCTGTCATCCCAGAATACCCACTTCTGTGAGAGTTGTGGTCCAGTCTTGAAATACATATTTCATTTGGCTGAGCACCAAGGAACACCACACATCCAGAAAGTGTTTGGGTGTGTGGTATGTATGAGACAATTCTATTGTAGTACAAACCTCGAAAAACACCAGAAGCAGCACCTGGGAGAGAGATCCTTTAGAAGCAGTGTGGACAGGACCTTTTTTGTGAAAAGCTGTACATTCCATGTTTCAGAGAAGCCCTTTACCTGTGATGAAATTGGGAAGGACTTCCTGGCCACCGCAGAACATCTTCAGCAACAGACAACTCATGCCAGGGAGGAGCCAAACACAACCACCCAGTGCTGGGCAGCTATACAAAACAGGAAAAGTCACCTGGGAAGAATATAAGAAAACCTTTAGCCCCAGACACACACATATTCAGGACCAGGATGTCCACACTGAAAGACAGTGTTTTGTGTGTCATGAACGTGGGAAAACATTCAGGTAGAAATTCTCATTTGTGGCTCACCAGAGAGTCCATACTGGTAAAGGGCTTCATGCACATGGCAAGTGTGTCAAATCTTTTAGGCGAACCTCAACTCTTAATCAGCATCGAAAAATTCATAGTGGGGCATGGCAGTACAAGTGCAGCAAATGTGGCAAACTTTTTAATCACAAATTTATCCTCGTTTATCCCTGGAGGAGTCACACTGGAGAAAACTGTGACTTGTGCCGTGAATGTGTGCAATCTGTTAGCCATAGAACCATCCTTATTCGAAAACGGACAGTTCACACTGGAGAAAGGCGTTATGAGTGCATTCAATGTGGGAAATCCTTTAGACGAAAATTTTACCTCATTGTACACTGGAGAGTTCACACTGGAGAAAGGCCTCATGAATGCAGTGAATGTGGGAAATCTTTTCCCAGAAGTTCAATACTTATTTTACACTGGAGAGTACATACAGGCAAAAGGCCTTTTGAGTGCAGTAAATGTAGGAAATCTTTTACCAATAGCTCAATACTTATTCTACACCAGAGAGTACACACAGGAAAAAGGCCGTGTGAGTGCGGTGAATGTTGGAAATCCTTTAGCCATCAATCTTACCTCACTCAACACCAGAGAGTTGATAGTGGAAAAGAGTCTTATGAGTGTAGCAAATGTGGGAAATCTTTTACCTCTCGCCCTGGCCTCCATTATCATGAGAGTATTCACAATGGATCAAAGTCTTATGAGTGTAGTGAATGTGGGAAATATTTTACCTCTCACCCCAGCCTTCGTTACCATCTGAGAGTTCACACTGGAAAAAGGCCTTATAACTGCAGTGAGTGTGGGAAATCTTACCGCCAAAGGTCCAACCTCATTCAACATCAGAGTTCACACAGAAGAAAGGCCTTATCAGTGTAGTGTATGTGGGAAGTGTTTTACTTCTAGCTCTGCCTTCATTATCATGAGAGAGTTCACTCTGGAGAAAGGCCGTATGAATGCAGTGAATGTGGGAAATCTTTTTCAGCTGGTTCCAACCTCAGTAATCATTGGAGATTTCTCAACAGGAGAAAAACCTTATGAATGCAGTGAGCGTGGGAAATCCTTTATCGAAAGACATCACCTCTTACACACCAGAGAGTTCACACAGGAGAAAGGCCTTATCAGTGCAGTGAATGTGGGAGATCTTTTGCATCTGGTTTCAACCTCAGAAATCATCAGAGTGTTCATACAGGAGAAAGACCTTATGAGTGCAGTGAATGTGGAAAATTCTTTATCCAAAAAGGTTGCTTTCTTATACACCTGAGAGTTCACACAGGAGAAAGGCCTTATGAGGGCAGTGAATGTGGGATGTCTTTTACCACTAGGAGGAAACTTCGTTATCATCAGGGAGTTCATACTGGAGAAGGTCCTTATGAGTGCAGTGAATGTGGGAAGAATTTTACTTCAAGTTATGCCTTCCACGATCATCAGAGAGTTCATACAAGTAAAAGGCCTTATGAATGTACTGAATGTGGGAAGTCCTTTAGAACAAACTCTTACCTCATTGAACGCTGGAGAGTTCACACTGGAGAAAAGCCTTATCAATGTAATGAATGTGGGAAATCTTTTACTTGTGGCTCTGGCCTCCATTATCATCAGAGTGTTCACACCGGGTTAAGGCCTTATGAGTGTAGTGAATGTGGGAAGTCTTTTCCAAAGAGCTCAGCAGTCATTCGACATCGGAGAATTCACACAGGAGAAAGGCCTTATGTGTGCAGTGAATGTGGGAAATCTTTTATCCAAAGACATCACCTTCTTGTACATCAGCGAGATCACACAAGATAGAGGCCTTATGATTGCAGTGAATGTGTGAAATCCTTTAGGGATAGTTTCCAGTTTAATTAACATGGGTGAGTTCACATTGGAGAACAGCATTTTTAGTGCAGTGAATGTGGGAAATCGTTTAACTATAAATCTGACCTTTATTAACACCAGAGGCTCCATACTGGAAAAAGATCTTACAAGTGTAGTGAATGTAGGAAATGCTTTACTTGTATCTCTGGACTTCAATATTACCTGAGCATTCACACTGATTGGAGGCCTTATGGTGTAGCAAATATAAAAATCTTTTACCCATAGCTCATCACTGTTCCAACAGGAGAAAAGGCTAATCAGTTCAGAGAAGGTGGGAAATCCACCTTATTATACAATGTAGAATTTTCACTGTAGAAAGACCTTAGATGTGCAATGGAACATGCAATTTTCTTGTTCATTGTGAGGATCCTGGAAGAAACTATAAGAAGCCATTGGAATTTGTTCTCATACATCCGATTATCCACACATAAGTTTTAGTGAGGTGGAAAGCATGTATGGCTATGTTGCACCTTCTAACTTGTCCAGGACTCTTTCCAGATTTATGTCACTGACATTTTCTGTTGTCAGAGCCACTTCTACCACCTGGAAGGTCCCCACAGTTTGCATCACTCCAGTGTGCTCAGGGAAGCTGACCTCTCTTCACTCATGTATTGGAGGAATTTTGGAGTAGTTTGAGTTCTTTGGAGTCCACACTCTCTTCTCTTTGACTAGCTATGGCAGGAACCTGACACATTGTTGGCAGAGAGAATACCATATGAGTTTGGCTGGCAACTTGGTGAAGACAGTTTTCAGGGACATATTCTCACATGAATTTTTTTCAGCTTCCAAGTCACCAACCAAAACTCTTTGCTCCACATTGCTTTGGTTTGTACAATATGAACATTTTACTGTTTAAGTCCTCTTTTTGTTTACAGTGTGAGGTGTCTTATTTTGGTTCCACAAGTGTGATGGGTGAACAGTTTTTATTGGGATCTCCAGCTTTGTGTCCTCCATAGGGGACACTATGATGGCAGAAAATAGCTCACCAGTTTTTGCCAAATTTGCATTCCTACCAGTGACCTAGGAAAGAGTGCAGGACGTCCTGGCCCTCATTGGAAGCCTGAATGCTATGAGTTTTAGGAGACTGAGGTGGGGTCAGAGTTGACATTCTCAGGTGCTTCTTGGAGCAGCATGAATTTTTTCCCTTGTTCTCAGGGATATCTCAGGGGATGTTGAAGGGAATCCCTTCCTTAGGTTCTGCAAAACACTATGTGCCCTGATGTCCACAATTCCGTGGGTAATGATCACTGGTTGTAAGACCATAGGTGTTCAGGGAACCATAACTGCTACTGAAACAGCACTGAATTCGTAGGTATTGCGAAACACTAGCCAATTCAATGGAATGTGCCTCTTCAAAATTGAATCAACAGGGCCGGCCAAGTGGCGTGATGGTTGAGAGCTGGCTTGGGACACCAGCAGCTCCAGTTCAGATCTCACATGTGGTGGCCAGTGACACCATCCTCTAAAAAATAAAAAATAAAAAATAAAATGAATCGACAAATGTTTCTATAATGGTGACTGCAGGATTGGCATATACACAAATCTCAGGACCTCTAGCCATGTTTATCTTGTGTAGCTGAAGTCTTTGTTAGAGAAAATTTTGGGGGATTCCTGGAGCCTCTCAGTGATGATCACCTCAAAGCCATTGTTGCATAGGTAGGAAAACAAAGATAAAGTAAAGTTGGGATGTGGCTTTTGTGACCCATCCAGCATTCCTGCTGACTGAAGTACAAATGTCCTTTATTATTAGCTAATATTTGCTGCCACTGAGATAAGACTGACCCTCAGAGGGCAATGGGAGAAAGGTGGGGAAGTCAACATAAGTCAACAACCTAATTCCCAAAAAGAATGGGATGTACAATTTCTCTTTTTACCTTGAGCCATTTTTAAAGCTTTATCAAGGTATAATTTACATAGCTTGCACATATTTAAAGTGTAGCATTTGATAAGTTTTGACATACATCTGAAACTGAAACCATCATAGTCATGGTGATGACTAAATCTGTCACTGTATTTTTGCTTCATGTTTGTCTATAAGCCCTCCCTTCCCTTCACAGCCCTCCAAATAACCATTGATTTATTTTCCCTTAGTATAGATACCTTTGTATTTCCTAGAATATATATGATGGGAATCATTACGTTTACTTTTTCCTGATTTCCTCTACGTTGCTTATTACTTTGAGATTCATCGATATACAAGGTATGACAATTAAGTTCACAAACTTGTTGCACCAATGTTGCTAACCTTTCTTAATATCAGAGGGATTATTCATTATTAATGTGTACCAACTGGACAAACAGTTAACCAAGTTTACTATTTGGAAGTGCTGAAATGTCTGTGTGAAAAAGTTAGATGACCTGAACTTTATACCAAAAATTCATGGCTCTTGCATCACCGCAATGCAGCAGCTCACACAGCACTGTCTGTGAGGGAGTTTTTAGCCAATAAACTGTATTGGAACACTCTCTCTAATCACCTGATCTGGCTCCCATGACTTCCCTTCTTTATCTGAAGATAAAGGAAGTATTGAAAGGAAGACATTTTGATGACATTCAGGACATCAAGGGTAATACGATGACAGCTCTGATGGCCATTCCAGAAAAAGAGTTCCAAGATTGCTTTGAAGGGTAGACTGGGTGCTGGTGTCAGTACATAGCTTCCCAAAGAGAGTACTTTGAAGGTGAACATAGTGATATTCAGGAATGAGGTATGTAGTACTTTTTCTAAGATGAGTTCGTGAACTTAATTGTCCAACCTCATAAGTGGCTCAGCTCACCTTTCTTTTTTTTACTGTCTTTGGATAATTCATAATTGCTTTGTCCATGCATTTCTTTATGGACATTTGGATATTTCCATTTTTTTCCCTTCTAAATAAAGCTTGTACAAACATGTGTACAATTCTTTTTTCTTTTTTTAAGTGGTGAAAGGGCAGTTTATTAGAAGAAAAGGTACGCTTCAAAGAAATAGAAGTGGGCTCGAGCAGAAAGCACTGGCTCGAGGGCCCATGATTAGAAGAGAAAGTACACTCCAAACAGTTTGGAGCTGGCTGAGCAAAAGAAGGAGCTCAGAGGGCACCAATTCTTTATATAGATATATGTTTCATCTCTTTTGTCAATTAAGTGTAATGTCTGAGTCACTTTTGAACTAACAAATTGTGACCTAAAGTGATTGTACAGTAAAACCTTGGATTGCGAGTAACTTGGTTTGTGAGTGTTCTGCAACATGAGCAAACATTCCTATCAGGTTAGTGCAAAAGTAATAGCGGTTTTTGCCATTACAACCTAATAATACATTTCAACTTGGTAAATGAGTAATGTCTTGCAATACGAGTAATTTATTTCCAGAATGAATTATGCTCGCAAACCGAGGTATTACTGTACCTTTCTGCATTCTTATCAGCAGTTTATGAGAGTTCCATCGCTTCACATCATTGTAAATACTTGGTTTGGTTTAATTTGTATTTTATTTTTTAGTTTCAGATATATAAAACAACATTAGCCACTTACACCCCTCACAAAGTGATACTGCCCCCCCAGGTCTACTATCCCTCTGACATTGTATATAGTTGTTACAATACCATTTGTTATATTCCCTATACCAGGGGTTGGAAAACCGCGCTCATGAGCAACATGCAGCTCTTTGGCTACGTTCCATCTCAAAAGTTTGCCGACCCCTGAAACAGGCAATGCTGTCACAATTTAAAAATTATTCGAGAACCATAAATATATTTTTACATAATCACCATTTCATGAATGTCGCATCCAGCATGACAAGAGCTGTGGGATTCAAGAAGGGTGGCGCAGGGTTAAGAAAGACAGTAGCCAAGAATAAATTGAAAGTCAGGTCAAGGGACCACAGCCTCGAGGACTGAGGACCCGAACTGAGCAGCCGCATAGCTTTTATTAGTAATCAAACAGGGAAGTGAAGCTTATTTTTTTCTTGGGCTAGATCATGTGCCTGCAGAATGCTTTCCCGAAAGTCTCCCATTGTGCTCCAACACAATTGTACCTTCACACACACATGCATCACCCAGGGGATGGAGCCACATTACTGAAACCATCTGAAAAGGGAGATTGCCTGATATCATTCCATCAGGTCTCAGTATTCCGAGACACTTACTTAGATGTCACTTTGTGTGTGTGTGTGTGTGAATTAAACATTTTTTTAAATTAGTTTCAGGTGTACAACACAGTGCAATAGTTATACATTTTACCCCTCAAAATGACAACCCTCCTTCCCCAATTCAACACCTCACTCCTCCCCCCATATCATACATATCTATTACAATTCCTTTGACTCCCTTCCATAGTATAATCCACATCCGGTGACTATCTATATATTCAATTACAGTTGGTATACAATATTATACAACATCAGCTTCAGGTGTACAGTGCAATGATCAAACCTTTACTCCATCCATGAAAACAGTCTTCCTAACAAAACATGGGACCATCTGACATGCCTCAAAATTTTTACAACAATATTATATTCCCCGAACTGTGTTTCATATCCCTGTGACAATATTGTAGTTACCTATTTATGCTGTCTAATCCCTTCCCCTTCTCTCTTATCCCCACCCCCCTCCCAACTAGCAACCCTCAGTTTTTCCTCTATATCTATGAGTCTGTTTACTTTGCTCATTCATTCAGTTTTACAGATTCCACATATAAGTGAGATCGTATGGTATTTGTCTTTCTCTGACTGACTTATTTCACTTAACATAATAGTCTCTTCACAACATTATCAATTACATTCCCAGAACTGCCCACTATATCTCTGTGGTGACATTGTAGTCATCCACCTACGCTGTCCAAAAACCTTGCCCCTCTCCCTCATCCCGACTCCCTCCCAGCCAGCAAACATCAGTTTTTTGCTTTATATCTGCTTGATATGATTTCAATCTTCTTAAATTTACTGAGACTTGTTTCTTGGACTAACGTGGTCTACCTTGGAAAATGTCCCATGTGCACTAGAGAAGAATGTATATTCTGTTGTTTCAGGGTGAAATGCTCTAAATGCTCTAAAAATGTCAACAAAGTCCAGCTGGTCTAAAGTGTCATTTAGGGCCACTCTTTCCATGTTAATTTTCTGTCTAGAGGATCTGTCCATTGGTGACAATGGGGTGTTGAAGTACCCTACTATGATAGTATTACTGTTGATCTGTGTCTTTATGTCTGTTAAATTCTGTTTTATATAATAAGGGGTTCCTATATTGGGTGCATAGATGTTTATTAGGGTTATAGTGCCCTTCTTTGTCTTTTATTGTAGTCATTTTAAAGTCTATTTTGTCCAAAATAAGTACTGCTACTCCAGCTTTTTTTCCCCTCATTTCCATTTGCATGAAATATCTTATTCCATCTGTAAACAGCATATACATGGGTCCTATTTTCTTATCCACTCAGCCTCTCTCTGTCTTTTGATTGGAACATTTAGCCCATTCACCTTTAAAATTATTATTGATAGGTGCATATGTATTGCCACTTTGTTATTTGTATTCCTGGACTTACTGGGTTAGCTTGTTTACCCCTTTCTTTTGTTTAAAAAAGCCCTTTTAACATTTCTTGCAAAGCTGGCATGGTGGTAATGCTTATTCTTTTCCGAGAAGCTCTTTATTTCTCCTTCAATTTTAAGTGATAGCCGTGATGGGTAGAGCAATCTTGGTGGTAGGCCTTTATTTTGTGTCACTTTGAATATCTCCTGCCACTCCCTTCTGGCCTGCAGAGTTTCTGTAGACAAGTCAGCTGTTAGTCTAACAGTTGTTCCTTTGTATGTAACCTGCTGTCTTTCTCTTGCTGCCTCTAGGATTCTGTCTCTGTCTTTAACCTTTGCCATTTTAACTATGATGTGTCTTGGTGTGGACCTGTTTGGGTTCAGCTTGTTTGGAACCCTCTGCACTTCCTGGGCATGTATGTTGGTTTCCTTCACCAGGGTAGGGAAGTTTTCAGTCCTTATATTTTCAAATACATTCTCAACCTCTTGCTGCTTCTCTTCTCCTTCTGGTATTCCTATGAGTCGAAGGTGGTTGTGCTGCATCTTGTCCCATAGGGCTCTTAAACTATTTTCATTGATTTTTATTCTTTGGTCTTTTTGTTGTTCCAACTGGGTGATTTCTGCTATTTTGTCTTCCAAATCGCTGATCCGCTCCTCTGCTTCATCTACTCTACTGGTGATTCCTTCGAGTGTGTTCTTCATTTAAGTTATTGTATTCTTTAGTTCTAACTGGTTGTTTTTTATGATTTCTCTATCCTTCCTTATGTCCTCACTAAGTTTGTTAAACATTCTTATCATCAGTGTTCTAAACTCTGTCTCTGAAAGGTTGGATCCCTCTGTTTCATTTAGTTCCATTTCTAGAGGTTTCTTCTGATCTTTTACTTGGGACATGTTTTTTTGTTTCCCCATTCTGGCTGTTGCTCTGGGATTTCTTTGATGTATTAGATAGATCACCAGAAGAGCCCTGGCTGGATCACACAGGCCCAACACTCCCAGGGAAACTCCCAGTCTCAGCCTGTCCAATCAGCCGCTCGCAGATTAGGCTGAGCAGCCCAACAACCAATCTCCAGCCTGGCAACTCTGCAAGTGCAGTGCGGAGAGTGGGGACCGAGGCGGCTCATGCACTCCTGCGTCTCGGTGAGCAGCCTTTTGGAGCTGGAGCACGCCCACCAGGTGTTCCCCTGGCAACGCAGCACAAGCCTTGCGGAGGGTGGGAATCTGAGGCAGCTCACGCACTCCCAGGTCTCAGTGAGCAGCCTGTTGGAGCCAGAGGGCACCTGCCCAGCATTTCCCTGGCAACGCAGTATAAGCCGGACAGAGGGTGGGGATCCAAGGTCGCATGCGCACTCACGCGCACGTACACACGCACTTCTGCGCCAATTGCACCAGAACAAGGAGTTCTCGGACCTGATCCTCTGTGGGAGGGTCCAACCCTGACAAAATGGCGCCTTCCTTACACCACTCGCGTGGAGGCTCCACCCCAGGGTAACAATAGTCCAAGAACCTCCAGCCTTTGCACCAAAGGTGCTCAGCTCAGTCCATCCCTGCAGGCTCCTGGGCTCGGCTCACACAGCTACTCCCTCCACCAGGAACCACGTAAGTGCTCATTGGCGAGCAAGCCCATGCACTGCCCCCACTGATTCTCTAGCCCCTCTCAGCCTCACCGACCTGAGCAAAGAGAGTCCTCACTAATTTACTGCCAGCTATCTTGGAACTTCTCTTCCCGGCAAAGGAACTCTAGGCTAGTGAGCTTGGTGTGTGGCCGGAGGGTCTTTCCCCCAACTGGAGAAGCCTCCCCACAGCTGGGACTTCCCTCACGGGGTTCGCCCTCTCTCGTCTCCGCCCGTCCTACCAGACCCGACGTGGTCTCCTCTTTAAGTTCTTTGTTTAGTGGTTCTGTTCATCTAGAGTTCCGGGGACCTCCAGGGTTGAATGCTGTATAATTTGTTTGTAATTTTGGTGTGATCCTGGGAGGTAGCCAGCACAGTGTCTGTTTATTCTGCCATTTTACCGGAAGTCTCAGGACTCATTGTCTTCTATTTACCACCCACTGCAACTTATCTGTTCTCAGGTTTCACAGATAATTTTTCTCCTCTAGTTATTTATGTCATTCTCAATGGATAACTTCATTAACCAACATGAATATATTTCTTTAATTAGCTCACTCCCCACTTGTTTTACAGAGATAATCTGCAATCCCCAAACAGAGATTGTCATTGCATTTATTTATTTATTTTATTATTATTATTATTATTATTTTGAGGGCTGTGTCACTGGCACTCACATGTGGGACCTGAACCGGGGCTGCTGGCTTCCCAAGCCAGCACTTAACCACAGCACCACTCGGCGCTGATCACTTCACAGCAAGGTGGTGAGATCAAGGAATCCGAAACCTTTTCTCGGAGTTCAGGTGACTACTATCCACACCTGCACGTATGCCATTACTGCATCCACTATCCTGGCTGCAAATGTAAATTTGGCGTGTAACCACTATTCCCATATAAATTTCACATTCTCAGAAGGGTAGACCATATCTCAGAAAATTCAATAAGAAATCAACTTAGTTTTCTGGAGTTGAAACACACATACTGACAAGGAGAGGCAGAAAGAATATATTCTGGGCTGGACAAGTGGCGCTTTGGTTAAGAGCTGGCTTGGAATGCCAGTGGCCCCAGTTCAGATCCCATATATGCGGGCCAATGACACTGCCCTCTACAGCTAAAATGGTGAGCAACAACTCCACCTGGAGCTGGGCTGCTGTGAGTTCCTGAGATGGCATAGCTGCAGCCCCTGCTGCAGTGGGATGTCATAGGCTACAGTGAGCAGTGTGAGCAGCTGGCAGCCAGTGTGAGCTGCCATTAGCCACTGTGAGCGGTCGTCCAGGGGCCGGCGACTGATCTGCCTCATCCGGGAAGAGCACAATGATGATACCAACATGGGCCATGTCCTCCACAACTAGACTGAAGAACCAAAGGACAGCAACTTGTCTGTTCCCCTTCCCCGATTCCCCAACGCTGTTCCCCTCCCCAACTCTTCAATAATATGTTAAAAAAACAATATATTCTAAGGTTTCCAGAGGCATAGTGCCACATCATATACTTGCCTTGGAGCTGCCTGGAATCACTCCCTCATATTTCCTCTTATAACCCATCTGGATTGTTTTCCCTCATCGCTGACCAAACACTGAACCTCATAACATCCATTCTAATAGCGTAACTCCACATGAAGTGAAGAGCAAGAAGACAATGTGTTCTCGCAATTTTTGTGTGACCACTTAGTGTCTTTTTTTTTAGTTTATTTTTTTTTTTAAGATTTTATTGGGGAATTGGGGGAGGGGAACAGACAAGTTGCTATCCTTTTGTTCTTCAGTCTAGTTGTGGAGGACATCGCTTCACTGGCCCATGTTGGCATTATCAGTGCACTCTTCCCAGGTGAAGCATTCGCTCCCCAGCCATTGGACAGCTGCTCATGGTGTCTCATGGCAGCTCATGCCGGCTGCCAGCCACTCACGGTAGCTCATGTCAGCCCAGTGTAGACCCACTGCAACCTATGCCGTCACCAGTGACTCATGGCAGTCCAGCTCCAGATCGACCTGTTGTTCATCATCTTAGCTGTAGAGGGCACCGTGTCACTGGCCCTCATGGGATCCGAACTGGGGCCCTGCTGCTCAGAGCTGGCATCCTAAGCCATCTCTTAACCAATGTGCCACTCATTCAGCCCCACTTAGTGTCTTTTTAGCAATTGTTGATTATGCATATTTTGGCTTTGGGGAGGATGATTTGCAAATGGAATCTTTAGGAGAATTTTTGTAATATGTCTCTTATGAATGCAAGAATGAAAATTTCCTGTCCCATTTTGTGAAAGGAAAGGCATACTTAAACATGTGTGTAAAAGACTGTAAGTTAAAATAGCAAGGTAAACCGGGATGTAAAGAATCTCAATCTGTAAATGTTATCATGTACGAAAGCATATTTAATGTATATATTGTATCTTAGTTAATATTATGCTCCCTTCTCTCTAAAATGATTTCCAATGATTCTGAATCAATATAGGTTTTTAGTGTGTCATCTAGAAGTCATGAGATGGTTTGTTCTAACAAACTGTATTATGACCCCTCTCACTCTCTGTATCTTTCTAACTCTTTTGTGGAGATTGAAATTTTCTAGATAGTCTTAGAGAATAAAGCACCAATATCCTCAGGAATCTATCGTAACCAATAAATTAGTTCAGGCTTTGGACAGCTGTCACACAGGGCTATAACCTTAAAGGAAGGATGGCACAGCATGTGAGATTACATCCTCCCATCCTGCCAGCGCACTTTACAAACCTGCACAGAGACAGGGAGCCAGAATGCAGAGTGTGGAGGCAACAATCTCAGAGCCGAGGGCATCAAGGCTAATAGGAAATCCTGTAGCTTTGTTTTTTCAGAGTGAGTCCTACTTGGGCAGGAGATGATTTGAAGCCACATACTGCCTTCTGGACTCCTGCCCCAGAGTTAGAGACATTCACTCTAATATCAAAGGTCAGGTTCACAGATGCCACAAGTCACTGAATCACAGCTTCCTCCTGTATAGGAGGCATCCTCATCACTGCTCTCAGGTGCTGAGTCCCCTCTTCTCTCTCCAGAAGCTGACATTCCAATTGTACCAGCCCCAAGTGTCAGGACAATCTCAGAGACCAACCCACAGGGCAGAACACAGCCAGGATGCTACCTGGGCTTCGTAGATAGTGAGAAGGCCAAACCCAACCCCAACCCCAACTTTAGGATGGACCTGGATCTCAAGGCCTGGGATAACTTTGTCATGCTCTGAAATGAACACCAACATTACCTAGCCCTGGCTTTTGGGCCCAAGTGGTCTGGGCCACAGCAGAACCAATTCAGGATTGAAACTTGAGAGCATCTGAGTCTGGGGCTTGTGCTGCCCACGCCACTCAGCCAATAGACTGACACAGAAGTTGGGCGATTTAGAATAAGCATTTTTAGCAGAGCACTGGTAATCTGAGAAGGCAGCATGTTAACTCCTTTAAAAACTTCCTTCCGATTCTCAGACTGGCTTACAGTATTTCATGGAAAATGTGGGCATTTCCCCAGGGGCTCCATGAAGGTTTTAGGGGTCTGTATGGAGTCTTCCCTCTGGCAATGTGGCTCTCCAGTGGTGTCAGCAACCCAGGAACAATGATAGGAGTCGCCTAGAAAGAATGCTAGACCACAGAGATTGTCATCAATAAGCATAAGGGTATTAATCATAAATTTCAGGGTAATCTCTTTTTTTTTTTTTAAGATTTTTATTGGGGAATTGGGGAAAGGGAACAGCCAAGTTGTTGTCCTTCAATCTTAGTTGTGGAGGGCGCAGCTAGCCCAGCTCCAAATGATGTCACCATATTGCCACCCATTGGTAGCTCAGGGCTGCTCAGCTAAGGTGCTGTGTTCAATCTTAGTTGTCAGTGGGCATGGCCCACCATCCCATACAGGAGTCAAATTGGCAACCATGTTAGGAGCATGTGCTCTCACCAGCTGAGCCATTTTGTCACCTGTTGGCAGCTCAGCTAGAGCGCAGCTCACTGGCCCATGTGGGAATCGAACTGGTCACCCTGTTTCTCAGAGCTCACACTCTTAACCAACTAAGCCACTTGGCCAGCCCCAGAGTAATTTTCTAAAGCAGGGAACTGGGACAGGACACTTCAATTTTGAGCCAAAGGCGGACAATGTATTGCTAAGCTATAGGTCAAGGAAAGGTGAGGCCAGGAATATCACGGAGCCTTTACTGTGGGGTCCTAACTGGGCCCTACTTCAGGATGATGCAAGCACCTAAACAGAGTTTTCTGTGGCCATAAAAGGGATCTCATAGGGATCGAGGAGAGATCTATGGACCTGGTCTAGCTTTTACCCCCTTGTAGCTAGCCAGTCATAGAGCATGCAGACAATGAAATGTAAAGCAGGGCCAGCCAAGTGGCTCAGTCGGTTAAGATTTGGCTTAAGAGCATGAGTTCTGAGCAACAGGGCCAGTGGTTCAATTCCCACATAGGCCAGTGATGCTGCGCCTCAAGCTGAGCTGCCACTGAGGTGCCAACAGGTGGCAGGATGGCTCAGCTGATGTAGCAAGATTGCCTGTTCAATGGTGGGCTACTAAGCAACTAAGACTGAACTTGGTACCTTGAGCTGAGCTGCCACTGGGATGGCTCGGTGGATAGAGCATGCACTTCTTGTTAAGAAGGCTGCTAGTTCGACTGCCACATGGGATGGTGGCTATGCCCATCTGCAACTAAGATTGAAGATGGCACCTTGAGCTTAGAGGCCACAAGCTGCTGAAGGGCAGCCAGATGACAACTGGCACTCTCCACAACGAACACTGAAGAACAACAACTTGGCTGGTCCTCTTCCCCAATTCCCCAACACTATTCCCCTTCCCCAATAAAATCTTAAAAAAAAAAAAAAGAGGGCCGGCCGAGTGGCGCGGTGGTTAAGCGCTGGCCTAGGAAGCCAGCGGCCCTGGTTCGGTCCCACAGATGAGGGCCAGTGATACTGCCCTCAAAAAAAAAAAAAATGAAAAGCAGTCTTTAAAAATGGGCAACTTTAGGTTCACTAAGAGTGGTGATAAAGACATATCTAGTTTGAAATGGGGGAATAGGTTTAGGGATGTCAAAGATACATTTTTAAGTGTGAAAATCAAAGTACAGATTTGTATACAAAATATGACTTCATTTATATTAACCCAACAACTTTTACAGGAAAATATTTTAACACAAAGGCCCACACAGAATGACACACACAAGTACAGAAACAATTCTAAAAGGGTAATACTATAGTGCAGACATTAAGTTTCTATTTATTTTTGTAACCTTCATTACTCTGAATGTCTTCTTGAACTGTTTTCATTGACTCAATGTTTTCAAGAATGAAGATTCAGGGCCGGCCGAGTGACACGGTGGTTAAGAGCTGGCTTGGGATGCCAGCTGCCCGGGTTCGGATCCCACATCTGAGGGCCAGTGACACTGCCTTTAAAAAATAAAAAAATAAAAAAAAATGAAGAATCACATTTTCAGGCCAGCTGAGTGGTGCGTTGGTTAAGAGTTGGCTTGGACGCCAGCTCTGAGCAACAGGGCCCTGCTTCCGATCCCACATGAGGGCCAGTGATGCTGCACCCTCTACAGCCAAGATGGTGAACAACAACTTGACCTGGAGCTGGGCTGCTGTGAGTCACTGGCAATGGCGTAGGCTGCAGTGGGGCTGACCAGTAGCTGGCATACGCTTTTGTGAGCTGCTGTGAGCGGCCGTCCAATGGCCAGCCGAGCCACTGCCTCACCTGGGAAGAGCGCAATGATAATACCATCATGGGCCAGTGAAGGTATATCTTCCACAACTAGAATGAAGAACAAAAGGACAGCAACTTGTCTGTTCCCCTTCCCCTATTCCCCAACACTGTTCCCCTCCCCCAACTCCCCACTAAAATCTTTAAAAAAAGAAATCACTTTTTCAAGACAAAATCTTGAGAGACCATTCTAGTTACTGCTCACCTTAATTCTATATCTTCTCAAATATCACTGCTAAAACTCCTCTGAGGTCTTGATATGGGAGAGCACCCTCACTATAAAAACTTTAAGTCTCCTTTTCCCTAGTGTCTTAACTCCCTGACCCCTGGTTGTAATATTTTTAAAAATCTTTCTTTCTTTCTTTCTTTCTTTCTTTCTTTCTTTCTTTCTTTCTTTCTTTCTTTCTTTCTTTCTTTCTTTCTTTCTTTCTTTCTTTCTTTCTTTCTTTCTTTCTTTCTTTCTTTCATTTAAATTTTTATTGAGGAACAGTGTGTTTTTCCAGGATCCATCAGCTCCAAGTCAAGTAGTTGTTTCAATCTAGTTGTGGAGGGTGAAGTTCAGTGGCCCATGTGGGGAACAAACCAGCAATCTTGGTGTTATGAGCACTGTGCTCTAACCAACGAAGATAAACGGCCACCCCTCAAATCAGTTTCTTAATCAAACAATAGATTGTTTTTAACCTGAATCATAGAAATCTCCTACAATACTTACCCGAAAGATTGTGATTTATGCTTGTTGACTATGTCATTGTAGCACAGTGTTCTTTCCAGGCCTAGCTCCCAGGTAAACAATAACAGTGTCAACGAAAAACATCCAACCTAAGAGAACATTTATAAGAGTTTATTTGAGCCAAACTGATGGCAATTGCTGGGAAGCAAAATCTCAATGGATTGAGAAAATGCTCCAGAAAATGGCCATTTTGCAACTTATTTTATACATTAGAATCAAAGGAGGAAGGTTACATGAAATCCATTGGTTGTAGATTAAGTGGGTGGGAGAAAGCAAAGCAGGGAAATCTCTGGGATTGGGTAAAAAGTAAAATGGAGAGACACACACTTCTTTTACATTGGTGGGTACAACATAGTTAATAACATTTTACAGCACATAGAGATAATATTTGGGGAACAAGATAATAATGAGGGATTTTGTAGATTCCTGCTCTGGTGTGGTGAATTGTGCCCCCTGGGGGTCTGGAAAAAGAGGTTACTCTGATATTGCAAGGGTATGTATTCTTAGATGCAAAAAGACAATAGACAGTCTTAAGGTAAAGATTGACCTTTGTCAAGGAAGCTACAGGCCAATGATGTGACTTCCAGCCATGGGCCACATTTGTTGGGAATTTTTATGTTCATGCCATCCTCTGTGGTCATTTTCAGCCTCCTGAACTTGTCAGGTTTAACGGTGGCCCCTTTTCCATCCACATTTCCCCCTTTTGGTCATAAATCAATCTGAAGGATGCATTGATGACCAATATTTTGGTTGGATAGTGTGGTCCTATGGTGCTAGGAAGGCTCATTCCAGGAAGTCTTAGTGTTAGCATTTAGCTTGCTGAATGTTGGACCATTGGGGGTGGGACAAGACATCTAGTCTATAACCTTAGATGGCATGGCAGTCAACGTCAAATTATTTATATTTAAAAGAAAATGTGAGGGCTGGCTGATTGGCCTGGTGGTTAAGATTTGGCTTGGGACACCAGTGGCCCCAGTTTGGATCCCACATATGAAGGCCAGTGACACTGCCCTGAAAATAAATAAATAAATAAATAAAATAAGTAAATAAAAGAAAATGTGAGCAAAAGGGGGCAGTCAGGTCCTATATGTCTTTTTTTTTTAAGATTTTATTGGGGAATTTATTGGGGAGGGGAACAGTTGTTGGGGAATTGGGGAAGAGGAACAGACAAGTTGTTGTCTTTTTGTTCTTCAGTCTAGTTGCGAAGGACGTTACTTCACTGGCCCATGTTGGTATCATCATTGTGCTCTTCCCAGATGAGGCAGATTGGTCACCGGCCTCTGGATGGTTACTCACCACCGCTATTGGCAGCTCACACTGGCTTCCAGATGCTCATGCTGGCTGCTGGCCACTCACTGTAGCCTATGGCAGCTCACTGCAGCAGAGTCTGCAGCCTACGCTGTCACCAGGGCTCGCAGCCCAGCTCCAGGTGGAGCTGTTGTTAGCTGTAGAGGACAGTGTCACTGGCCCTCATATGTGGGATCTGAAGTGGGGCCGCTGGCATCCCAAGCCAGCTCTTTTTTTTTTTTTAAAGATTTTATTGGGGAATTGGTGGAGGGGAACAGCGTTGGGGAATCGGGGAAGGGGAACAGACAAGTTGCCGTCTTCTTGTTCTTCAGTTTAGTTGCGGAGGATGTTGCTTCACTGTTGGTATCGTCATTGCGCTCTTCCCGGACGAGGCAGATCGGTCGCTGGCGTCTGGATGTCGCTCATCGCGGCTATTGGCAGCTCATGCTTGGCTGCCAGTCACTCACGCTGGCTGCGGGCCACTCACTGCAGCCTATGGCAGCCCACTGCAGCAGGGGCTGCAGCCCACACCATCACCGGGGCTTGCACAACCCAGCTCCAGGTGGAGCTGTTGTTAGCTGTAGAGGGCAGTGTCACTGGCCCTCATGTGGGATCCGAACTGGGACCACTGGCATCCCAAAACCGGCGCTTAACCAATGCGCCACTCGGCCGGCCCCCCAAGCCAGCTCTTAACCAATGTGCCACTCGGCTGACCCCCTATATGTCTTTATTAAATATTTTCTGGATTTTTTTTTTTTAGCTGAGCCATCCTGCCACCTGTTGGCAGCTCAACGGCAACTCAGCTAGGGCTGGCATTGAACCGCCATTGCTCAGAGCTCAGCTCGCACTCTTGAGTGAGCTCTTAACCAACTGAGCCACTCAGCCGGCCTCTGGATCATTTCTAATCTTTGAGCTATCATGATCTGAGTTATTTTCTCTGTTTATCTTGTGTTCCTTTTTGTATTCAGTATAATATGTACAAACTAGGACCAGGAGCAATAGTATTAAACCGGTAATGCCTATTAGGAACAGAAAATGTCTATTAGACAAGCATGAGTCTGATGGGAGCAAACATCCTAGCCAACCAAAAAACCCTTTACATGCATTATCATAATTTTTTAATTAAGTTAATCTGTTTTCTTCCTTTGTCTACTGCTATTTGTACCTTATGGTAAGTTTGGCCAGATGATGAAGACTGTCTATTATTTTATGATCTAGAAATTCTAATTTTTCTTTTGGCCAATTAGTCACCAGAGAAATGACTTCATGGGGAGGATTAAGTCAATTTCCCAATACATTGGATTTTCAGTAACAATATTATCATGGGTTTTATTAATCTCACGCAAAGTTAATTTCCCTATGATTTTAGAATTACACCATATTCCCATAGCATTTGCTGTAAACCTGGTGTCATTACAATAGAAATCAGTATGACAGAAGAATTTTCTATCTTTTCCCAATAAAAATCGCCCTTCCCATATACCGTATATTGTTGTTTGTTGTGGTGGATATGATAGGCCAGGATTGGGTGAATTTGGAATTCCATATAGATTGGGGACATAACCATTTACCTTTTATTTAAAATTTAGTATGGCCTATCTAGTTTACATGGAAGCACTCAAGTGTCATTCATTAATCTGATTTCTGTAAGTTGTATAACTGGGAACTGTAACTTTAAGGTTTAATATGGGCCAAGGTTGTAAGAACATAATGGTGTAAACTACAATTACTACTTAAAAATTTCTCAAGGCCAGGACAGTAAGAGTTTCATGAATAAATTTTTTTGTGCCTCAGCAGCTATTGTAGAGGGCTATTTTAAAATATATATACATCCACTTCAGCTTCTATCTGAATTAATATAGCTAGTAGTCTTTGTTGAGTAAGGTGTAAGTATAATTGGGTTCTAATATTTATGTGTAAAATTCCTTTCTCAATATTTGTTTTCTGCTAATCTTCTACAACTTCACTCATCCTCAGTTTGTCCCCTTTTCCTCATCAGAAATAATCAACTTACTAGAGCAAACTACTTCCTTTTTTTTTTTTGGAGGGCCTTGTCACTGGCCCTCATATGTGGTACCTGAACTGGGGCCACTGGCTTCCCAAGCCAGCTTTTAACCACCGTGCCACTAGGCTGGCCCCAAACTACTTCCTTTTAATCTCTCTCAAAAATATACACTCATCCCTTTTTTTTCCTTCTACAATAACATTCCTTCTAAATTTCAATACCATAAAAAATATTATTGAGCGCTGGCTGAGTGGTGCGTTGGTTGAGTTGGCTTGGGACACCAGTTCTGAGCAGCAGGGTCCCAGTTTGGATCCCACATAGAGGGCCAGTGACGCTGTGCCTTCTACAGCTAAGATGGTGAACAACAGCTCAACCTGGAGCTGGGCTGCAGTGAGTCACCAGCAACGGCGTAGGCTGCAGTGGGACTGGCCGGCAGCTGGCATGTGCTTTCGTGTGCTGCCGTGAGTGGCCATCTAATGGCCAGTGAGTGACTACCTCACCAAGGAAGAGCGCAATGATAATACCAACATGGGCCAGTGAAGCTACGTCCTCCACAACTAGACCAAAGAACAAAAAGACAGCAACTTGTCTGTTTCTCTACCCCAATTCCCCAATAAAATCTTAAAAAAAAAAGTCAACTAGGTAAAATTTCAGAAGATTTTAATCTCCCTTGGCCAAAAAGCTCTGGAGGACGTTGCTTCACTGGCTTGTATTGTGATCATTGCACTCTTCCTGGATGAGGCAGTTGGTCGCTGGTCATTGGATGGCCGCTCTCGGTGGCTCACATGCTCGCTGCCATATGCTCACACTGGCTGCCAGCCCCTCACAGTCACTCATGGCAGCCCACTACAATAGGGGCTGCAGCCTACACCATCACCAGCAACTCATGGGAGCCCAGCTCCAGGTTGAGTTATTGTTCACCATCTTAGCTGTAGAGCACAGCGTCACTGGCTCTTGTGTGGGGTCTGAACCAGGGCCTTGCTGCTCAGAGCTGGCATCCCAAGCTAACTCTTAACCAACACGCCACTCAGCCAGCTCCCTAGTTGACTTTTAATTGTACCATTTGTACATTCCATGAATCCAGAAGACTGGGGTGATAAGCACAATGAAAATGCTGTAAAATAAGTCAAATATTACAAATAGATTATATTATTGGCCCAGTGAAATAAGTTTCTCAGTTGTTATGTAACTCACAGGAAATTTTCCAATTGGGTATTATTATTACTATTATTATTATTATTAACCTACCTATCATGAAGGCTGTTGCTCTCATGTAAGGGAATGTCTCAACCCAGTGAGACATCATACAAATCATGACTAATATATATTTGTATCCTTGAGATGGTGACATTTGGTAAAATCCAATTACCATACCTCAAATTGACCTAAAGGAAGTGGGAAATGTCCTTGGGATCCAGGGAGTGATTTTTCAAGGTTATATTTTACACATAGAACATCTGTTTATGAACTACATAAACATGCATTTTATGAACTACAGTATGAGCTGTTCTGTTTTTCGTTTGTTTTTTTTTTTACAAGAGAAAATGATGTAATGAAGAGATGCAGTAAACATAAGATGTATGAGGCTGCTGCTGGTATAACAAGGCATGCTGTTTAACAGCAGGTTTTTTGTTTGTTTGTTTTGGTTTTGGGTTTTTTTGTGTTTTTTTTTGAGGGCAGTGTCACTGGCCCTCATTTGTGGGACCCAAACTGGGGCCGCTGGCTTCTGAAGCCAGCGCTTAACCACCGCGCTACTCAGCCAGCCCAGTTTTGTTTTTATTTTTAAGTAGAAATACACTCTGAAATAATTATGAAAGCATGGTAAATACATAAATCCATAACACAGTCATTTATTGTCACTGTCCAAAATTGCACACGGTACATAACTGCACGTGCTGTACTTTTACACATCTGGCAGCACAGGCTTATTATACCAGCATCACTGCACGTGGGTAATGCATTGATGTGCTCCAAGTTTCCAACAGCTAAGATGTCACTAGGTGAGAGGAATGTTGTAGCTCCATTATAATCTTATGGGACCACCGTTGTGTAAGTGGCCCATCACTGACCTCAACATTGGGGCACAGGACAGTAATAGCCCTTCCAGAAGCATATGGGGTCAGAGAAGGCAGTTCCCCAGGAGGTACGCAGTAGACAAAAACACACGGCTGGATACGGATTTGCTTATGTTTTCCAAGAACCACCACCTTCAAAAACAATGCTTTGGAATAAAGTCAGAATCACAACCCAATTTAGCTTCTTGGAAAAAAAATGTATCTCAAAGTGCTAAAGCATAGGTAATTTTAAAACTCCAGTTAAAATAATATTCTTAAGCCTACACAAAATAAGCAAATCTAAAACTTAAGCTCCAGGACTTTTCATATGTCAAAAAACTAGTAACTGAACAATTTAATAACAGTAACTGATTAAAAGAATATGCTCTACAGATGAGCTGTTCATAGGCTTCCAAGAGGATTGAATCACTTTTTATAGTTTTAGGCTCACACTAAACTTCCACGACCCACTTTAGTCTCTTTAATTATTTCCTCTACTGGCGCTGATCAGTTCAAAAGTCAGTTTTGAATTTTATCTCATCAACTTAAAAGGTGAATAAAATGTGTTTCAAATCTTATTAAACTCATTTATCTGAACATGTTTACGTAGAGGACAGATACAAGATTCAAGTAACTTAAGGTAGCTGTCCGTTTAAAAATATACTTTTCTTCCACAAAAACAACATTGAACGGCAGAAGAAAATTTTTTATACTGGATAAACATTGGATGCAAACTTCTGATATAAATTTCACTGTCAACTCTGATGCTGAAGCTGGGAGGCACAAACGTTCAGGGTTCGGTTAAATGATACAAACAAAAAGCTTTGGTTTCTCTCAGATACAAATCAGAAACCTCCATTCATGTCTCTTATAGCAGTATCACATACTTGACTCTCATACCAGGTCACTTCTTTCCTTTCCCTTTTTTTACTTCCCTCTCCTTTCTGAAGACGTTGATCACCACCTCCTGTTTTTTGTGTCCTAATTTTTACTTTAGGGATCATTTCTGCTACATACAACATCCCCAACTTATGAGATGAGAATTGGACAAGACAGAGGCTGCCGTCTTCCTCTTTGAGCTGGACCTGAACTCTTGCCCCTGTACTGAACATCACGATTCCATTCTCTGGAGTACATTTTATTTTTCTCAAGAAATACATTAAGTTCAACTGCTGAGCACACATCTTGAATCTCGGTAGCTGTAGAACTTTCAACAGCCTTGCTTATGGGGATTCACCTGCCCTCCTCAATGGTCTTCTTGTTATTTAAATAAGCAGGATATATACAAATAAAACTGTCCTGGCTGGCCAGGGACTGCGCAGTGGCACAAGCCATCCTCACCCGCACCAGCAGAGAAACACACTGGCCGCAACAACTCGTTTTTTTTTCAGATTTTTTTTTTAATTGGGGAGTTGGGTGAGGGGAACAGCATTGGGCAATCAGGGAAGGGGAACAGACTAGTTGCTGTCCCTTTGTTCTTCAGCCTAGTTGTGGAGGACATCGCTTCACTGACCCATGTTGGCATCATCACTGCACTCTTCCTGGGTGAGGCAGTCGCACGCTGGCCATTGGATGGCAGCTCACAGCAGCTCATGGCAGCCCACGATAGTGCATGCCAACTGCCAGCCAGCCCCACTGCAGTCTACCCGTAGCTGGCAAATCATGGCAGCCCAGCCCAGCATCACTGGCCCTCCATGTGGTATCCAAACCAGAGCCTGCTGCCCTGAGTATTTATTTATTTATTTATTTATTTATTTATTTATTTATTTATTTTAAAGATTTTATTAGGGGAATCGGGGAAGGGGAACAGACAAGTTGCAGTCCTTTTTTGTTCTTCAGTCTAGTTGTGGAGGACACTGCTTCATTGGCCCATGTTGGTATCATCATTACACTCTTCCTGCATGAGGCAGTTGCTCACTGGCCTCTGGATGGTCACTCACAGTGGCTGTTGGCAGCTCATGCTGGCTTCCAGCCACTCAAGCTGGCTGCCAGGCACTCACTGTAGCCTATGGCAGCCCACTGCAGCAGAGGCTGCAGCCCACACTGTCACCAGCCATCTTAGCTATAGAGGCAACTGTTGGGAGCCGACAGCCCCCCAGTCTGACAAGGTCACATTGCCACGCTCAGCACTGGATGTTTGGGGTGCTGCCTTATGGTTGGTCATATAATATCTCCTGCCTCTATGAACCCATGTGCGTTTCCTCCTATAGGAGACAATATACTCACTGCATTTATGACAAGTCCCTGTGGTACCCCAATGATAGATGGCTGTGTAAGTCAATGACGGACATGATTTCCCAAGGGGGAAACAGCCCAAGACAGGATACAGCCCGAGGGGGACCCCCTGGACTGAGAAACTGGGGACTCAGCCCCTTGGAAACTGAGGCACAGACCTCTGGCCACATAGGCCAAAAAGCCTGGCTGTGAGAAACTGACAGCCTGCTTGTGAGAAACTGATGATAACATCAGTCTGTTGAGCTCACTTGCCTATGGCCACTGCTGTGAGAAATCTTGGAGACTAAAAATCTCCAGGCCATGAGGAATTCGATAAGAGGCAGCTTACTGACCATGGGGTATGTTAATCAACATCCTTGTTTGAATTCTTTTGCCTTGTGCCTAGTTGCAGCAACAGATACTGAAGCTTTGACTGAGAAATAGATGCTACCTCCGTAGGATAAGAGTGGTGTGAGACCCCCTTTGGTTATTAGGTATTGTATTTACTTAGGAATACACTTTAGATGCTTTTACCCTAAACGCAGACACTGCTAGCCTTTTAGTAATAACTCAAGTATACGCCCTGTGAGTCTTGCTGCTGGAATTTGGGAAAATGGCCAGGTAGTCATGGTAAGCAATCTTTAGGAGATATATACAGATAAGTATATCCTTAACATAAGATAGTCATGATAAACATTCTTTAGGTGATAGGCAAAGACTGGGTCTGGGTCCCACAGAGGTTATCACAGTAAAAGACAAGATAATCCTTTAATGGAAGAGTAAGTCACAGTGCACCCTGGAGAGAGCAATTACAGGGAACTAAAGACTGTGTAAATCCTGGGAAATAGAAAACACCAAACTCATGTGAAATGTTTTGTGATTGAGGTAATGGTCAAGAGTCCCTATAAAAGGGATATGCTATAACAATAAAGTGTGACACTCCTTCTCTGAAACTCCCCCGGTGTCTCCACTCTCTCCCTTCTATCTTCTTTCTTCCCTAGCCAATGCGGTCTCCACCTGAGGGAACCCCTGGACTCTGTGGGGGGCTGGACCCCGCAGGCAACATTCACCATCTTAGCTATAGAGGCAACCAGGTGGAGCTGTTGTTCACCACCTTAGCTATAGAGGGCAGTGTCACTGGCCCTCATATGTGGGATCCGAACCAGGATTGCTGGCGTCCCACGCCAGCTCCTAACCAACGCACCACTCTGCTGGCCCTAGTATGAAGTTTTTAATAATATTCTTTACTCTATGAAACCATTTTTCCAAGACCCCAATGTGTTAGCTCATGTTGATGCTAAGCTATATCTGTTTGGGTCAAAGTTTCCCACTTTTGTTGCCATATTTTCTCATCATCTTCTGCAGCTGTTCATTGGAACTGTAAAAGAGCATTTTATTGACTTACTAGGGAGAAGAAATATTCTCAAGTCTGGGTAATTTGGCTGTTTATTACTGCTGGTCTAGCTGTAGTATCAGCTAAATTATTTTCTTTTCCTTCTATGATGACAGCGTTAAAATGTCATGGAATTTTGATAATTGTCAATTGTTTCAGTTGCTGTATGACATGTAATTTAAATTCTGCTATCTGTTTTCCATTATTCTGGGCTGCCCTGAGGAAGTTAAGAAGCCTCATTGCTTCCACAAGTTGTGAGCTACCCAAAGGTATGGTAACTGTCAGTATAAATATTGGCTATTTGACCTTTGGCTCATTTACAAGCTCCTGTTAAATAAGTTAATTTAGCTTATCGGGCGGATTTTATTCAGGTAAATAAGAAACTTAAATTTATGTTTACCATGGAAGTTACTGTATATCCATCTTGATAATATCCCTGTTCATCTTTCAGATGAGTCAGCATTATCAATAAGAGTTTTGTGTAAATCATTCCTAGGAACAAGAAAGGTGGTCAGTAAGCAAAACACAGTTATGGATGTCTTCATCCTATAAAAAGAATAATAAAGTTGTTGGGTTAGACTGTTACATTGACTTAAAGTAATATTAGGCACAGAAAGCAAGATTACTTTATAAGAAGCCAGACAACTGACAGAAGTGTTGAGCATGATAAGAATTTAGTAAGGATTCAATGGAATGAGTAAATAAATAAAGGAGCATCTATAACTATTTCTTCTGTTTGCATAACATGACTGTAGCACAGATGGCTGTTATGCAGAGAGAAAGCCCTTTAACTACTGAGTTTAATTGTTTAGAGCCTCTTTAGCTTGTTTCCCTTCAGAGTTTCATTGAGTTGGAGCAGATTGATCTGATCTTAATGAGATATATAGAGCCTGAACTTTAATGAAAAATTTGGAACCTAATTGAGACAGCATCCAATCAAACCCAGGAATCCCCTAAGCTGTTTGTTTTTTTTCTTGGAAGAGGAAAGGATATTATTCCTCTAAGTTTTTCAGGGTTAATTAGTAGCCTATCTTTCAATATGAGATAATAAAATTTTACTTGGTGTAAACAAAATCAAAGCTTGCCCTTTGAGTCCCTATGTCTTTTATGACTAGCTATTGTAATAGGTAAGTTGTGTCCTCTTAGGAATCTAATATATCCTACAGCATAAGAGTAAATCATCCACATATTGGATTAAGAATAGAATTTCTGGGAAATTTAACATTATTTAAATCAGCTTTTAGTATCTGAGAGAAATAGGTGGGACTCTCTGATATACCCCTGGGGCATCACTATCCAAGTAAACTCTGATCTTCCTAGGTTGAAAAGCAATTATAAACCCCCTCCCCCCTTTTAAAGGCAATCTTGTATAATGAGCTAATTTCAACTAGTGTATCAGGCCTCAAAGGATATTGGCAAATATAAGGTAGAGACAAAGTATTATCAATAGTTATTTAAATAGGAGTGACTGACTTAATCTTGTCAATTATCTGTACTGGAAAAAGCCTGAAGTTGCATTGGAACATCCTGTAACAAACATTCAGTCAGTCTCAAAACTAGTTTTCTCTCATGTACTTTCTTTTAAAATAATTTTCCCAATCTGATTCATTTAGTCCTAAATACATTTCACCCTTCTGGAAGGATATGTGAGCATCATTGGTAGAAAGCCTTATACTATCAGGTGAGTTGGGGCAGATTTGAGTAGTAAAACTAGATGTTGCCCTTTAACATTTCCTAGTTGGAAGGGAACCCAGGTTCTGATTTAAAAACAGACATTGGTTGATTAGATGTCCCTACCATTTGTACAGAAGCTTTACTCCAAGGGGGAGGGCAACTAAGTCAGTGTTAACCGATAAAGTAGCCCCAGTGTTAGCAAGAAGGGGAAATGCTTTCATAATCCTTGGAGCAGCCCTATGTTTGTTTCTGTTTCTTTTCTTTTTCTAAATCCCATTTCAGTTTTCTACAATCCTTAAGGTGACCTCACTTTTTACAATAAAAGTACATTCTTCTACAGGAGTTTCCCTAGCAAACCTTTAATAATTCTGTTGCTTTGCTCTCAGAAACCAGTAGGTGCATTAAATGGAATACATCAGAAAAGCCATTATATGTTCTAACAGTTCATTCAAATTTCTTTGCGAACTCATCAGGGTCCTAGAGAGGGTTGGGGGAATCTATGGATTTCTTAGTTCTGTCTGCATACAACCACAGATTCCCCTCCACCCAAGACCAGTTCCTCTCCAAAGGGAGCTGCAACAGAGGTGCAGAGGAAAGAGACAGAGGAAAAGGAGAGCAAGTCCGGACAAGTAAAGCACATATTGGGAAGTCAAAGAGGGAAAAGTGGGGTGTTGGCATGTAGCAGCTTCAGAAACCTTTAGTTCAGGGACAGTCTCAAAAATTTTCTTACTAACTTCCTGGGGAGAAGAACATCTCTCTGTAACATTTCAGAGGTTTCTATTGGCCAATTGAGGTAAGCCTCCCATTCCATTTAGTTTGACCTTTAAGCAGCCTTTTTCTAATTGTGCACACAAAAATTTAGATGTCAAAAGAGCTCCATTTTGGCCATCTTAAGTTCATATCACTTCTAGATAAATCTTATCATGTCTGTAAGTACTTATGAGACTCCTAGGAGCTTTACCTCTCTCTGCAGGAGAATTATGGCTCTGGAGTCTGGGAGCTTGTCTGCCTTTGAGGCATGATTTCCCATGTTAATTTTTAGTTTTCTTTTGAGATCTGCAGAGTCTGAACAAATATCTAGTGACGTTATGTAGTGGTTTGAAGCGTGCTGTTTATGGGTGGATCTCCAAGGGGCTGTCACCTCCCAAGTCACTTCAACCCTCTTACATGCCTCTGTTTCTCTCCCTGGCTGTCTAGTCAAACCGTGAGAACTCAGAGTGCTAGAAAACCAGCCTTTATGTGCGCTTCCCTGGATAAGTCAAATATTTAATTACAGTTGTGTTGGAATTTCCTATGGGGCCACTGTATGTTTTGAGGAGACCCTAAAACACCTCCACAAAGATTCTTAGTCACCTAAGAATACCCGAAATTTGAGCTGGAGGGAGTAATTCCCCTTATCTTCAGAGCTGAACAAGTTCAGACTATCATTTACCCAACAAAAAGTTTTGTTCAGACTCGCAGTGAGCAATTCCAATTGAAAAGCCAAAATGAAAACCAGCCACCCATTTTTTTCTTCCTCTCCAAGAGATACCTTAACTCTTGTCCTTAACTTGGGTTATCTCAACCCTGCCACCTCAAGGATTTATAAACAGCTCAAATAAAGTCAGAGCCTCTTACCTTAATACAGGGAGGTCTGGAATTCCCAGAAAAACTCACCAAGTTCACCAGATGCGAAGCAGGGAGCCCATGGGGGCACAATAGGCCCCTGCTGGTACCAAGCACCAAATCCAGGTCTGCAGGGTGTTCCTGATGGGCTTCTTTGGAATCTTGCTCTACTACATCAAGTACTGTCTATGAAAAACATTCAGCCTAAGAGAAAGTTTGTAAGAGTTTATTTGAGCCAAACTGATGACAGCTGCAGGGAAGCGAAATCTCAACGGATTGAGAAAATACTCCAAAAAATGACAGTTTTGTAACTTATTTTATACATTAGAGTCAAAGGAGAAAGCTTACATGAAGTCCACTGGTGGTAGGTAAGGAGGTGAGAGAAAGCAAAGTAGAAAAGTCTCTGCAATGGGATAAAAAGTAAATTGGAGAGGGCCGGCCAGGTGGTGCGGTGTTAAGTGCTGGCTTGGGAAGCCAGCAGTCTCTGTTCAGGTTCCATATATGAGGGGCCAGGACACTGCCCTCAAAAAAAAAAAAAACGTAAATTGGGGGCCGGCCGAGTGGTACATTGGTAAAGAGCTGGTTTTGGGATGCCAGCGGCCCCAGTTCGGATCCCACATATGAGAACCAGTGACACTGCCCTCTACAGCTAACAACAGCTCCACCTGAAGCTGAGCTGTGCAAACCTCTGCGATGGTGTGGGCTGCAGCCCCTGCTGCAGTGGGCTGCCATAGGCTACAGTGAGTGGCTGGAAGCCAGCATGAGCAGCTAGCAGCCAGCGTGAGCTGCCAATAGCCGCAGTGAGCGGCCATCCAGAGGCTGGCAACCGATCTGCCTCATCTGGGAAGACAGCGTAATGACGATACCAACATGGGCCAGTGAAGCAACGTCCTCCCCAACTAGACTGAAGAACAAAAAGACAACAACTTGTCTGTTCCCCTTCCCCGATTCCCCAACGCTGTTCCCCTCCAATTCCCTAATAAAATCTTTAAAAAAAAAAAGTAAATTGGAGAGACAGATTCCTCTTTTACATTGGTGGGTACAGGATAGTTAACAGCATTTTACAGCACACAGAGATAGTAATCGGGGACAAGAACAAGGAGGGATTTTGTCTTTTCCTGCTCTGGTGTGTCAGTGTGTGTGGGGAGGGGAGTCTGAAAAAAGGGGTTACTCTGATATTTCAAGATTATGTTATCTTAGATGCATAAAAAGATAATTGACAGGCTCACTTAATGTAAACATTGACCTTTGTCAAGGAAGTTACAGACCAAGGTTGTGGCAACTGGCCATGACCCACTTCTAGTTAGGGATTTTTATGTTCAGACCATCCTATGTGGTGAATTTCCGTCTCTGAATTTATAGGGACTGCCATGCGGGCCTCCCATAGCTTCTCAGGTTTAGTATTTTGCCGCTTTTTCGTCCACAAAAACTTGGGTGAATAAGGGCAGACAATACACAACAACCTCCAGAAACATGAGTTCTGCCCCTTTAAGAAGGGACAGAGACCGTTTTAAGCTTTGAGGTCCAAAGACGCCTTTTCCCAACACCCCTCCCTTCAGGGGTTTAAAAGTTTCTGGGGGAGGTCAGAGCTAGAGCGCCGGCATCAGTCTAGGCCCCATGCGCTCTGCATCGAATAGCAGCTTTGAGGAGCCAATGAGGGCTCAGAACCTAGCGTGGGGCAGGACTTCCGGTGTCCTCCTCCCGGCGGTCATTTTGGCTGATCGGCTGTGTTCATCTGGGTGGAGGTTTCAGGAGTTCGGGGTCGTGATTGGGGGACCGGACAGAGAAGGAGTCAGAGGGATCGTCGTCCTTACCTCACAAAGGCGAGTGTGGGAATTCGGCCGAATCGCTGCCTAAGATGGTCCCTGGGATACGAACCGCCAGCCGGCTCCCTGCCCTGCTCCGCCCACAGGCTGGGATGGCGGCGGCCAGGCCGAAAGACGCGGTTCAGGTAAGTGCACATTTCCCGGGTCCTCAACCGCCCTCAGCCCACCCGAATCCTAAAGCCTGGGGTGCGAGGAACCTGGCGTCCAGGACGGTGAGGCGCTAGTAGATGGGGTTTTATTTTTGATAGTGACTGGGAATATTTAATTTTACTGTTAAGGGCGTAAATATGTGTGGGAGAGGGTTACAGGCGAGGAACTGGTATGTGCAAAGGCATGGAGGTGCGACAGGGCCGGGACTATCCGGGAAAGCTGGGGTTTGTTGTGCCTGTGAGGAACAGTGTTTGAGGCTGAGTCACGCCTGGATTAGCAGGCTGAGGGTTCCACCTACATTCTCAGGACTGGGTGGTTTAATGAACAGGAGTTTATTTCTCAGTTCTGGAAGCTGGGAATTCCAAGATCAAGGTGCAAACTGGTTTGATTCTTGAGGAGGTCTCTATTCCTGGCTTTCAGATGGCATTGTGTCTTCATGTGGTGGAAAGACAGGAAGGGCAAGTTCTCTGGTGTATCTTATGAAGGCACTAATCTCATTGTGAAGGTCCCAGATTGGTGACCTCATCTAATCCAATTACCTCTCCCAAATGTCTAACAGAAATGAAATATAGATATATGTAAAAAAACGGATGAATCTCTAAGTAATGATGCTGAGTGCAAGAATTCTGACAAAGAGCACATCATAATTTCATTTATAAGATTCTAGAGTATGCAACTTAATCTATCAGCATAAGCAGATCAGTGGTTGCTTGAGAATGGTGGTCAGGATGAGGAGGGATGTCATGAAAAGTATTATGAGAAAATTTTGGATGGTGATGTGTATATTAACTGTCTTGATGATGGTGATGGTTTCACAGGTGTATATATGTTAAAATTCATTACATTGTACACTTTTTGTTCAGTTGTTATACATCAATAAAACCATGAAAATAAAAAAATCTTTTTACTTCCAGCAAGAGAAATAATCTTTCTGAGGAGAATGGTTGGAATGAAAACAATAAGGGAGAAATTGCAGCTACCAGAATAGAAACCAGAAGAAAAGGGGAAACTGGTTTTTTGTTTTTTCTCCTCTACCCAGTGGTATCAATATGCAGTTAAGGATAAAGTAGAAACCACCCACGAAGAAGATGGAGTCTTTGGTGTCACTGCCATACTGTCAAGGCTAGAGTAGGACTCAGCATGATAGTCCTAAAACCATATGCTGGTCCATAACCCAGTGCTGTTCCTAGTAAGAGGGTGGGAAAACAATTGGGGGAAGGAGGGTTTCTTGTAGGTTATTGAAGTTGTAGTTTGTAGGCCAATGTGGTAGGCAGAGTACTGCCTCACTTAAAAAAGAAAAGTGTCCTGTAATAATGGTTAGGTTGTGTGCTAAAGGAGAATTAAGATAGTAGATGGAATTAAGAATGCTAATTGGGGGCCAGTAGAGTGGCACAGTTGTTAAGTGTTGGCTTGGGAAGCCAGCGGCCCCGGTTCGGGTCCCACATATGAGGGACAGTGACACTGCCCTCTACAGCTAACAAAGCTCTACCTGGAGCTGGGCTGTGTGAACCCCAGTGACAGTGTAGGCTGCAGCTCCTGCTGCAGTGGGCTGCCATAGGCTACAGTGAGTGGCAACCAGGGTGAGCGGGCAGCAGCCGGTGTGAGCTGCCAATAGCCACAGTAAGCGACCATCCAGAGGCCAGCGACCAATCTGCCTCATCCAGGAAGAGCGCAATGACGATACCAACATGGGCCAGTGAAGCAACGTCCTCTGCTACTCAACTGAGGAACAAAAAGACAGCAACTTGTCTGTTCCCCTTCTCCGATTCCTCAACAGTGTTCCCCTCCCCCAATTCCCCAATAAAATCTTAAAAAAAAAAAAAAGAATGCTAATCAACTGACCTTGAGATGGGGAGATTTTCTTGGATTATCTGGGCTTGCCAGGTATAATCATAAGGAAATGATGAAAAAAGGAGTGTCAGAGTGATGCAGGGTGAGAAGGACTCACTGGCCATTGCTGGCTTTGAGATCAAAAGGGTCTGTGAGTGGCCTCTACAACTGGCAAAAGCAATAAATGGATTCTTCCTAGAGCCCCCAGAAGGGAAGGCAGCCCTGCTGACACCAGTGAGACTCATTTTGGACTTCTGACTTCCAAAACTGTAGCATAATAAATTTATATTGTTTAAGCTACTAAATTCATGGCAATTTGTTACAGCAGCAATAAGAAAATTAATATAGCCAGTTTCACATATTATACCCAATTAAAATATTGCATTACTGGTATTTTAGGATTGTCAGTTTAGGAAATAAAAATACAGGATATTCAGTTAAATGTGAATACAGATAAACTGAATTTTTCTTGGTATATGTCCCATGCAGTATACCTTATAAAATTATTCATTACTAACCTGAAATTCAAATTAAACTGGGTATCTTATGTTCTGTCAGGCAACTCTAGGTATACCATAAAGCACAGTGGGCACAAAATCTGGTGGGCATCTACACTCTAGCACTATGAGCATGTTTTGCTATTTTTTTAGACCCCTGGTTGTTCCTTAAAAAGAAAGGTAAAAGACAGGCATTTATCCTACTGCTGATAGGATAAAACGAAACAATGGATATGAAAGCGCACAAAACTGTATACACATATGTTCAGTTAATTTCAGGCTATTAAGAGCCTTGTGAATGACTTTGAAATCATTCTATGGTTCTGATGCAGTTGTGCAAATACACTACCTTGAGTCAGAATAACCAACTTTTTTTTTTTTTTAAGATTTTATTGGGGAATTGGGGGAGGGGAACAGCGTTGGGGTACTGGGGAAGGGGAACAGACAAGTTGCTGTCCTTTGGTTCTTCAGTCTAGTTGTGGAGGACATTGCTTCACTGGCTCATGTTGGTATGTATCATCATAGCGGTCTTCTCGGGTGAGGCAGATCGGTCACTGGCCTCTTGATGGCTGTTCACAGAGGCTCTTGGCAGCTCACACTGGCTGCCAGCCGCTCACACTGGCTGCCGGCCACTCACTGTAGCCTATGGCAGCCCACTGCAGCGGGGGCTGCAGCTATGCCGTCCCCAGGACTCACAGCAGCCCAGCTCCAGGTGGAGCTGTTCTTCACCATCTTAGCTGTAGAGGGCAGTGTCACTGGCCCTCATATGTGGGCTCCAAACCCAGGCCGCTGGCGTCCCAAGCCAGTTCTTAACCAACGCACTACTCGGCCGGCTCCAGAATAACCAACTCTTTTATGATACACAATTTGATCAGCTTTAGAAGTACCCAGAAACACTCGTTTCTGTCCCGTTTCCTGCCCTGCCCACCCACATGAAGCACACGTAAACATGCATATAGAAAAGGGATTAAGAACTAATTCATGTACATACAAATGTTTGCACTAACTTTTTTAAAGATTTTATTGGGGAATTGGGGAAGGGGAACAGCCAAGTTGCTGTCCTTTGTTCATTCTAGTTGTGGAGGACGTTGCTTCACTGGCCCATGTTGGTATCATCATTGCACTCTTCCTGGATGAGGCAGATCCATTGCCAACCTCTGGATGGTCGCTCACCGAGGCTATTGGCAGTTCACGCTGGCTGCCGGCTGCTCACGCTGGCTGCTGGCCACTCACTGTAGCCTATGGCAGCCCACTGCAGCAGGGGCTGCAGCCTACACCATCGCCGGGGCTAACAGCCCAGCTCCAGGTGGAGCTGTTGTTAGCTGAAGAGGGCAGTGTCACTGGCCCTCATATGTGGGATCTGAATAGGGGCCGCTGGCATCTCAAAACCAGCTCTTCACCAATGTGCCACTCGGCTGGCCCAAATCTTTTATTTTTCAATGACAGTTGACATTCAATGTTATATTAGTTTCAGGTGTACAACATAGTAGTTAGACATTTATTACTTACAAAGTGATCCCCGAATAAGCCTAATACCCACCTGACACCATCCATAATTATTACAATATATTAACCATATTCCCTATGCTGTTTACATCCCTCTGACTGTTTTTTTATAACTGCCAATTTGTAGTTCTTTTTTTTTTTTTTTTAAACTAAGCTCTGGCCAGTTTTATTAAAGAAAAATTATGCATGATTTACTTTTCACCAGTGTGTCCTGGCATTCTTCTAATGATATCAGGAACACCTGGATCAGTGATCGCCAGTGTGCATACTCTGTAGTATTTTCCACTTGCTGTGTGCAGTTCAATATTATTGTCACTGTAGTGATGGACACCGGTCTTGACCAGCATAGCATAGTACTCTATTTCAAATTTCCTCAAGGCTGGACAGTTGTTGGCAAGGATCATCAGTTTCACTTTGCCTTGTCTGATCATTTTCAGAATCTGCTTATACCCCAGCACATACTTTCCACTTTTCGTAACAAGTTGGAGCCTAGAGTTGATCGACTGCAGCGACTTTTTCATCTTCTTTGCAGCTGCTGTCTTCCTGTTTTAGGTGTGGGACAGCCCCCAACCAAGAGCAGCTGCTAAGATGGCCAGGGCCCAATTTGTAGTTCTTAGTCCCTTCCCCTTTTTCACCCAGACCCTCAACCCTGTTCCATCTGACCACCATCAGAATGTTCTCTGTATCTTTGAGTTTGTTTTTGGTTTGTTCATTTATTTTGTTTTATAGATTCCATATATAAGTGAAATCATATAGTATTTATCTTTGTCTAATTTCTAGGTCCATCCGTATTGTTACATATGGCAAATTTTCAGTCTTTTTTATGGCTGAGTAATGTTCCATTGCATATATTATATATACCACGTGTTCTTTATCCAGTCATCTATCGATGGACATGTAGGGTGCTTCCATATCTTGGCTATTGCAAATAATGCTGCAGTGAACATAGGGGTGCATATGTCTTCCAATTAGTGTTGGATTTTTTTGGACAAATACCTTGAAGTGGGATTGTGGGGGCATAAGGTAGTTCTATCTTTAATTTTTTGAGGAACGTCCATACTGTTTTCCATAGTGGCTACACCAATTTGTAATCCTACCACCAGTGCACAAGGATTCCCTTTTCTCCACATCCTCGCCAGCACTTGTTTGTTTATTGATGGTGGCCGTCCTGACAGGTGTGAGGTGGTCGTTGTGGTTTTAATTTGCATTTCATTGATGATTAATGACATTGAGCATCTTTTCATGTGTCTACAGACCATTATCTGTATGCTCTCTGGAAAAATGCCTATTTATGTCCTGTGCCTTTTTTTTTTTTTTTTAAGATTTTATTGGGGAATTGGGAGAGGGGAACAATATTGGGGAATTGGGGAAGGGGACCAGCCAAGTTATTGTTCTTCAATCTTGGTTGTGGAGGGCGCCAATCGCCATCTGGCTGCCCATCTGCAGCTCATGGCCTCTAAGCTCAAGGTGCTGTGTTTAATCTTAGTTGCGGGTGGGAGTAGCCACCATCTCATGCCGGAGTTGAACCAGCAGCCTTGTTCGGTCGAGTGGCGTGGTGATTAAGTGCTGGCTTGGGAAGCCCCGGTTCTGTCCCACATATGAGGGCCAGTAACACTGCCCTCAAAAAAAAAAAAAAATCCTTTGGGCGGGCCGAGTGGCACGGTGGTTAAGTGGTGGCTGGAAGCTGGCAGCCCCAGTTTGTGTCCTACATATGAGGGCCAGTGACATTGCCCTCAAAAAAAAAAAAGAGCACATGCTCTATCCACTGAGCCATCCAGGCAGCAGCTCAGCTCAAGATGCCGAATTCAGTCTTTAGTTGTTGGTGGGCTTAGCCACCATCCCATTTGGGAGTCGAACTTGGCAGCCTTGTTATGAGCTCACACTGTATCCACGGAGCCATCCATGCGCCAGCTCAGCTCAAGGTTCCGAGTTCAGTCTTAGTTGCGGGTGGCGTAGCCCATCATCAAACAGGCAATCTTGTTATTACACCAGCTGAGCCATCCTGCCGCCTGTTGGCAGCTCAGTGACAGCTCAGCTTGGGGTGCAGCGTCGCTGGCCCATGTTGGAATTGAACCGGCAGCCCTGTTGCTCAGAGCTCGTGCTCTTAAGCCAACTCTTAACCAATGTGCCACTCGGCCGGCCCCCTCTGCACATTTTTTCTTTTCTTTTTTTTTTCTTTAGCTGAGCCATCCTGCCACCTGTTGGCAGCTTAGCGGCTGCTCACCTCTGGCTGGGCATGGAACTGCTGTTGCTTAGAGCTCAGCTCGCACTCTTGAGCGAGCTCTTAACCAACTGAGCCACTTGGCCGGCTGCACATTTTTAATTGGGTGGGGTTTTTGTGGTGTGAAATTGTATGAGTTTTTGTTTTTCTGTTTTTTTTTTTTTTTTTTTTTTTTTTTTTTAGCTGAGCCATCCTGCCACCTGTGGCAGCTCAGCAGCAGCTCAGCTCAGGTTGGGCATTGAACTGCTGTTGCTCAGAGCTCAGCTCGCACTCTTGAGCAAGCTCTTAACCAACTGAGCCACTCGGCCAGCCCTTCCTTCTATATATATATTTTTAAAGATTTTATTGGGGAATTGGGGGAGGGGAACAGCGTTGGAGAACCGGGGAAGGGGAACAGACAAGTTGCTGTCCTTTTGTTCTTCAGTCTAGTTGTGGAGGACATTGCTTCACTGGCCCATGTTTATATCATCATTGCGCACTTCTTGGGTGAGGCAGATCGGTCGCCGGCCTCTGGACAGCTGCTCACAGCAGCTCTTGGCAGCTCACACCGGCTGCCAGCCGCTCATACTGGCTGCTGGCCACTCACTGTAGCCTATGGCAGCCCACTGCAGCAGGGGCTGCAGCTATGCCATCCCTGGGACTCACAGCAGCCCAGCTCCAGGTGGAGCTGTTTTTCACCGTCTTAGCTGTAGAGGGAGGGCTGTGTCACTGGTCCTCATATGTGGGATCCAAACCAGGGCCGCTGGCGTCCCAAGCCAGCATTTAACCAACGTGCCACTGCCGGCCCTCCTTCTATATTTTTTATATTAACAACTTACCGATATATCATTGGGAAATATTTTCTATCTTCAGTAGGTTGTCTTCATTTTGTTGATGGTTTCTTTTGCTGTGTGGTAGCTTTTTAATTTTTTGTAGTCCCATTCATTTATTTTTGCTTTACCTTCCTTTGCCTTTGGGGTCAAATTCACAAAAACTCTGTGACCAAGGTCCATAAATTGAGTGCCAATTCTGTGTATTTTATTTTCACCAAGGAATATGATACCTCTGGCTTTGTTCTCTTTTGTCAGCATTGCTTTGGCTATTTGTAGTCATTTGTAGTTCTATACAAATTTGAGGGTTTTTATTCTATTTCTGTGGAAAATGGCATTGGGATTTTGATGGGGATTGCATTAAATCTGTAGATTGCTTTAGGTAATATGGGCCCTTTAATTGTGCTAATTCTTCCAATCACTGAACATGGAATCTTTCCATTTCTTTGAATCATGTCTTGTAACTTCCAGTGTAACAGGTCTTTCTCCTCCTTAGTTATTTCTCAGTTGTAAATGGGATTGTTACATGTTGCTTTTGTGTCATGCAATTTTGCTCTCTTTATTTATTGTCTCTAATAGTCTTTTGGTGGAGTCTTAAGGGTTTTCTATATGTAGAGTTATGCCATCTGCAAAAAGTGATGGTTTTACTTCTTCATTCCTTATTTTGATGTTTTTATTTCTTTCTCTTGCCAGCATTTCTAGTACTGTGTTGAATAGCAGTGGTGAGAATGGGCATCTTTGTCCTGTAGCTGATCATAAAGGAAAAGCTTTCAGTTCATCTCCATTGAGTATGATGGTAGTGGAGAGTCTGAGAGTGTTTATCCGAAATGAATTTTGTGTGGGCCGGCCGAGTGGCACGGTGGTTAATAGCTGGCTTGGGATGCCGGTGGCCCTGGTTCGGATCCCACATATGGGGACCAGTGACACTGCCCTCAAAAAAAAAAAAAAAAGAAAGAAAGAAATGGATATTGTAGCTTGTCAAATTCTTTTTCTTCATCTATTGCCATGATCATGTTGGTGTTTCACATTGTTAGTTTTGCAGATGTGAACCCTTCTTGTATCACTGGAATAAACACTACGTCACTGTGATGTATTGTTGTGTTTGACTTGCTGTTAATTTTTGAGGATTGTTGCATATGTGTTCTGCAGAGATATTGGCCTGTGATTTTTGTGTGTGTGTGTGTGTTGTCCTTGCCTAGGTTTTGGTACCAGGGTAATGATGGTCTTGTAAAAGTTAAGAACTATTCCCTCCTCTTCAGTTTTTTAGAAGTTGAGAAGGATTGGTTATTGCATGTTTGGTAGAATTTACTTATGAAGCCATCTGACCCTTGAGTTTGTTTTTGGGGAGGTTTTGGATGACTTCCAATTACCTTCGTAGTGATCGGTCTGTGTATGTTTTCCAGTTCCACATAATTCAGTCTAGGTGGGTTGTATATTCCTAGGTACTCCTAGAAACTGAACCGTGAAAGGCTTTTCACAGTATGCTTGGATAGTCCATTTTTAACTTCATTTCTGATTTTTTTATAGTTTTTCTTTAGTGAGTCTTAACAGGTTTATCCGTTTTGTTTCTCTTTTCAAAGCACCAGCTTTTTGTGTCATTAATTTTCTATTGCCTTTTAATTCTCTATTACATTTATTTCCACTCAAATTTCCTTCCTTCTATTGATATTGGGATTGTAGTTCTTTAAGTTGTCATGTTAGGCTGCTTATTTGTAATTTTTCTTGTTCCATCAGGTAGTCCTGTAATGCTAGACCCTTCTGTCTTAGTATACCACTTTTGCTGCATCCCCCAAAATTTGGGATGTCGTATTTTCATTTGTTTTCTATGTACCTTTTGATGTTTTGTTTCTTCTTTGACCCAGTAGCAGCTGTTCAGTTTCCAGTTTCATATCATTGTGGTCAGAACTGTGTTAGGTATGATTTCAGTGTTCTTAAGTTTATGACTTGTTTTATGCTCCAACATATAGTCTGTCCTTGAGAATGTTGCATGTGTACTTGTGAGAAATGTGTATTCTGTCATTTGGCATAGAAAATTCTAAAAAAGAAAATATGAATCCATGTGGTCTGATGTGAGTTATTTAAGGCTGATACTCCTGTCCCTTGTTGTAAGTATGGTATTCAGGTGTTCTGCCATAATGGTATTTTTGTCAGTTTGTCCCTTTGGTCCATTAGTAGTTGCTTTATATCTTTTGGTTCATCTAAATTTGATAAATGTAATTGTCCATCTCTGTGTCTGTTACCTTTTTTATTTTGTTTGATATAAGTGCAGATACACTCACTGTTCTCTGGATGCTTATTTGCTTGAAGTATCATCTTGCACCCTTTCACTCTGAGCCTATGTTTGTCTTTGGAGCAGAGAGGAATGTCCTGCAGCCAACATATAGTTGGGTCTTGTTGAATCCATGCCACTACTCTGTGCCTTTTGGTTGATGAGTTCAATCCATTTTCATGGAGAGTGATAATTGGTAGATGAGGACTCACTGTAGCTATTTTATCTTTTGTTTTCTGGTTGCTCTGTGTCTCCATTGTTTCTTTTCCCTTCTGACTGTCATTTTAGTTTGGCATTTTTAGGGCAGAAGCAGGTCTCATGGTGGTAAATTCTCTCAGCTTTTGTTTGTCTGAGAAGACTGCCTTTCTCTTTCCTAGCTACAGGATAATTTTGCTATATATATGTAGCAATATTTTGAGTATTTGCTTCCAGTCTTTACTGAATAATGGGGATTCCTTTGTGGGCTATGGTCTTTTTTTCTGACAGTTTGAGTGGAGTCAGGTAGTTCTTGCTGAGTTTTCTTTTCTTTTCTTTTCTTTTTTTTAAAGATTTTATTGGGGAATTGGGGGAGGGGAACAGCATTGGGGAATCAGGGAAGGAGAACAGACAAGTTGCTGTCCTTTTGTTCTTCAGTCTAGTTGTGGAGGACATCACTTCACTGGCCCATGTTGGTATTACCATTGCGCTCTTCCCAGGTGAGGCAGTGGCTTGCTGGCCATTGGACGGCAACTCACAGTGGCTAATGGCAGCTCACGCCAGTGGCCAGCCACTCACGGTAGCTCACGGCAGCCCATGGCAGCCCAGTTCCAGGTCGAGCTGTTGTTCACCATCTTAGCTGTAGAGGGCAGCATCATTGGCCCTCATGTGGGATCTGAACCAGGGTCCCTGCTGCTCAGAGCTGGCATCCCAAGCCAATTCTTAACCAACAGCCCTTCAGCTGGCCCTCCATTCCATTCTTATAGAGCTGTAGGGCAAGATCAAAATTTCATTCCCTTTTCACCTTTTTTTTTTTTTTTTTTTTTTTTTTTTTTTTGAGCAGTGTCACTGGCCCTCATATGTGGGACCCGAACTGGGGCCGCTGGCTTCCTAAGCCAGCGCTTAACCACCGCGCCACTTGGCCGGCCCCCTTTTCACTATTTTTAACTTGTGAGCATGCATGTGTACTTTTACAAAATGTTCTGCTCTCTAGACTCACATTACCCCCACAGCAGTCAAGATACCCCCACGGCAGTCAAGATACCCAAAGTGGTATCTCCTGCTTTGTTTGTATTCCCATCCTTTTTCTGGTAAACCACTGCTTTCTATCACTGTAGTTATGTCATTTTGAGAAAAGACACAAGTGAAAGGGCATGGCACAGCATGGCACATTTTTGTACTTTTGTACTAAACAATATGTGGTTCACCCAGGTTCTTGCACATATCCTTTAGTCATTCCTTTTTATTGCTGACTACTGTACTCCACTGTGTGGAGGCTGTAACAGAATTTGATTAACAACTCTTCACACCTGAAAGGAAGGATACTGGGGTTGTTTCTAGTATTTTGCTATCATTTTTCAAGATAAGTGCCCCAATAGTTTTTATATGGTCTTTTTCAAATGTTTGCTCTATATAGCACACAAATCAATTGACCTTACTGCCATTTTGAGGGAAAAAGAGCTAACTAAAGAGGATGTTCTGATAATTTTTAGGTATAAGATTATGAGCTGAAGGTTCAGCCTTTGAATTTATTGAGCATGTGTCCATATCATGTGGGTGCTGCAGAATTTATTTAGTTGATTCTCATCTACAGAAAATAGCTTTGTAATTAGTATGAAATTAAGAGAAGGGCTGGCCGAGTGGCGTAGTGGTTAAGAGCTGGCTTGGGATACCAGCGGCCCTGGTTCGGATCCCACTTATGAGGGCCAGTGATGCAGCCCTCTACAGTTAAGATGGTGAACAACAGCTCCACCTGGAGCTGGGCTGCTGTGAGTCCCCGGAATGGCATTGCTGCAGCCCCTGCTGCAGTGGGCTGCCATAGGCTACAGTGAGTGGCTGGCAGCCAGCATGAGCAGCTGGCAGCTGGTGTGAGCTGCCAGGAGCCACTGTGAGCGGCCATCCAGAGGCCAGCGATAGATCTACCTCACCTGAGAAGAGCGCAATGATGATGCCAACATGGGCCAGTGAAGCAATGTCCTCCACAACTAGACTGAAGAACAAAAGGACAGCAACTTGTCTGTTCCCCTTCCCCGGTTCCCCAATGCTTTTCCCCTCCCTCAATTCTCCAATAAAATCTTTAAAAAAAAAAAAAAGAAAGAAAGAAATTAAGAGAATTTGTTAATGTGAGCAAAGACTTTCCCATATGCTGATAATGACCCACTATTCTTTTTTGTGTTTTTTTTAAATTAATGTTTATTTTGGTGACAATTGTTAGTAAAGTTACATAGGTTTTAGGTGTACAATTCTGTAATACATCATCTATCCACTATTCTTTCTTTGTCATTATTTTCCTCTGAGTCAGATAAATCAGCCTTTTAGTGGAAGAAGTAATTTTTACTACCTAGAATGCCCGTATTATTACCCTTGTTGGAAATTCCTCACTAACTTTTTAATTCAAAAGTAGTAAGTGTTGAGACCCTGATATGGGTTGTTGGTCCTTGCTCACAAGTTGGTTCTTTCTTTCAAAGGATCATCTACCCCTCACAGGTTTGCTGGATGTGAACTTGACTTAACTATTTACATAGACTGGGCTGAGGCTTTCCCCTACTTTGTGCCGGTACCTCCGCTTCTGCTCTTTCCTCTACTGGATCTGAAACTCTTGGTCTGTTGACATTCCTATGAGTGTGACAGTTTTGTCAAACAGCAGAGGAGTGACATGTGCATTTCTCTGGGATATTCCAGACAGAATTGACAGGGTGAGGAAATAGTCAACATGTGTGTTATTGATGTAATGTGTCTACACTGAAAGCATCATTGTCTTTGTGCTTTCCAGGTACAAGGAATGAGTCCCATACATCCTCAGCACTAGACTTTATTCTGGACCTTCCTCTGATGCCAGCGCCACGGGCACAATCCTGATCCTGATGATCACATTTGGTTCCTTTTACTCATTTACTTTATTGCTTTTGGGGTGGGGGAGGAAACCTCTCCTTTCCTCTCAAGGTTCTTTCAGCTGGTCTAATACTCAAAAATAGACAAGCCTCAGCTTCAAAAGCCCTAGAAGTTAGTGAGCACAGATGGTGGAAGTCACTGTCTATGTGAGTATAAAGGGGCTAATACAAATGTGGTTTGGAACTTTATATTCCCCGCCCCATATCTGTGTGTATTTGTAGCCTTTTGGGGCATCTGAATAATTGTAGCTTGTGGATACTTCATGGAGTCTGAAATCATGGCACTAAAACATTATTATATGATCAATTGCAGGCAACTCCCCAGGAATCTGGGCACAGCCTCTTTAGGAAGGAACCAGGACGCCCACCCCTCACATTGCTGCTTCCCGTCTGTTCTGGGAGGTTCCGCCATTGGCGGGGTGGCCTGTTGTGAAGGCCTATGGAGCTGTGAGAACATCATTGCCCAAAGGAGCCAATGAAGGTCCAGGAGAGGGGTGCTTTTGTGTATGCCGTCGCATTGGGGTGGGATTTCTGGCGTCCTGCTATTAGGTCTCTTTCCTGTTCAGAGGCTCCATATGCGACAGCTGGTCAAAGAAGGCATGACAAGAGTCATTGCCACGAAAGCCCAGAGTCCAATGGCAACAGTCACGCTCAGGGTCCCGGCTCAGATGAATGCACATTCCCCTGGCACATGCCCACATTCTATACAGCCCAGGCCCTGGCATCCAGGACAGTGAGGCACTGGTGGGTGATATTGGTGGGAGAGGGGCTGGCAGTGTAAAGACATGTAAGGGCAACTGAGCTGGAAATGCCTTGGAACAGAGTGTGTGAAGTGGAGAGGTATCGAGACTGTCAGGCTTGGGGCCCTGAGAGCCTTTCACTGAAGGGAAACATGATTTGAGTTAAGGATATAAAAGCTTATCAAGAGGCTGTTTCCAAAGCAGACTGGAAAGGGGTGATGACAGTGAGGTGGCAGACAGAGGTTGAATAAGAGTCAGCACTGAGGCCCAAATCCCAGAGCGTAGACAATCAGCTGAGGTCTCCTGGCTCCAGGAGTGGCTAGAGACCCAACGGAGACCAGAGCCCACTGAGCCCCATCATGGTTGCCTCTGTGTCCTCTGATTGTCGACACAGGTGAGGGGAGGGTATTCTGCTCCATCCCTGTGCTGTCTGGAACCCTGGAGAAGCATGAAACCCAGGCTGTTCATATATCCAGCACTTGATAAGAGGCTGTTACAGGTAGAGGTACCAGCATGTACAAAATTCTTGCAAATGAGTCTGAGCTGGGAGTATTGAGGGAAATACAGGTTTCTTTTCTTTCTGCTGGAAACAGGGAGACAGGATTAAATGGGGGAGGGGTGCACACAGCGGTGGTTTCCCCTGCTTTTACATGTTCCATGTAGTTGCCAAGGATGCTGCCACAAAGTTCAGGTGAGGTGGACCAAGTTCTCAGAGCATGAGGAAGAGAATGGGAGGGATTGGTGATGAGACACCCCCTCCCTCCAAGGTTTTTAGCAACAGTTGGAGTCATTTTCAGTGAGGAGATGTTCAGAGTCTGTCCTATTGTAGAAAACACTGACTGGAGGCAGCCTGGCATAAAGGTCTAGAATGAGGTTCTTAGTGTGATATCCAGTGTGACTGGTACTGTGTGTACTGGGCTGTGGCAGCCCTAGCAGATAACATCCCTGAAGAGGATGCCACTGGGACTGGGCTGTGAATGAGGGTAGGTGTAAAGAAAAGGGCTGACTGCTGAGGGGGCATCAGTGCCCCACAGTGAGAAGAGGGCATGGATCCCAGGCAAACCCAGGGCCTTCACAGTGGACTTGAGGGTCCACCGGGTGTGTAGAGTACTAGATCGTGTGTGATGGTGCCAAGCACTCTTAACAGACTGTGAGGAGTCGGAGGAGCGGGTGCAGGGCAAAGTGGGTACCTGAGGGGACATGGTGGTGGAGTGCAATGACAGATGTGAAGGTGGAAAGTGCATTTGAGCTGATGGCCATAGTCCTTGGTATTAGGGACTAACAGTGAACGTTGGCGGTACAGTTGGGTGGACACCTGGGAGGCACCTCTGCAGGATTTCAGGGGAATTGCCTGGCTGGGGGCTGGTGAGGTCCTGAACTTAGATTACATGTGTATGGGCCATCTCCTGAGGAGAGAGTGACATCAGTGGCACCAGGGCCTGGTGTGTCCTGAGTCAGATGAGCAGGGGGCAGACATTTGGGGATGGGTTTGTGGAGCTGTCTGTGTTCTTTTCCCCTTCACGGCAGGGCCGTGTGACCTTTGAAGACGTGGTCGTGTACTTCTCCTGGGATGAGTGGGGGCTCCTGGATGAGACTCAGAGATGCCTGTATCACGACGTGATGCTTGAGAACTTTGCACTTGTGACCTCACTGGGTAAGACTCACAGCCTCCCCAGGGACTAGGCTCAACTCTGCTCTTTGCTTCCCCTCCCAGGGCTGCCCTGTCCTCCTCCCCTTTGGACTCTAGCTGTGGCCTTTTTTCCTCCCAGCTCCGTGACAGTGGTGGGCCTATCCAGGTGGGCTGAACAAGTGCCTCCTTCTTGCACTCGCTGCCCCAGAGAGCCTGGTAGATCATTACTGAAAGGTTCACCGAGGAGTCAAAGTCTGAGGCACATGTCCAAACCAAGCAACTTTATTTGCCTGTCAGGGCTGAGCCTAAAACTGGCATCAACCACCTGCAGGCATTTGCGGGAGGTGGGGGTGCAGTTTATGGGGTAAGAGATAGGGGAAGTAATTGCAAGCATACATGAGCAGTTATAATTGCAGAACAGGTACTGTAAAGAGATAGGGAAAGTATACATGAGCCGTTATAATTCCAGAATAGGTATGGCTGCAGAAATTTTCTGTTGACCCTTACAGTTCTGCTACATCCCATTTCTATCAGGAAACCTGTGGTCAGGTGTGCATTATTTTTGCCCAAGAGAATATCTGGCAGCTCTTCAGCAGGGTGGGGGTTGACTAATTCCCAGTGTCCCTAGGGACCCCTTACAATGACCTTGCCTTTCCTCTCCCTGGCGGGGGTAACTGTGTCCACCCACACCTGGCACTGCTGTCCCTGCCAGTTTTTCTCCCTCCTAGATGACATTTTCCCCCATCTGCCAGCACTTGTAACTGGTATGTCCACTACACTACCTTTAGAGACCAACATTTGGTTTTAGTTTCCTGTTTATCTGTTATGTGCAGAATTGCTCTAGGTGAGTCCTAGGCCCTCATATGTCCTGTTGTTTTAGTGCTGGTATCATCTTGCTCCCACTTTGTTCACCTGAGGTTTGAGAAAAAGAGTCCGGGGTGCCCCACCAGATGGACATGATACCAGCCCTAAAACCAAGGCCTCAGAGAAGGCCAGGTCCCAGTGAGTGTCAGCTGGGGGAGGGCAGTACATCAGGGTGTGTTCAGATCACCCACCAGGAACCTGTTCTGTGCCCACCACTTCGACATTAATGCCAGGAATCCCACACTTTGTGTCTCTTTCCTTCCCCATTGTGACAATTCCATAACTTCTCATTTCTACTCTGACTTCTGGTTCTTGGTTACCGCCACTGTTACATCACATGTAACGTGTTGGAAGGAGTGTGTGCATCTGTGAAATAGTCTCTGACTGGTATTCTAGCCAGTTGCAACCACATATTCTTGGGCCTGGACCGAAACTGCCAATCACAGAGGAGTCTGTTGGGGAGCCCAAATTCTTGTGGCTTTTAGAGTCCCGGGGCTACAGAGCAGCCCTTTCCTCATCAAACTGGTCCCAACACTCACATCTTAAAAATAATCCACAGGCCTCAATTCTTTCAGTGATGGGGCTGCTCTTCCCTGCCCCAAATCCACGTACACTCTCCAGCCTTTCTGTGCTTTCAGGTTGTTGGTATGGAATGGAGGAGGAGGTGCTTTCTGGGCAGAGTGTGTCTGTGGAACAAGCGCACCTGGGTCAAACCCCAGCCACTCAGAAGACTCACCCCTGTGAGAAGAGTGTCCTGATGGGGAGAGACATTTTGTGCCTCACGGCAGAGCACAGGTTGCATCCTGGGCAGAAACCCCATGCCTGTGGGGCCTGGGGAGAACACGCGTGGTTCATCCCAAACCTTCACCAGCACCAGCAGCATAGTGACAAGAAGCCACTGCAGAGGGACACGCACCCGGCCTCATTGGTGACAAGCTGCCAACTCCACGTCTCAGGGAAGCCCTTCACCTTCACCTGTGGGGCAGTGGGGAAGGACTTCCTGGCCATGTTGAGCCTTCTCCAACATCAGGCCACTCTCAAAGAGGCTACGTCACCCAGTGGCTTCAAGTATGGGGGTGGGGAGGCCTTTCATAGTGGGACGAGTCATTACTGGCACAGTGACTATGAATACAAACTCTTCCAGTATCAGCAGATTCACCCTCAGGCCAGTCCTTATGACTGCGAGAAACCCTTCCACCAAAGCGCCACCCTTAGTCATTGTCCGGAAACTGAGACAGCAGCAAAGTCTTATGAGTGTGGCGACTGTGGGAGAACCTTCAGCCAAAGCTACAGCCTCATCCAGCACCACAGAATCCACACGGGAGCCAGGCCTTACAAGTGCAACGAGTGCGGGAAAGCCTTCACCTACAAACTCCGCCTCGTTCAGCACCTGCACATCCACAATCGAGTGAAGCCTTATGAGTGTGGGGACTGTAGGAAATCCTTCAGCTACAGTTCAACTCTCATTAAGCACCAGCGAATGCACACTGGGGCCAGGCCTTACAAGTGCGGGGAGTGTGGGAATTCCTTCAGCCAGAGCTCCAACCTCATTCAGCACCAGAAAATTCACAACGGGGCCAGGCCTTACAAGTGCAGTGAATGTGGAAAGTCTTTTAGCTACAAGTGCAAACTCGTTCAGCACCTTCGAATTCACACGGGTGAAAGGCCCTATGAGTGTGGGGAGTGTGGGAGGTCTTTTAGCCACAGCTCCACTCTTAATCAACACCGGAGAATTCACACGGGAGCCAGGCCTTATAAGTGTGACGAGTGTGAGAAATCCTTCAGCCAAAAGTCCAACCTCATTCAGCACCACAGAGTTCACACAGGAGAGAGGCCTTACGAGTGTGGCGAGTGTGGCAGGTCCTTTAGCCAGAGCTCCCACATCATTCAGCATAGAAAACTTCACACCAGATAACCTCACACATGCAGCAGCTGTGGGCAAACCTTTGGCCACTGGTCTGCTGTATGGACATGGAAGCTTCACCACTCATGATTGATGTGTGCACACCTAACTTGGGAAAGCCTTTGAGTCAAGTCTAACTGAACCTCATATGGCTTCAGAACATACACCCAGGACAAAGGTTGAGGGAAACAAAATAGGGGTGAGTGGGGGCAAAGTGAAATTCATACAACTCCATGAGTTCTGGGTTCCTCAGGAGCTTTGAGGAATCATAGTGAATATTATACCCAGTTCCACGCCGCTGCCAGAAACTAGGCCTTGCTAGTTTCAGCAAGGTTTATCAAGTGTTTCTAAATATTTGGGGTGGGGGAGCTCCTTTCTTCCTCTCTGATTAATGGGGCACGCATACTCAGGGTGATGCTAGCAGCTTGCAAAGGTCTACCTGCTTCTACTTGTGGCCTAACTTGCACGGTTGCCCAAGGCCTCCTAGGAGAAATGACAGGGTAGCCTGGACATAAGCCCAGAGGAGTGTAGACTGTCATGACAGCCTCTGATGCGTGCTTCTCTGAGACATTTAACTAGGTCCCCTGTCCCAAGGGCTGTGACATCATGCTGAGCACTATTGTGGGGATGCTCTTTCACAGCTACTATAAAAGGAATCATGTGCCTTCATGTCTAGATTTGGCTTGTCTGGTGTCAGTAGTTACAAGACTACAGGGGCCAGACTCAAACCATAATTTGTATGGAAACACTGGGTGGCAGGCTGTGAGAGGCCATCCCTGTTCTAGAGGTGCACCATGGATGTTCCACTGACTGTGGTTGTGTGTGATGACTGCACACTCTGGGCTTTCAGAGCAAACAAAGCTTTGGCTGTTACTGTGGTCTCTGCACTGATCACCTGAACATATATATATATATTGCTGCAGAGGCTCGAAAGTGAAAAAACGGGGAAGAGCCCGGGGTGTGGCTTTTGTGACCCCGCAGACCAAAGTGGCAGGAAACACTGGCAAACGTGTAAGATGATTTCTGAGTATTTTTCCTGCCACTGATGCAGGGCTGCACTTCCCAAAGCGACAGTCAATGTATTTCTCAGCCTCTGGTTGGGGGAAAAAAGTGGGAGAATCCAGACTTCTATTTGAACAATTTTTACATAGACATGCTATGGGAACTGCACATTTAAGTTGATTACTTTTGACAGAGGGTGCATCTGCACCCATGAAAAAAGATCAAAATCATAACCACCTATGGACTCATACTAAAAACTGCCTTCAATGGCAACTAGAGTGATTTAGTTGTTCTCTTTCCATTTTATGTAATTTATGTGTTTTATATTATAGTTCCTTTCCTTCATGCTGCATAACAACTTTGAGGTTCACAAATGTCATTTATGTTAAATATTTCATTCTTTTTATTGCTGAGTATTCCGTTCTGTAGATGTCCACAATTTGTTTACATTTAAATCCATTAATGGAAGACATTGGGCTTGTTTCCATTTTTTTGCTTCCCATGAGAATGTTATCACCCTGAATTTTTGCTTCCTCGGAAACAATGTCTTTTGCTTCCTTTCTCCCCGCTAACATTCATCTCCTGTGTTGAACTTTTTCCCATGATTTCCCACGTTGGAACACTGCTCTTCCTGAATAAACACCTTTGCTGGTCAAAGTGACTTATTGTTTAGAAATTTTATTGGGGAATAGTGTGTTTTTCCAGGACCCTTCAGCTCCAAGTCAAGTAGTTGTCTTTGGTCTAGGTGTGGAGGGCACAGCTCCTTGGCCCATGTGGGAATTAAACTGGCAACCCCGGGTACTATGAGCCTGTGCTCCAACCACATGAGTCTACCGGCTGCCCCAGACTTTTATTTTTAACGTCTGCATTAACATCTTAACGCAAGTCCATTGTAGTAGCGGGATTGTTGAAACTGAGTTCCCCAGTTTATACTTCCCAATAGTTTCTCGGATTTTGTAGATAACCAACAGGACACTTCCAAAGAGTGTAGAAATAACACTGCCCCAAAGACCACATGCTCTGTTCACCTCAATTCAGGATTGACTTTCAGTGGATGACCTGCAGAAGGAATTTCTAGTTTCTGGCCCCAGACTAATTTTTCCAATGGATCTGTCTTAAAAGGCCCTCTTCTCTGGAATTAAACCCTTATTCCCTTTCACTTTTGGTCACTACCAGGACTACTGGTGAAAGGGGGTAGAGCAGGCATTCCAGTGGGTTGTTGCCAGCTGGGGAGGGGTGGCGGGGGCTATGGTCATGTAACTTTTCTCCAGTTTCCAAAGCCCCTACCTAGTAGGGGAAGGCTGACAAACCTGGTTTTGATCTGAAAGATGCAAGCACCCTCCCCACCCCAGTGGGTGTCGGCACCAGTTGGCAAATTATACTGCCAGTCAATTTCAATGGTGTTACCATGTCACTATAATACAGATCAAGTGGCTAAAGGGTCCATAACTGAGTTCATGAGGCACTTGCTGTCTGACCTAGTTGCATGTACCATACCCATGGCTTTATCGTCTAGACACCCAACCAATGATCATGGGTAGCAATTGAAGACGAAAAGGACTCTCCAATTTGGGGTGCAGTGAAGGAAACTATTCAGTGCAAGCAGCTCAATTGTTATACCATGGTATTTGGGCAGTCTCTGGGCAAAGTGGCCCCTCCAGCTAAACATTTCAGCTCCACCTGCTCCCACCCATTCCACTCCTCTACCTGCACAGGTCTCCTCCAGCTGGTGAAACAGCCTTTAGTCTTGCCACCAAAGGAAACTTCAAGCCAAAGAGGGGAACTCACTATGTAGATAGAAGTCCCCACCCCGGTCTCTGATTGGTCCATTCTCATGCAAACACTCCAAATTTTCACCGTTGGTCCAAAGAAAGGATGCCCTGTCCTGATTGGTGAAAATGGAGTCAATCTGATTGGTCAGTGAAGGTACTCATTGGGATATAGTTCTGCAGCTCCTATTGGAGAGGGAAAGTCTCCGTCCTCTTGGTTGAAGTAGAACTCCAGGAATGCTTTTATAAAGGCTGGTTCAGGGCCGGCTGAGTGGCGCATAGGTTAAGAGCTGGCTTGGGGCTCCAGCAGCCCAGGTTCGGATCCCACATATGAGGGCCAGTGACACTGCCCTCTACAGCTAAGATTGTGAACAGTTGGGCTGCTGTGAGTCCCCAGGCCAGCATAGCTGTAGCCCCTGCTGCAGTGGGCTGCCATAGGCTACAGTGAGTGGCCGGCAGCCAGCGTGAGCTGCCAATAGCCATGGTGAGCAACCATCCAGAGGCCAGCGACCGATCTGCCTCATCCGGGAAGAGTGCAGTGATGATACCAACATGGGCCAGTGAAGGAACGTTTTCCGCAAAACTAGACAGACGAACAAAAGGACAGCAACTTGTCTTTCCCTCCCCCGGCTCCCAAACGCTGTTCCTGTCCCCCTATACCCAAACAAAACTCTTTAAAAAAGTAAAAAATAAAGGCTGGTTCAGATGGCAGGAACACAGTGCAGTCAGTTCAGTGAGGGAGGGAGGCAACTTAGTGTATGTAGGCTTCTCCCTACAGCAGGGTTTGCATGAGATGCCCCTATTCAGAAACAGCTGCTGGGCTCTGCGTTTTAAATTTGAGCCCAGTCACCAGGAGCCCTTCGTATGTATCATCTTTCTCGGGGTCTGCAGAGAGAAGCAGGTGCTACTAGCAGGATCAGCCATATAGGGGGGGAGCCCGAGTTCACCGCCAGGTGTCCTGGGCATGCTGACAGAGGGGTACACATAGAGGCGGCCTCCCACAGCACAGAGAGAGGGAAACAGCACCACAATCCACCCCATGTGCGGCGAGGCTGACAACATGCCCACAAAGAGTACGTGCACCTGCTATGGAGGCCAGCACACTTGCAGAGGAGGGCCCCGACAAGGCCCCAGACACCACAGCAGTCACGATTGCCAGTCAGGCCCCCATCATGCATCAAAGGAAGCACAGCTCCAGGCAGGAAGCTGGACAGCACCAGATGGCGGGCAGGGAGAGGGTCCGGGAGCCTTGGAAGCCATGACATACAGGGCCTCAACACAGAAGCCTCAGCACAGGACAACCACGTGTCACCAGGACACGAACTGGTCTCAGCGACCGCACATCTCACAGAACTCCGCCCACAGCCCTAGGGCCAAACCTGGACTTCCCATATACGCGCTAATCGCTGTGCGGCTCAAGTGGGACCCCTGTGGGGAGGGGCGGCGAGGTCGGGAGGGGCGGACACGAACGAGGCTGAGGGGAGGGGTCCAGTAAAGGCCTCAAACGCAGCTGGATCCCTGGAAAAATACGCTGGGGTCCACCGGCACCAACGTGAGGGAACCCTGTGATGCCCCGGGTCTCAGCTCCTCCAATCATCGGAGCCCGCCCTGGGGCTGCATGCCTACTATTGTTCACTGTCGTATCTCAGAGACGCTCACAAGAGAGGGGTCCAACTTGTTTCCCCTCACTACCTGCAGCTTAAGACAGAGCGAGCAGGGAGCTGCATGCAGTGCGATGGCGTCCCACCAGATATGTGAGGGGAACCATTTATGCACAACCCGGAAGCGGGCCCTCCGGAACCCCATCCTTCAGAAGCGGAGGCTCGGCTGCGGGAGGCCAAGAGCCGCCCGGACCCAGTCCGCCGAGAGGACTCCGCACACGCACAGTGGGAGCCGCACCGGTGGTTTTGCACTGAGTAAGGTCGCTGGGTGTCCGGGCCCCGTGGACGCCCTATCGGATCGTTAGAGGCGTCACTTTGGGGTCGCCCTACAGACTAACCCGTCGAGAGCAGGTGTCCAGACAGCGGGACAGCGGCTCGCGGTGTGGGGAGCACCCACAGCCTGAGCGCCCACTTTGGGGCCGGAGCATGCGCCGCCTCGGGCTCGTCTCGTCCACAGGGCGTTTGTGTTGCCCTTTTCATTAAAACCACCAACGAAGTTGACAAGCGTACAAACCGGCAAAACCGTAGTTCCAAAGTTGCGGGTGCAACACTCGCTGGCGCCCACAGGCAGCAAAGGACACTCAGGCCCCAAGGGGGTCATGCGGACGGAATCAATGCCCCTGCTCAGCCTCAGGCACCTGAGAACGACCCGGAGCCTCACTGGGTGCTCCCGGAGGCTTTGGCAGGGCGGTCTCCCCACCGCTGGTGATGCGGCCGAAGGGCGAGTGAATGCCTGCTTTGTTACGGGACGCGGGCGCTGCACCCCGGCTTTTCATTCACCGCCTCCCGGCAGGGAAGAGCAGCAAGGGGACATGGGCAGGGCCATCCACCGACTCGGGCTTGGAGTGGAGATGTGCGAGCGCCACAAAAATCCGTACAGACAGCGCCGAGGGGAGAGCGAGGAGGCAGCAACCAGAGATGCTCCGTCAGGAGAGGGCCGCCCACAACACCGGAATGGAACTACAGATACATGGCTCAGGGCCTACAGGGTGAGGTCACGGGACCGGCTCTCTGGGGTGTAGAGTGCACGTGTGAGGGCTCCGCCACCTTCGTCTGCTGGAGCCAGAGGTAGCACCATAGTCCGCGCCCAAGGTGTACGAGAGCCTGTACCAGACCCAATGGGGGGGCTCCAGCATCGGGGGCAGAGCTGGGTGGGGGCATGATCAAGCTCTTCCCGCCCCAGAGCCAACCTCTTTGGGCACCGCAGTTGGTGATGGGGCTGGTCCACAGTTCAAGATTGTCTCTTGAAGCCACGCCCATCCATTGGCTCTCCCTCCCCCATCACTGCCACCCTGAAGTTCCCTGGGACCATCTGGTCAATCCCGGGGGTTCTGGTGGCTGAGAGGGCGTGAGCTGGGGAGAGTGGGGGACGGGTGCGCCTGCACGTCCAGGGCTGGTCCGTCCGTATCTCTGAGTTCAGACTTAGCAAAAATTCCTCGGAGACGCCTCTTACGACCAGTCCTCACGAAAGACCACAGCCGGCCCGTGGTCTCCTACCTGGAACCCCGAGTACGACCAAGGCCGTTCTCCACTTCGGAAGCGAGACCCGGGATATTGAGAAAAACCCAGTCTGAAGACCGGGACCCATGCGTGCCCGCGGCGAAGCCCGTTGCGCTCTCCAGGTGTCTCCCAGTACCGCCGAAGTGGCCTCCTCCTCAGGAGCTTGACAGCGTCCAGGCGCGGGACCCCCACTTCGTTCCCCCGAGACGAGCCCAATAGGCTTCCACAGGCGGAGGGGCTCTGGCGGGTGCTGGTCGACTCGTCCGGGAGGCCCAACACCCGGGCTGGGAGTTGCTGCAAGGGTCACTCACTATCCCATAACCCTGCAGGTACAATCTCCGGCGAACAGATGAAGCGTCGAAGACCGGGCATGACCCAGACAAACGTGATAGCACCGCAGGCTCCTGGAACTCGGCCCCCTGCAGCGGTTCCCGGAGCTCTGGAAGGTGGAAATTACAATCGGCCACCAGATGGCGACCGACAATAGGCGCGAACGTCAGCCGGACGGATCCGGATCGCGGGACAGCGGCCCCCCCAACCCCCACCCCGGATGCCCGACCTCGCCCCGGTCTCCCTCGGAGCGGGCAGAGGGGTCCAGCACGAGCTGAGGCGTCCACCTTGGAGCTCTCGGCCAGCACCGCGTACCCTGGCAGCAGAAGGCTCCGACTTGGAAAATGTCTTTTTCGGCCGGCTGCCCGGAAGGGGACAGACTGTCCGTGCGACTCCCAAGAGGCCACGCGAACGTGGAAGAATCCCCCGAGACGCCAGCAGGCCGGGCGCCGGCACGTGCTTCCTGGGCTCACGCGGAGACTTGTCTGTAGCTGGGAGGGGGCAAGTCCTCAGGACACCAACGGACGAATCGTTTTTCTACTGTAATTGAAACCCGGCCCTAACACGGAAATCAGACTAGTAGTTTTCTTCTCTTCCTGATTTTCTGTTCGTCTGGCTCTTGGCCTTTCAGGAGATAATCGCCAGCCTCTCCACTGAGCCCCGGAGACCGCCAAACCCAGTCGTATCAGACTGGGTCCACAGGCTCACAAAGGCGCTGAAAGCTAACAAATGAATATCTGACCCGGACAGGGGCGGGACCCAGAAGTCGCCCCTAGCCGGAACCTTTGTGCACAGGCCCGGTCTTCAAGGACAGTGCTCAGAAACAAGGGGTGCTTAGTAACGTGCGCTGGGCCGGGCACCTAGATCTCACCCAGTCAGGCCCTGCCCATTGGGAATTTCTTTATGTCTTCTCTCACCTTTCCCACCCCTACCTTAGATGACTTGGCTCCAAGGTTGTCCAAACAAAACTCCTGGATTAGAATTAATAAGTGAAAGGTTCTCGGAGGAGTCAAAGTCTGATGCACATGTCCAAACCAAGTAATTTTATTTGCCTGTTGGGGGCTGAGCCTAAAACTGGCACCAGCTCCTTGCAGGAGTCTGCAGGGGGATTTTATAGGGTAGGAGATGGGGCGGGGGTGGGTGTGGGTGTTGCAAGCATACATGAGCTGTTGTAGTGCAGAGAAGGTGCTGCTGCAGAAAATCTCTGTGGACTTTTGCAGTTCTGCTAAATCCTGCTCTTGTCAGGAAACCTGTGGTTAAATGTTCGTTATCTCTACCCACGAAGATGTCTGGCGGCTTCTTTTCAGCAGGGTGGAAGGTTGCCTTATTCCCCGTGCCTCTGGGGACCCCCTAACAATAATTATGTATAGTTTTTCATTATTATTCTTTACATTTGCTCCAAGTCTTTATTGGGGGAGACTGATCTGAGCCTCATCTCCAGTCTCTTCATTTGGCAGAAGAACAAATAAATATTTTTCTCTGAAAAAATGTGTTGGCTTCTTTGTACACCGTAGGCAATGAACTCATCGATTCTCAGTTGGGTAACTGTTACAATGTAACCCAGCAAGCAGAACAGAAGACATCACAATTAAAGGTCGAATTAGGACCTCTAATTCTAAAAGCTGGCGACCGCGAGAGGACTCATGTCTCTCTAAACCTTGTGGCCCCGAAATGAGCTCAGGGGTAGCTTATAAGGGCAAAACCCACAATGTGTGTGGGCTAAGGGAATTCCGTGCAAAGGGAACTGTGATTAGCTAAGCGTTTTACAGAAGTGAAAATAAGCAGTTAGTCCTATTACAAAATAGATCTGTGACACCTAGCCTGACTCTGGGTAGACATCGGTGGTACCTGGGCCTGGCAGTTAGGCCTATCATGGGGCAGAATGTGGGGTTGTTGGGTAGACCTTGAATCTAGTGAGGACGTTTTGATGGCCGAAGTTCTACCAAATGGAGGATAGAGACAAAATGGAGGTACTCCTGTTAAGGACTATTGTTCATAACCTAATATCGAGGAAGGAGAGCTTTCTAAGCATAAAAACAAAGCCCAGAATCCATAAAGGAAATCACTGACCACAGAAAAGTTTCAGCAACATCTATTTCTGCATGTAACACTACCAGGTCCAAGACGACAGATGTCTGCGGGGAACATTGATGTGAATGCATGTGTGGTGATAAGAATGTCGAATTCTGCATTATTTACTGTAATAACAAAAAAATGGGAGGGGATTAATAACCACTGGCTAAAGTTCCAGTAAACCATAGAATGCAACACAGTAATGTACATATGTGTTTGAAGTGAGGTAAATGTTGATGATTAACAGTACTGTGAAATAAAAGCAAGTTGTAGAGTTTCCTTTAATATGAAAATAAAAACAAAAAACAATGCACACACTACTCTTGCTGAGGCAAGAAATGTCCAAACATAGAATTTTTATATTTATTTAATTCAAACTGACCACAATTGCCTAGAATCAAAATCTCAATGAATTGAGAACAATGTGGGGAGATCTCTGCAGTTGGATGAAAAGAAAAATGGAGAGACAGACTTCTTTTACATTGGTGAGTGTAGGATAGATAATAATTAACATTTACAGAACACAGAGATAATATGTGAGCAACAAGATAACAATGAGGAGTTTTGTGTCTCCTAATCTCATACCACTGAGTGTGCCCTAAAGAGTCTGAAAAAGAGGATTCCTCTGACATTTCAAGGATATGTTATTTTAGATGCAAAAAAGACAATAGACAGACTCACTTAAGGTAAAGGTTAACCTTTATCAAGGAAGCTATAGGCCCAGGTAGCGCTATGGTGGGGGCCTTGGGACATGCGGTATAAGACCTCCAGGAAATCAGCTTTGTGTAGTCCGGTGAGTCCTTCTAGGGAGTGAGGCATCAAATACAAGGGTGATCTGGAGGCCGCAACCCCTCAGGGCCCGACAACACCTATACTCGTATTCATGCAAATTCCTGGACATGAATACACTTAGAAGCCCTGTTAATTACAGCCCCAAACTGGAACAACATGGATGTCCTTTAAGGAGCCAACAGCTAAATAAACGGTTGGTTGGGCTGGCTGAGTGGCTCGGTTGGTTAAGAGTTGGCTTAGAGCATGTGCTTTGAGCAACAGGGCCATTGGTTTGATTCCCACATGGGCCAGTGAACACTGCATCCTAGCTGAGCTGTCGCTGAACTGCCAATAGGTGACAGGATGGCTCAGCTGGTGTAACAACAAGATTGCCTCTTCAATGGTGTGCTATGCCCACCCACAACTAAAGATTGAACTCGGCACCTTGAGCTGAGCTGCTGCCGGGATGGCTCAGTGAATAGTGCATGCACTCTTAACACACAAGGATGCTGGTTTGACTCCTGCAAGGGCTGGTGGCTATACCCACCGGCAACTAAGATTGAACTCAGCACCTTGAGCTGAGCTGTCGCCCAGATGGCTCAGTGGATAGGATATGCACTCTTAACAACAAGGCTGCCAGGTTTGACTCCCACATGGGATGATGGCTACACCCACCCACAACTAAGTTGGAACACAGCACTTTGAGCTTAGAGGCCACGAGCTGCAGACGGGAAGCCAGATGGCAACTGGCGCCCTTCACAACAAAGTATGAAGAACAACAACTTGGCTGGTCCCCTCCCCCAATTCCCCAACACTGTTCCCCTCCCCCAATTCCCCAATAAAAATCTTTTTTAAAACTGAATAAAACAAACAAACAAATAAATAAATGGTTGGCCAGGTAGTCATGAAAATGGAGAGAAGTGTTTAAAGATGCATATCAGAGGAAGAATGGACAGGACTGGGCAATGCATTGTCTATGATAGAGACACAGGATGAGCAAATGCTTTCGGAGTTTGCAATGGGGTCGCTGGGTGAGCATTAGTACGGTCCAGTCAGATGGGAAGTCTGGGGCATGGCCAAGGTGAAGAAGATAAAGGCCAAGATTTTAGGGTTGAGCCATTTTTGATATGTCATGTCTATGAAGCGTTTAAGTCAGAAAACCAACTGTGTATCTAATTCTGGATGGAAATGGAATCTGGGGTTTATAAACATAGAATTCATAATTAACATGATGTAAATGCACTAGATCACCCAGAGGTTAATTTAAAAGGAAAAAATTGTACCGATAATAGACTCTATAGGGTCCAGGTCAAGTTACAAGTGTACTTCGAATTTTAACACCAAGGCAGAGGAGCCTCTGATGGCAAACAGGGCAGAGGAGGAGCATTGGGAAAGGTAGGAATGAAAGAAGTTTCTGGTTATTTGGAGCCAGAGATGCGAGTTCATGAGGAACATGGATAAATGAGCCACTTACCCAGACTGCTCTGAAGGAAGCAGGAACATCTCATCCCAAAAAGGTGCCTCTTTGGCCCATTGAGTATTTTTAATTCAAGGCACTTAAGACACAGCAAGTGCAAGAAGGACACTGTGATCCTCTTATCTCCCTGACCACAGGAGATAAGACTTCCATGTGAAAGAGACTCTCCCTGTACCAGGAGGAAGGGAGACTTTTTATTACCAGAAATGGGAGAGAGAGACAGAATGGGGGGCTGAGTAATCCCTACCAGGAAATCTTGTTAAACTTGCCACTATCTTCCTATTATAGTTACTTCTTCCCCATCCATTTGTCAATCCTTCACAAATTGACAAATCTTATTCTTTGCCTAAAAGGTATAATAAAAGCTTCCTGCTCTGGTCACTTCTTTGGGTCTCTATTCTCTTGTAAAGGCTCCCTCATACATGTAAACATTTAATAAATTTGGATGCTTGTCTCCTGTTCATCTCCTTATGTCACTTTCAATCTTAGGTGCAGCCAGAGACCCTCAGAGGGTAGAGGAGATTGTTTCCTCCCCTACAGTTTCTAGAGTGTCCAATAAGATGGAAAATGCAAAGTGAGTATTACATGTTCACCAAGAAAGTCATCGGTGTTCAAGGTGAGAGAGAGCAGTTTTTGGAGCAATCTGGTGTGTGACAAGGGTGTCGTGACCCCTCCCTCCCTAGCCTTCCCCGCGAGCGGACTTGGTAGGGGCCTCTGTCACGCTTTTTCTTATTTTCTCCCCTTTCCCCTTCCTTTTTTTCTTTTTTCTTTTTTTCCCCTTCCTCCCTTTCACCATTTCCCCTCGGAGGTGCATCCCCTGGGCAGGGGCAGAGCCGGTCTCACCCCTGCCTCTCCCCGGCCCCCGCCGCCCTATGGCGAGAGGGAGCCCCCTCCCCACCCGGGCACAAGTGGCGGTGATTGGAGGAGCGGGACTGGCGGTGGCGGCCTCAGGTCCAGAGTCGTCACGGAACTAATTTGCTGATCCACTGGCTGCAGCCCTGCGTCCCGCTCCAGCGCCCGCGCCATCCGGCCCGGGTGCCCCTCTTCTCCCTCCTCAGTCGGCCCGGTCCTCGTCCTGCGCGCCCCGCCGCCGCGCGCTGAGGAAAATGAGGCGGTAACGGGTCCCCGGATGACCCCGAGTCACCACTGTAAGGCCTACAGCTCTGCCGGGGCGGGGGGGGGGGGGAAGGGGGGGGGAGGAGGAGGAGGAAGAAGAAGAGGAAGAGGAAGAGGAGGAGAAGGTAGCTACATCAAGCCGGGAGCCAGGCAGATCTAAAGGATATCATGAAGTTTCCAGGGCTTTTGGAAAACCAGAGATTGTCTTTCATGTTGGAAAACGCACTCTCTAGGGAAGCCCAGATGTGGAAAGTAAATGTGCCGAAAATGCCCACAAACCAGAATGTTTCTCCGTCCCAAAGAGATGAAGTAATTCAGTGGCTGGCCAAACTCAAGTACCAGTTCAACCTTTACTCAGAAACATTTGCTCTGGCTAGCAGTCTTTTGGACAGGTTTTTAGCTACTGTAAAGGCCCACCCAAAATATTTGAGTTGTATTGGAATCAGCTGTTTTCTCCTAGCCGCCAAGACTGTTGAGGAGGGTGAGAGAATTCCAGTACTGAAGGTGTTGGCAAGAGACAGTTGCTGTGGATGTTCTTCATCTGAAATTCTGAGGATGGAGAGAATTATTCTGGATAAGTTGAATTGGGATCTTCACACAGCCACACCATTGGACTTTCTTCACATTTTCCATGTCATTGCAGTGTCAAATCGGCCTCAGTTACTTTTTAATATGCCCAGACTGAGCCCGTCTCAACATTTGGCAATCCTGACTGAGCAACTACTTCACTGTATGGCCTGCAACCAACTTCTGCAATTCAAAGGATCCATGCTTGCTCTGGCCATGGTTAGTTTGGAAATGGATAAAGTCACTCATGATTGGCTTCCTTTTACAATTGAACTGCTTCAGAAAACACAGATGGATGTCTCCCAGTTGATCCACTGTCGGGAGTTTGTGGGACATCACCTTTCTACTCTGCAGTCTTCCCTGCCTCTAAATTACGTTTATGTCTACCGTTCCCTCAAGCACACCCTGGTGACCTGTGACAAAGGAGTGTTCAGATTACATTCCTCTGTCCCAGGCCCAGATTTCTCCAAGGACAACAGCAAACCAACCCGAGGTGCCAGTCAGAAGTACAGCAGCCTTCTGTCATCTCCCATCTGCCAGTGGGTGCAAACAGACCTCTGCTAAACGCAAAGTAGAGGAAATGGAAGTGGATGACTTCTATGATGGAATCAAACAGCTCTATAACAAAGATAATGCTTCAGAAAATGTGGGTTCTGTGTGTGGCACTGATTTGTCAAGGCAGGAGGGGCATGCTTCCCCGTGTCCTCCTTTGCAGCCTGTGTCTGTCATGTAGTTCAGGTGTTACTACTCTGCTAATGGGAATGTGGAAAACCAGGGAAGGCTGTATAAAGGTATATACCTTATCGGGCTGATTTGACATGAGCCCGAAAAAAGAAAATCATTCTGTGGTTAATTATAATTCAATGTTATTTAAGCACTTAAAGACCAAAAGAGTGTAAAATTTAAAAGATCCAACCATTTTTTAAAGTAAAAAAATTTGTTTATTTTTCAGTTCCAGCCTTCTCTGCTAAAATGTAATGTAGATTACTATGTCAATAACTCATTCAGTGCTTTTGTAAAAAAGTTCTAAAATTCTTAGCTAGCAAACCCTATCCTCAGTGTCCTGACTTAATTTTCCTCTTGCTTTCACTTACTTCTTCATTGAATACTTAAGTGAATTTTATGCATGTTGATCTATAGCCTGACTTCCATGGATTAGGAAACGCTCAAATGTTTTTTAGCAATTTAGTGAACAAATTATTTCAGTTTGACGGCCATGTTTTAATCCATGATTCAAATTCAAATTAATCTGAAAGGGTACTTCAAAATTGCCCTATATGAATTAGAGGTGGTAATATAAAAGGACTCCATTACCATGTTGATTTCTGTGTTTGTCTTATTTCAATATCTATGGTTTGGGAACAAATTGTTTATATTTATCTTAAACAAGCTTAAAAGTGCCACTTAATTAGGACATTCAGATTTGTTAAAATTTGTAATCAAGTTAACATATTCATGTGCTCATCAAAGAAACATGTAGCAACTAAAATTTGATATTTTTATTTTTTGGGTAACTGATTCGCTCCTTTTCACAGTATAATCAGTAGGGGAGAGACTGTCTAGATGTTGGGGCAGCTGTATGATCTGGGTCTCAGTTCACTGGCCCATGTGGGAATTGAACCGGCAACCCTGTTGCTCAGAGCTTGCACTCTAACCTACTTAGCCACCAGACAGGCCCTACCACCTGCTTTTTATCCTTCCTCCATCAATGAAAACCCAGGCTGCCTCCACATCTTAGTCATTATAATTAATGCTGCAATGAACATATGGATGCATTTGTCCCCTCAAAGTAGCATTTGGGGTTTCTTTTGGATAAATACCCAAAAGTGGGATTTACTGGGTCCTTCTTTGTCTTTTGTTATAGCCCTTGTTTTAAAGTCTATTTTGTTTGGTATAAGTATTGGTACCTCAGCTTTTGTTTGTTTGTTTCCATTTTCATGAAATATCTTTTCCCCATCCCTTTACTTTCAGTCTGTGTATGCCATTCAATTTGAAATGAGTCTCTTGCAGGCAGCATATGTAAAGGTCTTGTTTTCTTATACGTTCAGCCACCCTATCTTTTTATTCGAGCATTTAATCTATTTACATTTAAAGTAATTGTTGATAGATGTGTAGTTATTGCCATTTCATTGTACACATTTTTAATATTTTTTTTCCCTTTTTGTCTTAAAGAAGTCCTAACATTCCTTGTAATACTGGTTTAGTGGTGATGAACTCTTAGCTTTTAATTGTCTGTAAAGCTCTTTATCTGTCCTTCGATTCTAAATGATAGCTTTGCTGGGTAGAGTAGTCTTGGTTGTAGATTCTTGCTTTTCATCACTTGCAATATTTCTTGCCAATCCCTGCTGGCCTACAAAGTTTCTGTTGAAGAAATCAGCTAACAGTCTTATGGGAGTTCCCTTGTAGTTAACTATTCTTCATTTCAGTTCCTGTATTCTTTATTTCTGACTGGCGTTTTTTTTTATGTTTTCTATCTCCATATTTATGTTTCCTAGCTCTTTGTTGAAATTCTCCCTGTAATTATTAAGCATCCTTATGATCAGTGTCTTGAACTCTGCATTTGGTAGATTGCTTGGCACCATTTTGTTTAGTTCTTTGTCTGGAGCTTTATTCTGTTCTTTTATTTCAGACATGTTTCCTTGTCTCCCCATTTTGGCTGCCTTTCTGTGTTTGTTTCTGTGTAGGACTGCAATGCCTCCAGTCTTAGTAGAGTGGCCTTATGTAGTAGGTGTCCTATGGGATCCAGTGGTACAGTCTACCTGGTAGCCTGAGCTCCTTGTGTGGGTTGTGTGTGCCCTCATGTTGTAGTTGAGTCTTGGTTGCTATTTCCATGTCAATGGGAGGGATTGGCCCTCAGGCTGATTGGTTGTGAGGACTGACTGACTACAGTGGACATGCTGTGGTGTAAGGGCTGACCATATAAAGCAGGGTTTGCATTAGCAGGGTTCTGGTGCCTGCCCAGTCTGCCCTTTGGCTGGGTTGTCCTTGGAGGCAGCTTGGTCCTAAGTTGGCCACTGGGCATTCCAGCACCAGGGCCTCCTGGGAGGGGCCCCACCACAGGCCAAGTATAGCCACTTCCTGTGCCCTGCCTGTAGCCCCTTGTATGAGCCACAAAGCAATCTGAAGATGGCAAGATGGCTGCCACCCACGCTGTAATGGGAGGTGCCTGAAGAGGCCTACCTGTGAACCAAGGCCAGCTGTCGCTAGTGCCAGGCTTGGGCTGCTCAGCCAGAAGTACTGGACATGCTGAAGCCAGATGTTGCTTGTTTCGGTTTTGTGAACCTTTGAGAGATTCTTACAAAAGTCCACAGCATGAGCTATTACAGGTTGTTTGTACAGAAAAACCACTGGAAGCTGTTTATATGTGCCTGAAAGTTGGAGGTGGTACAGACAAAAGGTGATAGCCAGTTTGATGGAGACTCAGATATGGCATCTGTCTGCATCTGCAAGCAGGGAGTGAGAGGGCTCGACAAAAATAAAAACTATGGTTTCCACCAGCTCCTCCCTCCAGGAGAAAACTGCCCCTCCAGTCTTCATCCTGAAGTTAAACAGGTCAGTTCCTCCCCTATGCCCCTGGTGCCTTTTGAGCTGTTGCCCCAGTGCTGGAGCTCAGAGCGGTGAGTCTGCCAGTGAGTAGGTCCATGTGCTGGCTGTTTAAGAGAAGCCTAGGACTGCAGCTGCCTTCTGGCTCGCTGCCACAATCTCTGTTGGTTTTCACAGCCAGAAATTATGGGACTTCTCTACCTGGCACTGGAACTCTGGGCTGGGAGCTCCTCTGAGATATCCTTCCCGATTTTTTTGTTTGTTTTTGAGGGCAGTGTCACTGGCCCTCATATGTGGGACCCTAACCGGAGCCGCTGGCTTCCCAAGCCAGCACTTAACCACTGCGCCAATTCGGCCGGCCCAAATCCTTCCCGATTTTTAATGGTCACATGCAGGTGTGGGATTAGACTGTTCTATATCTCTGCGCCTTCTACCAGTTTCAAGGTGGCTTCTTCTCTATGTCCGTAATTGGACGGCTTTGGTTCAGCTTGACCTCAGGTGATTCTCAATGATGGTTGGTTGTTCTGTAGTTTAGTTGTAATTGATGTGGTCCTCAGAAGAGGGGCGCACAATGTTTAACTAATTGCCATCTGGACTGGAAATCAAGAACAGAATTATTTTTTATCGTGGTCTCTTTGTGGAGAATTCTCTCATTCTCAACTTCCCTTCCTTGATGGCATGAATGACACTCTCCCTTTGGCACAGGGAGGTCATTTTCCATGAGGGGTGTGTGTTATCTCCTGTTCCAAGAACAAAAGGGGGAGGGTCACCATGCCCTTCTTACACTTGTTGTTTTTGGAGGGTGTTTGTTTTTGTTGTTTTAAAGAATAGCTGAAAACAATAATCTGGTTTCCTTTAAACCTAAGGCTTTTAGCTTGGGTTTGGCTTTTGACATTTTGGGACAATGATGCGGGGAGTGAAAGATGGGTGAAGGCCTGTGGATTTTCCTTTCTCAGGATCTGGGAAGACAATTCTCTAGCTTCTCCATGAACAATCAGGCAAGATGTCAGCCAAAAATAAGGACTAAAAATTAGAATGTGGAGAAGATTAGTGATAAATGCCGGGGTTTCTGTGTTGTTTCACATGGGTTGTGAAAGACTTCACAAGGCATAGGGGGTAGAAGTCAGAAAATTTATTTAAGAAGGGAAGCACCAGCAGAGGAATTTCCATGGGCAAGGTCTAGGGTAGACAGATGCAGTGGGTTTCTGTTTAGTGGGGTTTTATATTTTTCTATGCAGGATATAAGTGCCTGTCAGCTTGCAGGGGATTGCCGTTACAGTTGGCTTCTTCTGGAAACCCGTCTGTTCCCACAGCTAGCCAGGGTATTCAGAGCCAAGAGGTTAATTTTTAAGCTTGTTCCTGTTAACTCACAAGTTTGTTCCTGTTAATTCTTTACCTGTCTCATCATTCCCCTATCTCTGATAGGCAATGAAAAAAAATCTTTGGGGACTGGGATGAGAGTCTGTCTTCTATAGCTACTTTAGAGCTGGGTAAGGATGTAGAGCTGCCCCTACCTAAGAGATTGCTGGCTGGGGATGGCAGAGTTCCTGGGCCTCAGAAAATCCAGCCAGTTTCATTTAGGGACTGGACTGAGATGGGGGCTTTGGACTGGGAGTTGGAGTTCTGATCTATGGGGCTGAGTGTAGTTTCAGGGCCACTTGTGAGGATGGGCTGGAAGCCTTGCATGAGAACTATTGGGTTGTCAGAAGAGTCACAACACATTTTTTCTATGTTTTTCATTGCAAAAATGTATCATGACTTTTCCGGCAACCCAATATCTGTAATTTAATGGACTTGATTTTGGAAGAGATAAATTTAACCAGAAGGTCCAACAGGCATGGTCCAAATAGAAGTAACCCAATAACAATAAGGAGGGGAACCAGTCAAGGTGAGAGAAGGGACCATAACTAAGATCTCCAAGAGTGAAAAGGGGATCCCAGGTGGAATGCAAGTAAAAAGGAAAACAGGGTTCTTAAGAGAAAGGTAATAAAGAGTGCTCCAGGAGTCTGGGCTTAGTTTTTAGTACTTATTAGTCTTGGGAGATTGACTATTGCTGGTTCAAAGAGGAGCTTAAGAGCTTAAATTGGCTCACAGAAACAGGTTCAACAGTCTTCCTTTCTGGGGGAGTCCTGTGGAGACTTAAATGAAACAGGTTTGATTGGAGGGAAGGAGACCCAGCCACTGAATCTCTGCAGCCTGACAGCAGTTGGGATACTTGGGAGAACAGTATAAGGTCCCTACTCTTTAGCAATTAACTGGTCTGTTGGGCACTCCTCTTTTCTAAGCTTTTCATAATTCTTGGTCCCTTGGTTTTATAGGGCCATAACAGGAAGAGGGGCCGACCTGTGGGAGGTACCATTCCCCATATTTCCTGAGTGCCTTTTGAACCTCTCCTAAGTTAATAATATAGGAAGTAATAGAATTGAGGTTAGAATCTAAAGTAATGGGTAGTAATTAGAGCCTGGGCTTAGAGGTCTCCTGACAAAATTTTTCTAGTCCTTTTTAAAGTCTGATTGGTTCGTTTTACTTTTCCTCAAAAGTATAGGCCATTAACAAAAAATAGGCTGAGCATAAGCCCAAATCTAGGTGCTCCATTTATACCTACAACCAAGCAGTTTTCAGAGGAAACAGATCCAGAGTGAGTGGTCAAAATAGTCAGTGGCTCCTATATTAATCAGGAAATTAATAGGCTTACCTGCTATGTCAAGGGTCACCTGAAGTTTCACCCTGGTGATGATAACAGCCTCTTTCTTCTTGGGAGTCACTGGGAACTGCAGGCCCATCAGTCAATCACAGCCATTTGTGGGGAAGGAGTTGGTCCCCACTCCCTTTGGAGCAGGAGACAATCCCTCCTCCAGTGTCCTTTTAGTTTGCACAGGGGGGCACAGCTACTTTGGAAGATTAGGATACTCCCTACTCCAGTGGACTGGGCTTCTATATCTAAAGCAGGATCTTTTACCTGGTGTTCCTCTTCTGGCATTGTTGGGATGGCCTAAGATGGCTCTGGCCCTACATTGTCTATAACTGCAGCCAAAAGTCTGGTCTGTCTCTTGTCTTGTTGTTCCTTCTTTCCTCATTTTCCCTGTCTTGGTTGTTAAAGACATTTAAATAAATCCCCTGGCCTTCACTAGCATCTGAGCCTTCTTATCAGAGATGCAATAGTAAGCCAGAATCATTATAACATCTTGTCAGATTAGGGGAAATATCAGGCCAAGTTTAATGAATTTACCCTAAATTTATCCAGGTTTTTGGTAAAAACAGTCAAATCACTCCTTACATTGGCTTTTATGTCTGACATAAGAAGGATCATATTTAATGTTAATAACTTTAAAAGATATGTCTATTTAACCAAAAGTTAAGCTAGCCTTAGTATCAAATATTTTCTTAGATCACACGATCCTCAAAAGTACTTGGGTCAGTTTTCATGATTTAAATTTATATAAGCGCCTAGAATTTTATTTTAAGCCAATTAACCATTATAAAATGATAATACCATCTAGAGGCAAAACACTATATAAAAAACACAGACAAGGGCCGGCTGAATGGCGCGTTGGTTTAAGAGCTGGCTTGGGATGCCAGTGGCCCCGGTTCAGATCCCACATATGAGAGCCAGTGACACTGCCTTCTACAGCTAAGATGGTGAACAACAGCTCCACCTGGAGCTGGGCTGCTGTGAGTCCCAGGGATGGCATAGCTGCAGTCCCTGCTGCAGAGGGCTACCATAGGCCACAGTGAGTGGCCCACAGCCAGTGTGAGCAGCTGGCAGCCAGTGTGAGTTGCCAAGAGGCACTGTGAGTGACCACCCAGAGGCCAGCGACTGATCTGCCTCACCCGAGAAGAGTGCAATGACGATACCAACATGGGCCAGTGAAGCAATGTCCTCCACAACTAGACTGAAGAACCAAAGGACAGCAACTTCTCTGTTCTCCTTCCCCGGTTCCCCAATGCTGTTCCCCTCCCGCAATTCCCCCAATAAAATCTTTAAAACAAAACAACAACAACAAAAAACACACAGACAAGCACAGTTGTTAGAGATTATACACAGAACAGAACTACCGACAATTGCAAAGAGGGCCTAAGGTCTTTTAATTGTCCCCAATAGGACAGTTTCAAAGAGGTTAGAACCAAAGGGTGGAGGTCTGGATTAAACAGCTAGCTACTGGGCCAGCCAAGTGGCTCAGTTGGTTAAGAGTTGGCTGAAGAACACGAGCTTTGAGCAACATGGCCATCGGTTTGATTCCCACATGGGCCCTGACACTGCGCCACGAGCTGAGCTGCCAACAAGTGGCAGGATGGCTGTTTAATGGTGGGCTATGCCCACCCACAACGACTAAGACTGAATTCGGCATCTTGAGCTGAGCTGCCGCCCAGGTGGCTCAGTGGTAGGGTATGCGCTCTTCACAACAAGGCTGCTGGTTCGACTCCCAAATGGGATGGTCGCTAAGCCCGCTCACAGCTAAGATTGAACACAGCACCTTGAGCTTTGAGGCCACGTGCTGCTGGCAGGAATCCAGATGGCGACTGGCGCCCTCCAAAACGAAGATTGGAGAACAACTTGGCTGTTCCCCTCCCCGAATTCCCCAATAAAATCTTTTAAAAAAAAGAATAGATGCCTGTTTTTTTAAAACAAGTGCCGTCTGTTCTCTTTCTTTCTTTCTTTCTTTCTTTCTTTCTTTCTTTCTTTCTTTCTTTCTTTCTTTCTTTCTTTCTTTCTTTTTCTTTCTTTTTTCTTTCTCTTTCTTTCTTTCTTTCTTTCTTTCTTTCTTTCTTTCTTTCTTTCTTTCTTTCTTTCTTTCTTTCTTTCTCTTTCTTTCTTTCTTTCTTTCTTTTTTCCAGTTACCTCAGCCTCAGGCAGTAGTGGCTGTGTTTATACATCAGGTTATCTGAAAGATCCTGAAAGTTACTGAAAGTCAGAAAAACCTTACAAGATTTTTACTTTTGCCAAGTTTCTGAACAAAAGTTGGTATCTAATCTTTGACTAACATCAAAAACGTTTGCACAAAAGGGACCTCATCCTATTTTTCCCAACCTTTGACAAAACAATTTTAAATGTAAAATAGTACAACAATTCAAAGACCCATCAAGAGGCTACGTTTCCTCAGAATGTAGAACATACAAGGGCCAAGCAGTGTTACAATAAAATACCATTCTTTTCTTTGTTACTGGCTTATAACTATAAGTTGACCAGTTTGACAATACATGATGACCCAGGGTGCTCTCAGTAGGTTCTCTTAGACTTAGACTCTCCCATTTTTAGCTTAAAACACAAATAGAACAGCAAAAGGGAGAAAGAGAAAAGAAGAAAGGAAAGCCAGACTAGAGGTGAACAAAACAAAATAAATGTCACAAACTACAACCAAAACTAGATGAATATTCACAGAACTAAATCCTCTAGAACCAGACAACTGATTTCTTTCCACCAGCTTAAGTGTTTATAGGCAGAGAATGCCAGGAAGGCAAGAGCCGAGAAAAGTTCCCGAGACAAATGAATTCTCGGGGTGGCCGTGTGGCACGTTGGTTAAGAGTTGGCTTGGGATGCCAGCTCTGAGCAGCAGGGCCACAGTTCGGATCCACATGGGCCAGTGACGCTGCGCCCTCTACAGCTAACATGGTGAACAACAGCTCCACCTGGAGCTAGGTTGCCGAGAGTCACCGGCGGCAGCGTAGGCTGCAGCAGGCTGCCTTGAGCTACCATGAGTGGCTGGCAGCCAGTGTGAGCAGCCGGTAGCTGGCATGAACTGCAGTGAGCCGCCATGAGCTATCGTCCATTGGCCAGTGACCAATTGCCTCACCTGGGAAGAGCGCAATGATAATACCAACAAGGGCCAGTGAGACGTCCTCCTCCACAACTAGACTGAAGAACAAAAGGACAGCAACTTGTCTTTTCCCCTTCCTCAATGCTCAATTCCCCAATAAAAATATATCTTCAAAAAAAAAAAAGGCAATGGCTGTTATCCCCAAAAAAGAAATTCCCTTTGTTTTTGTTTTTAAAAAGAAAAAGGCAAAAAAAAAAAACAACAGAATTCTAGGCAGCTGCTGGGATGCTCCTGTAATCACTCCCTCCTTCTCCGCCCCCCCTCGCCCCTGGGTCACACTGCCACAAGTAGCTGCAGCCTCAGACCAGCTACCTCTGGCTTGAAAAAGTTAAAAATCAAGAGGAGAGTTTGTTGGAAAGAAAAATAGGTTTACTCAGAATGCCAACATTTTGGGAGGATAGTAATCTGTCCAAAGGCCATTTCCCTTACAATGAATCCCACTGTGAGTGGTCCCTGCAGGACTTAGAACTGGACCAGTGAAGTAAGAGGGAGGGGTCACAGGACACAAGGAAAGGGATGGGGATAAAGAATCGAAGGGACAGGAAGGAGGGGATGCTAAACCCTGGGGAGGAGTGTGGGGGACCAGCCTCCGCTGACCAGGGCTCAAGAAGGTGGACACGGCGTCGGCGGGGGAGGAAAATAAAGAAGGGAGACAGTGGAGACACTGGGGGAGTTTAAAGAGAAAAAAGTGTCACACTTTATTGCAATAACATGTCCTTTTTATAGGGACTTTTGACCATTATCCAATCACAAGTTTAAGTTCCACATAGTCTTGATGTATTTTTCTCTTAAGACTTTAGTCCTTATAATTGTTCTCCTTAGGGCACGCTGTGACCTTCTCTACATTTAAGGATAATCCCATCTATGATAATCTCTTTATGACCCAGACTCAGTTTCTACATAATCTGTAATCCTGGGTCTGAATACTAAAGAGAATCTCACTTTTGATATTTAAATTTAACTGATTAATTATATTTGGCTTAACTATACCTAAAGTTCTCTCAAGACTTCTCACAAACCTTAACAAAACATACAATTAGCATTTTCACTGGCAACTCCAGGCAGATAATTTGTAACCTTCAAAAACATATACTTTGGGGCCGGCCGAGTGGTGGTTAAGTGCTGGCTTGGGAAGCCAGTGGCCCCGGTTCGGTCCCACATATGAGGGCCAGTGACACTGCCCTCAAAAAAAAACACATATACTTTGTAATAAAACACAGGCTTCAAGGGAATACAAAGTTGAGGAATACATGTCCAATTAACAGTACTTTCAGAAACAGTCAATGCCTGACAAGAAATAATAACAAGCATGGCCAGGAACATTATTGAAGGAGTAGGCTGTAGTCCTTGTTCACGAACAATGTCCTCTGTTGCCTCCAAAGTTAGTGACTTTAGTTGATCACAAGTAGGTGGTAGAGAAGAACGTTTGGATCTGGCAGAGCAATGTCCATGAAGCTGAGTGGAGGATGAGAACTGGGTGCAGCAAGGAACAAAAGAAGCAGATAAACAAGTTTATGATTCACCAAGCCCACTAAAGTCAGCCTGCATGCCCCTCAATATTGGGCTACACGGCCCTCAACAGAGGAGGAAAGTCCAGAGGCTCTCTTGGCCATGGGGGAACACGGGATAAGAGGATCATCAAGGAAGTTGGGGAAGGTAGACTGAGGAAATTTAGCCAAGCACAGGCAGCATTGTTTCTAGAGTTCCAGGACTTGACTTAGGGCCACAAAAGCTTGGACATACGGCACCTTCGACTATTTTTATTTTTTAAAGGATTTTTAATTTTTTTTTTAAGTGGGCAGTGTCACTGGCCCTCATATGTGGGATCCGAACCTGGGCCGCTGGCATCCCAAGCCAGCCTCCAACCACCGAGCCACTCAGCCAGCCCCCTTGGACTATTTTTTTAGCCGCCAGCAGAAGAGGTCTAGTTACATGATGGTGTTAAAGTTAAGAGTTCTGTTGGCCGGCTAGGCCTCCTGATCATCTAGTTCAGTGGTCGGCAAACTTTTCAGACGGAAGAGCCACCAGGGCTCAGCAAACTGCAGCTCTGAAGTAAAATTGTAAATGAAAGTAAAACTCTCATAGTTTCATTTATAACATTTTTAAAGGGTATTATTTACATAATGGTGATTATGCAAAAAATATATGTATGGCTCTCAAAGAGTTTTTAAATTGTTCTGAGGGACAGGATTGGCTCTCCCAGGGGTCAACAACTTTTGAGACGGAACGTACCCAGAGCCGCATGTGGCTCATGAGCCACAGTTTGCCGACCCCTGATCTAGTTCATACTGTGGCCAGGTAATATTACAGAGAAAGATTATTTTGTTCTTTTTGAGAGAACAGAAGTCGAATTTGGTCCAACTCTTAAGAAAGGCAGTCAAGAGGAGTCTTGGGGAATAGAGAGGCCACCTCCAATGACTTCGGGGGTAGTGGTCCATGATAGCTGGGTAGGAGAGCAAGGGGCATCCCCAAGTCTCCAGTGAGTCTCCGACTCTGGGTTTCAGATTCAGCTGGCACTTTACCACGTACCTGAGAGTGAGCAAGTGAAGCTTTGAGGGTGTCCCCAGCATTACTAAGGTCAAATGTCGTGGACCTGACCTGTAGAATTCCCAGCACCCCACGGACTTCTCCAGGCATATCCACTTACCTGGTGAGCCATTGAAGGTGCTATAGCAGCATATCCCCAGAAGACCACAAAACATGAAGTGGAGGAGACAGGGAGAGAGAGACAGGAAAAGAGTCTTACACTGAGTTTAGCCGTGGGAGACCCTCTTGGTGTATAAGATGTGTTTTCAATTCTGCTGGAGGGTGGCCCCAGCCAGAAAACGTCAGTTCCTGCCTAACCTGCAGAGGATCCACAAGACTCATGGAAACAAGAAAGAGAAAGGAGACCTACTAGCGTCTGTGGGTTCACCCTGGACGAGCTGCTGCTGCCAACTGCACCACATGCTGGGAAGTAGGTCTTGGAAGGGATAGAGCCACCAGGACGGAACCCCAATGGGACTGGGAGAGAGCCTCCCTCTCTGGGCCACCAAAATGTTGTGGTTGCTAGTGGGGTGTGAAACAATTCACGAGGCACAGAGTTGCTGGGGGCAGTCTAGAGTAGACAGCTGCCATGGGTTTCTGTTTAGCTGGGGTTTTATATTTTTCTATGCAGGTGGTGTAGGGTGCTTGTCAGCTTGCAGGGTGTTGCCATTATGGTTGGCTTCTCCTGGGAACTGTTCTGTTCAAATCTATGATGGATGTAGGTGCTTATCAGCTTGCAGACGGTTGCCTTTATAGTTGGCTTCTTCTGAGAACTGCTTTGCTCCCACAGCTAGCCAAGGGATTCAGAACCAAGCAGTTTTTTTATTTTTATTTTTATTGGGGAATTGGGGGAGGGGAACAGACAAGTTGCTGTCTTCTTGTTCTTCAGTCTAGTTGCGGAGGATGTTGCTTCACTGGCCCATGTTGGTATCGTCATTGCGCTTTCCCGGATGAGGCACATTGGTCGCCGGCCTCTGGATGGTCATTCACTGGCAATTGGCAGCTCACGCTGGCTGCCGGCCACTCACTGTAGCCTACGGCAGCCCACTGCAGCAGGGGCTGCAGCCTAAACCATCACCGGGGCTCACACAGCCCAGCTCCAGGTGTATCTGTTGTTAGCTGTAGAGGGCCGTATCACTGGCCCTCATATGTGGGATCCAAACTGGGGTTGCTGGCATCCCAAACCAGCTCTTAACCAATGCGCCACTTCGTCGGCCCAAGTAGTTAATTTTTAAGCTCATTCCTGTTAACTCACAACTTTGTTCCTTTTAACTCTTTAACTCTCTCATTATTCCAGAGCTAGGGGTACATCAGAGGCAAATGAACTTAAATGATTTCTGGACCACATTTATGGCCAATTTGGTGTGTAGGTCATTTTCAATTTGTGTGCTACCATCTGGCCACTTTGGGGTTTCACGTGCCGCCTCCTTACCAGTAAAAAGAGGAAGATGGACAAACATGTTCGAATCAAACAGATGGCATCTCTGAATGGGGCAGGGCCTCTCATTGGGCAAATTATGACTCCAACTTGTGAACCCAGGGTTGTTGTCAAAATCCAAGTAAGAGTTAACACAATGAGGAGGATGTGAATATACTTAATGCCAGTGAACTGTACACTGATGAACAGCTAAAATGATAGACTTTATGTGATGTGTAATTTTACAATTTTTAAAAACACAACAAAACACCCTATCCTTGACTTGGAGTAAGGGAGATCCTGAGTCTGTTGGAGAGGGTCATTGGCAGTGAGAAAAACCAGGGTTCAGCGACAGGCAACTGCAGGATGGGTGGGGGGCAGAGGATGAAAGTTTTGGTGTGTACATCTGCTTTCAGCAGGTGAAGGGGAGGAAAAGTGATGTTCTCATGATTGCCCTTTTGAGTTCTTCTTGGCTGACACCCCTGTAACAAAGACACAGCAAGAAAAGAACAGCTTATTAATGTCTAGAGCCCACCTCACATGGGAGGAACCAAAATCAGAAGTAACTAAAAGGGCAGCTCAGGATTCCAGCTTCTATAGCATGTTCAATAATGAACAAGAAAGTTGGAGAAATGGTAAGTAGTTTTAGGCTTCCAAAGATTGCAAACTGTGGGAAGGTGAATAAATATGTGGGAGGAGACTATCAGAGTAAGGTTTTGTTTGCAGATTCCTCTGGTGTCCTCTGGGCAGATGTCTTCTTTCCTCCTGCTTCAGGGAAGCCACCTTTCAAGTGGGAGTTTCATCTCGTTTTCAGGAAGTAAAGAGCGCCTTTACTGCACCTGTTGTCTTAAGTTCCTTGAATTCAAAGTAATCAATATGCAAAGTGGCTTATTTTGTGGTGACATATTCTGGTTCCTTCCCTTCACAGGGAAAATCATTCTCTCCTTATATACAAATGTGTTCATTCTGTGCCTCATGCATGTTTTATGTGGGCCTCATGGCCTGCCTAGTGGGTTCAAGGTGATTATCTAGACACAAGTATGATATATTCACAAACCCAGCACTGCTTCACTCTCCTGAGACCTGAGCCACCCAAACCATCCTGACCCAGGTGTGCACCTGTCACCTTTTACTCCCTTTCTTCAATCTTGATACTGTATATGGGTTATTTGATAACCGGTGACAGCTGATAAACACCACTGTACCTATGGGAAAGTGTTCCCACTTTTGTCCCTTGGTGGTCCTCAGTAATAACAACTCTGTCTCCAGGCTGTATTTTTCCTGCCAGGGGTAAAGGTAACTTTCTCACCTAAGGACATTTTTTTTTTTAGGGCAGTGTCACTGGCCCTCATTATGTGGGACCCGAACCGGGGTCGCTGGCTTCCTAAGCCAGTGCTTAACCACCGTGCCACTCGGCCGCCCCTAAGGTAACTTTCTCCAAATGTGTCACAAGGTCTGGCAGCTTGTGCTCTCAACAAAACATTCATATGTGCTTTAATCCATTAGGTAAGGCTAAGCCTCTACTATGGACCAGGAACTATTAGGTAATTCAATGGTGTGACAAATTAGACTGAGTCCCAGTTCTCATAGGGGCTGAAATAACTTCCAGGGATCTTGGGGCACACATTTTTCTTTATTCTAACAACCCTGAAATTAGCAGCATCACATACCAAATAGCATCTCATACTTGTGCCTCAGTAGTTGTGACATAAGATTTCATGGTTTGCACAGGCTTCATTCCAGTTCTAGCACTTCAAGTGAGAAAGAAACGAAAGCAGAAAACTGCCAAACTCTTAGGCATGTGAGCAACTTGACAGTAACAAGAGTATGTGCCGTACTCCTGCATCATATGAAACTATCATTGTCATCTTATCACAGTGTTTTTATTTCTGAATTGCCTATAAAATAATGGTTTTACAATTGGTGGCATCTTAGCTTTGGTTAAAAGAAAGATAGCTTAGGTAGCACACAAGCTTGTAAGCACACTTCTATAAAAATTATTACAACATTTAAATTACTGTAAATGCTGGGAGGTCAAGTTTAGGTGAATATGAGAAAATACAACCAGTGTGCTCGACTTAATCTAATGGCTTACAAAAAGATTGACAATATAAGTTTGTGTTTGAAGTAAGTATTCTGCAGTGTATTACTACATGCTGAGTGCTGCAAAGAGTATTCTACAGAGAGCAAAGTGCCTGTGAGGGTTGAAGCTGAGAAGCTGTGTGGACATTTAGGAAAGAGAAAGGGCTGAGACAGAATGAAGGATGCTTCCTCTCCAGACACTAACTTAAGAGCTATAATTAGTGGAAATAGCTGTCCCACAAACTCAGTGTATGTAACTTACAATTTTTAAATTGTTACAAATGAAATCTTACTCTTAAGATTTAACTGTAAGTTAAATCTTAACTTATAAGTGCTAACACTTTTCACAGTCAGGTAAAGGGCCCTCTTTAAGGCCGCAAACTTCTTGCTGTGTCCTCACATGGAAGATGTTAGGGATCTCTCTGGAGCCTCTTTTGTAGAGTACTGATCCCATTCATGACGGTTCTCTTCTCATGATTTAAGCACGTCCAAAAAGGTCCTACTTCTTAATACCATCACTTTGTGTGTTAGAATTTCAGCAGGTGAATTGTGGAGCAACACAAACACTCAGACCACAGCAGTGTCACTGTAGCAGTAATTTTGTTGAGAAAGATAAAATAAAAAGGGCAGAAGGATACTTCTGGTTTCCAGTCCAGCAGGTACAAAGCTGGAAATTGTCACTCCACCCTGACAAGCAAAAAGCTGAACTAAAAAGTAAATTTGTTAGTTGCCTAAATGAAGTAGTCACACGGCAAACCACTGTCTCCAAATTGGGGATCCCTACAGTCAAATACAGAGATCCACCACTTACTGAAGCAGGATTGCCCAAGCTGAAGCAGCACCTGGGCTGGGAAAACTGAGCTGTAATTGACAAGTGCTAGAGGCTTAGTGTGGACAAGTCAGAGATAAAAACTCCAGGGGAACACAGTCATGGAGAGGGCCCCCCACTTTTGTGGAGTTTTCCCTCCTGGTTCTTGCAGTGAACATGGAAGAAAAAATCCTGACATGCTTCCAGCAGGGAAAAAGGAAAAGGAACTATTTTGAAATAGACCTAAGCATTTGTTCTTTACAGTCTGCTCCCAGGAGAAACTAAGCACAGCCTAAGTGATCTGGGAAGGGAAATACACAACTCCAGCCCACTCTATCCATCCTGTACCACATCAGGCAGAGCGGGGACTGAAAAAGCATGTTTGAAGTTCAGTCTAGAAGCACTAATTCACTAAAAGACTAAGACCTAAGTTATATGTCAATAACAATTTTTAAAAAAATAAAAGCAAATAAAACTTTTGAACTACCAAGAAAACAAAACTTGCTAAACTTAGAACCTTTAAGAAATACATTCCAAAAGAACTCACAGGCACATTCTAACCAGTTTGTTGTGGTCTCCTACACTCTCTATTAATCCAGTACTTCTGTAACAATGACCATTTCCCTGGCCCCTATAATCTTAACACCAGTGACATTACCCTACAGAATTTAGGACATTGGGGTCCACGGCTCCTCTGCAAGGACCTGGGGGACAGACGTTCCCTTACTAGTGCTGAGCATGATGCAATATCCCCTGTGAACAAGAGAACAAGTTTATGTTGCTCTCAGAAGCACTGAAGGTTGTTACAGTGACCCCCTTATCAGGTTAACTCTGAATGTACAAAATATTATATTAGGACTACAAAGCTCTGCAGTCTTTCCTTAAAGACTCTGAGCAGCAATGCAAACTAGGCTAAAACTGGAGATGTATATTGTGTCATCATACTGTCCCCTCTGAGGCACACAGAGTCTGGGATCCCAGCCAAAGCTGTTCACCCCCTCTAGCAAACCCAGTTAATTTCAAACTATCCAATACAGTGAACAGTCCTGCAGGATTAATGGTGGGTTAAACAATAAGACCTTTATTGTTGTACAAACAAGAGCAATGGTAGACACAGTTCCTGGGTTGTTGACTTGAAGGCTGGAAAATGTCATCATGGGAGTCACGTGAGAACAACAATATCCATGAAAAAATGTAGTCCATCCTTTGAGTCCTCTAGGCCCAAAGTGGGTAAGTTTCATGCCCTAATGCACGAGAGAGGAAAACAATGGAAAAAAGTAAGTGCTCAAGCTATTCACAAATTATCCTGCAAATGGGAGAGCACCGGAATCACTTCCCTGAACATTCTGGGATGGATAAATGTCACACAGCTAGGAGGCAGACTTGAAATGGCTTCTGCTACAGAACTGGCAGTGACATAAATCTGGCAATGGCCCTGGGGAGGTTAAAAGGTGCAATGCAGTTCCCATATACCTGGAATTTATGTGGGTGTTCAGATGTGTGAGATTCAATACAGTCAGATGGCATCTTCATAAGGGATCTTCCCCAGTGCTGTTGCACTGAACAAAGAAATAGTACATGCCTGTGTAGTTAAGGCAGTTCTCCCATTTGAAATCTGTGGTATCCAGTTAAGTCCTTCAGCTGAAGGCCTTCTCACATGCACTGTACTTATAAGGCCTTTCTCTACTGTGATTTCTCTGGAGTGTAAGCTCGACTTTGGTAAACTATTTCCTATATTTGCTACATTCATAAGGCCTTCAACCAATGTGAGAGTATGGTGCTTTAGGAGCCTGGAGTTGAAGGTAAATAACTTTCCACATTCCAATACTCATAAAGCCTTTCTCCAGTGTGAACACTCTAGTAGTCGCTGATATTAGAACTATGGTTAAACAATCTCCCAAATTCACTGCACTGAAGGTGTTTATCCAGTGTGAACCCTCCGGTGTTTAATGAGGCTAGAGCTGTGGCTAAAAGATTTCCCACATTCACTGCACTCATAAGGCCTTTCTCCAGTGTGAATTCTCCTGTGTTTAATGAGGCTTGAGTTTTGAGTAAAAGATTTCCCACATTCACTACACTCGTAAGGCCTTGATCCAGTGTGAACTCTCTGGTGCTTTAAGAGACTGGAGCAGTAGGTAAAGAATTTCCCACATTCACTGCACTCATAAGGCCTTTCTCCAGTGTGAACTCTCCGATGCTGAAGAAGTGCAGAGCTTTGGCTAAAAGATTTCCCACATTCGCTGCACTTATAAGGCCTTTCTCCACTATGAACTCTGCGGTGTTCAATGAGGCTGGACTTCTGAGTAAAGGATTTTCCACATTCGCTGCACACATAGGGCCTTGATCCAGAGTGAACTCTCTGGTGTTTTATGAGACTGGAGCTGTAAGTAAAGAATTTCCCACATTCACTGCACTCATAAGGCCTTTCTCCAGTATGAACACTCTGGTGTTGAAGGAGTGCAGAGCTTTCACTAAAGGATTTCCCACATTCAATACACTCATAAGGTCTTTCTCCAGTGTGAATTCTCCAATGTTTAATGAGGTTGGATTTGTTGCTAAATAATTTTCCACATTCGTCACACTTATGAGGCCTTGCTCCAGTGTGAACTTTCCGGTGCTGAATTAGGCTAGAGCTTTGCCTAAACGACTTCCCACATTCCCCACACTCATAAGGCTTTTCCCCAGTGTGAACTCTCCAATGATCATTGAGGCTGTAGCTTTTGCTATAAGATTTTCCACATTCACTGCACATGTATCGTCTTTCTCTAGTGAGGACTCTTTGGTGCTGAACAAGTGTACATTTGCAATCAAAATTTTTTGTGCATTCTCCAGAGTCGTAATGAGTTTCTCCCCTGTGAAAGGCTGTCCCACACTCACTCTTATTTGGCTTCTCCCTGGAATGTGTGGCCTGATGGTGGAGAAATGTTGAGCTGGCCAGGTAGTCTCTTATAATCTTTCCACAGGAAAAGGGCTTCCCTGACACACAGAATTTACAGTCCTTCACAAATGAGGCTGTGCCCATGTTGCTCCTGAAGCGTTTCTCTCCAATGTGCTGCTTCTGATGCTGAAGTTTTGCACTGAAATACAACTGTTTCTCACATGTCCCAGTCCTGCACAGTTTCTGTCCATGACATGTTCCCTGGTGCTCAGTCAAGTGCAAATTGTCTCTCAACTCCGCACCACATATCTCACATGGCTGGGCCTTCTGGGGAGATACACCTGCCTTGGGAGTCCTGACTTGTGACAATGCTTGCACAGAAATGCTCTGCTTAAAAGTTGTCTCCTCATCCTGGGCTCCATGCCAAATACCTGAAAACAAGAAATGCTGGTGAAGTGCATGCTGATTTGGGGGAGGGGAGCAGCTATGCAGTGAGCATCTGACAAACCCAAAACCAGTCCATGTGACTGTGTGCGGGTTCAGGGAACTGGTTCAGGTTGAGGATGGGGCTGCTTAGCAGTACTGGGTTATAAAGAGCACAGAAGGGGAGAAGCCTCATGAAGTGAAGCACATGACCATGAAGTGTGACACACTTAATTTCTCTACTAACAACTTTCTAAGGAACTTGTCTGATAGTGACACTTGAATGCAATATAGGAGAGTGTGTCAAGGCCCAAGACATGACTATAACAGGGCAGCTGGTGTCCCAGGACTGTTTAGGACTATGTGTACACCTCATGACACAACACACAGAGGCCAATGCAGAAAGCACTGTGGATGGAGTGGTGAGAGAAACGGTTGAGACACGGAGTTCAGGGATGTGAGGTTAACCCCAGGCTAGAAGTAAGAGTGGACGTGACAAGTGAGAGTTGACAAATTGAAAAAGTGTCAAGAAAGGGGGAGGAAAGACAGAAATTAAGTGTGGCTACTGGTATTTGCATTAAAATACTAGTCAAACAGAATAGGCTTCTGGTATAATTTGAACATAACACTGATATCATGCTGTCCTCCAGGGTGCCACTTCTCAGGGCCACATTCCCTCTGGGCCCATCTTGCTGGGGCTAGGTTCATATACATCCTGTGAACTACTGCTTTCCAGCTCAACCCAACTCCCTCAATGAGTGAATGCATGGCATCTTGATGATACAAGTACTAAGGGAAAGATAGGAGAAATGAGCAGCTAGCACTAGCCCAGAACAACTCAGAACATAATAGCCAACAGGTAAGAAAAGTAAATACCACACAGAGAACTTCAGAAAAGGGCCTTGCAAGAACAGCCCATGGTCCGTATTAAGGACTAACCATGTCAGTAATGACAATTCCTGGCACAGGCAGGCATGAGGAACTGTCAGCTCAAACAAGAAATCAGAATCTGGGCACACAGGTGCCTTCAATCTGGACAAAGTCTCCTGGTCAAGAAGGTAACTAAGTGTATCCATTAGGTCCACTGGAAGACTCCTGACTCTGACTCCTTCCCTGCATATCTGCAGGGAAGCAGGTGTGCGATGCTCAAGGAGGAGAGGAGAGTGCACATACCTCAGCCCAACCAACCACAGCACCTACCCAGGACATGGGGGAAGGAAGCAGTGCTCATGGTCCTATGTGAGGCTAGACCTGCTCCCAAAGAAAAAGGGAAGGGCACACAGTAGCTCAGGGCACAGGGTGAGTTTTAAGACCTTACCCAAGGAGGTTGTAAGTGCCAGGTTCTCCAGCATCACATCATGGTACAGGTGTCTCTGAGCCTCATCAAGTAGATCCCATTCCTCCAAGGAGAAGTAAACAGCCACATCGTCAAAGGTCACCCTGCCCTGGCATGATGGGGACAGATGAAACCACAAAAAGCTCCTCTGCCAATCCCTTCCCAACCACATCTATCCCATGCCCATTCTCCTCCCAATCTCCCCAACTCAAAGGACAAACCAGGTCCTGGTGCCACTGGCAATGCTGTTTTCTCATGATCACAGGGTCCAGCCATCAGCAAGAAGAGGCAGGTATATAAGCAGATATCCAAGTTGTGGACCTAGTACATAAGGCTCCACCCACTCATGGCAGGCTATTTCACTGGTGTGCCAACGTCACGTAAGTCTTGATACCAAAAACCTGGAGTAACCAGGCATTCTTCCTCTCCAAGTATGCAGAATTCTTGAGATTGGATCCCACACCCATATGCCTATAGTCACCAGCATGTCACTGTTCCACACCAAAGGAATCTCCCTGGCCTCTCCACATGTTACTTGTATTTTAATCACCTCTTCTTCATCCTACTGGTGAAGGTAGGATTCCCATCTTAGGCTTACAGGGATGGCCAAATATACAACACCTGACCCTGTACAGAGGAGATGGATAGCAGTTTACTAAAAAGAGTGAACAACAAGTAGAGCTGTAGGATGCACACTTTATAGAATTAAGAGTGGGGTGCCTCCTGGTTCCTGGAAAAGGATGTGACTGGCTTGTTTGAATAACTGTGGGCTCATAGAGAACAGAAACCCACACAGAAGGATAAGCAAAAAGTGCACCTCATCCCTTTGATGAGAAGATTGTTTGACCAGGAGACCTTATCAGTGGCAGACAAGTGGGGAGAACTTGCACTCAGGCCAGTTGAGTCCCTCCAACTTTCACCACGTGTGAAGGCAGTACTACAATCTTGGAACTTAATTTTAGACCTTAACACCATAACTGGGTGACAGCATCCAATATTATCCTAGACCTACCATGATTTCCAATAGCACTGGCAGCCAAAAATCCTTCTATGAAGGCTTCCCTGCCTAGCTCCTTTCCTTGCCTCAGACTTAGCCACTCAGAACCAAATGAGGATCTCAGATACCAACGGTCCTCTTCAGCTTGTGCTGCTCTTGATGTCCACTCAGCATTCACAACCTTCCTCTGTCCACCTAACCCTCATTCAAAGATAAGCCTCACTGGTGACCCATCCCAGACTTAGTGTTTCTCACAGGTGACCACATCCGCATGTCACAATTGACTTTATTCTCCAGGCTGAATGGAACATCCCAGACCCCACCTAAGACCTCACAAAATCCTGGTGGAGTTCACAGATTGGTGAATAAGCATCAGCTTGGGCCCAAGTATCACAACGCCTTAATAACTCCTATGTTTCTGGATCCATCTCATGTCTACTCTTCCATTGGAAACCTTGGCCACCTGCCAGACTATTCTGTTCCTGACACTCTCCTTTCATGGCCACTTATCTCCTTCACCTCTCTTTGAAGACCGATAGCATCTCTCAGGTATCCAAGCAAGAGAGCCAGTCCTGAACCCCTAACCAACCCCCTTTCCTGGTGCCCTAACATAACAGATTTACAACAAGAAGAATGTTTCTCTGAAATGTGTCCCACAACTCATTCACCTTGGCTCAGACAGTAGCCATGATATTTTGGATGTTACCATCCTTAACCCTTCCCCAGATTTCCAGACTTGTGTGTTTAGCTCCTCACTTAATGCCTCCACTTAGTGATCCCTGACAAAACCTCAGAAACTCCTGATATCTCCCATGAATATTACTCCTACTACCAAATTCCTCACCTCAGTTCATCTTCCATTCCCACAGCTGCTATGAAGAAAACCCCAGGAATATCCCTGAGTCCTCTGTTTCACTCCCTCATTGGTTAAGAGCTGATTTTGGGATGCCAGCGGCCCCAGTTAGGATCACACATATGAGGGCCAGTGACACTGCCCTCTACAGCTAACAACAGCTCCACCTGAAGCTGGGCTGTGTGAGCCCCGGTGACGGAGTAGGCTGCAGCCCCTGCTGCAGTGGGATGCCAAGGCTACAGTGAGCAGCCGGCAGCCAGAGTGAGCTGCCAATAACCACAGTGAGCGACCATCCAGAGGCCAGAGACAGATCTGCCTCAACCAGGAAGAGCGCAATGATGATACCAACATGGACCAGTGAAGCAACATCCTCCGCAACTAGACTGAAGAACAAAAAGACAGCAAGTTGTCTGTTCCCCTTCCCTGATTCCCCAACGCTGTTCCCCTCCCCCAATTCCCCAATAAAATCTTTAAAAAAAAAACAAAAAAAGGTTAAGGTTTGAGACAACCCAGGCTAAGGATAAGAGTTAAGATAACACAGGGACAGGAGAAAAAATTGGTGGCTAGTTTTTAATTTTGGCTTTTCAACTGAAATTGTTTACTGTGAGTCTGAACAAAACCTTTTGCTGGATAAATGAGAGTTTGAACTTGTTCACCTCTGAAGGGGCATTTACTCCTTTCAGATCAAATTTCAGGTATTCTTAGGTAAGCAGTAATCTAGGTAGAGGCGTTTGTTTGAGGGTACTCCTCAAAATGTATAGTGGCCCCATAGGGAATTTCAACACAACTGAAATTAAATATTTGACCTGTCTGGGGATGCGCATATAAAAGCTGGTTATCTAGCACTCCAAATCCTCAAGGTTGTACTAGACAGCCAGGGAGAGAAACCGAGGCATGCAGGTGTTAAAGGGACTCGGGAGGTGACAGCCCTTTGGAACTCAACCCATAAGCAGCACACTTCAACGCACTACACAATATCACTAGAAATTTGTTCAGGCTCCAGATCAAAAGAAAACTAAAATTAACATGGGAAATCATGCCTCAAAGGCCAAGTTCCCAGCCCCCAGCCACATGAACACTCCCGCAGATATACAGTTCCTAGGGAGCCTTTGTACGTACTTACAGAAATGGAAACATTTAACTAGAAGTGATAGCAACTTAAGATGTCCAAAATGGAGCTTTTGACATCTAAATTAAAAAAATTTTTTTTTAATTGGAGAATTGGAGGAGGGGAACAGCGCTGGGGAATCCGGGAAGGGGAACAGACAAGTTGCTGTCCTTTTGTTCTTCAGTCTAGTTGCAGAGGACACCGTTTCACTGGCCCATGTTGGTATTATGATCATTGTGCTCCTCCCGGCTAAGGCAGTTGGTTGTGGGCCACTGGACAGCCATTAACGGCAGACCAAGGCAACCCAGCTCCAGGTTGAGCTGTGGTTCACAACTTTAGTTGTAGAGGGCACAGCGTCACTGGTCCATGTGGGAATGGAACCGGCGGCCCTGCTGCTCAGAGCTTGCACTCCCAAGCCAACTCTTAACCAACTGAGCCACTTGGCTGGCCCCTAAATTGTGTGCAAAATCAGAAAAAGCTGGCTTAGGGCTGGCCGAGTGGCGCATTGGTTAAGAGCTGGTTTGGGACGCTAGCAGCCCCGGTTCAGATCCCACATATGAGGGCCAGCGACATGGCCCTCTACTGCTAAGATGGAGAACAGCTTGACCTGGAGCTGGGCTGTGGGAGACCCGGCAAGGGTGTAGGCTGCAGCCCCTGCTGCAGTGGGCTGCCATAGGCTACAGTGAGTGGCCGGCAGCCAGCATGAGCTGCCAATAGCTGCGGTGAGCGACCATCCAGAGGCCATGACTGATCTGCCTCATCTGGGAAGAGCGCAATGATGATACCCCAACATGGGCCAGGGAAGTAACGTCCTCCACAACTAGACTGAAGAACAAGAAGACAGCAACTTGTCTGTTCCCCTTCCCCGATTCCCCACCTCCAATTCCCCAATAAAATCTTAAAAAAAAAAAAAAAAAAGAAAGAAAGAAAAGAAGCTGGCTTAAAAATCACACTGAATAAAATGGGAAGTTTACCTCAACTGGTAAATAGAAGCCTCTGAAACAGTACACAGAAAGACGTTCTTCTCTCCAGGAAGTTACTAAGGAAAAAAAACTTTTTTCTTTACCTTGATTTTTTTTTTATTTACCTTGAGGTCTACAAATTCTAAAATTTATCAATTGATGTATCTTTGAAACAAACAGCATCAGTTGTCCACTGATACAATTAAAATCTGACTTTCTGGGGGCTGGCCGAGTGGCTCAGTTGGTTAAGAGTTGGTTAGAGTGCGTGCTCTGAGCAACGGGGCCACCAGTTCGATTCCCACATGGGCCAGTGAACACTGCACCCTACCTGAGCTGTCGCTGAACTGCCAACAGATGGCAGGATGGCTCAGCTGGTGTAATAACAAGATTGCCTGTTCAATGGTGGGCTATGCCCATCCGCAACGAAAGATTGAACTCGGCACCTTGAACTAAGCTGCCACCCGGATGGCTCAGTGGATAGGACGTGCGCTCTTAATAACAAGGCTGCTGGTTGGACTCCTGCATGGAATGCTGGCTAAGTCCACCCGCAACTAAAACTGAACACAGCACCTTGAGCTTAGAGGCCACGAGCTGCCAATGGGAAGCCAGATGGAGACTTAGAGGCCTCCACAATTAAGACTGAAGAACAACTTGGCTGGTCCCCTCCTCCACCAAATTCCCCAATAAAATCTTTAAAAAAAAAAAAATCCCACTTTCTCAGTTCTTAGTTTGCAAGTTTATTATGAAAAACATCGCAGTGCTCTTGTGCAGTAATACCATCTTACAGGAGAGGGAGAAAAACAGTTTTGTTCAAAACAACTCACCAGGTTCTGACAATAACAAAGAACATGAGGCTGAGATGTGAGAAGGGAAATAAACCGAGTGCAGACAAATCATACAATTAAATTAAACAGTATCCCCAAAACTAAACAGAATGATTGACTTCCAAACTCACAAGTAGTGGGGAGGCCTTGGTACTTATTTTTAAAAATGTTCATTAAGCTACAATGATTGTTTGCTGCTATCCTTATCTACAGCCATGCTGAGTAAAGATATACCTAAAAGGAAATTAAATTGTATTCATGAGGTGTTAATGTTTACATCTTATTATATGTGGTCTCTCAGAAAAGCAAAAGTAACTATAAATAGTGCTATGTCAAAAACTGATTTCTTGACCAACAATGTCGCTTCAACATGCAATAACTGGTTCATTCTAAAGTGGTCATGGCTGTTGAAGACAAGAGGCTTTGTATTTTTTTTTTTTTTTAGCTGAGCCATCCTGCCACCTGTTGGCAGCTCAACGGCAACTCAGCTCGGGCTGGCATTGAACCGCCGTTGCTCAGAGCTCAGCTCGCACTCTTGAGCGAGCTCTTAACCAACTGAGCCACTCGGCCAGCCATGAGGCTTTGTATTTTTATATGGCACATCCTTTGGTCTCTGTGAAAACAAGTTTTTTGAATGCTAACTATTCTCTGACACTTTGGAGTTACTGTTGCTCTTCCCATTTCCATTAGGTCAATATATGGTTCACGGTAAACAAATACGTGTTTCACTTGGGAAGCCAGCGGACCCGGTTCGGTCCCACATGTGAGGGCCAGTGACACTGCCCTAAAAAAAAAACCCCAAAACCCCACAAATACGTGTTTCAGAAACACGGACCAATAAAGTGGAATCTCATCATTTTGTAAGAAAACTTTACAGACTGTCTGAATGAGGTTTCCGAAGCTGCTGACTGCCAACATACCTTTTCCTTCTTCCCCAACTGTCCCACTGTATACTTTATTTCACTGTCTAGATTTACTCTCCTTTCCTTCCCTCTCTTTCTTCTACACTTCTACTACAGCTCCCTACTGACCTAGGGGATACTCAACAGAAAACCAGACCAGGATAGACTAGGAAATAAATCCCCAAGAAACTCTGGAAACTCCATTTAGGGAAAAGCCAGTCTCAGGCAGAGAGGAACCAACAATTGTATAGAAACAGAACTAAGGAATCTACTGAAGATTCCCCCAACCCTCTCGCAAAGTTATTTGAATTAACTTTAGAACATATGATCCTGGCTGTTCTGACCTATTCCAATTAATGCATGTACTGGTTTCTAAGAGCTGAGGTTTGCTAGGATAACTCCTGTAGAGGTGTCTGTATTTATTGTAAAAAGTCAGGTCACCTTTAGGATTGTAGAAAACAAATGGGATTTAGAAAAGAAACAGAACAAGCATAGGGATGCTTCAAGGACTATGAGAGGCATTTCCCCTTCTAATACGTTAGGAGAAATTAAAATCACCATAAAAGCAGAAACTACTAAGGCCATTACGGAGACTGGGGCTACTTTATCTTTTCTAAATACTACCTGACTAAGCTGCCCTCTCCCTTGGAGTAAAGCTTCTGTACAAATGGTAGGGATATCTAATCAATCAATGTCTGTTTAAATCAGAACATATTCGCCTCCAGCTAGTAAAAGTTATGGGGCAACATATCTTTCTGTTAGTCAAATCTTCCCCAACTCACCTGATAGGATGAGATTTTCTAACTAATGATATTCACATATTCTTCTCACAGAAGGGTGAAATGTATTTAGAAATGACTCAGATTGGGAAAATAATGATTTTAAAAGAAACTACATGAGAGGAAACTAGTCTTGAGACTGACTGAATGTTTGTTACAGGACATTCCAATACAACTTTGGGATTTTTCCAGTACAGATATTGGCAAGATTAAGCCAGCCACTCCTATTAAAATAGTATTTTTTTAACTTTATTGAGGAACAGTGTTTTTCCCAGGACCCATCAGCTCCAAGTCAAGTTGTTGTCCTTCAATCTTAGTTGTGAGGGGCAGGGGTGCAGCCCCATGCAGGAGTTGAACTGGTAACCTTGTTGTTATGAGCACATGCTCTAACCAACTGAGTCATCTGGCCGCCCACCAGCAGCTCAGCTCAAGTTGTTGTCTTCAACCTAGTTGAGGAGGGCACAGCTCACTGGCCCATGTGGAAATCGAACTGGCAACCATGTTGCTCAGAGCTCACACTCTAACCGAGCCACCCAGCCACCCCTAAAATAACTATTGATAATATTTTGCCTCTGCTTAATATTTGCCAATATCCTTTAAGACCCAATGCACTAGCTGGAATTAGCCCATTATACAAGATTACCTTTAAAAGGGGGCTCAAAAAATAAAAAATAAAAGGGGGCTTATAATTCCATGTATGAGCTCCTGTAATTCTCCTATCTTTCCAGTAAAGACACCCAATGGAAAGGATAGAAATTTGCACAGGATCTCAGAGCTATAAAGATATCCCATGTTTCCAAAAGTACATATATTATTATCAGCTTTTCTTCTGTGTACTGCCAATATGTTTCAGTGATTGATTTATGTAGTGCCTTTTTCAGCATTCTTGTAAAAAAAAAAAAAAAGACAGGAAATACTGTACCTCTTTGCTTTTCTACCTGGGAAGATCAGTTTACTTGGACAGTAATGCTGCAGGGGTATACAGAGTCCCACCTATTTGTCTCAGATATCAAAAGTGGATTTGAATAATGCTGAATTTCCCAGAAATCCTACTCTAATCCAATATGTGGATGATTTACTCTTATGCTCTAGGATCTATTAAACTTCCAAAAGGACACAATTTACCTATCATAATAGTTAGCCATAAAGGGACATAGGGTCTCAAAGGACAAGCTTTGATTCTGTTTACCCCAAGTAAAATACCTTGGCAATCTCATATCTAAAGATGGGCTACTGATTAATGCTGAAAGGCTCACTGTCACAATTAGGTTCCAAAATTTTTTATTAATGGCTCAGCCTCTATATATCGTATTAAAATCAGATCAACCTGATCCAATTCAGTGGACCCCAAAGGGAAACAAGCGGAAGAAGCTGTACACAAACTCAGAAGTTAAAGGGCTTTCTCCTTGCATGATAGCCATCATTGCTAGTCATGTTATGCAAACAAATAGAAGAATTACAGGTGTTCCTTGATTTATGTTATTCATTCTGTTGAATCTCCACTGAACTCTCATCACATTCAACACTTCAGTCAGTTGTCTGGATTCGTCTGAAGTACTCTGGCTTTCTGTGCCTAATATGAAGTCTATGTATTAGACAGTCTTAATCCAGCAACTTGATTACCCTCTTTACAAGATGAAGACATCCACAACTGTGTTTTGCTCACTGACCACCTTCTTGTTCCTAGGAATGATTTACAGGAAAACTTTATTGATAATGCTGACTCTTATTTGAAAGATAAACAGGGACATTACCATGCTGGATATGCAATAATTTTCATAGTAAACATAAACTAAAGTTTCTTATTTACTTGACTAAGATCAGCTGAACAAGCTGAATTAATTGTTCTAATAGGAGCTTGTCAATGAGCTAAAGATCAAATAGCCAATGTTTACAATGACAGTTGCTATACCTTTGGTTTGGCTCACAACTTTGAAATGTTGTAGAAGCAGTGAAGCTTCATAACTTCCTCTGGGCACCCCATAAGAATGGAAAACAGGTTGCAGAATTTAAATTGGATGTCATACAGCAACTGAAACAATTGGCAAATATCAAAACTCCAGGACATTCTAAGGCCACCACCATAGAAGCAAAAGAAAATAATTTAGCTGATATTGCAGCTAGATCAGCAGCAATAAACAGCCAAATTATCCAGACTTGAGAATGTTTTTCCTATTATTAGGTTGTTGGAAAAGTCATGACATATTTTTTCTGTTTTTCATTGCAAAAATGCGTCATGACTTTTCTGACAACCCAATAAATCAATAACATACTTTTACAGTTCCAATGGACAGCTACAGAAGAAAAAAAGAAAATATGGCAACATAAGGGGGGAACCTTTGACCCAAACAGATAGAGCTCAGACCTAATCTTACTTATAGGGGCTCAATTACCTATACTTCAACATGTTCATGAGCTAATGCAATGGGGTCTTCGAATGATGGTTTTATGGAGTAAAGAATATTATTGGAAACCTTCCTCTACTGTAGCTCATAAAGTGTATATAGCAGATGTTCTGTCTAAATATAACCATAGAAAAATCACTCCATGGGTCCCAAGGACATTTCCCATTTCCTTTAGGTCCATTTGAGGTATGGTAATTAGATCTTATCCAAATGCCACCATCTCAAGGATACAAATATGTGTTAATCATGATTTGTATGTTGTCTCACTAGGTTGAGACATTCCCTTGCAGGAGAGCAACAGCCTTAAAGGTAGGCAAATTATTAAAAACAAAACAAAACAAAAACCCCAATTGGAGAATCCCCTGTGTTAGTGATTAAGGGACTCATTTCACTGGGCCAATAATGCAATCTATTTGTAATATTTAGCCTATTTTATAGCATTTTCAGTGTGCTTATCACCCCAGTCCTCTGGATTGGTAGAAGGTACAAATGGTACAATTAAAACTAGGTAAATTTCAGGCCAGCTGAGTGGCGCGATGGTTAAGCGCTGGCTTGGGAAGCCAGAGGCCCCGGTTCGGGTCCCACATGTGAGGGTCAGTGACACTGCCCTCAAACAAACAAACAAACAAAAAAACACAAAAAAACAAAACTAGGTAAATTTTCAGAAGCCTTTAATCTCCCTTGGCTGAAAGCTCTCTTTATAGTGCTTCTCAACCTGAGAAGCTTTCTCATTAGTCATTGTCACTCTATGCGAAGGGATATATGAACCAACCTTACTAAAAAGAGACATTCTACATTATTATCAAGGACTTATCAACCAGCTTAAAGAAATTGATAAACATTGAAGCGCTCCTAGGAGACAAAGATTTCAAAGACCACAACTTACAACAAGAGATTTTGTCCACTGGACAAGACATCAATTAAAGACTCTCCAACCTCACTGGCAGGGACTTATCAGTGGACATCAAAGACTCCTGAGGATGAAAGGCTGCCAACATCAGGGGCAGCTATCCCAAGGCATCCAGAAAGTCTGTATACCTATATGTAATTGATATTGAACTTAAAATAACCATTTGTTTGATTGTCTTTACCTGCCTGCTAATAATATTAGTCATAATGACAGTTATACTTATTCTTTGGGCTTTTTTCAAATCCTGTACTTACCGTATTTTGCTGCATATAATGTGCTACCGTATATAATGCACACCCACATTTTTGGCTCAAGCTTTCAGAGAAAAATCTTTCATATTAATTTTTTAATTCAATAGTAATAATAACAATAACAACACCATCCGTAAGTGGGAACCCATTTCATGCTTTGATTGTGAAGAAAATGCTACACTAGATGCAAAATACAGAAAAGACAGACAGCAAAGCTTGGCTCATGATAGTTTATATGTTAGAAATGATCCAGTGTGATTTTTTTTCACTTAGTGAAGGCCCATAAGACCTGACTGCCTCCCATTTACCCACCTTTCCTTTAGAAAAAAAAAAATTAGGCCTTGACTGCCATCTAAGATATGGTCTTGCCCCATGCCCAATGGGGCAAAACATATGATGACACTAAGACTTCCTAGGAATGTATCTTCCTAGTACTGTGGGACCATATTATCCAACCAAAAGATTGGTCATCAATGCATCCTTTAGATTGATTTATGACAAAAAGGGAGAAGTGTAGATGAAAAAGGGGCCACATACTAAACCTGACAAAGTCAGGGGAGACCTGCATGGCAGGCCCTACAAACTCAGAGACCGAAATTCACCACATAGGATGGTCTGAACGTAAAAATCCCTAACTGGGAGGGCTGAGTGGTGCACTGGTTAACAGCTGGTTTCAGATGCCAGCGGCCCCGGTTCAGATCTCACATATGAAGGCCAGTGATACTGCCCTCTACAGCTAAGGTGGTGAACAATAGCTCCACCTGCAGCTGGGCTGCTGTGAATCCCCAGGACGGCATAGCTGCAGCCTCTGCTGCAGTGGGCTGCCATAGGCTACAGTGAGTGGCCGGCAGCCAGCGTGAGCGGCTGGCAGCTGGTGTGAGCTGCCAAGAGCCGCTGTGAGCAGCTGTCCAGAGGCCGGCGACCGATCTGCCTCACCAGAGAAGAGCGCAATGATGATACCAACATGGACCAGTGAAGCAATGTCCTCCACAACTAGACTGAAGAACAAAAGGACAGCAACTTGTCTGTTCCGCTTCCCTGGTTCCCTCCCCCAATTCCCCAATTAAAAAAAAAAAAATCCCTAACTAAAAGCAGGTAGTGGCTGGTAGTCACATCCTGGGCCTGTACCTTCCTTGACAAATGTCAATCTTTAAGTGAGCTTGTCTATTGTCCTTTTGCATCTAAGATAACATAGCCTTAGAATGTCAGAGTTGGGCCGGCCGAGTGGCACAGTGGTTAAGTGCTGGTTTGGGAAGCCAGTGGCCCTGGTTCGGGTCCCACATATGAGGGCCAGTGACACTGCCCACAAAAAAAAAAAAAAAAAGAATCTAATAAAAAAGAATGTCAGAGTCATCCTTTTTTCTGGACCCCCAAGGGCACAACCCACCACACCAGAGCAGGAAACAGAATCCCTCAGTGTTGTTCTTGTCCCGATTACCATCTCTATGTGCTGTAAAACGCTAACTATTAACTGTCCTATACCCACCAACATAAAGTATCTCTCTCCAATTTATCCAATCCCAGAGATTTTCCCCGCTTTGCTTTCTCACACCCCCACTCTAACACCAATGACTTCATGTAACCCTCCTCCTTTGATTCTAATGTATAAAATAAGTTGTAAACCTGACATTTTCCAGAGCATTTTCTCAATCTGTTGAGATTTTCTTCCCGGCAATTGTCGTCAGTTTGGCTCAAATAAACTCTTATAAGCTTTCTCTTAGGCTGAATGTTTTTTCATCGACATACTATAGCCAGATGGAGCCAGTTAAGACCTCTGTAATAACACCTCTCTATTCTGATCTAAATTTTTTGTTAGTGCCAGAATAGACACCCGACTTCTCAGGCAGTCATCCATTCCTGACTCTTGTTCCCCTGCTCCTTGTTACCACAAGAAGAGACCTGTAGCTTCCTGACTACTCTCAGCCCAGTTTTACAGCTCAAGTCTGTGCACACCCCGCTACCAGTTCCTGGAATAATCTTCCACACCTGTTTACATCGGTGGACAAAAATGGAAAAACCTTCATATAACACTTGGCATGGACTTAAGGCTCTGGGCTTGGGGTTTTTCCAGGTTCTCCAGATCCAAAACTAGGGGAATGGTACTTGAGTCCAAGACACCACAATCGAGAGAATATGTGGGTGGGAGTTGGGGCTAGAGAGGGACTGGGACACCCTCCCTGCGGTTCCATAAGCATTTCTACAGTCATAGGATACGTGGAGAGGCAAGCCAGCCTTAGAGGATGAGAATGGCGGGATCAAAGGGTCAGGCTTCCCTGCACCCCTTCCTGGCCATGAAGACTGGGATTCGAGCTGACTTTTTCACCTCTGTGCTTTAGTGCTCAGTATCGGCCCTTGCTAAGTGTCTCCCACACTCCGTCACACCGTATGTCACCCACAGGCGCCTCACCATCCTGGACGCTGGGGCCTGGGCGGCAGGACGTGAGCATGCGCCCCTCACCTGGGCCTTTAGGGTTCGAATGGGGTGAGGGCGGTGAGAGCTCGGGGGACACGCACTCACCTGGGCCGGGAGCCTCAGCGAGGCCGCCGCCATCGGACTCTGTAGGCTGAGCGGGATGGAGTGGCAGGAGCGGCGAGAGAGTAGGGGGCCCCCGACGCGACGGTCCCTGTCCCGGCCCTAGAGCGGGTTATCCGGGCGGCGGCGTCGAGTCTTAGACCCGTGTCTGAGCGGCGGGGACCACGACTCCTCTTCCGCCTTCTCTGGTCTCGTCACCTCAACCTCGACCCAAAGCTCCGGAGTTTCTGACCGGATGAACAAAACCAAGAGCAGTTAACATGGCCGCCATGAGGAGGACGCCAGAAGTCCCAGCCCTCGGGATGAGCCACACGCGGAACCTCCTTTGTTAAAAGTTTTCATTGGATAGAGATGCTGCCACTCGACTCTGAGCATTCTGGTTAATGCAGTCCTCTTGGAGCCACAGACTGCAGTTAGGGAAAGGCTTTTTTCTCCCACGAAAAGGCCAGGGTCAGCTGGAAGGGGCGTTGAGAAATGGAATATCTAGGTGGCCTTCGCCTCCTTTTTGCAAGGATCATAATCATATTTCTGCAAAGCGCTTTCTGCAGCTGATCACCCAAGTTTTGGAGACACATTATTTCAGATTCAGTGAAGCTCTGAATGCTCCCAGAAGTTAAACATATTATTCTGATGCTCCCAAAGTCCACAAATCCAAATAAACATATCATTCCATAGAGTCATTCAGACACAAAATATATCCACTGTTAGCAGACGCTAATAAACATTCTCTTATTTTAATTTAAATGCATGCACTCTACATCATAACACATTTGTCCATCCATATATGTTTGGTCAGGGACAAGAGAGAAAATAGTTCAGATTGTGTCGTGCCAAAAAAGATAGAAGAATGACGTTGGGGTGCAAAGATGGCTCTGACAGAGTTTCTCCGTGACTAAATTTCAGGCTCCTCTAAGCTTTGTTTGACTAAACCCAGACCTTGGGCCTTTGAATTCAAGAGCAATGATTCTGCTAAGTGGGTTTGACAAGAATTCCCCATCCTTAGTATCTGATCACCAGTGATGTCTGGGCAAACTTCCTCATCTCTTACCACCACACTGGTAACATCTGATCACACTGACCTGCCTTCAGAAAGAATCTTTTCAGTCAGTTTAGGAAGAATTTCCTTACCCTCTTAGTAATTTTCTATCCAGTGACCCCACGTTGCTCCTTGACTATAAATCTCAACTTTATAAAAAAGTTGGAGTTGAATCCAATCTCTCTCCCTTACTGCAAAACCCCATTGTCCTATTGCAATGGTCCTGAATAAACTGCCTTACAGTTTTAGCAAGTGTCTTAATAATTTTGCTTTAACACAAGTGTCTTTGATTCCCAAAGAAGTCATCTCTCCTGCCTGTATAGTCAATTTTTCAGTTCAATTCATTGAGCAACACTTTTATCCATTTAATATCTTGAATCTTTGTTTAAGTGACACAGCTGGGAAGTAAAGACTCCAAGCGTTGAGGCATAGGTGTTAGACAATCAGTGAGGTCACCTAACTCCAGGCAAGGGAAGGGTACAGGGAAGCATTGCTCATTGAACCCCACATGGACCCATTCCTCTAATGCCAGCCTCTTCATACATGTTTCCAAGGCTGCAGAAGCACTTATGGAACCTACGCAGGTCAGCCCCTTCTTGCCCTGACACCCACCAATATATTCTCTGGATTATGGTGTCCTGGAGTTCTTAAGTGTCATTCCCCCAATCTGGGGTCTGGGAACTCTGAAGAGACCCCAAGCCAAGGGTGCTAAGTCCTTGTCAGGTTTTATATAGAGGTATTCCTGTTCCTGGCAACCAATGTAAACAGATTTGGAGGGTTCTGCCGGGAACTGGTATCAAATGTACAGATGCTTAGATGTATAAATGAGCTGGGAGTGTTCAGGAAACCACATCTCCTTTCTTTTGGGTGGGAACAAAAGCAGGGGGACAGGAGTCAGGTCTGGAATGACTGAGAAGTTGGGGGTCTATTCTGGAGCTAATGGGGAGGTTTGAGTCAGAGGAGGAAAATGATTTTAACAAGGTCTCACCAGACTGCATCTGGCTGCAGAGTGAACAGACTATGGGACTGAAGGAGAAGCAAGAAAGATCAAGCTGCAGGCTACTGCTAATTCCAGGTGAGGATGAAGCAGATCAGAATGGTGGCTCAGGAAATGTGGTTGGATTTTGGATGCATGTTTTAAAAAGGGGCAACTAGATTTTCTAATGAGAGAGAGAGAGACAGAGAGAGAGAGAGAGAGAGAGAGAGAGAGAGAGAGTTCAGAGATGACCCCAGGGTACTTGGTCATAGCAGCTAATGATGAAAGCTCCACTATTTAAGGAAGAATGTAATAGCAGTAATATTCACTTGGAGGTGGATGGTATCAAGGGCTTTGTTTTGGCCATGTGAAGAGTGAGGTGTTTCACAGACCACTGAGTGGAGGCATGAGGTGGGCAGTTGGACACACAGGTCAGGATGGAGGCATCTAAAATGTGGTGGCTGGGCCGGCCGAGTTGCACAGTGGTTAAGTGCTAGCTTGGGAAGCCGAAGGCCCCTGTTCAGGTCCAACATATGAGGGCCAGTGACACTGCCCTCAAAAAAAAAAAAAAGTAAAATTGGTGGCTGCTGTATGGATCCAGATGAGTGAGCTGTAGTCACACTTAGGAGGGGTAATCTTCAGGTTATGGTGGTGAAGCTATTAGGAGGCCAGGTAAGGAAGGGTGGGAGCCCTAGACTCTTTCTTAAATCTAGATATTCAACAATACAATGAATCAAGCCATGATTTGTAGTGTTTGCCAATATCCCTGCTGTATATACTCACTATGGCCAATTTAAAACTGTCAGCATGATGTCACTAAATATAGAATTGGAAAGAGTTGCTGGTAGCCCACCAGCATATTCTATTTCCACCATACTAATTCAGTAGCCACAAATAACATGAAGAACATAGAAAATAATGTAGTGAGGGCTGGCCGAGTGGCGCGGTGGTTAAGCGCTGGTGTGGGAAGCCAGCGGCCCCGGTTCGGTCCCACATATGAGGGCCAGTGACACTGCCCTCAAAAAAAAGAAAGAAAATAGTCAAAAATATTCTGGGCAGACATTTTACCAAAGAAGATAAAGAGATGGTAAATAAATGCATGAAATAAACACTCAACATCATGAATTCTTAGAGAAATGGAATTAAAAACAAAGTGAGTTACCACTATATACTTATTGCCAGGGCTTTAATTTAAAAAGATTAACCAAGGCCCGGCCGAGTGACGCGGTGGTTAAGCGCTGGCTTGGGAAGCCAGTGGCCCCGGTTCAGTCCCACATATGAGGTCCAGTGACACTGCTCTCAAAAAAACAAAAAACAAAACAAATAAAAAGATTAACCATACCAAGTGTTGGCAGGGTTGTAGAGGAACTGGAATTTTCATATACTGTTGGTGGGAAGGTAAAAGGGAACAACCATTTTAGATCATAGTTCGGCATTTCTGAAAATGTAAAACACTCACCTATACTGTTAGTTTGAGAAATAAAACATATCCATATAAATATTCATAGCAGCTTTACTTGTTAATACCCCAAACCTGGAATAATCCAAACCATAAACAGATGAATGGATACAAAGTGGTTATCCACAGAACAGAATGTTACTTAGCAATAAAAAGAATTAACTATTCACACAAGCATTATTGTTGAATCTCAAAATAATTGTACAGCATGAAGATCAGTATTTTTAAAAAGTATACACCTCGGGCTGGCCGAGTGGCGCGGTAGTTAAGCTCTGGCTTGGGAAGCCAGCAGCCCCGGTTGGGGCCCCACATATGAGGGCCAGTGACACTGCCCTCAAAAAAAAAAAAAAGTAAGATTCAATTCTTTTTTTTTTAATTATTTTATTTTATTTTATTTATTTATTTTTTTTTGAGGGCAGTGTCATTGGCCCTCATATGTGGGACCCGAACCGGGGCCGCTGGCTTCCCAAGACCAGCGCTTAACCACTGTGACACTTGGCCAGCCCAACTCAATTCTTTTTGAGGGCCAGTGACACTGCCCTCAAAAAAAAAATAAAGTATACACCTTATGATGGCTATTTAAAATTACAGAAACTATGAACCAATCTATTGTAAAGGAAGGTAAATCAGTGACTGCGTGGGGGGTTGGAAAAGGTGGGGACAGAGATAATAAATAAAAGGGCATGAGGTAAATATACGGGTGACAGGGAAGTTCATTTTCATGAGTGTGATCGTTTCACAGCTTTATCCATACATTAAAGCTTATCAAATTGCACACTTTGGTGCATGTCAATTATACATATATCTAAATGAAGCTTTAAAGTGGTTTCAAATACCTAGGTATATCTCTTTTCATAGAAAATTAGGTTGACAACCCTATATGGAATCTGCCATCTCTCTCATGTTTTGGGAGGGGTGGTCTTGCCTCAGTGGCAGCAAATACTGGCAAGCGATGAAAACAGTTTCCATCTGAATCAATTAGGAATGCTGGCTGCTTCACAAAAGACACACCCTTGGGACTACAGGATCATCCTTTTATCCTTGTTTTCTTGCCTGTAGAGCAATGGCCTTGCGGTGAACACCCCAGAGACTAGGGAAATCCACAAAACCTTTAGATTATTTTCTCTGCCAATGACCTCAGGTACAGGAAGTATAGAGGTCCTAAGAATTTCTGTACCCAATGATCACACAAGACACAGTCGCTGGAAAATTTGTGGATGAACTTTCAGAAGAGGCACATCCCATCTAATTTACTGCACTCTCTTCTACTCTGTATTAACATAGTGTTTCTGTCCCAGTTATGGTTCCACCTGACCCTTATAGTCTTACAACAAATGACACTAGCCCATTAAATTTTGTACATCATGGCATATGGCTCCTTTGCAGGACCTCAGGAGGACGTCCCCTCAACATTACTGGGAATTATATAACATATACTATGAACAAGGGAATAAAATTCATAGCATCTACAGAAGCACAACAAGTCTCTTCTTCAGGATGACCTCTGACCACACAAAATAATTGTGGCACCAGGCTGTAATTTAGGACCACAAGCTGTGCAGTCTTTCTTTCAAGGCTTTAGGCAGCAATACAAAATAAACCAGTATTGGACAAAGAACAATTTTTTTGCCATCGTACTGTCCCTTCCAAAGTACAGAAAGTTTGGTATCCCCACAAAACCTGTTCACCTCTACATGCTGACAGATCACAATTCTGCTTTCAAATCACTCTGTGCACTGAATAGAACCACCAAAATTAAAGGTCCAAAAATAAAAAGATCTTTACAAAAAGATCATAAATCACAGCAATGTACAGCAAGCAGTTTCTAGGTTGGTGAATCAGAACCTGGAAAAATTCATCACAAGTATAATGTGAGAACATGTCCCTGAAAGAAATAGTTCTTTTTATTTTTTATTTATTTTTTATTTTTTGAGGGCAGTGTCACTGGCCCTCATATGTGGGACCGAACTGGGACCAAGTCAGTGCTTAACCACAGTGCCACTTGGCCGGCCCAAGAAATAGTTCTTTTTAGCTGAGATTGGGTACTATGGACCAAATCTGTGTCAGGTCCACTCCCTAAAGTCAAAAAGAAGGGAATGAGGATCCTACCAAGGGCTCAGGGTATTCATAATTTCCTCAAGCAAAAGGAAAAACACAGAGGTCAGCTTCCCTGAGCACATTGGAGTTGTGACTGATGCACACTGTGCAGGTAGGCCAGGTGGTAGAGGCGAAATGAGTTCAGCCACAGAAACTGGCAGTGACATAAATCTGGTAATAACCTTGGGCAGGTAACAAAGTGCAATGCAGTTCCTTAACCCTCCATTGGATGCAACTGATCTCACAGATTCATTGCACACAAATTTTCAAATATCTAACAGTTAAGTATCGTGACTCATTGCTTCTGTATCTTCCCCCCCTACCCTAACCTATCATCAGTTGTGTTTGTGACTTAGTAAAGATGTATTTCATGTTTGAAAATTTGTGTGCAATAAATCTGTGAGATCAGTTGAGCCTGATGGGAGGGTTAAAACCTCACATGTACCTGAAACTTACGAGGAATCTGTTACAGTATATGTTTGGATAAGAGGTTTAAATTCAGGTAAATGGCCCTTAGAGAGTCCCCTCCAGTGTTGTTATACTGAGGATGTAAAACATTCCCAACACATTTAAGGCTTTTCTCCAGCATGAAATCTCTGGTGTCTAAGGAGGTTAGATTTGCGACTAAAAGATTTCCCATATTCACTACACTCATAAGGTCTTTTTCCAGTGTGAACTCTTGTGTTGAATGAGATCAGATTTGTGGGTAAAGGGTTTTCCACATTCATTGCATTCATAAGGCCTTTCACCAGTGTGACCTCTCTAGTGTTGAATGAGGCTAGTGCTTTGGCTGAAGGACTTCCCACACTGACTACACTCATATGGCTTTCCTCCATTGTGAACTCTCTGGTGTTGAATGAGGCTAGCACTTCGGCTAAAACACTTCCCGCATTCGCCACACTCAAAAGGCTTTTCTCCAGAATGAACTTGACGGTGTTGAGTAAGGCCAGTGCGTTGTCTAAAGGATTTCCCACATTCACTGCACTCATAAGGTCTTGTGCCAGTATGAATTCTCTGGTGTTGAATGAGGTCAGATTTGTGAGTAAAGGATTTTCCACATTCATTGCACTCAAAAGGTCTTTCTCCAGTGTGAACTCTCTGATGTTGAATGAGGATAAATTTGCGGCTAAAACATTTCCCAATAACACTGCACTCATACGGCCTTTCTCCACGATGAACACTCCAGTGTTGAATGAGGTTAGAGAACTGTCTAAAGGACTTCCCACATTCGCTGCACTCGTAAGGTCTTTCTCCACTGTGAATTCTCTGGTGTTGAATGGGTTCATATTTGCAACTGAAAGATTTCCCACAATCACTGCACTCATAAGGCATTTCTCCAGTGTGAACTCTTCCATGTCAAATGAGGTTAAAAATTTGTCTAAAGGTTTGTCCACATTTGCTGCACCCATAAGGTTTTTCTCCAGTGTGAACTCTCTGGTATTGGGAAAGGCTCTAGAGCTTTGTCTAAAGGACTTCCTGCACTCACTGCACTCGTAAGGCCTTTCTGTAGTATGAACTCTCTGGTGTTCAATGAGGTATTTGTAGCTAAAGAATTTTCCACATTCACCACATTGATAATGCATTCCTCTGGTGTGCTGTCTTCAGTGGTGAAGGAATTTGGATTTATGGATAAAGACTTTTCTGCATTCAGTACATTGGTAAGTCCTTTCTCCAGTATGAATTCTCTGGTGTTTTATAAGACTCAAGTTATGGGTAAATATCCACATTCTCTGCTTCTGTAAGACTTTATACCACTGTGAATTCTCTGGTGTTTACTAAGGGCAGAAATTTGGCTAAAAAATATCCCACATTCACCACACTCATATGGCCTTCCTCCAATATGAATTTTCTGGTGCTGAATAAGTCTATAGTTGCAGCTGAAGGCTTTCCCACATGTGCTACATTCATAAAGCCCTTCTCCAGAGCAGACGCTTAGACTCTGAACAAGTTTGTGGTTGTGGCTGGTAGCATTTTCACATTCATCCCAGTCGTAATGATTTTTTCCACTGTGAAAGGCCTGCCCACTCTTACTGTTACTGTGTGCCTCCTCACTGTTAAGAGTGGCCTGGTGCTGGGTAAGACCTGAAGTGGCTGGGAAGTCCTCCCCAACCTCCCCACAGGTAAAAGGCTCCCCTAATACAAAGAAGCTGCAGCTGGTCACAAATGAGGCCCCATCCATATCTCTTTTCCAGAGCTTCTCTCCACTGGTATGCCTCTGCTGCTGGTGAACGTTTGCACTGAAACAGAAGTATCTCACACACGTGTCACCCAAGTATGGTGTCTGTGAAGGGTATATTGTTTGGTGCCCAGATTGGTGCAAAATATCTTTCAAGACTGAGACACACATCTCACAGGGAAGGATCTTCTGGGTGGTTGGGGCTATCTTAGAAGCCCTGACTTGTAACTCTCCTTCTACAGATACACTCTGCTCAGAAGGGGCCTCCTCATCTTCCATTGTATGCCAACAACCTGAAAGCATAGAAATGCTGAGGAAATGAATGTTGATTTTGGTGTGGGGCAGGGTGTGTGTGTGGGGAATCCCATTACAAAATTGTGTCAGACACAGTATGTTGGGTATATAGGATTGTTCTGAAAACAAGGGACCTGGGGCAGGTTGAGGAAGAGGCTGCTGTGCAGTACTGGGCCTCTGAAGATCACAGAATAGGGGAGACCTCACCAGAAAAAGAACACAAATATGGCATGCACCACATGGAAGAGAGGCAGGATCTCCAAACCATTCTACTGCTAACAGCCTTCAGTAGGATCTTGTCTGATGGTGACATGGGAAAGCTCTACAGATGGTTGGCTAGAAGAAAACTCATTTGGAACTGAGTAGCTGGTGTTCAAGGACTATTTAAGGATAGGTGCACACCTTGCAACACAGGCACAGGTCAACGTTGGAGAATATTGCAGAGAGAGTACAATAGTGCAGAGGAACAGATGATGATTCAGGGAGACCACAAAAGTAAAGGGAGCCAAGAGTCACTGATGAAATGACAATTCAGCAAAGTGTCAAGTATGGGGAAGAAAAGGTAGAAAAAGAGGTGTGGCCAATGGTACTTGCACCAAAACACTACTGGACACATGGCAAGTTCCTGGTATGATCTGAACACAGTCCTTATGTCATACCCTCCCCTAGTTGCCACTCACCAGTGTCAGGCTTCCACTGAGAACATCTTGCCATGTCCACCCTGCACAACAATCAGGTTTCTCCTTCTACCTTCTATTGTATAACTACTCATAGCCTGAACGATATGAGTCTTAATGAAAGACAACATAGATAAGCAGCAAGCACTGGCCCAGAAAAACTCAGCACATGATAATATTCAGGAAAGACACTGAAAAACAACTGAAGGAGGGTCTTACAAGAACAGCCTATGGGTGATATAAGTAATGACCATGACCTTGCACAGACAATCACAAAGAACTGTTGGCTAGAGGAAGGTGGCAGAACTGGAGGCTATGGATCTGGACACAGTCACCTTGCCAGGCAGAGGGCAAGAAAGGTGGGCTCCATTAAGTTGTTTGTAAGACTCCTGACTCCCAGATACTTCCCTGTACTTTTTTTTTTTTGAGGGCAGTGTCACTGGCCCTCATATGTGGCACCTGAACTGGGGCTGCTGGCTTCCTAAGCCAGCGTTTAACCACCCCGCCACTCGACCGGCCAATCTTTTTTTTTTTCTTTCTTCCCTGTACTTTTTGAGGTGACAGGTGTTAAGGATGCTCGAGGAGTACATTTTTCCGGGCACACCACAAGGCTCAGCACTGGCACTCACAGCATGTATGATAAGAGGAAATGAGCAGAGCCAATGGCCCAGCTGTGGGAAAGACAAAACTACCTCTGGAGAAAAAAGGGAAGGCAGGACATCACCTCAGGACACTAAGAGAGATACGAAGGTCTTACCCATGAATGCTACAAGTGCAAAGTTCTCCAGCATCACATCGCAGTACAGGAGTCTTTGAGCCTCATCAAAGAGCCCCCACTCCTCCTGGGAGAAGTCAATGGCCACGTCCTCAAAGTTCATACCTTGTCATAATGGAGACAGTTCATTCCATGATTAGCTTCTCTCCCTGCATCCCAAATTCATCCTACCCCTCACCTTCCACATCCATCATGTGCTCTCTCTACTCACCACCTCAGAAAAGATACCAGGCCTTGGTGTAATTGGAGCCACTCTCTCCTCATATTCTCATTGAAATTGTTGTCTTTCCATAGCAACAATAAGCATATGGGCAGACAGATGATACCTGAGCTCTGGGCCTGGCATGTAGGCCACATTGCTTCTTGTCAGATCAGGGAGAGAAGTTGGCACAGGGAGGGTATAACTCATCTAACACTGAGTCTTGTCAGGCATTACCACTTAGGTCTCCCAGACTATTCATGATACAAAAAAACATGGCCTCACCCTTTACCCTTATGATCCCAATTCCAGGGCCCTGAGGCCATCAGTTTACATCATCCTCTTCACATGCACATAATTCTGTGAACCATACTTATCTCACACAGCTACATTCCTGGGGCACAGCTTCAAAGGTAACATAGCCCTGCCATGATGGCACAATTCATTCCATGATCAGCTTCTTTCCCAGGATTCTAATTTCACCATCCTCCTAATCTATCCCCCGCTTACTTCCCCACCCTTCCCCATGTCAGTGATTTCCTGGGTGGCACTGATGTATACTGTCTTATTGTGGTCCTATTGATCACTGTGTCAGCCCTTCATAACAGGCAGGTGGGTAGATAAATGGCATCTAGGCTCTGGACCTGGCATGTAGGACCTAAATGCCGCTCCTTTTCAAGCAATTCCCTTGGGGTTCTCCATATTGTTTCTTCCAGACACCACCAAACATAGGCTTACCCTTTACTCTTAAGTCAATACCAGGACACTGGGGACAGGAATTCCTACTCCCTCTCCAAGTGCACATCACTCACTTTACCACACCTCTCTCTCACAACTGCGCTCCCACAGCCACAGCCCCCACCTGCATATACTATAGCCATCTTCCTGGCCTATCCACTTGTTACTCAGCATATGTCGTCGAGAGAATGCTTGGCAAATTCAAATAGGATCAAGTACTAAACCCATACTCTGATGGTCCTAACTAACAGAGGCAGCCTTGAGCCCTGCTATGAAGGCCTCCCTCCCTGACTGCTCCTTGCTTCAACCTCACCTACCAAGAACCACATCAGATTTCAGATACCATGGCCCTCCTCCACTTGTGTTGCACTTGATACCCCTTCACTAGTCATAGTCTTCCTCTCTCTATCTTACTCTTATTCAAGGCGCAGCTCCAGTAGCCCTCTACCCCATGTCCAGTGTTTCACAGATGACCATTTATACCCCTAAGTTAATCCGCCAGCCTGCCTGGAACACCCCAAGCCACACCAAGGGTCACAACAAAATCCTGGTGAGTCTGTGGAGCAGTGAACAAGCACCAGCCCGTCTCATCTTATGTGAATGACTCCTATGCCTCCATATCTATCTCACAACCATTCATCCCTTGAAGGTCTTGATGGCCAAACCATACTCTCCCCCCGCCATATGACCACTTCTTTTCCTAAATTGTGTTGTGACACCCACCTCCCACAACCAGGGTCCCAAGCAGAAAACCCAATCCTTGGGCCCACCCTCTTCTTCCTGGACTACTATTACTATTATCATCTTGACCAGGATATCCTCATATTACAGTGGCCACAGTTCCTCCTTGATCCACACACTCTCCACTACCCTTTGGAGAAGTCTCTATCCTGAACTCCTCAAGAGTTCCAGATGCCCATGAAATATCTCATATCGTAACAGCCCAAAAATGAAACTCTTGATATGCCCAATGAAAATTACTCTTAGAGTGGACTTCCCCATTTTAGTTAATGGAGCATCCATCTTCCAGCTGCTTAAACTAAACCTTTAAATCATCCAACTCCTACTTCTTTCTCTCAACCTCAAAATTAGAAAATCCAGGCCATACCTAAAACACCAATCCAAAATCCAACTTCTTCTCCTACCTTCATGGCCACCATCCTGGTCCAGTTACTATCACTCACCTGTTGCATAGCAACCTGCTTGCTCCCCCCAACACTTGCCCCATGTCAAAAATGACAGATAAGGAAATGTCCTGGAAAACCAGGACCCAGTGGAAATAATATAGGTAAAACTTCCTTGAGAGAGAGTCCTGGAATGCTGGGGCCTGATGAAAAGATATCAGGCTGTCTCCCTTACCAGATGGTTTTATTATCCTTGGCGCCATCCCCAGGGTTAAGCATGTGTGTACACGAAGGCACGGGACCTGTTGGAATGCAAAGGGGAGTGGCAGGGAGATGGTCAGTAGGCACTGTCTCACAGAGCTTGGAAAAATAAATCTTTCTTCCTTGAAATTTCTCAATAAAAGCTTGCATCAGCTAGATTCGGGGCCAGCATTCCCACTTAGAGGCTGCCAGTCCCTTACCCCCTGCTATATCATAATGCTGGTGTATTATGTTTATTTCAACCCTTGCAGCCCTTCCCGAGTTTCACTGCTCTTTGTCGTGCGGGATGCAACACTCACCCAGGCTATCACAGTAGCCTCCTACTGGGTCTTTCTACCACTTCTACACCCATACTGTTCTCCACGCTGCAGCCATAGGAATTCTAATGAGACCTGGGTCAGATTAACCTACCTCCTCTGCTCCCAATCTCCCATTGCTCCCATCGCCTCCAGAAGAGACACCCAATTTCTCACGAAGTTGTTCCAGGTCTGCCTCCTGTCCCGCTGCTCCCAGTTCCCATAAAGAAAAAGGATACTGCAGGTCCCTAACCAGCTTAGCCTCCCGTTCAAGCGTTTGCACATTCTGGGAGAATCTTCCATATCTCATTCCACTGGTTGCCAAAATTAGGGATCACTCCATATAACCCTATACCTGGACTTAGGACCCTGCGTTTGGTGTATGTTCAAGGTTCCCAGGCCCAAGAGCTGGAAGAGTTGGCACAACAAGCCCAGGACACCACCATCCCAGAGACCATAAGGGTGGGGTTAGGATTCGTGAGACCCTAAAATAAACTCAACAAACCAGTAACCCTAAGCGATTCTACAGTTACAGGAATCTGTGGAAAGAGAAAGGTGCTTTGAGAGCCTGGCAACCACCACCAGGATCCATGGGCTCAGGCCGCTAAGTACCCTTGCCCAGCCCATGAGCCAGGTGACCTCAAGATAACTACATTATTTCTGGGCCTCAGTCCTCAGTGCACACTTTTGTCAGTTATATAATCTTTTACAGGACTTAACTTTCCTGTCCCTGTAATCACCTGTCTGTCCTTCCTCTGAGCATCTTTTGGAAAACTTATGGAATCCTATCTCAGACAGTGTCCCTCTTTTGTTTGCAACCCTCCATGGCTCCCAATGTACTAAGAATAAAAGTAAAACTGCCTCACATTCTCCGTTGCCTGTAGTAAAAAAAAAACACACGACCTGGGGTTCCCTAATGATGCGGGATGAGGCCCTTCCGCGTCTTTACACGGCCGCCCCTTCTGTCTACAGCCGTCTCCCAAACCCCTGTCACACCGAATGTTACAGGGGCCTCACCGTTCTGGATTCCAGGGTCTGGGTTGCAGGACGTGAGCAGGCGCCCCACCAGGCGCCCCACATCCGGGGCTTTAGGTTTAGGGTGGAGTGAGTGCGGTGAGGGCCCGGGGGACGCGCATTCACCTGAGGCGGGAGCCTCAGCGCGGCTGCCACCGTAGGACTCTGTGGGCGGAGCGGAGGCTGCAGGGCACTGAGGCCTCAATCCCGGTCTGTTGCGGGTCACCCTGTGGTGCGCCGCTGCCACGCCTCAGGCCCACCTCTGCGCTGGGAGAATGACTCCTGGCAACTTTTTGGTCGCGACCCAGCGCTCTGAAGCCTCTGACTTGGTGAACTGACGGAAGAGGTCAAAATGACCGCCACGAGGACGACGTCAGAAGTCCCGCCCTGACCCGACGACACGCATGACAATGCCATTGTCTTGGGCTTTCATTGGCTCAACTCCGTTGAGCTCATTGTCCTCTGGGTAATGTAATTTCCTCCTCTGCACGAGTGGCGTCAATTGATCGCTTGTTTGGAGACAGGATTCCAAGCTCCTTGAAGCTCAGAATGCTCCCTGAGGCTAAAAATGTTACTTCATTTATTCCCAAAGACTACAAATCCAAATGGACGTCTTTTCATTCAGACACAAAACGTATCCACTCTTAGCTGGAATGTAATGAACATTTTCTAGCGATTCAAATGCATGTAGTCAGAAGCGTTAGTAGATTTTATAACTCTGTATGTTCAGTCTGGGCCATGACTTGGAAGCTAAGGAGGGAGGTTTAGCCTGAAGTAGGAGGACAAGGAGTTATCTCTGCCTCTGGTACCCACAGTGAACATCTCTCCTGCCTGTGTACTCAGTAATGGTATCCAATTCATAGGACAATATAATTTACCCATTCTGTATTCCCTACTCTGTATCCTAAGACGTATTCAATTTCTTTAGGAATCTGATACCTATCTCAAATGGAGAGCAACTTAGTAAATTCTGTTTTGGTATGCAATAGTGACTAATGTTCTCAGGCAGAGCACAAGTGCCCAGGAGGCATCTGACCCCCATCATCTCATCTCTTTCTTGGGAAGGTGTTATCATTTCTCCAGTGATTGCTGGGACTGCTGTGCATGAGGAATTGATGATATCTCAGGAGAAAAAAAGAAAAGCAAATTACAGAAAGCTATTAATAATGATTATGTAGTTATTCAAACATAGTGGTAGAAATAGCAGTGAGGAAACACCAGAGGTGAAAAGACCTCAGATAATTTTCATCAGGAGACACTGAAGTCTAAGTTAGTCTGAGCCCAGCCTTGGTATTGTTATTCTTTTTTGAAAGTTTTTTTTTAAATTGGGGAATTGGGGGAGGGGAACAGCGTTGGGTAATCAGGGAAGGGGAACAGACAAGTTGCTGTCCTTTGGTTCTTCAGTCTAGTTGTGGAGGACGTTGCTTCACTGGCCCATGTTGGTATCATCATTGCACTCTTCTCGGATGAGGCAGATCCATCGCCGGCCTCTGGATAGTCATTCACAGTGGCTCTTGGCAGCTCACACCAGCTGCCAGCCACTCATGCTGGCTGCTGCCACGCACTGTAGCCTATGGCAGCCCACTGCAGCAGGGGCTGCAGCCTACACCATCGCTGGGGCTCGCACAGCCCAGCTCCAGGTTGTGGGAAGCCGACAGCCCCCCAGTGTCTGACAAGGCCACATTGCCCTGCTCAGCACTGGATATTAGGGGTGCTGCCTTATGGTTGGTCATGTAATATCTCCTGCCTCTAAGAACCCATGTGCCTTTCCTCCTATAGGAGACAATATACTCACTGCATTTATGGCAAGTTCCTGTATACCCCAATGAGCTAACTATGCAGCCAAAGACGGGTAAGATCTAAACGAGGGGAGACAACCTAAGCCAGGCGGTAGTTCTGTGGGGAACCCCTGAACTGTGATATTGGGGACTCAAGCCCCTTTGGAAACTGAGGCATAAGCCTTTGGCTACATAGGCCTAAAAAAGCCAGTCTGTGAGAAACAGACAGCCTCTGTGAGAAACTGGTGCTATCATTCGTCCTTGCCTGTGCAGCTGTGAAAGGTTTCCTTGGAGACCAGGAGACCAAGGTCTCTCGGCCATGAAAGTTCTGATAAGAGACAACTTACTGACCATAAGTTATTTTAATTAACAGCCTTGTTTTAACTTTGTTCTGTACATTGCTAGCAACAGATACTAAAGCTTTGACTGAGAAACAGATGTTACCCTCTATTACAAAAATATGCAGCTCTTTGTAAGATAGGAAAAGTTTGAAACTCCCTTTTGCTATAATCACATAGAAATAGTTTCTTGCCTAAACTCTTGGCAATAGTTCAAGTATATGCCCTGTAAGGTGGCCATGGTAACCACTCTTTAGATGATAAGTAAAATCCTTGAACAGGTTGAAATCTCTCAATAAAAGCTATGCGCTGACCCGATTCGGGGCTCAGTCTTCCTTGGCTGAGTCCCTTGGGTTTAGTCATCTTTGGCTGAGTCCCTTGGTCTCGCTTTTATCTTAATTCTGTCTCTTGTTTTCCTTAATCTGCATCGCCCCTCTCGTGTCCCACTTGCCCTTGCCACGCTGGACGTGACACCAGGTGGAGCTGTTGTTAGCTGTAGAGGGCAGTGTCACTGGCCCTCATATGTGGGATCCGAACAGGGGCTGCTGGCATCCCAAAACCAGCTCTTAACCAATGTGCCACTCGGCAGGCCCTGTTATTCTTTTTAATTGGTTTCATCACAGTGGGTTTGTAGTGGTTCCACACTGTAGTTTTATTTTTTATTTATTTATTTTTTTTATTTACCTTCTTTAGCTGAGCCATCCTGCCATCTGTTGGCAGCTCAGCGGCAACTCAGCTTGGGCTGGGCATCGAACTGCTGTTGCTCAGAGCTCAGCTCACACTCTTGAGTGAGCTCTTAACCAACTGAGCCATCCGGCCGGCCCTCTCGCTGTAGTTTTAACTTACAATTTCATAATGACTAATGTTAAACAACTTTTCTAGGTCTAATATCCATTGATATACATCCTTTAATGAAGATTCTGCTAAAATATGTTGCCTATTTTGTTTTTTTTCTTATTGATGTCTATGATTTCTTTTTCTTTTTAAATTTTTTATGATTTCTTTTATATGCAAGTCCTTCAGTGATATTCTTTTTTTGTACTATTCTGTATTACAATTTTTAATCATTTTGAGGTTATATACATATACATATACATATTGTGTTATCCCAGTGTTCTCAGAATTGTCTTTACTTATAACTAGCAATTCCTCACTACTCCAATGTTTTAGTTAATAGTTTTTATTGAACTTCTGTTTTTAAAATGATTATGGAATTTCTTTTTTCTAATTGGACCCTAACTGATAATGAATTGTTCCTGGCAGTAGTCCTAGTAAACCCCTAAGGATGGGATTTGGGGATTGATTTTGCCATGCCATTGGGCTTCAGTGAAGTTCTGAATACCTAGCCAATGGGGAATGGGATGCCAATGACCCATGTATGCATTAGCATCATAATTAACCTTTTACCTGGGACTGGCTATGATGAAGTGACAGCTGCAGCACATGCCTTGGGACCAAGTAGGTGCTGAATGAGTACTAAGGCAGAGAAAGTGATTACAAAGATTGAATTCAAAGAAGGATTTTTTTTTTTTGAGGGCAGTGTCACTGGCCCTCATATGTGGGACCCGAACCGGGGCCACTGGCATCCAAGCCAGCTCTGAAGCACTGTGCCACTCGGCCAGCCCAAGGAAGGATTCTTTTGACTTCACATTACTGCTTACAAAGAAAAAAATAGTAAACTCAAGATCATTATCTATCAGCTGAAGTCCTAGTGTAAGAAAAAGAACATTTCCATGATAGCCCTAAAAGAAGCTCTGATTTCTGCAGCTGCAGGGCTCATGCTGTTGAAAATCAAAGCATTAAATTAATGGCTTGCTGAATTACAGTGAGAGCTGAATACAGCACCACAATGTTTCTTATGTGAAAATTAGGACATTGATAAACTGGAATTCTGAATCTTGGAATGGGGACATCTGGTTGAATGCTGAAGAAACTGACAATCTGGAACGCATAAGTAACTGAGTCACTCTTACCAAGTGTCTAGGGAGACTAGCCATCCTCTGCTAATATCACCTGGGGCAGATGCCTATAAAGGAATGCCAATTCTTCACAAGACTCACTGCAACAACCTATAACTAGTATAAACTCTCAGCATGATCCGGGGAAATAAGAGGAAATAATGGACAAACCAGAAGGATTGTGATACTTTGATAGTATTTATTACCAGAAACCTGAGAAGCAAATGTAGATATAGGCTCTAAGGCTGTTTGACTAAAGAGGATAGAATATATGAATAAACCAAATAGAATACATGAATGGACCAAATTAATTGATATTGTGCAGTACTAGAAATTCTGGATTTAGTGTGTTAGTTTGTGAAACTGGAGGAGGCGACTCTAACAGCCTGCCTGTTTAGTTGACTGGCTGTGGGATTCAGTGGTGACCTATAGTTGATGAGGCTGAGATGCCAAAGTTAGTCTGGCATGATGTACAAGACAGAATTGAAAGTCTTAAGGATAAGGATATTGGCTGAATTTATCATGTTCTGTATACATAGATCTACATCTGTATTAATCATATTTTTATTTTATATTTTATAGTGTTGACATCTTGGAGGCCCTACAGACCTGGAAGAGACTGCCACTTGAAGGGTTAGCTAATTCCTAAAGATAGTTAACAATCTTTCCAACAGCTTGACTTTCATATGCAAACCAACCAATCCAAAACCATACACTTATCCACCACTTTTATCTGACTCTCACACACCAAGCCAATATTTCCAGGGCCCTAGATCAGTCCAGGCCCAGGAAGCAGACAATTAGGGACAAGTAGTATGCCCCAAAGCTTGCCACAATTTTCCAAATTCAGCAGTCCTAACCGGTTTACCCTACCCTGCCTTGGTCTTTCTCATGGAAACCATAAATAAGGCTTATACCCTTGTTCTTTTTACTCCTTTCTGCCTTCTGACCAATTCTGTTGCTTCCACACCTACACATGGCCCTGCTTTTGGCAACTGTAAGTAATAAAAACTTCTTACAGAGGCATTAATCTCTCCATATCACCATTCAGTCATCTTGAAACCTGAGGGCAACCAAGTTCAGGGCTTGTGCTGCCAGTGCCTCTCAGCCAATTGACCGACACAGGAGTTGGGCTATAGAATAAGCATTTATTGTCAGATCACCAATGTTATGAGAGGGCAGCAGGTTAACACCTTCAAAAACTGCCTTAACATTTGCAGACCGGCTTAGAGTTTTAAGGGAAAGTATGGGCGTTCCTCCAGAGGTTACGTGATGGTTCTGGGGGTCTACATGGAGACTTTCCTCTGGCCACATGGTTCTCCACTGGTGTCAGCAACCCAGGAACAATGATGGGAGTAGCCTGGAAGGGATACTAGACCACAGAGACTAATCCTAAGGGTAGTAATCATAAGTTTTAAGGTAATTTTCTAAAACAGGGAATTGGAACAGAGGGCATTTGAGCTCAAGCAGCAGGGGGATAATCTATTGTTAAGCTATATAGGTAGGCCAAGGAAAGGTAAGGCCAGGGACATTGTGAGACTTCTACTATGGGGGTCCCAACCAGGTCCTGCTGCAATTCCCCATCTTTGATTCATTTTATTTCTATAAAATTAGTATGGTTGCAAGGGTAGGGAACGATGACCATTCTTGGCTGCTTCCTGCTGAGAGTGGGCATCATCCCTGCCTATGGGAATCTATTATAGCAGGGAAGGGACTGTTTATGGCATGTCTAGCAGTCAGAGAGGCTAGTATCCCTAGCTATTATATCATCCTATCCTCCCTAGAGGAGCCCGGGGAAGAGCAGAGCCAAAAGGACTAAAATTATGGTGATGAAAGAAACAGTTTAGGGCTGGCTGAGTGGCTCAGTTGGTTAAGAACTTGCTCAAGAGTGCAAGCTCTGAGCAGCAGTGTAACCAGTTTGATTTCCACATAGGTCAGTGAGCTGCACCTGGGCAGCTAACACTGAGCTGCCAACAGGTGGCAGAATGGTTCAGATGGTGAGAGCACGTGCTTCTAACAACAAGGTTGCCTGTTTAAGATGATGGGCTATGCCCACCCGCAACTATAAGACTGAATTCACTCAGCATCTTGAGCTGAGCTGCCGCCTGGGTGTCTCAGGGGATAAAGCATGCCTTCTTAACAACAAGGCTGCCAGTTTGACTCCTGCATGGGATGGTGGCTACGCCTACCCGCAGCTAATTGAACACAGCACTTTGAGGTGAGAGGCGTGACTGGATTTGGAGCTGAGTTTGGTATGCCCTCCATAACTAAGATTGAAGGACAACAACTTGACTGTTCCCCTTCCTCAATTCACCAACACTGTTCCCCTCCTCAAATTCCCCAATAAAAATCTTTTAAAAAAAACAAAAAACAGTTTAATGGGCATCCCAGGTAGGGCACAAGTAAAGAAGAAAACTAGACCCAGGCCGGCTGAGTGGCGCGTTGGTTAAGAGCTGGCTTGGGACACCAGCGGCCCCGGTTTGGATACCACATATGAGGGCCAGTGACACTGCCCTCTACAGCTAAGACGGTGAACAACAGCTCCACCTGGAACTGGGCTGCTGTGATTCCCTGGGACAGCTTAGCTGCAGCCCTTGCTGCAGTGGGCTACCATAGGCTACAGTGAGTGGCCGGCAGCCAGTGTGAGCAGCTGGCAGTTAGTGTGAGCTGCCAAGAGCTGCTGTGAGTGGCCGTCCTGAGGCCAATGACTGATCTGTCTCACCTGAGAAGAGCACAATGATGAAGCCAACATGGGCCAGTGAAGCAATGTCCTCCACACCTAGATTAAAGAACAAAAAGACAGCAACTTGTCTGTTCCCCTTCTCCGGTTCCCCAATGCTGTTCCCCTTCCCCAATTCCCCAAATTAATAAAACAAAACAAAACAAAACAAAAAAAAAACCTACACAAAAAACTAGACCCAAAACTGGGCCCAAGAGAAAGACAATAATGAGCAGCTCCAGTGTTAACAGTACTTATCAGTCTTGGGAGATTGTCTTGTTGTCTGTTTGAAGAGAAGCTTACGGTTTTCAATTGGCTCATAGGAACAGGAGTGACAGTCTTTTTTTGGGGGGAGTCCTGAAGAAATGTATATGAAACAGATTTGAGTGGAAGGAAGAGGAGTCAGCCACTGACTCTGTGAAGCCCAACAGTAGTTGGGGTGCTTGAAAGAATTGCAAAGGGTCCCTTCCATTTAGGAGCTAACTGGTCTGTCAGGGACCTCTCCCCACTCTAGGCTTCTAACAGTATTTGGTCCCGTGGCTTTCCAGATTTACAGTGTGTAGAGGGGTCAGTCTGGAGGAAGTGCCGGTCCCCCATATTTCCTAAGTGTTTGCTGAACCTCTCCTAAGTTAACATAAGAAATAACAGAATTGAGGTCAGAATCTGAGGCAATGGGCAGCAATTAGAGCCAGGGTTTATACGTCTCCTAACAAAACTATTTTTTTTTAAGTCTGAATGACTCATTTTACATTTGCTCTAAGGCATAGGCCAATGGTAAGGAACAGGTTGAGTATGAGTCCAAATCTAGGCAAGGGATGGGAAGGGAAGACAAGGGATGGAAAGGCAAGGCATGGCTCTATTTATCCTCACAACCGAGCAGGTTTTGGAAGAAACGGGTCCAGAGTGAGTGGCCAAGACAGAATAAATGGCTCCTATATCAATCATAAAATTAACAGGCTTACCTGCCACATCAATGGTCATCCACAGTTCCTCCCCTGTACTTGGGAGCTGCTGGGAACATCAGGCCCATCGCTTAATCACAGCCAGTTGTAGGGAGGATTTGGTTTCTGCTCCCTTCAGAACAGGGGACAATCTCTCCTCCAGTGCCCTTTTAGCTTGCACAGGGAGCACAGATGCTTTGGAGGAGCAGGACACTCCTTACTCCACTGGCCTGAGGTTCTACATCCAAAGTAGGCTTCATTACCTGATGTTCCTCTTCTGGGGTTGCTAAGGTGCCCCTGAGGTAGCTTCAACGCTGGTTTGTCCATAATTGTGGCCACATGTCTGGCCTGCCTCTGGTCTTGTCCCCTGGTCTCACTGTTCCTTTATTCGTCATTTTCCCTGTCTCAGTTGTAAAAGACATTGTAACAAATACCCTAGCCTTCTTTTAGGATCTGTTTATCAGGGATGTAACAATGGGCCAGAACCATTATAACCCTTTGCCAGATTAGGAAAAACATCAAGCCAAGATTCCTTACACTGGCCTACATCTGACACTAAGGGGGGCACATAAACTTCAGCAGTCCCTAAATATAGAAGTTTACATAATTATTAGCAAAATTTAGTTCTTACTATTGTGGAAATTTAGTTTCCTTAAGTAACCAAAGACCTAATTAAGACAATATAAAACAGAAAATTATTTTGATGACACATGTAATCTGTTTTTCAGACAGAAAAATTTTCCATAATATCAGTAGCAGACTAATAGTCTAACAAACTTTGCCTTACTTAGCAGAGAGAGAAAACTTAACTTTAATTCTGTACCAGCTTACTTTTGATATTAAAATTTACTTAATTAATCACATTTAGCTTAACCATATATAACATTTTTCACAAGATTTTTCTTCACAAACCTTCACAACTTCCCCAGTCCATCTTAGTTTGTCTTCTCTCACTCATTCAGAAATAACCATCTTTAAGACAAACTAAATACTTTCTTTCAGTTCCCTCAAAAATGTATTTCCATATCTTATACTGTCCTTGAAAACACACATCATTTCTTTTCATATTAATTAGAATCCATAACCTTCAGAACCTTAATTTTTATTAACAATTAAAAGCAAGCAATTAGCACTTCCATTGGCAAATCCAGGAACATATTTTGCAACCTTCAAAAGCATAAGCTTTTGTAGTAAAATACAAGATATATATATATATATATATATATATATATATATATATATATATATATATATGTTTTAAAAGATTTTATTGGGGAATTGTGGAAGGGGAACAGTGTTGGGGAATTGGGGAAGAGGAACAGCCAAATTGTTGCCCTTCAATCTAAGTTGTGGAGGGCACAGCTAGCTCAGCTCCCAAGTCCAGTCACCATCCAACTGTCTGTAGGCAGCTCACGGCCACTCAGCTCCAGGTGCTGTGTTCAATCTTAATTGCTGGTGGGCATAGCCCACCACCCCATCTGGGAGTGGAACTGGCAACCTTGTTAAGACCACATGCTCTCACCACCTGAGCCATCCTGCCACCTGTAGGTGGTTCAGCAGCAGCTCAGCTCAGGCACAGCTCACTGACCCATGTGGGAATCAAACCAGTGACTGTTGCTCAGAGCTCGCACTCTTAACCAACTGAACCACTCAGCCAGAACTAGTTATGATTTTTTTTTTTTTTGAGGGCAGTGTCACTGGCCCTTATATGTGGGACCCGAACCGGGGCCTCTGACTTCCCAAGCCAGCGGTTAACCAATGTGCCACTCGACCGGCCCATAGTTATGAATTTTTAATGTTCATGTCATCTTATGTGGTTATTTTTAGTCTCCTGACCTTGTCAGGTTTAACCTGTGGCCCCTTTTCCATCCTCAGATGTATCATTGGCAAATATCTTCTCCCAATCAGTGGGATGCCTTTTTGTTTTATTGATGGTTTCCTTTGCTTTGAAAAAAAACTTTCTAGTTTGATGTAATCTCACGTATTTATTTTTTCTTTTGCTTCTCTTTGCTGAGGGGATATATCAGTAAAAATATTACTAAGGGTAATGTCTGTGAATTTACTTCCTACATTTTCTTCTAGGAGTTTTATGGGTTCAGGTCTTACATTTAAGTCTTTAATCCATTTTGAATTTACTCTTGCTTATGCCATAAGAAGGTGATCTGATTTCTTTTCTTTTTGTTTTACTTTTTTGCATATCTATCCAATTTTCCCAGCACCATTTACTAAAATAGACTGTCTTTACCCCAATGTAAATTCTTTTTTAAAGTTTGTAGCAGAGGATAGTTTATTAGAGTAGAAAGTAACAGCTCTTAAAATGAGAGGGGGTCCCGACTGGTTGCCCACTAGTTAGGGCAAAAGCCTTGGTTTTTATACCTTTTGTATGTCTGGGGAGGGGGGCCCCTTGGCACTGTTATCAGATTTACATTGTTGCCTAGCCCTGAGGAGGTGTTTTCTTGAGACTGTCTCCTTGCCTCAGAATTGATGTCTGTTTTGATAGGATTATGCTATTTCAAGGCTGGGGCTTTGAAGATATCAGTGTCCGTTGCTTATTCTCTAAGGGAATTCCTGACTGCCTTATGTTATGTTAACTAACCTGTCTTAATCCCCTACTCTGGAGGTGAAACTTCTGACTTTGTTATAGGCTTTGAGGAAAAAACCAGCTGCTTCTCCTCCTCCCAAGTTTGTCATTCTGGCAGGGTCCTGTGAATTAAACCCATCAGTCAGCTATTAAGATTATTTCTCCTGGCTGTTATGGTTTGCACCCTGATTCCCTCTACCGTGGCAATTTCCCTGGCTGCTTATACTTTTCCTATCTCAATCCCCCCTTTGATGAGGTAACCCTAACTGCTGTTAGGGAAAGGGATCAGGACCTCTCTGGATGCTTCCTGCTGAGCAGGGACAAAGTATGAACCCGCAGTTAGGGCTAGTCCAAATGGGTTCTAACAGTCCGCAGTAGATGAGTGAATCCAGGTGAGGTTGTAGTCCTGTAGGCCATGGTAGCCAGCCGTGGTCTGTAAGCAGTGATGAATTTGAGGCAGCAGTATGAGGCAATCCTTATAAAAATGAATGAAAGAAAAATGAGAAATGTTTTCCTAAATCTTGTTAGACTGGAAAGCCAGGATGTAAGGAAGGAAAAATTTAGGCTGAAGAATCCTGTTTTGTTTTTTTTTTTGTCTGATTAGAAACTATTTTAGTAATCTTTTTAACTTTATTTTTTATTAACTGTGAGTTATCAGACTGGTTGTGAAGTAACAGGACCCTCATCTGCTAGCCCCCACCCCCAGCCTCTCTATATTAAAAAATTTTTAAAGCTTCTCCTTATGTTGTGGGAGAGTGGGCCTTTCTAGGTGCAAAGTCCAGGTCCTTGGCAACTCGAGCAAAGAATTGAATGAGATACCAGAGTAAAGCAGTAAATTAAGTAGTGTATTAGAAGAGATAGTACATTTAGAAGTAAAAGTAGACCTGAGTAATAGAGGATGGCTCAAGGGCCAATTGCTAGAAGTTACATTCTAAGAGTGTGGAGTGGGCCACGTGCTAAGGAGAGGCTCAAAAGGAAGAAGCGGTCAAAAGGAGCAGGGAAGAAGCAAAAGGAACAGCCGCCAGCAGCAGCAGCAGCAGCTTCTCAGGACTTGGGGTTTTTATCCCTTATTCTCTAGAATGGGCTGTTCTTCTCTGGGCATGAGACCACTTGATTGGCATCTGTGATTGACAAGAGGTACTGCGCAGGTGCGAGTGACTGGTCTGATCTAGTTGGATATTTTGTGCCCATTTGCTCTTCCCACAGGGGTAGGTAATTACAATACAAAGGGGAGTTATGGGTGGAGAGGGGATGTCCCCCAGGCGGTCACGCTCTGTGGGACGTGTAGGAATGCAGAGACCCAAGGCCTGCCTCTAACTGCCTGCCTAGTTTTCCCTTTGAGAGACGTGCTCCCCATAAAATCTCTATGGGAAGCTGAGGGACAAGAGGTCTCTTCTTCTGTATATGCTTCTTGCTGGGCAGGGGTGTAGAGCTGTCCCTGCCTATTGGGGGTTCACAGAACTCTCACCCTAGCTGATCTCAGATGAGAGGAAGAGGTCTCAAGCTCCACCTGAAAGACCGTGTTGGCTTCTTTGGTTGTGACTGGCAATCTTGCTGGGGTATCCCCTGTATCCTCAAGGCTCCTGAATGAGGACAAAAATATAAATCTGTTAGTTCTTATGAAACTTGTGGCTATTCAGTCCATCACTCAGGTGGTGTCAGTTGTCTGGACACAGAATGGGTTTGACATTTAGCTTACTGGCCTGGGGGATATTAGGAAGTCACAGGCTTTCAAATAGTTATCTGAAGCAGGGGTAGGAGACTCCTATTGTTTAGGATTCAGAAACTGATTTACAAAGCAATTAAGAAGCAAGGGGGAGGGCCAGCCGAGTGGCGAGATGGTTAAGCGCTGGTTTGGGAAGCCAGCGGCCAGGTTCGGTCCCACATATGAGGGCCAGTGACACTGCCCAAAAAAAAAAAAAAAAAAAAAAAGAGTAAAAAGAAGCAAGGGGGATCTTCAGTCCAAGATTCACAAACTGGTTAGAAGAGCAATCAAAGCCCAAGAGCTAAGAAACTAAAGAACTAGGGAGGAGACTTAACATTTTTATACTTAACATTTCTATAGGAAAGAAAACTTGAAAGTTTTTCAGTGGTGGGGGTTGGTGCTGCTCAGTTGGCTGGTAACACTTAGACTGACCAGGGATAGACCCCCCACCTCCCTTAACTGCTTGCTACATTCCACAAGTTTTAACTACCTCTTATCTAAACAAAGCCAAACTGCCTAGGTGACATAGGCCAGCTGTGTCTCTTGTCTGGATAAACACAAGGCCAGACTGTTTTCCACCAATTGATTGTTACTTATTGATGGCCCCTGTGAATTTCCTTGCTTTCTACATTTTAGTGCTATCACACTGACTTGCTACATTTAGTGCTATCAATGTAATTAACTACAGCACATTTTATGAATTCTGTAACTTGTTTGCTTTGTGTTACTTGTTTGCTGTATTTGATCCTGTCAAAACTGTCTAAGATTTATGAAAACTACCTGGAAATTGTAATCTACTTTATTTATGATTTTCTGTCTATAAAAACCCCTCTCTTCTTTTGTTCGGGGCTGTGAGTTTATTCAGGGCATGAGCCCACTCACAGTCACTGGCCACAAATAAACTCCAAAGCAACTGTTTCAGTTTGTGTTTACTTTCTGGGTACAACAGTTGAAACAATATAATCCTTTAAAATTTTTATATCCTTGATTATATTTGAGGAGCAGATAGTTTACAGCCGTTCTGGTGCTTGGGTGAGAGCTATCAGCTCAGCCAGTTGTGAACTGGTCCCAGATGGGAGGCTTGTATTTTTTATGACATTATGTAAAGTAACTACAGTATATCCAGATTTTAGTGTCTCATTTTCCATGAAAGAGCTCCCATCAGTGAAGAGTGTCCAATCTGGGTTGTCTAGGGGTATTTCTGTAAACCTGTTTTGGCAGCATAAGTTTGTAGTAAAACCAGTTGGCTTAAGAGACAACTGCCTATAAGCCAATGACTAGTATTAGCATTTAAAAGTCTTTGGTGGTCTGGGGTGAAAACTGTTGAGTTTTGTCCCATTGTGAGCTTAGTGGGTTAAGGTATTGGGAGAGTAGCCACTGCAATGGCTCTGAGGCAAGCTAGCCAGCCATGCACTGTGAGGCCCAGCTCCTCACCTAGACAGCACATTGGCTGCTGTGAGTGACCTCTGGACTCTGCCAAAATTCCTAAAGCCATTCCCTCCCCCACTGTGGCACCTAAATGAAAGGATTTTTCAGTGGGAAGAAAAGCACTGGCTTCAGAGATAGGACTGGAAGCCCATTTACATTAACTTCAGGTAACATTTGTTTACCTTCCAGGAGTTAGGTCTTCTGATGGCTCACAGGAGTAGGAGAGACAGCCTTCCTTTTTGGGAGAGTCCTGTGGAGACTTAAACGAAATAAGTTTAATTCAAGGGAAGTAGACTCAGCTACGACTCTCTGAAGTCCTAAAACCATTGGGGTGTTTACTTTTCCCTTTAGAACCTGATTTCCTAGATTTCTTAACTGCTTAACTGACTGTTGAAACTTTCCCAAGCTAACAACATACAAGATAACAGAATTGAGGTTAGAATTTAAAGCAATGGACAGTATAATTTTGATAAAACTTTTTTAGAGTCCTTTTAAGTTTGATTTCCCCCAAGGAATATAGACCAATGATAAGGAACAGGCTGAGTAAAATGAGCCCAAATCGGGGGGCTTTTTTATCTTTACAACCAAGCAGTTTTTAGAGAAAAAAAGGTCCAGAGTGAGCAGTTGAGACAGAGTGAATGGCTTCTATAAATTAACAGGCTTGCCTGCCATATTAGGGACACCCGCAGTTTCACCCCTGTGATGAGAACAGCTTGGGAGTCACTGGGAGTGTTTGTTAGGCTCAACAGTGATTGCAGTTATTGGTGGGGAGGGAAGTTGTTCTCTGCTCCCTTCAGAGCAAGGCACAATCTTTCTTCCAGTGCCCTGTACTGTGCACAGTGGGCATGACTGCTTTGGAGGATTAGAACATTCCATGTTCCAGTGGTCTGGCCTTACACATCCCCAAAGCAGGCTCCCCTCCTGGGGCTTTTGGGGTGCCCTGAGGTGGCTTTAGCTCTGGGTTGTTTATAACCGTGGCCAAAAGTCTGGCTTTGTTTTTGGTCTCATCCTCTGGTCTCACTATTCCTTTATTCCTTGTTTTTCTGTTTCAGCTGTTAAAGACATTTAAACAAATTCCTGGCATTCTTTAGGATCTAAGCTGTAGGCCAGGGCCATGATGATCCTATTAGATTAAGGAGAATAAGTTTCTTTACATTGGCCTATACTCTGGGGCTGAGGAGGACACATGAACTCCAGCAGTCCTAAAACACAGAAGTTTACATAACTATTAGTAAAACTTAGTTGTTATTATTGTGGAGATTTTAGCTTTTTTTCTGGCAACCAGGAAACTGATTGTGAGACAGTATAAAACATAGCTAAGAAATTTGTCCTGTTTAGCAGAGAGAGAGCGGGAGAAAGACAACACTTAACACTATTAGCTTACTTTTTTTTTTTTTTTTAATTTTATTGGGGAATTGGGAGGGGAACAGTGTTGGGCAACTGGGGAAGGGGAACAGATAAGTTGCTGTCCTTTTTTGTTCTTCAGTCTAGTTGTAGAGGACACTGCTTCACTGGCCTATGTTGGTATCACCATTGCTCTCTTCCTGAATGAGGCAGATCAGTCACCGGCCTCTGGATGGCTGCTCACAGTGGCTCTTGGCAGCTCACACTGGCTGCCAGCTGCTCATGCTGGCTGCCGGCCACTCACTGTAGCTTATGGCAACCCACTGCCACTATGCCATCCCTGGGACTCACAGCAGCCCAGCTCCAGGTGGAGCTGTTGTTCACCATCTTAGCTTTAGAGGGCAGTGTCATGGGCCCTCATATATGGGATCCGAACTGGGGCTGCTGGTGTCCCAAACCAGCTCTTAACCAACGTCCCACTGGGCCGGCCCTATTAGCCTACTTTTGATATTCAAATCTACCTGAATGGTTGTATTTAGCCACAAACCTTCTACAACTTTCCCAGTCCCTCCCAGTCCATCTTTCTTTCTTTCTTTCTTTCTTTCTTTCTTTCTTTCTTTCTTTCTTTCTTTCTTTCTTTCTTTCTTTCTTTCTTTCTTTCTTTCTTTCTTTCTTTCTTTCTTAGGGCAGTGTCACTGGCCCTCATATGTGGGACCGAACCAGGGCTGCTGGCTTCCCAAGCCAGCGCTTAACCACTGTGCCACTCGGCCGGCCCCCATCTCTTTCAATTTCTTCAAAAAAATGTATTTCCATATCTTATATCTTCCTTGAAACTACACATCATTTTCTTTCATACTAATTAAAATGCATAACCTCTAAAACATTTTTACTGACAACCAAAAACAATTAGCATTTTCACTGGCAAATCCAGGAAGATAGTTTGTAACCTTAAAAAGCATAAGCTTGTGATACAAATTTTGTAGCAGAGATAACATGACTTTAAAAGTAAGCTTATTTAGGGCTGGCCGGGTGGCATGGTGATTAAGAGCTGACTTAGGTTGCCAGCGGCCCCAGTTCAGGGTACCACAATGAGGGCCAGTGACACTGCTCTCAAAAAAAAGAAAAGAATAAAAGTAAGCTTATTTAGAATATTATTTCACATAGACTTAGGCCATCTCCCTTATAATGAATCCCACTGCGGGTGGCCCCTACAAGACTTTGAATGGGACCTGCAGACTAAGAGGGAGGTTTGGAAAGACTAAGAAAGGGATGGAAGTTTGGGGCATGTTCTGACTGAATTTCTCTTGTGGGGGGGTCGCCCCTAGGGAGGGAGATTCCGATGGAGGTTTCTTTGAATTGCCTTCTTTGGAGGGAGACAAGAAACCATAGCCAAAAGAGTTGAATCAACTTGTATTTTTTGGTAAAGGTCTAGGTTGTCTCTTAGAGTAAAAAAAAGCCTGAACAGAGGGAACTTCTGACCATTTGCCTTTCCTTCTGTAAAACAAATCTAGCTGCATGATAGAATTAGAGCTAATACCTCCCTTCAGAAACCAGGTTTCACCGTCTTCTAAATTGTATTGAGGTTAAAACCTTAAGATGTTTTGAGGCTGACGTGGAGTGTTGAGGAGGTCTCACAGGGAAGGGGCCCCGGACCAGCGTCTCATGGGTTAGGAGAGACATAGTGTCAGGATGAAAGAAAGCAGTAAGGAGCCAGCTGAGTGGCTCAGTTGGTTAAGACTTGGCTTAGAGCGTGAGCTCTGAGCAACAGGGCTGCCGGTTCAGTTCCCACATGGGCCAATGAATGCTGCACCCGAGCTGAGCTGTCACTGGGCTGCCAACAGGTGGCAGGACGGCTCAGCTAGTGTAACAGTAAGATTGCCTTTTCAATGGTGGGCTATGCCCGCCTGCAACTAAGACTGAACTTGGCACCTTGATCTGAGCTGTCGCCTGGATGACTCAGTGGATAGGGCATGCACTCTTTTTTTTTTTTTTTTTGAGGGCAGTGTCACTGGCCCTCATATGTGGGACCCGAACCAGGGCCGCTGGCTTCCCAAGCCAGCACTCAACCACCATGCCACTCGGCCGGCCCAGGGTGTGCACTCTTAACAACAAGGCTGCCGGGTTCTACTCCCACATGGCATGTGGCTATGCCCATCTACAACTAAGATTGAACACAGCACCTTGAGCTTAGAGGCCATGAGCTGCCGACGGGAAACCAGATGGCTACTGGTGCCCTCCACAACGAAGACTGAAGAACAACAACTTGGTCTGTCCCCTCCCCCAATTCCCCAATAAAATCTTTTTTTCCCCATTTTATTTCTTCACTCTATTCCTCATACCTATTAACCCCCCACCCCCTAAAAAAAAAATATATATATATATATATATATATATATATATATATATATATATATATATATTTAAAAGCAGTAAGGGTGGAGGAGGCATTCTACCAGCACCCATACAGGCAGTCGGGCTGCGAAGGGACCAGGGTGGGCTTTGGGACTCTACCGCAGAGTGGCCGCAGCCAAGGGTCCTTCAGTTGCCTGCAAAGGCTCTAGTATCCAGCCTTCTTGCGGAAAGGTAAAGGCAGCAGAGTAGCAGAAAGGGGAGGGAGAGGGAGAGCAATTGGTCAGCCACCCTTAGGGTTGTCAGTTCCGGAGAAGACCCTGGGAGCCTTCGGAACACATCACAGAGTCGCCATGATCAGAGTTCCCCAGATGCATCCAAGAGTCATTCATCCCAACCTGTGCTTCCTTGGGTTCCCTCTTTTCCCCAAGAGAGAAGGCAGTCAGGCTAATGCCAACATTCCTCCAACTCAGTGTCTTCTGCTAAGTCTGTCCTCTGAGTCTTAAGATTGGCAGCCACGCTAGTCGTTTTTACCTGGCAGTCAGAGGCCCAATGTTTGTGTGACAGGAAAATATTGTTGAAGGCCCATAAATGGGCAAGGCAAACAGAAAAACACAGATCATATTTACCTCTCTTTCGTCCCAGGTGAGCCCCCAAATGATGTAGGATATTTCTTGTGCTGGGATCATAGTCTTGTGAAGCTGAAGAATGGAGACATGGACCAGAGAGGTAAAGTTTGTAGCAGAGGATAGTTTATTAGAGTAGGTGGTAACAGCTCTCAAAACGAGAGGGGGTCCTGACTGGGTTGCCCCTCAATGTAAATTCTTGCTTCCATTGTCATAGATTAAATAACCATATAGTCATAGATTTATTTCTGGGCTCTATTCTGTTCATTGATCTATGTATCTGTTTTTATGCCAGTACCATGACACTTTGATTACTATAGCCTTGTAGTATGATTTGATGTCAGGTAGTGTGAAACCTCCCACTTTGTTTTTATTTCTCAAGATTGCTGTGGCTATTCAGTGTCTTTTATGGTTCCATATATATTTTAGAATTATTTGTTCTAGTTCTGTGAAAAATGCCGTTGGCAACTTGATAGGGATTGCATTGAATCTACATATTGCCTTAGGTAGTATGGACATTTTATCTACATTAATTCTTCCTACCCATGAGCATGTTATATGTTTCCATTTATTTGTATGTTTTTGAATTTCTCTCTTCAATGTCTTATAAATTTCTGAGTACAGGTCTTTTACTTCCTTGGTTAAATTTATTCCTAAGTATTGTATTATTTTTGAAGCAATTATAAAGGGGATTGTTTTCTTAATTTCTCCTTCTGATAGTTTGTTATTGGTGTATAAACATGAAACTGATTTCTGAATATTAATTTTGTATCCTGCTAAATTCATTTATCAGTTCTAATAGTTTTTTGGTGGAATCTACAGCATTCTCTACATATAGTAACATGTCATCTGCAAATAAGGACAATTTTACTTCCTCTTTTTCAATTTGGCTGACTTGTATTTATTTTTCTTGCCTGATTGCTGGGGCTAGAACTTCCAGTACTATGTTTAATAAAAGTGGTGAAAGTGGGCATCCTTGTCTTGTTCCTGATCTTAAGGGGAATGCTTTAGCTTTTCCCCATTGAGTATGATGTAAGCTGTGGGTTTATCACATATGGCCCTCATTATGTAGAGATATGATCCCTCTATTCCCACTTTACCAAAAGTTTTTATCATAAATGGATGCTGTATTTTGTCAAATGCTTTTTTTGCATCTATTAATATAACCATATAATTTTTTTAAAATTTTGTTAATGTGGTGTATCATGTTAATTGATTTGCAGATATTGAATCAACCTTGTGTACTAGGGATGAAACCCACTTGATCATGATGTATGATCTTCTTAATATATTGCTGAATTCTGTTTGCCAATATTTTGTTGAGGGTTTTTGCATCTATGCTCGTCAGGGATATTGGCCTGTAGTTTTCCTTTTTTGTGCTATCTTTGTCTGGCTTTGGAATCAGGGTGATAATGGCTTCATAGAAAGAGTTGGGAGCCTTCCCTCCTTCTGGGTTTTATGGAATAGTTTGAGAAGAATAAGTAATAATTCTTTTTTTAATTGTTCAGTAAAATTCACTTGTGAAGCCATCTGGTCCAGGGCTTTTGTTTGTTGGGAGCTTGTTGATTACTGATTCAACTTCATTGGTAGTAATTGATCTGTTCAGATTTTCTGTCTCTTCTTGAGTCACCTTGGAAGATTTTATCCATTTCTGCCAGATTGTCTAATTTGTTGATGTATAGTTGCTCATAGTATTTTCTTAATTTTTTTTGTTTGTATTTCTGTGGTGTCTGTTGTCAATTCACCTCTTTCATTTCTGATTTTATTAACTCAGGTTCTCTCTCTCTTTTTCTTGATAAGTCTGGCTGAAGATTTGTCAATTTTGTTTACCTTTTCTGCCCTGACATAGAATTAACCCCTGGTCATTTGCAGAATGTAAAAGAATTTACAAGACTCTACAAAAATAAGAAAAGATTTACTGAAAGTCAAAAAGAGAGAAACCAAAGACACTAATTCAAAAAAATATATGCACCCCTATGTTCATTGCAGCATATTTACAATAGCCAAGACTTGGAAACAACCAAAATGCCCATCAGTAGATGACTGGACTAAGAAACAGTGGTTCGTTTATACAATGGAGTATTACTCAGCTATAAAGAAGAACGAAATTGTACCATTTGAGATGATATGGGTGGACCTAGAAAATATTATGCTAAGTGAAATAAGTCAGTTGGAGAAAAACAAATACCATATACTCTCACTTATATGTGGAATCTAAAGAACTGAATAAATGAGCAATGTAAACAGAAATAGTCTCAGAGACATAGATGAAAAACTGATGGTTGCTAGATGGGAGGGGGGTTAGATGAGAGAGACGGGGAAGGGATGAGACAACATAACTTGGTAACATAGTATTGACATAGGGATATGAAAGACAGTTTGGGGAGTATAATCTATAATGTAAATGTTTTTTAGGGTGTCAGATGAACTCATGTCTTATTAGGGAGACCACTTCATGGATGGTGTAGAGGCCTGACCACTGTACTGCACATCTGAAGCTGCCATTGAATAATACTGTATGTCAACTAAGATTTTTTTTTTTTGAGGGCAGTGTCACTGGCCCTCATATGTGGGACCGAACCGGGGCCACTGGCTTCCCAAGCCAGTGCTTAACCACCGCGCCACTCGGCGGGCCCTTCAACTAAGATTTTTGATACATATGTGGTCACAAGATGTGGAGTACGGTGCGGGGAGTGGAGTCCATGGAATTGTGATAGATATGTATGATATCGGGGCAGGGGGCAGTTGATTGTGGGAGGGAGGTGGTCACTTTGTAAGGGATGAAAAGTATAACTATTGCAATGTTTTGTATACCTAAAACTAATAAATAATAATAATAGTAAAAGAAAGAGAAAGAGACAGAGAGTTTTCTATTTGGAGCTGGCATAAGAAGTTTTGCCAGGGCAGAGCCCAACAGGGACAGCTGCAGAAGATCTTGAAAGCTACTGGCAAAGGGAGTATTGCCAGGGCAGAGCCCAGTAGGGACAGCTGCACCGATGAGGAGTGGTGGGGTTTTATATTTTTCTAAGCAGGATGTAGGGTACTTGTCAGCTTACAAGGGGGCTGCTGTTACACTTGTCTACTTCTGAGAACTGTCCTGTTTCCATCTACGATGGATGTCAGCTTACTGTGGGTTGCTGTTGCAATTGGGAACTGTTCTATTCCTATCAATGATGGGTGTTGTTAGTTTGCAGGGGGTTGACATTGAGATTGGGGACTGTGTTGTTCCTAGCTATGATGAATGTAAGGTGATTGTCAGCTTGTAGGTACAGTGCTAGCCAGGAGATTTAGAGCCAACCGGTTAATATTTAGCTCTGTCCTGTTAGCCCACAAGCTCAGTCCTGTGAAGTCTTTGCCTGTCCCATCCTGCCAGCTCACAAGCTGTTAACTTTTTTTTAAAAACTTTTTTTTTAAAAATTGGGGAACAGTGTGTTTTTCCAGGACCCATCAGCTCCAACTCAAGTACTTGTTTTAATCTAGTTGTGGAGGGCACATCTCAGTGGCCCATGTGGGGATGGAACCGGCAAACTTGGTGTTATGAGCACTGCGCTCTAACCAACTGAGCTAACTGGCAGCCTCCTCCTGTTAACTCTTTACTTGTCTCAGCATTTTTTTTTTAAAAAAAACAGCTCTTGATTTTGTTGATTTTTTTTTTGTATGTATTTCACTTATTTCCACTCTGAACTTTATCATTTCCTTCCTTATGCTCCCTTTGGCTTATTTTGTTGTTCTTTTTCCAGTTTCCTTATGTGTAAAGAGAGACTGTTGATTTGAGACTTTTCTTGTTTCTTTAAGTAGGCCTACATTACTATGAATTTCCCTCTTGGGACTGCTTTTTCTGTATCCCATGGATTTTGGGTCATAGTGTTTTCATTTCTGTTTGTCTAAGGTATCTTTCGATTTCTTCCTTGATCTCATTGTTTACCCATTCATTCTTTTTTTTTAGCTGAGCCATCCTGCCACCTGTTGGCAGCTCAATGGCAACTCAGCTCGGGCTGGCCTCGAACAGCTGTTGCTCAGAGCTCAGCTTGCACTCTTGAGCGAGCTCTTAACCAACTGAGCCATTCGGCTGGCCCTTACCCATTCATTCTTTAGTGGCATGTTGTTCAGTCTTCATGTGTTTGTGTGTTTTCTAATTTTCTTGTTGTAATTAATTTCTTGTTTCATAGCACTGTGGTCAGAAAAATCGCTTCATATGATTTCAGTCTTCTTAAATTTATTGAGACTTGTTTTGTGGCCAGGCATATAGTGTATCTTGGAAAGTGTTCCATGTGCTCTTGAAAATAATGTATATTATGCTGCTTTTAGGTGAAATGCTCTAAAAATATCAATTAAAATCCAACTGGTCTAATGTATCATTTAAGGCTACTGTTTCCATACTGATTTTCTGTCTGGAGGATCTGTCCATCAGTGGTGTGTTGAAGTCCCCTACTATGATAATGTTACTGTTTGTCTCTGCTTTTATGTCAGTTGATATCTGTTTTACATATTTAGGTGCTCCTATGTTGGGTGCATAGATGTTTACTAGGGTTATGTCATCTTGTTGGGTTGACCCCTTTATTATTATGTAGTGCCCTTCTTTGTCTTTCATTATAGTCTTCATTTTATTGTATTTTCATGTTGACCCAAATTTAATTAATTAATTAATTAATTAATTAAATTTTTTTTATTATTAGTTTCAGGTGTACAAAACAATGCAATGGTTATCCTTTTCACCCCTTACAAAGTGACAACCCTCCTCCCCTATCCACTGCCCTCCCATTCCAGTCTATTACCATTCCATTGACTCCATTCCCACACTATACTCCACATCCCATGTCTATATATGTGTTAAATTATAGTTGACATATAATATTATTCAGTAGCGGCTTCAGATGTACAGTGCAGAGGTCAGACCTCTACACAGTCCATGAAGTGGTCTCCCTAACAAGACATGAGTCCATCTGGTGCCCTAAAAAATATTTACCTGATTATTGATTATATTCCCCAAACTGTCTTTTCTATGCCTGAGGTAATATTGTAGTTACCAATTTATGTTGTTTTGTCTCTTCCCCTTCTCCCTCATGCCCACCCCTGTCCCATGTAGCAATCATCAGTTTTTTGTCTGTGTCTCCAAGACTACTTCTGTTTACAGTGCTTGTTTATTCAGTTCTTTAGATTCTTTAGAAGTGAGATCATATGGTATTTGTCTTTCTCTGACTGACTTATTTCACTTAGCATAATGTCCTCTAGGTCCACCCATATAATTGCAAATGGTATGATTTCTTTCTTCTGTATAGCTGTGTAATACTCCATTGTGTGAATGTACCACAGTTTCTTAATCCAGTCGTCCACCAATGGGCATTTTATTGTTTCCAAGTCTTGGCTATTGTAAATAGTGCTGCAATGAACATAGGGGTGTATATATTTTTTCAAATTGGTGTCTTGGGATTCTCAGGATAAATACCTAGGAGTGGGATTCTAGGCCATAAGGTAGTTTCATTTCCAGTTTTTTGAGATACCTCCACACTGATTTCCATAGTGGCTGCACCAATCTGCAATCCTACCAACAGTGCACCCGTGTTCCCTTTTCCCCACACCCTCGCCAGCACTTGTTTGTTGATTTATTGATGATAGCCATTCTGACCCAGGTAAGGAGGTATCTCATTGTAGTTTTTGTTTGCATTTCCCTAATGATCAGTGAGGTTGAACATTTTTTCATATGCCTGTTGGCCATCTGTATGTCCTCTTTAGAGAAGTGTCTCTTCATATCTTCTGCCCATTTTTAAATTGGGTTGTTTGTTTTTTTGGTGTTGAGTTGCATGAGCATTTTATGAATTTTTGATATTAACCCCTTATCAGATATATCATTGACAAATGTCTTCTCCCATTCAGTAAGCTTCCTTTTTGTTTTATTAATGGTTTCCTTTGTTGTGAAAAAACTTTTAAGTCTGATATAATCCCATATGTTCATTGTTTCTTTTACTTCCCTTGCCCTCGGGGATGTATCAGCAAAAATACTGCTCAGGGTAATGTCTGCAAATTTGCTCCCTATATTTTCTTCTAGGAGTTTTATGGTTTCAGGTCTTACATTTAAGTCTTTAATCCATTTTGAATTTGTTCTTGTATATGGAGTAAGCAGGTGATCCAGTTTCATTTTTTTACACATGTCAGTCCAATTTTCCCAGCACCATTTATTAAATAGACTATCTTTACCCCACTGTAAATTCTTGCTTCCATTGTCATAGATTAACTGTCTGTATATGCATGGATTTATTTCTGGGCTGTCTGTTATGTTCCAGTAATCCATGTGCATATTTTTATGCCAGTATGATACTATTTTGATTACTGTAGACTTGTAGTATGTTTTGATGTCTGGTAGCATGATAACCCTGACTTTGTTCTTGTTTCTCAGGACTGCCATGGCTATTTGGGGTCTTTTATGGTTCCATGTAAATTTTAGGATTATATTTTCTATTTCTGTGAAAAATGCCTTTGGTAGTTTGACAGGAATTGCATTGAACCTATATATTGCTTTAGACAGTATGGACATTTTAACTATATTAATTCTTCCTATCTATGAGCATGGTAGGTGTTTCCATTTATTTGTATCTTCTTTTATTTCTTTCTTCAGTGTCTTATAATTTTCTGAGTACAGGCCTTTTACTTCTTTGGTTGAATTTATTCCTAAATATTTTATAGTTCTTGAAGCAATTATAAATGGGACTGTTTTCTTAATTTCTCTTTCTGATAGTTTATGATTGATAAATGCAAATGCAATTTATTTCTGAATATTGATTTTGTATCCTGCTACCTTACTGAATTCGTCTATCAGTTCCAATAGATTTTTGATGGAGTCTTTTGGGTTCTCTCTATATAATATCATGTCATCTGCATATAATGATAACTTTACTTCTTCCTTGCCAATTTAGATGCCTTTTATTTTTTTGTTGTTGTTGTCTGATTGCTGTGTCTAGAACTTCCAGAACTATGTTGAATAAAAGTGGAGAAAATGGACAGTCTTGTCTTGTTCCTGATTTTAAGGGGAATGGTTTTAGCTTTTCCCCATTGAATATGATGTTAGCTGTGGGTTTATCATATATGACCTTTATTATGTTGAGATATGATCCCTCTATTCCCACTTTGCTAAGAGGTTTTATCATAAATGCCTGCTGGATTTTGTCAAATGCTTTTTCTGCATCTATTGATATGACCATATGATTTTTATTTTTAATTTTGTTGATTTGGTGTGATGTTGAGAGCCAACATTCCCCCAGTGTCTGACAAGGTCACATTGCCACGCTCAGCACTGGATGTTTGGGGTGTTGCCTTTTGGTTGGTCATGTAATATCTCCTGCCTCTATGAACTCATGTGCCTTTCCTCTACATCAGATCCTATAGGAGACAGTACTCTCACTGCATTTATGGCAAGTTTCTGTGGTACTCCAATGAGAGATTGCTGTGTAAGTCAATGATAGGCAAGATTTCCCAAGGGGGAAACAACCCAAGCCAGGCTACAGCCCCCAAAAGGGGACCCCAGGACTGAGATATTGGGGACTCAAGCCTCTTGGAAACAGTCTCAGACCCCTGGCCACATAGGCCAAAAGCCTGTCTGTGAGATACTGACAGCCTACCTGTTGAGAAACTGATGATAACATCAGTCCTTAAGCTCACTTGTGTAAAGCCACTGCTGTGAGAAGTCTCCTTGAAGACTAAAAGTCTCCAGGCCATGAGAGTTCCAGGCAGCTTACTGACCATGGGGTATGTTAATTAATAGCCTTGTTTGAATTCTTTGCCTAGTGCCTTGTTGCAGCAACAGATACTGAAGCTTTGACTGAGAAACAGATGCTACCCTCTATTGTAAATATGTAGCTTTCCGTAGGATAAGAGAATTTTAAGACTCCCTTTAGCTACTAAGTATTGTAATCACATAGGAATAGACTTTAGATAATTTTTACCCTAAACTCAGCCATTGCTAGTCTTTTAGTAATAGCTCAAGTATACACCCTGTGAATCTAGCTGCAGGAATCTGGGATAATGGCTAGGTAGTCATGGTAACCACTCTTTAGACGATATGTAGAGATAAGTGAATCCTTAACAAAGAACAGGCCAGTGTACCCTGGAAAGAACAATTACAAGGAAGTAAAGACTGCAAAAGTCCTAAGAGGTGGGCCGGCTGAGTGGCGCTGTGGTTAAGTGCTGGCTTGGGAAGCCAGCGGCCCCAGTTCGGTCCCACATGTGAGGGCCAGTGACACTGCCCTCAAAAAAAAAAAAGTCCTAAGAGGTGGAACCTAACTTGTAGTTGAGGTAATGGTCAAGAAGCCCTATAAAAGGGACATGCTGTAACAATAAAGTGTGACACTTCTTCTCTGAAATTCCCCCGGTGTCTCCACTCTCTCCCTTCTTTCTTTTCTTCCCTCGTCGTCGCCGACTCCACTTGAGGGAACCCCTGGACTCGTGGAGGCTGGTCCCCCGCAGTGTATCACATTAATTGATTTGCGGATATTGAACCAACTTTGTGTACTAGGGATGAAACCCACTTGATCATGATGTATGGTCTTCTTAATATATTGCTGAATTCTGTTTGCCAATATTTTGTTGAGGGTTTTTGCAACTATGTTTGTCAGGGATATCGGCCTGTAGTTTTCCTTTTTGTGCTGTCTTTGTCTGGCTTTGGAATCATTGTGATAGTGGCTTCATAGAAAGAGTTTGGGAGCCTTCCCTCCTTCTGGGTTTTATGGAATAGTTTGAGAAGAATAGGTAATAATTCTTTTTTGAATGTTTGGTAAAATTCACTTGTGAAGCCGTCTGGTCCAGAGCTTTTGTTTGTTGGAAGCTTGTTGATTACTGATTCAATTTCCTTGGTAGTCATCATCTATTCAGATTTTCGGTTTCTTTTTGCATTAGCTTTAGAAGGTTGTATGCTTCTAGAAAGTTATCTATTTCTTCCAGATTGTCAAATTTGTTGGCAAATAGTTGTTCATAGTAATTTAAAAAATTTTTCGTATTTCTGTGTGTGTGTTCTCACTTCATCTCTTTCATTCCTGATTTTACTAATTTGAGTCCTCTCTCTCTCTTTTTTTTGATGAGTCTGGCTAGAGGTTTGTCAATTTTGTTTATCTTCTCAAAAAACCAGCTCTTGGTTTTGTTGATCTTTTGTATTTTTTTTCTGGTCTCTTTTTGGTTTATTTCAGCTCTGGTATTTATTATTTCCTTCCTTGTACTTCCTTTGGTCTTATTTTGCTGTTCTTCTTCCAGTTCCCTGAAGTGTAAGGATAACCTTGATTTAAGGTTTTTCTTCCTTCTTTAGGTAGGCTAGCACTGCTATGAACTTCCCTCTTAGGACTGCTTTCTCTGCATACCAGAGATTTTGGGTCGTGGTATTTTCATTTTCATTTGTCTTGAGGTATCTTTCGATTTCCTCCTTGATTTCATTTTTTTTTTTTGAGGGCAGTGTCACAGGCCCTCATATGTGGGACCCGAACCGGGGCCGCCAGCCTCCCAAACCAGCGCCTAACCACCGCACCACTCAGCCGGCCCTTGATCTCATTTTTGACCCACTCACTGTTTATTAGCATGTTATTCAGCCTCCATGTATTTGTGAGCTTTCCAGATTTCTTCTTTTAATTGATTTATAGTTTCATAGCATTGTGGTCAGAGAAGACTCTTGATATGATTTCTTTTTTTTTTTCTCTCAGCTGAGCCATCCTGCCGCGTGTTGATAATTAGCAGCAGCTCAGCTTGGGCTGGGCATTGAACTGCTGTTGTTCAGAGTTCAGCTCACAATCTTGAGCGAGCTCTTAACCAACTGAGCTACTCGACCAGCCCTTGATATGATTTCAATCTTCTTAAATTTATTGAGACTTGTTTTGTGGCCTAAAATGTGGTCTATCTTGGAAAATGTTCCATGTGTACTTGAGAAGAATGCATATTCTGTAGCTTTGGGGTAAAATTCTCTGAAAATATCAGTTAAATCCAGCTGGTCTGATGTGTCATTTAAAGTGGCTGTTTCCACAATTGATTTTCTGTCTGCATGATCTGTCCATTGATGACAGCAGGGTGTTGAAGTCGCCCAATATGATATTGTTACTGCTGATCTCCGTCTTTATGTCTGTCAATATCTGTTTTATATATTTAGGCGCTCCTATGTTAGGTGCATAGATGTTTACTAGGGATATGTCCTCTTGTTGGATCAATCCCTTTATTACTATGAAGTGCCCTTCTTTGTCTTTTATTATATTCTTCAATTTAAAGTTTATTTTATCTGATATAAGTGTCGATACTCCAGCTTTTTTCTCAGTTCCATTTGCATGAAATATTTTACTCCATCCCTTTAGTTTCAGCCTGTATGTATCTTTTGATCTGAGGTGAGTCTCTTGTATACAACAAGAATCTTGCTTTCTTATCCATTCAGCCACCCTATGTTTTTTGATTGGAGCATTTAATCCATTTACATTTAATGTGATTATTGATAGGTGTGTAGTTATTGTCATTTTGTTATTTGTATTCCTGGTCTTCATTAGTTAGGTTGTTTTTCTCTTCTGCTTAAAGAAGCCCTTTTAACATTTCTTGTAATGCTGGCTTGGTGGTAATGAATTCCTTTAGCTTATTCCTTTCTGGGAAGCTCTTTATCTCTCCTTCAATTTTAACTGATAACCTTGCTGGATAAAGCAATATAGGTTGTAGACCTTTGTTTTTCATCACTTTGAAAACCTCCTGCCACTCCCTTCTGGCTTGCAAAGTTTCTGTAGAAAAGTCGGCTGATAATCTTATGGGGGTGCCCTTGTAAGTAACTTGCTGCCTGTCCCTTGCTGCTTTTAGCTGTCTTTGTCTTTAACGCTTGCCATTTTCACTACAATGTAGCTTGGTGTGGGCCTGTTTGGGATCATCTTGATTGGAATTCTCTGCACTTCCTGGGCTTGTATGTCAATTTCCTTTGCCAGTTTTCAGACATTATTACTTCAAATATGTTCTCGATCTCTTGCTCCCTCTCTTCTCCTTCTGGTATTCCTATGATGCGCAGTTGTTTTGCTTGATATTGTTGCCCAATTCTCTTAAACTATTTTCAATGTTTTTTATTCTTTTTTTTAAAGATTTTTTTTACTGGGGGAGAGGAACAGCGTTGGGGCATTGGGGAAGGGGAACAGACAAGTTGCTGGCCTTTTGTTCTTCAGCCTAGTTGTAGAGGACACTACTTCACTGGCCCATGTTGGTATCATCATTTTGCTCTTCCCGGGTGAGGCAGATTGATCGCCGTCCTCTGGATGGCCACTTACTGTGGCTATTGGCAGCCTACTGCAGCAGGGGCTGCAGCTATGCCATCCCGGGGACTCACAGCAGCCCATCTCCAGGTGGAGCTGTTGTTCACCATCTTAGCTGTAGAGGACAGTGTCACTGGCCCTCATTTGTGGGATTTGAAACGGGCCCACTGGCATTCCAAGCCAGTGCCACTGGGCTGGCCCCAATGTCTTTTATTCTTTTTTCTTTTTGTTGTTCCACCTGGATGATTTCTGCTATCTTGTCTTCTAAGTCACTGATTCGGTCCTCTGCTTCATCCAATCTGCGAGTAATTCCATCAAGTTCGTTATTTAATTCAGTAATTGTATTCTTTAGTGCTAGCTGGTTGTTTTTCATGATTTCTCTATCCTTCTTTGTATTCTCACTAATTTCCTTGAACATTCTAATAATCAGTGTTCTGAACTCTGTCTCCAATAGGTTATTTACCTCTATTTCCTCTAGTTCCACTGATTCAGAATGTTTCTTCTGTTCTTTTATTTGGGATGTGTTTCTTTGTTTTCCCATTCTGGCTTACACTTTGTGCTTGCTTTAATGTAATAGGTAGATCCCCTAGGTCTCTCAGTCTTTTCTGGGTGGAATTATGTGGTGTGTGTCCTTTATATTTGAATTACTCAGTCTTCCTATTCTTCTGTGTATGTGTACCAGAGGTGTTCCTTGTGTTGTGTATCTTCTTCTGTTCAAGTTGAGCTTTGATTGCTTTTGGCTTCTCATCGGATGGGATTGACTCCCAGGCTGACTAGCTGTGAGGATTAGCTGTGTCCAGTTTATGAGCTGCTGTGTGACCTCTGGTGAGGCTTCTCCCCTATAGGCTCTTGTGCTTGTACAGATTTCCCTTTGGGTGTGACTCTTGTAGGTCAAACCCAGTAACACTCTGGTTTTATCTAAAGTTGGTCTCTGGGTGTGATGATTCTTGTTTCTCTTTATGTGGGCCCTGCTGCAGAGTGATTTTAGAGCAAAACAGATCAACAAGCACAACAACAATAGCCACCAAAGGAAACCAGATCTGTAACATGTAAAAAACAACCAACAACTTACACTCAGCTTGTTCAGAAATATCAAATATGCAAAAGAAGAAAACAAACAAAAACAAAGCGACAACAACAAAACAAAGAAAAAAATGAAATAAAACATAATAAAATAAAAAATAGAATGAACACAAGAAAAAAAATAGCAATACCCTCCCCCCCAAAAAAAATTTGCAGAAAAATGCAAAATAGGAGAAAAATAGAGCTGTGAAAAGAAAGAAGAAAAGAAGGGAGAAAAAAATATATATATGGACACATGCATTCACATATATACACCCGTATATATGCCTATATTAAAAGCTAAAAATGATAATAATGAAATAGAAAAAACCCAAAACAACCAAAAAAAGCAACAACAACAACAAAAAAAGAAGACCCAAAACACCCCCCAAAACCAAAATGATAACAACAAAAAACACACCAAAGAAAAAGAAAAAAAACCCAGTGCCAGCCTTGGCTAAAATCCACAAAGCTGTCTCCAGGTTGTCTTCTACTGTACAAAAACTCCTCTGCATCATGTAGGGGCAGAGCTGACCATCTGGCACCTGGCAATGCAGGTCTATTGTAGATGAGTGGGGTTATGAGTTGTGATTGGTAGTTTTTACAAAATCACTGCTGTTTCTGCTCTCACCTGCCCCAAGGCATGCTGAGTGCTGTGCAGCCAGAGGTTGGATGTGTGTCTTCAGGCACTCTTTCCACTGGAGGCTGTGGAGGGTGTGAGATTGCGTTGCTGCTAAAAGCCACCTGCCAGGGGTGGGGGGCTGGGGGTTGGGGGCCAGGAGCAACTCAGCAGCTGAAGTTGCCCTGCCTCCCAAGCTGCCCAGGAGAGGTGGGGGAAGGGTAGGTAGGCTCACACTCTGCAGCCTCTTCTGGGTGGAGATTCTCCACCCCCTGGGATTAGGAGCGCCTCTGTAATCTGACCCTACTCCTCCATTCAGGGGTCAGTATAGACCCTGGCACAGTGGGGGGGGGCAAGGTTTCTGAGGGAGGGTGGGGACAGATTCTTATCTATGCAGTTGTTTTTGCTTTCTGTTGGAGAAAGAAAAACAAAAACAAACAAGCAACAACAAAAAACCCATCCCACCACTTTTTTAAAAATTCTTTTATTGTGAAATCAACATTTTTAAAAAATTAGTTTCAGGTGTACAACACAGTGCAATAGTTATACTTTTTACCCCTCAAAGTGAAAACCCTCCTCCCCCAACTCGCCACCCGACTCCTCCCCCCAGATCATACCTATCTATTACAATTCTTTTGACTCCCTTCCACAGTATAATGCACATCCTGTAACTATCTATATATTCAATTACAGTTGCTATGCAATATTACACAACATCAGCTTCAGGTGTACAGTGCGGTGATCAAGCCTCTACTCCAGTGATGAAATGGTCTCCCTAACAAGACATGTGACCATCTGACACCCCACAAAATATTTACAACATTATTAATTATATTCCCTGAACTGTCTTTCATATCCCTGTGACAATATTGTAGTTACCTATTTATGTTGTCTAATCCCTTCGCCTTCTGCCTCAGCCCCATGCCCCTCCCAACTAGCAACCCTCAGTTTTTCCTCTACATCTATGAGATTCTTTCTGTTTACTTCGCTCATTCATTTAGTTTTTCAGATTCCACATATAAGTAAGATCATATGGTATTTGTCTTTCTCCAACTGACTTATTTCACTTAACATAATAGTCTCTAGGTCCAACCATATGGTTGCAAATGGTAGGATTTCATTCTTCTTTATAGCGGAGTAGTACTCCATTGTATAAATGTACCAAAGTTTTTTAATCCAGTCATCTACCAATGGGCATTTTGGTTGTTTCCAAGTCTAGGCTATTATAAATAGCCATGCAATAAACATAGGGGTGCATGTATTTTTTCGAATTAGCGTCTTGGATTCTTCTGGGTAGATACCCAAGAGTGGAATTGCTGGGTCATACAGCAGTTCCATTTCCAGTTTTTTGAGCTACCTCCATACTAATTTCCATAATGGCTGCACCAATTTGCAGTCCCACCAACAGTGCACCAGAGTTCCCTTTTCTCCACACCCTCGCCAGCACTTGTTGTTTGTTGATTTGTAGATGATAGCCATTCTGACTGGAGTGAGGTGGTATCTCTTTGTGGTTTTTATTTGACTTTCTCTGAGGATTAGTGAGGTTGAACACTTTCATATGCCTGTTGGGCATCTGTATGTCCTCTTTAGAGAAATGCCTCTTCATATCCTCTGCCCATTTTTTAATTGGGTTGTTTGTTTTTTTTTGGTGTTGAGTTTCATGAGTGTTTTATAAATTTTGGATATTAACCCCTTATCAGACATATTGTTGGCAAATATCTTCTCCCATTCAGTAGGCTGACTTTTTGTTTTATTGATGATTTCCTTTGCTGTGAAAAAACTTTTAAGTTTGATGTAATCCCATAGGTTCATTTTTTCTTTTATTTTCCTTGTCTGAGGGGATATATCAGTAAAAATATTACTCAGGGTAATGTCTGCAAACTTATTCCCTATGTTTTCTTCTAGGAGTTTTATGATTTCAGATCTTACATTTAAGTCTCCAAACCATTTTGAGTTTGTTCTAGTATATGATGTAAGTAGGTGGTCCATTTTCATTTTTTTTGCATGTGTCAGCCCAATTTTCCCTGCACCATTTACTAAATAGACTATCTTTACTCCAATATAAATTCTTGCTTCCGTTGTCATAGATGAAATTACTGTATATGGATGGGTTTATTCCTGGGCTCTCTATTCTGTTCCATTGGTCTGTGTCTGTTTTTATGCCATTACCATACTGTTTTGATTACTGTAGCCTTGTAGTATGTTTTGATGTCAGGTAGTGTGATGTCTCCCACTTTGTTCTTATTTCTCAGGATTGCCGTGGCTATTCCGGGTCTTTTGTGGTTCCATATAAATTTTAGGATACTGTGTTCTATTTCTGAGAAAAGTGTCCTTGGTAGTTTGACTGGAATTGCATTGAATCTATATATTGCTTTAGGTAGTATTGACATTTTATAACACTTTTTAAAAATTTTTTTTGAGGGCAGTGTCAATGGCCCTCATATATGGGACCCAAACCAGGGCTGCTGGCTTCCCAAGCCAGCACTTAACCACCACGCCAGTCGGCTGGACCAACATTTTAACTATATTAATTCTTCCTATCCATGAGCATGGTAGGTGTTACCATTTATTTGTATCTTCCTTTATCTCTCTCTTCAGTGTCTCACAATATTCTGAGTACAGTTCTTTTACTTCTTTAGTTAAATTGATTCCTAGACATTTTATTGTTTTTGAAGCAATTGTAAAGGGATTGATTTCCTGATTTCTTCTTCTGATAGTTTATTATTGGTGTAAACAAATGCAACTGACTTCTGAGTATTAATTTCATATCCTGCTACCTAACCAAATTCATTTATCAGTTCTAGCAGTTTTTTGGTGGAGTCTTTGGTATTCTCTCTATATAGTATCATGTCATCTGCATATAATGACAATTTTACTTCCTCTTTTCCAATTTGGATGCCTTTTATTTCATTTTCTTGTCTGATTGCTGTGGCCAGAACTTCCAGAACTATGATAAATAGAAGTGGTGAAAGTGGGCAGCCTTGTCTTGTTCCTGATCTTTAAGAGAAAGCTTTTAGCTTTTCCCCATTGAGTACAATGTTTGCTGTGTGCTTATCATATATGGCCTTTATTATGTTGAGATATGAATCCACTTTTCCCACTTTGCTAAGAGTTTTTATCATGAATGGCTACTGGATTTTGTCGAATGCTTTTTCTGCATGTATTGATATGATCATATGATTTTTATTTTTCATTTTGATAATGTGATGTATTACATTAATTGATTTGCAGACATTGAAGCAACATTGCATACCAGGAATGAATCCCACTTGATCATGATGTATGATCTTTTTAATGTGATGCTGAATTCGGTTTGCTAGTATTTTGTTGAGAATTTTTGCATCTAGGTTCATTAAGGATATTGGCCTATAGTTTTCCCTTTTTGTAATATCTTTGTCTGACTTAGGAATCAGGGTGATAGTGGCTTCATAGAAAGAGTTTGGGAGCCTTCCCTCCTTCTGTGTTTTTTGGAATAGTTTGAGAATAGGTATTAATTCTTTTTAAATGTTTTGTAAAATTCACCTGTTAAGCCATCTGGTCCAGGATTTTGTTTGTTGAAAGATTGTTTTTTGTTTTTTGTTTTTTTGTTTTTGAGGGCAGTGTCACTGGCCTTCATATGTGGGACCTGAACTGGGGCCGTTAGCATCCCAAGCCAGCACTTAACCACCGTGCCACTTGGCCGGCCCGGAAGATTGTTGATTACTGATTCAATTTCTTTGGCAGTAATCAGTCTGTTCAGAGTTTCTGTTTCTTTTTGGTTCAGACTTGGTAGATTGTATGCTTCTAGAAATGTATCCATTTCTTCCAGATTGTCGAATTTGTTAACATATAGTTGCTCATATTATTTTCTTTAAATTTTCTGTATTTCTGTGGTATCTGTTGTCACTTCTCCTCTTTCATTTCTGATTTTATTAATTTGGTTCCTTTCTCTTTTTCTTGGTGAGTCTGGCTAAGGGTTTGTCAATTTTGTTTATCGTTTCAAAAAACCAACTCTTGGTTTCATTGAGCTTTTGTATTTTGTTGTTGTTGTTCTCTATTTCATTTATTTCTGCTCTGGTCTTTATTATTTCCTTCCTTATACTCACTTTAGGCTTGTTTTGCTCTTCTTTTTCAAGTTCCTTTAGGTGTAAAGGTAGTCTGTTGATTTGAGATTTTTCTTTCTTCTTTAGGTAGGCCTGCACTGCTATGAACTTCCCTCTGTGGACTGTTTTTGCTGCATCCCAGAGATTTTGGATTGTGGTGTTTTCATTTTTGTTTGTCTTGAGGTATCTTTTGATTTCCTCCTTGATCTAATTTTTGACCCACTCGCTGTTTAGTAGCATGTTATTTAACCTCCATGTATTTGTAAGCTTTCCAGATTTCTTCTTATAATTGATTTCTAGTTTCATAGCATTTTGGTCAGAGAAGACACTTGATATGATTTTAATCTTCTTAAATTTGTTGAGACTTGTTTTGTGGCCTAACATGTGATCTGTCTTGGAAAATGTTCCATGTGCACTTGAGAATATATATTCTGTAGCTTTGGGGTGAAATGCTCTAAAAATATCAATTAAATCCAGCTGGTCTAAAGTGTCATTTAAGGCCACTATGTCCATGTTGATTTTCTGTCTGGAGAGTCTGTCCATTGGTGACAATGAGTGTTGAAGTCCCCTACTATGATAGTGTTACTGTTGATCTCTGTCTTTATGTCTGTCAAAATCTGTTTTATATATTTAGGAGCTCCTATATTGGGAGCATAGACATTTACTAGGGTTATGTCCTCTTGTTGAATTGATCCCTTTGTTATTATGTAGTGCCCTTCTCTGTCTTTTATTGTAATCTTCATTTTAAAGTCCATTTTGTCTGAAATAAGTATTGCTACTCCAGCTTTTTTCTCATTTCCGTTTGCATGAAATATCTTATTGCATCCCTTTACTTTCAATCTGTGTGTGTCTTTTGATTTGAGATGAGTCTCTTGGAGACAGCATATACATGGGTCCTGTTTTCTTATCCACTCAGCCACTGTGTGTCTTTTGATTGGAGCATATAGTCCATTCTCATTTAAAGTGATTCCTGATAGGCATATTTATTGCCATTTTGTTATTTGTATTTCTTGTCTTCCTGGGTTAGCTTGTTTTCCCCTTCTGTTTAAAAAAGCCCTTTTAACATTTCCTGCAATACTGGCTTGGTGGTAACAAACTCCTTAAGCTTAATCTTTTCTGAGAAGCTCTTTATCTCTCCTTCAATTTTAAGTGATAGCCGTGCTGGGTAGAGCAATCTTGGTTGTAGACCTTTATTTTGTTTCACTTTGAATATCTCCTGCCACTCCCTTCTGGCTTGCAGAGTTTCTGAAGAAAAGTCAGCTGTTAGTCTTATAGGAGTTCCTTTGTATGTAACCTGCTGTCTTTCTCTTGCTGCTTTTAGGATCCTGTCTTTGTCTTTAAGCTTTGCCATTTTAACTATGATGTGTCTTGGTGTGGGCCTGTTTAGATTCAGCCTGTTTGGAGCTCTCTAAACTTCCTGGGCTTGTATGTCGATTTCCTTCACCAGGGTAGGGAAGTTTTCAGTCATTATTTCTTTAAATCTTTTCTCAATCCCTTGCTTCTTCTCTTCTCCTACTGGTATTCCTATGATGCGTTTTATTGCTGCGTTTTATGTTGTCCCAGAGGTCTCTCAAACTATTTTCATTCTTTTTTCTTTTTGTTGTTCCAGCTGGGTTATTTCTGCCATTTTGTCTTCTAATTCGCTGATCCACTCCTCTGCTTCATATTCTACTCATGATTCCTTCGAGTGTGTTCTTCATTTCAGTTATTGTATTCTTTAGTTCTAACAGGTTGTTGTTGTTTTTTATGGTTTCCCTATCCTTCTTTATGTCCTCACTAAGTTCCTTAAACATTCTTATCATCAGTGTTCTAAACTCTATCTCTGAAAGTTTGGAGATCTTTGTTTCATTTAGTTCCATTTCTAGAGATTTCTTCTGATCTTTTACTTGTGACATGTTTCTTTGTCATTCTATGAATGCTTCAATGTATTAGATAGATCACCTAGAAAAAGGAGAGAAAAGAAAAAGAGTGGGGGGGGGGCTCTCCATCCTCTTTAATCTGCAGACCACTTGCTCAGCAATAGAGAGTCTCTGTGTGACTCAGCATAAGTTATTGTGGGGAAGAGCTTAATGTGTTATGTGCCAGCCTCCTTCTCAGGCTTGCAGTGAGCTTTCCGCAATTATCTGCTGTGTGCTCTGGAACCATGCTCCCTACGAAAAAAAATCTTCACAGGTTGTTGCAGGTTGTCTGCTGCTGCAAAAAACCCTCTGTGGCCTGCGGAGGTGTGGGCCAGGCACCGGAGGCTCAGGGTGTCTCTGGCAACACAGCACTAGGTGGGTGTGGCAGGCCTCCAAAGCACCACTTGATGTGGTCAGTGGTCCCCACCAAGTCAGAGCAGCATGCACTCTGCACCAGCATCCAGTCCACACAAACTCACCACAAAAGCCTCGATCGGATCATGCAGGTGCACATCTCCCTGCCTAACACTCTCAGGAAAGCTCCCCATCTCAGGCTGTCCCAATCAGCTTCCCGCAGATCAGGCTAAGCAGCCCATCAGTCAAACCCAAGCCTGGCAACTCTACACAAACAGTACAGAGAGCAGGGACCCATGGCGGCTCATGCACTCCTGAGTCTTGGTGAACAGACTGATTCAGCTGGACAGCACCTGCCCTGTGTTTCCCTGGCAACACAGCAGAAGCAGGATGGAGCCCACCACTGTTTTGTGCTAAGGCTTCTGCCTCAGATTCTCAGCTCCTGCTGTACTCCCAGAGGGGCCATGGGGGTGCAGGGATTGAGCTATGCTCTCTGCTCTGCCTCCGGGGTCCTGTGTCTCCACAGCTGTGGGTGCGGGCTTCATCTCCACACATCTCTCTTCCCTCTTCCCCCACTTGCCTGGTTTGAGGCTTTTGCCTCAGAGCCTGCACACTATGATGCTCCTATTGCACTCCCAGCTGGACTGGGTGGGCACAGGAAATGAGCCCACCCTTCCGCTACAGCACTCTCTGCTCTGTATCCTGGGATCTTTTGGCTCCGCAGCCGCAGGTGAGGATCACACCTCTGCAAGCATGTCTCCACTTTCTTTTCCCCCCACTTGCCCTGCCCGAGGCTTCTGCCTCAAACTACAAACCATTGCGCTCTGGCTGAGCACTAGGTGGTCCACAAAGTGCAGGGAGTGAGCAACAGGAACGCTTTCTGATCTGCTGTCTGAGGCCCCAGTGTCTCAGCAGCCTCATATGGGGGCTGCACTTCCACGCATCTCTGCTCCCTCTTCCCCCACTCACCCGGTCTGCCCGCCTTCAAGCAATCATTGTGTGAGACTCTTAGCTGTTCTGTGTGATGAGTAGAGGTTCTTTTGATGATTTCCAGCAGTTCAAATTGCAGCGATTTCCAGGGGAGAACTCAGGGAGCCCTCCTCACAGCCCCCATTTTTCTGTCGATGAAAAAACTGTAGTCTTGGGCCGGCTGAGTGGTGCGGTGGTTAAGAGCTGGCTTGGGACATCAATGGTCCCGGTTCGGATCCCACATATGAGGGCCAGTGACACTGCCCTCTAAAAAAATGAAAAAGAAAAAAAAACTAGTCTTCATTTTAAAATCTATTTTGTCTGATATAAGTATTGCTACTCTAGGTGTTTTCTCATTTCCATTTGTGTGAAATATCTTATTTCATCCCTTTACTTTCAGTCTGCATGTGTTTTTTTTTTACCTGAGGTGGGTTTCTAATAAACAGCATATGCATGGGTTTTGTTTTCTTATCCACTCAGCTATATTATGTCTATTGATTGGAGCATTGAATCCATTTACATTTAAAGTGATTATTGTTATGTATATAGTAATTGCCATTTTATTATTCATATTTCTGCTCTTCATTAGTTAGTTTGTTTTTACCTTTCTTCTGCTTAGAGAAGCCCTTTTAACATTTCCAGCAATACTGGCTTGGTAGTAATGAATTCCTTTAACTTATTCTTTTCAGAAAAGCTCTTTATCTCTCCTTCAATTTTAAATGATGGCCTTGCTGGATAGAGTAATCTTGGTAGTAGGCCTTTGTTTTTCATCACTTTGAATGTTTCCAGCCACTCCCTTCTGGCCTGCAAAGTTTCTGTAGAAAAGTCACCTGATAGTCTAATGGAAGCTCCCTTTTAAGTAACTATCTGTCTTTCTCTTGCTGCTTTTAGGATTCTCTCTTTGTCTTTAACTTTTGCCATTTTAACTATGATGTGTCTTGGTGTGGGTCTTTTTGGGTTCACTTTGTTTGGGACTCTCTGTGCTGCCTGGGCTTGTATGTCATTTTCTTTCATCAGGTTATGGAAGTTTTTGGTCATTATTTCTTCAAATATGTTCTTGATCCCTTGCTCCCTCTTCTCCTTCTGGTACTCCTATGATGTGAATGTTCTTTTGCTTGATGTCCTGCAGATCTCTTAAACTATTTCCATTGTCTTTTATTTTTGTTGTTATTGTTCCAATTTGATTGGATGAATTCTACTACCTTGTCTTCTAAATTTCTTATTCAATCTTCTGCTTCATCTAATCTGCTGTTGATTCCTTCTAGTGTATTCTTCATTTCAGTTATTGTATTCTTTTTTTCTGACTGGTTCTTTTTTATGGTTTTTATATCCTTCTTTATGCTTGCTATCTCTTTGTTGAAATTCTCACTAAGCTCCTTAAGCATTCTTTTTTTTTAAAAAAAAAAAAGATTTTATTGGGGAATTGGGGGAGGGGAACAGACAAGTTGCTGTCCTTATGTTCTTCAGTCTAGTTGTGGAGGACATCGCTTCACTGACCCATGTTGGTATTATCATTGCACTCTTCCCAGGTGAGGCCATTGGATGGCCACTCACAGTGGCTCAAGAAAGCACGTGCCAACTGCCAGCCAGCCCCACTGCAGCCTAAGCCATCCCCGGTGACTCACTGCAGCCCAGCTCCAGGTCGAGCTGTTGTTCACCATCTTAGCTGTAGAGGGCACAGCGTCACTGGCCCTCTATGTGGGATCTGAATCAGGGCTCTGCTGCTCAGAGCTGGCGTCTCAAGCCAACTCTTAACCAGTGCGCCACTCGGACAGCCTGAACATTCTTATAATAAGCGTTTTAAACTCTGTCTCTGCTAGGTTGATTTTCTCTGTTTCATTTAGTTCCTTTTCTGGAGGCTTTTTTCTTTTCTTTTATTTGGGATGTTTCTTTGTTTCTCATTCTGGCTGTTGCCATGTATTTGCTTCTATGTATTAGGTAGATCACCTATGTCTCTCAGTCTTTGCTGGGTGACCTATGTCATATGTGTCCTTTATAGTCGAATTGCACAGTCTCCCTAATCTTTTGCTTGTTTCAGAGGTGTCCCTTGTGTTGTGCATGTTCTCGTGTTGTAGTTGAGCCTTGATTGCTTTTAGCTTGTCAGTGGGTGGGATTGACTCTCAGGCTGACTAACTATGAGGATTGGTTGTGCTCACAGTGTATGAGCTGCTGTGTGAGGGCTGACCCCTCAGTGAAGGTTTTGCTCTTGCAGGCTCTTGTGCCTGTTGAGAACCCCCATTGGGTGTGACTTGTGGGTCAAACCAGGTAGTGCTCTGGTGTGTCTGAAGCTAGCCTCTGGATGTGTTGTTTCTGGTGTCTCTAGGACGGGGCTCTTATGCAAGGCAATTTCAGCCCATGGGTATCTGGTAGGTGCCTCAAGGCTGTATGTGGTTGGCTGCTGCCCAAGCTAGACCGGTAGGCATGTGGGGGTTGCCTCACTGAACTGAGGCTGGCTGACACCAATATTGGGCCTAAAGCAGCTAAGCACAAAGCCCAGGGACCCCTAGGCCTGTTGTCACCTGTCAGCTGCCATAAGGTCCAGCTGTTAAAAGAGGCTTCTTAGGTATGTGTGTCTGTCTGGTTGACCTGGTGTTGAGAGTGCCCTCACTAATGCAGCACTAGCTTGGCAGGGCGGAGTTCAAGTGAGTCATGAGATGTGACTGGTGGTTTTTACAACATTAATGTAGATTCAGATCATACACCTGTACCTGGCCTGTGACCACCTTGTATAACGCCTTGAAGCACTGCAGCCAGTCTCCACTTCAGGCTTGCAAATTCCCAAGAGCTGCTCCCAAGTGTTTGTGGTGCAGTTTTTAGATCACTGTTCAGCACCAGAATCTCCCCAGGCCATTGTGGGTTGTCTGCTGCTATAACAAACCTCCTCCACAGTTTGTGGAGGCAAGACCAGTCACCCAGGCTCCCAGAGTGTTCCTAGCATGCAGCTATAGGTAGGCACAGTGGGATTATAGGGGGCTGAAGGGTGTGGTCATGGTTTCTACAAATTCAATGTAGTCTCAGCTCCTGGACCAGTGCTAGGCTGGTGACTACATTGAAAAACAAAACAAACCACACCACCACCAACAAAAACAAATATACACACTTAAAAACAACAATCAGGGCTGGCCAAGTGGCATGGTGGTTAAGCGCTGGCCTGGGAAGCCAGCAGCCCTGGTTTGGGTCCCACATATGAGGGCCAGTGACACTGCTCTCAAAAAACAAACAAACAAAAAAAACAACAATCAATAAACACTCAAAACAAACAAAAAATACAAAAGCAAAACAGAAAAAAGAAGTCAAAGAAAAGAAAAACATAGAAAGGGAAGAAAAGAAGAAGAAGAAACAAAATAAAACAAAACAAAAAAATACACAGGTCTTGGCTTAACACCCTGTAGTTATCTCCTCAGGCCATTTCTGGTTGTCTGCTGCTGTCAAAAAGATTTTCTGTTCCTTGTGGAGGTGGGGATGGCCACCAGGTGCCCTGAATGCCACTGGCAATGCAGCTCTAGATGGGCAGAGCTATGGGGTGTGGTAGGTGGTTTCTACCAAGTCAGTGCAGTTCCTGCTCTTGGCCTTTACAAACTCTCTAAGATCACCACAGCCAGCCTCCAGAGGGTGGGCTTATCCTCTGTGAGCAGGTTGCATGGGTCTTAGGGCATCTCTTCCATGTGGGGATGTGGAAAACAAGAGTTCTGAGCTTCTGAAAACCCAATGCTGTCCCTGCATCCTGATGCTGTACCTGTGTGTGTCTCAGTGGCTCTAGCTGCCCTGCTGGGATCCGCCCAGAAAGGTGGGGGCTGGGTGGGCTGTGAGAGGCGGGCTGGTGCATTTGTGGCTCTGACCAGCCCAGCACTGTCCCACCCTCTATCGCTGTAGTGTGGATCAGTGGCTGCAAAACAAGTCTTTCCAGTTCACAAGGGCTATAGCTGTTCTGTTCTTTAATCTGACTCTACTGCTGCTTCTGGAGCCTGCTTCTAACACTAGGAAGGCAGTGGTGGGGCGATCTATGGGAGGGTGAAGGAGAGGTGACCAGGATCCATGCCTTTGTTTTCTGTTTTTTGCCTGGTAGTGCGTGCTTAAGCCACAGTTGTCACCCAAAGTCTCTACCCTGAATGCTGGGCACAACTGTCTTATATGCTGACCCATCAGGCGGGACTGTGGGCCACAGGGAGAGAGCCTGAAGTCTGGCTTCTTCCTCCTGAAGCTATTGCGATCTCCAGTTTGCTTCCTGGGGCCCCAAGGCCCGTGGGCCATGTCTCCACACTTCCCCCTTTCCTCCAGCCCCATCCCTACTTGCCTGATTTGCCACCTTCAGGTAATTTGATGTGCGGGTCACTTAGCCATTGATGAGCAGAGAATCCCTTGTTGAATTATAGCTATTCAATTTGTTGTAACTTCCAGGGGAGATTTCAAGTAGCATCCTCATGCTGCCATTTCTGAAATGTTACCTCCCAAGCCTAAAGGTATTAATCATAAGTTTTAGGGTAATTTTCTAAAACAGGAAATTGGGACAGGGGATATTCCAAGCTCAAGCTGCAGGGGGCGTGATCTATTGTTAAGCTACTGGTCAAGGAAAGGTGAGGCAGGAGACATTGCAAGGCTTCTACTATGAGAATCCCAACCAAGCCCTGTTTCAACTTCTATTAGTTAAAACCCCAATGGTATAATTGAGACAATTGGCACAGAGAGCAGAGTAACACTGTGTTCAATGGAGGAGCATGTTTTTTGATTGTTCTTGGCTTTCTAACTGGATTCATTAAAAGCCTACAATGCCTGGGAAGGCACAGTTTGTGGTTCGAACATTTGCACTTTGGCTGCTATTTCTTTATGCTGTGTCTGTGTATCTTGCCACAGCATTCCAACATAAATTGTAAGAGGATCTGGAAGGCATGTGCCTTTCTGGTTATCATCAGTCTTAGATACTGTGATCTTCTGGGACATGGGTCTGACAATTAAGTTAGCGAACCCACCCTAGTTCACTATGTTACATACCTCACTGCTGAATATCACTATGGTCACCTTTGAAGTATTCCCCTTAGGAAGCTATGCACTGATACCAGCACCTAATCCACCCTTCAAAGCAATGTTGGAACTGTTTTTCTGTAATGATCATCAGAGCTGTCATCGTGTTACCAGAGAGCAAACCCTTCTTGGCACGGTGTCCAGGTTCTTGGCATCTCGAGCAAAGAATTGAGTGAGACACAGAAATATAGTGGTGAAAGAGCAGCTTATTAGAAGTGAAAGTGCACTACAAAGAGATAGGAGCAGGCCCAAGCACAAAGAAGGGGCTTAAAAGGCACTGACTGGTGAAAACTTGGTTTTTATTTTCCTCTTTTCTAGAATGAGCTACTCCTTTCTAATTGTGGGGCTGCTTGATTGATACCTGTGATTGACAATGGATAATGGTTATGGTAAACAAGGACAAGTTTGGGCAGAAAGGGGAGGTCTTTTGGGCAGTCATTTTCTGTAGGCCATGTTGGACATGCAAGAGTGTTGCTTGATAGTATCCAGGCATCTCAGAGACCCAATTCCTGTCTCTAACTCTCTGCCTTATGTGCCCCTTGAGAGGTATTATCCCTGTAAATCTCTATGGGAAATTGAGGGACAGCAGATCTCTTCTTCTGTATCTGCTTCCTGCTGAATGTGGCTGTTGTCCCTACCTACTGGGGATCCATGGGACTCTCACTGTATGTGATCTACAATGAGGGGAAGGGGTTTCGAGATCTGCCTCGAGGACCACGTTGACCTCTGTGATTGGGATGCACTGGAAGTCTTGTTGTAGTATCACTTGTATCCCCATGACCTCTAGATGGTAGATTTTAGTTAATGGAGTTATAAATGTTGGCTCAAGAAGCAGGACTCAAAGCTTTTGACACAGGATGACTGTGTGATGAAAAATTTGTTCAGCTTCATGGAGCCTGGCCTTTCTTCTGGTTTAACCAGTCATTCAGTTATTGTTCACCTGGGAACTAAGACTAGAAAGAACACTGTGCTACAATGACTATAATCAACAGACATTAAACACAAGCTTTAGGGTAATTACCTAAAGCAGGAGGTAGGAGATTTCTGATTCAGGTTAAAAACAATCTATTGTTTATGATCAAGAAACTGATTTGAAAAATGATTATAACCAGGGGCTATGGAGCCAAAACACTAGGGAAAAGAAAGTTTAGAGCTTCTATAGTGAGAAGCCCTTTCATTTGGCTTGTACCAGTTATATTACCTTTGATGTCCTGAGTATCAATATGCCTTCCTTTCAATATTTCCTTTATCTTTGAGTAAAGAAAGAAGTCATTGGAGGCCAAATCAGGTGAGTAGGGAGGGTGTTCCAATACAGTTATTTGTTTACTGGCTAAAAACTCCCTCACAAACAGTGCTGTGTGTGAACTGGTGCATTGTCGTGTTGCAAGAACCATGAATTGTTGGCAAAAAGTTCATGTCGTCTAACTTTTTTTTTAAAAGACTTTTATTGGGGAATTGGGGAGGGGAACAGTGTTGGGGAATTGGGGGAGGGGACTGGCCAAGTTGTTCTTCAGTCTTTGTTGTAGAGGGCGCCAGTCACCATCTGGCTTTCTGTCAGCAGCTCGTGGCCTCTAATCTCAAGGTGCTGTGCTCAATCTCAGTTGTGCATGGGCATAGCCACCATGCCATGTGGGAGTCGAACCTGGCAGCCTTGTTGTTAAGAGCACATGCCCTATCCACTGAGCCATCCAGGCAGCAGTTCAGCTCAAGGTGCTGAATTCAGTCTGAGTTGCAAGCAGGCATAGCCCACCATTGAACAGGCAATCTTTTTTTTAAAGATTTTTTTTTTAATTGGGGAATTGGGGGAGGGGAACAGCATTGGAGAATGGGGCAAGGGGAACAGGCAAGTTGCTGTCTTTTTGTTCTTCAGTCTAGTTGCGGAGGACGTTGCTTCACTGGCTCATGTTGGTATCATCATTGCGCTCTTCCCGAATGAGGCAGATAGGTCGCCGGCCTCTGGATGGTCGCTCACCGCGGCTATTGGCAGCTCACGCTGGCTGCCGGCCACTCACTGCAGCCTATTGCAGCCCACTGCAGCAGGGACTGCAGCCTACACCATCGCCAGGGCTCACACAGCCCAGCTTCAAGTGGAGCTGTTGTTAGCTGTAGAGGGCAGTGTCACTGGCCCTCATATGTGGGATCTGAACCAGGGCTGCTGGTGTCCCAAACCAGCTCTTAACCAATGCGCCACTCAACCAGCCCTGAACAGGCAATCTTGTTGTTACACCAGCTGACATATCCTGCCACCTGTTGGCAGCTCAGTGACAGCTCAGCTGAGGAGCAGTGTTCACTGACCCATGTGGGAATCAAACCAGTGACCTTGTTGCTCAGAGCTCGCCCTCCAAGCCAACTTTTAACCAACTGAGCCACTCAGTCGGCCCCATGTCATTTAACTTTTTCACACAGCCTTTTCAGCACTTCCAAATAGTAAACTTGGTTAACTGTTTGTCCAGTCGGTACAAAATTCATAATGAATAATACCTCTGATATCAAAAAAGGTTAACAGCATTGTTGCAACAAGTTCATGAACTTAATGGTCAGACCATATACAATTGGATATGCTGGATGCCATTTGGTTCTGTACTTTAACACACCGAAAGGGAGTGACTAAGGTAACTGGTTAACATACAAGATAAAGGCCTGGAAGTGAGGAAAGGTTTCCCTCAATGAGACTGATGGAAGTGAGTTGACCCCAAAACACCAAAGTCAGTGTGGACCTTCCCATTTTCTGCCAACCCTTGTAAACAATATCATGCATTTGTCTGTCTTTATAGAGGGTGCCCCTGGCATAAGTGGATCAGGGGGTTAATAGAGAACTAAAAGGACCCAGCAGCAGCATGGTGTGGGGTGTCCGCATCATAGAAATGATGGTACCCAAGAAGTTTAACTGTTACTTCAAAGACAAATCTCTGTTGTTTACCCTGCTGTGTGGTTAACCCCCGCATGTACACTCCTGTGTGTCTCGTTTACTTTCACACAATTACTACACAGAATTCTTCCCAAACCAGCTGTGTGGGTTTCGTTTTCCCATATTAAGCAATTCTCTGTGTCCAGTTGGGAGTCTTACAATTCAATTAATTCTGACACTACGTGCAGTTAGAGAAAACCCCTCTGGTTGAGGGCTTAGTCCCACAAGACTGCCCCCACCCCCACATTTCAGATGCTAATCACAAATAATAGGTGCCCAGATTATCTACAACTTCTATCTGACTTGGTTACAAATTAAAAGTTCCCATGACACCCATCCTTGTATTGGGTCATTTGCAAGAACAGCTCAGAGAACTCAGGAAAACACAGGCATTTACCAGTTTATTAAAGGATGTGATAAAGGATACAGATGAACAGCCAGATGAAAAGATATTTAGGGTGAGGTTTGGGAGAGTCCTGAGCACAGGAACTTCTGTCACCATGGAGTTGGTGTGCACCATCCTCCCGGTGTGAATATGTTCACCAAACTCTTTGAACTCTGTATTTATGGAGACATAATTATTAACTCAATCTCCAGATTCTCTTCCTTTCCTAGAAGATGGGGGTGGGCTAAGAGTTCCAAACTTCTAATCATGCCTTTGTCCTTCTGGTGATCAGCATTCATCATGTAGCCAAACAGAAGCCCAACCAGAGTTGCCTCACTTTCAAAACAAAAGATACTTCCATCACACAAGAAATTGCAAAGGGTTTAGGAACTCTGTGTCAAAGACCAATTATTACAACAAAAGATGCTTCTAATGGGTTTTTGAAGCTCTGTGCCAGGAACTGGAGCACATACACACACATGCACACTCACACAAACATTTTTTTTTTTTTTTTTTAGCTGAGCCATCCTGCCACCTGTTGGCAGCTCAGCTCAGGCTGGGCATCGAACTGCTGTTGCTCAGAGCTCAGCTCGCACTCTTGAGCAAGCTCTTAACCAACTGAGCCTCTTGGCCAGCCCCAAACATTTTTATTTTTGTTTTTCATTTTATTTATTTTAGTTTTAGGTTCATTTTGATGCATCGCACACACACACACATATTCTAAAATTTCTATTATTTCACAACCTGCCTTACAGAGGTCTTTCAAAGAGATTTCCCTTGTATTGGAAAGCATGTGCAAGAATGTTCACTATAGCACAACACCTGGAGACAGTCCAGGAAAGAGGATGGATAAATAGGTTTTTCCACATGGTGGGGCCTTATCCCCAGCCTAATAATTCTCTCTTCTATTGTTGCATCCAGGTAATCAGAGAAGTGTCACAGTTTACCCTGCAGAGTGCCCCCTTCCTTGGTTTGAGCAGATTCTACATGGCACTTTCTAGTTTTTCAGTGGGATTGAGCCCCAAATTCTTACTGGAAACCAGCTCACAAATGGATTCCAAATAACCAGCATGCTTACCTTTGCCTCAGCACTGCACAGAATCCCTTTTCTCCAAACTGCCCTTTCAAACTGATTCTGCAGAGAAGCTCCTCCTCCCCTATATCCACAATCTCTGGAAGAAATGAATGGAAAACATTTGACTTTTATGGTATCTGCTAATAAAATTGCATTCTGCAACACTTTGTCTCCAGTCATATTCATGTCTAGTTTAGCTATTAATATTTCCAGTTGAATTAAAGAAATGATTACATCATTTAAATATAATGGTTTCCCTTCACAAGCTAAGGCCTATTTCTGGGTTTCTGCCTGTAGTCCTCATGTGGTTCTTTTTTTTTTTTTTTTTTGAGAGCAGTGTCACTGGCCCTCATATGTGGGACCGAACCGGAGTCGCTGGTTTCCCAAGCCAGCGTTTAACCACCGCACCACTCGGCCGGCCCTACTCCTCATGTTTTTAAGTGCCTGTGGTTGCACTAAAGATAATGGGTGTGGAAGCTGGAGGGAGGCAGGGAAAGCCTCACTGAACTGCCTCTAGCTGGTGTTTATGTCCTGGGGTTGGACCTCATTGCTTTATCATATGGGGTACATTCCTGGATTTTAAGAAATAAACAGATATTACACTTTTCATTTATTCAACAGATATTTATTGGTCATTGAAAATGTGTCAGTCACTTTCTAGGCCCTAAAAATAGTTGGCGAGCAAAACTCAGGAATTTCCTGCTCTCTCTAACTTTCATTTTAGTGGGGGAGACAATAAATGGAAAATGTAATCAGGAAATTATAAATCATAAATATACATTTTTGCAGACATGTATATTTATATTACATCAAGGAATCTTCTGGTGTGGGGGAAACACATCTGAAGGCAATATTCTGGTGCGTCCTCAGGTGGCGGTGATAGGTGGATGACTGGCGGTAGCATCTCTGGCACAGGGAACACACATAGGGCTTCTCTCCCGTGTGGATCCTCTCATGAGCCAGGAGGTTGGTTCTGTGGCTGAAGGATATTGTGCATGTGCTGCACCTGAAAGCCTTTTCTCCTGCATGAATCTTCTGATGCACGTGTAGGTCTGAGGCCTGGAAGAAGCCTTTGTCACACTCTGCACAAATAAATGTCCTCTCGTTATTGTGTCTTCTCTGATGGACTTTTAACCGAGAGAAATATCTAAAGATCTTGGGACACTTCTCACATTGGTATGACTTTTGTGCTCTGTGGAATCTTTCTTGGTGCCTCCCACACATGGAGTTTCCCACATTGCTCTGGTGAGTAGGAATAGGCTCAGGGGTGACATGGTCTGGCTTGGAGACAGACGCCGGTCTTGTCTCCATAAGGACATCTTGATAAGAGGGTCCTTTCAGGGACCTTTCCTGGGATATGGAGGTGACTAAACTTGCTCTCCTGGAGCTGAGTGGATTCTCCAAAGAAACACCTCCCTCTTCAGGCCTAGGACAGCTCTCTTCCTGGATAATGAGTAGGGAAGGTGTTTGATTGCCTTGACTAGTAACACTGTCGCTTAGTTGACAAATTTCCAAAGAAGTGTTGTCACCATTTTCTTTATCTTCATCTTCTGTGAAAATAAAGTGACTCAATGAAGTTGTACCTATGGAAGACTCCACACAGAACACCCCTCTGGTACCTGGGCTCCCCTCACTCACTTTGTCCTGTTTCCAGGAATGTATCTTGGGGAGTCCAGGAGGATGTCCCTATGTTCACTGTTGTTGGGGTTCTTGCTGACAAGTGTTTCTTGAAGTGAACAATGACTTCTCTTAAGGGCATATTCTCAGAAAAGAGGGCTTCCTGTCCCTGCATGTAGACATGGACCTGTAAACAAGGCCTGATTACTGTGATATCTGGATCTGTTAAATGACAAGACTTTGTGGAAAACTTATCCTTTCAGGCTTTCCCAAGATCCCTCTACTGTTGCTTCCATGTCTACTCTCCTGCCCTTTATCTCTCATGGTAACTTCCCTAAAGTGTGTCTTCCCTAATGATAAAAGATGAATACTAAGGCTTTCTGAGGGAAGAACCAGCTCATGTTAAGGCATTTATCCTCATCCTTGAGGTTTCTGCTCAATTGAAAATTTCTTAATGATACCTCCTACCACCTCACCAGCTTAAATTAGTTAAATTAATTAATATACTGGCACCTACATGTCCCATTGAGTATATGCATATAAAACTTTTTTCCTTCCTTACTTAGAATGGTAAAGATTAACCTTGGTGAGGACTGATAACTGGGTTTACAGTAACTCTTCTTTTTCTACTTCCAGAAAACCCCAAAAGACTGTACTATGCCCATCACCCCAGAGGTAAGAACCGTCCACTCACTAAACCAGGGAGCTTCATGCAATCATCACTCAGGTCTTCCATGAATTTCTCCAGGTTTCTGCCACTTGACTCCCATTTCTCCTTCAATGTGGACATTTCACTGCAGTGCCTATTGATCATAAACTGTTCCAGGACCAAACGAGATATGATTTCATCCTTGCTGTGTTTTTCTGGCTGTAGCCATGAGTGAAATGATTCATAGAGTCTTTGCAGTTCTTGCCTTGCACATAAGTTATTGCCATTTGGAATTATGAGTAAGCTGAGCTCAGTGCTCCGGAACTCAGAGATCCCCTCTTGTTCCTGGATGGCAGGTCCTTGCCTGGGTTTCAGCTCAGGATTTTCTGATCCAAGATCATTTCTTGATGGTTCACCTTTACATGAGAATCTGAGATCTAAAGCCATGCTTGACACAGATTCTTGGAGACTAAACTTCAGCAATTCAATTTCTGCTTAGTTGTTTGGGGGTCTGTTTAAAGATTGCAAGCTAGATATAGAAGAAATGTATAATTAATTACAGCACTGACATATTTAACAACAACAAAAAGTTCAGGTTCAGGTGAATCCGTGGATGAATCCTACTAGACATTTAAGAAAGAAAAAATTCTAATTTTACATAAACTTTCTTAGAGCCTAACAAAAAGTATGAACATTCCCCTTTTAGTTGGAGCCTTACAAATATGTTAAAGAAAGTAACACTACAGACCAATATCTCTCACAAATATAGGTGTAAAAATTAAAAGCAAATTCTTTGCAAATCAAACCCAGTCACATTTAAGGAAAATAATATATAACAAACAAGTGGGGTTCACTTTCTAGACTATACTTTTTTTTTTTTTTTGAGGGCAGTGTCACTGGCTCTCATATGTGGGAACCAAACCAGGGCCACTGGCTTCCCAAACCAGTGCTTAATCACCATACCACTCAGCCGGCCCAGGGTTCACTTTCTAGATAAAGTTGGTTTAAAATTTAAAAATCAATGTAAGCTCCACATTAATAGAATATAGAAAAACACACTATAATCATCTCCCAAGATACATTTAAAATGTTCAATTAGTCAGTGCTCATTACAGAAAAAGATCCTAAGTAAACTAGGAATAAAGATAATTTTTTTGTGTGATAAAGTATACAAAATGCAGCGAAAATTATCCTTCAATTTTTCATCTTGAAATCGAGAGATGGATGCTCATGATCAATTCTGTGTAACATTGGACTGTTCCTTAACCAGAAAAAAAAAAGGAAAGAAAAATAATATCAAATATCATTAATTATGTCCTGATTTTTTTTTGCAAAGAAATCCCAAATCCTCTTCAAATATTAGACTAGGTGAATTTTTGCAAGATACATGATGAAAGGTCAAAATACTAAAATCAACTGGATTGCATAATAACAGAAGCAGCTGAAAATGAAAACAAAAAACATTACCACTTAGGGCTGGCCAAGTGACGCAGTGGTTAAGAGCTGGCTTGGGACGCCAGTGGCCCCGGTTCAGGTCCCACATAAGGGCCAGTGACACTGCCCTCTAAAAAATAAAATAAAATAAAAAAATAAAAATAAAAAATTTAAAATAAAATAAAAACAAAACATTACCACTTATATTACCAATAAACATCAACTATCTAAGAAAAATCCAAAAAATACGTAAGCCCTCTGCCCAAATATACAACATTAATAAATATACATACAAAGGATAGCCATGTTCATGGTTTAGAAGACTCAATATTATGGAAAATCTTAATTCTCCCCAAGTCGCACTATAAACTCAATGTTATTTCAGTGAAAATCCAGCAAGTGTGTGTGTGTGTATGTGTGTGTGTGAAAAATGACAAGCTGATTCTAAAATTATATAGACAAAAAAGGGCTAAGAATAGCCAAGACAAATCTGAACAATAATTTTTCAGGATGTACATAATCAGAAAGCAAAATGGATTAGGAGACTACATTCTTTAAGATTGTGATCATGAACCAAGGATAGGCAGAAAATGAAACAGAATATTGTCCGGATAGAGATCAACATCTATACAATCACTTGCTTTCTGTAAAAAATACATTTACAAAAATTACCATTTACAAAAATTAATTGTAGCTGGATTAAAAATACCTTGAAATATAAAGCTTCTAGAAGACCAGATGCAAGAGAACATTTAAGAACTTGTAATAGGAAAAGATATCTTTAATATGACACAGAAAAAACTCAGGGGCCGGCCAAGTGGCACAGTGGTTAAGAGCTGGCTTGGGACGCCAGCAGCCCCAGTTCAGGTCCCACATATGAGGGCCAGTGACACTGCCCTCAAAAAAAAAAAAAAGAAACCTCAGCATAATGGAAGACATTATACTGGACTATATTACAACAAAAATTTCTGGGGCCGGCTGTGTGGCGCAGTGGTTAAGCACTGGCTTGGGAAGCCAGCGGCCCCCGTTCGGGTCCCACATATGAGGGCCGGGGACTCTGACCTCAAAAACAAAACAAAACAAAACAAAACAAAACAAAAAAGCTTCTGTCCATCAAGTAGTCATTCATTTATTAAAAAGATGAAACACAGTAGAGGAGAGATTTTCAATATGTACACAAACCACAGAGTGAGTTTATAAAGAACTACCCTCAACTCAATTAAATACAAGACTGCTTGATAGAGATATCAAAAGCACTCCTCAAAGGGCCGGCTGAGTGGTGCGGTGGTTAAGCGCTGGCTTAGGAAGCCAGTGGCCCCGGTTCGGTCCCACATATGAGGGCAAGTGACACTGCCCTCAAAAAAAAAAAAAAAAGTACCCCTCAAAAGTGGATTGGTAAACAAATGGAAAGAGGTTTAACTTCATTAAAGATCTCAGAAATGCAAAATAAAACTACAATATCATGCTACAAAATACCTGCCAGAATAACTAAAATCAAATAGGCTGAGTGTCAGTATGGTTTGCAGCACCTGGACATCTCAGTCATTGCTGGGGGGCACTCACTTTGGAAATGTTTTGACTATATTCAATCTGTATTTATACATTCCCTGAGACTCCTCAGTTTTATTCCTTGGAAAATACTCAACAGAAAAATGTACACATGTGCATCAAAGACATAAACAAGAATGTTTATATCATCATAACTCACAATATTTCTACACTGTAAACCATCTAAATGTCCAACATTAAATGAAATAGATTATAATTAATTCATGTAGAGACATAATTGGCAGCAATAAAAAATAAACTGCTTCATTCAACAACGTGGATTAACCACACATAAAAATGTTGAACGAAATAATCCAGACACCAAATATAATACATTTTGTTTAGTTGTATTTATGTTATTTCAAAAGCCTACAGATGATATCAATATTATTTAGGATGTTGGTTACTTTTGGAGACCATAGTAGATACTGTGATAGGTACATATATGAAGGGCTTCATAGGAGAACCCTGTCCCTGTTTTCCTGGGGTGCTGTGCTTCATTTTCACTGGCACTATTCTACTTCTTATCTTGGAAGTAGTTACACAGGAGTGTTTCTCTGTAAAAATTTACCAAGCTATATACTGTCACTTCTTTATTTTTCTCTATGTGCATTACACTTTGATAAAAATTTTCAATTGTATTTTACTTATTAAAAATTTTTAATTGCCATTGACACTCAATATTATATTAGTTTCAGGTATACAATATAATAATTAGACATTTCTGTAACTTACAAAATGATCACCCCGTAAGTCAAGTACTCATCTGACACCATAGTTATTACAATATTATTGCCTATACTCCCTATGCCATACTTTACATCCCCATGATTGTTTTTATAACTAATAATTTATATTTCTTAATCCCTTCACCTTTTCCACCCTTCTCCTCAACCCCCGCCTACCTGGCAATTATCAATTTGTTCTCTGTATCTCTGAGTTTGTTTCTGCTGTGTTTGTTCATTTAAAAAATGCTCAATTTTAGGGCTGGCTGAGTGGCTTGTTGGTTAACAGTTGGCTTGGGAGTGAGAGCTCTTAGCAGCAGGACTCCTGGTTCAGATCCCACATGGGCCAGTGACACTGTGCCTTCTACAACTAAGATGGTGAACAACAGCTCAACCTGGAGCTGGGCTAACATGAATGGCCTGTGACTGGGTAGGCTGCAGTGGGCCTGCCGTAAGTTATTGTGACTGGCTGGCAGCCAGTGTGAGTGGCAGGCAGCTGCCATGAGCTGTTATGAGCTTGCCGTGAGTGGCCATCCAATGGCCAGAGACCGGTCTGTCTCAGCCGGGAAGAGCACAATGATCACAATATCAACATAGGCCAGTGAAGCAACGTCCTCCACAACTAGACTGAAAACCAAAAGGACAGCAACTTGTGTGTTCCCCTTCCCGGATTCCCCAGTGCTGTTCCCCTCCCCCAATTCCCCAATAAAATCTTAAAACAAAAAAATGCTCAATTTTATATATATATATATATATATATATATATATATATATATATATATATAATTTTTTTTTTGAGGGCAGTGTCACCGGCCCTCATATGTGGGACCCGAACCGGGGCCACTGGCATCCCAAGCCAGCACTTAACCACCGTGCCACCCGGCCGGCCCTAAAAATGCTAAATTTTAAATAGTAAGTGGGGTCTTAACTTGCAATTGGGCAAGAATGTATTTGAATGAAGGCAATGATATTGTACAATTATGTTCTGTCAGTTATTATAGGAAAACAAAATATTAGAAAATATTGAAGAATAAAGTGAATGAAATACAAGAGATAGGCTGGAATCCACACAGATGATTTCATCCTATGTTGGAAACACCTACATCACACACATGGAAATCTGCACGACCACACAGACATCTGCACTACCCCCACTGTGTCAGTCCAGTGACACATTTCATAGGACTTTCTCTTCATTGTTTTCCTTTTTTTCCATCAACAATTACCCTTCCTTGTGAAAAACATTTGCCCTTATTTCACTACTTCTATCAAAGTTACAGTTTTATGTTATTGTTTCTAATCCCTGTCTTTATCCACTGGTGTGTAGGATCCAGCAAAGATGAAATTGAGTTTGCATTGCTCCATTTTGATTTCTGACTACAAATCATGTTACCAGGACAACAGTAGGTACATCATTTGGGATGTTGAATGGATAAAAGATTTAATCCTTTTGCTATATCATTGCTCTATTTTTGTATCCTTTTTCCATTTCATATATAGTTAACATTTCAAAGATTAGTACTTTTAAAAAAAATCAAGTTTCATGCCACAAAATCAAAAAATGTGGGTATTGGGTGAGATTGATAATTAAGTCACAAAGACAATTAGTTTCTGTTACTTGATGTCATTTAATGCTTTGTGTCAACTTTACCTGGCTGTCTCATAAGATTAGCAACCTTGATCTCATCAGTTAATGAGACAAAGATGATTTTGGGGAAAAACCCATTGGAAAAAATCAAACACATTTTTGTCTTTCCCTAATCCATTTATCATAAAGCTTCTAGTCAACCTTTATAAAATCTGCTCAGGTCACACTCCACTTTACTCCTTGCATGACACCCTCTTGCCCTAGAGAAAAGTATGAAGTCCTTCCTGGTCCTGCAGGGCCTTGTCTGAGCTACCTCTCACCCCTCCAGTTCCATTTTAGGTATTGTGGCTGGTTCTCTATATCAGAAAAACTTTCTCTCTCTCTCTCTCTCTCTCTCTCTCTCTCTCTCTCTCTCTCTCTCTCTCTCTCTCTCTCTCTCTCTCTCTCTCAACTTCTCCTTCTTCTGGGCCTCCCCACAAGTTCTCTTTCTAGACTACCCCAGGCATATGGTCACACCTGCAGACATGCACACAGCTAAGGCTAAGATCTTGGAATTCAAAACCATACTGCCTTATTAAAAGTTCTCATCACAAGAAAAAAATTGTAACTGTGTGGTAATGCATGTTAACTAGACTTAATTTGGCGACCATTTTGTAATATATACAAATATCAAATTGTTACATGGTACACCTGAAACTATGACATTGACATGTAATCAAAATTTACTGTGAATACTGTTGCCCCGAGTGCCATCCCACAGAAAGTCAGGGGTCTTCAATATGGGAAGTGGTGCAATGAAGCTTAGTAAGAGAGTGTGACAAGTTTCCACTTGTTCTGTGCAGTAAGCCCAGTGTGAGCTATGGTTGAGAGAAGGTGTGTTTTAAAGTGTGCCATAAATCATTCTCCATCATGACAACACTCCATGTCACATATTGTTTCTGGTATATGGCCTTTTTTTTTTTATATATACGGTGTGTCCTCATCCACCTTATTTACCAGATCTGGCCCTGTTCAACTTATGGCTCTTCCCTAAAGACAAAATGATTCAGGACATTGAGGGCAATTAAAGACACTCACAAAAGGACTTCCAGAACTGCTTCAGAAAGTGGCAAGATGGGATAAGTGTGTTGAAAGTGGGGGGCAGGGGAATATTTTGAGGGGGATTAATGGCAATGTGTCTTTTACTGTAATACATTTTTTAAAAATTTAAATTTAAACATTCACTGTATTTTTTAAATCACACCTTGTAATATAATGTTACATATCAATTATATCTCAATAAACAAAACAAAAATACCCCAGACTGTCAGGGTCTTTAACCTGGAGTCTGGCATTTATAAACAGTGTGGCCCCAGGAGCATTACCCATCAGGTCCCCATCTGTGTCATGGGGGCTCTGATCTCCAATGACACCAGCTCTCAGAGTTGCTATGGCAGCTAAAAAAGTTAACATATATGAAGCACATGGAGCATTTGTTGGCACATGGCAAGCACTCAGTGTAAGTCTGCTAAATAACTGACAGTCATGCTTTAAATTTCAACTCCCACCCTCATCCCAATCAGCCAAGGACCAACATTTTCACAGGATGCCATGAAAATGAGTTACTAGAAACATACAAACAGATTTTCCATGCAAACAGATTTTCAGGGCAATGTCTCTTGGAATTAGGCCAGGTTTTGCACAGCTAGAGCAGTTGTCACAACAGACCATCCCATGCCTGAGAGACCCCTTTATCTTTATACCAAGGAATTTTATCCCCATAGCTAAGCTTACATACTCTTACACTCACACAATTAGAGATTTTTCTTTTAAGAAACTCACCTCCTCAAGAAGACTCAACTTCAAACTGGGTATTTCTGGACCAAAGGCTGAGCTGCTATATCACTGCCTTTCTATACTAGGTTCATCTGATATGCCTTCCCAAGGCTCCTCCCTTTTATAGGGCCTGGGGTCAGTGATACAATTAAAGATGTGATTGGATAAAATCTGCCTGTTGATGAATCCCTGATGTCATTTTCATCCCTTTACAGCTCCAGCTCTAACACCTATTATATAAACCTCTGGGCCTGGGGCAAGGGGCCATCATCAAACACAATTCCAATTCTGCAGTGAGATGTCCCAACATTCACACTAATTGGGAATGCAGAGATTAGCATCAGTCTCACATAAATTCTGGTCAAGTGAGTCAAATACAAACTTGCTAACCCTTTCTAATTTTTTGGGACTTGTGGATCACAAGCGTAGCAAAGAATGAGGCTCATGTTCTCTCCTCCTGCACCAATCCCAGGCTGGTGAGTCAGAGGGGCCCCAGGAGCCTAGACCAGGGGTGCCTAGTCCAGCAAAGAGACCAGTGGGAAGGGAAAGATTGGTCCTTATTTTAAGTGGAGAAACACAAGATGTTTGATAGATTTGTAAGGACTGAGGGTGAAGATAGTTACAATGGTAACAGTCTCCTGGTTTGAAAATCTGGTGAGGGGGAAGTTCGAGGGCTATACTCACTAAGGGCAAACTCAGCACTTTTGTTTCCTTACTTGTGGAGGGTGTGACTACTCAGTAGAAGATAAGGGAAAATTGGCAAGCAGATGGAGTTGATGGAGGGTTTTTTGTTCTTTGGGATTTTTTTTTTTTTTTGAGGATAGGGACTTGGGCAGCAGTCCAAACATTGTCTGTCTTTACCTTCAAGTTACATCCAGAATCAAACCACTTTTCACCCTTCCACAGCCAGGTCCCTCAGCCCATTACCCCCTTTCTTTCACCTGGATCAGGGGTTGGCAAACTGCGGCTCATGAGCCACATGTGGCTCTTTGGATATGTTCCATCTCAAAAGTTTGCTGTCCCCTGCCCTGCATTATTGAGGTCAGCAAGAGACTGGCCTCCCCTACTCCCACCAGTCTTCAGTCTATTCTCAAAGCAGCTGTCATAGGGACCTGTTACAATCAAGGGTGACCACATCTGTCTTCTGCTAGTAGCTCCTCGACATTTCCAGAGTCATTCAGCAAAAGCTCATATGAATGAAACAGAAAACATAAAAGTGCAAAGGTTGTGATATGCCTATGGGAAGGGATATCGTTTTGCCTTATACCTCCAAAACAGTGGCTAACACATAGATCTGACAATTAAGTTTGCGAACTTGTTACATTGATGTTGCTAACCTTTTTTGATATCAAAGGGATTACTCATTATGAATTTGTACCCATTGGACAAATAGTTAACCAAGTTTACTATTTGGAAGTGCTGAAAAGGCTGCATGAAAACGTTAGACGACCTGAACTTCTCACCAACAATTCATGGCTCTTGCATCATGACATTCATGGCACCAGCTCACATAGCACTGTCTGTGAGGGAGTTTTTAGCCATTAAGCAAATAATTGTATTGGAACACCCTCCCTACTCACCTGATCTGGCCCCCAGTGACTTCTGTCTTTACCTGAAGATAAAGGAAATATTGAAAGGTGTTGAGGGCCGTGTAGCCCAATATTGAGGGGCATGGGCATGCAGGTTGACTTTAGTGGTCTTGGTGACTCTGACATGTGTTCCTCAAATTTGTATTCCCTTGAAGCCTGTGTTTTTATTACAAAAATGTATGTTTTGTTAAGGTTTGTGATAAGTCTTGAGAGAACTTTAGGTACAGTTAAGCCAAAATTAAATATCAAAAGTGAGATTCTCTTTAGTATTCACACCCAGGATTACAGATTATGTAGAAACTGAGTCTGGGTCATAAAGAGATTATTATAGATGGGATTATAGAAAAGGTCACAGTGTGCCCTAAGGAGAACAATTATAGGGACTAAAGGTCTTAAGAGAAAAATACATCAAGACCATGTGGAATTTAAACTTGTAATTGGATAATGGTCAAAAGTCCCTATAAAAAGGACATGTTATTGTAATAAAGTGTGACACTTCTGAGAAACTCTTCCCGGTGTCTCCGCTTTCTTTTTTCTGCCTTTACTGTAACAAAAATTTTCTGTCTTTCGTATCGCCGACTCCGTGTCCACCTTCTTGAACCCTGGTCAGCGGAGGCTGGACCCCCGCAGAAAGGAAGATATTTTGATGACATTCAGGACATCAAGGGTAACACAACGACAGCTCTGATGGCCATTCCAGAAAAGGAGTTCCAAAATTGCTTTGAAAGCTGGCACTAGTGCATAGTTTCCCAAGGGGAGTACTTTGAAGGTGACTGGAGTGCTATTCAGCAATGACGTATGTAGCACTTTTTCTAGAATCAGTTTGCTAACGTAATTGTCATATCATGTATTGTTATTAAATAATGGTTGTGGAATACATAAATAAAATGGAAGTAAAGGTACCAAGATCTGGATACTAGTAATCTCCAAAAAAAGGGGAAAAATATGTGATGACTCAGCAGGAGACACATGGGTATGGGGTTCAGTGGTGGAAGTCGGGCACAAACACTGGGTCCTAAAGTTGCTGGACTCTGAAGCATGTGGGAGGAGGTGACAGAATAAGTTCAGGAACAAGGCAGGAAGACACATATGGACAACTCAGAGGACAGGTGATCATTGTTGGGGACACAATGATGATATCACCAGAGGTTGGATGTATAGAGGCTGGTAGGAGTGGCAAAGAAAGGCCAGAAGGTAAGAAAGGGTTCTAACCAGGAAATGGTGCAGCTGGTTTAAAGCGAGGTGGATGGGATAGGGTCTGTGACAGGACAGGACGGCATGGGAGGTTGATACTTTGGTGGAGGAGACCCTGGTGTGAACTGTGGAGCTCTCTCCCATCTCCTGTCACGTCCCGCACGACAGGGCCACAGGAGTTCGGAATGGACAGCGAGGGTTGCGAAACAGAAAAATATAGACAAGACACAAAGGATAGTTCAAAAGCAGTGCTAGCCAGGGGACTCAGTGCCTCTAGGACAAAGAGCCCCGAATCGGGCTTGACTGCAGCTTTTATTGGGATACACACAAGGAAGTAGCCCTGGTCTGTGAGTCTCATACATCATACCAGAGAACTTAGCTCAGAGTCAAATCACGCCATGGCCTGCAGGCTGCCATTATCGAAAATCCCATGTTATGTTCACGTGCACCTCCTAAGGGACTGAAACTTCTCATGAGGAGACACACTGATAGGATTATACGAGGGAAAGATGTTATCACCTTTTTAAGGTCATTTCACCGGCAAGCTGTCAGACCGCACCTGAGACAAGGGGTCTTTGCTTATTTTCCTCAACTCTGTGATTTCTCCATGGCACCCCTGTGACTGTGTCTGGCTTGGGTTGCCCTTCTGCAGGTAGGGTCTTACCCATCATTGACGAACCACCCATCTTCTGGGGTCACACAGGAAGATAGAGTACGCATAATGTTGAAGTACTGTCTCTATAAGGATCTGTTGTTATGGGAAGGTAATCTCCCAACGGTCCTCAATCTTTAGCCATTTAACACAGCTCAAGGAGAGGAGCAAATCTGTTTCCTTCACCTCAGCTGGCCCATTAGAACGAGGCACCCAGGCTTTATATTGTCTTCTTGTTAGATGTTATCCAATCTCAGTAGGGGGCTTTTGGTATCTCTAAGGCAGTTGTTCATTTAGACCAGGGGTCAGAAAACTGCAGCTTGAGAGCCACATGGGGCTCTTTGGGTATGTTCCATCTCAAAAGTTTGCCAACCCCTGGAAAAGTCAATCCTGTCCCTCACAACAATTTAAAAATTATTCAAGAGCCATAAATATATTTTTACATAATCACTATTATGTGAATAATATCCTTTAAAATTTTTATAAATGAAACTATGATAGTTTATTTTCATTTTCAATTTTACTTCAGACCCACAGTTCGCGAGCCACAGTTTGCTGACCCCTGGCAGCTCTTCTGTCTCAAAAGTTTGTGGACCCCTGATCTAGATGATGCACACATCCATACTGACTGTAATTTTTTAAGACTGATTTTTGTTTTGTTTTGTTTTGTTTTACATTTTTTTTTAATTTTTTTTTTTTGAGGGCAGTGTCACTGACCCTCACATGTGGGACCCGAACCTGGGCCGCTGGCTTTCCAAGCCAGCGCTTAACCACTGCGCCACGTGGCCGGCCCTGATGTTTTTTTTTAAAAGATTTTATTGGGGAATTGGGAGAGGGGAACAGCGTTGGGGAATCGGGGAAGGGGAACAGACAAGTTGCTGTCCTTTTCGTTTTCAGTCTAGTTGTGGAGGATGTCACCTCACTGGCCCATGTTGGTATTGTGATCATTGTGCTCTTCCTGCGGAAGGCAATAGCTTGCTGGCCATTGGTTGGGCCGCTCACTGCAGCTCACAGCAGCTCATGCTGGCTACCAGCCACTCACAGTAGGTCACTTCAGCCCACTGCTGCAGGGGCTGCAGCCTACACTGCTGTCGGCAACCCACTGCAGCCCAGCTCCAGGTCAAGCTGTTGTTCACCATCTTAGCTGTAGAAGGTGTAGCATCACTGGCCCTCATGTGGGATCTGAACCTGGTCCCTGCTGCTCAGAGCTGGCGTCCCAAGCCAACTCTTAACCAACGCATCACTTGGCCAGCCCTCTTTTTTTCTTTTTTAATTAAAGTGTATTGGGGTGACAATTGTTACATAAGTTACATAAGCTTCAGGTGTACAATTCTGTAATACATCATCTATATATCACAGTGTGTTCACCACCCAGAGTCAGTTCTCCTTCCATCACCATATATTTGATACATTTTACCTTCATGTACCACCCCTCTTCCCCCCACCGTCTGGTTTGTTTCTTCATTTGTTTGCCTTGTTCCTTTGTTGTTTTCAGTTTTATATACCACATATCAGTGAAATCATATGGTTCTTGACTTTTTCTGTCTGACCTATTTCGCTTAGCATTATAATCTCAAGATCCATCCATGTGTCACTAATGGCGCTATTTCATCTTTTCTTATGGCAGAGTAGTATTCAATTGTGTATATATACCACATCTTCTTTATCCAATCATCTATTGAAGGACACTTTGGTTGTTTCCATGTCTTGGTCACCGTAAATAAGGCTGCAATGAATATTGGAGCACACATATCTTTATGGGTAAATGTTTTTATATTTTTTTGGGTAGATACCCAAGAGAGGGATTTCTGGGTCATGTGGTAATTCTATTTTTAATTTTTTGAGGAATCTCCACACTGCCTTCCATAGAGGCTGCACCAATCTGCATTCCCACCAGCAGTGTATGGGGGTTCTTTTTTCTCCACAGCCTCGCCAACACTTGTTATTATTTGTCTTGTTGATGACAACCATTCTAACTGGTGTGACGTGATGTCTCATTGTGATTTTTATTTGCATTTCTCTGATGATTAGTAATGTTGAGCATTATGTCTGTTGGCCATTTGTATGTCTTCTTTGGAAAAATGTCTATTCAGGTCCTCTGCCCATTTTTTAATTGGATTGGCTTTTTTGTTGTTGTTGAGTTGTATGGGTTCCTTATATATTTTGGATATTAGCCCCTTATTGGAGATGTTGTTTGCAAAAATCTTCTCCCATTTGGTTGGTTGCTTCTTTATTTTGTTGATGGCTTCTTTTGCTCTGCAGAAGCTTTATAGTTTGATATAGTCCAATTCATTTATTTTAGCTTCTACTACCCTTGCCTTTGAAGTCATACTCATAAAATCCACTTTGAACCCAAGGTACATAATTTTAGTACCTATGTTTTCTTCTATGCAGTTACTTGTTTCAGGTCTTATGTTTAGGACTTTGATCCATTTTTTTTTTAAATTGGGTAACAGTGTGTTTTTTCCAGGACCTATCAGCAAAGAGTCAAGTTGTTGCCCTTCAAACTTGTGCAGGGTGCAGCTCAGCTCCAAGTCCAGTCCTCATTTTCAATCTAGTTGCAGGGGGCGCAGCCCACCATCCCATGTGGGAGTTGAACTGGCAACCTTGTTGGCAAGAGCATGCACTCTAATCAACTGAGCCACCCAGCTGCTTCTTTTGATCAATTTTGAATAAATTTTGTTACACAGTGACAGGTAACAGTCTAGTTTCATTCTTTTGCATGTATCTTTCCAATTCTCCCAGCACCATTTATTGAAGAGGTTATCCTTTCTCCATTGTATGTTTTTGGCTCCTTTGACGAAAATTATCTGTCCATATTTATATGGGTTTATTTCTGGGTTTTTGATTCTATTCCATTAGTCTGTGTGTCTGTTTTTCTGCGAATACCATACTGTTTTGATTATTGTTGCCCTGTAGTACAAGTTGAAGTCAGGGAGTGTGATACCTCCAACATTGTTCTTTTTACTTAGGATTGCTTTGGCTTTTGTGTGGGAAGCCGACAGCCCCCCAGTGTCTGACAAGGCCACATTGCCCTGCTCAGCACTGGATATTAGGGGTGCTGCCTTATGGTTGGTCATGTAATATCTCCTGCCTCTATGAACCCATGTGCCTTTCCTCCTATAGGAGACCATATACTCACTGCATTTATGGCAAGTTCCTGTGATACCCCAATGAGCTAACTATGCAGCCAAAGATGGGTAAGATCTCCTAGAAAAGAGGGGAGACAACCTAAACCAGGAGGTAGTTCTGTGGGGACCCCTGAACTGAGATATTGGGGACTCAAGTCCCTTGGAAACTGAGGCACAGACCTCTGACAACTTAGGCCCAAAACAAGCATGCCTGTGAGAGGCTGAAGCACTTGCCTAAGGGCCCTGCTGTGAAAAGTCTCCTCAGAGGCCAAAGGAATCCAGGCCATGAGAGTTCCAGGCAGCTTGCTGACCATGGGGTATGTTAACAGCCTTGTGTAAATTCCTTTGTTTAGTGCCTTGTTGCAGCAACAGATACTGAAGCTTTGACTGAGAAACAGATGCAGCCCTCTGTAGGATAAGAGGGTGCGAGACCCCTTTGGTTGCTAGGTATTGTATTTACATAAGAATAAAACTTTAGAGGCTTTTACCCTAAACATGGTCACAGCTAGTCTTTTAGTAATAAATCAAGTATACTCCCTGTGAGTCTAGCTGCTGGAATTTGGGATAATGGCTAGATAGTCATGGTAACCATTCTTTAGGAGATAAATAGAGATAAGTCTATCCTTAACATAAGATAATCATGATAAATATTCTTTGGACGATAGGCAGAGACTGGGTCTGGGTCTCAGAGGTTTTCACAGTATAAGACAAGATAAATCCTTTAATGGAAGAGTAAGTCACAGTGCACCCTGGAGAGAGCACTTACAGGGGAGTAAAAGACTGTGTGAATCCTGAGAACTAGAAACCACCAAACGTGAAATGCTTTGTGATTGACTTAATAGTCAAGAGTCCCTATAAAACGGACATATTATTACATTAAAGTGTGACACTCCTGCGAAACTTTTCGGGTGTCTCTGCTCTCTTTCTTTCTCTCTATCTTTCCTCTTTTTTCCTCGCTGACTCCGTCCCACCCGAGGGAATCCCTGGTCCTCGCAGGGACCGGCTCCCCGCACTTTTGGGGGTCTTTTGTGTTTCCATACAAATCTGATGATGTTTTTTGCTCTCTTTATTTCAAAAATGTCCTAGGATTTTGATGCGGATTGCATTAAATCTGTATATTGCCTTGGGAAATATGACCATTTTAACATGTTGAGTCTTCCAATCCATGAACACAGAATGTCTTCCAATTTCTTTGTGTCTTCTTCAGTTTCTTTTAAAAATGTTTTATAGCCCGAAGAGTAGCACATTTATTAAGAGTTGGCTTGGGAACCCAGCTCTGAGCAGCAGGGCCCCAGTTCAGATCTCACATGAGGGCCAGTGATGCTGTGCCCTCTACAGCTAAGATGGTGAACAACAGCTCGACCTGGAGTTGGGCTGCCGTGGGTTGCTTGTGACGGCATAGGCTGCAGACCCTGTTGCAGTGGGCTGCCGTGAGCCCCTGTAAGTGGCTATCCAATGGCTGGAGAGTGACTGCCTCACCCAGGAAGAGCACAATGATAATACTAACATGCACCAGTGAAGCGATGTCCTCCACAACTAGACTGAAGAACAAAAGGACACAACAAAAGGGAACCAGCACTGTTCCCCTCCCTCAATTCCCCAATAAAATCTTTAGAAAAATAAAATAAAATAAATAAATGAAAATGTCTTATAGTTTTCAGTGTATAGGTCTTTCACATCCTTGGTTACACTTATTGCTAGGTATTTCATTCTTTTTGTTGCAATTGCAAGAGGAATTTTTTTTTAAATTTCTTTTCTGAGGTTTCATTGTTAGTATATAGGAATGCAATGGACTTTTGTATATTGATTTTGTGGCGGGCAACTTTACTGTATTTGTTTATTGTTTTTAATAGTTTTTTGGTGAAGTCTTTAGGGTTTTCTATATATAGTGTCATGTATTCTGCAAAAAGTGACAATTTAACTTCTTCATTTCCTATTTGGACTTTTGTATATTGATTTTGTGGCGGGCAACTTTACTGTATTTGTTTATTGTTTTTAATAGTTTTTTGGTGAAGTCTTTAGGGTTTTCTATATATAGTGTCATGTATTCTGCAAAAAGTGACAATTTAACTTCTTCATTTCCTATTTGGATGTCTACTATTCCTTTCTCTTTCTTGATAGCTCTGGCTAGGACTTCCAATACTCTGTTGGTGATAGGGGACAGCCCTGTAATTTTCCAGAATGTAGAGCAAAGGGTTTCAGTTTTTCACCATTAGTTATGATATTAGCTGAGGGTTTGTCATATATGGCCTTTATTATGTTAAGGTATTTTCCTTCTATTCCCATTTTATTAAGTGTTTTAATCATAAATGGATGTTGTATCTTGTCAAACATTTTTTCTGCATCTATTTTTATAATCATACGATTTTTTTTTTGAGGGCAGTGTCACTGGCCCTCACATGTGGGACCGAACCGGGGCCACTGGCTTCCCAAGCCAGCGCTTAACTACCGCGCCACTCGGCCGGCCGCAATAATCATACAATTTTTGTCCTTCATTTTGTTTATGTGGTATATCACATTGATAAATTTGAGTATGTTGAACCATCCTTGTGCCCCTGGAATGAACCCCACTGGATTGTGATATATAATTTTTTTAAAGATTTTACTGGGGAATAGGGGGTGGGGAACAGTGTTGGGGAATAGGGGAAGGGGAACAGACAAGTTGCTGTCTTTTTGTTCTTCAGTCTAGTTGCAGAGGATGCTGCTTCACTGGCCCATGTTGGTATCGTCATTGTGCCTTTCCCGGATGAGGCAGATCGATCGCTGGCCTCTGGATGTCGCTCACTGTGGCTATTGGCAGCTCATGCTGGCTGCCAGCTGCTCACACTGACTGCCAGCCACTCACTGTAGCCTATGGCAGCCCACTGCAGCAGAGGCTGCAGCCTACACCATTGCTGGAGCTTGCACAACCCAGCTCCAGGTGGAGCTGTTAGCTGTAGAGGGCAGTGTCACTGGCCCTCATATGTGGGATCCAAACCGGGACCGCTGGCATCCCAAAACCAGCTCTTCACCAATGCACCACTCGGCCAGCCCAGATATATAATTTTTTTAATGTGTTGTTGCATTGGATTTGCTAGTATTCTGTTTAAGATTTTGTACCTGTATTCATCAGAGATTTTCGGGTCCAAGGGTGTCAATCAGGGACAAGCTCAGTGGTGAGATGCCCAGCTGAAAGATGGCATGAGGCAGACCGTGTGCCATAAATGTAGCAACCGCTCTTTATTCATCCGAGGCAGGGGCCCGAGAGAGAGCTCTAAAGTGGGAGTGGGGTTTTATACCCTCATACAAACAACAGGTGCATGGTACCAGCACATATGTACCGGAAGAATGCTTACAAGCAACTAACAGAAGAGGATAACAGGAAATGTACATCAGCAAGTCATTCCCTCCTCTCTGTCTTACCCAAGGGGGAGGTGCAAGCTGGTCTCCAAAGCCTGTAAAAATTTCCTAACTGGAAGGCCCTAACACCTGGGCCCCACACTCCACCCCTACGGGGTTTGGGGTCACACTCTTCCTTGGGACCAAACCCTGGACCCAAAGACCACAGCAACAGTATAAGGCACAGCACATAAGTCCTTTGGGGTCCATCCCATAGCATGGTTTGGGGCAGCTCTCACCTGCTCTACACAGCAAGGGGGCAGCTCTAGCATTTTCACATGCTCCCCTGTCAACCATCCACACCCATTGTTCACTGCATAGTCCACAAGCATGGGGCATTGTGGTATCCTCATTGTAGGAGAGTGTCCACTGCCTTCCTGTGCAAGGTCCACTCTCTGGTGATCCGCCAGGGGCACAGTCTGTTTCAGTTTGAGGCTGTAGCTGGTGCTATGCGCCATGGGAGTCCATTAGCTCCTGATGTAGGGAGCTCAGTGCACACCCAGAACTGGGAGATGTTGTACACCTGGGCAAAGATATGGGCCTAGGCCAGGATACTGTTGCCTGCATTTAGGTTGGACAATAGGACAGTAAAGAGACAGAGACCATTAATGGTAAATCCCTGCCTTCTGGCAGTATGCAAGCCACTTTCTCATCCTGGGAAAGGACAGTAGCCGCCAGTGGTGGGGCTCCTGGACTGTGATACCACATTATTTCCCCCAAAACTGTAGGGGAAGGTAAGTCCACTTCCTGGACCTGCAGTACAGGCAAAGGCCACAGGGCCAATCAAAGGTACTCCATAGCAAGGTCCCTCTTCCATCTCATGGCAAGGTGACCTGCAAGGGTTTTGGCCAGAAGCATAGCAAAGGCTGGACTTGCACTCCACGATAAGCACCAGTCCCCCATGGTTCCACTAAGGCAACCCAGGGATCCCAGGAGACAACAGTCTTCTGTGGCCAAGTCCATGTTCGTGTCTGACCTTCAGCCAGAGCTTCCTGGGTTGGCAGGAGCAAAGCTCCCTGCAGTACCTGGGGCAAGTCTTGGGGCTTGCTCAACCCTGGCACTACCTTGAGGGCACGTGGCAACCCCTCTACCACTCTATCTAGCAGTGACTGGTCTGCCTTTCATGGCTGCTCATTTAGTAGTCGCAACACTAATGGTACTCGGGATGCCCATTGCTTCCATGGGCTTGTCACTGCTAGGGTCGAGCTTTTCCTTCAGCAACCCATTGAAATGTTCTATCATACCCACAGCCTGCAGGCGATAGGGGACATGTAGCTGCCATTCTATGTCCTGCTCCTTCGCCCACTGCTGAGCTCACTGCCCCATAAAGTGGGTTCCTCAGTCACTCGAGATTGTGAGTGGTCGCTCATATGCAGTGCTCAGCTGCTCCAGGGCACACATGGTGTCTTGTTGCAAGGCAGTGGGAATAGGCCATGCGAATCCAAAGCCAGTGGTTGTATCAACCACCGTGAACAGGTACCACTCACCTGCAGCTTGGGGAAGTTGTCCCACAGAGCCCACCTGCTACACATGCAGTGGGCATAGCCCTGGCTCAAGCCTCCCAGGCAATTGCTATCAATGAGGGTAGTAGCTGGCACACTGGGGACGTGATCAAACAGTCTCTGAGGCATTTGCCACTGTCAGAGGCATGCCCCAGAACTTACTTGGCACATAGTTCAAAGGCCTACATGCCCTAGTTTCCAGTGTAACCAAGGGCCCTTAATGTCATCCTTCATCGCCGAAGGAGAGAGAGGACTGGCAAGACAGACATGTGCCAGTGCATCTACCGCATCATTTCCAGGAGAGAAGGGTGGCTTATGGCCTGGCACATGGTAAATCATAGCCACCTGGCTTTGACCGTGTGTCCAAAGATCCTCCCAGAGGGCTCATCCCCACAGGGGGCATCATCCTATCATCCACCCCTGGGTGGCCCAATGGGGCAGCCACAGGGTGAGACTCCAGAACACTGCCTAGCTGTCCATGAAGACATGCATGTCTCCTGTCTCATGCATGAGCACCAGCCAGACAGCCCTGAGCTCAGTCCATTGACTGCTCTAGCCTTGATCAGTGTCATACCAGAATTCCTCCGATTCTGGCCGCAAACCCGCTGTAGTCCAATTGGGAGCTGACCCCGACAGGAGCCATCTGTGTACCATGCCCTGCCAGGGACAGGTGGCTTTCCTTCCCTGAATGGGCTGGCCATCTCTGGAAGTGTCTCTTCCTTGTCTGCTCAGAAGGAGACCAGGCCCAGCAGCTCATGGAGCTGTTGGGACAGCAGACTGGAGCCAAATATGATCCATTGCTCCAAATACGCTCCCCACTTGGTCATTGTGGGAGCTTGGACTACCCCTGTCCTGGGTTCCCTGAGCCATGACTGCAGCCATCCCTCAACCGGGTATGTGGACTGCACCATCACAAGTGCAGGACCTGTGATCACCTCACAGGCCACTAGGGCTGTGTAAGTGGCAACTAACTTCTTTTCCATCAATAAGTATCTCTGCTCAACTCCCTTCCAGAGCTGAGACCAGAAACTGAAGGGCACCTTCCTGGTCCTATGGTTCTGCCACAGACCCCAACCAAAGCCCTTTTCCTGCACCTGGACCATCAGCAGGTATGGGAGGGCTAGATCAGCAACCTGCAAGATCTGGCCTTGAGCCATTTGGCAGCCGTAAAGGTTTCCTCCATCCCAGAGGTCCAGTCCCACACTGCACCCCACTTCATTAGATAATGAAGGGGACACGTTATGGTTGCCAAGTGGGGTATTAACACCAGCCAATACCCCAAGAGGCCCAAAAAAAATCTGGAGCTGTTTCACCATCTCCAGGCATGGATAGACCTGGATCTTGTTAATAACAGCCTCTGGCATAACCTTGGTCTTACCCAATCAGATAACTCCCAAGAATTTGACAGACAATCCAGGCCCTTGGACCTTGGCCTCGTTGACAGCCCCTCCCCAGTCGTTAAGTGCTGCTCTGAGGGCCCTCGCCTCATTCTCTAGATCTGCAAGAGAATCAGAGGTTAACATTATATCATCAATATAAGGAAACAATGACACCACTGGGGCATGTTTCCAGGTGTCCTAGTCCTGGGCCACAAGTCCATGGCAGATTGTCGGTCTGTGCAGGTACCCCTGTGATAGGACCACAAATGTCCATTGTTGTCCTTCCTTCCCAAGTGATGGCAAACTGCTCCTGACTCTCTGGTGCAATGTCGATGGAGAAGAAGGTGTTTGCCAAGTCTGCAACATAGTGGTATCTCTCCAGTGTCAAGGACAGACAGTCCATGAGGTCCATTATGGAGAGGATGGGGCATGCAGGGGCAGTGCCACCCTGTTCAGTTCCCTGTAGTCTACAGTCATGCACCAGGTGCCATCCAGCTTGAAGACAGGTCACACAGGAGAACTGAATGAGCTGTGAGTGGGGCGTATAATGCCCATCTCCTCCAGCTTCAGGATCATCTGGTTGATCTCCTCGTGTCCTCCTGGGAGGCAGTATTGGTGCACACAAACTGTCCTAGCAGGGCTTGGCAGGACAACGGGCTTGTGGTGCGGGTGCCCTCACACCACTGTTTTCACAACTTACACCCCCAAGCAGAATTCACACTGTGTAGTCTGAACTGCAAGGCCCTGAAAAACATCCACCCCTAGTATGTATTCCGCAACCAGAGATGTACACCATGTAGGCCCATGGGGCAAAGCATCCAATGCGCAGAACCACAGTTGCCTGCTGCACCCGTATATGACAACTTCTATACCCCTCTATGTATGCTAGGGGCCTCCAAACTGGTCTGGATTGCAGTACAACAGGGTGCTGTTCGCACCCGTGTCCACCAGGGCCAACACACGCTGCACATTGTGGGGGAATCAATGAATGGTCAGTTCCACATGAGGCCTCCAATCTCCCAGTTCCCCCACCAACCGGGTCCCTTGGCCCAATCCATAGGCAAAGAACTCCTGCAGCTGCACTTCGTGAGTAGCAATCTTTAGCGGCTTGGTGAATGTCTGCTGTGGGCTCAGCTGGGTCCAGAGGGCCAGCAGCACCTCATTGGGCTGCTATTCGATTTTTGCCTGCGACACGCCTGCTGCCAGGAGATAGAACCACATTTGCCTCTGGCTCACTTTGATAGGACCCACTGCTGCTGGGTGAAGCTCTGCCTTACGCCCTGTGGGTGAGCCCTAGAAGTGGTTTTGATGGGCCTAACCACTCCCCCCACTTTGTCCTTCCACAGGATCTCCACGTCACCCAGCTTAGCCATAGCTTTCATGACCTCATGAATGTGGCAGTCCACAAAGGGGGTCTAAATGGCAGCCACCAGGCCAAAGGAGCCTGCCAGACTGGAAGTAAGGATTAAGTGCTTCATCCATGTGGTAAACACTTCCTGATAAGGGCTATTATAGCATTCCTGAAAGATCATTTGGCACATGCCCATCTTCCTGATGATTTGCACCAGGTCCATGTACATGGACCATTTGCTGACCATCTCTGGCAGCTCCCCTGGGTCTGTTGAGACCATATGGGCTGCCGACATTAGCAGTTGATGAGGGAGTGATTGCCCTGATCATTTCCCACCAAGCAGGTGCTAGTGGAGGGAGAGTATCACCGTGATGGAGGTGAGTTGGACCATCTCATCAGGAGACAGCTCCGTGCTCTCGGCCCCAACATCTCACAGTCACAGCAGCCAACCGGGTATGGTCTCTCTGACCCACTGGCGAACCTGCTTAGCTAACTCCTGGAGCTCAGCCGACATATATGCAGTATATGTCGTGTGCTGTTTGACCTCCAGCACCCTGGCAGGGCATCCTCCCAGGGCTATGGCCTGGTCGTGCTCTATCTGCCGCTTGATTACCAGGCACGCCTGGAGCACAACTTGCGATGGGTTCTCAGGTCACATGACACAGGGTGAGAGGAAAACGGGGAGCCTACCTGGCTTTCCAATGCCTTTTTCAGAGTATGGACCTGTTGTTCCAGCACCTCCTGAGCCTGCATCAGCTGCTGCACTTGCCACATCTGGTCACGTACAATGGCCACTTGCTTTCACAAGACGGAGAGGAGCAGCTGTGCAATCCACCCTGCTGACTCGTGGTGGGCCATGGGTATGCTTGTCTCCATACAGTCTAACACCTTCCATACAGCCTCCAGTGTGGGCTCCATTGCCTCCCAATCCTCAGGAGAGGCCCACACCACAACCAGGTGTCACAACGTGGTTGGGGGCCACATAGTGGAGTACTCCCCTGATCACTTTGGGGCAGCGTGGCAGTCACTCACTGAATTCTGCCTACTGTGCCAAATATTGGGTCCAAGGGTATCAATCAGGGACCGTCTCGTTAGTGAGATGCCCAGCTGAAAGATGGCACAAGGCAGACTGTGTGCCATAAACTCAGCAACTGCTCTATATTCATCTGAGTCCAGGGCCAGAGAGAGAGTTCCAAAATAGGAGCAGGGTTTATACCCTCATACAAACAACAGGTCTATAGTGCCAGCACACATGCACAGGAAGGAAACTTACAAGCAATTAACAGAACAGGATAACAGGAAATGTACATAAGTAAGTCATTCCCTCCTCTCTGTCTTACCCAAGGGGGAGGTGCAGGCTGTTCTCCAAAGCCTGTAAACTTTCCTAACTGGAAGGCCCTAACACCTGGGCCCCACAGAGATATTGGTCTGTAATTTTCTTTTTTTGTGTTATCTTTACCAGGTTTTGGTATTAGGGTAATGTTGGCTTCATAAAATGAGTTAGGGAGTATTGTCTCCTCTTCAATTTTTTTGGAAGACTTTAAGTAGGACAGGTATTATATCCTCTTTGAATGTTTGGTAGAATTCATTAGCGAAGCCATCTGGTCCTAGATTTTTGCTTTTGGGAAGGTTTTGGATGACTGATTCAATTTCCTTACTGTGGATCGGTCCGTTTAGACTTTCCAATTCTTTGTAATTCAGCCTAGGAAGGCTATATGTGTCTAATAACATTTCCATTTCTTCTAGGTTATTGAATTTGGTGGCATATATCCCTTCATAGTATTCTTGGATAATTCTTTGTATTTCTGTGGCATCTGATTTTGTTTATGTGTGTCTTTTCTCTTTTTGTCTTAGTGAGTCTAGCCAAGGGTGTGTCAATTTTATTAATCCTTTCAAAGAACCAGCTCTTTGTTGCATTATTTTTTTCTGTTGTCATTTTGTTCTCTATTTCATTTAGTTCTGCTGTGATTTTTATTATTTCCTTCCTTTTGCTGACATTGGGTTTCATCTTTTTCTAGTTCTTTAAGGTGTAATGTGAGATTATTTATCTGGGATTTTTCTTGTTTCTTGAAACAGGCCTGTAATAATATAAATTTCCCTCTTAAAATTGCTTTTGCTATATCAAGACTGATGTTTTTTCTTGTATTCATTTATTTCTTTATATTGATGAAGAGTATGCCATTTATAAATACAATAATTTCTAACCCATTCATGTATGTATGTATGTTTGTTTTTATTATCTAGTATTTCGCTTTGAAGAATCAGTTGCTGGGAATATGCATTTAAAAGTATTTTTGGGGATACAGGTCCCTATTTCTCTGTTGATTACAATTAGGAATAAGATCTTTTCAAATGATGAGTGAATGATTAACTATTTACTGCCAGAATTTTCCAAATTTATTTTTATTATTTTGAATGCCCACCAACAACATATGAGAGATCCAGTTCTTTTTCATATCTTCATCAACAAAGTATTTTCACTCTTTTAATACTTTCTACTGAAATGAGTGTGTAGTGGTATCTCATTGTGGTTTTCATTTGTTTGCTCTTAAATATCAATAATGCTGAACTAATTTTTATGTACTTATTTACCATTCATATATCATCTTTTGTAAAATACGTGTTCAAATACTTTGCTGATGTTTTTTAAAATATTTTATTGGGGAATTTGGGGAGGGGAACAGACAAGTTGCTGTTCTTTTTGTTCTTCAGTTTAGTTGTGGAGGATGTTGCTTCACTGGCTCATGTTGTTATCATCATTGCACTCTTCCTGGATGAGGCAGATCGGTTGCCGGCCTCTGGGTGTCGCTCACAGCGGCAATTGGCAGCTCACGCTGGCTGCCAGCTGCTCACGCTGGCTGCTGGGCACTCACTGTAGCCTATGGCAGCCCACTGCAGCAGGGGCTGCAGCCTACACCATCGGCGGGGCTCGCACAGCCCAGCTCCAGGTGGAGCTGTTGTTAGCTGTAGAGGGAAGTGTCACTTGCCCTCATATGTGGGATCCGAACCGGGGCCGCTGGCACCCCAAAACCAGCTCTTAATGAATGCGCCACTCAGCCGTCCCATCACTTTGTTAATTTTTAACAGTGTTGTTTATCTTATTACATATTCTGGATACTTACCATTTATCAGCTATAGGTTTTGTAAATATTTTTTCATAATTAGCATTTTCATTTTCTTAACAGTATCTTTGAACTGCAATACATTTTCATTTTATTAAACTTTATCATACTTTTCTTTCATGGTTTTTGCTCGTTTTTTCCAATGTAAGAAATATTGGCTTAGGGCCGGCCAAGTGGCGCGGTGGTTAAGCGCTGGCTTGGGAAGCCAGTGGCCCCAGTTCGGGTCCCACAAATGAGGGCCAGTGACACTGCCCTCAAAAAAAAAATTGGCTTAAAGCAAGGATAAAGAGCATTCCTTCTATGTTATCTCTAAGATGGTGTATATATATATATATATATATATATATATTTTTTTTTTTTTTTTTTGAGGGCAATGTTACTGGCCCTCACATGTGGGACCGAAACGGGGCTGCTGGCTTCCCAAGCAAGTGCTTAACCACCATGCCACTCGGCCGGCCCTATCTATATTTTTCATTAGTTTCAGGTGTACAACACAATGCAATAGTTATAATCTTTACCCCACAAAGTGACAACCCCACTCCCCCAGTTCGCCACCCCACTCCCCCCAATATCATACATATCTATTACAATTCCTTTTATTCCCTTCCACAGTATACTCCACATCCCGTGACCATCCACATATTCAATTACAGTTGGCATACAATACTATACAACATCAGCTTCAGGTGTACAGTGCAGTGATCAAGCCTCTACTCCATCCATGAAGTGGTCTCCCTAACAAGACATGTGACTATCTGACACGCCACAAAATTTTTACAACATTATTATATTCCCCGAACTGTGTTTCATATCCCTGTGGCAATATTGTAGTTGTCTATTTATGCTGTCTAATCCCTTCCCCTTCCCCCCTATCCCCATCCCCCTCCCAACTAGCAACCCTCAGTTTTTCCTCTACATCTATGAGTCTGTTTACTTTGATCGTTCACTCAGCTCTTCGGACTCCACATACAAGTGAGATCACATGGTACCTGTCTTTCTCTGACTGACTTATTTCACGCAACATAATAGTCTCTTCACAACATTATCAGTTACATTCCCAGAACTGCCCCCCATATCCCTGCGGCAACATTGTAGCCCCACCTACACTGTCCAATACCTTCCCCCTCTCCCTCTTCCCCACTCCCTCCCAGCCAGCAACCATCAGTTTTTCCTTTATATCTGCTTGATATGACTTCAATCTTCTTAAATTTACTGAGACTTGTTTTGTGGCCTAACATGGTCTATCTTGGAAAATGTCCCACGTGTACCCGAGAAGAATGCATACTCTGTTTTTTCAGGGTGAAATGCTCTAAAAATATCAACGAAGTCCAGCTAATCTAAAGTATCATTTAAGGCCCCTCTTTCTGTGTTGATTTTCTGTCTAAAGAGTCTGTCCATTGGTGATAATGGTTTTGAAGACCCCTACTATGATAGTGTTACTGTTGATCTCTGTCTTTATGTCTGTCAAAATCTGTTATATGTAATTAGGACTTCCTATGTTGGGAGCATAGATGTTTATTAGGGTTATAGTGCCCTTCTTTGTCTTTTATTGTAGTCATTTTGAAGTCTATTTTGTCCAAAATAAGTATTGGTATTCCAGCTTTTTCTTTTTCTCATTTCCATTTGCATGAAATATCTTATTCCATCTGTAAACAGCATATACATGGGTCTTATTTTCTTATTCACTCAGCCACTCTCTGTCTTTTGATTGGAGCATTTAGCCCATTCACATTTAAATGATTATTGATAGGTGCATATGTATTGCCATTTTGTTATTTGTATTCCTGGTCTCCTGGGTTAGCTTGTTTACTCCTTTCTTTTGTTTAAAAAAGCCCTTTTAACATTTCTTGCAATGCTGGCTTGGTGGTAATGAATTTCTTAAGCTTATTCTTTTCTGAGAAGCTCTTTATTTCTCCTTCAATTTTAAGTGATAGCCGTGATGGGTAGAGCAATCTTGCTTGTAGACCTTTATTTTGTGTCACTTTGAATATTTCCTGCCACTCCCTTCTGGCCTGCAGAGTTTCTGTAGACAAGTCAGCTGTTAGTCTAATAGGAGTTCCTTTGTATGTAACCTGCTCTCTTTCTCTTGCAGCCTCTAAGATTCTGTCTCTGTCTTTAACCTTTGCCATTTTAACTATGATGTGTCTTGGTGTGGACCTGTTTGTGTTCAGCTTGTTTGGAACCCTCTGCACTTCTTGGCATGTATGTTGATTTCCTTCACCAGGGTAGGGAAGTTTTCAGTCATTATTTTTTCAAATACATTTTCGACCCCTTGCTTCTTCTCTTCTCCTTCTGGTATTCCTACGAGTCAAAAAGTTGCTGCATTTCAACTTGTCCCATAGGGCTCTTAAACTATTTTCATTGTTTTTTATTCTTTGGTCTTTTTGCTGTGCCAACTGGGTGATTTCTGCTGTTTTATCTTCCAAATCGCTGATCCGCTCCTCTGCTTCATCTACTCTACTGGTGATTGCTTTGAGTGTGTTCTTCATTTCAGTTATTGTATTATTCAGTTCTAACAGGTTGTTTTTTATGGTTTCCCTATCCTTCTTTATGTCCTCGCTAAGTTCCTTAAACATTCTTATCATCAGTGTTCTAAACTCTGTCTCTGAAAGGTTGGATCCCTCTGTTTCATTTAGTTCCATTTCTAGAGGTTTCTTCTGATCTTTTACTTGTGACATGTTTCTTTGTTTCCCCATTCTGGCTGTCGCTCTGGGATTGCTTTGATGTATTAGATAGATCACCAGGAGAGCCCTGGCTGGATCACGCAGGCACACAGCTCACAGCCCAACACTCCCAGGAAAACTCCCAGTCTCAGCCTGTCCCAATCAGCCGCTCACAGATCAGGCCGAGCAGCGGGACAACCAATCACCAGCCTGGCAACTCTGCAAGCGCAGTGCGGAGAGCAGAGACCCGAGGCAGCTTGTGCACTCCCGCGTCTCAGTGAGCAGCCTGTTGGAGCTGGAGCACGCCCACCAGGCATTTCCCTGGCAACGCAACACAAGCCGTGCAGAGGGTGGGGATCCAAGGCGGCTCGTGCACTCCCCGGTGGGTCTCAGTGAGCAGCCTTTTGGAGCCGGAGGGCACCCGCCCAGCGTTTCCCTGGCAACAACGCAGTATAAGCCGGGTAGAGGGTGGGGATCCAAGGCCCCATGTGCGTGCCCATGCACACACGAACTTCTGCGCCAATTCCACCAGACCAATGAGGTCTTGGACCTGATCCTCCGTGGGAGGGCCCAAGCCCAACAAAATGGCGCCCTCCCTACACCACTCGCATGCAGGCTCCATACCATGGGAACAATAATCCAAAAATCTCCAGCCTTTGCACCAAAGGTGCTCAGTTCAGTCTGTCCCCACAGGCTCCCAGGCTCGGCTCACACAGCCACTCCCTCCACCAGTAACCAGGTAAGTGCTCACCTGAGAGCAACCCCATGTGCTGGCCCCATTGATACTCTAGCCGCTCTGAGCCTCACCAAGCTAAGCAAAGTGAGTCCTCACTAATTTACTGCCAGCGATCTTGGAATTTCTCTTCCCGGCAAAGAAAGTCTGGGCTGGTGAGCTTGGTGTGTAGCCGGAGGGTCTCTCCTCCAACCGGAGCAGCCTCCCAACAGCTGGGATCTCCCTCACGGGGTTTGCCCTCTCTTGTCTCTGCCCATCATACCAGACCCGACACGGCCTCCTCTTAAAGTTCTTCATTTAATGGTTCTGTTCATCTAGTGTTCTGGGGACCTCCAGGGTTGAATGCTGTATAGTTAATTTCCTTGTAATTTTGGTGTGATCCTGGGAGGTAGTTAGCACAGCGTCTGTCTATTGCGCCATTTACCGGAAGTCCTAAGATGGTATATATTTTTGTCTTTCATATTAAGATCTGTGGTCCATTTTGAATTAATTTGTAAATGTTTTGAGAGAAGGCTTGAGGTACTTCTTTATGCATTAGGATATATTTTGCAGAAAATTTGTTGAAAATATCCTTTCACTTTTGAGTTATTTTGGCAACTTTGTTGAAAATAAGTTAATGATAAGCATATGGTTCTATTCTCTATCCTTTCACCAGTGCCACACTCTCTCATTACTTTAGCTTTGTAGTAAGTTTTCTTTTTAAAAAATTTTATTGGGGAATTGGGGAATGGGAACAGCCAAGTTGTTGTCCTTCAATCTTAGTTGTGGAGGGCGCAGCTAGCTCAGCTCCACATCCAGTTGCCATCAGGCTGCCCATTGGCAGCTGGGGGCCACTCAACTCAAGGTGACCTGTGTTCAATCTTAGTTGCAGGTGGGCATGGCCCACCATCCCATCTGGGAGTCTAACCAGCAACCTTGTTGTTAGGAGCACATGCTCTCACTAGCTGAGCCATCCTGCCACCTGCTGGCAGCTCAACAGCTGCTTAGCTCAGGCGCAGCTCACTGGCCCATGTGGGAATCAAACCAGTGACCCTATAGCTCAGAGCTCATGCTCTTAACCAACTGAGCCACTGAGCTGGCCCTATAGTAAGTTTTTAAATTAGAAATTTAAAATCCAAATTTATTCTATTTTAAAGAAAATGTTTGGACTATTATAGGTCTTTTGCATTTCCAAATACATTTTATTTTATATAATTTCTGAAGTGAGCATAACTTCAAGATTTTATTGTCTTCATAATAAAGCAAAAGATAAAGCTTAGAACTGGATCTCTTGGCTTTTTCTCATCTCCTTCCGTTTCACATGTGAAGGGTGCAGTGTGGGCTGGTAGCTAAGAGCTTCGACTCTGGGAACATGTTGGAATTCTAACTTGTCTGAGCCCATTACCAACTGGCTGACTTTGGTCATGTCCATTCTCCTCAGGTCTAGGATTCATGTCTGGAAAAAATGGGAATATGGACATTAAACTGTACAGCACAGAAAGGGAAGCAGACAGTAAATAAGAGATAATATTATGCAGTTCACTGAAGAGCCAATCCTGGTGTAAAGTTGAGGAAACATGTACCAAGACCCCAACGCTAGTGAGAGCTCAGCTTGTTGATGAAATCAAGTGAAGGCCAGTAGGGCTGGAAAGGTGGTTGGAGGGATGAGGCAGTAGGGGTTGATGCACATGGTTTTGTATGCTATGATGAGAAATCTGGATTGATTCTAACTGCTCTGGGAAGTTGTGGGAAGTTTAGCAAAGACAGACAAATTATCATTTTTTAATGTCTTATTTTGAAATAAATGTAGATTTACAAAAAGTTGCAAATATAGTACAGAGTAACTTTAACTTAGTTTTCTCTAGGGTAACATTTTATGTAACCTTAATATCAAAACCAAGCATTTGACATTGGTTCAATCCTCAGACTTTTTTCAGAGTTCACTATTTTACATGTACTTGTGTGTGTGTGTGTGTGTGTGTGCGTATATGTTTACCCCATGTGTAGATTCATGTAATCACCACAATCAAAATACCAAACGTTTTTGGCAGAAGATTATATTTAGTTACCAAATGCAGATATTACAAGTCAAATTAAGAGAAGTTTGAGGTAGAGGGATATATGCCTGCAAAAGTGAGGTGTATTTAGAGGAATAAAACCACGGCCCTCAGGGGCTAAACTCTTGAACTCAGAATTTAGTATGAGCAACCAAGAATTTTAACATGTTGCCAGGAAGGATTTTGGTCAGGACATTACAGTGACAAACCTGAATACTTTGAGTTGGTATTTTAAAGGTGAGGCCAGGAGAAAAATCGAGGTTAGTTTTGGAAATGCAGCCCATCAAATCAATCCATATGGGTATGGGCAATGTGGTGTCAAAGTTTCTTTAAGATCAGCTGAATGGGCTACAACACTGGTGGGAAGTTGAAAGGGAGCCTTATGGCAATATTCAACTGTACACAATTTTGCCAGCAAGATGGGAACAAAATTGTTGTGCTAAGTAGTGGTTATCTGTGGCAGTGGTGTTTAAGATGCTATTTAAGTATGGTGTTAGTGTGCCAAAATACAGCCAAATGCTGTTGTATTGCCAGGTAGGGTCCACCCATGGCCTGTGGTGTCCCAGATCTAAGCTATTACCTACCCACCCAAAATAGGTATAGCCAGGCTATGAAAAGCCAGAAGACTAAGCAATAGCATTTGTTCTGTGTGAGTGCTACAACTTGAGGGCCCACTGACCACATGGGCATAGTGTGGAGCTGGAGATGTTTCAGGTCTGTGTGGCTGGTTGGGGGAGACTGCATTCCTTACTGGAAGATCCAGTTTTTTTATTTATGTTTATTTTATTTTTTTTATTTTTTTTAATTTATTTTATTTAAAATATTTTATTGGGAATTGGGGGAGGGGAACAACGTTGGGGAATTAGGGAAGAGGAACAGACAAGTCGCTGTCCTGTTGTTCTTCAGTCTAGCTGTGGAGGACCTTGCTTCACTGCCTATATTGGTATCATCATTCCACTCTTCCCAGGTGAGGCTATTGGTCACCAGCCTCTGGACAGCCATTCACAGCGGCTCTTGGCAGCTTATGCCCACTGCTGACTGCTCATGCTGGCTGCCGATCACTCAGTGTAGCTTATGGCAACCCACTGCAGCCTCCTTGCAGTTTATGCCATTGCCGGCAACTCAGAGCAGCCCAGTTCCAGGTCGAGCTGTTGTTCACCATCTTAGCTGTAGATGGTGTAGAGGGCTGTGTCACTGGCCCTCATATATGGGATCTGAACCGGGCCCTGCTGCTCAGAGCTGGCATCCCAAGCCAGCTCTTAACCAACATGCCACTCGGCCAGCCCAATGAGTTCAGTTTTAATCTCTTGGCCTCTCTGCTATTCACTCTGCTGTGGGTGTGGCTTGTGGAGCCATGATCTCCACTTCCTGAGTAGGATTATTATATGCATTAGAAATTAAGTATCCTCTATACCTAGGAATATTTGGCAAAACTGTGGTTTAAGCTGGACAAATCGACATTATCAGGGTGTCAGATAATTCTGGCAGATAGCCAAAGGGGCATTTGATCATGAGAGGATTGTAACTCTCAGTAATTCAAGGCTTGGTCTGGCTACCATCCCAATCATGGTATGGGGTAAGAACAAAAAACGTAGATGAAAGAGCAGAAACAAGGAGGAATGTCTCCTTCAATATGATCTTTGTCAACCCTGAAATATGAAGTGTCACTGCAGAGGAAAAGGAAAGGTAATTACTTTCAGTGCATTTTGATATGGATTAGAGGGCCTCAAAAGCCAGGAATTTGGTATAATGAGGTCCAATGGTAGGTAAGAGTCCGATTGATAAGATTACGTTATTTTATAATTTCTGTACAGTTTAAGTAGCCATCATGGCAGTCTGTTAAGTCCAGCAGCCTGGTACTGATAGGGAAGGTGAAATGTCTATTGAATGTCTTATTCTAAAGTGAGAGATTTGTTGCATGTAGACAATGTCTGGAACTCCAAAGAGAATGAGGAGTGTTTCTACAAGGCCTTAAATGAAAGCTTCAGCATGTCTAGAGGGGTGGACAAATATATCTGTGTAGGTATCCACCACTGTCAAAGAATAACAAGTGGCACTGGCAAAGGGAGACATAGCCTGATAGTCAACTTGCTAGCAAATACAGAAGTGAGATTCCCCCTGGGATGGCATCCCTCCATTGTATGGCCAGCGACAGGTGTTCTCACATAGAATTCATTGACTTGTCACTATGTTAGCCATGGCAGAAGAGTGAGGAAGCCCTTTGTGTTCAGCCCAAGCTTCAATGGCAAACGTTCCTCTATGACTGACATTTAGTGGGTCCACTGGGCCAAAGATAGAGGAATGGGATCTGACAAAGTTTTCACCTGAGTTTCTAAAATTTGTTCTGTCAGTTTGGGAATTAAATTGGGCCTTAGCAGTCCAAACTGCAAAGACATAGATGATCTTGATTCGTCTCTGGGGTAAAGTTCTTCACCCCAAAGGGGGCAGTCTTGAATGAGAAATTGTTGCTATTGGCAGCTCCAAAGAACTAGAATTGGCAATGGCATGGGAATCTGTGGAAAAGTGTCACTTCCTATTCATTTTAGCATTTTATTATAATCTATGTTCTAGAAGTTATTTATAGCAAAAAAATTAGTATGGTGTGTCTCCACATTCAGTGATATCATGTTGGCAGTTTGAAATTGGCCATGGTGGGAATATTTATACCAGGGAAATTGAAAAACACTGCAAACCAGTATTAATTACATTACTGAAAGTCTAGACTTAAAAATATGATAGAGAATATGTGAGCAATCCAAATTACACTTAAAATGCATGATGTATGTGTTCATTACATTGTGCATGGCACAAAAAAAATGAGAAAAACAATGAGCTGTTTGTTATTGAAAAGGTAAATAGCCACAATTAATAAAAAAAGAAAATAGGCAAAATATATGAATGTACATTTTACCAAAGAAGATGCACAAATGATAAATAAACACATTAAAAATTGCTTAAGATCATGGAAACAATATTAAAACTACTGCTTGCTGATTAAGAGGATAAATTCAAATAATTGACCACACCAAGTATTGGCAAAGATGTGGAAGAATAAGAACTCTCATACAGTACTGGTGAGTATCAAAAGTGAACAACATTTCAGATCAGTTTAGCAGTTTCTAAACTGAAACATTCACCTATCCTATGACTCAGGCATTATACTTCAAGTTATGAACACAAGAGAAGCAAAACATAAATCTGTACAGTATATACGAGGTCAGACAATTTAGTTTGCAAACTCATCCTAGAACAAGTGCTACATGCCTCAATGCTGAATACCACTTCGAATACTTCGAAGTACTCTCCTTGGGAAGCTATGTACCAATGCCAGTGCCTAGTCCACCCTTCAAAGCAATTTTGGAACTCTTTCTGGAATGGCCATCAGAGCTGTCATTGTATTACCCTTGATGTCCTGGATGTCATCAAAATGTCTTCCTTTCAACATTTCCTTTATCTTTGGGTAAAGAAAGAAGTCACTGGGGGCTAGATCAGGTGAGTAGGGAGGGCTTCCAATACAGTTATTTGTTTACTGGCTAAAAACTCCCTCACAGACAGTGCCATGTGAGCTGGTGCATTGTAATGATGCAAGAGCTATGAATTGTTGGTGTGAAGTTCAAGTCGTCTAACTTTTTCACACAGCCTTTTCAGCACTTCCAAATAGTAAACTTGGTTAACTGTTTTTCCAGTTGGTACAAATTCATAATGAATAATCCCTCTGATATCAAGAAAGGTTAGCAACATTGGTGCAACAAGTTTGGAAACTTAATTGTCATACCTCATATAAAATATTATACACAAGTGTTCTAGCAGCTTTATTTGCAGTAGCCCAAACTGGAAGTAACCCAAATGCCCATAAACAGATGAATGGATAAACAAATGGTTTATCCATGAAAACGATATTACTCAGCAAATAAAAGAATAAACTACTCATAAGCATCACTGAAGAATCTCAAAATAAAGAACCATGAATGAAACCAGAAAAAAATAGGCACTTTATGAATCAAGTCTAGATTTGACTTGATTCTTACAATTCTAGGAAGTACAAACTAATCTATTTTAAGTGTAAATCAATAGGTGCCTGGGGAGAGGGAAAGACAAATTATAAAATGACATGAAATAAAGGGTAATGGACATTATCCTGATTATGATGAGGCTTCATCAGTTTGTATGCATGTCAAAATTTAACTAATTGTACACTTCAAATATTGGGTTGTTGGAAAAGTCATGATGCATTTTTGCAATGAAAAACATAGAAAAACTATGTCATGACTTTTCCGACAACCCAGTAGTTGCAGGATATTGCATGTCAACTCTACCTGAATAAAGCTTTACAAAATGGTTCAAAAGAAAAAATCTAGATTTCCCATTCTTCAGAAAATCAGGTTTGGCAAGCCTATATTGACTCTTTCCTGATGACGTTGGAGGAGTAGCCTTGACTCAGGGATAACAAATATTGATAAGCAATGAAATCTGTCTCCACATGAGTCAACAGGAATGCTAGGTCACAGAACCATACCTCTGGATAAGAGATCTCATTTCAATCTGTGCTTGTTTACCTGCCTGTGTAGGAATGGCCTTTCGGTGAACATCCCGGAAAGGTTATGGGAATCCATACAACCAATAGTTTTTCTTTGAAAATGACCTCGGCTACCAAAGACATACATGCCTTGATGTCCTAAGAATTTCTGCACACACTGATTCTTCAGAGTCACAGCGACTGGAGCATTTTTGGTGCAATTTTAGCAATTTTACTTTTCTGTAATCTCCTCTACACCAATGTTAAATATCATTATGGTTTCCCAGGGCCCTGTAACTAGCCTAGTGAGTTCTGGGTATCAGGACAAATGGCTCCTTTGCAGGACCTGGGGTACGAATTCTCCTGAACACTGTTGAGCGTTATGTGACAAACACTGTGAACAAGAAAAACAATTCATTGTTCTCAGAAGCACTTGAGGTTGTCACAACTTCCTGACTCCTCTGGGTGTTCCCTGAGCCCGCCAAAAAATCCTGACACCCAGTCCACAAATAAGGACCACAAATCCCTGTAGTCTTTCCTAGGAGACCTTAGACAAGAATGTGTATTAGGCCAAAACTGGAAAGAGAGGTATATTCTTTCATCACACTGTCATGTGAGGCACACAGAGCATTGGATCCCCACAAAAGCTGTTCATCTCACACAATGAATAGAGCTCAAGATCAAACGTGGCTTAAACATTAATGCCTTTATTGTTGGAAAAAAACAAAGCAATACATGGCAGGCAGTACTCAGGTTGGTGATTCGGAGGCTGGGAAAATCCCTAGTATGTCACATGAACCTAACATGTCTTTAAAAATGTAGCCTTCTTGACAAGTCATCAGCAGAACTCAGATTGGGTCCACTGGGCCAAAACTGAGCTAGGTCCACACCCTAACTTGTAAAAGAGAAAGGAAATACAACCTCAGAAGGGCTAAGACTACTCAGGATTTCCTTCAGCAAATGAGGGGACCGAGGTTACCTTCCCTGAGCTGGTTAGGGTGATGACTGATGCACACTATGTGGACCTGCCAGATGGGAGAGGTGTTATAGAAACTGACAAGGGCCCTGAGCAGGTTACAAGTGTAACACAGATCCTTAACTTAAGAAGCTCCCCACAGTGGATTTTCTGATGTATGGGTTTTAATTCAGGCTCCCTCCAAGTTCTTTCCTCCAATGTAATTATACTAAAAGGAAACTGCACACCCTGGTACATCTTTCTCCAGTGTGAAGTCTCTGGTGTTGAATGAGGTCTGATTTGCAACTAAAGTATTTGCCACATTCACTGCACTCATAAGCCTTTTTCCAGTATGAACTCTCTGGTGTTGAATGAGGCTTGAGCTTTGGCTAAAAGATTTTCCACATTCCCCACACTTATAAGGCCTTTCTCCTGTGTGGACTCTCAGGTGTTTAACAAAGTTAGATTTGCAGCTGAAGGATTTCCCACATTCACTGCATTCAATAGGCCTTTCTCCAGTGTGAACTCTCCAGTGGTTCTTGAGGTTGGAGCTATTGCTAAAGGATTTTCCACATTCTCCACACTCATAAGGTCTTTCTCCTGTGTGGACTCTCCGGTGTTTAACAAGGTTAGCTTTGCAGCTAAAGGATTTCCCACATTCACTGCATTCAATAGGCTTTTCTCCAGTGTGAACTCTCCAGTGGTTCTTGAGGTTAGAGCTATTGCTAAAGGATTTACCACATTCCCCACACTCATAAGGCCTTTCTCCTGTGTGGACTTTCCTATGTGAACTGAAGCTAGAGCTTTCCTTAAAAGATTTCCCACATTCACTGCACTCATAAGGCCTTTCTCCAGTGTGTAGTCTTTTGTGGTGAATAAGGCTGGAACTTCGGCTAAAGGATTTTCCACATTCACTGCACTGATGAGGCCTTTCTCCAGTGTGAACTCGCCAGTGGTAAATGAGGCTAGAGTTTTGGCTAAAGGATTTCCCACAAGCACTACACTCATAAGGCCTTTCTCCAGTGTGAACTCTCTGATGTTGAATGAGGTTGGACCTTTGGCTAAAAGACTTTCCACATTCTCTGCACTCATAGGGCTTTTCTCCAGTGTGAACTTTCCTATGGCTATTAAGGCTGTAGCTTTGGTTAAAGGATTTCCCACATTCATTACACTCATATGGCCTTTCTCCCGTGTGAATTCTCCGATGTATAATGAAATTGGAGTAGTAGGTAAAGAATTTTCCACATTCACTGCATTCAAAAGGCCTTTCTCCAGTGTGAACTTTCTGGTGTTGAATGAGGTTACATCTTCGGGTGAAGACTTTCCCACATTTGCTGCATTCATAAAGCCCTTCTTGAGTGAGGACTCGCTGATTCTGAGCACATATATCAGTGTAGCTGAAGGCTTTCTTGAATTCTCTCCAGTTGTGATGACTTTTTTCGCTGTGAAAGACAGCCTCACACTCATTATTCTTGCTTGGTTTCTCCTCAGTGTGAGTGTCCTGTTGATAGAGAAATCTCAGGCTGGCTAAAAAGTCCTTCCCAATCTCTCCACAGGCAAAGGGCTTTCCTGACCCATAGGCTATGCAGCTCTTTGTAAATGAGGCCCTGTCCATAGAATTTCTGAAGGGGATCTCTCTAATGTCCTGCCCCTGGTACCATTGAAGGTTGGCCATGAAATAGAATCGTTTCTCACATGTGTATGTTTTCTGCCCAAGATATGTTCCCTGGTGCTCAGCCAAGCATGAAATGTCTCTCAAGATTGGTCCACACATCTCAAAGGGCTGTGCCTTCTCGGGAGACAAACTTGCCTTAACAATCCTGATATGTGATGCTTCTTCTACATAAATGCTCTGTTTAGGTGTCTCCTCATCCTCTATTCCATTCCAACAACCTGAAAACAAAGAAGTGATGATGAAATACATGTAGACTTTTTGGGAGGGGGCAAAACCATCACAAATGTACATCTGACACTTTAAAGAATCAGTCCCTGGGACTGTTTATAGGAAAAGGGAGTTGGGGTCAGATTGAGGAAGCTGCCACTGTGTACTACTTGGTCCCTGAGGTCACAGAATTGTGTAGGCCTCATCAGGCACAGGACATAAGGAAAGGGTATGGCCCAGTAGTGAAAGGCATGTTCTACAAGTCATTCTCCCCCGTCAGTGGTTTTTAGCAGGATTATATCTGCTGGTGACATGTGATGCTATGCAGAAGTATACGTCCAGGCCCATGAAAATCTGATTAGGACATAGTACCTAGTGTTCAAGGATTATTAAAATACATGTGCACACTTCAGGACACCCCAATGCTGGAAAGCACTATACAGAGAAAAATGTGAAAAATGAGTGAGATAAGCAGTCCAGAGGATGGGGATTAGCCCTAGGCTGGAGTCAGAATAAAAAGGACTCATAGAAATGACATGTTGGCACAATATCCAGAATGGGGAAGGGAAGGTAGAAGTAAAGTGTGGCCACTGGTAATAGTACCAAAACAGGGTAGGTTCCCAGTATGATGTGAATGATGTGAACAAAGCCTTGATGTCACATCCAATTGCCATTCACCAGGGTCAGTACCCCTCTGAGCCCCTATTGTTGAGACTGGAGTCAAGTCCATCCTGTGAAGCAGGATGACTCCTCCCCTAGCCTCAACTGAGCAACTACACAGGACCTAAGGGAAAAACAGGATAGATCCACGGCCAGTACTGGCCCAGAACAGCTCAGTGCATAACAAATCACAAGAAATATATGTAAATACTATAAAAAGTGCCTTTGGGTATACCTATAGGTAAGATGGCAGAGCACTAAGATTCTGTGTCCCTACTTAGACAATAACTACACTGGTAGAATCAATCTGACATAACTATTTTGTAAGTCTAGAGCCTACTGAAGGCTTGCAATATGCTAAAATTGATTTCATTTATGTCAGTTTCACCTTTTAGCATGGTATCAGTTATCCATTTCCCAACTCTCCCAATCCCCCAACTATGAACCCAGGGACAAGCAGCCATTCACATGTAACTGGAGCTGCTTGCAGAAGTTAGGGTGGCAATAAGGACCCTGTATTCTAAATATCAGTGATATGTACGCCGACTTCTGCTTCTGATGGTAGAGATGCAACAGAGAGGTGGCAGCCATTGTTGCAAACCATACCACCATTGTTGCAAAGCTCCTACCTCACTGGCTGAAGTGACTTCACAGGGGATTTAAATAGCAGGCATCTATTCCCTCCACCCTTTCTTCCTTCATTTTTTTCTCTCAATCCCCCTTTGGGAGGAAGAAATTCAAGGAGTAGAACATTCAAAATGAATCATATATATGGAGGAATTTAGAAAGTCACTACTCATGCCCAGGGAAAGGCATAGGCTTCGAGAAAACCTGAGCAGACCTTAAGTTTACACCTCAGACTACTGTGCAGCACAGAGATACCCTACAACCATTAAACAAACAACAGTAAGCCCCCACACGCAGGAAATCCTAGGGAGGGAGGTGACCAGATTTCTTTAGTTATCACATCGTAAGACACAAATATCTAGTTTCCAATAAAAAAAAAAAATCAAAGAACATACAAAGCAACAGGAAAGTATAATACAGTCTAAGAGGAAAAAAAATAAAGAGAAACTGACTTTGAGAAAAACCAGATGGTATTAGAAAAAGGCTTTAAAACAACAGTCTAATAGATGCTCAAAGAACTAAAAGATAATGTGGACAAAGTCAAGAAAATGTTGCATGAGCAAAATGGAAATATCAATAAAGAGATGGGAAACATAAAGTATCAAAAAGAAAATTTGAAGCTGAAATATACAATAACTAAGTGAAAAAATCACTAGAGGGATTCAAAAGCAGATTTGAGCAGGTACAAGAAATAATCAGTGAACTTGAAGATATCAAATTTGAGGAACAGAAAGAAAAAATACTAAACAAAAGTGAACAGAGCATAAGGACCTGTGAGGTACCATCAGGTAGATCAACACATGCAATGTGGGAGTCCAGAAGAAGAAGAGAGAAAGAAAAGGGTAGAGAGCTTATCTGATGAAATTACAGCAGAATTTGTGTCTGTGGATGCATGATTGTTATGGTTGAACAATGATATTCAATGCCACTCATTGAATTAAAAAAAATTCTTTGGGTCAGCCGAGTGGTGCGTTGGTTAAGAGCTGGCTTGGGATGCCAGCGGCCCCAGTTCAGATCCCACATATGAGGGTCAGTGACTCTGCCCTTTACAGCTAAGATGGTGAACGTCATCTCCACCTGGAGCTGGGCTGCTGTGAGTCCCTGGGACGACATAGCTGCAGCCCCTGCTGCAGTGGGCTGCCATAGGCTACAGTGAGTGGCCGGCAGCCAGCATGAGTGGTTGACAGGCGGAGTGAGCTGCCAATAGCAGCTGTGAGTGGCCATCCAGAGGCCGGCAACTGATCTGCCTCACCTGAGAAGAGCGCAATGATGATACCAACATAGGCCAGTGAAGCAACGTCCTCCACAACTAGACTGAAGAACAAAAAGGATAACAACTTGTCTGTTCCCCTTCCCCGATTCCCCAATGCTGACCCCTCCCCCAATTCCCCAATAAAATCTTAAAAAAAAAAAAATTCTTCAGGGCTGGCCGAGTGGCACGTTGGTTAAGAGTTGGCTTGGGACACCAGCTCTGAGCAGCAGGGCCCCGGTTTGGATCCCACATGAGGGCCAGTGATGCTGCGCCCTCCAAAGCTAAGATGGTGAACAGCAGCTCGACCTGGAGCTGGGCTGTCGCTAAGTCACTGGCGACGGTGTAGGCTGAAGACCCTGCTGCACTGGGGTGCCCAAAGCTACCGTGAGTGGCTGGGAGCCAGTGTGAGGGGCCAGAAGCTGGCGTGGGCTACCAAGAGCCACTGTGAGTGCCGTCCAGGGGTCAGCAACCAGTCTGCCTTACCCGGGAAGAGTGCAATGATAATACCAACATGGGCAAGTGAAGTGACGTCTTCCACAACTACTGAAGAACAAAGGACAGCAACTTGTCTGTTCCCCTTCCCCGATTCCCCAACGCTGTTTCCCTCCCCCAATTGCCCAGATTTAAAAAAAAAAAAAACCTTTAAAAGAAAAAGAAAAATTCTTCATTTCAATTCTCTGGTTTCAGAATTTTGTTGCTATGATTTCAAGAAACTGGATTGCAAGAAGCAGTTGTTATCCACTTATTCCTCCTTTGCGTTAGCTCAAAAAAAGATCTAAATGTATGAACAACTAAAAAGAGACAGGGAGAATAGAGTAAAGAACCCAGAAATAAATTCTTGTATATATGATCAAATGATTTTCAAAAAGGAGATGAAGACTATTTAATGGGGAAAGGACAGAAGTTTAAAAACATGATGCAGGGAAAACTGGATGTGCACATGCGTAAGAATGAAGTTGCACTCTTACCTAACATCATACATAAAAATTATCTCAAGACTTCCGGTAAAATGGCGCAATAGACAGATGCTGTGCTGACTGCCTCCCAGGATCACACCAAAATTATAAGCAAATTATACAGCATTCTACCCTGGAGGTCCCCAGAACACTGAAGGAACAGAACCACTAAACGAAGAACTTAAAGAGGAAGCCGCGTCGGGTCTGGTAGGACGGGCGGAGACGAGAGAGGGCAAACCCCGTGAGGGAGGTCCCAGCTGTGGAGAGGCTTCTCCGGTTCGGGGAGAGACCCTCCAGCCGAACACCAAGCTCACCAGCCCAGAGCTCCTTTGCTGAGAAGAGAAGTTCTAAGATAGCTGGCAGTAAATTAGCAAGGACTCTCTTTGCTCAGCTAGGTGAGGCTAAGAGCGGCTGGAGAATCAATGGGGCCGGTGCCCGGGCTTGCTCGCCGGTGAGCATTTACCTGGTTCCTGGTGGAGGGAGTGGCTGTGTGAGCCGGCAGCCTGCAGGGATGGACTGAACTGAGCACCTTTGGTGCAAAGGCTGGAGGTTTTTGAACTGTTGTTCCCGTGGTGCGCAGTCTGCACGCGAGTGGTGTAGGGAGGGCGCCATTTTGTCAGGCTTGGGCCTTCCCACGAAGGATCAGGTCTGAGACCTAATTGGTCTGGTGGAATTGGCGCAGAAGTACGTGTGTGCGTGCGCGTGCGCACGCACCTGCGGCCTTAGATCCCCACCCTCTGCCCGGCTTATACTGCGTTGCCAGGGAAACGCAGGGTGGGTGCCCTCTGGCTCCAAAAGGCTGCTCACTGAGACCTGGGAGTGTGCTAGCCACCTCGGATCCCCACCCTCTGCTCGGCTTGTGCTGCGTTGCCAGGGAAACGCCTAGTGGGAGTGATCCAGCTCCAACAGGCTGCTCACTGAGACGCGGGAGTGTGCAAGCCGCCTCGGGTCCCCGCTCTCCGCACTCCGCTTGCAGAGTTGCCAGGCTGGTGAATGGTTGTCGGGATGCTCGGCCTGATCTGCGAGTGGCTGATTAGGACAGGCTGAGACTGGGAGTTTTCCTGGGTGTATTGGGCCGTGAGCTGTGTGCCTGCGTGATCCAGCCAGGGCTCTCCTGGTGATCTATCTAATACATCAAAGCAATCCCAGAGTGATAGCCAGAATGGGGAAACAAAGAAACATGTCACAAGTAAAAGATCAGAAGAAACCTCCAGAAATGGAACCAAAGCAACAGAGGGATCCAACCTTTCAGAGACAGAGTTTAGAACACTGATAAGAATGTTTAAGGAACTTAGCGAGGACATAAAGAAGGATAGGGAAACCATAAAAAACAACCTGTTAGAACTAAAGAATACAATAACTGAAATGAAGAACACACTCGAAGGAATCACTAGTAGAGTAGATGAAGCAGAGGAGCAGATCAGCGATTTGGAAGATAAAATAGCAGAACTCACCCAGTTGGCACAGCAAAAAGACCAAAGACTAAAAAACAATGAAAATAGTTTAAGAGCCCTATGGGACAAGGTGAAGTGCAACCCCCTCGAATCATAGGGATACCAGAAGGAGAAGAGAAGAAGCAAGGGGTCAAAAATGTATTTGAAAAAATAATGACTGAAAACTTCCCTACCCTGGTGAAAGAAAACATACATGCCCAGGAAGTGCAGAGGGTTCCAAACAAGCTGAACCCAAACAGGTGCACACCAAGACACATCATAGTTAAAATGGCAAAGGTTAAAGACAGAGACAGAATCCTAGAGGCTGCAAGAGAAAGACAGCAGGTTACATACAAAGGAACTCCTGTTAGACTAACAGCTGACTTGTCTACAGAAACTCTGCAGGCCAGAAGGGAGTGGAAGGAGATATTCAAAGTGACACAAAATAAAGGCCTACAACCAAGATTGCTCTACCCAGCACGGCTATCACTTAAAATTGAAGGAGAAATAAAGAGCTTCTCAGAAAAGAATAAGCTTAAGGAATTCATTACCACCAAGCCAGCATTGCAAGAAATGTTAAAAGGGCTTTTTTAAACAAAAGAAGTGGGTAAACAAGCTAACCCAGAGAGACAATTTAAGAAGATTGAAGTCATATCAAGCAGATATAAAGGAAAAACTGATGGTTGCTGGCTGGGAGGGAGTGGGGAAGAGGGAGAGGGGGAAGGTTTTGGACAGCGTATGTGGGACTACAATGTTGCCGCAGGGATATGGGGGCAGTTCTGGGAATGTAATTGATAATGTTGTGAAGAGACTATTATGTTGTGTGAAATAAGTCAGTCAGAGAAGGACAGGTACCATGTGATATCACTTGTGTGTGGAGTCTGAAGAGCTGAGTGAACGATCAAAGTAAACAGACTTGTAGATGTAGAGGAAACACGGAGGGTTGCTAGTTGGGAAGGGGGTGGGGATGGGGGGAAGGGGAAGGGATTAGACAGCAAAAATAGACAACTACAATATTGCCACAGGGATATGAAACAGAGTTCAGGGAATATAATGATGTTGTAAAAATTTTGTGGCGTGTCAGATAGTCACATGTCTTGTTAGGGAGACCACTTCATGGATGGAGTAGAGGCTTGATCACTGTACTGTACACCTGAAGCTGATGTTGTATAGTATTGTATGCCAACTGCAACTGAATATGTGGATGGTCACGGGATGTGGAGTATACTGTGGAGGGGAGTCAGGGGAGTTGTGATGGATATGTATGATATGGGGGGGGAGTGGGGTGGCGAACTGGGGGAGGGGGATTTTCACTTTGTGGGGTAAAGAGTATAACTATTGCATTGTGTTGTACACCTGAAACTAATTTAAAAAAAATTAACTCAAAATGGATCAAAGATCTAAACTTAAGAGCTACAACTATAATATTCTTAAAAGCAAACAGAGGAAAACCTTATGACATTGCATTAGGCAATGATTCCTTAGATATGACATCACAGGCATAAGCAACACAAGAAAAACAGACAAACTAGACTTAATCAAAATGAAAAACTTTTGGGCCGGCCGACTGGTGCATTGGTTAAGAGCTGGTTTGGGGATGCCAGCGGCCCCGGTTCGGATCCCACATATGAGGGCCAGTGACACTGCCCTCTACAGCCAACAACAGCTCCACCTGGAGCTGGACTGTGCAAGCCCTAGTGATGGTGTAGGCTGCAGCGGGCTGCCATAGGCTACAGTGAGTGGCCGGCAGCCAGCGTGAGCGGCCGGCAGCCAGCGTGAGCTGTCAATAGCTGCGATGAGCGACCATCCAGAGGCCAGCGACCAATCTGCCTCATCCGGGAAGAATGCAATGACGATACCAACATGGGCCAGTGAAGCAACGTCCTCTGCAACTAGACTGAGGAACAAAAGGACAGCAACTTGTCTGTTCCCCTTCCCCGATTCCCCAACGTTGTTCCCCTCTCCTAATTCCCCAATAAAATCTTAAAAAAATAATGAAATGAAAAACTTTTGTGTATCAAAGGACACTATGAAAATAATAAAACAGCAACCCACAGAATGGGAGAGTAGATTTGCAAATCACGTATCTGATAATGCATTAACATCCAGAACAATATCCAGAGAGCTCCTAAAACTCAACAACAAAAATACCAAACAACTTGATTCAAAAATGGTCAAAGAACTTGAATAGCACATGAAGAAATGCTCAACATCGCTAATTGTTAAAGAAATGTAAATTAAAACCATTGAAATATAACTTATCCACTGGGATGGCTACTATCAAAAAAACGGAAACCAAGTGTTGGCAAGGATGGAGAAATTGGAACCTTAGTGCTCTGCTTGTGGGAATATAAAATGGTGCATGGAAATGTGGATATGGAAAACAATATGGTGGATTTCTCAAAGAATTAAAAATAGAATTATTATATGAAATAGCAATTCCAGTTCTGGGTATATACTCCCCAAAAATTGAAGCAGGGACACTAAAGGTATTTGTACACCCATGTTCATAGCAGCATTATTCACAAGAGCCAAGTGTCCATCATTGGATGAATGGATAAACAAAATGTGGTACATACATACAGTGGAGTATTATTCAGACTTAAAAAGGATGGAAATGCTGACACATGCTATAACACAGATGAACCTTGAAGATATTACACTAGGTAAAATAAGCCAGACACAAAAGAAAAATTACTATATGATTTACGCATATGAGATACTTTGAGTAGTCAAATTCATAGATACAGAAAGTAGAATGGTGGTTGTCAGTGAAGGGAGGGAGGTTTCATGGGTAGAGTTTTAGTTCGCAATATGAAAAAGTTCTGTGGATGCATGATTGTGATGATTGCACAAACAATGAGAATGTACCAAATGCCACTTAGAAATGGTTTTTTTATTATGTGTATTTTACCACAAATAAAATAGAAAAAGGATCTTGCAAGAACAGTCAGTGAGGGCCCGCCGAGTGGCGCATTGGTTAAGCGCTGGTTTTGGGATGCCAGCAGCCCCGGTTCGGATCCCACATGAGGGCCAGTGACACTGCCCTCTACAGCTAACAACGGCTCCACCTGGAGCTGGGCTGTGCGAGCCCCGGTGATGGTGTGGGCTGCAGCCCCTGCTGCAGTGGGCTGCCATAGGCTACAGTGAGTGGCCCCCAGCCAGTGTGAGCAGCTGGCAGCCAAGCGTGAGCTGCCAATAGCAGCGGTGAGCAACATCCAGAGGCCAGCGACCGATCTGCCTCATCCGGGAAGAGCGCAATGACGATACCAACAGTGAAGCAACATCCTCCACAACTAAACTGAAGAACAAAAAGAGAGCAACTTGTCTGTTCCCCTTCCCCGATTCCCCAACGCTGTTCCCCTCCACCAATTCCCCAATAAAATCTTTAAAAAAAAAAAAAGAACAGTCAGTGAAAGTAGTAATCATGTGACTACAATTCCTGGCACAGTGAGGCATGAATAAATGTCAGGTACAGAAAGGGAGCAATACTAGGATGCCATAGATATAGATAGTCACCCAGCAAGGGAGAAGGCAAGACAGGTGGGAACCATTAGGCTGACCTCAAGACTACTGATCCCTGAATCATTCTGAGAAGCTTTGGGGAAGAAGCAGGTGTTGTGGTGGTAAAGGAAGAGAAGTAGGTATGCGCTCAGCCTAGCCCTAGTAACCACTGCACACATCCGAGAAACTGGGGAAGCAGTGTCATTGTTCAGATATGAGAAAGACAAAGCTGCCTCTGGGGAAGAGAAATGCAGAGCCTTATCCAGGGCACAGGGGTGGATGTGAGTCTTACCCAGCGAAGATGTAAGTGCTAAGTTCTCCAGCATCACATCGTGGTATAGGCACTTCTGAGCATTGTCAAGGAGATCCCATTCCTCCCAGGAGAAATACAGGGCCACGTCTTCAAAGGTCACACATCCCTGCTAGGATACAGATTAAACTATGAAAAGCCTGACCCTGAAGACCCACATGTCTACCCCATGTCCATCCTCCTCCCAAGATCTTCAAATCAGAGGAGAGACCAGATCCTGGTGCCATTGGTGTCTTCTCTCTTTATACTACTCATCAGTGTGTTCACTTTTTTTCTGCTCTGTAGTCAGACAGAGCCTGTGAAGACCTCCCTCCTCTGATCCAGGACTCCCATTGGCTCCAGAACAGATGCTTAACTTCACAGGCAGTCATTCCAAGCCTGACTCTTGCTCCCTCCTTCTTTTGTTCTCACCAGAAAGGAGACCTGAAATTTCCTGAACCAGCTTAGCCTCATCTCCAAGCACTTCGACATACTGTTACCTGTTTTTGTGATAAGTTTCCACATCCCTTTCCATTGATGGTTCTAAATGGGAACCCCTCCACATAACTCCCAGCCTACATTCAAGACCCTGAGCTTGGCTGAGGATTCTCCAGGGTGCCCACACCCAAGGGCTGGGGGAATGGCAGGTAAAGAGTCTGATAACACCATAAATCCAGAGAAAATGTGGGTTGGGACCAGTGAAGGTTTGGGACATCTCCACTTACCCATGTAGGTTCCAAAAGCACTTCTGCAGCCATGGGAACTTGTGGGAAGAATCAGATCTTACAGGGATATTACCATGGTGGGGTTCCAGGGGCTCAGGACTTCCCTGTACCACTGGGAGGCACCAGAGCCAGGTAGCTTTGGTGAACTGTCTAACCTCTGTGCTGCCTCTCACCACTTGTGTGTCCTTGGAAAAGGACTAAACCTCCCTCTGCTTCAATGTCCTCATCACCCCTACAGTATAATCTTCTTTTAAACAGACTTTGGGGGATTTTTCAAACTCTATTATATTAGTCGTTATCTCTTTTCCTCAAAATTCTCCACGGCTCCCAGGGACCTAAGAAGGAAGGTATAACTCCTCAGTCTGCCATTGCAGGAGGACTCTCCAAAACCTTTGTTTCCTGCAGAAGCAAGAATGACACCAGGTTCCCAAATCCTACCGACTCAGTCGCCACTCCACGGCTTTACACAGCCAGTTCCTCTGCCTGTAAACCTCTCTCACACCCCGTCACACCAGATGTCACCCACGAGCGTCTCACAATCCCGGACACCCAAGCCTAGGCTGCAGGATGTGAGCAGGCGCCCGGTTGCCGGGGCTTTAGGGTTCGGGTGGTGAGAGCCCGGGGGACGCGCACGCACCTGAGCCGGGCACCTCACGGCGGCCGCCGCCATCGAAGCCCCAGGGCCGAGTGAAGTGGTGACAGCTGAGCGACAGGCGGGGATGGGGGCACCGACTTTCAAGGCCGGTCTCCCAGGAGGGGATGTCCCCGACCCTAAACCCGCCTCTGTGCAATGGAATAAAGTCTTCTCTCGCTCCCTGTCCGTCACTTCGGCCCCGATCTGGCGAGCAGGAACCAGAGCCTCTAACCTGATGAACAGACCTGAGCGTCGCTAAAATGACCACCAATGCAGGCCGGACATCCCGCCCCAATACGGTTTGCCCTCAGGGAAACACCCATCCTGGACTTTCATTGGATTGACTCTGCTGCCGCTCAACGCATAGCTTTCTGGGTAATGTAGTTTCCACAGCTGCACAGAGCTGGACAGCTCACCGCAGAATATCTCAGAGAAACGGTCAAAAGGCCCCTGGGAAATGATTTCATTATACTTGTAGGGTGGGAAAGGGGCTTCGCTCTTTCATAAAGGGTTAGCATGCCAATTTCTGGGAAGCCTTAAGTGCTGAAGTGTTAAGACATTTCAGACTCAATGAAACTGACTAAGTTGACACCCATTGGTAGCTGGAAGGGAATAAACATTATCTTATTGCTCTTCAAATGCAGACAGAGTGGAGCATTAACGTCGTTTTTGTGAGCTTTAGTAGGTTCCATCTGGGACCAAAAAAGACACCATTCAGAGCCATGGTGGAGAAGATAGAGGAGGGGTATTAGGCAGCCCTGAAACATGGACAAGGTAGGATCTGGGCCTCTAGTCCCTACAGAAAATGTCTCTCCTGCCTGTGTGTTCAGTGATTGTGCCCAGTGCAGTAAGAAACACTGTGTTATCCGTAAAACTTAAAATTGTTTTATTTACAAAACAAAATTGTTTTATAAATGCATATACTTTTCCCTAATATACATAGAAAGTTTTTAAGGTGGAAAACATCAAATTAACTATTGTTTATTAAGGAGTATTACTCTATATATTTATAAAATAGAGAGTAAAAATTCTGATAATTCTACCTCCTGGAGAAAACCCATGTTGGCAGCACAGTATCTTTTGTCAAATGATCATTGTTGGCACCAATTCAGCACAAACAGAAATTCCCAATTTGGGGTGCATTGAAGAAGGAAACTTTATACCACGTGAAACAGCTCAAACACATTAGGTTTTATTCAGATGATAAAACAAACTGTGAGGATTATTATAGTGTACTAGTTCTATATGTATTAATAATGGAAACTTTTGGTCCATGCAAGGCAGTAAGGTCCAAGGAAGGCATCACCAGGAATGTGACACAAAAGAGATGAGAGAAAGCACTTTATAGAAAGTGAAAATAATAAGGATAAAACTTCTAAAACAAGATTGTGTTTGGTATTTCTCAGAAGCATGGAGAAGCCAGTGAGTCTGTAGCCAGTGAGAGTCAGGAGTGAACTGACCCTGTGGTTTTCTGCCAGATAGGAAACATTGAGGGCAGCTCAATGGGAACATTCTAGGGAACACTAACATAGAGTACTAACCATTGCATGCTCCATCATTAATTTCAGAAGCAACATACATCTTGTATAATGCTCTCTCATGCACCCAGTCTGTCTGTCAGAACTTGTTTTACTTCGGTGCTGATTTAGCTCTTCACATGTCATCCTTCTCCATTGCCTTGGTTTAGTCATATTTCCTACTATCTGGTGTATGAAGGTATCTATATCTAGTAATAACACAGATAAAAGAGGAAGAAAAAGTTCAAAAGAGAAGACCCATGCCTAGATAATATTAAAAAAAAAAAACTTTAGGGCAGGCCGAGTGGCTCAGTTAGTTAAGAGCTTCCTCAAGGGTGCGAGCTGAGTTCTGAGCAACAGCAGTTCGATGCCCAGTACGAGCTGAGCTGCCACGAAGCTGCCAACAGGTGGCACGATGGCTCAGCTAAAAATAACTAAATAAAATAAAAACTTTACAGGCAAAAATAATGTTACACAAACTCATGAAAAAATGGATTACTTATGAAAAATAATGAAGCTGAGTTCAAAATTTTCAAAAATATCAGGAGGTGCAAGACTAGAAAGTAATCAGAATTTTAAATAATTGAAGAAACAATGACCTTTAAACCAAAATTTTTGTTATGTAGCCAGAATGTTATTTATTTATTTATTTATTTATTTATTTATTTATTTATTTTTGTTGTTTTTTTTTTGTTGTTGTTATTTTTAGCTGAGCCATCCTATTGGCAGCTCAGTGGCAGCTCAGCTCAGGCTGGGCATCGAACTGCTGTTGCTCAGAGCTCAGCTCGCACTCTTGAGCGAGCTCTTAACCAACTGGGCCACTTGGCCCATCCCAGAATTTTATTTTAGAAGGGAAGATTAGTACATGTATTTTAGTGTATTTGACACTAAAAATCATAAGAATTTTTACCTCATTCACAACCAGCATCAAAAGCTCCAACAAAGCATTAAATAAGAACAGGAAATCAAACAGAACACTTTATATGTCACTGAACTTTAATTTTACTTCCTGAGTTTAATCATTATTTTCTCACTTTAAACAAATAATTTACTGGTAGTCTCAGAGTTTCTAAGTGTATCTTGATCTTCTGTACTCCTGATGCATCTCTTTAGAATATTTGGGAAAAACAAAAAGTGAGAGTTTTAAAACCTAACACAATACAGCACCATGCTGCCCATTCTTTTGGATTTGACTCTAAAGTACAGGGACTAAATAGAAAACTCACAATTCCATATAAGATAGCATATAGCTCTGTGAAGTTTTTCAGAGTGAAACAACCACAGCCTACATAGTCCTACATGTTTTCCATTAAAATCTGAATTTACTCAGGTTAAGCATGACTGATTGGTAGTTATTCAGGTATGTATTGGGTTAAAAAAAAATGACCAAATGACTATAGTTTGGAATTATTTGTTCCTGACTTTTGTTGATTAATTGTGAAGTTTTAAAATCAGTTAGAGGGCCGGCTGAGTGGTGCGGTGGTTAAGAGCTGGCTTGGGAAGCCAGTGGGCCCAGTTCGGGTCCCACATGTAAGGGCCAGTGACACTGCCCTCAAAAAAATAATAATAAAAAATTAGAAATAAATAAATAAAATCAGTTAGATATGGGGCCAGCATAGTAGCTCAGTTGGTTAAGAGCTCACTCAAGAGTGTGAGCTCTGAGCAACAGGGTCGCCAGTTCAATTCCTGACCTGAGCTGAGCTGCTACTGAACTGAGCTGCCAACAGGTAGCAGGATGGCTCGGCTAAAAAATAAATAAATAAATAAATAAATAAATAAATAAATAAATACAAAATAAACAGCAAAGATTTTTTTAAAAATCAGTTAGATATGAAACATATGCGTATAAAACAATTTCCTGGTTGAAAATCTTGGATTAATCAAGTTAATGAAATGAAGAGACCCTTATCAGAATACAGCATGGACACAAAATGTTCATAAATTTTGTGAGCTCTGATGACTTGGGATAGATCCAGCATTTCACAAATGTGGTTCCCAGACCCGGAGAAGCAGTATCCTTTGGGAATTGTTAGTAATACAAATTTATGTGTTCTAACTCTAACTTAATCAGAAACTCTGGAGATGGGGCCCAACAATCAGGATTTAATAGACTTTCCAGTGATTCTACGGCATGCTGCATTTTGAAAATGACTGGAATAGATAAGCCAACATTAATGTAAGAGTTCTGGACTAGGAAAATTGTTTAAGCTCATAGTTTTGGTGCAGTAAATTAAAGACTGTTCACTTCCAGAAACTGAAATGCAATTGAAGGCATTATGTAAGTAAATAATGAAAATTGCATAAAATACCTGATTTATAATGAAAATTAGATTGCTATATTAAAAATCTTTAGAAAGCATGAGAAGACTAAATGAAAGGAGATAATATGAAATTTTTGAAAAGAAGCTACTTTTTAAAATAATAAGTAAGAGAAAAAAGGAAAATACAACTTCAGTTATTTCAAAATATTTGCAATTTACTAGCAATGATTGAGCAAAAACATTCACATTTGAATGTCGTTTAGCAAAATTTGAACCTCCAAAATAAAAAATTATTTGTCCTTTCACACCAATTAATACCATTAAAAAAAACCTAAAGTTAAATATTGTAAAAATGTAATTTATTTATTTATTTATTTATTTATTTATTTATTTATTTATTTTTTAAGAGGGCAGTGTCACTGGCCCTCATTTGTGGGATCCGAACCGGGGCAGCTGGCATCCCAAACCAGCTCTTAACCACTGTACCACTCAGCCAGTCCTAAAAATGTAAATTTTTAATGAAATTTTTCTTATTTACCATTATATCACAGATTCTAGCAGAGTACTTTGTACCTGATTAATCAAAGAGTTACAGCTGTTGAACCAGATTAGGAAATAAAATTTCTGATGCAGGAATCAAAAAAGAACAGACACACGGGTGTCACTGCTGATGAGCATGAAGGGGCTGAATGCCAGGAAACATGAAGACATTAACACAGAGATGTACACCAGCTACTGGTTTGAAATCATAATTAGAGCAACACAGTCAAAATGGAAGAGAGACAGTACACCCACCAGGATCAGGATGTTTGTGGCTCTGTCCTCATGGGAGCATCAAGGGGAGCATCTGTTGCTATAAATGTGATGGACTTGCTGCTTGTGCCTGTGCAGGGCAAGGACCATGTACCCACTAGTTCATAACATGAAGCCCAACCACATAACATCAATGAGACAAAACAGGACTGCATGAAATAAGCTGATTAGTTTTATCTGGCATGATAAAGGAACAATATCCATAATTGTTTTTCATACTTAAATTATTGAAGTTTCTTGGACCAATCACTTTCATAGAAATATAAACATTTCCCAAGAGTTAAGGATCCAGAAAAGGAAATTACAGAAGCCAATGCATTTGGGGGATCTATTTCTGAACTATGTCCATCAAGAGGTTCTGGGGGCAAAACATAATGGCCTGGAAGCCACTCAGAAGTCAAGTAAGGCTGAGAGAATCCCTCTGGCCACTGTGTAAATAGAAGACAAGTTCGCATCCCGCATCATCCAGGAAATATTTTAATCCAAAAGCTGCCATAGTCTGTGGAATCCCTTTGGAGAAAAGAACCAAGTTGTTGGCTAAGACCAGTTGGTTGACACTCTGATCTGTGGGATTTAATGTGTACACTGAGCAAAGAGAAGTTATAGAGACAAAGGAGGGAGGAGTTTCCCAAGATCCCAGCTCTAGGCTGAGGAAGACAATCCCCATTGTCAAGTTGGCATGCCCATCACTTTCATATCTAGGAGGTACTGATTTTAATTTGAGAAGAAAAGAAATGGTAGAAAGATAAACAAACATAAATGTATTACCTTCTTCGCAGCTGCATCTACTATTCAGTGTAACATGCATTTCCCCTCTTTTGGTAACACATTTTCTTTCTTTAAATGAACTTAATGAGTAAGTGTGTATGGGTGCAGTGTTTATTAAGATGTCATGGTAGAATCAATCTAAATGTACATATAAAGGGAGCTGTTTGAATAAACAATGCATCAATGCTGTAAGGACTACTTAATAGATAATAACAAGAAAAAAATATACATGTAATGGATTGAAAAGGTAGAAAAACAATTTTTCCTCCTCTCAGAGTATTTCTAAAATAGCATTATCAGTGTGACTCCTACCATGAACATTGTGTTCAATTTTGTAACCGTTCCTGACCCAACGTTTTATGACACCTATATATATATCCTGTTCTCTCTTTTCCATAGAACCTATCAGTTCCTAATGTACTGTGCAACTTAATAACATGAACGTATCACTTATGGTCTGTTTTTCTCAAGCAGAATAAAAATTCCATGGGAGAAAAACTATTTTAATGTTTTGCATGCCAACATAATTTCAGAAACATGTGTGACCCAAACAAGCTATAAAATTAATCTTTCTTGAAGCACTGAAAAATATGTTACTGTAATATTCCTGTCTATTTGAACCACTCTGGCTACTCCTCTTGAGAATTCATTTACTGTCCTCCCTGCAGTTTGAGTTCCCTCAGAGACTCAGGAATTAAAAAAGAATCAGATTTTGAAGAGAAACCACCAAGGTGATTAAAAACCCTGCAGAGTTTGTGCTTTACGTCTCTCATATAGATCTCAGTATCCTCTACTGCACTTCCATTGGGATTATTATTGATTTCAAATATATGATCTCCCCCATCTGTCTCTGCCACTTCCTTGGATATTTTTATTATTCAATATTATACCTTTTGGTAATTTGCACAATTAACATATGTTTTTAACAGGTACGCTCCACTCCCCTTGCACACATTATCACGCAATTACAGGTGAAACAACAATCACTTCCCAACAAAGAGATGAGATCATGGAAACCCAAACCTTCATCTCAGGGTTGAGCTGCCCCTTTCCATACCTGCACAGGTGCTGCCTGTGTACCCACTGGCCCAAGAGCAAATGCCAGCCACATAATTAGCTCTGCTGTTGAGGTAAATATCAGGTTCTGAGACAGATTTCATTAGAAAATTCACTGATACATATGGAAAAGAATTTTGTTTCTTTGGATCGGAACATAAAGCAACACATACAGACACACACATGCATGTATATTCAGGGAAGATTTTACTTTAGGAAAACTTTGGCATCTTGCCATCCTCATTCACTTATATTGACACTGGGATTTTTTTTTTTTTGAGGGCAGTGTTACTGGCCCTCATATGTGGGACCCGAACCGGGGCCACTGGCCTCCCAAGCCAGCACCCAACTACCGCGCCACTCGGCCAGCCCACTTTCACCTGTATTGAGACTCCTGATATCTCTTCTCTCCGTTTTTATAGCCCTCTCTCTGAAGTCATCTCTCTTGTGTTCCTGATTATACACAGGAACTCTCATATTTGCACTGTCCAGGCAAGTGATGAGGAGTAATATAGAGAAGATGGAGCCCAGCTGCTGAGTGACAGGTGCTATATGTGCAATTGTTTTTGCTTTCTTTTGTTTGGAGGAGAGAGTATGTTGAACAAAGTAGATTCTGTAATAATATGTATGTAAAGTTTCTGTCCCTATTAAAAGAATGTTGGGCCAGTTGAGTGGCTCCGTGGTTAGGCGCTGGCTTTGAAAGCCAGCAGCCCCGGTTCGGGTCCCATATATGAGGGCCAGTGACACTGCCCTCAAAAAAAAAAAAAAGAAAAGAATGCTAACATTCATTTAGAGAAAGACAAGACAAGACAAGACTCATTCCATCTTTCATGTCAGGGGAAAAACAAATGCTTATTTAAGGAAACCTGTGCCTATTATGCTTGACAAAAAGTTTTAGGGACTTGTGGATGTTTTCTGCCCCATGCCCAGCAGTGTCACTTATCTTCAAACTTTGCTTTGTATTCATGAGAATGGGCATTTAGGTATCACAATTAAATACTTTAGGTGGTCTCATTACTATAGATGTGCTTATGGTGTCTAGACTCCTTAATGAAACTAAATAGGAAATACATATGTATTTTATTTTATTTTTTTGAGAGCAGTGTCACTGGCCCTCATATGTGGGACCCGAACTGGGACCGCTGGCATCCCAAGCCAGCGCTCAACCACCATGCCACTCGGCCGGCTCTAATATTTATATTCTTAAAAAAATAACCATACACATATTCCGTTTCTTGCCTTTTTCATGCAGATTGTATCTGTGCACAGGGATCTCCCTTACTCGTCTCTACAGCTGTAAAAACCCTGGTGCATAGTTGTGCCCCACCCGGGAGATGCAAACCAAGACTATTTAAAATCCAGGTCTTCATTGAATTCCTTTGCACACATGAGCAAAAATTCGAACTGCCCACTGAAAGTGAAATATATGAGAGAGGCTAAGTTTTAAACATTGAAGGGCATGCTGATGGTGACACATTTACTTCCATTTGTTTAACAATTCAGTTCTCTGACTTCAACTAAAACCTGCACTCTCTAGGTACTGACATGATGCTTTTTGCCAGCTTGAAAATGGGGATTATGTTCTTCACTCAGACAGGAATTGGCCTCCTAGAAAATATCTCTCTCCTTTGTCTTTATAACTTTGCTTTGTTCACTGGACACAATTTGAGACCCACAGACCTGATTCTCATGCAACTGGTCTCAGCCAACTTCCTGGCTCTTTTCTCTAAAGGTTTTCTTCAGACAATGGCAGCTTTGGGATGGAGATATTTCCTGGATGATACTGGATGTAAACTTGTCTTTTATTTTCACAGTGCAGCCATAGGAGTTTCCTTCAGCACCATCTGCCTCTTCAATGGCTTCCAGGTCATTAACCTGAACCCCGGTGTTTGGAGGTGGATGGAGCTCAAGATTAGATCCCTAAAGTTCATTGCCTTCTGCTGTTCCTTCTGCTGGATCCTGCATCTCTTGATAAATTCATGTGTCCCTATCATAGTACATGGTCTTTTGAAAAAAGAACTTTAGTGTGAAAAATAATTATGGGCACTGTTCCTCACATAGGAAAGAGGGTATTTTAGATTTGTTAACTACAGTCATATATTTTTCCCCTCATTGTTTTTTTTTTTTTTGAGGGCAGTGTCACTGTCCCTCATATGTGGGACCGAACCGGGGCCGCTGGCTTCCCAAGCCAGCGCTTAACCACCGCGCCACTCGGCCGGCCCTCCCTTCACTTTTTATTTTTTATTTTTTCAGCTGAGCCATCCTGCCACCTGTTGGCAGCTCAACGGCAACTCAGCTCGGGCTGGCATCGAACCACCGTTGCTCAGAGCTCAGCTCGCACTCTCGAGCGAGCTCTTAACCAAATGAGCCATTCGGCTGGCCCTTCTCCCCTCACTTTTTGAGTTTAGGCTTTATGGTCTGGGCCAGTGGCTCCCTAGTCCTGGTCCTGCACAGATACAAGCAGCAGTCCAACACATTCACACAAACAGACTCTCCCCCAGCACTTCCCATGAGGCCAGAGCCACACTCACTATCCTGATCCTGGTGAGCTCTTTTGTTACCTTTTATTCAGCCTATGGCATATTGTTTTGTTTTGTTTTTTTGAGGGCAGTGTCACTGGCCCACATATGTGGGACCCGAGCCACTGGCTTCCCAAACCAGCTCTTAACCACCGTGCCACTTGGCCGGCCCAGCCTATGGCATTTTGATAATTTGGATGACTCTAGCTACAAGCGGATGGTGAATATCTCTGTGTTTGTGGCATCATCTTTTCCAATCTTCTTCCCCTTTGTGCTCATCATCGGTAACACCCGAATCTCTCAGCTCTGCTTTGCCTGCAGGGCAAGGAAATCAGTTTCCTAATCTGGTTGTAGGCTGAGGAATCTCTGTCATTCAGACATTCATGTAAACATTTGTTAAAGTCTAGGACATTTTAAATGTCAGGGGGCTGGCCGAGTGGCTTGGAGGTTAAGCGCTAGCCTGGGAAGCCAGCGGCCCCGGTTCAGGTCCCACATATGAGTGCCAGTGACACTGCCCTAAAAAAAAAAAAAAAAAAAAAATCTATAAATGTCAGGAACATGTGACAAATAAGGGCAGTAATGTCTCTGCCTGCATCTATCTTACTATAATGCTAAAAATGAACATCATGTATATAATAAAAAAAAGAGTCTTCATTCCAACTGTTCTTCCATGGAAAACATCAGGATATTTAAAAATAGTGTAACGGAGGGAAATTTCTGAGTGTAAGTCCCCAGGGAAGTCTAGCACTTTGGGCCTTAATAGAGATTCCAGGAATGTTTTTTGTTATTTTGATTAGTTTGATTTAAATATATTCTCCAAGCACTTTTTTTTTTTTGAGGGCAGTGTCACTGGCCCTCATATGTGGGACCTGAATCGGGGCCACCGGCTTCCCAAGCCAATGCTTAACCACCGCACCACTTGTCCAGCCCTCTCCAAGCACCTTTGAGTTCATCTATTTGACTAGAGAAAAATCACTTGGAAAAACTCATGTAGGAAAGACATGTCCACCATCTCGGGGGTGGGGAGGTGGTTGTCAGGGGAGGAATGTTGGATGTTGGGGGTATTGAGAGATGGGAACACAGCAGAAATTAGGGGTAAATGCCTGTTCTGGGAAAATGCTTAGTACAAGCCAAGAAATCTTAACTGTTGTTTGAGAAAAATGACAGTACAGTGAACGGATTCAATTTGGCAAGTGAAAACAACAGTGTTCCTTATTACAAATTACTTATAAAATTTTTAAATTTAAAAACATTTAATTTAAAAAGTTTTACTTGTTTTTACTGTTGTACCCAGCAATCAAGGTTCTTAAGGGGGGTCTATTCTTGGTCAGTCTAAGGGGAAGCTTTAACAATTTTTTAATATAGAAAGGCCAGGGGTGGGGACTAGTAGATGAGGGTCCTGTTACTGCATTCCCTACTCCTGTTGTTGTACCCAGCAATCAAGAACAAACCGAGATGGAGTCGTTAATAAGCATGGAGTTTATTAGCTGGTGGCTGCGAGTGGGCTCATGACCTGAACAAACTCACAGCCCTGAGCAAGAGGGGAGAGGAGATTATATAGGCAGAAACCGCAAACCATCTTTCTATAGTTTGCAGGTGGTCTCCATAAATTTGAGACAGTTTTGATAGCACTAAATGTAGCAAAGAAGCAAGTAAGGCAGTCAGGCCTTGTGGTCTTTCTGGATAAGAGGCATAGCTGGCCTATGTCATGTCTAAATAAGAGGCAGTTTGGCCTTGCAATTTTGTGAAGGAGGCAGTTAAGGGGGGTGTATTCTTAAGGGGAGTCTACTCTTGGTCAGTCTAAGGGGAAGCTTTAACAACTTTTTAATATAGAGAGTCCAGGGGTGGGTTCTAATAGATGAGGGTCCTGTTACTTCACTCCCTACTCCTGTTGTGAATATGGAAAATCAAATCATTGATTCCTTTTTGTCCTCTGGAAGGGGGTTATTTTGATCTCTGAGTACCATGAATTTGACTGAGTTGATTCGGTTCTGAATGAAGGAAATATTAACCTTACATGTTACTGTTCCAGCAGTTTCTTGAGGCTAAGGGAGCGCGAGTCTCTGAGAAAAGATTAATGGAGCTGTTGGGAGTGATTGAGGTATATTGTTCCTGTTTATTTTTGTGGGTTGTTTTTTTTTTTAAGATTTTATTGGGGAATTGGGGGAGGGGAACAGCTTTGGGGAATCAGGCAAGGGGAACAAACAAGTCGCTGTCTTTTTGTTCTTCAGTCTAGTTGCAGAGGACATTGCTTCACTGGCCCATTTTGGTATCGTCATTGCGTTCTTCCTGGATGAGGCAGATTGGTCGCCGGCCTCTGGGTGGTCGCTCACCACGGCTATTGGCAGCTCCCGCTGGAGCCTTTGGCAGCCCACTGCATCAGGGGCTGCAGCCTACACCGTCACCGGGGCTTGCACAGCCCAGCTCCAGGTGGAGCTGTTGTTAGCTGTAGAGGGCAGTGTCACTGGCCCTCATATGTGGGATCTGAACCAGGCTGTTGGCATCCCAAAACCAGCTCTTAACCAATGCACCACTTGGCCAGCCCTGTTCTTGGTTTTTTTAATACAGGAACTCTAGATTTCAATACTTGGAAAAGGGTAGGTCAAATCTTCAGGCATTACATCACAATGGAGTTTTTATCCCAGTGACAATTTGGGACACATGGAGATTAGTTCCGTCAGTTTTAAAACCCTTACAGGCTGATATGGAAGATAAAAGAGAAAGAGGATGTTTTAAAATCAGGAGACAAAGAGGAGAAAGTAGAAAAAAAGGAAGGATCTTTAACAGCCACTACAGTTATTCCCAAATTTTTATGTCCACCTTTGAAAGGGGATTGTTGTGTGTCCTCAACTCTATCGGGTCTGCCTCTGTCCCAGCTTGTTTTGTTCCTGGCAAGGGAGCGGAATTCCCTGTCCCTTTGAAAAACGGATCCTCCTCCTCCCAGGAGAAAAGGGGAGCTCAAAAGAGAGAGAAGGAATGATTTAAAAGTCTCAGGTCAGCCGAGTGGCACTGTGGTTAAGCGCTGGCTTGGGAAGCCAGTGGGCCCCGGTTCAGTCTCACATGTGAGGCCCAGTGATACTGTCTCAAAAAAAAAGAAAAGGTGATTAAAAATCTAGAGCTATTCAACCAGTTAGAATAAGCTTTCCAAACTATTACATTATCCATTATGTGGATGACATTTTTTGTGTTGTATCTTCTGTAGAAAATTTAACAAAATGTTTTGATTTGTTAAAAGAACAGCTTGACTCTACAGGACTCCAGATAGCTCCAGATAAAATCCAAACTGCTACACCAGTCCAATGTTTGGGAATGATTGTAGACAGACAGACTATTAAACCCCAGAAAGTTCAAATAAGAAGGGATAAAATCTCCACCTTAAATGATCTTCAAAAGTTATTAGGAGACATTAATTGGCTATGTCCTACTTTAGGCATTTCTACCTATGCTTTTAGTAATTTATTTAGTCTTCTACGAGGACCATCTCAATTAGATAGTCCTCACAATTTAACCCCTTAAGCTAATCAGGAATTGGAGTTAGTAGAACAAAAAAAATACAAAAAGCTCAAATTCAGCATATAAAGCCAACACAACCCTTACAGGTTTTAATTTTTTTTACTCCTTCCTCATTTACGTTAGTGATTGTTCAGCAAAACGACTTAGTAGAGTGGCTCTTTTTGTCTAATAATTATGTTGAGTCACCCCCAGAGCTATGTATAACATAATAAAAGGAGCAGTCAGGCCCAATTCAGGGCTCTCTCAGTCCACGAGGCTGAAAGTCCCCTGGCCCTAAACTGTATTTTTTCTTATTTGTGTCTCTCTCTTTCTTTTTTTAACCTTTTGCCATCCCTTCTCCACTCCCACTGCTCTGTCACATAGGACATGGCAACAGGTCCTGTACCCAGACACAGGTAGAAATCAACCTTTGTAATTGGCATTCTGCACCCCAACATCCACAACTAGGTTTATTTGACTGGGGTGGGGCCTGTAGCGATTTCCCGAATAGGGAGCAGAGGTCAATGGTAATGAGCTTGTTAAGTTCCCAGCTGTTTTGGTAGTCCAAGTAATTGGCTATGATAGCCCCTGTAATGGTATTTCAGACTTCTCAATGATATTCATTACAAAATGTCTGTAAGGATAGGAGTAGAAGACAGGGGAAAGTCAAAGGGGGCAGGGGTGAGTATCAGTCTTAGCTTTAGTGGGTCTCCAGTGGGCTGACATGTCCATCCTGTGTCTGCTGGCTTGAGTCAGGTGTGGTGGATCCAAGTCAGGATCTGGTTGACTTTCACCGCAGTTGGAATGGTCAGAATTATCAGGTGAGGTCCTTTCCAAGTAGGTTGGAGACCATCCTTGATGTGGGTCTTTACCCAAACTGAGTCACCAGGTTGGAACTGGTGGACAGGCTCAAAGGAAGGAGAGGGAAGGATGTCATGGACCTGTTGGTATATCTTAGCTTGAGTGGCCTGTAGGGTGTGGAGAAACTTAAGTAATGACAGGTTATGAATTTTAGCCAGAGGTTTGGCTGCCAAGTGCAGTAGAAGGGGTGGTGGTCTTCCAAACATGATTTTAAAGGGGGTAAATACAGCTTTGTAGGGGGTACATCTGGTCCGGAGAATGACTAGAAGGAGAAGATTGACCCAATTTCTACTGGCCTCTAGGATAAGTGTAGGATGTGTAAGAATGTAGAGATCTAATGTCTGTCTCTAACTGTCTGTTTAGTTTTCCCTTTGAGATACATGATCCCCACAAATTTTTTATGGGAAGCTGAGGGACAGGAAGACTCTTCTTCTGTATCTGCTTCCTGCTGGGCAGGGGCATAGAGCTGTCCCTGCCTATTGAGGGTCATGGGACTCTTACCCTAGCTGATCTCAGATGAGAGTAGGATTTTTTTGAATTAGTAGCGTAGGATCCCCAAGCCTTGTTTAAATGTTGGTAGATTTTGCAGTTCCCCTTTTTTGGCACTGATAATTGGGGGCTATGTTGATCTCTGAGGGACAAGATTGGCTCTTCCAGGGGTCGGCAAACTTTTGAGATGAAATGTACCCAAAGAGTTGCATGTGACCTGTGAGCAGCAATTTGCTGACTCCTGGCCTAGATCATAGTAACCACTATCAGATTCCACATTGGGCCTGGGAGTGTGGGGGTATGTGTTTTAGCAGACAGTGAGGAATACAGCAGGATCATGGGCAAGCTCCATGGTTCACACAGCAAGCTCAGAAACACAATAGAACTCTTAATATTAAAGGAAAAAATAAAGGAATGACCTGTGTCCAATTTATGCCTTAGGAGATGTAGATTTTGGGTATCACTGTGGTGGTTTTAGTGTCCAGTATGAAGCTATGTCCAGTGAGATCCTAGACTGGGGCAATGTCACCTGTGCTGTGGGACTAGAGTATCCATCCCAGGTTGATACACACCTGGGTTCATGTGTGTCACAGAATTTGGCATGTTTGATTGAAACTATGGCTTCCCTGGGAGTTTGGGTCTCTACCTTGTAATCATGCATCCAGTAGTGTAGTAATAGGACGAACAATCAACAGGACAGTGTGCAGCTGCACTTGACAGGCTTTATTTTCTTTTATGGAATTTTAGCTCGAATAAGTTCCATATCAGATGAGTGGCTTCTTGGCCAGGGGTACACTGTATGATTTTTGGTCCCAAGATAATAAACTCCCTTGTTCTAGCTTCCATCCCTTATATGACTGGGGCATGATTCAACACTTATTAAGATAAGTTCAGATCTGGAGCAAGATAGAGACCCATTTAAGGGTCTATTTGATTAACTGGAATTTTAAAAGGAGTTATGCAAGGTGAGCATTCTTTTTCTTTCTTTTCTTTTTTAAAATTAATTAATTATTTTTAAAAAGGATTTTATTGGGGAATTGGAGAAGTAGGACAGCCAAGTTGTTGTCCTTCAATCTTAGTTGTGAAGGGCACAGCAAGCTCATCTCCAAGTCCAGTCACACCGCTCACCTCAATGCACTGTGTCCATTTAGTTGCAGGTGGGCATAGCCACCATCCCATGCAGGAATTGAACCTGCAGCCTTGTTGTCAAGAGTCCATGCTCTATCCACTGAGCCATCTGGGCGGCAGCTCAGCTCAAGGTGCCAAGTTCAGTCTTTAGTTGCCAACAGGAGTAGGCCACCATCCAAACAGGCAACCTTGTTGTTTGGAGCACATGCTGTCTCCAGCTGAACCATCCTGCCACCTGTTTGTAGCTCAGTGGCAGCTCAGCTCAGGCACAGCTCACGGGCCCATGTGAGAATTGAACAGATGACTCTGTTGCTCAGAGCTCATGCTCTTAACCAACTGAGCCACTCAGCCAGCCCACCATCATTTTTCTCAGTTAAACCAGCAATTTGGGACTATTTAGAAATACGAAAATTCTGTTGAATGCTCTTTTCAGTGATCAAGTATTATGTGTTTTGAGAAGTGAAATGTGGTTATTATTAGTAATGTCTACAATGCCAAAGGGAATAGGAGCATCCTGTATTGTGCTCTTATTATACATATTTTGATTTTGATTTATGCTTTGGATATCTGTGGGATGACATTCCTAGAGCCCTTTACCTTGAAGAAGACAATTTTTAAGCAATGGCCATAATAAATGTGAAGACGGATCTATTTTTTTGACCAGGGCCTCCAGTCTGATGAATGCCTGATGTTTGCTAAAGTGTGTTTGTTATTTGGGACATCCAAATAATAAGGGATGGAACATAGTTTTAACTAAGGGATGGAACATAGTTCCATTCTATCAAGTTCCATCACATGTGATGGTTAGTAGTGCTGTTTGTATAGTCCACAAATCATCATTGCTGTTCACTCAGTTTATCTCAAGGGGTTTGCCAGGTAACCAAGGAGTCTTAGGGGAGAGGTAACCTCCTCCAGCACCATGGCATATGGTAAAGGACAGAGGATAGGAGATATCACACCCTCCTGCAAGTGAAACATGCCAGAATGCCCAGATTTAGCTCTGGTCAGCTCTGTTCTGCCTTAAGGAGGCCTTGGTAGCTATGCCGAGCTTGTAAGCTGCTGTTTCCCTGAACAGAAGCATTATGGGCAGCTGGAATGGAGAGTCACAGGCTCAGGTCTGTGAGAGCCTCTATTTTTAGGGGAGCCAAGTATTGTAGGCAGTAATTGCTGTTTTAATTGTGTATCAAGAGGCTGAGAGGGACAGTTTCTTCCATGAGAAGTGCTTGAGTAACCAAAACCATCATACATTATCCAGAAGCTCCAGAAGTCATGAGAAGAGGTTGTCAAAGCTTCTACATTGAAGGAGACTCAGATGCACTAACAGAAGCACTTGATGATTTTTCATATGGACAGATTTATGTTGGAGGGGGCCTCATTTAAGGTGGGCTGATGAATAAGTAGCAGCATCAATGGGATTAAATAAAATTAATAAATGAGGAATTTGTTGACATAAGAACCCAAAGAGAACTATAAGATGTCTTCCATATACTGTCATAACTGTGCTCCTGGAGAACGGTGGATCCAGTTGAGATCTTGTCTTCAAAGATTGGGTGTAATTGTGATGGCAAAATTTTTGAAGTACTGATTGGGTATCCTGGAATACTTACTGTGTATATAAGTTATTGATTATTTTAAATATTTCCCCATGTATCTAGGGGTTTTTGTTTCTATACATTGTTGTCTTTTTTTTTTTTTTTGAGGGCAGTGTCACTGGCCCTCACATGTGGGACCGAACCAGGGCCTCTGGCTTCCAGAGCCAGCACTTAACCACAGCGCCACTCGGCCGGCCCCATTGTTGTCTTTCTTTTTTTTTTTTTGAGGGCAGTGTCACTGGCCCTCATATGTGGGACTGAACCGGGGCTGCTGGTACATTGTTGTCTTTTTTACATCAAAAATAACTGAGGGGCCGGCCGAGTGGCGCGGTGGTTAAGTGCTGGCTTGGGAAGCCAGCGGTCCCGGTTCAGGTCCCACATATGAGGGCCAGTGATACTGCCCTCAAAAAAAAAAAATAACTGAGAACTAGTATTATGTTTTCCAGATCTGGCATTTGCTGGTTATGAAAAATTAAAAGTTTCCCCTTTTTTATCCTTCAGTTTGTACTTGCCTAAAGTCATAGCCTTTTTCCTTTCCTTTTTATTTTCTATTTTAGACATGTAGCCACTGGAAGCTATAGTTTTAGTTTCTGTCTCTGGCTGAAAAGAGGAAGCAGGGGAGAGGGGAAAGGTCTGATGCCTTTGGGCAGACTCTCCTTGGGATGGCTCCAACAGTAGCGTAATCAGCCCTCCCCACACTTTATTTTCTCTTAATTTTTTTTTTTGGACTGGCCTGTATATGTAGGCAGGTCAAATTTTTTTCTTTTTTGTTCCTTTTTTTCCTTTTGTCTTCTGTCTATCTGTGACCATTTTTTCCTTCATACCCATCCCCCATTTTTGGGTCTTTACCTAAAAACTCCTGGTGGTCCCAAATGGCCTGTACTTTGAGCAATACCTCAGTTTCTAGGGTGTCCCAATATACCTCTTCCAGTCAATTGGCTTGCAAGAAAAACCTTTACAACTTTAAATTAGGTGTATACTTAAAAAAAAAAAGATTTTAAAAGCTACCTCAAGAATCCCATGACACCAACAATACTGTATCTCCTTTGCATGGGTTTATGCCATCATCAGAAAGTTTGAAGCATTCATACCAGCCTTGAAGCACATGTAATTACTAACACTGGGCCCTGCAGTATTTAAAATGGCTCCCATTCATTTGTTCCTTTCCATACCTAATGTTTTATTGACATTATATGGACTGAACATTAAAAGTTTTAGTTCCTGAAATTATATATCTTGGACATATCTCCATGTTTTGGTTCATATGGCTTCACTAGACTCCTATTTTAAAATTTTTACCTGATCTGCCTATTTGACTCACTAGCAGATATCTTAGCATATCTGAAGCTGAGCTGTTTTTTCAGCTCTTGACCCTCCCTCAGTCTTTCCCATCTCTATAAATAAAATCATCATATTCCCAGTTGCTTTTGCCCAAAATTTAGCCATTTTCTAAATTTGAATCATCTTTTCTATAACTATTTATCCTATGAATTATCAAGTCCAAGAATTTAAATCAAAATGGGGCACAGTCTTAAATGTGAAATTGCAAACAATGCAACTTGTAGAAGAAAATACGGAAATTGTTGTGACCATGTTAATCAAATGTTTTAAAAATACATCACTGAAAACAAGACTGTCACAGAAAGTTTGAAAAATTAGACTGAATTAAGTAAGATATTAAAAGTAAAATATTTGACTATTGAAAAAAAAATTTTTTAAGTGCAAGACCCTTTGTGTGCTGTTAAGCAGCAGCACTTATGAGAGCCCACTCACATAGATTAGGTATTTAAGTTTTAAATATTAATTGAACCCATTCTTTGAGTGACTTGGGTAAGGCCAAAACAAAATATGCCTTCTCTTTCCCCTTTATCATTAAACACTGATCAACAGAGGTGGAACGCCTTATAATCCTCTAAATTGCAGGAGAAATTAGGATATAACAGTTTCCTGTGCTTGAATATTAGACACAATATATCCACGTCGCTTATTCCTTCATCCTTTTGCAAGTATTGCTTGAAATATCCACTTGTCAGTGAGCTCTCTCATTACTACCCAGTTAACATTGTGTCCTACACTGGTTCCCTGTTCACACCTCTAAGCTGGCTCCTTTTATTTTATTTATTTTTTTTATCCCTAGGCACTTATTACCTTACAACATTTTTTGTATTTTATTCATTGTTTGCTGTTGTCTAATGTTTGTTTCTTCTGTAACATTGATTCCATGCAAGCAGGTTCTTTGACAGTTCTTTTACCTGTGCATCTTATGTACAAAGAATGTGTTATACACATGCTTAACACGTGCTTACTGAAGCAATAAATAAGTTTCTCCAGTTTACACAAGTTCATTTCTAACGCTCGGGCAACTCATTCCCTTTATGTCTGATTTTTTTTTCCGTCTTTTTTTCTGGATTGCCATTGCACAAAGTTCTCAGAATTGAAAAATAATCATATTTGAGATGCAAAACCCTAAGGTTGGCAAGAAACACAAGCCACCCTTGTTCTCTGCTTCCTTCTGTCACATTGCAGATTTCAGTGTCCTCATCTCACAAGTAATTTCCCCCTGGTCTTTTCACAGATATATTTTTACATGGGTGTTTCTCGTCTTTTTCATGTACATCTTTTTCCTCCTCCCAAGCTCCCCGACTCTCATTTTCTCTTCCAAATGCTGTATTTCAGAGGTAGAATACCCTTTTGTCCTGTAGAGGCCAAGTCTCTGGTCCTCTCAGCCCATTCCCTTGTGGAACCGGCTTGTGGCCCGAGGGTCGGAGAACAGCAGCTCTGAGACTCAAAACTTTGAGGCAGAGCTTTCCAGCACCCAGAAGCCACATGTGAGTGTCCGCCCTGAGCGAGGCCATCCCTGGGTGCTGGCATCCCCATGTGAGGACCGAATGCAGAGCGACCCTGGACGGAGACGAGACTGCAGGGCAGGGCGTAGACAGGACTCTACTGCTCTCGCCGCGACTTCCCGGGTTCCGAGCATCGCGCGGACGAAACCCCCACGTGGCACCGGGTCCAACCGGCCCGGAATCTGTTCTTTCCCGTCCTGACCCCACCCACTGAAGCAAGACCGACTTCAACGCTTCAGGCGATGGGCATGTGAGTCAGATGACGTTTGCTCTCCTCCAGATTCAGGGGCGCTCTTGTGTCTGCGTGACTCTGGAGTGACAGTATGCGTAGATCCGAAGCTCTGGGAGCAGCCGAAATAACACCTTTATTTTCTGGAAGCATCCGAGTGTCCCTGAATCAGCTGCGGAAGGATGAAACCCCTCCCTCCCATCGCAGGAGAGAAACGCCGGATCGCTAGAGCCAGGAGTGTATTCAGGTACTTCAGGTACCTGATACCCGAGTCCCGGCACGGAGCGGCGGAGACTACATTACCCATAAGGCACTGCGCTGGGCATAAATAGCGGAGACTTTGCGGGCCCAGGAAGCAACCCTTCCGGCCCTGTGTGTCTCAGGCTTTCCGGTGTCTTCCTCGTATGGTCATTTTGGTTGTTTTCCGGTCTTTTGATTCTATCTCTGCTGAAGAGCGCTGGGTCGGAACCCGCAGGATAGGACCGAGGAGGCGCTGAGGGAGGCGCTTTTCCACTGAACAGTCCATTCTGAGGCTCAGCGATGCTGCGAGGTGACCCACTCCGCTCGGAGTCCGATGGTGGCAGCCGGCTCAGGTAAATGCGGGTACCCTGGGCCATCACTGCCCTCAACCCATTCGAACCCTAAAGCCCCGGGTGCGGGGCGACTGCTTCTGTCCTGCCGCCTGGGCCCCGGCGTCCAGGACGGTGAGGCGTTCGTGGGTGACATCCGGTGTGACGGGGTGTGGAAGAGGGTTACAAGTACATGGGCTGGCGGTGCATAGGTGTGGAGGGGCGACTGCGCTGGGATGACCTGGGAACGTGGGATCTGTCTTGTGTTTGCAGGGAATAGAGTTGTTAACATACGAATAAAAAGACTTTCAATTTCAAAGTGAGCGGCAAGAAGCATTATTTAAGATTTTAAAAAAAGAATAGATATTCAAGAAGCATTGATTTAGGCAGAAGCCCAAATAGTGTTTCCATTGCATGACCCAGAGGGTATTTGTGAGAAGGAGAAGAGGAAACAATTCCATCACTGGAAGGCATTTCTATGGGTGCAAATGACAGAGGATAGTGATGTAAATTCTGAACAGTGTTTTTACTTTACGGTCTAGTAGTCATCAGTCCAGTATTCATAATATCTGCTTTCTTCTTATCTTTGCAAATAGTTCTTTGGGGCACAGGGTTGCTTAGGCCCAGTCCAAAGGTTATTTTGCTATTTTATTTTATTTTATTTTATTTTTTTTTTGGAGGGCAGTGTCACTGGGCCACATATGTGGGACCCGTACCGGGGCCGCTGGCTTCCCAAGCCAGCGCTTAACCACAGTGCCACTCGGCCAGGCCCATATTTTGCTATTTTAACATTCCAAAAGTTTCAGTCATAAGACATACAAGGCAGTTCCCCTGGCATGGCAGCTCCAGCTCGATTTTAAAGTGGCTCCATTTTGGGCCGGCCGAGTGGCGCATTGGTTAAGAGCTGGTTTTGGGATGCCAGCGGCCCCAGTTCGGATCCCACATATGAGGACCAGTGACACTGCCCTCTACAGCTAACAGCAACTCCACCTGGAGCTGGGCTGTGCGAGCCCCGGCGATGGTGTGGGCTGCAGCCTCTGCTGCAGTGGGCTGCCATAGGCTACAGTGAGTCGCCGGCAGCCAGCGTGAGCGGCTGGCAGCCAGCGTGAGCTGCCAAGAGCCACAGTGAGCGACCATCCAGAGGCTGGCAACCGATCTCCCTCATATGGGAAGAATGCAATGACGATACCAACATGGGCCAGTGAAGCAACATCCTCTGCAACTAGACAGAAGAACAAAAAGACAGCAACTTGTCTCTTCCCCTTTCCCGATTCCCCAACGCTGTTCCTCTCCCCCAATTCCCCAATAAAATCTTTAAATAAATAAATAAATAAATAAATAAATAAATAAATAAAGTGGCTCCATTTATGTGACAGAGTGTTAGAAGTGACGACTGGCAGGCTGACAAGTTGTATCCTAATTCTCAGGACAGGAACCGTGGAGGGTTGTGAAGGACACAGTCTGAGTTAGGGTTTTAAAACTTTTCCAAAAGCTGCTCAGTGGCAGAACAGACTGAATGGTGGGTAATAATAATGCACAAGAGGGTTTCCTTGCCCAGGGTCACACAGATGGTAGTAGTCAGCACTGAGGACTGAGGCCTAGAGATAATGCAGTTGTCTGAGGTTACATGGCTCCAGAGCTGAGCAGAGGTACAGGGAAGCCTGAGCCCAGGGATCCCCACCAAGGTCACATGCCTCCTAATGACTGCCTAAGTCCCATAGATGTCCTACTAAACTTCCTAGTGATCCTACACAGATGAGTTCAAACTATCTGAGTCTCCCTAGTCCTGACCCACACATGTGACCTCTGGGACTGTGATGTTCTTTGACTTTTCACTGCCAATTTTCCAGCCCATAGGCTTGGTGATTTGATTTTTTTTTTAAGATTTTTTTATTGGGGAATTGGGGAAGGGGAACAGCCAATTTGTTGTCCTTCAATCTTAGTTGTAGAGGGTGCAGAAGCTTAGCTGCAAGTCCAGTCATGCCTCTCAGCTCAAGGTGCTGTGTTCAGTTAGTTGCAGGTGGGCATAATGACCATCCCATGCAGGAGTCGAATCAGCAGCCTTATTGTTAAGAGCACATGCTCTATCCACTGAGTTATCCGGGCAGCAGCTCAGCTCAAGGTGCCAAATTCAATCTTTAGTTGCAGGTGGGCATAGCCCACCATCTCAATCAGGCAACCTTGTTGTTAGGAGCACGTGCTCCAGATGAGACATCCTGCCACCTGTTGGCAGCTCAGTGGTAGGTCAGCTCTGGTGCAGCTCACTGGCCCATGTGGGAATTGAACCGGGGACCCTGTTGCTCAGAGCTCTTAACCAATTGAGCCAGTCGGCTGGCCCCAGGCTTGGAGATTTTAAGTAAACCACCAACCCCAAGTTCTAAGTCAGTGCTGAGGTTGTACTTAAGGATATAAATCTGAAGAGGAACTTAGAAATCATTTTATTTGATTCCAAGATAACTTGTCATCTGTCTACTTTAATATGGTTGCACTTTTGCATTCAAAATCTATGTTGAAAAGAAAGAAATGACCTATAAGAAAAATATTGTATAATATTTTCAATATATGCTAAAATATTCATAATATAAAATTGAGTTTACAAAGCATGTTATATAACTAATAAAAATGGCTTTAATAGGTTTAAATCTATTCATTCAGAATTCAGTTTTATTTTTTCAATTGGTTATTGTGATTTTGGCTGATTTTCTTTTTTTTTTTTTTTTTTTGAGGGCAGTGTCACTGGCCCTCATATGTGGGACCCAAACCAGGGCCGCCGGCCTCCCAAGCCAGTGCTCAACCACTGCGCCACTCAGCCGGCCCTTGGCTGATTTTTTAAAATGTTTATATTATGTGCTTTCCAAGTTTTCTGGAGTAAATAGTTTTCATTTTTGATTGATTGATTTAAATTGGGGAAAGGTGAGGGGAACAATGTTGGGGAATTGGGGAGGGGGACCAGCCAAGTTGTTGTTCTACAATCTTAGTTGTGGAGGGCGCCAGTCACCATCTGGCTGTCTGCCGGCAGCTTGGGGCCTCTAAGCTCAAGGTGCTGTGTTACAATCTTAGTTGCTGGTGGGCGTAGTCACCACCCAATGTGGGAGTCGAACAAGCAGCCTTATCGTTAAGAGTGCATGCTCTATCCACTGAGCAATCCAGGCGGCAGCTCGCTCAAGGTGCTGAGTTCGGTCTTAGTTGTGTGGGCATAGCCACCATCCCATGTGGGAGTTGAACTTGCAGCCTTGTTGTTTTGTTTTCGAGCAGTCTTGTTAAGAGCACATGCTCTATCCACTGAGCCATCCGGGTAGCAGCTCAGCTCAAGATGCCAAATTCAGTCTTAGTTGCAGGTGGATATAGCACAACATCAAACAGGCAGTCTTGTTGTTAGGAGTATGTGCTCTCACCAGCTGAGCCATCCTGCCACCTGTTGGCAGCTCAGCAACAGCTCAGCTCAGGCGCAGTTTCACTGGCCCATGTGGGAATTGAACCAACGGCCCTGTTGCTCAGAGCTCATGCTCTTAAACTAGCTCTTAACCAACTGAGCCACTCGGTCAGCCCAGTAGTATTTATACAATCAAGTTTATTTTAATAGATATGTGATAGAACCATATGTGTATTAACCACACCAAATGTTGTTTTTAAATAGATTTTTTTTTTAAAGATTTTATTGAGGAATTGGGGGACAGGAACAGCGTTGGAGAACTGGGGAAGGGGAACAGACAAGCTGCTGTCCTTTTGTTCTTCAGTCTAGTTGTGGAGGCCATTGCTTCACAGGCCTATGCTGGTATCATCATTGTGCTCTTCCCAGGTGAGGCAGATCAGTCTCTGGTCTCTGGACAGCTGCTCACGGTGGCTCTTGGCAGCTCACACCAGCTGCTGGCTGCTCACGCTGGCTGCCTGCCACTTACTGTAGCTTATGGCAGCCCACTGCAGCAGATATTGCAGGCTACACCGGTGCCAGCGGCTCAGTGCAGCCCAGCTCCAGGTGGAGATGTTGTTCACCATCTTAGCTGTAGAGGGCACAGTGTCACTGGTATCATGTGGGATCTGAACCGGCTGCCCTGCTGCCCAGAGCTGGCACTCCCAAACCAACTCTTAAACAATGAGCCACTCGCCCAGCTCAATAATACATTCTTTCAGAAAATAGAGATCAAATGCCTTCCGGTTCATTTTATGGGGCAATATAACTCTGATATCAAAACCTGATGAGTACAAGAAAAAACTAATACACAACATAATCCTAATTCATAAATAAAACAATCCTTAGCAAAATATATAGCAAATCAAATCCAGAAAAATAGTAAAGATAATAAAATATGAATTATTGAATTTTATTAGACAAACATGAACTTGGTTGGACTCTAGATAATGAAGAAGAATAAACACAGCATAAAGGAGTCTAAAAAGACTGGACAAATAAATAAAATGTGGGATTTTGGATTTAGTCCTAGACTGACAGAAAATACTGACAAGGAACTGTATTGGGGTAGAAGATGAAATTTTAAAACTGTTAATTACATAATAGTGTTTTATAAATATTTAATTTTCTGATTGTGATAATCATACTGACTAGATGAGAAAATCCTTTTATTTTTTGGAAATATGCATTGAATTCATAAAGTGACAAAATATTTCCAATTTAAACTACTGTTCATAAAAGTTCATATCCAAATTCAGGCACATAGACCTATGTGGACATATGTAGAGAGAGAGTGATAAAACAAATGGGGAAATTGTAGGCAATTAGCAAATCTAGGTGAAGTGTATACATGTGTACCTTGTACCATTCTTGCAACTGTGTAATGAAATTATATTAAAACAAAAAAATTACAAAAAATCAATCCCTGTAGTGCTGGCTGAGTGGCGCATTGGTTAAGAGCTGGTTTTGGGATGCCAGCGGCCCCGGTTCGGAACCCATATGTGAGGACCAGTGACACTGCCCTCTACAGCTAACAACAGCTCCACCTGGAGCTGGGCTGTGTGAGCCCCGGTGATGGTGTATGCCTATTGTAACTGAATATATAGATAGTCACAGGATGTGGAGTATACTGTAGAAGGGAGTCAAAGGAATTGTAATAGATATGTATGATATGGGGGAGGAAGTGGGGTGGCGAACTGGGGGAGGGAGGTTGTCACTTTGGGGAGTAAAGAGTATAACTGTTGTATTGTGTTGTACACCTGAAACTAATTAAAAAGAAAAAAAGAAAAACAACAAAACAAACAAAAAAATAGTAACACTATCATAGTAGGGGATTTCAACACCCTGTTGCCACCAATGAACAGATCCTCTAGACAGAAAATCAACACGGAAAAAGTGGCCTTAAAGGACACTGTAGACCAGCTGGATTTAATTGAAACTTTTAGAGCATTTCACCCCAAAGCTACAGAATATTCATTCTTCTCAAGTGCACATGGAACATTTCCCAAGATAGATCACATGTTAGGCCACAAAAAAAGTCTCAGTAAATTTAAGAAGATTGAAATCATATCAAGCAGATATAAAGGAAAAACTGATGGTTGCTGGCTGGGAGGGGGTGGGGATGAAGGAGAGGAGGAAGGTTTTCGATAGCGTGGGTAGGTGACTACAATGTTTCCACAGGGATATGGGGGGCAGTTCTGGGAATGTAATTGATAATGTTGTGAATGCTTTGTGGGGTGTCAGATGGTCACGTGTCTTGTTGGAGAGACCACTTCGGGGATGGGGTAGAGGCTTGATCACTGCTCTGTACACCTGAAGCTGATGTTGTATAATATTGTATGTTAACTGTGATTGAATGTATGCATATAGTCATGGGATGAGGAGTACAGTGTGGGAGTGGGGTCAGGGGAGTTGTAGTAGATATTATGATATGGGGGGGAGTGGGGCGGTGGATTTAGGGAGGAGGATTGGCACTTTGAGGGGTAAAAATTATAACTATTGCACTGTTATAAATAATATATTTAAAAAAAAAGGAGAGGGGACCAAGTTTACATTCCTTGTTTGGGCGCTTCATTGGGTGTGGTGGGTGTCAAAAAGACAGATGAGGAAGAGAAGTGGTCGTGGGAAATGATGAGGATCTGGCTGGTGTGCAAGGTTTCTAGGATGGAGTGGACATCTGATGGGTGCATGGCAAAGCAAGATGACTGTGGCCAGGGCTGGTACTTTTTCACTCTCTGTGCCCACCATGTTTTTGTAGTAGCCTTTGATGGAGCTTCAGGAGTGTCAGTCTGCCAGATGGATTAGCTAAGGAAAATGAGGTCAGCTGGGGAATTATCTAGGTCTGCTGTAGGAGCATGTGAGGCTGGACTTTGAATGATTAGGTCTAGAAAAGAAGGTTGGGACTGCATGAGACAAGAGCACATGGAGCACAAGTGGAAGAGAGCTGAGAGTATCGGATCTACATTTGAGTCTGAGTGGCTCTGGTTGAAGCAAGGGACAGAGCCAGTTGGGGAGGACTATAAAGAAGTGCTGGAGGGCCGGCCGAGTGGCTCAGTTGGTTAAGAGCTTGCTCAAGAGTGCAAGCTGAGCTCTGAGCAACAGCGGTTCGATGCCAGCCCGAGCTGAGCTGCCGTTGAGCTGCCAACAGGTGGCAGGATGGCTCAGCTTAAAAAAAAAAAAAAAGAAGTGCTGGGATCACCCTGGCAGTGGGGCCAACAGAGGTCTGGGGTAGTACTGGATCCTGCCTATATTTGGCAAGCATTGCCTGGATCCCTGTGCAGAACAGCATAACATGCGAGAAAGCCTGGGAGATGCCTGTGGCATGGACCAGGGCGGTGTTAATGATGGTGGTACAATGGCCATGTCCTAGAGATGTGAGGGATGTGTAATCCCAAGAGCGCTGTGCAGATGGGGAAGAAGATTGAACAAACGTGCCCAGGGTCCTTGTAGTCAGGGTTCAAGGCTGAAGGGAAAGCCCACATTTGGTTGCACCTGGGAGGAATGAGTAGGCTGGCAGGAGAGGGATGGGAGCTTGCTGTAGATCCACAACTTAGATGACTTCTATCTTTCTATGTGGCTCGTCTCTTTGTTGTTGCTGAGGCCTGAATACAGTGATCAGAGACTGTTGCACTGGTACCAGGGCCTGGTATTTCCTAGGGAGGAGTGGGCAAATGTAGAAGGGGTAAGGAAATGTGTCCAGAGAGACAAGCAGGTCATAAACTCATCTGTCCCCATCATCTCAGCACCATGTGATCTTTCAAGATGTGGCCGTGTACTTTTCCCAGGAGGATTGGGAACTCTGATGATGCTCAGAAGTGCCTATACCATGATGTGATGCTGGAGAATTTTTCACTTATGGCCTCACTGGGTAAAGTTCCTCTTTCCCACACACCAATCTAGGCGAGGCTCTGCCCTTCCTTTTCCCAAGGTCCCAGATCATGAGCACTGCTTTCTTCCCCAGTTTGCTGGCATAGGCCTGGGCTTTGTGCACCCCCCAAACCTGCTTCTCTGAAATCTTCACTGAAGATTTGTGGTTCAGGAATCTTGCAATGTGCCACAGATGCCACTTAGTTCACCATTCCCTGCAAGGATGACCGTCCAGATCCATGACAAGTCAGTGTCCAGGTTCTGTCCCCAAATTTCCTCTAGCTAGCTGACATCCTGTGGCTTGCCTGTGTAAGGAATTGTAGACACTGACATGATCACTTTCCTTGGGGACTGCTGCACTATTCTAGCAAGACCCTTTTCCTGGGTTCTTTTTGTAATAGTTTTCTTTCCGGTGCTCTGTCAGGTGTTGGGTCACTCTGGTCTGGTGCCCATTCACCTGCCCTGTCATCCCTTAGGGCCTCTTCTTCCAGGCCTCACATAATTACAGGTATACCTCGGAGATGTAGGTTTGGTTCAAAACCACCACAATTAGGTGAATATCTCAATTAAGTCACAATTTTTTTGGTTTTCCACTGCATATAAAAGTTATGTTTAGGGCTGGCCAAGTGGCTTAGTTCGTTAAGAGCTCCCTCAAAAGTGTGAGCTGAACTCTGAGCAACAGCAGTTCGATGCACAGCCTGAGCTGAGCTGCCGCTGAGCTGCCAACAGTGCAGGATGGCTCAGCTAAAAAAAAAAAAAAAAAGTTATGTTTATACTGTAGTGTAGTCTATTAAATGCAACAGCATTATGTCTAAAAAAATTATACATACCTTAATTAAAAAGTAGTTTATTGGGGGCTGGCCGAGTGGCACAGTGGTTAAGCGCTGGCTTGGGAAGCCAGTGGCCCTGGTTCAGGTCCCACATATGAGGGCCAGTGACACTGCCCTCAAAAAAAAAAATAGATTATTGGTAAAAACTGTTAACGATCATCTGAACCTTCAGCAAGTTGTAATCTTTTTCTGATGGAGTGTCTTAACCTGCAATTTTTTAAAAATATGGTATCTGTGAAGTGCAATAAAGTGAAAACAAGGTACTGACCTTGAGTGGGGTTCAGAGCTTTGACCTAACGTATCTCCAGCCACAGCTCACAGGCGCCTGGTCATGGTGATTAGGAACAGTGAGAAGGTGTGATGTAAGGAGTGGGTTCAAATCATGCCAGCCGTACTACAATTCTGTGCTCACCACTGTTTTGCTTCTAAGGGCAGTGTCCATGCCTCATACTTCTTTCCTTTTTCTTCCGCATACTTGACACTAACCACTTGTTACTTCTGTTGATTTCTGACCCCTAGCTGTCCCCCTACATCTCTGGCCCCTGTTTCACCTATTTCTCTCCATCTGCAATGTTCTCCAAATTAGTTTCTGCTTAATGTGTAGTAAGATGTCCTTAGTTTTTGGACACCAATTACTCAGTTGCCATTGGTTGTTCCTGAGCCTGGACACACCCTTCTGCATGGCACTCACATATCCCCAACAGCCAAAACCCTGCTGAAAACTGCTTGCAAGGAATAAGTTGGAGAATCTGCCTGCCTTCCGTGCATGGCACCCCATCCTTGTGTTCTCCTTGTGAGACCTCCCCCATTCTTTAGAGTCTTATTACTACACATCAGCCACTTTCTCAACCTAGTCCTAGTTCCTGCATCCTAGAACCAATCTTACATATTCATTACGGGCTGTGGTAGCCACAGATTTTCAATAATCCTGGCCCTTTCTACCAATGTCTTCATGCACTTCACCAGCATTTGCTGCTTACAGGTTGTTGGCATCAAGAGGAGGCAGATGAGGCACCTTCTCAGCAGATTGTTTCTGTGAAAAGAGCATCACAGGTCAGGATTCCAAAGCCAGGTCTGTCCACCCAACATGCTTACTTTTCTGAGTTAAGTGTTCTGGTCTTGAAAGACATTTTGCATTTGGCTGACTACCAAGGAATGCATCCTCTGCAAACACTGCACATGTGGGAAATGATTCCAGTTCGGTACAAACCAGCACTAGAACTTGCACAGTGGAGAGAAATCTTTCAAAATGTATGTAGACAGGGCTCACTTGTGAAGAGCTGTACAGTCCATGTGTCAGAGAAGCTTTCCACATACCAGGACATTGACAGGAACTTCTTGGCCAGCTTGGACCTTCTCTATTACCAGGCTCAGGATGACTCACACAGGAGAACTGAGTACATGGATGACTTCCACATTGGGCAAAGGCATAAGTGCAGCAAGTATGTGAAAACCTTCAGCTTGAAATACAAACTTGTTCAGCACCAGGGGTCTACACTGGAAAACAGCTTTATGAGGGCAGTGAATGTGGGAAAACCTTTAGACAAAGGGCTAACCTCATTAAACACCAGAGAGTTCACACTGGTAAAAAGCAATATGAAAGCAGTGAATGTGGGAAATTCTTTACTCAAATGTCCAATTTCAATCAACACCAGAGATTTCACACAGAAGAAAGGCCTTATATGTGTGGGAAATGTGGGATGTCCTTTGCCCAGAGTTCTAATTTCCTTAGACATAAGAGAGGTCACACTTGTGAAAGGAATTATCAGTGCAGTGAATGTGGGACATCTTTTAGTCAAAACTTTATTCTTGGGCCGGCCAAGTGGCGCGGTGGTTAGGCGCTGGCTTGGGAGGCCAGCGGGCCCGGTTCGAGTCCCACATGTGAGGGCCAGTGACGCTGCCCTCTAAAAACAAAAACAAAAAAAAACTTTATTCTTATCTAACACAAGAGAATTCCCACTGGAGAAAAGCCTTATAAGTGCAATCAGTGTGGGAAAGCCTTCAGCAATCGCACCATCCACACTAACCTTCAGAGAACTCACACTGGAGAAAAGCCTCATGAGTGCACTGAATGTGGGAAAGCTTTCAGCCAAAGAGCTCACCTCAGTAAACACCAGAGAACTCACACTGGAGAAAAGTCATGAGTGCAGTGAATGTGGGAAATCCTTTAGTCAAATGTTTAAATCAACACCAGAGAATTCATACTGGAGTTCACACTGGAAAAAAGCCTTATGAATGTGGTGAATGTGGGAAGTCCTTTGTTCAATGTTCCAGCTTCTGTAGACATAAGAGAGTTCACACTGGTGAAAATCCTTATGAGTATAGTGAATGTGGGAGATCTTTTAGCCAAAACTCTGTCCTCATCTAACACCAAAGAGTTCACACTGGAGAAAAGCTGTATGAGTTCAGTGAATGTGGGAAATTTTTTAGTCAAATGTCCTCTTTGAATCAACAACAGAGAGTTCACACTGGATAAAGGCCTTATGAGTGCAGTGAATGTGGGAAATTCTTTAGTCAATGTATCCACCTTATTCAACACCAAAAACTTTACACCAGAGGAAGGCATCATGAGGGCCGCAAATATGGGAATACTTTCAGTGAATGTATTACTCTGATTCAGCATCAGAAATTTCACAACAAAAATGGATGTTACAAATGCAGCAAATAGCTTTAGCCAAAGGTGTGATCTATTTCACTGCCAGAAAATTCACCCTGGGAACTGCCCTAAGAGTGCAGGGAAATATACACACTCTACTTTTTCAACACAATGATACATTTGAGAATAGACTTTGCACCAGAGCAATTGGACAGAAGTTGAACCTCTTTTCTGTGAGGGTATATTATGAGGAAATTTTTTACGAGTGCAAAATTCTTATATACCATATGGTGTTTTGTAAGGAACTGCCAAACTGTCTTCTGTTTTCCATTCCCACCAGCAATGAATGAGCAGATTCTTCAAATCCCCATGAGCATTTGGCAGCATCTGTCCTGTATCCTCCACCATCTTACTCACTGCTGTGTCCACAGTGCACTTCCACAGTTCCTCAGGCTGAACTCTGGATCTGTCACTAAGAACTCTTACAGACCCTACCATGGGCATTGGGCTGGATTTGTCCAGGGTTGTCACATCTCTTGCCTACTATGCTTGGTGTTAGGATCTATCACCTAACATAGGCACATCAAGCTAAACTGTCCCTAGTTCCATGACTCCCAAGTATCAAGCATTCGTATCCCCACCTGTTGCATGTTTTGACCCAGAGTCACTTTTATACCCTTAAGTAAAAGCTCACCTATACCCATATACTTTGTAGATCCAATGATTACTCCAGAGAAGTCTGTAAAAAACTGCAGTTGCAAAAGAGCCAACTTTCTCACCTATCTTATTCAGCCCTTGTTGCAAGCTCAATGAACTATGTCTTGCCACATGGGAGATCTGAATGACTTGTTGCCTTTGTGACTTTGAAAAATGAAATCTTAACCCACAAAGATGATTATATTAAGAGGTGGGGCCTTTTGGGGGTTCTAAACTCATGAGAATAGAGCCCTCATGAATGGGATCAGTGCCTTACACAAGAGGCTCCAGAGAGATCCCTAACATCTTCCATGTGAGGACACAGCAAGAAATCTGTGGCCCTATAGAGGGCCCTTACCTAATCCTGTGAAAAGTGTTAGCACAGTATTATAGTTAAATCTTAAGACTAAGATTTCATTTGTAACAATTTAAAAGTTATAAATTGCATGCATTGTGTTTGTGGGACAACTAAGTTATTTCCATGAATTATTATATCTCCTTAGTTAGTGTCTGGACAGCTGTCAGCCCTTTCTCTCTCTTCCCTAAATGTCCACATAGCTTCTCAGATCCAACCCATCATGGCATTTTTCTCTCTTTGGAATACTCTTTGTAACACTCAACATGTAGTAAAGCACTGCAGAATATTTACTTCAAACACAAAAATATATATTGTCAAGCAATCTTTTTTTAAAAATTTTTTAGAAGGCAGTGTCACTGGCCCTCATATGTGGGATCCACACCAGGGCCGCTGGCATCCCAAGCCAACTCTTAACCACCATGCCACTCCGCCAGCCCTTGTCAAACAATCTTTTGAGCCTTTTACTTATATTTTTACTTATATTTATAAGATTGAGCCCACTACTTATATTTTCTCATATTCACCCAAACTTGCACTCCCAGCATTTACAGTGATTTAAATGATGTAATAATTTATATAGATGTATACTTAAGAGCTGTGTGCTGGTGGAACTTTTTTTTTTTAACCAAAGCTAAGATGCCATTTATTGTAAAGGAGACCATTATTTTGTAGGTAGTTCAGAAAGAAAAACGCTGTGATAAGGCACTTTAACAATAATTTCATATAATGCAGTAATTGGACATACAGTCAGTCTCATTACTGTCAAATTGCTCACTTGCTAAGGGTTTGGCAGTCTGTCCTGCTGTTGTTTCTCTCTGAGCTGAAGCACTAGGATAGGGACTAAGCTTGTGGAAACTGAAATCTGTGTCATAATTTCTCAGGCATAAGTATGAGATGCTATTCAGTATGTAATGCTGCTAATTTCAGGGTTGTTAGAATGAAGAAAATGTGTGTCTGAAGATCCGTGGAAGTTATTTCAGCCCCTGTGAGAACTGGGACTACTAGTCTAATTTATCACACTACTCAATTACCTAATGGTGCCTTGTCCATAGTAGAGGCTTAGCTTTACCTAATGGATTAATGCACATATGAATGTTTTGCTGAGAGCACAAACTACCAGACCTTGTGACACATTTAGAGAAAGTTACCTTTACCCCAGCAGGAAAAATAGAGCCTGCAGACAGAGTTGTTATTACTGAGGAGCACCAAGGGACAAAATTGGGAACACATGTTCCCATAGGTACAGTTGTGTTTATCAGCTGTCACCATGGGTTATCAAATAGCCCATAAAAGAATCAAGATGGAAGAAAGGGAGTAGAAGATGGCAGGTGCAGGATGGCCGAGTGGTGCATTGGTTAAGAGCTGGTTTTGGGATGCCAGCGGCCCCAGTTCAGATCCCACGTATGAGGGCCAGTGACGCTACCTCTACAGCTAACAACAGCTCCACCTGGAATTGGGCTGTGTGAGCCCCGGCGACGGTGTAGGCTGCAGCCCCTGCTGCAGTGGGCTGCCGTAGGCTACAGTGAGTGGCCGGCAGCCAGCGTGAGCAGCTGGCAGCCAGCGTGAGCTGCCAATAGCCACGGTGAGCGACATCCAGAGGCTGACGACAGATATGCCTCATCCAGGAAGAGCACAATGACCATACCAACATGGGCCAGTGAAGCAACATCCTCCCAACTAGACTAAAGAACAAAAAAAAACCCCAGCAACTTGTCTGTTTCCCTTCCCCAGTTCTCCAACGCTGTTCCCCTCCTGCAATTCCCCAATAAAATCTTTAAAAAAAAAAGAAGATGGGTCAGGATGGTTTGGGTGGCTCAGGTCTCAGGAGAGTGAGGCAGTGCTGGGTCTGTGAATATATCATACTTGTGTCTTGTGTCTGTAGATGATCACTTTGAACCAACTAGGCAAGCCATGAGGCCCACTTACAACATGCATGAAGCACAGAATGAACACATTTGTATATAAGGAGAGAATGATTTTCCCTGTGAAGGGAAGGAACCAGAATATGTCACCGCAAAATAAGCCACTTTGCATATTGATTACTTTGAATTCAAGGAACTTAAGACAGCAGGTGCAGTAAAGGTGCTCTCTCCCTTCCTGAAAACGAGATGAAACTCCCACTTGAAAGGTGGCTTCCCTGAAGCAGGAGGAAAGGAGACATCCGCTCAGAGGGCACCAGAGGAATCTGCAAACAAAACCTTACTCCAATAGTCTCCTCCCACATATTTATCCACCTTCCTACAGTTTGCGATCTTTGGAAGCCTAAAACTGTTTACCATTTCTCCAACTTTCTTGTTCATTGTTGAACATATATAGAAGCTGGAATCCTGAGCTGCCCTTTTTAGTTACTTCTGATTTTGGTTTCTCCCATGTGAGGTGGGTTCTAGACATTAATAAGTGTGTCTTTTTGTTACAGGGCTGTCAGTCAAGAACTCAAAAGGGCAATCAAGGGAACATCACTTTTCCTCCCCTTCACCTGCTGAAAGCAGATGTACACACCAAAACTTTCATCCTCTGCCCCCCACCCATGCTGCAGTTGCAAGTCACTGAACCCTGGTTTTTCTCACTGCCAATGACCCTCTCCAACAGACCCAGGATCTCCTTTTCTCCAAGTCAAGTATAGGGTGTTTCGTTATGTTTTTAAAGATTGTAAAATTACACATCACATAAAGTCTATCATTTTAGCTGTTCATCAGTGTACAGTTCACTGGCATTAAATATATTCACATCCTCTTCATTGTGTTAACTCTTCCTTGGATTTTGACAACAACCCTAGGTTCACAAGTTGGAGTCATAATTTGCCCAATGAGAGGGCCTGCTCCATTCAGAGATGCCATCAGTTTTATTCCATCATGTTTGTCCATCTTCCTCTTTTTACTGGTAAGGAGGTGGCACGTGAAACCCCAAAGTGGCCAGATGGTAGCACACAAATTGAAACTGACCTACACAACAAACAGGCTATAAATATGGTCCAGAAATCATTTAAGTTCATTTGCGTCTCATGTACCCCTAGCTCTGGAATAATGAGACAGGTAAACAAAAGAAAGGGGTAAACAAGCTAACCCAGGAAGACTAGGAATACAAATAACAAAATGGCAATTCATATGCACCTATCAATAATCATTTTAAAGGTGATGGGGCTAAATGCTCCAATCAAAAGACAGAGAGTGGCCGAGTGGATAAGAAAATAGGACACATGTATATGCTGTTTACAGATGGAATAAGATATTTCATGCAAATGGAAATGAGAAAAAAAAAGCGCTGGAGTACCAATACTTCTTTTGGACAAAATAGACTTTAGAATGACTACAATAAAAGACAAAGAAGGGCACTATAACCCTAATAAACATCTATGCACCCAACATAGGAACTTCTAAATACATATAACAGATTTTGACAGACATAAAGACAGAGATCAGCAGTAACACTATCATAGTAGGGGACTTCAGCACCCCATTGTCACCAGTGGACAGACCCTTTAGACAGAATATCAACACAGAAAGAGGGGCCTTAAATGACACTTTAGACCAGCTGGACTTCGTTGATATTTTTGAAGCATTTCACCCTGAAAAAACAGAGTGAACATTCTTCTCAAGTACACATGGGACATTTTCCAAGATAGAACACGTTAGGCCACAAAAGAAGTCTCAGTAAAATTAAGAAGTCATATCAAGCAGATATAAAGGAAAAACTGGTGGTTGCTGGCTGGGAGGGAGTGGGGCTGAGGGAAAGGGGGAAGGTTTTGGACAGCGTAGGTGGGTGACTACAACGTTGCCGCAGGGATATAGGGGCAGTTCTGGGAATGTAATTGATAATCTTGTGAAGAGACCATTATGTTAAGTGAAATAAGTCAATCGTAGAAAGACAAGTACCATATGATCTCACTTATATGTGGAATCTGAAAAACTGAACAACCAAAGTAAACAGGCTCATAGATATAGAGAAAAAACTGAGGGTTGCTATTTGGGATGGGGGTGGAGAAAAGGGGGAAGGAGAAAGGACAACATAAATAGACAACTACAATGTTGCCACAGAAATATGAAAGACAGTTCAGGGAATATAATAATGTAAAAATTTTGGATGGGGTAGAGGCTTGATCACTGCACTGTACACCTGAAGCTAATGTTGTATAATATTGTATGCCAACTGAAACTGAATATATAGATAGTCACAGGATGTGGAGTATACTGTGGAAGGGAGTCAAAGGAATTGTAATAGATATGTATGATATGGGGGGGGAGTGGGGTGGCGAACTGAGGGAGGGGAGTTGACATTTTGGAGGGTAAAGAGTATAACTATTGCATTGTGTTGTACACCTGAAACTAATAAAAAATGAAAAAAAAAAGTAACACTATCATAGTAGGGGACTTCAACACCCCGTGGTCACCAATGGACAGATCCTCCAGACAGAAAATCAACATGGAAACAGTGGCTTTAAATGACACTTTAGACCAGCTGGATTTAATTGATATTTTTAGAGCATTTCACCCCAAAGCTACAGAATATACATTTTTCTCAAATGCACATGTAACATTTTCCAAGATAGAGCACGTTAGGCCACAAAACAAGTCTCAACAAATTTAAAAGGATTGAAATCATATCAAATGTCTTCTCTGACCACAATGCTATGAAACTAGAAACCAATTATAAGAAGAAATCGGGAAAGTTTACAAATACATGGAGGCTAAACAACATGCTACTAAATAGTGAGTGGGTCAAAAATGAGATGGAGGAAATCAAAAGATACCTTGAGACAAATGAAAATGAAAACACCATGTCCCAGAATCTCTGGGATGCAGCGAAAGCAGTCCTAAGAGGGAAGTTCATAGCAACCCAGGCCTACCTAAAGAAGGAAGAAAACTCTCAAATCAACAGACCTTCTTTACACCTAAGGGAACACGATAGAAAACAGCAAAACAAGCCTAAACGGAGTATAAGGAAAGAAATAATAAAGACCAGAGCAGAAATGAATGAAATAGAGAACAAAAAAACAATACAAAAGATCAATGAAACCAAAATTTGGTTTTTTGAAAAGATAAACAAAATCAACAAACCCTTAGCCAGACTCACCAAGAAAAAGACAGAGAAGACCCAAATTAATAAAATCAGAAATGACAGAGGAGAAGTGACAACAGATACCACAGAAATACAGAAAATCTTAAGAAAATACTATGAGCTAAGAAATTCGACAATCTGGAAGAAATGGAAAAATTTCTAGAAGCATACAATCTATCACGTCTGAACCAAAAAGAAATAGAAACTCTGAACAGACTGATTACAGCCAAAGAAATTGAATCAGTATTCAACAATCTTCCAACAAACAAAAGCCCTGGACCAGATGGCTACACAGGTGAATTTTACAAAACATTCAAAAAAGAATTAGTACGTATTCTCCTCAAACTATTCCAAAAAATACAGAAGGAGGGAGGGCTCCCAAACTCGTTCTATGAAGCCACTATCAGGAAGCCACTGATTCCTAAGTCAGACAAAGATATTACAAAAAAGGAAAACTACAGGCCAATATACCTAATGAAAATACATGCAAAAATTCTCAACAAAATACTAGCAAACCGAGTTCAGCATCTCATTAAAGAGATCATACACCACAATCAAGTGGGATTCCTTCCTGGTATGCAAGGCTGGTTCAATATCCGCAAATCAATTAACGTAATACATCACATTAACAAAATGAAAAATAAAAATCATATGATCATATCAATAGATGCAGAAAAGGCATTTGACAAAATCCAGCAGCCATTTATGATAAAAACTCTTAGCTAAATGGAATAGTGGGATCATTTCTCAACATTATAAAGGCCATATATGATAAGCACACAGCAAACATCGTACTCAATGGGGAAAGGATAAAAGCTTTCTCTTTAAGATCAGGAACAAGACAAGGCTGCCCACTTTCACCACTTCCATTTAAAATAGTTCTGCAAGTTCTAGCCACAGCAATCAGACAAGAACATGAAATAAAAGGCATCCAAATTGGAAAAGAGGAAGTAACACTGTCATTCTATGCAGATGACATCATACTATATAGAGAGAATCCCAAAGACTCCACCAAAAAACTGCTAGAACTGATAAACGAATTTGGTAAGTTAGCAGGATACAAAATTAATATTCAGAAATCAGTTGCATTTCTATACACCAATAATAAACTATCAGAAGAAGAAATCAGGATATCAATCCCTTTTACAATTGCTTCAAAAACAATAAAATATCTAGGAATCAATTTAACAAAGAAGTAAAAGCCCTGTACTCAGAAAGTTGGGAGACACTGAAGAGAGAAATCAAAGAAGATACAAATAAATGGAAATACATACCATGCTCATGGATAGGAAGAATTAATATAGTTAAAATGTGAATACTACCTAAAGCAATATATAGATTCAATGCAATTCCAATCAAACTACCAAGGACATTTTTCTCAGAAATAGAACATAGAATCCTAAAATTTATATGGAACCACAAAAGACCCCGAATAGGCACGGCAATCCTGAGAAATAGGAACAAAGTGGGAGGCATCACACTAACTGACATCAAAACATACTAGAAGGCTACAGTAATCAAAACAGTATGGTAATGGCATAAAAACAGACACATAGACCCATGGAACAGAATAGAGAACCCAGTAATAAACCCATCCATATACGGTTATTTAATCTATGACAATGGAAGCAAGAATTTACATTGGAGTAAAGATAGTCTATTTAATAAATGGTGCTGGGAAAATTGGACTGACACGTGCAAAAAAAATGAAAATGGACCACCTACTTACACCATATACGAGAACAAACTCAAAATCGATTAAAGACTTAAATGTAAGACCTGAAACCATAAAATTCCTAGAAGAAAACATAGGGAGAAAGTTTGCAGACATTACCCTGAGTAATATTTTTACTGATATATCCCCTCAGGCAAGGCAAATAAAAGAAAAAACGAAGATATGGGATTACATCAAACTTAAAAGTTTTTTCACAGCAAAGGAAATCATCAATAAGACAAAAAGGAAGCCTACTGAATAGGAGAAGATATTTGCCAACGATATATCTGATAAGGGGATGATATCCAAAATTTATAAAACACTCATGCAACTCAACACCAAAAAAACCCCAAACAACCCAATTAAAAAATGGCAGAGGATATGAAGAGGCATTTCTCTAAAGAGGACATACAGATGGCCAACAGGCATAATAAAAAATGTTCAACCTCACTAATCCTCAGAGAAATTCAAATAAAAACCACAATGAGATACCACCTCACCCCAGTCAGAATGGCTATCATCAACAAATCAACAAACTACAAGTGCTGGCGAGGTTGTGGAGAAAAGGGAACCCTGGTGCACTGTTGGTGGGACTGCAGATTATGGAAATCTGTATGGAGGTGTCTCAAAAAACTGGAAATGGAACTGCCATATGACCCAGCTATCCACTGTTGTGTATCTACCCAGAAGAATCCAAGATGCTAATTCAAAAAAATATATGCTCCCCTATGTTTATTGCAACAACCGAAATGCCCATCGGTAAATGACTGGATTAAGAAACTGTGGTACATTTATACAATGGAATATTACTCTGCTATAAAGAAGAATGAAATCGTACCATTTGCAACGATATGGATGGACCTAGAGACTATTACGTTAAGTGAAATAAGTCAGTCGGAGAAAGACAAATAACATAAGATCTCACTTATATGTGGAATCTGAAATACTGAATGAATAAGCAAGGTAAACCGAAACAGTCTCACAGATATAGAGGAAAAACAGGGTTGCTAGTTGGGAGGGGGGTGGGGATGAGGGAGAAGGGGAAGGGATTAGACAGTATGAATAGGTAACTACAATATTGCCACAGAGATATGAAAGACAGTTTGGGGAATATAATAATGTTGTAAATATTTTGTGCAGTGTAATATGATCACATGTCTTGTTAGGGAGACCACCTCATGGATGGAGTAGAGGCTTGATCACTGCACTGTATACCTGAAATTGGTGTTGTATAATATTGTATGCCAACTGTAATTGAATATATAGATAGTCACGGGATGTGGATTATACTGTGGAAGGGAATCAAAGGAATTATAATAGATATGTATGATATGGGGGGAGGAGTAGGGTGGAGAATTGGGGGAGGGGGGTTGTCACTTTGAGGGGTAAAAAGTATAACTATTGCACTGTGTTATACACCTGAAACTAATTTAAAACAAAAAAAAAAGTTTCACAAAAAAAAAAAAAAAAGAAAGAAAACTGAATACATTCTTCAGCACCCTCATGACATGGACACATGGTCAAAATATTCTGTCTAAGGCTGAACCTGCAACTCATTATCTTGCACTTAATATGTTAATATGTATCAGAACATCCTCTGTAAGCTCTTTTCCCCTCACAATGGCAGTAAAGTTAATTTGTGTGTTATATAGATTAAATATTGTAAAAAGTGAATATAAAAAGTTTGTTGGCCGGCTGAGTGGCGCATTGGTTAAGTGCTGGTTTTGGGATGCCAGCGGCCCCGGTTCGGATGCCACATATGAGGGCCAGTGACACTGCCCTCTACAGCTAAAAACAGCTCCACCTGGAGCTGGGCTGTGCAAGCCCTGGCGATGGTATAGGCTGCAGCCCCTGCTTCAGTCGGTTGCCATAGGCTGCAGTGAGTGGCCGGCAGCCAGCGTGAGTGGCTGGCAGCCAGCGTGAGCTGTCAATCGCCGCGGTGAGTGACATCCAGAGGCCGGCGACCGATCTGCCTCATCCGGGAAGAGTGCAATGATGATACCAACATGGGCCAGTGAAGCAATGTCCTCCGCAACTAGACTGAAGAACAAAAGGACAGCAACTTGTCTGTTCCCCTTCCCCGATTCCCCAACGCTGTTCCCCTCCTCCAATTCCCCAATAAAGTCTTTAAAAAAAAAAAAGATGTGGTATATATACACAATGGAATAATCTGCCATAAGAAAGATAAAATAGTGCCATTTGAGACAGCATCCATGGACCTTGAGATTATTATGCTGAGCAAAATAAGTCACACCGAAAAAGTAGAGAACTATATGATTTCACTGATATGTGGTATATAAAACTAAAAACAACTAAAGAACAAAAGAAACAAATGAAGAAACAAAACTCATAGACACAAACAATAGTTTAGTGGTTACCAGAGGGTAAAGGGGGAGAAGGGAGTAGATGAGGGTAAGCGGGATCAAATATATGATGATGGAAAGAGAACTGACTCTGGTTGGTGAACACACAATGTGATATATAGATGATGTAATACAGAATTGTACACCTTAAATCTATGTAACTTTGCTAACAATTGTCACCCCAATAAACTTTAATAACAATAAATAGAAAAACAGAGGGAAATTTTACAAAATAAATTTTGTATTTATTAAACTGTCAAACCCAAGGAACTCAATGAGACTGATAAATTGTTTTATTACAGGAGTTTCTGGATTTGGTCATGGACCAGGAAAACTACCGAGGGATAATATTAGGACGAATGGTAACATTTGAATATAGACTGTGGATTAAAAAATAGTATCTTACCAAAACTGAATTACTTGATTTTAATACTCTGATAATATACAATGTGCTCTTAATTTGATGCTAATTCACCCACTTTTGGCTTTTTAAAAAAAGTTTAGATTGGAATTTTTTTAAATCTAAAAATCTACCAAAAACTTCTACAATGCACTAAATATGTTACTAAGTATTTCCCGTAAGAGCAAGCACAAAATAAAAATAATTCCTATCTCCTTGTCCTTCAATTGTATGGCAAGAAAAAAACCTATGTATATGCATTAGAAAAAGAAGAAATAAACTGTCTTCTCTCACCTCTTTAAAATACGTGCTAGAATAGGATCGTCCACATCATTTCAAATTTGAAGTCTATTAATGTTATAACTCGCCCTACCCCCATGTTTTTCTTTATCCATATCCTGCTCTCTTCCCTTTTTCATAGAACCCACCACCTTTAAACATAGTGTGTACCCAAGAACATTACTAATTGACTATTTCCCTCAACTACAATGTAGGTTCTTTCAGGACTAAGTCATTTCTATGTTCAATGAGTGCTTGTGCATCTCATGTACCTAGAAAATTGCTATAGTACCAAATAGTGTCACCCTAACTTTTGTACCCATTTGTACCACTCTGCTACTCACACTAACTTCACTGATTCACTGCCCCCTTCAGATTCAGCACTGAGTGCTTTCAAATATGGAAAAAAGTCATATTTTGGAGACAAAAGTCTCCAAAGAATCTAACAAAGCCAGAAAACTATGTACTCTGTCTTGAAAGCAAACAAAAAACAGCGCCCTTACTTGCTTATCAGGAAGTGCAGTTGTACTATGTGTATCACAGAAAAGGTGTATGGCAATGAAAATTGGAAGTGTGTGTACAGCCTTTTTAAAGGTTCTGAAGAAGGTCCCAAGTCAGGAAATGATCTTATATTTTTCTGTATAATAAAAATTTTAACCTGAGTTAACATTGATTATCTTGTGTAGCTTGAAAACTAGTCTCAAAGAAAATCCCACAGGATGTATTTCTAAAGACCACATCCAATGCCAGCACGAAGGAAATGAGTCCATGGTGGCCTCTGTGCAACCCACACAAACCTGCCACCTGCATATATACATTTGGATTCTCCTGTTAAAATCCCTGGCATTAACCAAATGTCACATAAATATATGATCAGACAATGAAAATCTTTCTCCGTGTTTGTTTTTCTGAGTTTATAATGAATTTACCTCAACTGTGTGTCTTATTTTACTGCTGTTACCTATAATTCAATCCCTTGAAAGCTGGAGGAGGGGGAACTTAGAAATGCCCAGTACTCTACACAGGACTAAAAATCCTGAGAAATACCAGGAAAAGGAAAGAATTAGCACCTACCTGAGAAGGCCATACACACACAGATGATCTCCACACTGTCAGAGGAAAATAAAGAAGAAAAACAAGTAGCATGGAATCAAGAAAAAGTGGGAATGTTGGGCATTGAAAACCACACAAGGGATATCCCGGTTGGGACACCCTCTCATTTCAAGAGCTGTAACTTTCTGCTCTAATAAAACTATCCTCTGATACAAAATGTTAAAAAAAATAAAAACACGAAAAAGGAGATTACTTATTAAAAAGTCTTAGTCTTAAGGGCTTTACATTTCAGTGTGGGAATCCATATATGGATCCTTTTCTCATTAGACAGAAAACATTGTCATGTGATTTTGAGACTTCTAATTTTTTTCTACACACACTTCTACTTTATTATGGCAAAGTCGAAAATGCCACCTTCTCCACAACAGCAAACAGTAAAATTTATCTCCAAAATAACTCAGTACAAAACAGGGAGGAGGAGAAGGAGGAGGGAGAAGGAAGAAGGGGAAGAAGGAGGAGGAGGAGAGGAAGGAGATGGAGGAGCAGAGAAGGACGATGACGAGGAGGAAGAAGAGGGGGAGGGAGAGGAAGAACAACAACAACAACAACAATTTTACATGAGTTTTAAATCCTATTTTAAAATGCAAGAGAGAAAACTCCATCATTGGCCACACAGCCCCAGTCCACCACCCACTCCCGCCAGGGTGCATGGATGAGCCGCCTGGATCCTGTACTGTGCACAGGCTTGCTGGTCCGTTTAACTGGTGTCCATCTTCACGTTCTAAGGTCCAGCTGGGCATCCAACTCTGCAGAAAGCCGCTGCTTTGAATTCTTACGGGTGCTTCTGCTTTTGCCCCGGGTGCCTCCGGGAGCGCCTCTCCTGCCACAGCCACCAAAACCTCCAGAACTACTGTTTCTAGGCATCCCTCCTCTGTTTACACCGTGTCCCTCTCCACTGTGCGTCAGTCTGTGACGTGAAGAGCTGAATGTTCATGGGGCAGCCATCCAGAGGGACGCTGTTGTACTGTTTCATGGCTTTCAGGGTGTCTGCCTTCCATTCAAAGTGCACGTTGGCTGTTGCTAGACTGCGGCTCGAGCCGTTGTAGTGCACGGCCACCTTCTTCAATGCCAAACTCAGTAGAATTCCTGAATTTCAGCGTCGGACACTCCAAAATCCATATTGAACACCAGCAGTTTCCCACCAGTTTCCAAAACGACACCACCCCCAAAGCCACTGTCGAAGTCATGTTGCCACTTGTCAGACAGTTGTTTCGACCTGCTGTAGGGTGCCAGTTGGTTCCTGCCACTGCCTCCAGCTGTGCTGCAGGCGAGGGCCCAGCTGTTCTGGTGGGTCTGCCACCCTGGCTCATTCGCGCATGCCTGCCGCGGCCTCCCTGGAAGCCAGCCCAGTCGCGGCTGCAACCACAGCCGCCTCGCTGGCTCCAGGTCAGCTTAATGATGTCCAGAAACATGTCCATTTTGTTGGCCATGGTGGGGGGCAGAATCAGCCTCGACTCCAAGCAGTCTGAATTTTTATAAGTTCAAGTATCTCATGACTCGAGCCTTCATATTGCTCACAAATTATGCCAGTCATGCAGTACAATGCATACATGGGACAAAGGGTTTCAACAAATGTTTGTATAGCTGGCGTCAATGTCCACCTTTCCTAACAGGACACCAGTGAACACATATAAAAAACAAAGAGCTGAGTTCATTAGGTTGGTGCAAAATTAATTGCAGTTTCTGCAGCTGTTTAACCTTTTAAACCGCAATTACTTTTGCACCAATCTAACATCTTTTGAACATTACCCCACCAAAAAATAAGTGATGAAAAGCTGCAATTGGCAGGGAAATCTGAGTTTGTGAAAGTTACTTGTTTTTTTCCATTTATAATGTCTCTGTTCCCTCTTTCTTTTTATTTTTCTTTAAAAAATAATGCTGAGATGGCATTCTCAGTGTAAACAAAGGGGAAGACCTGTGGCTGAAGGTTTTTATTTTTTTAATTCTTTTTTTCTTAAGGACTTTATTGGGGAATTGGGGAAGGGGACCAGCCAAGTTGTTCTTCAATCTTCATTGTGGAGGGCGCCAGTCACCATCTGGCTGCCCATCAACAGCTCATGGCCTCTAAACTCAATCTTAGTTGCGGGTGGGCGTAGCCACCATACCATGAAGGAGTCAAACCAGCAGGCTTGTTGTTAAGAGCGCACCCTCTATCACTGAGCCATCCGGACAGCAGCTCAGCTCAAGGTACTGAGTTCAGCCTTAGTTGCGGGTGGGCGTAGCCCACCATCAAACAGGCAATCTTGTTGTTACATCAGCTGAGCCATCCTGCCACCTGTTGGCAGTTCAGTGACAGCTCAGCTTGGGTGCAGCGTCACTTGCCCATGTGGGAATCGAACCAGTGGCCCTGTTGCTCAGAGCTTGCGTTCTTAAGGCAACTCTTAACCAACTGAGCCACTCAGCTGGCCCGATGTAAGTGTACAGTGACCACTGGGTCTGTGTCCTACGTCTCTCTCACAGGTATAGCAAGGCCCAAGCTGTGTTAAATTCCAATAGGACCCTACATGACAAGTGGTGACCTGTCACAGGTTTTCTCACAGTGATGCCAATTATGTGGCTCCTCTTCGTTATGAATTCTCAAATGGGTAAGATTTTTTCTTTTGGCTAAAGACTGTCCTTAGTAGTTATATTCAGAATGACTTTCCCCAGTAAGTTCTCTGATGTTGATGGAGGTGGGCCCACTGGTGACATTCCTCCTTTCCTTTCTCTCAGGTAGGAGTCCTTCTGTTACCGGGAATGATGTTTGTACCTCAATTCTTGTTTTCTTGGAGGAAAGAATTCAGTCAAGAGACAGAGTTTGTGCAGCATAGGACAGCAAGAACTTTATTAGTACACTCCAAGACCTGGAGTGGGCTGACCCAAGAGAGGGAAACAGCCTCTCCTTACATTGTGTGGGGAATTTTATTTCTCTGGGTAGAATTGTTTCCACCTCTCCCTCTCTATTATTATCTTCCTTTCACTCTGCTGAGGTACCCCATCCTCCCATCTGGTTCCCAAGGTTGTTTTTCCGGGTGCAAGCATGAACCCATTAATTTCCCATGATTAATTTGGGAAGTTTAATAAAATTGTTCTGAGAAGCAGGATGTACCCGGTGTGATCAAGAAACACAGTGAATGTTTAAATTTAAAAAAAGTTATTACAGTAAAAGACACATTGCCATTAATGCTCCAAATGAGAGCAGCTGCAAGGGGCCTCCTAACCAGGGCTAGTTCTCTCCTTTTGCTTATCTCTACCTTCCTACTTACACTATCACTTCCATGAGGGAGGGCTGAGCAACGGCTGAAGGCTTGCTTACATTCACTGCATTTACAGGGCTTCTCTCCAAGGTGACTACTTGTGTGTTTGACAAGTTGACAAAAAAATAAAAAATAAAAAACACAAACTTTCCAACATTCCTACAGCGTGGATCCCCATATGAAAGGCCTTTCTACAGTCCCAGCTTCTCAGGTGTGGACCCGCTGGTGCTGCAGGAGATAGGACCTGCGTTTGAAGGACTTCCCACATGCAAGGCACCTGTATGGTGTCTCTCCCGTGTGGATAACAGAGTGCTGCAGGAGGTACGTGCTCCGGTGGAAGGCCTTCCCACACACTATGCACTCATACGGCTTCTCACCCGTGTGGACCCGCTGGTGCTGCAGCAGCTCAGCACTGCACCGAAAGGCCTTCCCACAGGCCGTGCACTCGTATGGCTTCTTCCCCGTGTGGGTGACATAGTGCTGGATGAGGTGCGCTCTGTTGCTGAACGACTTCGCACATTCCTTGCACTCAAAGGGTCTTTCTCCAGTGTGGGTCCTGTTGTGGCGAATGAAGGTTGAGCGGTGGCTGAAGGCCTTCCGACATTGGCTGCACTCATAGGGTTTCTCCCCTGTGTGGATTGGGCGGTGCTGCACAAGGTAGGATCTGCGCCTGAAGGCCTTCCCGCACTCCGCGCAGGTGTAGGGTTTCTCCCCGCTATGGATGAGGTAGTGCCGGATAAGGGTGGAGCTCTGGCTGAAGGCTTTACCACACGCATCGCATTTGTAGGGCTTTATTCCCGTGTGAACCCGCTGATGGCGAACAAGGTACCACTTCCTGCTGAAGGCTTTCCCGCAAGCATTGCATTCGTGGGGCTTCATTCCCATGTGAACCTGCTGATGGCGAACGAGGTACCACTTCCTGCTGAAACCTTTCCCACACTGCTTGCATTTGTAGAAGTTACTCCCAGTGTGAATCGTGGGGCCTTTCCCTAGTTCTTGTGGATCACATTCATAGAGAACATCTGCCCTAGAGACTTTCTCCTGTAACACCCTGGAGTGCAGACCATCATCTGTCCCTAATCCATCAAGGCTCATTTTTCCAGGATGGGTCTCCTTGTGGGAGTCTGTTTCTGGCCTCATTTTCAAAAACCCTTCCCGATCACTGGCTTGCCCCAATCTGGAGTCCCTCGAAGATCCTGGAGTCAGGCTTCCCTTGAACAAGGCTCCCTCACACAAAGCTGGCTGAGAAGTGCTTGGCTCACTGGCCTGAAGTTTTGCTCTGTCACCTGAAGAGAACCCAGGACATAAAGGGGAACTTTTAGTGACACAACATAGAAGAAGCAAAAGCAACACTTCAGTGAGCAAATGATGAAAACAGCACTCTGGTATTTGCTATTTTTACTTCCCTATAACCTAGGTTTCTCATACCTTTTATGGTCCTTGTATTCTTGACACCATTAAAGGGAAAATATGGATGGCAGGCTGGACCAGGGCACAGAGGACCTGGAGTGGAAACCCCTCCTCACAGTCCAGAGTAAAGCAGGGAGAACAGTTTTGATAACACTGTCTAGGGACATGTGCCCCAAGATTGATATCTCTTGGTACCATAAGAGTATTGAGAAGTGGCCTAATAAGACTGAGAAAAGAGATCATCTTCCCAAACAGGTGCCCCATGAACTGTGTCCTGATGGAGAAGTCAGAGTTGCCAGGAAGAGGAAGAGGGAGGGGCACAGATTGAAATGGAAGGAGTAAGTATGGGTAGATCCACCCTTCGGAGGCTGTTGAAGAATTAAAGAAAAAAAGGCAACCAGATGCCTCGTGAAGCTGACACAGAAGGGATGGTTTAAGGAGGAGGAAGGCAATAAAGACCCTAGAAGAGGGGGAGAGAGGGACACACAGGAGAGACAAGTTTCTGCTCTGAAACACCAATGTGGTGGTTAAGAGTGAGGGCTCAGGGGCCAGAAAGCCTGGATTCCAGTCCTGCCACCATCCAGTGAGCTAATCTTGGATGGACTTCTTTCTTCTTTTTTTTAGCTGAGCCATCCTGCCACCTGTTGGCAGCTTAGCAGCAGCTCAGCTCAGGCCAGGATTCGAACCGGCGACCCTGTTGCTCAGAGCTCGCACTATTATTTATTTTTATTTTTATTTTTTTAGCTGAGCCATCCTGCCACCTGTTGGCAGCTCAGTGGCAGCTCAGCTCCGGCTGGGCATCAAACTGCTGTTGCCCAGAGCTCAGCTCTCACTCTTGAGCGAGCTCTTAACCAACTGAGCCACTTGGCTGGCCCTAAAGAGCTTGCACTCTTGAGCGAGCTCTTAGCCAACTGAGCCACTTGGCCAGCCCACTTCTTTCTTCTTTAAGTCATAATTTCCTCATTTGAGAGAATGACTAGAAGATTCCCAGTTTCCCAGGTTGCCATGAGGGGTAGATGAGGAAATGTCTGTAAAGCGCACAGCACACTTCTTGATATGAGTGTTTACTAAATTGTGTGTCATTATCCTTATTCTTTGTAATGCATAATTTTATACATAAACTTTACCAGCCTATCATGCTGAGCTGTTTGGTCAAACACCATTGTAGATGTTATTGTAAGGTACTTTTAAAATGTGTTTAACTCTTAAATCAGCAGACATTGAGAAAAGCAAAGTACCCTTTGTTATGTGGGTGGGCCTCAGCCAACCAACTGATGGTGTTAGGATGAGATCCCTATACTCAAATCTGCAACATCAACTCTTTCAGCTCACTGGCCCACCTTGCAGATTTTGAAATCACTGAGCCATCACAATTGCAAGAGCCAACTCCTTAAGATAAATTTCTGTGTATACATACATCCTGTTGGTTCTTCTCATTGTTGCACTGGGCAATTAGAATGATAGCAGTGACATCAGCAAGAACAAGCCAAGGAGAGGGGTCTCAGTAAAATCCAACGATGCTGACACTTTGATCTCGGACTTCCAGCTTCCAACTTTGAGAAAGCTAATTTCTGTTGTTTAAGGCATGTATGTGAGTGCACGTGCGTGCACACACACAGACACACCAAAAAAACAAAAAGAAAAAGAACAATAAAACCAATCTACAGTGATAAAGTAAAACAGTGGTTACCACTGTAGGAGGAGCTATTGACAAGGAGGGGGCACCAGGAACCTGCCACGGTCCTGGAAATATTCCAAATCTTGACCAGAGTAGCAGACACTTCAGTTTAGATATATGTAAAAAATTTAAGCTGAACCCTTAAGATTTGTGCACATCACTGTACAGTTCCTATATTAAAAAAAAGTTAAGGAGATTTTAAACAATATGTATACAAGTCAAGTGCATACATCTTTTCCAGAAATGAGACAACTCCTTTGAGGAATTTGGCTTTGTAAGTAGAGTGCACATTAGTTGTGGGTTTTCACAAATCTAAAAGCATTTGTGTTTGTTTGATTTTTCCTCAAGTGTAAGTACCTTGAGCATGTTTGTATGTTGAGTAGATAGAGGATGAAGCACAGACAAGGCAGAAAACAAGTGAAGAGGTAAGTTCCCTGAGAAGGTAAAGGTATGACTCTGCTGGAGAGAATGGCCATAAGCAGAGGTAAGACATCATCCAAAGAGGACAAGAGAAGACACAGGTGTGAGACAGTCATCGATGAACCTCAAAGGAGTCAGGGGTAGGAAGTAAAAGCACGTAGCCTTTATTTTAACATTACATTGACTGTGTACTAAGATGTCAGTGACTGAGAAAGGGGTGACGATTTGGAACACATCAGAATGGCTGTATAAGCTTGTGCCAAAAAAAGTGACCAGAGGCACAGAATAGATGGGGAAGACTTGATAAGTGTCTGGAATCATCCAGGCAGGAGACGAAGGACAAAGATGGAGGTGATGAATTCAGGAGACACAGATAATGTCAAATGGACAGGACCATAGGTGGATGGAGGCAGATGTTGAGGTGCTCAGTTTTCTCACCTGCCTAGATGGCAGGACATTCTCTGACCTGGGGGTGGGGAGAAGTGGGCATGATCACAAGTGTCTTCTAAGCATGGTGAGCCTCTGAGACACTTAAGTGGAGATTAGGTTTGGAACCTAGAGCTGGTGGCGGGGTTCACCAAAGACACTCACAGCCTGAAGGACCACCAGAGAGGAAAAACCATACCTCACCGTGGAGGACTCCAGTTACACATATTGGCACAGATGTGGGGCCAAGAAAGCCACACATCACCGTGGTGTTTCTCAGGCAAGTAGGGCAGGGAGAGACAGTGCAAGGGGCTGCTTCTGGGTGTCTGATGGGCAAATAGGAGGATAGATGGATGGATGGAGAAGGTAGGAATGAGTAGGCTACAGAGTACACATGGTGTAGTAGTACTTTCAGGGGGAAGAAGGGCCCCTTTTCCTCTGAGTCCAGAAGGAAAGGTGTGGTGTCACTGTCACTCATGGTTAATATAATTACATGAATATAATAAGAGCTGACTTTTGAGGGCCCAAGCTTGACAAAATGGCGGCCTCCCTGCACCGCTTGCGTGCAGGCCCCACACCACGGAAACAATCCCAAAACCTCCAGCCTTTGCACCGGGGGTGCTCGGTTCGGTCCGTCCCCGCAGGCTCCCGGCTCACACAGCCACTCCCTCCACCAGGAACGAGGTGTTATTCTCTAATAAGCCTTTTGCACTTTCAATTCCAACTCAGCCTCTACTTCCCAAATATTTCAAACAGCACACCACTGCAGACCAGTCCCGAGAGAGCCTAGAAAGAGCCAGAAGGAAGATTGACCTAATTTTCCAGGAGCTGAGCACATTTATGACAGGTGAAGAAATATGGAATCTTGAGCTGACCTGACAACACCGATTTCAGCCATACACTGGCCATTACAAGCTGTTTCCAGTAGACTGCCCTTACACCAGAAAGGACACTGGTTTTTATGGGAAAATTTAGCTGTAATCACATTGTCCAAAATATTATAGTCAAATCGATCAGAGGGAATGCTATTCCCGTGGCAAATTTTCTGATTTCCCAAATGAGTCTAAAAACAAGACATTATTGATGAATCCTATTATTCTTTTCAGAAGATAAAAAATAAAAATAAAAAAAAATTTAAAAAAAGAGCTGACTTTTGTTGACCCTTTCTACAGACCAGGCACTGTGCTACTATCTCATTACAACTTCAAACCACCCAATCACATAGGAACTATCATCACTATTATTCCAAGCGCAGGCTGAGATGACATAAGCCCAGCCTACTGGCTCTGTTCCCAGTCACACAGCTAAACCACGTCCCCAGTCCTGAGCACCCAGGTGTGGCCAAATGTCCAGATCCTGCCAAAAGAACACGTGGAAGGGAAGGATGTGTGCAAAAGCGTGTGACTTCTCCCTCCTCCCATCATTTCCCCTCCACCAGATGGGTTATGCCCGAGTCACTACTAAGCTGTACCCTGACATTAGAGGGCACCTGGGTCTCTACATAATGAGCTGACCTGCTGACATACATATACCTTGATGTGACAGAGAAACAACCAGAACTCCCAAGAGGTCACAGAGTTTCACACACACATCCAGAGGCAGTGGTGCCCTCATATTCTAAAGACCACCATGACCCCACTTGATCACCTGTTGGGGCCCACCTGAACAGGTGCCATGTGAGATGCCTCTCTTCACCATCCACTGCTCTTGTCCATGCTCCAGCAGGTGGGTCAGCTCTGGCTTGGGAACTGGATGCCCTGTTGATGGAGATAGAAATCAGAAACAGGTGTTTTGCTATGAATGCCACTTCTCCATCCTGTCTGGGACTTCATGACAAAGACAAGACCATGAATGAAGCTGCTCCCAAAGTAAAGAAAATGCTGAGGTGAGATCTGGACACCAAGGGCACAAGTCCTACTCTTGGGCTAACCTGCTGTGGAGGGTGGTGCTGTGTCTGTCTACACCATACCACTGCCCTTGAACTTTAGCAGTCAGAACCACCACTATTCAGACACATTCCATTTTCACACAGAGCCACGGACATCAGGAGACAAGCCCATCCTTCCAGAAGGTTCTCTGACACCCTCTGCTTCAGGACCCCTTACCAGATGCCTTATTCCAACCTCAAACCAACAGAAACAAACTCTCTTGGGGTAAGGCCTAGGATCAGTATCTGTGAAACATCCCCAGGAAATTCCTGTGCCCAGAGAGAACTGGAAATTACTGGTAGAAATAAATGGGAGAATGGCATCCTGGATCATCAGTAATGTGAGATAAGCAGGAAAGTTGAGCTGGATTTTCATTTTGAAGAGAAAGCCCTTATTCCCATGTGGGAGGAGAGGGCTGCACAAGGGGGACCCAGTTACTACCACCTCCTACATCCCCCAAGGGAACCAGTGCCCGGTCCCGGGAGAGGAGCAGGACATGAACACATTGCTGCTTCCCAGAACCCATGGGCCAGCCCCACCTGGGGCTTCTCGTTAAGTGCTGTGTAAACTTCCTTCAGGGGGAAGGCATTGTGAGCCAGTCTTTCTGTGATGTGCAGCCAAATACATGTCAACAGAGATGGGAGGGTTCTTTGTACAAGTCCAATTACTGACTTGTACCAGGACCCACTGAAGTTGCAACTGGCAGGTTCTGACTTGTACCAGGACCCACTGAAGTCGCAACTGGCAGGTTCTGATCCACAGCTCATGATCCGTTCACACTGGTCTCAGTAACAGTCACTGATGTGTGCTCCTTGCCTGGCACTAAGCTGAGGGGCTCAGGGAGGAGCACGAGGAAAGGTGAATTACATGTTCGTTTGGCTATGCTAGAAGCTGAGCTTGCTGTCACCTCACAGCCTTTTCTCATGCTGGTTCCTCCACCTGGAACCCTTTCTCCACCTCCCCTTCTAGCTAGCTCTTAGGCTTTGAGTCTCAGCTCCAATGTCACTCCCTCAGATGCTTTTTTTCCAGTCTTTTTTTTGAGGGCAGTGTCACTGGTCCTCATATGTGGGATCCAAACCAGGGCCGCTGGCATCCCAAGCCAGCTCTTTACCACCGTGCCACTGGGCTGGTCCCCTCAGACGCCTTTTTTGAAACATCAGTGATAGGTTATGACCCCATGGTTATACACTCCTAAATGTTTTGTTTTTTCTACAACTCATCATAATTCATCTAAGAACTGATGTTGACCTTCCTAGCTGAACTCAAGAGTGATGGGTCTGCAAAGCACACACAGTGTGCCATCATTACTGATGGTTTCTCTTTAAATCGACCCACTTTTTATTGTTCTTTAATATTTTATTCTAAAAGGGAACCCTGTTTTGCTCTGGTAAATGAGAAAAAAGTCAATTTCATTTCCCACAGTGGAAAGTCACCATCAAAACACAACAATGAAATGAAAATAATGCCATTAAGTCCCAGCGAGTTCATGTAGATGACTGAGGACTATGAGCTGGAGGCAGTTTCCTGTATTGAAAAGAGAAATTAGCCACAACTAGGGAAAACGAAAGACTCAGCACTGATCTGAGACTTTCTCTTGACAACAACATGCCAGACAGAGAAAGAAAAGACTGGCTTTCTCAGGGAGTCCACTCATGGCATTTCATGACATCCCTATGCACTTTCTAATTCATTTCCTGCCCCAGTGGAGGACTGTGGCCCAGGCCTCAGGAAACATGATGACCATGTGACACCAGGGGCCTTTTTATGGAGATTGTGTTATTTAGGAAGAACCCCGGATGGCACTGATGACAAATGCCATGTGGGGACCTGACTGACTCACCCTCTCTTCTACAGCCTATCACCCACAGCCCTGCTAACTGGGCCGTGAGGACATGTAACCCAACCAGGCTCAGCCAGTCAGCTCCTCTCCTGTGGAATCTGGAATATAGACCTCAGACTGAGGCCTGAGTGTGCTGGGCACTGAGGTGAGGGTTTGTGTTTTGAAGAACATTGTTTTTACCCCAGCGATCCCTGGTGTAGACACAGGGAGGTCAGGCAAGAGAAGTAGGGACCAAAAAACTGCAGGGGCTGTGGGGAAGTGGGAAGGTAGCTTCTGTGACCTTCTTGGCCAGCCAGAAATCAAGAAGGTTGGGGTCCCCCACAGCGGTAAGACATGAGCACTTACCCAGTGAGACCAGGAACCTGCAGGTCTCCAGCATCACCTCCCAGTACAGGGTCCTCTGGTCCAGGTTAAGCTGTCCCCACTCTTCCTGAGTAAAGGTCACGGCCACATCTTTGAATGTCACCAACACCTGGAAAGTCAAACAAAGATAGTGGTGTTGGCCTTGTGCACTTGGATGGGATCAGAACCTGCCACTTAGTCACTGGTTAAAGGTACAGAGATCGAGGCCTGAATCACCAAGACCTCCTGAGGACAGAGCTCTATGCAGGGCTCAAAGGGATAGGAGCACACAGCCTGTGGGCATAGAAAAACCTCCCAGGAAAAGCCACTGGAATTGACACAGACAATGGCATTCCCAGGAGGACTGTGGGGCTGATGGGAAGTGCTCTGGGATGTCAGAGGAACTGGGAAATGATCAAGACAATAATTACAACAGTGAAAATAGCAGCAAGGGTGGCTGAGTTTCTCTGGTCCTTGCCATCCACTTGCCTAGGGCTGAGGGCTTCATACACCGTGGTAAAGGTATTAGATATCCCCAGCTAAGGGGCCAGACTCACAAATTTTTTAATCAAAACTTGCGATTCTGACACTTGCCAGCTGTTGCATGAATGTGGGAAGGGCATCATATCATTTCTCTAGGCCTTGATTTCCATATCAGCACAGCAATAATTTCCATTTCACCAGGCAGGTGTCTGAGAATTAAAGAGGAAATGTTCACACATCAAACACTGGAGTGCCTGGCACGGGTAAGTGTTCAATGTATTTTGGAACTTTTACTAATCCTCCAACAGCCCATGAGGTAAATGCCATCATCAATTCCATGTCACAGTCAGTGGCCCAGGGTTCAGGCAGCTCTAGAAAGTCACCCAGAATCTCACAATTAAGGAGCAGGGGCAGGATTTGAACATCCATCAAAAGATGGCACATAATTGCCAAAAGATGGGCAGGGAAACCTTAGCTACAACTAAAGCAGCTAGGAAAAGACTATCCTAGCATGTGACGCTGATACACAGAAAGGACTCGGAGAGTCCTGCAGAGACTCGGGGACAGGGCCCCAGATAAGGAAGTGTAAGAGCAAAGACTGCAGAACTGGCAGGAGTTTGGCAAGTTCAGGATCACCTGGTTGGGGGCCATGAGCAAACGAAGGTCCGAGGGAGGAGCACAGAGGAGTCATGGGGCAGATCCAAGGGAGCTCTTCTAGCCACAGTGGAATTTTGTACTTACTGTAAGAGTGATGGGATCTCCTGAGGAGGAGACACATCCATTCATTCAGCCATTTACTGAGTACCTCTTACAAGCTTAGGCTGTTCTAGGTCTTGACATAGAGCAGAAACAGGCACTCATAGTCAGGGGATGGCAATAGATCCTAAACTAGCAACTAAATAAATGAGGAAGACAATGTCAGAGGGCCCTAACAATTCCAAAGACAAGAAAATAAAATGAGTAGACTAAAGAAATGACAGTCCACTTTATGCCCTCATATGTGGCACCTGAACCAGGGCCACTGGCTTCCCAAGCCAGCTCTTAACCACCACACCACTTGGGCGGGCCCTGATTTTTTTTTTTTTTGAGGGCAGTGTCATTGGCCCTCATATGTGGGACCCAAACCGGGGCCACTGGCTTCCTAAGCCAGCGCTTAACCACCGTGCCACTCGGCCGGCCCGACAATCCACTTTAGACGGAACAACAGGGGAGACCTTTCAGGAAGGCACACTGGAGTGAGTCTGAAAGTGAGGGAGGGAGCCACATGGATGGGAAATTAACAAGACAAGTATTGACAGTGATTAGAGCTATGATGAGGGCACTCAGGGTGATTGCAAGAGAATTACCTGGGGGGGTCTCTTGTGCATTTGTGTCCAAAGGGACACTAGACTCCTGCACACTATCATTACTATTTGCATGAACTCACTTTTCAAATAAAATTGAACATCTTAAACAGAAAGACAGATTCACTACTGTCAGTGGAACACCATTCCACTTGCTGTGAACTGAAAGATAAATTATTTGGCTTTTTTGGCTCCCAGCCTGCATGTCACCTTTTCTACCATAGTGTAGGGGCAATTCCAAAAACGCTACTCCTGCCTCTCCCTTACCCCAGTCCTTAGCTTTGTAGAGGCTACTCCTGTCTCTCCCTTACCCCAGTCCTTAGCTTTGTAGAGGCTAGAAGTCAAGGAGGGCCAAGGGTCAGCCTCCCGCTGGGGGTAACCTCTAAGATCGGCACAGGCCTGGGAGGCATCTCTCTGTGAAATAGCTCCCGGAGCGATGCTCCCTGGCCAGTGATGGACACTGGGCACACATCACCTACGTATCGTTTTTAGTTCCCTCAACCCAGGACGAGAAATATTCCTATTTATACCCTGGAAAACAGAAGCTCAGGGAAGATGCTAAGCGGGGCTTGCTCAAGGTCACAGCCTCGGAAGGGTCATCCCACGCACACAACATAGGAGTCGGAAATTATAAAACCCACGTCTCTCCCTTCCACACAGCATCTCCTTGGTGGAAGAAACAGGACCTGACCCCATGGAGGCCCTGACCTAGAATGCCAACTCTGAGCCGAGTGTGACCTCACCCCGGGGCTCCGAGACACCACGGCGGGGACGGGGCAAGAAGTCTTCAGACACCGCCGTCCTGAGCGGGCGGGGGGCCTGGGGCACCGTCCACTCACCTGCGCTGTCTCCATCAGAGCCGCCACCGGACTGCGCGGGGAAGCTGGGCGTCCCACGGGTACAGCCGACCTTCCCCCGGACTCACGAAGGCGCAGGCGGGTGCAGTGCCGCTGTTTTAACTCCGCTTCGTCCCCACAACCCCGCGACGACACCAACCGACGTCCACTCAGGCGACGCCGGAAGTCCTGCTTCTGCCAAAGCGAGCCAACAACGACCCGGTTGGGTGACGTAATCGGTTGGCGCACACCTCCTTTGCGGAGCCTTCTGGGTAATGTAGTTTTTTTCTTGCATCTGGTCACACAAGCGACTTTGGGCCTCTTCTAGGAGTCAGGTTTAAGAGGCCCGGGTTGAACGCTGGGAAGGGGCGTGCAGAAACTCGACGGAAAAAGGAGGGCTTTTGGATATCCCTATAGTGGACTGGTTGTATTTTCTGCTTCTTGTTATTTCAGGTGCTTCTAAATGAGCAAGTAGACACACTATATTATAAACTTAAAACTGCCTGTTTTGGGCTGGCCCAGTGGCTCAGTTGGTTAAGAGTGCAAGCTCTGAGCAACAGGGTCACGGTACAACTTCCACATGGGATGGTCGGCTATGCCCATCTGCAACTAGATGACCTCAGAACCTTGAGCTGAGCGGCTGGGAGCTGCCAATGGATGAAATCACACTGTTACTCATGAGGAGCTCAAGGTGTGTTTGAGATATTCAAGTAGAGACATTGGATTGAGGAGATGGGAGAGAATTTGGAACAGACTCAGGATCTTAGTTGGAGCTTAACACAGACACTGACTGGTTGAGAAGCCTGAAGGACGACAAGAAGGAAAAGGTCACATGGCCATGAAGCCAATCCCATCTTTTGATGACTTTAACTGCCTCTGCAGTCAGATGTGGGATAGACAAGGTCAAATATCATAATGATATATTTAAGGACACAAAGGCCAGGGAGACATAGTGCAAAGGAATGCCTTTGAGTCTGATGGATGAAGGGGATAATGAATAAATGAATGGAGAATGTGGAAAACACTGTGATGTACAGTATAGTAGATAGCCTTCTCAAGGAGAAGAAATATCCTTTTTTTCCAGAGTTGGGAATACAGTCTACAAGAGAAATGTAATAAGTGTGACCAAAAATACAGTGACTGTTTAATTTTTTTAAAATTTTTAAAATAGGGGCCAGCCAAGTGGCTGGTTAAGAGTTGGTTTGGGAGTGCGAGCTCTGAGCAGCAGGGCCACAGGTTCAGTTTCCACATGGGCCAGTAATGCCACACCCTCTACAGCTAAAATGGTGAACAACAGCTCGACCTGGAGCTGGGCTGCCGTGAGTGGCTGGCAACAGCGTAGGCTGCAGTGGGACGGCAGTGGGCTGCCATGAACTATCTTGAGTGGCTGATAGCCAACATGAGTGGCCAGCAGCCACCGACAACTGTCGTGAGCCACCATGAGCAGCTGTCCAAAGGCTGGTGACTGACTGCCTCAGCCGGGAGGAGCACAATGATCATAATACCAACATGAGTCAGTGAAGCAACATCCTCCACTAGACTGAAGAACAAAAGGACAGCAACTTGTCTGTTCCCCTTCCCTGATTCCCCAACACTGTTCTCCTCCCCCAAGTCCCCAATAAAATCTTTAAAAAAATTATTACAGTAAAAGATACATTGCCATTAATCCCTTCACTTTAAACACACTTATCCCATCATTCTTGCAACTTTCTGAAGCAGTTCTGGAAGTCCTCTTTTGTGAGTGTCTTTAGTTGCGCTATCATGGCTGCCTTGAATAGATTCAAACATTTTCCTTTCATGGTCATTTTGACTTTGCGGAAGAGCCACAAGTCACACAGTGCCAGATCTGGTGATTGGGTGAATGAAGATGCACTGTAATGTTTTATTTGACATAAATTGCAGTACCAGAAGAGGTGTGTGATATGTATCATTGTCATGATGCAGGATGAAACCATTTGCCCATTTCTTAGGCTGTTTTCTAAGCACAACATTTCTTAAGTGCTCTAATAAGCCTTTATAATATTGAGTTCACTGTAGTGTTCAAGGATACAAACTCAGCTCACACAATTCCATCAATGTCAAAAAACACAAATAACATCACCTTGATGTTGGATCTTGATTAATGCGCTTTTTTCGCACGAGAATTGGGTGACTTCCATTGAGAACTCTGAACCTTGGTCTCAGCATTATAACTATAGGCCCAAGTTCCATCTCCTGTGATATGTCTTCAAAAGCTGGAACCTGAAGCTGCATGATTGCACAACTCCAATGAGATTGACAAACACAGTTGCTTTTGTTCAAGTAAAAACACATGGAACAAATTTCGCACTCACTCACCTCATGTTCAAATCTGTTGTTAAAATGCTTTGAACAAAACCATCAGAGGCCTTTTGAGCTTCTTCCTTTGGTCGGCCCTCTCCAAACTCTTTGGACTGTACTTTGTCTCTTAATAATGCCACCCTGGGCCTTGAGGTGCTTGGCCCACTTCTAATTCTTTGGAGTGTAATATCTCTTCTAATAAACTGCTTTTTCACTACTTAAAAAAAAACACCAGGACTTCCGGTAAAATGGCGCAATAGACAGATGCTGTACTAACTGCCTCCAAGGATCACACCAAAATTACAAGCAAATTATACAGCATTCAACCCTGGGGGTCCCCGGAACACTGGAGGAACTGAACCACTAAACAAAGAACTTAAAGAGGAGGCCGTGTTGGGTCTGGTAGGACGGGCGGAGACGAGAGAGGGCGAGCCCCGTGAGGGAAGCCCCAGCCGTGGGAAGCTTCTCTGGTTGGGGGAGAGACCCTCCAGCCGCACACCAAGCTCACCAGCCCAGAGTTCCTTTGCTGGGAAGAGAAGTTCTAAGATAGCTGGCAGTAAATTAGTGAGGACTCTTTGCTCAGCTCGGTGAGGCTAAGAGCGGCTGGAGAATCAGTGGAGCCAGCGAATGGGCTTGCTTGCCGGTGAGCACTTACCTGGTTACTGGTGGAGGGAGTGGCTGTGTGAGCTGGACCTGGGAGCCTGTGGGGACAGACTAGACTGAGCACCTTTGGAGCAAAGGCTGGAGGTGTTGTTCCCGTGGAGTGGAGCCTGCACGCAAGTGGTGTAGGGAGGACGCCATTTTGTCAGGCTTGGGCCCTCCCATGGAGGACCAGGTCCGAGACCTCATTGGTCTGGTGAAATTGGCGCAGAAGTGCGTGTGTGCGTGCGCGGGTGCATGCGGCCTTGGATCCCCACCTTCTGCCCGGCTTATACTCCGTTGCCAGGGAAACTCTGGGCGGGTGCCCTCGGGCTCCAACAGGCTGCTCACTGAGACCCGGGAGTGTGTGAGCCGCCTTGGATCCCCACCCTCCGCACGGCTTGTGCTGCGTTGCCAGAGAAACGCCTAGTGGGAGTGATCCAGCTCCTACAGGCTGCTCACTGAGATGCAGAAGTGCACAAGCCACCTCGGTCCCCACTCTCCACAATGCGCTTGCAGAGTTGCCAAGCTGGTGATTGGTTGTCAGGCTGCTTGGCCTGATCAGCCAGCGACTGATTGGGACAGGCTGAGACTGGGAGTTTTCCTGGGAGTGTTGGGCCATGAGCTGTATGCCTGCGTGATCCAGCCAGGGCTCTCCTGGTGATCTATCTAATACATCAAAGCAATCCCAGAGCGACAGCCAGAATGGGGAAACAAAGAAACATGTCACAAGTAAAAGATCAGAAGAATCCTCTAGAAATGGAACCAAATGAAACAGAGGGATCCAACCTTTCAGAGACACAGTTTAGAACACTGATGATAAGAATGTTTAAAGAACTTAGCGAGGACATAAAGAAGGATAGGGAAACCATAAAAAAAACAACCTGTTACGAACTAAAGAATACAATAACTGAAATGAAGAACACACTCGAAGGAATCACCAGTAGAGTAGATGAAGCAGAGGAGCGGATCAGCGATTTGGAAGATAAAATAGTAGAAATCACCCAGTTGGCACAGCAAAAAGACCAAAGAATAAAAAACAATGAAAATAGTTTAAGGGCACTATGGGACAAGGTGAAACGCAACCACCTTCGACTCATAGGAATACCAGAAGGAGAAGAGAAGAAGCAAGGGGTCGAGAATGTATTTGAAAAAATAATGACTGAAAACTTCCCTACCCTGGTGAAGGAAATCAACATACATGCCCAGGAAGTCCAGAGGGTTCCAAACAAGCTGAACCCAAACAGGTCCACACCAAGACACATCATAGTTAAAATGGCAAAGGTTAAAGACAGAGACAGAATCCTAGAGGCTGCAAGAGAAAGATAGCAGGTTACATACAAAGGAACTCCTATTAGACTAACAGCTGACTTGTCTACAGAAACTCTGCAGGCCAGAAGGGAGTGGCAGGAGATATTCAAAGTGACACAAAATAACAGGCTACAACCAAGATTTCTCTACCCAGCAAGGCTATCACTTAAAATTGAAGGAGAAATAAAGAGCTTCTCAGAAAAGAATAAGCTTAAGGAATTCATTACCACCAAGCCAGCATTGCAAGAAATGTTAAAAGGGCTTTTTTAAATAGAAGAAAAGGGTAAACAAGCTAACCCAGGGAGTCCAGGAATACAAATAACAAAATGGCAATACATATGCACCTATCAATAATCATTTTAAATGTAAATGGGCTAAATGCTCCAATCAAAACACAGAGAGTGGCTGAGTGGATGGGAAAATAGGACACATGTTTACAGATGGAATAATATATTTCATGCAAATGGAAATGAGAAAAAAAAAAGCTGAAGTGCCAATACTTATTCTGGTGGACAAAATAGACTTCCAAATGACTACAATAAAAGACAAAGAAGGGCACTGGAACCCTAATAGACATCTATGCACCCAGCAGAGGAACACCTAATTACATATAACAGATTTTGACAGACATAAAGACAGATATCGACAGTAACACCGTCATGGTAGGGGACTTCGACACCATTGTCACCAATGGACAGACCCTTTAGACAGAAGATCAACACAGAAAGAGGGGCCTTAAATGATACTTTGGACCAGCTGGATTTCGTTGATATTTTTAGAGCATTTCACCCTGAAAAAACAGAGTATGCATTCTTCTCGGGTACACGTGGGACATTTTCCAAGATAGACCATGTTATGCCACAAAACAAGTCTCAGTAAATGTGGGAGGACTGAAGTCATATCAAGCAGATATAAAGGAAAAACTGATGGTTGCTGGCTGGGAGGGAGTGGGGAATAGGGAGAGGGGAAAGGTTTTGGACAGTGTAGGTGGGGCTACAATGTTGCCGCAGGGATATGGGGAGCAGTTCTGGGAATGTAATTGATAATGTTGTGAAGAGACTATTATGTTGCGTGAAATAAGTCAGTCGGAGAAAGACAGGTACCATGTGATCTCACTTGTATGTGGAGTCTGAAGAGCTGAGTGAACAATCAAAGTAAACAGACTCGTAGATGTAGAGGGAAAACTGAGGGTTGCTAGTTGGGAGGGGGGTGAGGAGGGGGGAAGGGGAAGTGATTAGACAGCATAAATAGGCAACTACAATATTGCCACAGGGATATGAAACACAGTTCAGGGAATATAATAATGTTGTAAAAATTTTGTGGTGTGTCAGATAGTCACATGTCTTGTTAGGGAGACCACTTCATGGATGGAGTAGAGGCTTGATCACTGCACTGTACAGCTGAAGCTGATGTTGTATAGTATGGTATGCCAACTGTACTGAATATGTGGATGGTCACGGGATGTGGAATATACTGTGGAAGGGAGTCAGGGGAGTTGTGATAGATATGTATGATATGGGGAGGGTGTGGCGTGGTGAACTGGGGGAGGGGTTTGTCCCTTTGGGGGGTAAAGAATATAACTATTGCATTGTGTTGTACACCTGAAACTAATAAAAAAATGAAAAAATGGAAAAAAAATATACCACAAAGCTGTAAGAGATGTTTAGATCCTCAGAAATTTCCTTAATAGTCAATCACTTATTTGATCAAATAATTTTAGTTACTCTTTCAACATTCTCTTGGGTTTTTGATGTTGAATGGCATCCTGATCTCTCCACATCTTCAATCGATTCACAAACATTACGAAATTGCTCGAACCACTTGTAAACTGTCTTCGTGGTCACTGTAGCATCACCATCAACTAATTTTAACATTTTATATTTTTCTTTAGAACTTTTTTGCCCCTTGAAACAAAATTTCATGTTAATGTGTTGTTTGTGATCCATGATTTATGGTATACTTTAAAACACACCTTCTCAGGCCCGCCAAATGGAGCAGTGGTTAAGTGCTGGCTTGGGACGCCAGCCGTCCCGGTTCAGATCCCACATATGAGGGCAAGTGACACTTCCCTAAAAAAAAAAACCAAAAAAAACCAACGAAACAAAGCAAAAAACACACCTTCTCTTAACCATAACTCATACTCGACTGACTGCACGGAACAAGGAGAAACTTGTCACACACTGTTACTAAGGTTTCATATGCCACTTCCTGTATTGAAGATCCCTGCCTTTCTGTTGGATGGCACTAGGCAGCAGCATTTACAATATCACACCCCGTATATTACTAGTATTCATTATGATTAATATTATTACATGGATATGAGGGAACATAGAGGGTACAACCAGTTTAGATCATAGTTTGGCAGTTTTTTAAAGTACTGAAACATGCACATACTTTAAAGTATCGGCACAAGAGAAATAATATACATATTCATATAAAGAATTGTATACCAATGTTCATTGCAGCTTTATTTCTAATAGCACCAAACTGGAAATAACCCAACTGCCCATTAACAGATGAATGGATAAACAAATACTGGAATATCCAGAGAGAATACTACTCAACAATAAAAATAATGAACTAATCACATAAGCAACATTGATGAATCTCAAAATAATTATGCAGTGTGAAAAAATATCAGAAAAAAGGGTAAACACTTCCTAATTCAATTTATGTAAAATTCTCAAGAATACAGACTAATTTATTGTTAAAGAAAGTAAATAACTGGAATCCTATAGGTCTGGGAAAGAGAATGAGAGATTATAAAAAGGCACAAGGTGGGCCGGCCGAGTGGGGTAGTGGTTAAGCACTGGCTTGGGAAGCCAGTGGCCCCAGTTCGGGTCCCACATATGAGAGCCAGTGACACTGCCTTCAAAAAAAAAAAAGGGCACAAGGTAAATCATGAATATGTTCAATGCAATTATGATGGTTTTATAAACTTATATGCCTGACAGAATTTTTCAACTTGTACACTTTGAATATCTACAGGTTATTGCATGCCAATTATGCCTTAGTAAAGTTTCTAGACCAAGCTCAAAATAAAAAAATCTGGGTCTCCCAGTCATTTTGAAAATCAGAAGGTTTACCAAGCCAATACTGTATCCACTCTTTTTCCTTATTCCTAGAAAAGGGCAACTCTGAATCAGCACAGGAAATCCTGGAAAGCAATGATCTGGGACAACACTGGCTGGATCTCAAAAGCCACATCCCTGAACAACAGGATCTCCATTTTCTGCCATTTCCCTACCTTTACTGCAATGAACTTGAGATGAACAGTCCAGAAGGACAACAGGAATTCATACAAATTTAGAGTATTCGCTCTGACAGTGACTTCAGCTACAGGAGATACACAGCTCAGGAGGTCCTATGGTTCCTCACAGTCATAGTCATTAGATTTGTGGAAGCACTTTTAGAAGAGGCACATTCCATCTAGTTTCCTGAAGGCTTATCCACTGCCTATTAATCAAACCCAGGATTTCAGTACCAATTATGGTTGGAATCTGGCTCCCATAGTCTGAGAAATGACAACAGTCTACAGAATTATGAACATCAGGACACTTGGCTCCTAGGTGAAAAGTTCCCCCTCAAAAGTGCTGGACATTATATGACACCTTCTGGGAACAGGAGACAAAATCATGCTGTTTTTAAAGCACTGGAGCATGCTAAACAGGTGCCCCATCCTCAGGGTGACCTATGATCTCAAAATATATGGAGACCACAAATTAGGACCACAAAGCATTGCATTGATTCCTACGTTGTCTTGGGCAGTATGCAAATTAGGCCAAAATTGGAATGAAAATTACTCCCTGTCTTACTGTCCCTGCTGTGGCACACATGTTGAGGGCCCACAAAAGTGGTACATCCCTTCATACAAATCACGACCAATTCTGTTTTCCACCCACCCTGCAATACAACCCCCAAGATTAAAGGTAGATTCAATAATAAGACTTTTATTATTATTTTTTTTTTAAAGATTTTATTGGGGAATTGGGGGAGGGGAACAGTGTTGGGGAATCAGGGAAGGGGAACAGATAAGTTGCTGTCTTTTTGTTCTTCAGTCTAGTTGCGGAGGACTTTGCTTCACTGGACATTGCTTCACTGGCCCATGTTGGTATCGTCATTGCACTCTTCCCGAGTGAGGCAGCTCGGTCACTGTCCTCTGGATCATCGCTCACCATGGCTCTTGGCAGCTCACGCTGGCTGCCGGCCACTCACTGTAGCCTATGGCAGCCCACTGCAGCAGGTGCTGCAGCTTACACCATCACCACAGCCCCGCTCCAGGTGGCACTGTTGTTAGCTGTAGAGGGCAGTGTCACTGGCCCTCATATGTGGGATCCAAACCGGGGCCGCTGGCATCCCAAATCCAGCTCTTAAACAATGTACCACTCGGCCGGCCCAATAAGACTTTTATTATTGCACAACCCAGAACAATGGGAAGCAGACAGTTACCAGTTGGTGAATTCGAGAATGAAAAAATCAACTACAAGTGTCATGAGAAACCAACAGTTTCCACAAAGAAGGTAACCTTCTCTGCAAGCCTCCAGCAGAACACACTCTTGGCCCAAACTGGGTCAGATTCATACTCAATCAGAAAAGGGAAACTATTGTTAGAGCACACACTGCTCAAGATTTACTCCAGTGAATGGGAGAGAGCACAGACATACAAGGTGTGATCAAAAGATATGGTGAATGCTGCTGCTGAGTGCCATCCAACAGAAAGGTGATGTTGTGTTTTTTTGACCTTAATGTAATTATGTGAGCTGAGTTTGTACCCAGGAACACTACAGTAGACTCTGAATGTTATAAGGGCTTATTAGAGCATTTAAAAAACAATGTGTGGGCCAGTTGAATGGCTCAGTTGGTAGGAGCACAAGCTCTGAACAACAGGGCTGCTGGTTTGATTCCCACATGCACTAGTAAGCTGTGTCCTCTACAGCTAAGATTGTGAAAAACAGCTTGACCTGGAGCTGGGCAGCCAGAAGTGAATGGCTGGCAGCCAGCGTGAGCAGCCAGCAGCTGGCAAGAGCTGCCATGAGCTGCCGTGAGCCGCTGTGAGCTGCCATACAATGGCCAGTGACTAGCTGTCCTTAGCCGGGAAGAGTGCAATGATCATAACACCAACATGGGCCAGTGAAGCGGTGTCCTCCACAACTAGACTGAAGAACAAAAGGACAACTTGGCTGTTCCTCTTGCCCAGTTCCCCAACACTGTTCCCCTCCCCCAACTCCCCAATAAAATATTTTTAAAAAAGAAAAAAAGAAACAATGTGCGTAGGAAACAGCCTGACATCCTCCAGCATGACAACGCTTCATGTCAATATGATTTCTGGTGCATGGCAATTTTTGTCAAATAAAAACATTACAGGGGCCAGCCAAGTGGTGAATTGGTTAAGAGCTGGCTTGGGATGCCAGCAGCCCCTGTTCGGATCCCACATATGAGGGCCAGTGACACTGCCCTCTACAGCTAACAACAGCTCCAACTGGAGCTGGGCTGTGCCAGCCCCAGCGATGGTGTAAGCTGCAGCACCTGCTGCAGTGGGCTGCCATAGGCTACAGTGAGTGGCTAGCAGCCAACATGAGTGGCTGGCAGACAGTGTGAGCTGCCAAGAGCCGCGGTGAGTGACCATTCAGAGGCTGGAGATTGATCTGCCTCATCCGGGAAGAGCACAATGACGATACCAACATGGGCCAGTGAAGCAACGTCCTCCACAACTAGACTGAAAAACAAAAAGACAGCAACTTATCTGTTCCCTTTCCCCAATTCGCTAATGCTGTTCCCCTCCCCCAATTCCCCAATAAAAAAAAATTAAAAAAAAAACATTATGGTGTGTCCTCATTTACTTTATTCACCAGATCTGGCACCATGTGACTTCTGGCTCTTCCCAGTCAAAATGACAATGAAAGGAAAACATTTTGAATCAAGTTAGGACAACTGAGGGAGCCATGACAGTGCAACTAAAGACACTTACAAAAGAGGACTTCCAGAACTGCTTCACAAAGTGGCAAGAATGACAGGATAATTGTTTGAAGCGAGGGGGAGTATTTTGAGGGGGATTAATGCAATGTATCTTTCACTGTAATACATTTTTTTAAATTTAAACATTCACTGTATTTTTTTTCTTTTCCATCACATTTTCTTCTATATTTATTCCCAGTTAATCAGTATCATTAATTTGATGAGCATCCTTTATCCATTTATCAAAATATTTTTAAAATGTATGAATCCGTATGAGTATTGTTCTGTAATATACAAAAATTTAAGAATATACAAAAGGACATACAAAAGAATATTAATCTGTAATATGTTGAGGGTCATGGTCCCCAACATTGAAGGGCTTGTAAGCTGGCTTTAGTAGGCTTGGTGAAGCATAACTTTTTTATCTGCTCCTATTGTTTCCTTGCTGCACCTGGAGGGTGCTTACTATCTACTTATGGAGGTATGTGGTGAGGATGGTCAGTTCCTTGGGACACAAAACAAAGATGACTATCCGGATTAATGGAAAAGGAGCCTAAGTATACACGGTTAATAATTTACTGCAGTTTACTTCCTTAAAAATTTACAATAAAAGCTATGCGCAGATCTGATTCAGGGCTCAGTCGTCTTTGGCTGAGTCCCTTGGGCTCAGTCGTCTTTGGCTGAGACCCTTGGTCTCGCTCTTATCTTACTTCTGTCTCTTGTTCTTATTCAATCTGCGTCGCCCCTCTCGAGTCCCATTTGCCCTTGCCACGCAGGACGTGACAACTGGCGCCTCAACGTGCGGCCCAAAGAAGGGAAGGAAGACTTTGAATCTTGGTGAAAATTCAAGGCGCAGACCTCAGGGCAGGCCGGCACTCTACTTGGTAAGGAGTAGGGAATAGTCCTGAGGAATTATACCGGGGCATACGGAGAATAAACTAACAAACTCTGTGTGAAAGTGTGTGATTGTGTGAGTGAATGCCTATAGTTCCACGGCTTTTCGCTACGGAACTTGAGTGGGCTCCAATCTGCGGTTCCGTAATCTGTCATAAGGCATAATGGCGACTGACTCGTTCACCAGTGTGGGGGCTTATACCGCAGAGCCTTAGCCAAGACAGACTTAGTCCCGTGAGGGGCGCGGCCAGACGAGCATCTGAGTGGATAATTGAGTGAAAGTTCTCTTTTCTTTTTTTTTCTTAAAAACTAACATGGAAAATTCTGAGAGTCGATATAGACCGTATATTTGCCTCCTTAAGCAACTTTCTAAGAAGGGAGGGGTAAAAGTCTCAGAGAAGAAATTAGAGGAACTTTTAAAAGTTATTGAAACCTATTGCACTTGGTTTCCAGATTTAGGAACCATAGATTTAGACCAATGGGAGATGGTAGGTAAAGATCTTTCAGAAAAACAATGTCAGGGAAAAGAGATACCAACTACAATTTGGGAAACTTGGAGACAGGTCCGATCAGTTTTAGAACCTTTACACACTGACACAGAAGATGAAGAGGAGGATAAAAATCAGGATTGCAAAAGTCTCATTGAATTATCAGAGGAGGAGGAGAGAGAAGAGGAGTCTGTGCAAGCACCCACAATAATTCCAAAAGCATTATATCCTTCTTTAAAAGACTGTTAATTCCTGATTGTTTGCCTCCTCCCCCAACAACTAGAATGAAGGATTGCGGATGATCTAAAAACCCATCAAAACTAAAACAACCAGTTTATCCTGTTATATCGACACCTCCACCTTATGCCAGAGGTCCACATTCATCAATGTCAGCCATAGAAAAGGGAATTCAACAGGCAAGGTTAGAAGGAGATTTGGATGCTTTAAATTTTCCAGTCATAATTAGGGAGCGTCTTGCACCCAATGATGAACACCCCAATGGTTTGCAGATACTAGAACACCAACCTTTTCCTTTTAAAATCCTTAAGGAACTTAAACAGGCAGTTACTCAATTTTGTCCGACTTCCCCTTATACTATAGGACTAATTCGAGGTATTGCTGATGGAAATAGAATGATTCCAATAGATTGGAATGCTTTGGCTAAGTCCTGTCTTTCTCCAGCCCAATTTCTGCAATTTAAATCTTAGTGGATTGATGGTGCGGAAATTCAGAGTAGGCAAAATCAGGCTGGAGGGATAGATATTACTAACAATCAATTAGTAGGTGATGGAGATGGGATAAATACCGAACAGCAGACTTTAATGACTGGTCAGGCACAAGACCAGCTTAAAAGAATTTGTTTGATGGCTTGGGAAAAAGTAGAAGTGGAAGGAAAAGTCCCAACCTCCTTTCAAAACATATTTCAAGGACCCCAGGAACCTTATTCAGAATTTATAGCTCGCTTACAGGATACTGTTAACAAACAGGTATCCAATGCTCAAGCCGTTGATATCATTTTACAAATCGTAGCTTATGACAACGCTAATGAGGACTGTAAAAAGGCAATAGGAGCTCAAAAAGGAAAAACAGATGCAATGGGATACCTCCACCTCTGTCAAGGAGTAGGAACTGAACAATATAAAGCTACAATGTTAGCTCAGGCAATTACAGGAATGACAAGAGGAAAAAAGTTTCCAGGTACTTGCTTTAATTGTGGAAGGCCTGGTCATACTAAAAGGGAATGCAGAAAGAAAATTAAAAATGTTTCTAATATACCTAATGACTCTGCTCCTGCAGATTCGAAATCACCAGGGATATGTCCTCGATGCCGAAAAGGGAAACATTGGGCATCAGATTGTAGATCATTATATCATAAGCATGGAACTCCCCTTCAGGGAAACGGGAAGCGGGGCCAGCCCCAGGCCCCGACAACAACAGGGCCATATCTGACATCGGCCACTCCTCTGAATTATCAGGCCGTACCTCCCCCAAACTTTCAGTACAGCAATTAAGTTCAGCAACAGAAGGGAGTGCAGCAGTAGACGTTTGCACCACCCAAGATATTTTATTACTTCCCGGAGAAACGCCTCTCCGTATACCCACAGGAATTTTTGGGCCAATTCCACCAAACACTGTCAGACTTATTCTTGGCTGATCCAATTTGACTTCAAAGGGAGTCACAGTTCATACAGGGATCATTGATTCTGATTATGAAGGAGAAATTCAAATTATAATATCTTCAAACGTTCCCTGGTCAGCTAAAAAAGGAGAACGGATTGCACAGTTACTTCTACTTCCGTATGTTTCTCCAACACGAAAAGGAATCCAAAAAAGAGGAACGGGTAGTTTTGGAAGTACAGGAGAAGCAGGTATCTTTTTAGTAGAAAAAATTTCAGATATTCGACGATTTGCCAAATTGAAATACTAGGAAAAAAGTTTAAAGGTCTTATAGATACAGGTGCTGATGTTTCAATCATCAGTTCTCAACGATGGCCAAAAACTTGGGGATTACAAGATCCAGATATTAACATAGTAGGAGTAGGGAGAGCCTCAAGCTTGCGTCAAAGTATTCAGATTTTTCCATGTATAGGACCAGAAGGACAACAAGGATTTTTACAACCTTTTGTTGCTGATATCCCTGTTAATTTATGGGGAAGAGACCTGTTGACTCAATGGAACGCAGAGGTCTGGATTCCACCAAATCAATATAGTCCCCAAAGTCAGAAAATTATGAGTCGTATGGGATTCCAACCAGGAGAACGATTGGGAAAATTTAAACAAGGTATAACTCAACCTCTCCAGCTCTCATCTCAGCAAGGAAAACAAGGATTAGGTTATCAGACCAATCAAAATAACCCTTTTTTGTAGGGGCCACTGTCGAAGAGCTACGTGCTCCTTTGCCTCTTAAATGGAAAAATGACACCTCGATATGGATTGAACAGTGGCCCCTTCCTCAAGAAAAATTAGAGGCTTTAACAAAATTAGTACAGATCCAATTAGAACAAGACCATATAGAACCTTCAAGTAGCCCTTGGAATTCTCCGGTTTTTGTCATTAAGAAAAAATCAGGCAAATGGAGAATGCTAACTGATCTTAGAGCTGTTAATGCTGTTATTGAACCTATGGGTGCCCTTCAACCAGGGCTTCCACAACCATCTATGATTCCTAAAGATTGGCCTCTTATAGTTATTGATTTGCAGGATTGTTTTTATACGATTCCGTTACATCCTCATGATTGCCCTCGATTTTCCTTTTCCATTCCATCTATTAACAATAAAGAGCCAATTCAAAGATATCAAGGGAAAGTACTACCGCAGGGAATGCTTAACAGTCCAACGATTTGTCAGTTTTATGTAGCTCGAGCTCTTACACCAGTAAGAACTGAATTTCCTGATTGTTACATCATTTATTATATGGATGATATTCTCTGTGCTGCATCATCTATGAAACAACTAGCAGCTTGCTTTGAATCACTTAAACTTCACCTAGACAAGGCAGGGCTATGTATAGCCCCCGATAAAATTCAAACAACCACTGCAGTTAAATACCTAGGAACAATTGTTGATCGACAGACTATTAGACCACAAAAGGTTCAGATTAGAAAAGATCAGATTTCTACTTTAAATGATTTACAAAAATTATTAGGCGATATTAATTGGCTACGTCCTACTTTGGGCATTCCTACTTATGCTCTCAGCAATTTGTTTAGTCTCTTGCGAGGACCTGCTCAATTGACCAGTCCTCGTGAATTGACTCCACAGGCAATTAGGGAATTAGAACTGGTAGAACAGAAAATACAAGAAGCTCAGATTCAGCGTATAGATCCCTATCAACCTTTACAGGTTCTGGTTTTCTCCACACCGCATTCTCCAACAGCGGTTATAATTCAACAAGAAAAACTGGTTAAATGGCTTTTCCTACCTAATCATTTTGTTAAGACACTGCCAACTTATGTTGAATTAATTTCTGAATTAATATCCAAAGCCCGCACTTGAGTCTTACACCTTAGTGGGCAGGTACCTAATCAAATTGTAGCTCCTTTTAAGAAACAGCAAATTTGTCATCTAAACATTCATAATGAATCTTGGCAAATTGCAATAGGAAATTTTTATGGAATCATTGATAATCATTACCCAAAAAATAAATTATTTCAATTTTTGCAAAAGACTAATTGGATTTTGCCCAAAAAACTCCAACAGGAGCCGATTCCCCAAGGAATTACCGTCTTTACTGATGGATCTAATAATGGAAAAGCTGCCATTGTCAGTGAAAAAGAATGTCAACTTGTTCACACTAACTGTAATTTGGCACAAAAGGCTGAACTTGTGGCAGTTTTAACTGCTTTGCAGACCTATTCTGAGCCTTTAAATATTGTTTCTGATTCGGCTTATGTTGTACACACAGCTCGAAACATTGAGACAGCATCTCTCTCATTTAATTCTAATCAGTCTCTTCAGATTTTGTTTCATCAACTTCAGCAGGTTGTGAGAAATCGTCAACACCAATTTTTTATTACTCATATTCGCGCTCATACGACTCTCCCAGGTCCATTGACGTGAGGAAATGCTATTGCAGACTCTTTAGTGGGAAATGCTCAGATTGATGAGGCAACCCACTTTCACTCTTTAACCCATATCAATGCTAAAGGTTTGCAATCTAAATTTCCCATTACTCATAAACAAGCTAGACATAGTTCAGACTTGTCCTACTTGCCAAATTCTTAATGCTCCACAAGAATGTCCGGAGGGAACCAACCCTCGGGGTTTAGCTCCTAATGAAATGCGGCAGATGGATGTAACTCACATCTGTTCTTTTGGAAAATTATCATTTGTACATGTTTCTGTTGATACTGCCTCAGGATTTTTATTTTTTTTTTTTTTTTTTTTTTTTTTAAATTTTATTTTATTTTTAATTAGTTTCAGGTGTACAACACAGTGCAATAGTTATACATTTTACCCCTCAAAGTGACAACCCCCCCACCCCCAATAGTTTCAGGTGTACAACACAGTGCAATAGTTATACATTTTACCCCTCAAAGTGACAAACCCCCACCCCAATACACCCCCACACCTCCCCATATCATATATATCTATTACTCTTCCTCTGACTCTCTTCCACAGTATAATCCACATCCCGTGACTATCTATATATATGCAATTACAGTAGGTACACCCCCTCTGCTTTAGTAATACAGTGCAGTGATCAAACCTCTACTCCATCCATGAAATGGTCTCCCTAACAAGACTTATGATCATCTGACATTCCACAGAATATTTACAACATTATTAATTATATTCCCCAAACTGTTTTTCCTATCCCAGTAGCAATATCGTAGTTGCCTATTTTTGCTGTCTAATCCCTTCCCCTTCTCCCTCATTCCCATTCCTCTCCAAATTAGCAACCCTGATTTTTCCTCTATATCTATGAGACAGTTTCTGTTTACTTTGCTCATTCATACAGTTTTTCATATTCCACATATAAGTGAGATCATATGGTATTTGTCCTTCTCTGACTGACTTATTTCACTCAACATTATAGTCTCTAGGTCCATCCATATCATTGCAAATGGCACGATTTCATTCTTCTTTATAGCGGAGTAATACTCCATTGTATAAATATACCACAGTTTCTTAATCCAGTCATCTACTGACGGGCATTTTGGTTGTTTCCAAGTCTTAGCTATTGTAAATTGTGCTGCTATGAACATCGGGGTGCATAACTTTCTTTGAATAAGTGTCTTGGTTTTTTCAGGATAAATACCTAGGAGTGGAATTGCTGGGTCAAAAGGTAGCTCTATTTCCAGTTCTTTGAGATACCTCCAAACTGACTTCCATAGTGGCTGCACTAATCTGCAGTCCCACCAACAGTGCAGCAGGGTCCCCTTTTCCCACAGCCCCGCCAGCACTTGTTGTTTGTTGATTTGTTGATGATAGCCATTCTGACTGGAGTGAGGTGGGTATCTCATGGTGGTTTTTATTTGCATTTCTAATGACCAGTGAGGTTGAACTTTTTTCATATGCCTGTTGGCCATCTGTATGTCCTCTTTAGAGAAATGTCTCTTCATATCTTCTGCCCATTTTTTAATTGGGTTGTTTGTTTTTTTGGTGTTGAGTTTCATGAGTGTTTTATAAATTTTGGATATTAACCCCTTATCAGATATATCGTTGGCAAATATATTCTCCCCATTCAGTAGGCTTCTTTTGTTTTATTAATGGTTTCCTTTGTTGTGAAAAAACTTTTAAGTCTGATATAATCCCATATGTTCATTTTTTTCTTTTACTTCCCTTGCCCGTAGGGATGTATCAGTAAAAATATTGCTCCGGGTAATGTCTGCAAATGTACTCCCTATATTTTCATTTAGGATTTTTATGGTTTCAGGTCTTACATTTAAGTCTTTAATCCATTTTGAATTTGTTCTTGTATAAGGCGTAAGGAGATGATCCAGTTTCATTTTTTTGCATGTGTCAGTCCAATTTTCCCAGCACCATTTATTGAATAGACTATCTTTACTCCAGTGTAAATTCTTGCTTCCCTTGTCATAGATTAACTGTCCGTAAATGCTTGGATTCATTTCTGGGCTCTCTGTTCTGTTCCACTGATCGATGTGCCTGTTTTTATGCCAATACCAAACTGTCTTGATTACTGTGGCCTTGTAGTAGGTTTTGATGTCTGGTAGCGTGATCCCCCCAACTTTGTTTTTATTTCTCAGAATTGCCGAGGCTATTCTGGGTCTTTTATGATTCCATATAAACTTTAGGATTATATTTTCTATTTCTGTGAAAAATGCCCTTGGTAGTTTGATAGGAATTGCATTGAATCTATATATTGCTTTAGGCAGTATGGACATTTTAACTATATTAATTCTTCCTATCCATGAGCATGGTAGGTGTTTCCATTTATTTGTATCTTCTATGATTTCTTTCTTCAATGTCTTATAATTTTCTGAGTACAGATCTTTCACTTCTTTGGTTAAATTTATTCCTAGGTATTTTATAGTTCTTGACGCAATTGTAAATGGGACAGTTTTCTTAATTTCGCTTTCCATTAGTTTATTATTGGTATATGCAAATGCCACTGATTTCTGAACATTGATTTTATATCCTGCTACTTTACTGAATTCGTCTATCAGTTCCAATAGTTTTTTGATGGAGTCTTTGGGGTTCTCTATATACAGTATCATGTCATCTGCATATAATGACAATTTTACTTCTTCCTTGCCAATTTTATTTCTTTTTGTTGTCTGATTGCTGTGGCTAGAACTTCCAGGACTATGTTGAATAAAAGAGGAGAAAGTGGACAGCCTTGTCTTGTTCCTGATCTTAAGGGGAATGGTTTTAGCTTTTCCCCATTGAGTATGATGTTAGCTATAGGTTTATCATATATGGCTTTTATTATGTTGAGATATGATCCCTGTATTCCCACTTTGCTAAGGGTTTTTAACATAAATGGCTGTTGGATTTTGTCAAATGCTTTTTCTGCATCTATTGAGATGACCATGTGATCTTTATCCTTCATTTTGTTGATGTGGTGTATCACATTAATTGATTTACGGATGTTGAACCAGCCTTGCGCACTAGGGATGAATCCCACTTGATCATGATGTATGATCTTCTTAATATATTGCTGAATTCTGTTTGCTAATATTTTATTGAGAATTTTTGCATCTATATTCATCAGGGAGATTGGCCTGTAGTTTTCCTTTTTGTGATGTCTTTATCTGGTTTTGGAATCAGGGTGATAGAGGCTTCATAAAAGAGTTTGGGAGCCTTCCTCCTTCTGGATTTTTGGAATAGTTTGAGAAGAATAGGTGATAGTTCTTTTTTGAATGTTTGATAAAATTCACTTGTGAAGCCGTCTGGTCCAGGGCTTTGTTTTTTGGGAGCTTGTCAATTACTGATTCAATTTCCTTGGTAGTAATCAGGGTATTTAGATTTTCTGTTTCTTCTTGCTAGCTTTGGAAGGTTGTATGCTTCTAGAAAATTATCCATTTCATCCAGATTGTCAAATTTGTTGGCATATAGTTGCTCATAGTAATTTCTTAGAATTTTTTGTATTTCTGTGATGTCTGTAGTCATTTCCTCTTTCATTCCTGATTTTGCTAATTTGAGTCCTCTCTCTTTTTTTTTTGATGAGCCTGGCTAGAGGTTTTTCAATTTTGTTTATCTTCTCAAGAAAACAGCTCTTGGTTTCATTGATACTTTGAATTGTTGTTCTGTTCTCTATATTGTTTATTTCTGCTCTGGTCTTTATTATCTCCTTTCTTGTACTCCCTTAGGCCTCTTTTTGCTGTTCTTTTTCCAGTTCCCTTAGGTGTAAGGATAACCTGTTGATTTGAGATTTTTCTTCCTTCTTTAGGTAGGCCTGCACTGCTATAAACTTCCTCTTAGGACTGCTTTCACAGCATCCCAGAGATTTTGGGTCGTGGTGTTTTCATTTTCGTTTGTCTCGAGGTATCTTTTGATTTCCTCCTTGATCTCATTTGTGACCCACTCACTATTTAATAGCATATTGTTTAGCCTCCATTTATTTGTCAGCTTCCCGGATTTCTTCTTATAATTGATTTCTAGTTTCATAGCATTGTGGTCAGAGAATACAGTTGAAATGATTTCAATCTTCTTAAATTTATTGAGACTTGTTTTGTGGCCTAACATGTGGTCTATCTTAGAAAATGTTCCATGTGCACTTGAAAAGAACGTATATTCTGTAGCTTTGGGATGAAATGCTCTGAAAATGTCTGTTAAATCCAGCTGGTCTAATGTGTCATTTAAGGTCGCTGTTTCCACATTGATTTTCTGTCTGGAGGATCTGTCCATTAGTGACAGCGGGTGTTGAAGTCTCCTACTATGATAGTGTTACTGTTGATCTCTGTCTTTATGTCTGACAATATCTGTTTTATATATTTAGGGGCTCCTATGTTAGGTGCATAGATGTTTACTAGAGTTATGTCCTCTTGTTGGATCAATCCCTTCATTACTATGAAGTGTCCTTCTTTGTCCTTTGTTATATTCTTCAATTTAAAGTCCATTTTATCTGATATAAGTATCGCTACTCCAGCTTTTTTTTCAGTACCATTTGCATGAAATATTTTACTCCATCCCTTTACTTTCAGCCTGTATGAGTCTTTGGATCTGAGGTGAGTCTCTTTGTATACAGCATATACTGGGGTCTTGCTTTCTTATCCATTCAGCCACCCTATGTCTTTTTATTGGAGCATTTAATCCATTTACATTTAATGTGATTATTGATAGGTGTGTATTTATTGCCATTTTCTTATTTGTGTTCGTAGTCTTTCATAGGTTGTTTTTATCTTCTACTTAAAGAAGCCCTTTTAGCATTTCCTGCAAAGCTGGCTTGGTGGTAATGAATTCTTAACTTATTTTTTCTGCAAAGCTCCTTATCTCGCCTTCGATTTTAAATGATAACCTTGCTGGATACAGCAATCTCGGTTGTAGGCCTTTATTTTTCATCACTTTGAAAACCTCCTGCCACTCTCTTCTGGCCTGCAAAGTTTCTGTAGAAAAGTCAGCTGATAATCTTATGGGGGTACCCTTGTAAGTAACTTGCTGCCTTTCCCTTGCTGCTTTAAGGATTCTGTCTTTGTCCTTAACCCTTGCCATTTTCACTATAATGTGTCTTGGAGTGGGCCTGTTTGGAATCATCCTGTTTGGAACTCTCTGCACTTCCTGGGCTTGTATTTCAATGTCCTTTGCCAGGTTAGGGAAGTTTTCAGACATTATTACTTCAAATATATTCTCAATCCCTTGCTCTCTCTTTCTCCTTCTGGTACTCCAATGACCCTTAGGTTATTGCGTCTGATGTTGTCCCCCAGCTCTCTTAAACTATTTTCCATGTTTTTCATTCTTTTGTCTGTTTGTTGTACCGCATGGGTGATCTCTGCTATTTTGTCTTCTAAGTCACTGATTCGATTTTCTGCTTCATCCAGTCTGCTAGTGATTCCATCAAGTTTGTTATTTAATTCAGTAATTGTGTTCTTAAGTTCTAGCTGGTTGCTTTTCATGATTTCTCTATCCTTCTTTATATTTTCATTAATTTCCTTGAACATTCTAATAATAAGTGTTCTGAACTCTGTCTCCATAGGTTGGTTACCTCTATTTCCTCTATTTCTACAGATTCAGGAAGTTTCTTCTGTTCTTTTATTTGTGTTATGTTTCTTTGTCTCCCCATTCTGGCTTACTCTTTGTGTTTGCTTCAATATAACAGATAGATCCCCCAGATTTCTCAGTCTTTTCTGGGTAAACTTATATGGTGTGTGTCCTTTATATTTGAATTACTCAGTCTCCCTATTCTCCTGTGCTTGTATCTGAGGTGTTCCTTTGTGTCGTGCGTCCTCACTTGTTGAAGTTTTAGTTTTGATTACTTTTGGTTTGTCAGTAGGTGGGATTGACTCCCAGATTGATTAGCTGTGAGGATCAGCAGCGCCTGCAGTTTATGAACTGCTGTGAGAGGATTGACCCTCTGATGAAACTTGGACCCTATGGGTCTTAGTACCTGTAGTAACTTCTTTTGGGTGTGACTCTTGTATGTCAAACCCAGAAATGCTCTGGTTTTATCTAAAGTTGGCCTCCGGTATGATGATTCTTGTGTCTGTTTGTTTGGACCCACTGCTGCAGAGTGATTTTAGAGCATAACAGATCAACAAGAACAACCTCCGCAGCCACCAAAGGAAACCAAATGCTCGCACAATTAAAAACAACCAACCATCAAACTACAGTCAACTTGTACAGAAATATCAATCATACTAATGAAGAAAACAAACAGAAACAAAACAAAAACCACATACTCAATAATAACAGAAGAGGAAACAAAATAAAATACAATATCCTAAAATAAAAATAGAATAAACATGAGAACCGATTAGCTATACCTAAAACATAAAAAATAAAAATAAACTAAAATAATAATAAAAAAGTAAGAAAAATTTAAAAAATAACATTTGCAGAAAAAAGGAAAAGAGGAAAAGTATAGCAGTGAGAAGAATGAATAAAATAAGAAAGAATGTGAGGGTGGGGAAAAAAGAAAAGAAAAGAAAGAAAAAGAAAAAGAAAAAGGAAAAAATATATATATATATATATTTGTCTACACACACATATATATGGAAATATATTCAACTATATACACCTATATATATATGCCTATATTAAAAACTACAATATGATTAGAATGAAATAGAAATAAAAACCAAAAACAACCAAGATAAGCAGCCAATAAAGGGAAAACAAAACAGAATAAAACCAAACAAAGCAAAAATACCCATGCCGGTCTAGGCTAAAGTCCACCAAGCTCTCTTCAGTTTGTCTGCTGTACAAAAATTCCTGTGCTGCCTTGTGGGAACAGTAGGCCACCTGATGCCTAGCGTGATCCTGGCACTGCAGGTTTGCTGTACTTGAGTGTGGTTATGACGTGTGATTGGTGGTTTTTACAAAGTCACTGCCTTTTGCTTTTGCCTGTCCCAAGGCAGGCTGCACCCCCAAAGGCTCAATGAGTGTCTCTGGGCACCCTTTGGGCTGACAGCCGTGGAGAATTAAAGAATTCTCACTACCAAAAGCCTGCTGCTAAGAATCTGTTAATTAGTGCCTCAGCAGATGAACCTGCCCTGCCTCCCAAGCCTTGCCTAAAGGTGGGGCGGGGTGGGTAGTCTCACTCTGCTGCCTTTACTGGGTGGAAATTCTCAACCCCCTGCAGGTAAGGATATCTTCCTAGTCTGCCCCTATTGCTCCCTTCAGGAGTCAGTTTAAGACTGTCTTGGCGGGGACAAAGTTTGTGGGAGTGGGTGAGTTATTGGGTTTTTTTTTTTTTTTTTTTTGCTTTCTGTTCAAGAGTAGAAAAAGGGAAAAAAATAAAAACATAAAAATAAAGAAAGCCACAGTTCCAACACTGTTTCAAGCTAAGGCCTTTGCCTCTTATGCTCCAGCGGAGTTCCTGCTGCTCTCCCAAAGGGTCTGCCGGGATTTAGGGAATTGCGCGCACCCTACCGTGTGGCCAAGATCCCCGCTCCGCGTCTCTCGGGGACCTGCGTTCCACCCGGCGCACTGCTTGTCCGAGCGAGTCCTCTTTTTCCCCTGCTCCCGGGTTCCAGGCTTCTGCCTCGGAGCCGAGGCGCGCCCGCGCGGATCTCCTGCTGCTCTCCCAAACGGTCTGCCGGGATTTAGGGACTGCGCGCACCGTGCCGTGTGGCTCCGATCCCCGCTCTGTCTCTCCGGGATCTGTGACTCCGGCCGGCGCGCTGCGCCTCCACGGGCGAGTCCTGTGTTTCCCCCTGCTCCCGGGTTTAAGGCTTCTGCCTTGGAGCCGGCGCGCGCCCGCACCGTTCTCCTGCTGCGCTCCTGGAGGGACTGCTGCCGGGTTCAGGGGACTGCGCGCACCTTTCCACGCGGCTCCGATCCCCGCTCCGTCTCTCCGGGACCTGCGTCTCCGCCCAGCGCGCGCTGCTTCTCCGCGGGCGAGTCCTCTGTTTTCCCCTGCTCCCGGGTTTCAGGCTTCTGCAGCCCGCGGGACCCGGTGGGCACAGAGACTGATCCCTGAGCCGGGAGGGTGCAGGGACTGATCTTGCCCTGCCGCTGCGGGGCTCTGCACCCTGCTTCCTGGGGACCTGGCAAGTCGTGGGTGCAGCTCGTCCCTCCGCACAGTCGTCTCCTCTCTCTCCTCCCGCCCTCGCCCGGCCTGAGGCTTCTGCCTCAGACTGCAAAACCAACGCGCTCCGGCTGAACTCCAGGTGGCCGCGGGCCGCAGGGGAGCGAGCCGGGAACACTCACCGTGACTCAGCAGCCGCGGGTGTGGGCTGCACCTCACGCGTCTCACCGCCTTCTTCCCCTACTCGCCCAGCCTGCCCACCTTCCAGCAATCCTTGTGTGGAACTCTTAGTCGCTCTGTGTGATGAGTAGATGTCTCTTTGAAGCGTATTAGAAGTTCAAATTGTGGATATTTCCAGGGGAGATTTCATGGAGCCCTCCTCACAGCCGCCATCTTGCCCCTCCCCCTTGACCTCAGGATTTTTAGTAGCCACTGCTCAAACTGGTGAAACTGCAGCTCATTCCTGTTGTCATCTTTTGATTTGTTTTTCTATTATGGGCCTACCAAGCAAAGTTAAAACGGACAATGGACCAACTTACACTAGTGCTAAATTTGCCAATTTCTGTTCCACCTGGCAAATTTCTCATAACACTGACATTCCTTACAACCCTCAAGGCCAGGCCATTGTCGAACGTGCTAATTCCACCTTAAAGAAACAATTGTTAAAACAGAAGGGGGGAGATGAAAAGGAACCACCTCAGGTACAATTAGCTAAAGCCATGTTTACTTTAAATTTTTTGAACTCCTCTGGCTCTGATCCACATTGTGGACGAACTGCAGCAGAAAGGCATTTTAATACCAGTTCAAAGAAAATGCCGCCAATCCCCATATCGTGGAAAGACATTCCGACTAATCAGTGGAATTTAGGGGCTCTGTTGACATGGGGACGAGGTTTTGCTTGTGTTTCTCCAGGCAAAGAAGAACGTCCTCTGTGGGTGCCTAGTAGATGCGTTAAACCTTATCATGAACGACACACCCAAGAAGGTTATCAAGAAGCCAAATTAGCCTAAGGTTGCAAGGTATGAAATGCCTCCCAGTGAGTTTACACTGGAGGCTACCTCGGCTGAAGAAGAAGAAACCAAATGTCATCTGCTAATCTTCAGCTCCTCCCTGGAGAGGATGCCCTATCCACCGCTGCGGAAGGATTATCTACTCTAAATCCACTCAATTGGATCATAAGCCTCGGTGGAGGTTTTGCTGGTGCATTTGCATTACTAATCATTATTTTATTTCTGTTCTGTTTAGTCCTCCGGTGTGGCCAACAAACCCTCTGGTGGGCCATAGATGAAGAAACTGCAAAATCCGTGTTTCTCCTTCTACAACAACAGAAGGGGAGCGATGTTGCCTTACAGCCGATTCCACGACCGCCCCCTCTGCATTAGCCTCTAAAGGCATAGCATTGGTTTTTGTGTCTGCTTGGTTCTGTGCCTACTCCCCATCCTCATTAGATGTTTTCTTAAGTAGATGATGGAAGTCCAAGCCAATATTCTTGAGATCAAACTTAAGGCAAAGCCTCAAGTTTAGCCACCTGCTTATTAGCCCCACTACCCCTAATCTTCAGCGAGGACAGGCTAGCCAGAGACGGGTAAGGACCTCCTTGAATGTAACTAACCTAAGACAGGCCTTGATCGCCAGAGGATCGAGTGCCTATGACGGGTAAGGTTATTATTTGATTGGGGGGGACACCTAAGACAGGCACTGTCGCTCGTAGCCGCCTGGGGTCACAGGCGTGCCATTTTAAATAATAAAAAAGGGGGAGATGTTGAGGGTCATGGTCCCCAACATTGAAGGGCTTGTAAGCTGGCTTTAGTGGGCTTGGTGAAGCATAACTTGTTTATCTGCTCCTATTGCTTCCTTGCTGCACCTGGAGGGTGCTTACTATCTACTTATGGAGGTATGTGGTGAGGATGGTCAGTTCCTTGAGACACAAAACAAAGATGACTATCCGGATTAATGGAAAAGGAGCCTAAGGCACATACGTATACACGGTTAATGATTTACTGCAGTTTACTTCCTTAAAAATTTACAATAAAAGCTATGCGCAGATCCGATTCAGGGCTCAGTCGTCTTTGGCTGAGACCCTTGGTCTCGCTCTTATCTTACTTCTGTCTCTTGTTCTTATTCAATCTGCGTCGCCCCTCTCGAGTCCCATTTGCCCTTGCCACGCAGGACGTGACAGTAATATACAAAAATTTAAGAATATACAAAATAATATACAAAAATTATATCATACTGTTTGTTTAATTTTGCGATGTGTTTTTCAATCAGATTATAGTTTTGGTATCTATCCAGATTGACCAGTCACTCTATTTATTCATTTCTATTGTTCCTATAAATTATTTATTGAATAACTATCTATTCAATATTTATTTCAATTTTCTGAAATCTGTACATATTCAATATTCTGTTTTTTTTTAAAATTGGGGAAGTGGGGGAGGGGAACAGCGTTGGGGAATCAGGGAAGGGGAACAGACAAGTTGCTGTAGTTTTCTTCAGTCTACATGCGCCGAACGTTGCTTCACTGGCCCATGTTTGTATCATCATTGCGCTCTTCCCGGATGAGACAGCTCGGTCGCCGGCCTCTGGATGTCGCTCACCGCAATTATTGGCAGCTCACACTCCCTGCCAGCCGCTCACGCTGGCTTCCAGCCACTCACTGTAGCCTATGGCAGTCCTCTGCAGCAGGGGCTGCAGCCTACACCATCGCCAGGGCTTGCACAGCCCAGCTCCAGGTGGAGCTGTTGTTAGCTGTGGAGGGCAGTGTCACTGGCCCTCATATGTGGGATCCAAACTGGGGCCGCTGGCATCCCAAAACCAGTTCTTAACCACGGAGCCACTCGGCCGGCCTCAATATTCTGTTATTAATGGGCATTAAGGTTATTTCCAGCTTTACCTGGAATACAATGTGCACTGTTATATGTGCAAACTTTTCCCTAGAATCGTGCTTCTCAAACCTTCATTTGTATGTGGATCCACCTGGGATTCCTGTTAAAATTCAGGTATTGATTCAGTAGGTCTGGGATAAAGCTGGAACATATGCATTTCTTTTTTTTCTTTTCTTTTTTTCTTTTTTTTTTATTAGTTTCAGGTGTACAACACAATGCAATAGTTATACTCTTTACCCCCCAAAGTGACAACTCCCCTCCACCAGTTCGGCACCCCACTCCCCCCCCATATCATACATATCCATCACAACTCCCCTGACTCCCCTCCACAGTATACTCCACATCCCGTACCATCCACATATTCAGTTACAGTTGGCATACAATACTATACAACATCAGCTTCAGGTGTACAGTGCAGTGATCAAGCCTCTACTCCATCCATGAAGTGGTCTCCCTAACAAGACATGTGACTATCTGACATGCCACAAAATTTTTACAACATTATTATATTCCCCGAATTGTGTTTCATATCCCTGTGGCAATATAGTGGTTGTCTATTTATGCTGTCTAATCCCTTACCTTCCCCCCCCCAATCCCCACCCTGCTCCCAACTAGCAACCCTCAGTTTTTCCTCTACATCTACAAGTCTGTTTACTTTGATCGTTCACTCAGGTCTTCAGACTCCACACACAAGTGAAATCACATGGTACCTGTCCTTCTCCGACTGACTTATTTCACACAACATAATAGTCTCTTCGCAACTTTATCAATTACATTCCCAGAACTGCCCCTATATCCCTGCGGCAACATTGTAGCCCCACCTACACTGTCCAAAACCTTCCCCCTCTCCCTCTTCCCCACTCCCTCCCAGCCAGCAACCATCAGTTTTTCCTTTATATCTGCTTGATATCACTTAAATCTTCTTAAATTTACTGAGACTTGTTTTGTGGCCTAACATGGTCTATCTTGGAAAATGTCCCATGTGTACTTGAGAAGAATATATATTCTGTTTTTTTCAGGGTGAAATGCTCTAAAAATATCAACGAAGTCCAGCTGGTCTAAAGTATCATTTAAGGCCCCTCTTTCTGTGTTGATTTTCTGTCCAAAGGGTCTGTGCATTGGTGACAATGGTGTTGAAGTCCCCTACTATGATAGTGTTACTGTTGATCTCTGTCTTTATGTCTGTCAAAATCTGTTATATGTAATTAGGACTTCCTATGTTGGATGCATAGATGTTTATTAGGGTTATAGTGCCCTTCTTTGTCTTTTATTGTAGTCATTTTAAAGTCTGTTTTGTCCAAAATAATTATTGGTACTCCAGTTTTTTCTTTTTCTCATTTCCATTTGCATGAAATGTCTTATTCCATCTGTAAACAGCATATACATGGGTCCTATTTTCTTATCCACTCAGACAATCTCTGTCTCTTGATTGGAGCATTTAGCCCATTCACATTTAAAATGATTATTGATAGGTGCATATGTATTGCCATTTTGATATTTGTATTCCTGGTCTCCTGGGTTAGCTTGTTTACCCCTTTATTTTGTTTAAAAAAGCCCTTTTAACATTCTTGCAATGCTGGCTTGGTGGTAATGAATTCCTTAAGCTTATTCTTTTCTGAGAAGCTCTTTATTTCTCCTTCAATTTTAAGTGATAGCCGTGATGGGTAGAGCAATCTTGGTGGTAGGCCTTTATTTTGTGTCACTTGGAATATTTCCTTCCACTCCCTTCTGGCCTGCAGAGTTTCTGTAGACAAGTCAGCTGTTAGTCTAACAGGAGTTCCTTTGTATGTAACCTGCTGTCTTTCTCGTGCAGCCTCTAGGATTCTGTCTCTGTCTTTAACCTTTGCCATTTTAACTATGATGTGTCTTGGTGTGGACCTGTTTGGGTTCAGCTTGTTTGGAACCCTCTGGACTTCCTGGGCATGTATGTTGATTTCCTTCACCAGGGTAGGGAAGTTTTCAGTCATTATTTTTTCAAATATCTTTTTGACCCCTTGCTTCTTCTCTTCTCCTTCTGGTATTTCTATGATTCAAAAAGTTGCTGCGTTTCACCTTGTCCCATAGGGCTCTTAAACTATTTTCATTGATTTTCATTCTTTGGTCTTTTTGCTGTGCCAACTGGGTGATTTCTGCTATTTTATCTTCCAAATCGCTAATCCGCTCCTCTGCTTCATCTACTCTACTGGTGATTCCTTCGAGTGTGTTCTTCCTTTCAGTTATTGTATTCTTTAGTTCTAACAGGTTGTTTTTATGGTTTCCCTATCCTTCTTTATGTCCTCGCTAAGTTTCTTAAACATTCTTATCATCAGTGTTCTAAACTGTGTATCTGAAAGGTTGGATCTCTCTGTTTCATTTAGCTCCATTTCTAGAGGTTTCTTCTGATCTTTTACTTGTGACATGTTTCTTTGTTTCCCCATTCTGGCTGTCGCTCTGGGATTGCTTTGATGTATTAGATAGATCACCAGGAGAGCCCTGGCAGGATCGCGCAGGCACACAGCTCATGGCCCAACACTGCCAGGAAAACTCCCAGTCTCAGCCTGTCCCAATCAGCCGCTCACAGATCAGGCCGAGCAGCCTGACAACCAATCACCAGCTTGGCAACTCTGCAAGTGCAGTGTGGAGAGCCTGGACCCGAGGTGGCTTGCGCACTCCCACGTCTCAGTGAGCAGCCTGTTGGATCCGGAGCACGCCCACCAGGTGTTTCCCTGGCAATGCAGCACAAGCCGAGCGGAGGGTGGGGATCCAAGGCGGCTCTCGCACTCCCCTATGGGTCTCAGCGAGCAACCTGTTGGAGCCGGAGGGCACCCGCCCTGTGTTTCCCTGGCAATGCAGTATAAGCCAGGCTGAGAGTGGGGATCCAGGGCCGCATGCCCACGCGCACGCACACACACACTTCTGCGCCAATTCCATGAGACCAATGAGGTCTCGGACCTGATCCTCCATGGGACGGCCCAAGCCTGACAAAATGGTGCCCTCCCTACACCACTCATGTGCAGGCTCCACACCATAGGAACAACAGTCCAAAAACCTCCAGCCTTTGCACCAAAGGTGCTCAGTTCAGTCCGTCCCTGCAGGCTCCCGGGTCTGGCTCACACAGCCACTCCCTCCACCTGTAGCCAGGAAGTGCTCACTGGTGAGCAAGCCTGGGTTCCAGCCCCAGTGATTCTCCAGCCGCTCTTAGACTCACCGAGCTGAGCAAAGAGAGTCCTCACTAATTTACTGCCAGCTATCTTAGAACTCCTCTTCCCAGCAAAGGAACTCTGGGCTGGTGAGCTTGGTGTGTGGCCAGAGGGTCTCTCCCCAACCAGAGAAGCCTCTCCACAGCTGGGACCTCCCTCACGGGGTTTGCCCTCTCTCGTCTGCGCCCCTCCTACCAGACCCGATGTGGCCTCCTGTCTAAGTTCTTTGTTTAGTGGTTCTGTTCATCCAGTGTTCCGGGGACCTCCAGGGTTGAATGCTGTATAATTTGTTTGTAATTTTGATGTGATCCTGGAGGTAGTTAGCACAGCGTCTGTCTATTGCGCCATTTTACTGGAAGTCCACTGTATTTTTTTTTAAGTTGCAGAGAAGGAGTTGTATTAGAAGTAAAAATACATTTCAAAGAAGCAGAAGTGGGCCCAAGCAGAAGAGAATGGCTCAAGTGTCATTATGAGAAAAGAAAGTACACTCCAAAGAGTTTGGAGCAGGCCAAGCAAAGGAAGCTCAAAAGGCCCGAGGAGGCCCAGAGCAAGGGCCAGGGCCAGTGCATCATTATCAGGAGAATAAGTACACTCCAAAGAGCTTGGAGTGGGCCCTGAGCAGAGGCAAGGCTCAAAATGCTCAAAAGGCCTCACCATATTTTTTTTTATCACACCTCCTATGCCTTGCCATAGGTACAACAGGATAACCAATAAAATTCTGTGCAAGGTGGTAGAGGTGAGATGACTTCTACCAGAGAAACTGGCAGTGAGGTAACTCTGGCAAGGGCCCTGGTGAGTTTACAATGTGCAATGTAGCTCCTGTCTCTCACATACCTGGAACTCATGGGGAATTTTCCCCCTCTGAATATTTGAAAGTATGAGGTTCAACTTCAGGTAGATAGCTCCCTCACAAAATGTCTACTGTCATTATACTGAACAAGGAGATAGCACCTTTCCATCAGGTATAAGGCCTTTCTCAATTGTGGACTTTCTGGTGCTAAACAATATTAGATTTTTTTTTTTAAGATTTTATTGGGGAATTGGCAGAGGGGAACAGCGTTGGGGAATCAGGGAAGGGGAACAGACAAGTTACTGTCTTTTTGTTCTTCAGTTTTAGTTGCGGAGGATGTTGCTTCACTGTTGTTATCGTCGTTGCGCTCTTCCCGGATGAGGCAGATCGGTCGCTGGCCTCTGGATGTCGCTCACCACGGCTATTGGCAGCTCATGCTTGGCTGCCAGCCGCTCACGCTGGCTGCGGGCCACTCACTGTAGCCTATGGCAGCCCACTGCAGCAGGGGCTGCAGCTCACACCATCACTGGGGCTCGCACAGCCCAGCTCCAGGTGGAGCTGTTGTTAGCTGTAGAGGGCAGTGTCACTGGCCCTCATGTGGGATCCGAACCGGGGCTGCTGGCATCCCAAAACCAGTGCTTAACCAATGCGCCACTCGGTCGGCCCAATATTAGATGTTGTAGTGACGGGTTTCCCATATTGCCTGCATTCATGGGACCTCTCTGTGGTATGAAATTTTTGGTGGAGATTGAGACTTGAACGTTGGCTAAAGGATTTGTTACATTTGCTGCATTCATAAGGCCTTTCTCCGGGGTGAACTACATGGTGTTGAAAGAGAACAGACTTTTGCCTAAAGGATTTCCTACACTGGCCACAAGCATAAGGTCTTGCTCCATTGAATACCATAGTGCTGAATAAGGCTGGTGCTTCGACTAAAAGATTTCCCACATTCACCACACTTGTATGAACTTTCTCCAGTGTGAATTCTCTGGTGTTTAGTGAAGACGGCTCTTCTGCTAGAGGACTTCCCACACTGATCACACTCAAAAGGCCTTGCTATACTGTGTATTTGCTAGTGCTCAATAGGGCTGTAGCTTTGTCTGAAAGATTCCCCACATTCAGTGTACTCATAAGGCCAATGTGACTTCTGTTGTGCCAATCAAGTCTGGATTTGGATCCAAAGGCTTTCCTATGTTCCCTGCACTCATAAAACCTTTCATTAATGTGAACTCTCTGGTGTCTAATGAGAGTAGCTCTTTGGTTAAAGGCTTTCCCACACTGGACACACCCATCAGACCTTGCTGTGGTGTGAACTCTCTGGTGTTGAATGAGGGTGAGGCTTTGTCTAAAGAATTTCCCACATTCATTGCACTCATAGGCTTTTCTCCAGTGTGAGTTATCTGATGCCAAACAAGATTGGATTTTCACCCAAAGGCTTTCCCACGCTCCTTACACTCATAAGGTCTTTCTCCACTATGCATTCTGCAGTGTTCAGTAAGGTTGGAGCATTGACTAAACAATTTCCCACATTCGCCACACTTATATGGTCTTTCTCCAGCATGAATTCTCTGGTGTATAATGTGGGTGGCTTTTTGCCTAAAATATTTCTGACATTCACTGCACTCATGAGGTCTTTCTCCAGTGTGGACCTCTGGAGCTGAACAACTGAGTACTTGCAGTGGAAGGTTTTCCCATATTTGTCAGACTCATAAACCCTTTTTCTAGTGGAGATTCTTGGGTGGTAAACAAGACTGTGTTTGTGGCTGGAAGCTTTCCCACATTCATGCAACTTGTAATGACGCTTGGGGATTTTGTTTGGCTTCTCACCATTGGGAATGACCTGGTGCTGGAGAGCGTCCATTGTGGCTAGGAACTCCTTTCCAACTTTCCTACAAATGAAGGGATTCCCTGACACATGGAATATGCAGCTCTTTACTAACAATGCCCTGTCCATGTATCTCTTCTCTGCACTGAAATGAAGCTGGTATAGGTTTGCTGGTATAGGAAGCAAGTATAGTGTCTGCCCAGGTATATCAGCCAGGTGCAAAATGTCTTTCAGAGTTGGCACACACTTCTCACAGGGGTGTATTCTGGGTGGATGGAATCCTGACCTGTGAAAAAACTTCTACAGAAACACTCTGCTCAGACAGTGTCTCTTCATTCTCCATTGCATGCCAACAAACTGAAAGAAGAGAAATGCTGATGAATCATGCTGGCTATGATGGGAGAGCATTAATCATGTCTTTTTAACTGTCTGTAAATATGATGTTTTGATATCTTAAAAAATCTTGATGGCCAGGTAAACAGTACACTTGAACAATAGTATAGACAAAATGCACCTAATGGACAAATACAGATCATTCCACCAAAAAGCATCAGAATATACACCCTACTCAAGAGCACAGCAAAATTCTCCAGGATAGATCATGTGATAGGCTACAAAACAAGTTTTTCTTTTTCTTTTTGTTTCTTTTTTTTTTAAATTTTATTGGGGGAATTGGGGAAGGGAACAGTGTTAGGGAATTGGGGAAGGAGAACATTGTGTTTTTACCAGGACCCATCAGCTCCAAGTCAAGTTGCCATCCTTCAGTTTTAGCTGTGGAGGGTGCAAGCTCAGCTCCAAGTCCAGTCGCCATCTGGTCGCCCATTGGCAGCTCAGCTCAAGGTGCTGAGTTCAATATTATTGGGTTGTTGGAAAAGTCATGAAGCACTTTTGCCATGAAAAACAGAAAAAATACGTTATGACTTTTCTGACAACCCAATAGTTGCGGGTGGGCATAGCCCACCATCCCATGCAGGAGTTGAACCGACAACCTTGCTGTTAAGAGCATGTGCTCTCACCAGCTTAGTCACCTGGCTGCCTGTTGGCAGCTCAGCTCACTGGCCCATGTGGGAATCGAACCGGCAATTATGTTGCTCAGAGCTCATGCTCTTAACCAACTGCATCACCCATCCGGCCCAAAACAAGTATTAACAAAGTTAAGAAAACTGAAATCATGTCAAGTATATTTTCTGACCAAAATGAGATAAAAGTGGAAATTAATAACATGAAGAGAACTGGAAAATTCACAAATATGTGGAAATGAACAATGCACTCTTGAACAACAACAAAAAAGTGAAGCAAAGATGAAATCAAAAGAGAAATCAGGGGCTGGCTGAGTGACACGTTGGTTAAGAGCTGGCTTGGGATGCCAGGGGCCCCAGTTCAGATCCCACATATGAGAGCCAGTGACACTGCCCCCTATAGCTAAGGTGGTGAACAACAGCTCCACCTGGAGCTGGGCTGCTGTGAGTCCCCAGGGTTGGCATAGCTGCAGCCCCTGCTGCAGTGGGCTGCCATAGGCTACAGTGAGTGGCTGGCAGCCGGAGTGAGCTGCCAAGAGCCACCATTAGCGGTCATCCAGAGTCCAGCGACCGATCAGCCTCACCCAGGAAGAGTGCAATGATGATACCAACATGGGCCAATGAAGCAATGTCCTCCACAACTAGACTGAAGAACAAAAGGACAGCAACTTGTCTGTTCCCTTCCCCCAATTCCCCAATAAAACCTTAAGAAACAAAAAGTTTTAATTTTCAAGATGTGGTTTAAAGAAAAAACTGGAGCTGAACAGTGCAGTGGAGTTGAAGCAGATTTTAATTAGACACTATTGCAGTGGGGAGAAGAGATCTCCATATAGAACTGGGCTCAATTCCAAGTATAGCATGGACAAGTAGGGGTTTATAACCATGTCAGCGGATGGAAAATTACTAAGAGGAAACATCAGGAGTAAGGGAGGATTCTTTTTTTTTTGAGAGGGCAGTGTCTCACTGGCCCTCATATGTGGGATCTGAATCAGGGCCGCTGACGTCCCAGGCCAGCTCTTAACCACCATGCCACTCAGCCGGCCCAGGGAGGATTCTTGCTAAGTTGACCCAATAGGATTCTTGCTGCAGGCAGGCCAGGGGGATCAGCTATCAGCTGGGAGATGATGGGTTAAGAAACTTGATCAGATATTGAGAGTGATCAGATATTGAAGGGGACAGGATTCTGTCTTAACTGACTTAATTGGTCTCTTGCTAAAATTGGGCAATGCAAACATGGGAACGGAAGTCCAAAAGTTGAGGCCTAGCTGGGAAGAGGATTCAGAAGAGCCTGAGTAAAGTTAGATTGAGGAGAGACTCTATGTCAGATCTGACCCATAAATATAATATCAGTAAATTGGAAATGCTTTATTTTGCTATTTGTTTTTTCTTAAACATGAAAAATATATATTGTAAACTAAGGTAAAAAAGTGGCAAGCTATAATGTGTACTAAAGTAAATTTATTCTAATGGAATTGTTTGTTATTTTTTTATCACAAAGAATTTTGATTATTTCACCAACTGGACAAAAGATGTCAGAGACTGTGGTCTCACAGCAGCCTCCCTGTCTGCCTCCCTGCATTTGTTCATAACAGCAGGACCTCATGGGGACAGGATATTCACTATGTTTATGGCAAAACCCCATGGGACCCTAAGAGAGAGGGTGGGTCAGTCAATGATGGGCAAGGCCTTAGATATGCACAGGATTCTAAAACAGGTGCAAGACCCTATATAAAATATGCACATTAGGGTGGCCTAAGCCAGGCGCTATCCTTGGGTACCCTGGGAGGAATCAAGGAGGTGAAGCATGTGGGGCCTAAGGGCCTGTGAAAGCTTATCTGCAGAGCTAACAGCCTGCCAGAGAAGAGAGAAATCTTCCCAGGAAAATAACAGTAATCATCCTTGCATTCTTGCCTCTAAGTGTCATAGTGAACCATTATCTGTTCCCATAAGAGGCAAGGTTATATTGAACAAAGGGTCTTTCGGCTGAGGTAGTCTGTGAGGCATAGGGAGATTTGGCTAAATTCTTGGGTGATGCATGTGATTTACAGACCTCGGAAAGAACAAAGCCCCTTCTCTGTTTGTACTCAATAAAAGCTGCAAACGACCAGATTCGAGGCTCCTTGTCCATCAGACAGAATCCCCTGGCTCACATTGCTTTTTAAACTATCCCTGTCTCTTGCTCTTTATTTCTGTTTCTGAGTCCCCACCATTCCTCTCGAAGAAGCTAGACCCAGCTGTGCAGAGACGTGAAAAGAGACCAATATAAAAAAGTGGTGGGACTCACCCCGTATAAATTGAGCCCAAGTAATTATTACATTTTTGAAGTTTGGCCATTGGTGACTTTAAGTAAATGTTACCGGTTATTTATTTATTTATTTATGTTTAAACCAGATTATTGAGGAATGATTGACATGTGAAAAGCTACATATTTCATGGATAGAACTTGATGGGTTTGGGGATAAGTATATACCCTTGAAACCATCACCACCATCAAGGACATAAACATGTCCATCACCTCCCAAAATTTCTTTCTACCGCTTTATTATTATTATAATACTTATATTGTGTGTGGTAGGAATAGTTGACATAAGATTTACCCTCTGGGCCGGCCCAGTGGCTTGGGAGCATGAGCTCTGAGCAGCAGGGCCGCAGGTTCAGTTCCCACATGGGCTAGTGATGCTGCACCCTCTACAGCTAAGATGGTGAACAATAGCTCAACCTGGAGCTGGGCTGCCATGAGTGTCCAGCGATGGCATAGGCTGCAGTGGGCTGCCATGAGCTACCATGAATGGCCAGCAGCCAGGGTGAGTGGTCAGCGGCCAGCAGCTGGCAACAACTGCCCTGAGCCGCGGGAGTGGCCATCCAATGGCTGTCTATCAACTGCCTCAGCTGGGAAGAGTGCAATGATCATAATACCAACATGGGCCAGTGAAGTGGCGTCCTCCACAACTACACTGAAGAACAAAAGGACAGTAATTTGTCTGTTCCCTTTCCCCAATTCCCCAATGCTGTTCCCCTCCCCCAATTCCCCAATAAAATCTTAAAAAAAAAACATTTACCCTCTTAGCAAATTTTAAGTATATGAATACATTACAGTGTTGTTAGCTATAGACACTACTGTATAGTAGATCTCCAGAACTTATTCCTCTCACTAACTCTGTACCCTTCAACCATCACTTCCCCATTTCCCCCTTCTCCCAGCCCTAGCAAACATCATTCTACTCTTTGCTACTCTGACTACTTTAGATTCCACATATAAGAGATCATACAATATTTGCCTTTCTGTGTCTGGCTCATTTCACTTAACATAATGGTCTGAGGTCCATCCATGTGTTCACAGATGGCAGGATTTCCTCCTTTCTTGTGTCTGAATAATATTCCATTGTATGTATATACTACATCTTCTTTATCCATTCTTCCTTTTATGGACACTAAGGGTTTTCCATATCTTGGGTATTGTGATGCTGTTGCAGTGATCATCTTGGAGAACCTGATTTAAATTCCTTTGGGAAAATACCCAGAAATGGAATTGCTGGGTCATATGGTAGGTAGTTCTAGCTATAATTTTGTAAAGAAACTCTCTACTGTTTTCCATGATGGCTGTACCAATTTACATTCCTACCAAAAGTGTACCAGGGCTACCTTTTCTCCACATCCTCACCTACATTTATTATCCCAAAGATATATCCCAGTTGGACATGGTGTATGACCGTTTCAATGTGCTTTGCATTTGGTTTATTAGAATTTTGTTAAGGATTTTTTCATCTGTGTTTATCAGGGATATTGCTCTGTAATTTTCTTGTGTTGTAGGGTTTTTATCTGACATTGGTATTGAGGTAATACTGGCCTCATAAAATTACTTTGGATGTGTTCCCTCCACTTCAGTGTTTTGGAGGAGGAATGGTGTTAAGTGTTTCTAGAATACATCAGTGAAGCCATCAAGTCCTGGGCTTTTCTTTTTTGGAAGTTGTTGATTACTGATTGAATGTCATTACTCATTATTGGTGTGTTCAGATTTTCTCTCTTCATGATTAAGTCTTCTTATATTGTATGTTTCTAGGAATTTATGCATTTTTATAGGTTTTGTTGGTGTACAAGTTTTTCTAGTAGTCTCTTATGATCCTTGTATTTCTGTGATTTCAATGGTAACATCTTATATTTCATTTATAATTTTATTTGGGTCTTCTCTCCTTTTTGTAGCCTAACTGAAGATTTGTTGATTTTATCATTTTCAAGAAAATCTCTTGTTTTTATTTTTTGCTATTCTCTATTTTATTTCCACTTTAATCTTTATTTCCTTCCTTCTGCTAACATTGGGCTTAATTTGTTCTTCTTCTAGTTCCTTGAGGTATGAAGGTAGGGTGTTTAAGATCTTTTGTTTTTCCTTAATGTATTGATATATATGTATCTGCTATAATTTTCCCTCAGCAATGCTTTTACTCAGGCCCAGAACTGTTGATATACTGTGTTTTTCTTTTTAATTTTTCTGATTTCTCTCTTTTTTTTTTAAAGATTCTGTTGGGGAATTGGGGGCAGGGAACAGCATTGGGGAGCTGGGGAAGGGGAACAGACAAGTTGTTGTCCTTTTGTTCTTCAGTCTATAAACCCCTACTTGTCCATGCTATATTTGGAATTGAGCCCAGTTCTATACGGAGATCTCTTCTCCCCATTGCAATAGTATTTAATTAAAATCTGCTTCAACTCCATTAAACTGTTCAGCTTCAGTTTTCTTTAAACCACATCTTGAATATTTAAAAAAATTTTTTTTTAAAGATTTTATTGGGGAATTGGGGGAGGGGAACAGACAAATTATCCTTTTGTTCTTCAGTGTAGTTGTGGAGGACATTGCTTCACTGGTCCATGTTGGTATCGTCATTGCACTCTTCCTGGGTGAGGCAGATCAGTCGCTGGCCTCTGAACAACTGCTAACAGTGGCTCTTGGCAGCTCACGCTGGCTGCTGGACACTCACTGTAGCCTATGGCAGCCCACTGCAGCAGGGCTGCAGCTATGCCGACCCTGGGGACTCACAGCAGCCCAGCTCCAGGTGGAGCTGTTGTTCATCACTTTAGCTGTAGAGGGCAGTGTCACTGGCCCTCATATGTGAGATTCGAACCGGGACCCTGCTGCTCAGAGCCGGCATCCCAAGCCAGTTCTTATCTAGCACACCACTTGGCTGGCCCTCCAAATTAAAATTTTTAATGAAATAAAATTAATTTTAAAAAAATTATGTCAGTCATTACTGACTTAATTATGTCAAAAATTATGTCAAATGTACTTAAAAAACATTTTTAAAGTTTCATTTTCATTTCACCTTTATTTTCTATCTTTAAGTAATCATTTGACTTTTATTACCACTAAACTTATAAACATAATACTTGGTCATTAAATATCTCACATGTGGCTAAATGTACAATTCTGCATTTCTACGATGTCTATGAGGTCTGACAATTACATTCATGAACTTGCCACCATGCAGCACTGTACAAACAGCTCAGTACGGTTTCATAACCTTGATATATCAGTGTCTCACAGCTGTGTTTGTGTAGATGTGTGGCGGTGTCTTACTGAGTGGTGTTCATTATTGTTGTTGCGTGTTTTTGTGTGCCATTGCAAGAATGTCTGAGCTTGAATTAGAATAATGGACAAACATTAAATTTCTTGTTAAACTTGGCAAGAGTGGAAGTGAAATCAGGGACATGTTAGTCCCAGTTTATGGGATAATGCCATGAAGAAAATGGCAGTGTACAAATGAATTAAACATTTTTCTGAGGGGAGAGAATATGTCACTGACGAGGAGAAGTCAGGGCAACCAGTAATTAGCAGAACTGATGAAAAGATTGCAAAAATTCTTTGAATGGTGCCTCAAAATTGTGGGCTGACTGTGAGAAGCATAGCAGACCAATTAAACATTGATAGAGAAACAGGCAAATCTTAACTGAAAACCTTGGCATGAGAAAGGTGTGTGCAAATAAATGGTCCCAAAGGAGCTCGCCAATGAACAAAAGTGAAGGAGAATCAAAGTTTGACAAGACCTTTTGGAGAGGCAAGATGTTTTGGGCCATGTTATCAGTGGTGATGAGATATGAGTGTACCAATAGGACCCTGAAACAAAGCATTAAAGTGCACAATGAAAGTCAGCCAGTTTTCCATGACCAAAAAGTTTCGTCAGTCCAAATCAAGAGTCAAAACAATGTTGCTAATATTTTTTGATATCAGAAGTATTATTCATTAACAGTTAATCAAGTTTACTATTTGGAAGTGATGAAAAGGCTGCATGAAAAAGTTAGACGACCATGACCTAAACTTTCTGCCAACAATTCACAGCTCTTGCATCACGACAATACATTAGCTCACATGACACTGTCTGTGAGGGAGTTTTTAGCCAGTAAACAAATAACTGTATTGGAACACCCTCCCTACTCACTTGATCTGGCCCACAATGACTTCTTTCTTTACACAAAGATAATGGAAACATAAAAAGGAAGCCATTTTGATGACATTCAGGACATTAAGGGTAATATGATGACAGTTATGATGGCCATTCCAGAAAGAGTTCCAAAATTACTTTGAAGGGTGGACTAGGCACTAGCTTTGGTGCATAGCTTCCCAAAGGGAGTACTTTGAAGGTGACCATAGTGATATTCAGCAATGAGGTATGTAGCCCTTTTCTAGGATGAGTTTGCAATCTTTATTGTCAGACCTGGTATGTAACTAAAATTACATTGAAAAATTAATTTTGTTATAGTTTTTAAAGTGACTCATATAAAATATAGATTAGTGTATATAAATATAAAACCTGTACCTAATTACCTAAATATCATTTTAATCCATATTTAGGCAACATGGTTGTTATGAATGACAAATCATGATGAAATAAATAAATTTGGCTTTTAATAAACTCAAGAGTAACATTGTGTCCCTTAGAAAGAGCTGTTTCTTCATTAGCCTATTGTCATCTACAATTGAAAATCCATATATTTTCTCTCAGGAATTTAATTTATGTTAACATCTTTCATGGATTCATAGTTTTACACTCAGTGCTTTACCTTGAATAGGGCTCCATAACCTAGGAATGCTTCCTGAACAAAATTGTGTGTCCTAAATCATCCCAGGGGCAAGTACCTGGCAACTAGAAACCACCTCTATTAACTCAAAGTTTACTGTAATTGTTCTATCTTGCCAGTCTTCAGCTGTTTCCCCAGCTCTGTTTTGCCTTTCTGACAGAAAACACAATAAAGGCTCTGGCCTAGGTTTTCCCCTTGCTTGTGCTGCTGCCTCCTAACCAAAACCTGATATTCCTTCTGTGCATTGTGTGGTATGCTATACTTCTCATTTCTAGGGGAACTATAAGTAATATTACACTTTTCTTTCAATAGCATTGACCTATGTGTGTTGCCACTTAGTTGCCTTCATAAATTAAAACCAGGGCACAAATCAGCCTCCCTTGGCTGTATATTATATTTCATCTCCCAATTTCTTGATTCCCTTCTCTCTTTTCCATTGTGCCTACCACATTCTAACATTCTATATAATCGTTTCTTTTTTCCTCATTGCTTCCTTAGTCTTTCTTGGATATGGTGTAAGCTCTTTGATGGCCAGGGTATTTTTCTCGTTTTCAAATTTTTTCCATGCACTTAAGGTTCCAACACAGAGAAGTGCTCAACTCCATTCTTTCACTTCTCAGATTTCAGTGTCCTCAGCTCAAGTTTTGCTGACATTTTAAGTTTTCACCTGTCACAGGTATGTTCCCCAGAGACATTCTTGCATATATCTGTGAATAAGTACATAATTATTATTAATAACTTCCAGTAACTTAAACAATTCACAAATGTTTGTCTTCATTTTTTTCCTCCTTCTCCTACTCCTCCTTCCTTTCCCCTCTTCATCCTTTTTAAAAAATTTTTTTTTGGTTTACCGTAAGTAATCTCAACTCACAATTTAGATATGTTAATTGCAAGTGAAATCAGAATCACTTTCTAGCAAAGAAAGAAGATCATGGTGTTCTAAATCTTTATTTCATATTCAGATGTCACCTTTGCACATTTCCTGCCAGTAGTACTATGTCATCCACTGTTCTGGTTGGCACACAAGAACAATTATAATGGTTCTTTTCAGATAGGTTGCATATTCCTAAAAGGAAATAAATGTTCCAGCTATTGGGCCAAGAAATGTCTTTTGGATTAAAGAGTGATGGTCTCTGGGTTGAACACCATCAGTGACTATATAGGCAGGAAAGGCTCCTTCCTTGACCTTTTGTTTCAAAGTGGCCCAATAACCTCTTCTCTCTCTTCCTCCCCATGGCCCTGTCAGGAATAATTTCTGAGGAAACTCGAGTGTCAAAAAAAAAATAAATAGACACACTTTAAAATGGAACCAGAGCTGCCATCTCAGAGGAACTGCCTTGCTTGTCTTATGCCTTAAACCTCTGGAATGTTAAAATGGCAAAGTAACCTTTGGGCTGGGCTTAAAGCAATGTATCCCAAATAACTGTTTTCAAGATAACAAGAAAGCAGATGTTATGAATACTGGACTGATGATAACTGACTGGACTGAAAATTAAAAACATTGTCGGGCTGGCAGAGTGGCACGGTGGTTAAGCGCTGGCTTGGGAAGCCAGCGGCCCTGGTTCGGGTTCCACATATGAGGGCCAGTGACACTGCCCTCAAAAAAACAAAAACAAAAACAAAAAACAAAAAGACATTGTTTAGAATTAACATCACGAAAATGGCGCAATAGACAGACGCTGTGCTGGCTGCCTCCCAGGATCACACCAAAATTACAAGCAAATTATACAGCATTCAACCCTGGGGGTCCCTGGAACACTGGAGGAACAGAACCACTAAATGAAGAACTTAAAGAGGAAGCCTCATCGGGTCTGGTAGGACGGGCGGAGACGAGAGAGGGCGAGCCCCGTGAGGGAAGCCCCAGCGTGGGAAGCTTTTCTGGTTGGGGGAGAGACCCTCCGGCTGCACACCAAGCTCACCAGCCCAGAGCTCCTTTGCCAGGAAGAGAAGTTCTAAGATAGCCGGCAGTAAATTAGTGAGGACTCTTTGCTCGGCTCGGTGAGGCTAGGAGCGGCTGGAGAATCGGTGGGGCCAGCGCCCAGGCTTGCTCGCCAGTGAGCACTTACCTGGTTCCAGGTGGAGGGAGTGGCTGTGTGAGCAGGGAGACTGTGGGGACGGACTGAACTGAGCACCTTTGGTGCAAAGTCTGGAGGTTTTTGAACTGTTGTTCCCGTGGTGTGGAGCCTGCACGCGAGTGGTGTGGGGAGGGCACCATTTTGTCTGGCTTGGGCCCTCCCACGAAGGATCAGGTCCGAGACCTAATTGGTCTGGTGGAATTGGCGCAGAAGTGCATGTGTGCATGTGCGCACCTGCGGCCTTGGATCCCCACCCTCTACCCGGTTTATACTGCGTTGCCAGGGAAACTCTGGGTGGGTGCCCTCCGGCTCAAACAGGCTGCTCACTGAGACCCAGGAGTGTGCGAGCCGCCTCGGATCCCCACCCTCCGCACGGCTTGTGCTGCGTTGCTAGGGAAACGCCTAGTGGGAGTGATCCGGCTCCAACAGGCTGCTCACTGAGACGCGGGAGTGCGCAAGCCGCCTGGAGTCCCTGCTCTCCGAACTCCGCTTACAGAGTTGCCAGGCTGGTGATTGGTTGTCGAGCTGCTCGGCCTGATCTGCAAGCTGCTGATTGGGACAGGCTGAGACTGGGAGTTTTCCTGGGTGTGTTGGGCCGTGAGCTGTGTGCCTGCGTCATCCAGCCAGGGCTCTTCTGGTGATCTATGTAGTACATCAAAGCAATCCCAGAGCGACAGCCAGAATGGGGAAACAAAGAAACATGTCACAAGTAAAAGATCAGCAGAAACCTCCAGAAATGGAACCAAATGAAACAGAGGGATCCAACCTTTCAGAGACACAGTTTAGGACACTGATGATAAGAATGTTTAAGGAACTTAGCGAGGACATAAAGAAGGATAGGGAAACCATAAAAAACAACCTGTTAGAACTAAAGAATACAATAACTGAAATGAAGAACACACTCGAAGGAATCACCAGTAGAGTAGATGAAGCAGAGAAGCGGATAAGCGATTTGGAAGATAAAATAGCAGAACTCACCCAGTTGGCACAGCAAAAAGACCAAAGAATAAAAAACAATGAAAATAGTTTAAGAGCACTATGGGACAAGGTGACGCGCAACCACCCTCGAATCATAGGGATACCAGAAGGAGAAGAGAAGAAGCAAGGGGTTGAAAATGTATTTGAAAAAATAATGACTGAAAACTTCCCTACCCTGGTGAAGGAAATCAACATACATGCCCAGGAAGTCCAGAGGGTTCCAAACAAGCTGAACCCAAACAGGTCCACACCAAGACACATAGTTAAAATGGCAAAGGTTAAAGACAGAGACAGAATCCTAGAGGCTGCAAGAGAAAGACAGCAGGTTACATACAAAGGAACTCCTGTTAGACTAACAGCTGACTTGTCTACAGAAACTCTGCAGGCCAGAAGGGAGTGGAAGGAGATATTCAAAGTGACACAAAATAACAGCCTACAACCAAGATTGCTCTACCCAGCATGGCTATCACTTAAAATTGAAGGAGAAGTCAAGAGCTTCTCAGAAAAGAATAAGCTTAAGGAATTCATTACCACCAAGCCAGCATTGCAAGAAATGTTAAAAGGGCTTTTTTTAAACAAAAGAAAGGGGTAAACAAGCTAACCCAGAGAGACAATTTAAGAAGATTGAAGTCATATCAAGCATATATAAAGGAAAAACTGATGGTTGCTGGCTGGGAGGGAGTGGGGAAGAGGGAGAGGGGGAAGGTTTTGGACAGTGTATGTGGGACTACAATGTTGCCACAGGGATATGGGGGCAGTTCTGGGAACGTAATCGATAATGTTGTGAAGAGACTATTATGTTGCGAGAAATAAGTCAGTCGGAGAAGGACAGGTACCATGTGATCTCACTTGTGTGTGGAGTCTGAAGAGCTGAGTGAACAATCAAAGTAAACAGACTCGTAGATGTAGAGGAAAAACTGAGGGTTGCTAGTTGGGAGGGGGGTGGGGATGGGGGAAGGGGAAGTGATTAGACAGCATAAATAGACAACTACAATATTGCCACAGGGATATGAAACACAGTTCGGGGAATATAATAATGTTGTAAAAATGTTGTGGCGTGTCAGATAGTCACATGTCTTGTTAGGGAGACCACTTCATGGATGGAGTAGAGGCTTGATCACTGCACTGTACAGCTGAAGCTGATGTTGTATAGTATTGTATGCCAACTGTAACTGAATATGTGGATGGTCACGGGATGTGGAGTATACTGTGGAGGGGAGTCAGGGGAGTTGTGATGGATATGTATGATATGGGGGGGGAGTGTGGTGGTGAACTGGGGGAGGGGGATTTTCACTTTGGGGGGTAAAGAGTATAACTATTGCATTGTGTTGTATACCTGAAACTAATAAAAAAAAAAGAAAAAAAAAGAATTAACATCACTATGTTATGTTATTTGCATCAATAGCAATGCCTTCCTTCCATTAATATAATTGTTCCCCTTCCTTGTCCCATATGTATCCCTAATCAGAACAGTAGTTGGTCTTCTGCCTGAATCAGTGGCTCCCAAGTAGATATTCTTATTAATCTCAAATATGCTTATAACCTCATTTTCAAAGGCCTTTTATTTTTAGGTTAAGAAGAGGTAGTGCTCCAGTTAGTCACTTGTTTCAGGGCACCCCCAACCTCACTGCTTCGACTAAACTACACAGCCCTCTCTGGGAACAATTCTCTTACCCCTGACCCAAGTGAAGCTAACAAAACTGACTTAACGCTTCCATGTACACGTATTTAGAAAACAAGGAAATAGGAGTTGACTATGAGTGGACTCAGTGATACTTCATGTGGCACGTCCATTTGCTTCTGTAGCTTTGGGGAATATCTGAAAGAACATGTCTGTAAATATTTCTTCCACTCCCCGACAGGATACACTGCACAGAAGCTGGTGAGGACTCTTAAAAGATGCGCTAAGCCCTGTTAAGTCCTCAGAACCTCAGACACCATTTCCCAGCGCCCTTTGCGGTACCACTGGGCATTCCCCCCCCCCCCCGTGGCGAGGGCGACAGCGTGGGGCTACAGCCCAGGGAGAACTACATTACCCAGAAATCTCTGCACCGCGCCGTGGCGGCACTGCTAAGGGCGTTTCCGTAAGTGAGGAGGACGTCTGGGCGTGACTTCCGGCGTCTTCCTCACGGCGGACATCTTTTCGGGTTTTGGTAGGACCTTGGGAGCAGAGGCATGCGAGCTGTGGTTTGGTTGTGAGGTGACTCAAGCAGGAAGGCGCGGGAGCAGTCTCGTCCCCACTGCAAAGAGACTGGGCGATGGCAGCGCCCAAGAAGACCTGGGTCTGGACCTGGGATCCTCACGGCTCCGTATGGTCCAGACCGTGATGGCGGCGACTGCGGGGATGGCCCCGGTGTAGGTAGGTGCTGTCTCCCTGGACCTTGACGCTGCCCGACCCTCACCTCCGAATCCAGTACCGTGACTACAGTCCAGGCTTCAGTGTGTCTGTGCGTGGAGCTCCCATTTTCAATAGCCAGTGTGTTGGGACGTGGGAGAGCAAAGGCGGGGAGGTGGGATTGAGCCCGGTGCGTTCAGGAAAGTGGGATCTTTGTATCTGTAGGGAGCGGAGTGTGAGTACTAGCCATGCCTGTAGTGAGTGTGAGGCGAGTGTCTTCATTACGAGGACCCTGAGAGTGGTGGAGCGACTGATAAAGTATTTTAAAAGTATCCCAACGTTCGCTCGGGAAAGCGGACTGGGATGGGATGGGGATTATGAGGATAGGGGGAAGGAGGCCGGGGAGGAGGCAACAGATTCCTCGAGTCTGGTGGTGCTGGCTGTACCAGAGCAGTGCCAGGAAATGTTGAGGATGGAGAAGTCACTCAATTCTGGAGAAATTTTACGGATGGGACCAACAGAATTTGTTGCTGTGTCAGATATGGCTGTGAGTGTAAATAGGGAATGAAGGAATATCCAAAAAAATGTCTCCCTTCCTCCTGAACATCCTGAAAGAATGGAAATGTGTAAGTTGGAGCAGGGAGCACCTTACAGGGGGATCAGGAGTTGAGTTTTGGACATGGTAAATCTGAGGTGTCTCACAGTAGAGGTTTCATGTGGTTATTTGGACATGCAGGCCTGGGGTACTGCACAGCAAGCTGTGCTGGAGACCTTTGGGGGATTAGGCCTCAGGTGAAAGCCTGGGGATCAGTTTTAGGGAAGAACATTAAGGACTTTCTTTTACACATAAATAAATAAATAAATAAAACCTCTCTCCTGAGGTGAGAGAGTTTCAAGGGCAGGGGAGAAAGGGTGGACATACCCGAGATTCCCTCCAGAAAGGAGGGGATGAAAGGGATCTGGCTGATGTCAGCAGGAAGAGTGCTAGAGGGTGTTGGGAGCTTGACCTGGGATGGAGAGCAAGATGTGAGGTGCTATAGGTTTGCCATGCTGTAGACTCAGCTTGCCCCCATAGGCACTGCCTGTGGAGAAGAGAAAAAGTCAGCCAGGCTAGTGGAGCAGCCGCAGCCCAATCCAAGGTACTAGTACATCAGCTCCCCAATTCTTGAGGTAAGGAGAGATGATGAGCTTCTCTAATGAGGTGCCACTACACTAGCAAGCTCATCTTCAGAGGAATGGTTATGTACTAGGTAGACTGGTTTTGTGAAAGGACTAGTGTACACTTGGCAAGTATACATAAGTGGTCTGTTAAAAACATAGGATTTGGGCCGGCCAAGTGGCACAGTGGTTAATCGCTGGCTTGGGAAGCCAGCAGCCCCGGTTCGGTCCCACATATGAGGGCCAGTGACACTGCCCTCAAAAAAAAAACAAACAAAAACAAAACAAAACATAGGATAAATAAGATTTATACCCACGCTTAATAATTGATTGAAGTACTTGCCTTGATCACCACTTGCACAAAAAACATTTGCAAAGTGTTAAGCTCATGTACAGTAAAAGCTAATTCAAAAGTTTTGACATGTACTAACGTGTGATACAAACAGCAGCTCTGTTAGGTGGGTACCACTATTATCGCCACTTTACAGACGAAGATGCTGAGACACAGATCCTTGTTCATCGTCACAGATCTGACAGGAGGCAGCACTAAAGTGTGAGTATATGAGATTAGTCAACCTGAAATCATCCTCACCAAAGGGCAGGACAGGAGTTAGGGGAACAGTTAAGTCCATGAGAGCCCACTGTGGTAATCTATCACCCCCAGTTCCGTCATCCTGCCAGGTTGCTGTGGTGGCAGAGCACTTATGATCCCTGTAGAGTGCATTTCCTTATTCAACACCCCCCTCCCCCATGATCTTGGCAATCAAGTATGGTGAATGATGGTGTCTCAGGACTCCTAACCTATCTTGTACCTGCATTGGGTTTGGGGATCTCGGTATTACCAAAGGTCTTGTACTCTGACTTCTATTCTCAAATTTATGGAAGGTTTCTATTTCTAGCAAGAAGTGGGATGAAGTATAGGACAGTATCCCACCAGCATGTGCAAATGCATCACTTGAGGCTGCACTGGGAGTGTTCAGGAAACCTCAAGTCTCCATTATGTCTGGTGTGATCTGAGCAGGGCACAGGATTCAACTTTGGAATGACAGCCTGTGGGGATGGACTTCTATTCTGTTGGGGGCCATGGAAGGTTTGGAACAGAGGAGGGAGTGATTTTCTGATGTGGAGGGTGAGAAAAAGAAGTGGAGGAGTCAGGGATGATCTCACAGTTTTTGGCCTGAGACAGTGTAAGGATCGAAAAATCCTCAGCTGAGATCAAGTGAACAAGTTGATAGTGGGAGTAATATGAGGAGTTAGGTTTTGACCATATTGAGTCTGTGATGTTCCAAAGACATCTGCGTGGAGGTATCCAGTTGTCAGCTGGACACACAGGTTTGGAGTTCAGAGAAGGGATTATAGTTGGAAACATTACAAGGTGACAGCCAGTATGTGGTTTAGGGTAGAGCTGTATTTCAGATTTAGAGAGATAATCTTTATATCATGGTGTCACTGCCATTTAGGGGTCTGGAAAGGGGGTGGGCACAGTAGAATGGGAGTAGTAGTCACTTCAGAGACAAGAAAAGGGAGGTTAGTGTCTGTTTGGGGTGGGGGAAGAATAGGATCTGGCAGGTGAAGTCTTCAGGGAGAGGGTAGACATGAAATGAATGCTGGGGTATACAGTAATAGAGATGAGATGAAACTGATGCTTATTTCCCTCTCAGTGTTTCCCTGGCTTTTGTGGTGACCTTTGGTGAGATACAGGGAGTTTCAGTCAAGCTGGTAAATTAGCTCAGGGACCATTGGGTCAGTTGGCAGAGTCACTGTACTTTGAGTAGAAGGCCAGTGGGTGTGGGCTTTGAATGAGAGCTTAGTGTTAATACCTGTGACTGAGGAGGATATAGCATCCTCAGTGTACAACAGCAAAGTGGGAAAAAGCGCAGTTTATCTAATATCTGTACATGGTTCTGCATTGCTGAAGCTGATTCAAGGAGGTGGATATTTAAAAGCTGGATTCAAAGATAGTCATGGCAGTGGGGGCCATCAGCTGGGCCTGATATGATCCTGGATGCATTAACCAAGCATTCTCTGGATACTGTACAGATTTGCATGTGGGAGGTGCCTGTGTTGAGGGCGTCCATAGATAAGAGGGAGGTGTGGTCTGAAGAGTGACATGTACATGGAGATGGAATCTTAATTCATGATTTAAGGGCTCTGGTACTGAGTCTTTAGGGAGAATGCTGAGTTCAAGTTTGTATATGACAGGCATAATCTCTAGACTCGAGGGAACTAGCTGGCAAGAGAAGAGTGGGCCCTGCATGCCAGGTCCAGACTGTATAGTGTCTGTCCACCTGCCTGTTGTTCTGGGCTGGACAAAGTGATTAATGGAAGATGAGGACAGATCATGCATCAATCACACAAGGGCCTGATCTCTTGTCTGAGTTGGGGAGGAAAATGAATATGTGATGAATAGACCAGGAGTCCTGGGGAGAGAGGCTACCCTGTGCTTGGTTGTCTGCTTAACGCAGTGTGTGTGACTTTTGAAGATGTGTTTGTGTTTTTCTCCCGGGAGGAGCTGGGACTACTTGATAAAGCTCAGAGATTTATATCACAACGCAGTGCTTTCTACACTTTGCGTTACAGCCATCCTGGGTGAAGCTCCATGTATTCTAGTTTTTTGAGTGTGCCCTGCTCTTCCTTTTCCCCTAGAGGTTGCCATTTCCTTTTCATAACTGGACCATGGGCACTGCTATTTTCCTTCATTCCCTCAGATAGGTCCTCTGGGTACCAGAGCTCGGCTGTGTGTACTATCTCCCCCACTCCCTGTATTCCTGCTGCCCCAAACCCTTGCCAGGTGGGGTTTCAGGATCGGGAGTCTTGTGGCTGGCCCTGCTGGGCCTCTCTCTGCCTGGATGGCTCTATCCACATTCATGACACCTCTGTGCTCCAGATTCTTCCCCCTTCCTTTAACTGATATTTCCTTCAACCTACCTGTGTTATGAATTGTACTCACTGCTTGGCAACCCATTGGGTTGTTCTTACAAGACATTTCTAATCCCTCGTGGGTGGGCTGCCTTTGGCAGCTTTCTCACACACTTGCCCTGTCTTTCCTCTGATTTGTATCTTGCTGCTCCTCTGTGGTTGCTGAATTATAGCAGGGGAAGGAACTCTGAGTGCGTGACTGAGAGGTCATTACTCTAGCTACAGCAGGAGAGGCTTGGAGAAGCCCTGGTGAGTGAGAGCTTAGGGAGAATGTGACCTCAGGGCTGCGTTCAGATAGCACCAGAAACCTGTCCTGTGCCCACTACTATTTAGTACCCAGGCTATAGGCTATACTTTATTTCTATTTTTTCCTCCCCATTCTGGACACTTTTTACACTTGTCATTTCTATTCTCACCTCTGACCCAAGGCTGTCCACCCATTCACCAGTGCTATCATACCTGTATTGGGAGACATACACATATCCTTAAATAGTTCTTCAATGCAAGTTAACTAATTTTAAATCATATTTTTATGGGCTTGGGCATAGATTTCTTTTAAGCTATTTGCAAGGAGTAAGTTGGAGATCCTGCCTGCCTATTATCCCTGAACTACACCCTATTCTCATGTCATTGTCCCTTGTGAGGCCTTCCCCATTCTGTGACCCTTAAAGCCTTCTAATGCACAGCAGCTCGTTCTTTAACCTGATCCCAAATCTGTCATCCTACCAACTACCCTATGGACTCAATCCTGGGTATGCTAGACATACATTTGTGATGGGTTTGCCCCCTCCCACCAAAGTCAGTATGTACTTCAACAGCATTTTTCTGCCTTCAGGCTGTTGGCGTGGAGCAGAGGTTGAAGAAGTACCTTCTGAGCAGAGCTTTTTTATAGAAGTTCGTACTTCCAGGGCAGGTTCGTCAACTCAAATGGCTCATCCTTGTGACATAAGTGACCCCATCTTGAAAGATATTTTGCACGTAGATGAACACCAGGAAACATGTCATAAACTGAAACCTTCCACATGTGAGGCATGTGGCAGACAATTCTCATTCAGCATAAACTTTCACCACCACCAGAAGCACTACAATGTAGAGAAATCCTTAAGAAGAAACAAAGGCAATACCTCATTTGTGAAAAACTGTAGAGTTTGTGAAGAACCTCATTTGTTAGAGAAGCCCTTAACATGTGAAGAGGAGCAGAAACAGGCAGGTTTGGGATGTCATCAGCAAGAGGCCACCCGCAGCAAGAGGAAGACCAGGAGCACTGAGAATGGGGAGGCCGTTCACATTGGACAGATGCATTACAACTGCAGCGAATGTGGGAAGGCCTTTAGCCGCAAAGACACACTTGTCCAGCACCAGAGAATCCACACTGGAGAAAAGCCTTATGAGTGCAGTGAATGTGGCAAGGCATTCAGCCGCAAAGCCACACTTGTGCAGCACCAGAGAACCCACACAGGAGAGAGGCCTTACGAGTGCAGTGAGTGTGGGAAATCTTTTAGCCGAAAAGACAACCTTTCTCAGCACAAAAGAATTCACACTGGAGAAATGCCATACAAGTGTGGCGAATGTGGAAAGTACTTTAGCCATCACTCCAATCTAATTGTACACCAGAGAGTTCACAATGGAGCGAGGCCTTATAAGTGCAACGATTGTGGGAAAGTCTTCAGACACAAATCCACACTTGTTCAGCATGAGAGTATCCATACTGGAGAAAATCCTTATGTTTGCAGTGACTGTGGGAAATCCTTTGGCCACAAATATACGCTTATTAAACACCAGAAAATTCACACTGAGGCAAAGCCTTTTGAGTGCATTGAATGTGGGAAATTCTTTAGTCGAAGCTCTGACTTTATTGCACACCAGAGAGTTCACACAGGTGAAAGGCCTTTTGTATGCAGCAAATGTGGGAAAGATTTCATCAGAACCTCTCACCTTGTTCGGCACCAAAAAGTTCACACTGGAGAAAGGCCATATGAGTGCAGTGAATGTGGGAAAGCCTATAGCTTAAGCTCCCACCTTATTCGGCACCAGAAAATTCACACTGCAGGAAGGCTTTAGGAGTGCTTTTAAACAGGACTCATGAAAAGGAGCTCTGTGATTACCCTTTAAGAGGGAGACATCAATCACATGTTTAACTTCATATATCTGAATATTAACACATTTTTTTGTGGGAAACGAGTAAACTCGTCATATAGCTCAAATGCCCGCTTACAAAGTGTTAACATTGGGGAGGCACCTTATGAATGCCAGGCACATGGGAAGCTTTCAGGGTCTGTATTGTACTTTCAGACCTGCTCAGGTTCCTTGCCAGATTTCTGTGTCAATGCCTCGCTGAAACCATCTCAGCTCTACCAGCTTACTTCCCCTAACATCTTCAGAGAACACAGTATTTTGTACTGTCCAACCCCTGGAGGGAATTACAACAAACCTGAGTTAAATGGGGGTCCTCATTCCCTCCCCACTGACTGGTAGAGGTGTTGACATGACTCATCTTTAGCAAGAGGACCTACGTTGTGTTCTGGTAGCAAAATTTACTTTCTTCATGAACATCTTTCGTCTCGTGATAGTTATGACAGTTTTTCCAGCCTCCCAAGTCACCCAGCCTGGAGAACTACATGCCTTGTGTTACTCTGGTTTGTGTGATAATAAAGACATTATTTAAGCTATCTTTAATCATGGAGGTCCTTTGGTTCTTTTTACTGTTTTGAGTGGTTTGAAAACAATTAGGCTCTGCCAAACTGAAGAGGTAAACTGTTTTGGGGGCCCTCGAACTTTGTGTGCCTCAGATGGAACGAATAGCAGGTTGGCAGAGAACAATTCTTAGTCCAGCTTTAGTATTAATTCCCATTGCTGACAAAAGCTGCTTAAGTGAGAACTCAGGGCCTTGTAGAACTGATTTTGTCTGGATTTCAGTGGTGGGCCCAGACGTCACCTTGAGGGGACTGTTGTAACAACCTACATTGTGTTTGGGAACTACATGGATTGAGTGTCTTGTTTCCAGCATGTGTTCCATGTTCCCTAGCACTATTGAAGGAAAGCTGTTCCTCAGGACTTGACATGTGCCACATGCCCTGAAGGACAGAATCTAGTACATCAGACTGTAAGACCTGTGTCCAGGAAGGAAACAAAATTAATACAGAAATACTGGGTGTGAATAATTGGAGAGACTCTAGCAGATGGGAACCACTCAGGCCTTTGCCCATTGTAAAAACACCCATTAAACAAACAAAACACACCCATAAACATTGCAGTCACTATGGCTGTATGAAAATTCTCAGGATCTCTAGGGCTGTTATGACCAACGTCAGTGGTGGAGCAAAGAATTGTTTTCCTCTATTCCTGTGCCTCTGAGCTCTTTAGCTGATTGATGTGTTTCCTGCATGAGCAGGAGCCCTAGGACTGCGAGTAGAGATATTCTGCGAGTAGAGATATTGTGGTCCAATGCTGTAGATATTGTGACCAGTCAGAGTTCCTGCTGGCTTGCTGGAAAACAGCCTTTGTTCTTGACAGTTTTTCTTGCTACTGAGGAAGAGGTTCTCTTCACAAGGCATTTAGAGTGAGATGGTAGAGTCACTGAGTGGATGTGCAGTCTTCCAAGGAGACCCAGACGCTTAGGTGGAATTATTTTTTATAGTTTCATTGAGGTGTAGTCAACATGCAGTATACCACACATACTTAAAGTGCATAATTTGGCAAGCCTTAATATGTGTATACACATGAAATCACCCAAGCTATGATATGGACATATCCATCACCCCAGAGTTATCTCATGCCCCTTCATAATCCTTTCAATGCCCTTCCTAAAACTTCCCCTCCCATCCCTAGGCAATCATTGATTTACTCTCACTATAAATTTGCCTTTTCTAGAATTTTATTTAAGTGGAACCTTAAAAGTTTATTCTTGTTTGCTGTCTTTCATACAACATTATTTTGAGAATGATCTATGTTGTATGTATGTATATACCACACTTTATCCATTTATCTTAATTGGCATGTTTTTTTCCAAATTCTAAATATTAAAAATAAAGCTTCAGATATTCACGTTCAAGTCTTTATGGACAGTTCACTGAGACTTCTAAACAAAAGTGTTGAAAGTAGCCTTGTTTCTTACAGATTATAGTAAAATGTGATGGGGGAGAGGTAAGTATAAGGAAGAACTGTTAAATAGAAAAGACCCAAGGATTGATTTGGGAAATTCTCAACCTGTTAATTGCAAGACATTGAAATGAAGAAATTCATGGTCAGGAAAGCATGTTCTAAAGGAGTAGCTGAAGGCGTGGCTGCACATCTTTCATAATACCTCAGCAAGATCAAAACTCAGTATTGAATCACAAAAATCTCTGAAGAGATTCATTGTGTGACTAAGCAGGTCTCAATACAACCAGCAAGCATCTAGGAAGCTAAAAGGTGTCCCTCGGCCATCTCAGTAAAAGCCAAAAACAGAGGCTTATCTGGGGGGGGGGGTAATCTGTAGACCAACTTTTTGTCTAATGGAATGAATCACTGACATACATAGGAAACCCACAAAGTTCTTGAAAATCTTATTCTAGTAGAAACATCTTGGATCTAAAGGGACAGAGTATGAAATTAAAGAGTGTAGAACTGTAGTTCTAAACTGAGGAAACCAAGCTCCAAACCTGTGTTACCTTTCATGACTCAGATAGCAGAATAGAACCCAGCAGGGAGCTTCGAGTCCTGTGGCAGGACCCGGAAACATGATATTCCCAGGCTTTGATCCCTAATGTTTGCCAAGCCTGGTTTCAGAATGTCTGGGGACTGGCTGCTCTTCTTTGTCACGTCCTGCGTGGCAAGGGCAAATGGGACTCGAGAGGGGCGACGCAGATTGAATAAGAACAAGAGACAGAAGTAAGATAAGAGCGAGACCAAGGGACTCAGCCAAAGAAGACTGAGCCCTGAATCGGATCTGCGCATAGCTTTTATTGTAAATTTTTAAGGAAGTAAACTGCAGTAAATCATTAACCGTGTATATGTATGTGCCTTAGGCTCCTTTTCCATTAATCCGGATAGTCATCTTTGTTTTGTGTCCCAAGGAACTGACCGTCCTCACCACATACCTCCATAAGTAGATAGTAAGCACCCTCCAGGTGCAGCAAGGAAACAATAGCACATAAACAAGTTATGCTTCACCAAGCCCACTAAAGCCAGCTTACAAGCCCTTCAATGTTGGGGACCATGACCCTCAACATCTCCCCCTTTTTTGTTATTCAAAAAGCATGCCTGTGACCCCCAGGTGGCTACGAGCGACAGTGCCTGTCTTAGGTGTCCCCCCCAATCAAATAATAACCTTACCCATCATAGGCACTCGATCCTCTGGCGATCAAGCCCTGTCTTAGGTTAGTTACATTCAAGGAGGTCCTTACCCGTCTCTGACTAGCCTGTCCTCGCTGAAGCTTAGGGGTAGTGGGGCTAATAAGCAGGTGGCTAAACTTGAGGCTTTGCCTTAAGTTTGATCTCATGGATATTGGCTTGGACTTCCATCATCTACTTAAGAAAATATCTAATGAGGATGGGGAGTAGGCACAGAACCAAGCAGACACAAAAACCAATGCTATGCCTTCAGAGGCTAATGCAGAGGGGGTGGTCGTGGAATCGGCTGTAAGGCAACATCGCCCCCCTTCTGTTGTTGTAGAAGGAGAAACACGGATTTTGCAGTTTCTTCATCTATGGCCTGCCGGAGGGTTTGTTGGCCACACCGGAGGACTAAATAGAACAGAAATAAGATAATGATTAGTAATGCAAATGCACCAGCAAAACCTCCACTTGAGTGGATCCAATTGAGTGGATTTAGATTAGATAATCCTTCCGCAGCAGAGGATAGGGCATCCTCTCCAGGGCGGAGCTGAAGATTAGCAGATGACATTTGGTCTACTTCTTGCTGTAATTGCTGGGTATCCACAGAGAGGTTGGGCATATGACCCAAAAGATGAGCTCGTACCTCAGACCACGGGGTATGTGTCTGATTATATGAAAAAGGAGTTATACAATGAGTAGAGGTATTCCAATCACATTTTAAAGTAATAATATTCCGGAGACTTTCTAATTGGTTTCCCAAATAAACCACAGTGGTTTCCAAATCAGCTAAATGAACACTAATTCCTTGATCAATTTTTAATTGTTGGTTCCAAGTTTTACTAGCATTTCCATGCCATTGTTGTACAAATTGAGTAGTTTGAACTGTCTGATGGAGAGCTACTCCAGAGACGGCAGCAGTAGTAGTGATTGCTATAATTCCTAAAATTGCTGCTATTAAAAGGCCAATAAACCTTTTCGTTCGATGTAAAATTTTATGAAGAAGTTGGAGGACAATATGAATTGTTGAAGAACCCTCCCACACCCTAGAGGTTTGGACTGGAATCCACAATCCTTTTCTACATCTCAAGATCATAATTTGGTCTTGAGGAAAGTTGAGGGTAGAAGAATTAAGACAGGTAAACAAACGACATAAGGGACACTCAACCAATTTCAAATCCTGATTAACGGTAAATTTTCCTATTAAAAAAAATGGATTTTTTTTTTAAAGATTTTTTATTGGGGAATTGACGGAGGGGAACAGCATTGGGGAATCGGGGAAGGGGAACCGACAAGTTGCTGTCTTTTTGTTCTTCAGTTTAGTTGCGGAGGATGTTGCTTCACTGTTGGTATCGTCATTGCGCTCTTCCCGAATGAGGCAGATCGGTCGCTGGCCTCTGGATGTCGCTCACTGCGGCTATTGGCAGCTCACGCTTGGCTGCCAGCCGCTCACGCTGGCTGCGGGCCACTCACTGTAGCCTATGGCAGCCCACTGCAGCAGGGGCTGCAGCCCACACCATCACCGGGGCTCGCACAGCCCAGCTCCAGGTGGAGCTGTTGTTAGCTGTAGAGGGAAGTATCACTGGCCTTCATGTGGGATCCAAACTGGGGCCGCTGGCATCCCAAAACCAGCGCTTAACCAATGCGCCACTCGGCCAGCCCCACAAATGGATTTTTAATACAAACTTGTAAATAAATTTGTCCAGTGTTTTCATACCGGAAGGTATAACTATTATTGATATTATGAGTAAGATTTCCTTTTCATAATTTATTAGGTCCAATGCTTAGAGCAAATTTCCACAGGGTCCTTTGAAAAGGACCCCTAATAGGTCTAATCATTCTCAATTGAGGTGGGGCTAAAACCTTTTCTTTCCAAAAAATAGAAATATTAAAAGGATGTTTGATAGTTTGAGAGAAGTTATCTCCAATTATCTGATCCTTTAGTTGTCGTGGTTCTGTACATATTTTATTCCTACAGATTTGAAGAGCAGGACCAAAAGGTCCCCAATCAAGAATTGTTTCCAATGTATTGTTTATAATTATTCTATCTATAGTTCCACGACATTCTTCCCAATGAATTCTGGATTGATTTTTATCCCAATGATTAATAAGGGGACAAGTAGGAATTGGAGGTGGGAAGCCATGAGTGCTAAATTGCTGAGTAACAAATCCTTTACTAGAAATCATAAACAAATCTTTAAAGGTATTATTTTCTTTTCCACTTGGAATAGCCCAAGTTTGCTCTGAAAGAGAGAGACATGGAACAGAGCCAATACACATGGGAGTATGTAAATATCCAAGGGCAGAGTGATTAAGTAAAGTAAAGAGTCTCCCTCCTCAGGAAATTCAGGTCCTCGGGGATCCTCAGGCCCAGGGAACCATGAACTATCATTAAGATAAATTAAAGGAGGATCATCATTCCATGTGACAGGAGTTAATAATGGAGGATTTGGAATGTATGCCCAATAAGTAAAATTATCAGCAATGGCTCCTGGAGGAAAGCAACTTACAATAGTAAGGACAGCCATCATGGACAACATCAGGTTGAGCTCCGTCTTAGGCAGCCTTTCCTCCTGGAGACGATGTTCTGCTACTTGTATCAATTTTTTCATTTGTGCCCAGGTAGGAACAGGAGCACTTCTAGTGTTTCGCGTAACAGCTGGAACAGCAGGAGTGGGTAGGACGGCCGTCCTCACCCTACTAGATTGTAGGGATAATTTAGACATCTCCCTTACAGGACGTGTGTATATTTCTTCTTCAGCCGAGGTAGCCTCCAGTGTAAACTCACTGGGAGCTATTTCATACCTTGCAACCTTAGGCTAATTTGGCTTCTTTATAACCTTCTTGGGTGTGTCGTTCATGATAAGGTTTAACGCATCTACTAGGCACCCACAGAGGACGTTCTTCTTTGCCTGGAGAAACACAAGCAAAACCTCGTCCCCATGTCAACAGAGCCTCTAAATTCCACTGATTAGTCGGAATGTCTTTCCACCATATGGGGATTGGCGGCATTTTCTTTGAACTGGTATTAAAATGCCTTTCTGCTGCAGTTCGTCCACAATGTGGGTCAGAGCCAGAGGAGTTCAAAAAATTTAAAGTAAACATGGCTTTAGCTAATTGTACCTGAGGTGGTTCCTTTTCATCTCCCCCCTTCTGTTTTAACAATTGTTTCTTTAAGGTGGAATTAGCACGTTCGACAATGGCCTGGCCTTGAGGGTTGTAAGGAATGTCAGTATTATGAGAAATTTGCCAGGTGGAACAGAAATTGGCAAATTTAGCACTAGTGTAAGTTGGTCCATTGTCCGTTTTAACTTTGCTTGGTAGGCCCATAATAGAAAAACAAATCAAAAGATGACAACAGGAATGAGCTGCAGTTTCACCAGTTTGAGCAGTGGCTACTAAAAATCCTGAGGCAGTATCAACAGAAACATGTACAAATGATAATTTTCCAAAAGAACAGATGTGAGTTACATCCATCTGCCGCATTTCATTAGGAGCTAAACCCCGAGGGTTGGTTCCCTCCGGACATTCTTGTGGAGCATTAAGAATTTGGCAAGTAGGACAAGTCTGAACTATGTCTAGCTTGTTTATGAGTAATGGGAAATTTAGATTGCAAACCTTTAGCATTGATATGGGTTAAAGAGTGAAAGTGGGTTGCCTCATCAATCTGAGCATTTCCCACTAAAGAGTCTGCAATAGCATTTCCTCACGTCAATGGACCTGGGAGAGTCGTATGAGCGCGAATATGAGTAATAAAAAATGGGTGTTGACAATTTCTCACAACCTGCTGAAGTTGATGAAACAAAATCTGAAGAGACTGATTGGAATTAAATGAGAGAGACGCTGTCTCAATGTTTTGAGCTGTGTGAACAACATAAGCCGAATCAGAAACAATATTTAGAGGCTCAGAATAAGTCTGCAAAGCAGTTAAAACTGCCACAAGTTCAGCCTTTTGTGCCGAATTACAGTTAGTGTGAACAAGATGACATTCTTTTTCACTGACAATGGCAGCTTTTCCATTATTAGATCCATCAGTAAAGATGGTAATTCCTTGGGGAATCGGCTCCTGTTGGAGTTTTTTGGGCAAAATCCAATTAGTCTTTTGCAAAAATTGAAATAATTTATTTTTTGGGTAATGATTATCAATGATTCCATAAAAATTTCCTATTGCAATTTGCCAAGATTCATTATGAATGTTTAGATGACAAATTTGTTGTTTCTTAAAAGGAGCTACAATTTGATTAGGTACCTGCCCACTAAGATGTAAGACTCAAGTGCGGGCTTTGGATATTAATTCAGAAATTTATTCAACATAAGTTGGCAGTGTCTTAACAAAATGATTAGGTAGGAAAAGCCATTTAACCAGTTTTTCTTGTTGAATTATAACCGCTGTTGGAGAATGCAGTGTGGAGAAAACCAGAATTGATAGGGATCTATATGCTGAATCTGAGCTTCTTGTATTTTCTGTTCTACCAGTTCTAATTCCCTAATTGCCTGTGGAGTCAATTCACGAGGACTGGTCAATTGAGCAGGTCCTCGCAAGAGACTAAACAAATTGCTGAGAGCATAAGTAGGAATGCCCAAAGTAGGACGTAGCCAATTAATATCGCCTAATAATTTTTGTAAATCATTTAAAGTAGAAATCTGATCTTTTCTAATCTGAACCTTTTGTGGTCTAATAGTCTGTCGATCAACAATTGTTCCTAGGTATTTAACTGGAGTGGTTGTTTGAATTTTATCGGGGGCTATACATAGCCCTGCCTTGTCTAGGTGAAGTTTAAGTGATTCAAAGCAAGCTGCTAGTTGTTTCATAGATGATGCAGCACAGAGAATATCATCCATATAATGAATGATGTAACAATCAGGAAATTCAGTTCTTACTGGTGTAAGAGCTCGAGCTACATAAAACTGACAAATTGTTGGGCTGTTAAGCATTCCCTGCGGTAGTACTTTCCCTTGATATCTTTGAATTGGCTCTTTATTGTTAATAGATGGAATGGAAAAGGAAAATCGAGGGCAATCATGAGGATGTAACGGAATCGTATAAAAACAATCCTGCAAATCAATAACTATAAGAGGCCAATCTTTAGGAATCATAGATGGTTGTGGAAGCCCTGGTTGAAGGGCACCCATAGGTTCAATAACAGCATTAACAGCTCTAAGATCAGTTAGCATTCACCATTTGCCTGATTTTTTCTTAATGACAAAAACTGGAGAATTCCAAGGGCTAGTAGAAGGTACTATATGGTCTTGTTTTAATTGGATCTGTACTAATTTTGTTAAAGCCTCTAATTTTTCTTGAGGAAGGGGCCACTGTTCAATCCATATCGAGGTGTCATTTTTCCATTTAAGAGGCAAAGGAGCACGTAGCTCTTCGACAGTGGCCCCTACAAAAAAGGGTTATTTTGATTGGTCTGATAATCTAGTCCATGTTTTCCTTGCTGAGATGAGAGCTGGAGAGGTTGAGTTATACCTTGCTTAAATTTTCCCAATCGTTCTCCTGGTTGGAATCCCATACGACTCATAATTTTCTGACTTTGGGGACTATATTGATTTGGTGGAATCCAGACCTCTGCGTTCCACTGAGTCAACAGGTCTCTTCCCCATAAATTAACAGGGATGTCAGCAACATAAGGTTGTAAAAATCCTTGTTGTCCTTTTGGTCCTATACATGGAAAAATCTGAATACTTTGACGCAAGCCTGAGGCTCTCCCTACTCCTACTATATTAATATCTGGATCTTATAATCCCCAAGTTTTTGGCCATTGTTGAGAACTGATGATTGAAACATCAGCTCCTGTATCTATAAGACCTTTAAACTTTTTTCCTTGAATTTCAATTTGGCAAATAGGTCGAATATCTGAAATTTTTTCTACTAAAAAGATACCTGCTTCTCCTGTACTTCCAAAACTACCCGTTCCTCTTTTTTGGATTCCTTTTCATGTTGGAGAAACATACGGAAGTAGAAGTAACTGTGCAATCCGTTCTCCCTTTTTTGCTGAGCAGGGGACTGTCGAAGATATTATAATTTGAATTTCTCCTTCATAATCAGAATCAATGATCCCTGTATGAACTGTGACTCCTTTTGAAGTTAAATTGGATCGGCCAAGAATAAGTCCAACAGTGTTTGGTGGAATTGGCCCAAAAATTCCTGTGGGTACATGGAGAGGTGTTTCTCCGGGAAGTAATAAAATATCTTGGGTGGTGCAAACGTCTACTGCTACACTCCCTTCTGTTGCTGAACTTAATTGCTGTACTGAAAGTTTGGGAGAGGTACGGCCTGATAATTCAGAGGAGTGGCCGATGTCAGATATGCCCCTGTTGTTGTCGGGGCCTGGGGCTGGCCCCACTTCCCGTTTCTCTGAAGGGGAGTTCCATGCTTATGATATAATGATCTACAATCTGATGCCCAATGTTTCCCTTTTCGGCATCGAGGACATATCCCTGGTGATTTTGATTCTGCAGGAGCAGAGTCGTTAGACATATTAGAAACATTTTTAATTTTCTTTCTGCATTCCCTTTTGGTATGACCAGGCCTTCCACAATTAAAGCAAGTACCTGGAAACTTTTTTCTTCTTGTCATTCCTGTAATTGCCTGAGCTAACATTGTAGCTTTATATTGTTCAGTTCCTACTCCTTGACAGAGGCGGAGGTATCCCATTGCATCTGTTTTTCCTTTTTGAGCTCCTATTGCTTTTTTACAGTCCTCATTAGCGTTGTCATAAGCTAAGATTTGTAAAATGATATCAGCGGCTTGAGCATTGGATACCTGTTTGTTAATAGTATCCTGTAAGCGAGCTATAAATTCTGAATAAGGTTCCTGGGGTCCTTGAAATACGTTTTGAAAGGAAGTTGGAACTTTTCCTTCCATTTCTACTTTTTCCCAAGCCGTCAAACAAATTCTTTTAAGCTGGTCTTGTGCCTGACCAGTCATTAAAGTCTGCTGTTCGGTATATATCCAATCTCCATCACCTACTAATTGATCCTTAGTAATATCTATCCCTCCAGCCTGATTTTGCCTACTCTGAATTTCCGCACCATCAATCCACCAAGATTTAAATTGTAGAAATTGGGCTGGAGAAAGACAGGACTTAGCCAAAGCATTCCAATCTATTGGAATCATTCTATTTCCATCAGCAATACCTCGAATTAGTTCTATAGTATAAGGGGAAGTCGGACCAAATTGAGTAACTGCCTGTTTGAGTTCCTTAAGGATTTTAAAAGGAAAAGGTTGGTGTTCTACTATCTGCAAACCATTGGGGTGTTCATCATTGGGTGCAATACACTCCCTAATTATGACTGGAAAATTTAAAGCATCCAAATCTCCTTCTAACCTTGCCTGTTGAATTCCCTTTTCTATGGCTGACATTGATGAATGTGGACCTCGGGCATAAGGTGGAGGTGTCGATATAACAGGATAAACTGGTTGTTTTAGTTTTGATGGGTTTTTAGATGACCCGCAATCCTTCATTCTAGTTATTGGTGGAGGAGGCAAACAATCAGGAATTAGCAGATTTTGCAAAGAGGGATATAATGCTTTTGGAATTACCGTGGGTGCTTCCACAGATTCCTCCTCTCTCCCTTCATCCTCTGATGACTCAATATGAATTTTACAATCCTGATTTTTATCCTCCTCTTCATCTTCCGTGTCAGTGTGTAAAGGTTCTAAAACTGACTGGACCTGTCTCCAAGTCTCCCAAATTGTAGTTGGTATCTCTTTTCCCTGGAGTTGCTTTTCTGATATATCTTTACCTACCATCTCCCATTGGTCTAAATCTATGGTTCCTAAATCTGGAAACCAAGTGCAATGGGTTTCAATAACTTTTAAAAGTTCCTCTAATTTCTTCTTTGAGACTTTTACCCCTCCCTTGTTAGAAAGTTGCTTAAGGAGGCAAATATACGGTCTATATCGACTCTCAGGATTTCCCATGTTAGTTTTTAAGAAAAGAAAAGAAAAGAGAACTTTCACTCAATTATTCACTCAGATGCTCGTCTGGCCGCGCCCCTCACGGGACTAAGTCTGTCTTGGCTAAGGCTCTGCGGTATAAGCCCCCCCCCCCCCGCACAGGTGAACGAGTCAGTCGCCGTTATGCCTTATGACAGATTACGGAACCGCAGATTAGAGCCCACTCAAGTTCCGTAGCGAAAAGCCGTGGAACTATATGCATTCACTCACACAATCACACGCTTTCACACAGAGTTTGTTAGTTTATTCTCCGGATGCCCCGGTACAATTCCTCAGGACTATTCCCTACTCCTTACCAAGTAGAGTGCCGGCCTGCCCTGAGGTCTGCGCCTTGAATTTTCACCAAGATTCAAAGTCTTCCTTCCCTTCTTCGGGCCGCACATTGAGGCGCCAGTTGTCACGTCCTGCGTGGCAAGGGCAAATGGGACTCGAGAGGGGTGACGCAGATTGAATAAGAACAAGAGACAGAAGTAAGATAAGAGCGAGACCAAGGGACTCAGCCAAAGACGACTGAGCCCAAGGGACTCAGCCAAAGACGACAGCCCAAGGGACTCAGCCAAAGATGACTGAGCCCAAGGGACTTAGCCAAAGAAGACTGAACCCTGAATCGGATCTGCGCATAGCTTTTATTGTAAATTTTTAAGGAAGTAAACTGCAGTAAATCATTAACTGTGTATACGTATGTCATTAACTGTGTATACGTATGTGCCTTAGGCTCCTTTTCCATTAATCCGGATAGTCATCTTTGTTTTGTGTCCCAAGGAACTGACTGCCCTCACCACATACCTCCATAAGTAGATAGTAAGCACCCTCCAGGTGCAGCAAGGAAACAATAGGAGCAGATAAACAAGTTATGCTTCACCAAGCCCACTAAAGCCAGCTTACAAGCCCTTCAATGTTGGGGACCATGACCCTCAACACTTCTTTCCTTCCATTTTCTCCCTTTTGAAACGATGTATATGTATATAACTATTATCTTAGGTCCGTTCCACCATTTTGGGAGAAGATACCTTATTTTCTAGTTTTATAGACCCACAGATGGGGAGTTTATGTGCCCTATGGTGGATCATACCCAGAGGCGCACCTGTACCTGGTTTGGACACCAGATGATGAGATTTAGGACTTTTGAACTAATGAGATTTAGAAGAGATTTGGATGTTGTCGGTATTGTAATGGAATGAGACCTTTTGGGATCTTGGGGTGGGTTTAGTATATTTTGCAAGCAGGACAGATAGAAATCTGGGGACCAGAGGATCAACTATAGGAGCACAATAATTGCTCCCAAAGATGTCCATGCCCTAACTCGAAGAACATGTGAATGTTACCAGAGATGGCCAGTGGGACTTTGCATATGTAATGTTACTCACTTTCCAAGGAGATTTATCAGGTGGGCTCAATCCAATCACATGAGCCTTTAAAAGGAGAGAACCTTTCTCAGCTTCAGGGAGAAGGATGCAGACAAAAGAGTGACATGGCAGTATGAGAGGGCCATCTGATGCCCCATTGCTGGTTCCCAGATACTGCTGCACCAGGACTGGAGAGGAACCCTAGGAGCTAAAGACAGTACAGCCACCTCAGTCCTGGTTCAGCAGGATCAAGAGGTCAGAGTTTAATGAACACAAAATGAAACCGTACCGTATGTTACCAAGTATAATGTGCTCCCATGTATAGTGCACGCCCATGTTTTTGGCCCAAACTTTCAAGGAAAAAAAGTCTTTTCGTTTTACTTTCTAATTCAAATTTTTATCTGTTTACATTTAGGTACTTGTTTTTCATATTATAAAGGAATTTTAGCATTTATTTTTTTTAACATGTTATGGCACAAGAAATTTTATGTAACAAATAATTACAAAACACAAGAACAGAGAAAAGGTACAAGAAATTTTATGTACTGGTAACAAATTTATGATATTTACACATCATAGAAGGCCAAGAACACTTTGTCGTTACAAGTTCATCGTATTTTCATATTCTGATGATCATATTCCAGGGAAAAATCTTGCATGTGGATATTTTTATTGATTTCTAGAGTTACATTTTTAACTCATAAGCATAAATAAAATAAAAACATTTATATAGATATGGAATTAGTACTACCCACGTATAATGAGCATCCTTATTTTTTCCTCACAAATTTGGGCAAAAAAGTGTGCAATATACATGGCAAATATGGTAACTGACTTCTCAGATCCCCACAATGCAACCTGGGAGCATCTTGGGAGCTCAGAGACACTCAGTCCCACAACCACATGGACTGGATTCTGCCAACAGCCCAAATAAGCAGGAATCTGATTTCCAAGCTTCCAGAGAGGAACACAACCTGCCATCATGCAGGAATCGCTGGAGCCCAGGGCCTGGGAGAGCTCCACCTTGGGGGCAGGGCATCAAAGGTATGAAAGCGCTGGGCCAGGCCAGGGAGGGACTTACCAAGTTCCAAGGGGGAAGGAAGCCAGAGCCTTGAAATCTCAAACTGCTGGCTTGTGTGTGTGTGTGTTGGGGGGTGGGCAGGGGTCAAGTAAGTGGGTACCCAGGCAGAATCCAGAGAGAGCTCTGGTCTATGGCTGTACATTCCCCTCCCCACAGGCTTTCTGGCCTCCATGTTCCTGGTTCTGCTGCCTTTGACTCCTGCCATTCCCAGCACCCCACCTTTTGGGATCTCCATTGGCCTGGAAATTCCTCCTCACCTAATGGCTTCTAGCAGCAGCAGTGACTCCCTGGTCCTCCCATGTGGTCCAAATATGCCTGCCCTGGTCGCTCCTCTGACCCCTCCCGCATCCTGGCAGCCAGCTCCCTACATGGTCCAACCTCCACACTGGCTTCAGGCCCTACCATTCCTGCACTCTGCTCCCACATCTGCCACCTGCATTCCCAAGGCTGCTAATTGCACCCGCTCCTACACAGATACCCACCCTGCCTCTGGCCCCATAGAACCACCTGGCACTTCCTATCGCCTGGTCTCCAGCTCAACATGGTGCCCAGCCTCTTCAGTCCTAGTCCCTGGTACCTCAAGGTTTGAGCTTCTCTTTGCAAAATCACTCCCTCACCACAGAAAACAACAAAATATGAAGAGCTGGAGCTCTCTTCAGTCTGGAGTGGGAGGTGGTGGTTCGAATGGTCCAGAAAGTTGTGGGCATCCTTTAGGTGGTGATCTCACACTGGGTGGTCATGGGCAATCCTGGGGTATGTGGTACCACTGTGAGCAAGAGGGCTACTCCTCATTCAAGGATAGAAGGGGCTTCTTCCATCACAGGTTTACCTGCCTCAGGGTGAGTTCTAGGGAAGGTCATTTACTGGGCACTTTAAATGATTTCCTGGGAACAATGTGGAGGCCAATCTCAGGCAAATGCTCAGGTCTTTCCACCAGAAAGAAAGACTGCTTTCAGATTGTGATCATTAAATTCTCTGGTGTTCAGTTTTTTCTCAGTCTGGCAAAGATCCTTGTTAATTTCATTTTCTGTTTTCTGATCAGTTTTTTGGTCTTTGTTTCCTGCTGTTCCATGAGTCTTAAGAAATTCAGAAGTAGCCACTGGGACACTTTGTTTCCCAGAAGAGAAAAGAGTGGAGTCCTATGATTTCCCCCACTTAGAACCTGGAGACAAAAATCAGGGTACATGAAGGCCTGTGTGACCAGAGTTTAGGTGGCATTGGATGGGAGGGTAGGGAGCTAGAGATGGGGGATACAGGGAAAGATGAGAGGCTAAAAACTGAAATTGTTGGCTATGTCCTGATGTGTACAAATGTGACTTGAATGAACTGAGGTTTGGAGAAGCACCACTGGAGGGCAGTATACCAAATAATTCCTGGAGCTCCCATGGGACTGGGGATGGTTTATGTTAGATCAAGCCACAGTGAAAATGCCTATTAGTGTACAGAAAAACAGGTAGGATTCTTAGATATAATTCACCTAGATATAGGGACTTAATTAAACACAGATTAAAGTCTGCTTTGGATCCATCCTGAAAATAATTAAAAGCAAGCGACCAAAGGAAAAACTGATGTAAAGTACCTTTACTGAAAGTCATGTCAAAATCTGACACTATTTCAAGAGATACAAGCAAATACAACACTCACTGTACAGTTTATCTTGCCCAGTATCCAATAAATAATTAGTGAGTGCACAAAGGAGCAGGAATATAAGACTTGTAACATGTTAGCATAAGAAAAAAAATCAATAGAAGTAAGCAAAAAATGACAGAAATGATAAAATTAGCAGACAAATATGTTAAATCATTTTTATAAATATCCTACATTCTTGGAAGTATGGGAAAAACAAGAACTTGACTAAAAGAGAAGTAAATATAAAAATAGATATAAAAATACACCTATATGGAACTTATGGGGAATACAATATCTAACGCAAAAAATAGATTACATGGTATAAAAAGCAGATGAGACAATGCAGAAGAAGAGATAAGTGGATTTAAAGATGCAGTTATAAAAATTATGCAAAATGAACCACATACAAAGGGGGGAAATGAATAAACAATAATAGCAATAGTAACTTGTAGGAAGATATCCAGTGGTCTAATATAAATGTATTTGGAATGCCAGAAGCAAGAGCATACCAAGAAAGATAGCTGAGACTTTTCTCTATTTATTTAAAACTAAAAACAATACAGCGACCATCTGAAGCTAGAAAGAGGCAAAGAAGGAATCTTCCCTAGAGCCTTCAGAAGAAACATGGCCTTACTGGTATCTTGATTTCAGACTTCTAGCTTCCAGAACTGTGAGATGATGATGATGATGATGATGATGATGATAATTTAAAGATTTTATTGGGGAATTGGGGGAGGGGAAAGTGTTGGGGAATTGGGGAAGGGGAACAGACAAGTTGTGCTCCTTTTTTGTTCTTCAGTCTAGTTGTGGAGGACGTTGCTTCACTGGCTCATGTTGGTATTATCATTGCGCTCTTCCCAGGTGAGGCAGATCGGTCACCGGCCTCTGGATGGTCGCTCGTGGTGAATGTTGGCGGCTCACACTGGCTGCCAGATGCTCATGCCGTCTGCTGGCCACTCACTGTAGCCTATGGCAGTCCACTGCAGCAGAGGCTCCAGCCACACCATTGCTGGCCATCTTAGCTATAGAGGCAACCAGGTGGAGCTATTGTTCACCACATTATCTATAGAGGGCAGTGTCACTGGCCCTCATATGTGGGATCTGAACCTGAGCCCCACTGCTCAGAGCTGGCGTCCCAAGCCAGCTCTTAACCAATGTGCCACTCAGCCAGCCCTAGTACTGTGAGATGTTTTAAGTATTCAGTTTGAGATAATTTGTTACATCAGCCACAGGAAACTAATACAGCCAACTTGGTCTAATGGATATTAAGAGAATCATTCTCCAACAAAGCAGAATATACTTCAGAGTTCACAAAGATTGTTCACAAAATAGACCACATTATAGGCCATAAAATAAAAACATGGAAAAAATGTCAATAAATGTGGAATGATTAAAATCATAAAAATATGTACTCTGACTACAAGGGCATTAAACTAGAATTCATAAAAGAACACTATCTGGAGGGAAAAAAGTCCCACATATTTGGAAAATTGAAGAAAACATTGACCCAAAAAATTTGAGTCAAACAAGAAAAAATTAGATAATATTTTGAACTGAATGAAATGAAACCTAATATATTAAGATTTATTATAGCTGAGACTAGAAGAAAATGTATAGATTGAAATATTTTAGAAATAAAATGGAGGGCCGGCCAAGTGGCGCATTGGTTAAGAGCTGGTTTGGGGATGCCAGCGGCCCCGGTTCGGATCCCACATGAGGGCCAGTGACACTGCCCTCTACAGCTAATAACAGCTCCACTTGGAGCTGGGCTGTGCAATCCCCGGCAGTGGTGTGGGCTGCAGCCCCTGCTGCAGTGGGCTGCCATAGGCTACAGTGAACGGCTGGCAGCCAGCGTGAGCGGCTGGCAGCCAGCATGAGCGACATCCAGAGGCTGGCGATCGATCGGCCTCATCTGGGAAGAGAGCAATGATGATACCAATATGGGCCAGTGAAGCAACATCCTCCGCAACTAGACTGAAGAACAAAAAGACAGCAACTTGTCTGTTCCCCTTCTCCGAGTCCCCAACGCAGTTCCCCTCCCCCAATTCCCCAATAAAAAAAAATCTAAAAAAAAAAGAAATAAAATGGAGATAAGTAAATAATTTTAATTTTAAAATTAAAATTTTAAGTTAAGACACTATAGGGCCGGCCGAGTGGCGCATTGGTTAAGCGCTGGTTTTGGGATGCCAGCGGCCCGGGTTCGGATCCCACATGAGGGCCAGTGATACTGCCCTCTACAGCTAACAACAGCTCCACCTGGAGCTGGGCTGTGCGAGCCCCGGTGATGGTGTGGGCTGCAGCCCCTGCTGCAGTGGGCTGCCATAGGCTACAGTGAGTGGCCCGCAGCCAGCGTGAGCGGCTGGCAGCCAAGTGTGAGCTGCCAATAGCCGCAGTGAGCGACATCCAGAGGCCAGCGACCGATCTGCCTCATCCGGGAAGAGCACAATGACGATACCAACAGTGAAGCAACATCCTCCGCAACTAAACTGAAGAACAAAAAGACAGCAACTTGTCTGTTCCCCTTCCCCGATTCCCCAACGCTGTTCCCCTCCGCCAATTCCCCAATAAAATCTTTTAAAAAAAAAAAAAAAAAAAAAAAAAAGACACTATAAAAACAATTAAAACTGAAATAGGCAAAAGGATAGAAATAATAAAGAGCAGAAATTAGTTAAATAGGTAAGAGAAAATCAATCAACTCCAAAGCTGTGCTTTGACTAGATCAATATAATTGATAGATCTCTAGGTTAGAGTGATCAAAAAAAACCAAAAAACAATTTACAATATAAGTAATGATAGGGTATCACACTAGATCTATTAAAAACATTAAAAGGATTATACATCTTTCTAACAATTCTATGAAAACTAGAAATTGACCAAACTAATTTTCTTGAACTACCTCCAACTACTTAGTTTCTGAAGAAGAAAAGTACTGAAAAAGAAATAGTAGTCTGAAATGTCTCTTATAGACATTGAATTGGTAATTTTAAAATATCCTATAATTTCTGCCAAGATGGCTTTACTAGTGAATTTTTCTAAATAAGGAAGAAATAATTCCAATCCACTCCAATTATTATTTTTTAAAAATACAATGGAACTATTCCCAACTAGCTTTATGGGATTAGCTTTAATTTGATACCCAAACCAGGCAATACTATTAGTAGAAAACTACACATGAACATAGATTCAAAACATCCTTAACAAAATTTTAGGAAATAGAATACAGTGATGATAGATAGATAGAGATTAAATCCTCATTCTAGTCAGGTGAGATATCTTAAAAATATATATAAAATATAAATATTATATATTAAAATATATATATTCCTATATATAAAAATATATTTCCTAAATGGAAATTATCTCACATAACATCAGTACAACGATCAAAATGAGAAAACTTAACATTGATCCAATAGTATGTAACTCAAAGGTCAATTGTATTATCATCCTTTATAGCCATTTTTCCAAGTCAGAATTGCCGCGGGCCATCAGCATCCCGGTGTCTGACAAGGCCACATTGAAATAAAGATCCACCCTCAGCACTGGATATCTGGGGTGCTGCCTTATGGTTGGTCATGTAATATCTCCTGTCTCTATGAACCCATGTGCCTTTCCTCCATATCAGATCCTATAGGAGACAGCACTTTCACTGCATTCATGGCAAGTTCCTGGGGTACCCTGATGATAGCTGGCTGTGTAAGTCAATGACGGGGCAAGATTTCCCAAAAAGGGAAACTCCCTAAGACAGGCTACAGTCCGAAGGGACCGCAGGACTGAGAAATAGGGGACTCAAGCCCCTTGGAAACTGAGGCTTAGGCCTTTGGCCATATAGGCCTAAGAAAGCCAGTCTGTGAGATACAGACAGTGTCTGTGAAAAACTGGTGCTATCGTTCATCCTTGCATGTGCAGCTGTGAAAAATCTCCTTGGAGACCAGCAGACCAAGGTCTTTTGGCCATGAGAGTTCTGATAAGACACAGCTTACTGACCATGGGGTATGTTAGATCAACAGCCTTGTTTTGATTCTTTGCCTTGTGCATTGCTGTAGCAACGGATATTGAAGCTTTGACTGAGAAACAGATGTTACCCTCTATTAAAATAATATTTAGTCCTCTATAGGATAAGAGAGGTTTGAGACTTCCTTTTATTATTAAGTATTGTATCACGTAGGAATAGGCTTTAGATAAGTTTTACCCTAAACACAGCCACTGCTAGTTTTTGTTTGTTTGTTTGTTTTGTTTTTAAGATTTTATTGGGGAATTGGCTGAGGGGAACAGCGTTGGGGAATTGGGGAAGTGGAACAGACAAGTTGCTGTCTTTTTGTTCTTCAGTTTAGTTGCGGAGGATGTTGCTTCACTGTTGGTATCATCATTGCGCTCTTCCCGAATGAGGCAGATCGGTCGCTGGCCTCTGGATGTCGCTCACCGCGGCTATTGGCAGCTCACGCTTGGCTGCCAGCCGCTCACGCTGGCCGCTGGCCACTCACTGTAGCCTATGGCAGCCCACTGCAGCAGGGGCTGCAGCCCACACCATCACTGGGGCTCGCACAGCCCAGCTCCAGGTGGAGCTGTTGTTAGCTGTAGAGGGCAGTGTCACTGGCCCTCATGTGGGATCCGAACTGGGGCCGCTGGCACCCCAAAACCAGCGCCTAACCAATGCGCCACTTGGCCGGCCCACTGCTAATTTTTTTAAGTAGTAGTTCAAGTCTGCACCCTATGAGTTTTACAATTATATTTAGCTGCTGGAATTTAGATAATGACTAGGTAGTCATGGTAACCACACTTTAGACAATAAGTGAACCCTTAAACATAGAGTAGGTCACAGTGTACCCTGGAGAGAGCAGTCACAAAAAAGTAAAGACTGTAAAAGTCCTAAGAAAAACAAAACATCAAAACTATGTGAAACGTAATTTGGGATTGAAATACTGGTTAAGAGTCCCTATAAAAAGGACATCTTATAATAATAAATTGTGACACTCCTGTGAAACTCTTTCCGGTGTTTCCATTCTTCTTTTTCCTCGCCGACGTCGTCCCCACCTGAGGGAACCCCTGGACCTGCGGGGGCTGGCTCCCCGCAGAGTGGTCACCTTTCCCTTGAAGCATATCTACTGTAATTGAATCACCACGTCTATTGGAATTAGCAAGTTGTTGTGTATTATCATCATATTCAGTCCTCCAAAGGAGATAATCTCCGCCTGTTAAGCAGGCTTTACAAACCTGAGTCCAATCATAGGGAGTCATCCATCTCCCTCCCAGTGTCTCAACTAAAGTAAGGGTATACGGCGCTACAGGTCTGTATTCTGTGCAAGCTGATTTTAGTTCCTTTAAAATTTTATAAGGTAGAGTCTCCCATATGGGCTCATCCTCCCCATCAGAATCTCTACTATACACTACTGGACAACACAGTGAAAAGTCAAAGTCCCCATTAGCCTCTGCCTCTTTAATAGCTTTTTGAAGCCGAGATTTAAGTTTAGAGTGACGTGGAGGCATAGGCATTACAGGATGTTCTGAAAGAGGCCAGGGTTTTGTATATTTTTAATTTTTAGCTGATTACTTTGGGGGACCTGGTCCCTTATCCTCCTTTCTAGTAAAGGGAAAGTTCCATGGGTCTTGTTCATTATATTTGGCTGCCTCCATTTCCAATTTGGCAGCATCTGGGGGAGGGAGGATTTTGCCCTCATTGTCTGAATTAATACCCGAATCTGTATATCTTTTAACTGAAAAGGCCAGATTAGTTTTAGAGTGAACTGGGGGCAGCAACGGCAAGCACTCATTAGGTGGAGCCGTTGGCACAGAAATAGTCTCTGGAACGAGTGTATCTTTAATTAAATTCCAGAAGGCAAATACATCAACTGGGACCCTTTCTGGGCCGTAGTTATCATAATACAATCTAAGTTCTTGTCCCACTTTATTCCAAGTATCTAGGCTAACTGTTCCCTTCTCAGGGAAGCACGCACAGACTTCATGTAGAAATCTAGGTGTTTTAGAGGTTAAATGTCTGGCTGCAAGAGAGCAGCAAACTAAGCTAATAGAGTTTAATTATTTAGATGCTGTTTGACCCATTGTCATTTATACTATCTAAGGGGCTAGGTCCCCCAAAGTAATCAGCTAAAATTAAAAATATACAAAACCCTGGCCTCTTTTAGAACATCCTGTAATGCCTGTGCCTCCACGTCACTCTAAACTTACATCTCGGCTTCAAAGAGCTATTAAAGAGGCAGAGGCTAATGGGGACTTTGACTTTTCACTGTGTTGTCCAGTAGTGTATAGTAGAGATTCTGATGGGGAGGATGAGCCCATATGGGAGACTCTACCTTATAAAGTTTTAAAGGAACTAAAATCAGCTTGCACAGAATACGGACCTGTAGCACCGTATACCCTTACATTAGTTGAGACACTGGGAGGGAGATGGATGACTCCCTATGATTGGACTCAGGTTTGTAAAGTCTGCTTAACAGGCGGAGATTATCTCCTTTGGAGGACTGAATATGATGATAATACACAACAATTTGCTAATTCCAATAGATGTGGTGATTCAATTACTGTAGATATGCTTCAAGGGAAAGGTGACCACTCTGCGGGAAGCCAGCCCCCGCAGGTCCAGGGGTTCCCTCAGGTGGGGACGACGTCGGCGAGGAAAAAGAAGAATGGAAACACCGGAAAGAGTTTCACAGGAGTGTCACAATTTATTATTATAAGATGTCCTTTTTATAGGGACTCTTAACCAGTATTTCAATCCCAAATTACGTTTCACATAGTTTTGATGTTTTGTTTTTCTTAGGACTTTTACAGTCTTTACTTTTTTGTGACTGCTCTCTCCAGGGTACACTGTTACCTACTCTATGTTTAAGGACTCACTTATCGTCTAAAGTGTGGTTACCATGACTACCTAGTCATTATCTAAATTCCAGCAGCTAAATATAATTGCAAAACGCACAGGGCGCAGACTTGAACTATTACTTGAAAAAACTAGCAGTGGCTGTGTTTAGGGTAAAACTTATCTAAAGCCACTTTATTCCTATGTGATACAATACTTAATAATAAAAGGAAGTCTCAAATCTCTCTTATCCTATAGAGGACTAAATATTATTTTAATAGAGGGTAACATCTGTTTCTCAGTCAAAGCTTCAATATCCGTTGCTACAGCAATGCACAAGGCAAAGAATCAAAACAAGGCTGTTGATCTAACATACCCCATGGTCAGTAAGCTGTGTCTTATCAGAACTCTCATGGCCAAAAGACCTTGGTCTGCTGGTCTCCAAGGAGATTTTTCACAGCTGCACATGCAAGGATGAACGATAGCACCAGTTTTTCACAGACACTGTCTGTATCTCACAGACTGGCTTTCTTAGGCCTATATGGCCAAAGGCCTAAACCTCAGTTTCCAAGGGGCTTGAGTCCCCTATTTCTCAGTCTTGCGGTCCCCTCGGACTGTAGCCTGTCTTAGGGAGTTTCCCTTTTTGGGAAATCTTGCCCCGTCATTGACTTACACAGCCAGCTATCATCAGGGTACCCCAGGAACTTGCCATGAATGCAGTGAAAGTGCTGTCTCCTGTAGGATCTGATGTGGACGAAAGGCACATGGGTTCATAGAGACAGGAGATATTACATGACCAACCATAAGGCAGCACCCCAGACATCCAGTGCTGAGGGTGGATCTTTATTTCAATGTGGCCTTGTCAGACACCGGGATGCTGACGGGCCCCGGCACAGAATGAAACCCAGTATCATTAATTATATTTATTTCTCATCTCATTTTATTTTATTTTTTTTGAGGGCAGTGTCACTGGCCCTCATATGTGGGACCTAAACAGGGTTCGCTGGCTTCCCAAGCCAATGCCCAACCATTGCACCACTCGGCCGGCCCATTTCTCATCTCATGTTAATCTAGACAGATAGACAAACAGATTTTTCCTAGAAATGAAAATGCAGAGCAAGGTATTCAGGCATTATTTAAAGATATCATGGTAAAATATTTCCTAGAGTTGATGAAGAATTAAATACTCGATTATGAAGCAAAAGAATTATAATAAAATCAACAAAACTAAGTTTACTGAAAGTTACTCCTCTATCAGATTGCACCCAAATAAAGAGAAAAGGAAGATCTGATGCACAGCCAGAGAGAAAGGCAGATTATCTAAAAAGGAATGTTCCTAAACTGAGCATGAAATTTGAAAAGAAATAATGGAAAATAGAAGAAAATCACTAACGTTTTATTTTTTATTTATTAAAGTTTTTTTAAATTGGGGAATTGGGGAGAGGGACAGGTAAGTTGCTGTCTTTTTGTTCTTCAGTCTAGTTACGGAGGACGTTGTCCCACTGGCCTATGTTGGTATCATCATTGCTGTCTTCCCGGATAAGGCAGATCGCTCACTGCGGCTATTGGCAGCTCACGCTGGCTGCCAGCCACTTATGCTGGCTGCCGGCCATTCACTGTATCTTATGGCAGCCCACTGCAGCAGGGACTCCAGCCTACACTGTTGCTGGGGCTTGCAGCCCAACTCCAGGTGGAGCTGTTGTTAGCTGTACAGGGCAGTGTCACTGGCCTTCATATGTGGGATCTGAACCGGGGCCGCTGGCGTCCCAAGCCAGCTTTTAACGAATGCTCCACTTGGCCGGACCACTAATGTTTTTTGGTTGTTTTTTTTTAACCTTTCTTTTTAAATTTATTTTAATTAGCTTCAGATGTACAACACAGTGTAATAGTTATACTTTTTACCCCTCAAAGTGACAACCCCCTACCCCAATTCTCCACTCCACTCCTCTCCCCCCATATCATACTATCTATTACAATTCCTTTGACTCCCTTCCACCGTATAATCCACATCCCATGATTATCTATATATTCAATTACAGTTGGCATACAATATTATACAACATCAATTTCAGGTATACAGTGCAGTCATCAAGCCTCTATCCATGAAGTGGTCTCCCTAACAAGACATGTGACCATCTGACACCCCACAAAATTTTTACATTATTATATTCCCCGAACTGTCTTTCATATCCCTGTGACAATACTATAGTTACCTATTTATGCTGTCTAATCCTTTCCCCTTCTCCCTCATCCCCACCCCCGTCACAACTAGCAACCCTGTTTTGCCTTTATATCTATGAGACTGTTTCTGTTTCTTATGCTCATTCATTCAGTTTTTCAAATTCCACATATAAGTGAGATCAGATCATGTGGTATTTGTCTTTCTCCGACTGACTTATTTCACTCAATATAATAGTCTCTAGGTCCATTCATATCGTTGCAAATGGTACAATTTCATTCTTCTTTATAGCGGAGTAATACTCCATTGTATAAATGTACCACAGTTTCTTAAGCCAGTCATCTACCGATGGTTGTTTCCAAGTCTTGGCTATTGTAAATAGCATTGCAATAAACATAGGGTTGCATATATTTTTTCGAATTAGCATCTTGGATTCCTCTGGGTAGATTCCCAAGAATGGAATTGCTGGATCATACGGCAGTTCCATTTCCAGTGTTTTGAGATACCTCCATACTGATTTCCATAATGGCTGCACCAATTTGCGGTCCCACCAACAGTGCACCAGGGTTCCCTTTTCTCCACACCCTCGCCAACACTTGTTGTTTGTTGATTTGTTGATGATAGACATTCTGACTGGAGTGAGGTGGTATCTCATTGTGGTTTTTATTTGCATTTCTCTGATGATTAGTGAGGTTGAACATTTTTTCATATGCCTGTTGGCCATCTGTATGTCCTCTTTAGAGAAATGCCTCCTCATATCCTCTGCCCATTTTTTAATTGGGTTGTTTGTTTTTTTGGTGTTGAATTGCATGAGTGTTTTATAAATTTTGGATATCAACCCCTTCTCAGATATATCATTGGCAAATATCTTCCCCCCTTCAGTAGGCTGCCTTTTTGTTTTATTGATGATTTCCTTTGCTGTGAAAAAACTTTTAAGTTTGATGTAATCCCATACATTCATTTTTTTTTTTATTTCCCTGGCCTGAGGGGATATATCGGTAAAAATATTACTCAGGGTAATGACTGCAAACTTACTCCCTATATTTTCTTCTAGGAGTTTTATAGTTTCAGGTCTTACATTTAAGTCTTTAATCCATTTTGAGTTTGTTCTCATATATGGTGTAAGTAGATGGTCTATTTTCATTTTTTTGCATGTGTCAGTCCAGTTTTCCCAGCACCATTTATTAAATAGACTATCTTTACTCCAATATAAATTCTTGCTTCCATTGTCATAGATTAAATGACCGTATATAGATGGGTTTATTCCTGGGCTCTCTATTCTATTCCATTAGTCTATGTGTCTGTTTTTAGGCCAGTACCATACTGTTTTGATTACTGTAGCCTTGTAGTATGTTTTGATGTCAGGTAGTGTGATGCCTCCCACTTTGTTCTTATCTCTCAACATTCCTGTAGCTATTCGGGGTCTTTTGTGGCTCCATATAAATTTTAGGATTCTATGTTTTATTTCTGAGAAAAATGTCCTTGGTAGTTTGATTGGAAGTGCACTGTATCTATATATTGCTTTACGAAGTATTGACATTTTAACTATATTAATTCTTCCTATCCATGAGCATGGTATGTATTTCCATTTATTTGTATCTTCTTTGATTTCTCTCTTCAGTGTCTCACAATTTTGTGAGTACAGGTCTTTTACTTCTTTAGTTAAATTGATTCCTAGATATTTTATTATTTTTGAAGCAATTGTAAAAGGGACTGATTTCCTGATTTCTTCTTCTGATAGTTTATTATTGGTGTATAGAAATGCCACTGATTTCTGAATATTAATTTTGTATGCTGCTACCTTACAAAATTCGTGTATCAGTTCTAGCAGTTTTTTGGTTGAGTATTTGGGATTCTCTCTATATAGTATCATGTCATCTGCATATAATGACCATTTCACTTCCTCTTTTCCAATTTGGATGCCTTTTATTTCATTTTCTTGTCTGATTGCTGTGGCTAGAACTTCCAGAACTATGTTAAATAGAAGTGGTGAAAGTGGGCAGCCTTGTCTTGTTCCTGATCTTAAGGGGAAAGCTTTCAGCCTTTCCCCATTGAGAACGATGTTTGCTGTGGGCTTATCATATATGGCCTTAATTATGTTGAGGTTGATCCCACTATTCCCACTTTGTTAAGAGTCTTTATCATAAATGGCTGCTGGATTTTGTCAAATGCCTTTTCTGCATCTATTGATATGATCATATGATTTTTATTTTTCATTTTGTTAATGAGATGTATTACATTAATTGATTTGCGGATATTGAACCAGCCTTGCATACCAGGAATGAATCCCACTTGATCGTGGTGTATGATCTTTTTAATGAGATGCTGAATTCGGTTTGCTAGTATTTTGTTGAGAATTTTTGCATCTATGTTCATTAGGGATATTGGCCTGTAGTTTTCCTTTTTTGTAATATCTTTGTCTGACTTAGGAATCAGGGTGATAGTGGCTTCATAGAAAGAGTTTGGGAGCCTTCCCTCCTTCTGTATTTTTTGGAATAGTTTGAGGAGAATAGGTACTAATTATTTTTTGAATGTTTTGTAAAATTCACCTGTGTAGCCATCTGGTCCAGGGCTTTTGTTTGTTGGAAGATTGTTGATTACTGATTCAATTTCTTTGGCTGTAATCAGTCTGTTCAGAGTTTCTGTTTCTTTTTGGTTCAGACTTGGTAGATTGTATGCTTCTAGAAATTTATCCATTTCTTCCAGATTGTCGAATTTGTTAGCATATAGTTGCTCATAGTATTTTCTTAAGATTTTCTGTATTTCTGTGGTATCTGTTGTCACTTCTCCTCTTTCATTTCTGATTTTATTAATTTGGGTCCTCTCTTTCTTTTTCTTGGTGAGTCTGGCTAAGGGTTTGTCGATTGCATTTATCTTTTCAAAAAACCAACTCTTGGTTTCATTGATCTTTTGTATTGTTTTTTTGTTCTCTATTTCATTTATTTCTGCTCTGGTCTTTATTATTTCCTTCCTTATACTCTCTTTAGGCTTGTTTTGCTGTTCTTTTTCGAGTTCCCTTAGGTGTGAAGATAGTCTGTTTATTTGAGATTTTTGTACCTTCTTTAGGTAGGCCTGCACTGGTATGAACTTCCGTCTTAGGACTGCTTTCACTGCATCCCAGAGATTTGGGGTCGTGGTGTTTTCATTTTCGTTTGTCTCGAGGTATCTTTTGATTTCCTCCTTGATCTCATTTTTGACCCACTCTCTAGCTTCCGTGTATTTGTAAGCTTTCCAGATTTCTTCTTATAATTGATTTCTAGTTTCATAGCATTGTGGTCAGAGAAGACATTTGATATGATTTCAGTCTTTTTAAATTTGTTGAGACTTGCTTTGTGGCCTAACATGTGGTCTATCTTGGAAAATGTTCATGTGCACTTTAGAAGAATGTATATTCAGTAGCTTTCGAGTGAAATGCTCTAAAAATATCAATTAAAGCCAGCTGGTCTTAAGTGTCATTTAAGACCACTATGTCCGTGTTGATTTTCTGTCTGGAGGATCTGTCCATTGGTGACGGGGTGTTGAAGTCCCCTATTATGATAGTGTTACTGTTGATCTCTGTCTTTATGTCTGTGAAAACCTGTTTTATATATTTCGGAGCTCCTGTGTTGGGTGCATAGATGTTTACTAGGGTTATGTCCTTTTGTTGAATTGATCCCTTTATTATTATTATGTAGTGCCCTTCCTTGTCTTTTATTGTAGTCTTCATTTTAAAGTCTCTTTTGTCCAAAGTAAGTATTGCTACTCCAGCTTTTTTCTCATTTCCATTTGCATGAAATATCTTATTCCTTTCAGTCTGTGTACGTCTTTTGATCTGAGATGAGTCTCTTGTAGACAGCATATGCATGGGTCCTGTTTTCTTATCCAGTCATCCACTCTGTGTCTTTTGTTTTTTTGAGGGCAGTGTCACTGGCCCTCATATGTGGGACCCGAACTGGGGCCACTGGTTTCCCAAGCCAGCACTTAACCACCACGCCACTTGGCCGACCCTACTCTGTGTCTTTTGATTGGAATATTTAGCCCATTCACATTTAAAGTGATTACTGACAGGTGCATATTTATTGCCATTTTGTTATTTGTATTTCTTGTCTTTCTGGGTTAGCTTGTTTTCCCCTTTCTTCTGTTTAAAAAAGCCCTTTTAACATTTCCTGCAATAATGGCTTGATGGTAATGAACTCCTTAAAGCTTATTCTTCTCTGAGAAGCTCTTTATCTCTCCTTCAATTTTAAGTGATAGCCATGCTGGGTAGAGCAATCTTGGTTGTAGACCTTTATTTTGCATCACTTTGAATATCTCCTGCCACTCCCTTCTGGCCTGCAGAGTATCTGAAGAAAAGTCAGCTGTTTGTGTTATAGGAGTTCCTTTGTATGTAATCTGCTGTCTTTCTCTTGCTGCTTTTAGGATTCTGTCTTTGTCTTTAAGCTTTGCCATTTTAACTATGATGTGTCTTGGCGTGGGCCTGTTTGAATTCAGCCTGTTTGGAACTCTCTTCACATCCTGGGCTTGTATGTCAATTTCCTTCACCAGGGTAGGGAAGTTTTCAGTCATTATTTCTTTAAATACATTCTAAATCCCTTGGTTCTTCTCTTCTCCTTCTGGTATTCCTATGATGCGTTATATTGCTGTGTTTCATGTTGTCCCAGAGGTCTCTCAATCTATTTTTATTATTTTTTGTTGTTGTTCCAGCTGGGTTATTTCTGCCATTTTGTCTTCTAATTCGCTGATCCGCTCCTCTGCTTCATCTACTCTACTGGTGATTCCTTTGAGTGTGTTCTTCATTTCAGTTATTGTATTCTTTAGTTCTGATTGTTTTTCATGGTTTCCCTCTCCTTTTTTATGTCCTCACTAAGTTCCTTAAACATTCTTATCATCATTGTTCCAAACTCTGTCTCTGAAAGTTTGGACACTTCTGTTATATTTAGTTCCATTTCTAGAGGTTTCTTCTGATCTTTTACTTGGGACATGTTTCTTTGCTTCGTCATTCTGGCTGTCATTCTGTGCATGCTTCAATGTATTAGATAGATCACCTAGAAAGAATAAAGAAGAGAGAAGGAAAAAAAAAGAGTTGGGGGTGTTCTCCGTCCTCTTTAATCTGCAGTCCACTTGCTCAGCAATAGAGAGTCTCTGGGAAACTCAGCACCAGCTCTTGGGGGGAAGAGCTTAACGTGTTTTGCTCCGTCCTCCCTCTCAGGCTTGCAGTGAGCTTTCCACAATTAGCTGTTGTGTGCTCTGGAATCATGCTCACTACCAAAAAAAAAAAATGTTCACAGGTTGTTGCAGGTTGTCCGCTACTGCAAAGAAAACCCTCTGTGGCCTGCAGAGATGTGGGCCAGGCACCGGGGGCTCAGGGTGCCTATGGCAACAGAGCTCTAGGTGGGTGGGGCAGGCCCCCAAGGCACCACTTGATGTGGTCAGTGACCCCCACCAAGTCAGAGCAGCATGCACTCTGCACCAGCAATCAGTCCACACAAACTCACCAGGAAATCATCGATCGGATCATGCAGGTGCACCAGCCCCACTGGTTCTCCAGCTTCCCTTAGCCTCACTGAGCCGAGCAAAGAGAGCCCTCACTGATTTCTACTAATTTCTACTGCCCGCTGTCACAGAACTCCTCTTCCTGGCGAAGCAACTCTGGGCTAGTGAGCTCGGTGTCGGGCCGGAGGTTCTCTCCCCCAACTGGAGAAGCCTCCCCACAGCTGGGACATCCCTCACGGGGCTCGCCCTCTCTCGTCTGCACCCCTCCTAACAGACTTGATGTGGCCTCCTCTTACGGTCCTTTGTTTAGAGGTTCTGTTCATCTAGTGTTCAGGGGATTTCCAAAGTTAAATGTTGTGTAAATTATTTGTAATTTTGATGTGATCCTGGGAGGCAGTTCAAAAGTGTCCGTCATTCCGCCATCTTACTGGAAGCCCTTGTACATGCATTTTTAACAAATTCCCAGATGGTCCTGATGCTACTGATTTGGGAACCACTAGATTAGAACACCATTTAATATTAGTACACAGAGACACTGCAAGCAAGGTAATATCTTTTTGTTACCTATTTTAAAATCTTTTTATTTTATTAAAAAAATTTATTTATTGAGGTAACATTGGTTAATAACATATAAATTTCAGATGTACAACTTTCTAATACCATATCTGTATACTCTATTGTGTGCTTACCATGAAGCTGGTTTTCTTTGGTTACCATATATTTGACCCCCTTTACTCAATTCACCCTCCCCCCACCCACTACCCCTCTGGTAAACACCATTCTGTTATTTATATCTACTATATTGTTTTTACTTTGTTTTGTTACTTCATGTGCTACATGTTTACCCAATGATTTCACCCATAGGTGGAATATAAAACAAAATAATGAACTAATACAGTATTGTTAACCATAGTTACCATGCTGTACGTTACATCCCCAGGACTTATTTTATAATTTTTTAAAATTATATATTTTTCCTTAGGGTCTGAGAGGTTGAAGAGGCTTGCCTAAGGTTGCAACGACAGAGGCCTCCTGTTGGAGATCTCTCAGGATGGGGATTTGCCCAACATGGCCACAGAAGTCTGGGCTAAGTCACATTTGGAATGTTGGAGTATTATTCCCAGTGACCCTAAGAGTGAGGAGCTGGTTTGCCATTGTGGTGGGGATTGAGAAGGTTCCATCCTACCCTGGTAGGATAAAGGACAGAAACTACATTACCCAGAAGACTATGCTTGTGTGTTGGCAGTAGGCACTGGTCCAATGACAATGCAGGAGAGGGGTGTTTCCTGGGGAAATGGAGACGTGGCTTCCAATGAGGTCACAGTGGCTATGGTGGATCTTGCATGCCAGTGGTCTATTCCCAGGCAACTCCAGGAACCTAGTAAGGAAGGTGGAACAGAATAGATTCACCTCAGCATCTTTGTAGGAGAAGTGACCCCAACCGCCACCCCCCTATGCTCTGCAGAGCCCACACCCATGCTCTTTTCTCCAGGTGCTTTTAACACAAGGGAAACTGAGGCCCAGAGTGCAGGGATATGTACACATATAAACATTTGTACAAACATTGAGCTCTTTATCTGTATTTAAATCTGTAAACATTTTACAAACTTGGTATTTAAAAGGACTCATTAGGCTCAATGGCATACATAGACAAGGCTTTTATTGACAGTCAGGCAAAGATACAGAACTGTAAGAGAAAACACAATACCAAATGCATCATCAATAAAAGAACTAATAGGAGCTGGCCAGGTTGCTTGGTTGGTTAGAGCATGAGCCTGGAGCTACAGTGAGATAGGTAAGTTGGTGTGGCATTAGGCAGTCAGGAATTTTTTGGTAGAATGAGCTAAGCAGAAAACAGTCATATCTTTTATGAGCTGAGCAGAAACACTCATATCTTTAAAACCTCACCCTCAGCCTTGAGAGCCCCAGCCTTGAGATAACACACTTCTCTCAGAGCAAAAGCATCAAATATGTTTTGGGACAACTGGGCTGTTCAAAAGAAATAAAACCTCATCCAAGCTGAGCAGCTAATCAGCAGAAAAAAACCTCCTCCAGGCTGAACAGCAGAGCAAATCAGATGAAACAGTAACAGTAGACACCTGCTTTTATCCCTGGATATGCTAGAAACAGTATAAAAGCAACAGCATTTCATGGTTCTGTGAGACCACAATCCCAGTGCACACATACAGAGATATCAGATATCCTACATCATTAATCAGAGGCTCATCCGGGATCTACCACCCAGAGGTAAGAACCCCTAAATCTGTCTTCTTTGACACCAAAAATTGGGCCTCCATCAGCCACTTTTTAAAAAAGCGAATAGTGAGGCTGCCAATCTACAAGACTCAGAGGCCAGGCTTTGCAGAAAGGATCTAGTTAATCCCCTCCAGCACTGAGGCAGAGAATGTTGCCCTTAGTCCAATGTTCTTCTATCTTATAAGGAGGGGAGCCCAAAGATGGCTCGAGGTTAGGGTGAACAATTCTTGGCAGCAACTGAGGGGCTTCTGGCCATGGCTACTCTCTGGTGAAGTCTTTTTTTTTTTTTTAAGATTTTTTTTTGTTGGGGAATTGGGAAAGGGGTACAGCGTTGGGGAACTGGAGAAGGGGAACAGACAAGTTGCTGTCCTTTTGTTCTTCAGTCTGGTTGTGGAGGACGTTGCTTCACTGGCCAATGTTGGTATCATCATTGTGCTCTTCCCAGATGAGGTAGATTGGTCGCCGGCCTCTGGACAGCTGCTCACTGCAGCTATTGGCAGCTCACGCTGGCTGCTGCCTGCTCACGCTAGCTGCCGGCCAGTTCCAGGTGGAGCTGTTGTTCACCATCTTAGTTGTAGAGGGCAGTGTCACTGGCCTTCATATATGGGATCCGAACCGGGGCCACTGGCGTCCCAAGCCAGCTCTTAACCAACAGGCCACTTTGCCGGCCATGGTGTGAAGTCTTGAAGGCTCCTTGAGTCTTCCCCTGACCTGACTGCCCATAGGGTGCTGTCTAATGTCTCTCCCTCCCCCTCTCTGCTACTCCACTGTCTTTTTCTTTCCATGAGGAGGCTGAATACTGGCACATGACTGGGTTGCAGGCCTTTACAGGCATCTGAGGGGCTCTAGCCACGGCTACTCTGTGTTGAGTCCCAAAGACCTCACTGGTCTCTTCCCAGCCCAACTGCCCATAAGGGTGCTAGTTGAATGTCTCCTCCACCCTTACTGCTTTTCTTCATCCTGATACTATATCTCCTCAACCCTTGAGACCCTGGTCTGGGGTCCCTTCCATGTAAGACCTCCTCAACACTCTCTGCCAGCCTTAAGACATCTCAAGGTAAGAGAAGTGCCTGCACCTCACTTCTTTAGTCTCCAGGGACCTTCTCTTCAAACATCTGGCAGAATTTCTCCTCGAACCCCCCTGGGAACTCCTCCAGGCCCTCAATCATCAGTGGTGTTGCCCTGAGTTTCCCACCTGGCACCTCTGTTGTTTCTGTTCCCTGGCCTCTTCCTGCCACTTCAACAGCTGCCCTTGCCTGGCGGCCCAGACTCGTTGGAGCCTCCACCCATGGGGGCCCGAATATTTTGTTGCCTTTCTCCTACACATCTCCTCTTGCCATTCCTCCATCAAAGTCACCAAAATAACCTCGCATATCCCTGATTCCCTCTATGTTAAAGAATCCTCTTTCTCTGAAGCCTTTTGGGGCTTTTGCCACATTTACCTCAGCTTCTATCAAGGCTGGGACTCCGTAGAGTCCCCCTCCCTCAGACTCTCCCTCAGGCAGTTTCCCTCCCTCCAGGTCTGGGCCATTTACACCCTTATCTCCATTCTTTTCAAACAGAGCCACTTCTACATAGACCATGCCACCAATTTTCAAGACGCCCAGAGTCGGCCATATACCCCTCTACTTTAAAACACCTCATCATTGGCCACGGCCTTTATTGGCCTATAGGTGGTTTGCACCAGACATTCAGGAGGGGACACACATGGATTTGGGCAGGCGCTCAATGGGGACACAGGTCTGGTAGCCCAGGTAAGCATGACTATCTCTGACATACCATGTCTCCTCACATGCCTCAGAACCGGTCATGTGGTCTCTTTGGACCAGGCTCTAGGGGACACCCTAGATAGGTTGTTGAGAGATGAATTACAAAGGGATGGCTTTCTTTCATCCCTCCCTTCCAGATGGGCCATCAGCCCTCACGTGCCTTCACCTCCCTGAATTGCATCTTGAAACATTGGGAAAAATTTGACTGAAGAAGCAGCACCTGGCCTTCTTTTGTTCCAAGGTTTGGCCTCAATATAAATTAGAAAATAGGGAAACAGCCTCTGGAGGGACATATTAATGATAATAATATTATATAACTAGGTCTATTTTGTATACAGGAAGGCAAATGGTCAGAAATGGCATATCTTCCGGCTTTTTTCACTCTAAGAGACAACCCAGGCCTCTGTAAAAAATGTCATATTGATTCAGTCCTTTTGGCGGTAGTCTGTCTTTCTCCTCTAAAGGAGACGCCTTCAAAGGACCCTCCAATAGAATTCTCCTCCCCAAAGGAGATCCTCATAGAAAGTACCCAGTCAGAAAATCACCCCAACACTCTATACCCTTCCCTTCTTCCTGAGCCAGCTCTTACCCCGGCTCCCTCTAGCTTTTGGACCTCCTGTGCAAAAGCGCCCCCAGCCTGGACTAAATCTCCTTCCTTTACAGGAAATGCTGGGAGGATTTGGACCCTCTAGGGTTCAGGTCCGTTTATCCATACAAGATCTCAGACAGATAAAGGGAGATTTGGGAAAGTTTTCATACTACCCCAACAAATACAAAGAAGCTTTCAAAACTGAACTCAGATCTTTGACCTCTCTTGAAAAGATGCCATGTTAATCTTAAATAAAACTCTTACTTCTGAAAAACAAGCAGCCCTACAAGCTGCTGAAAAGTTTGGAGATGATCAGTTCCTAACATATTATGACATACAGACAGAACAAGACTCTGTTCGATAACCTCTCCCCATGGGAAAGCAAGCAGTACCCACTGATGACCCACTATGGGGTCCCAATACAGCTACAAGAAGTTGACAAAAAAAAAACACACAAAACCACTTTCGGGGACTTCCGGTAAAATGGCGGAATAGACAGACACTGTGCAAACTGCATCCCAGGATCACATCAAAATTACAAATAATTTATAACACACTCAACCCCAGAAGTCCCCAGAACACTAGATGAACAGAACCTCTAATCGAAGGACTTAAAGAGGAGGCCACATTAAGTCTGGTAGGAGGGGCAGAGATGAAAGAGGGCTGTGGGGAGGCTTCTCTGGTTGGAGGAGAGACCCTCTGGCCACACGCCAAGCTTACCAGCCCAGAGTTCCTTTGCCAGGAAGAGGATTTCCACGATAGCTGGCAGAAGAAATTAATGAAGACTCTCTTTGCCCAGCTCAGTGAGGCTGAGGGTGGCTAGAGAAGCAGTGGGGCCAGCACACGGGTTCGCTCACTGGTGAGCACTCACCTGGTTCCTCGTGGAGGGAGTAGCTGTGTGAGCAGGGCCTGGCCAGGCACGCTCCAGCTCCAACTGGCTGCTTATTGAGGCGAGTGTGTGAGCCGCCTCAGGTCCCAGCTCTCTGTGCATGCAGGGCTGCCAGGCTGGTGATTGGTTGTTGGGCTGCTCGGCCTGATTTGCAAGTGGCTGATTGGGACAGGCTGAGACTGGGAGTTTCCCTGGGAGTGTTGGGCCATGATCTGTGTGCCTGCATGATCCAGCCGGGGCTCTCCTGGTGATCTATCTAATACATCAAAGCAATCCCAGAGCGACAGCCAGAATGAGGAAACAAAGAAACCTGTGCCAAGTAAAAGATCAGAAGAAACCTCTAGAAATGGAACTAAATGAAAGAGAGGGATCCATCCTTTCAGAGACACAGTTTAGAACACTGATGATAAGAATGTTTAACAAACTTAGTGAAGACATAAGGAAGGATACAGAAATCATAAAATACAACCAGTTAGAACTAAAGAATACAATAACTTAAATGAAGAACACACTCAAAGGAATCACCAGTAGAGTATATGAAGCAGAGGATTGGATCAGCGATTTGGAAGACAAAATAGTAGAAATCACCCAGTTGGAACAACAAAAAGACAAAAGAATAAAAAACAATGAAAACAGTTTAAGAGCCCTATGGGACAAGATGAATTGCAACAATATTTCACACCATAGGGATACCAGAAGGAGAAGAGAAGAAGCAAGGGGTCAAGAATGTATTTGAAAAAAATAATGACTGAAAACTTCCCTACCCTGGTGAAGGAAATCAACATACATGCCCAGGAAGTGCAGAGGGTTCCAAACAAGGTGAATCCAAACAGGTCCACACCAAGACACCTCATAGTTAAAATGGCACAGTTTAAAGACAGAGACAGGATCCTAAAAGCAGCAGGAGAAAGACAGCAGGTTACATACAGAGGAACTCCTATTAGACTAATAGCTGACTCCTATTAGACTAATACAGAGACTCTGCAGGCCAGAAGAGAGTGGCAGGAGATATTCAAAGTGACACAAAATAAAGGCCTACAACCAAGATTGCTCTACCTATCACAGCTATCACTTAAAATTGAAGGAGAAATAAAGAGCTTCTTAGAAAAGAATAAGCTTAAGGAATTCATTACCACCAAACCAGCACTGCAAGAAATGTTAAAAGGGCTATTTTAAACAAAAGAAAGGGGTAAACAAGCTAACCTAGGAAGACCAGGAATACAAATAACAAAATAGCAACACATATGCACCTATCAATAATCATTTTAAATGTGAATGGGCCAATCAAAAGATAGAGAGTGGCTGAGTGGATAAGAAAATAAGACCCATGTATATGCTGTTTACAGATGGAATAAGATATTTCATGCAAATGGAAGTGAGAAAAAAAAACTGGAGTAGCAGTACTTATTTTGGACAAAATAGACTTTAAAATGAAGACTACAATAAAAGACAAAGAAGGGCACTATAACCCTAATAAACATCTATGCACCCAACATAGAGCTCCTAATTATATATAACATATATTGACAGACATAAAGACAGAAATCAACAGTAACACTATTGTAGTAGGGGACTTCAACACCCCATTGTCACCAATGGACAGATCCTCTAGACAGAAAATCAACATGGAAATACTGGCCTTAATTGACACTTTAGACCAGCTGGACTTCATCGATATTTTTAGAGCATTTCACCCTGAAACAACAGAATATATGTACTTCTCAAGTGCACATGGGACGTTTTCCAAGATAGACCACATGTTAGGCTACAAAACAAGTCTCAGTAAATTTAAGAAGATTGAAATCATATCAAGCAGATATAAAGGAAAAACTGATGGTTGCTGGCTGGGAAGGAGTAAGGGTGAGGAAGAGAGGGAAACTTTTGGACAGCGTAGGTGGATGACTACAATGTTGCCACAGGGAAATGGTGGGTCAGTTCTGGGAATGTAATTGATGATGTTGTGAAGAGACTATTTTGTTAAGTGAAATAAGTCAGTCGGAGAAAGACAAATACCATATGATCTCACTTATATATGGAATCCGAAAAACTGAATGAACGAGCAAAGTAAACAGAAACAGACTCATAGATATAGAGGATAAAGTGAGGGTTGCTAGTTGGGAGGGGGGAGGGGATGAGGGAGAAGGGGAAAGGATTAGATAGCATAAATAGGGAACTACAATATTGCCACAGGGATATGAAACACAGTTCCGGGAATATAATAATGTTGTAAAAATTTTGTGGTGTGTCAGATGGTCACATGTCTTGTTAGGGAGACCACTTCATGGATGGAGTAGAGGCTTGATCACTGCACTGTACACCTGAATCTGATGTTGTATAATATTGTATGCCAACTGTAATTGAATATGTAGATAGTCACGGGATGTGGAGTATACTGTGGAAGGGAGTAAAAGGAATTGTAATTAGATATGTATGATGTGGGGGGAAGTGGGGTGGTGAAATGGGGAAGAGGGGTTGTCATTTTGAGGAGTAAAAAGTATAAATATTGCACTGTGTTTTACACCTGAAACTAAATTTTTTAAATGTTTATTTCACAATAAAAGAATTTTTAAAAAAATTTATTGGTGGGCTGGCCGAGTGGCGCAGTTGTTGAACACTGCCTTGGGAGGCCGGTGGCCCCGGTTCGGGTTCCACATATTTTGAGGCCAGTGACACTGCCCTCAAAAAAGAAAAAATTATTGGGGTGACAATGGTTAATAAAGTTACGTAGGTTTTGAGTGTAAAACAACAACAAACAAACAAACAAACAAGAAAACACTATCTGTCATACATCTTAGAGAGACTGAGGAGAACTAGGACCAAACTTATTAATTATTCAGAACTATCTACTATTAGCCAACCATTGCAAGAAAATTCCTCGGCCTTTTTAGAAAGGCTCAGGAAGGCCTTAATTAAGTACACCCCTACCTAGCCTGACACCCTTAAAGGGGAAATCCTCTTATAGGACAAGTTTATAATTCAGGCTGCTCCAGATATCTGCAGGAAATTACAAAAATTGGCTATTGGCTCCAAAGGCACCTTGGATCAATTAGTCAAGGTCGCCAACACTGTCTTTTACAATCAAGACCAAGAGGAAGCCCAGGATAAGGACAGAAAAATTAGAAAGAAAGCATAAGTATTGGTGGCTGCTCTACAGATTGTAGCCCAGCAGGGTACCCGGGGGAAATCCAACTGCTACCATTGTGGACGGTCTGGACACTGAAAAAAGGAGTACCTTCAGCGATTGGAGCCAGCCTAGATAACTCCATGACCGTGTCCCTTCTGTAAAGGAGATCACTGGAAGTCAGACTGTTCCTGGAGGCCTCCACCCCCAAAGCCAGTCTCTCCCAACCAGACTCCAGTGTGGGACTGAAGGGGCCTAGGGCTTTTTAACAGTAGCTTCTTTGTCCCATCTCATCATTGGGACTCCTGAGCCCTGGGTAACTCTAGAAGTAGAAGGAAAATCTATCAATTTCCTTTTAGATATGAGAGCCACCTTCTCCATCCTTCTCTCCAATCTAGGGGCCATCTCCAATCGACATATTACTGTCTGCTGAGTAATGGGCAAGCCGATTACTAAATATTTTTCTCAGCCCTTAGGCTATCTCATGTTCTCCTATTCCTTCTTGATCATGCCAGAAAGCCCAACTCCTTTATTAAGGAGAGACATTATAAATGAGATGGGAACTATTGCTGGAAATATTCCTAACTGCCTCCCAGTAATAGAAGCTGGCATCAACCCCAATGTTTGGGCCACAAAAGGGGTAATTGGTCATGCTTTAGCAGCCACTGCAGTCCACATTCATCTTAGGGACCCTAGCCTATTTCCTTGCGGGAAACAATACCCTCTAAAACCCAAAGCACAGAAAGGGCTAATACCAATCATTAATAATCTCAAAAAACAAGGCCTTCTCAAAGAATACAATAGTCTTTGCCATACCCCCATCTTAGGAGTTCCTAAACCTAATGGGAAATGGAAGCTAGTTCAGGACCTCCAGGCAGTCAATGAAGTAGTTATTCTTATACACCGTATGATTCCAAATACTTATGCTGTTAGCCCAAATAGCTGAGACTGCCAAGTGGTTCACAGTTTTAGATCTAAAAGATGCCTTTTTCTACATACCTGTACATCCTGAATCACAATATCTCTTTGCATTTGAGGACCCTGAAAGTCAGATTTCACAGCTCACCTGGATGGTCCTCCGACAAAGATTCAGAGATAGCCCCCACCTTTTTGGACAGGTTCTCTCTAAGGAACTGTCAGACTCTTCTTATAATGGCTGTACGCTCTTACAACATGTTGATGATCCCTTATTATTATGTGGCCCATCTGAGGACCTCATTAGTCTAGGCACCACTGCTCTTCTAAGCTTTCTATCCTCCAAGGGCTACAAGGTTTCCAAGGCCAAGGCCCAAATGTGCCAGACCTCTGTTAAATACCTTGGGCTAATTATCTCTAAGGGGACTAGGGCCCTAGGAGATGACAGAATTCTTCCCATCTCTACATATCCCCTACTTAAGACCCTTAAACAGCTAAGGGAATTCTTGGGCATCACCTGCTACTGGAGTCTTTGGATCCCAGGATACAGAGAAATTGCCCACCCTTTTTATCAATTAATCAAAGATACTCAGATTGCTAACACCCATTTATTGCTTTGGAGCCCCAAGAACAAGCTTTCAGCCTTTGAAAACAGACACTATTAAATGCCCCAGCCTTACACCTTCCTACTGGAAAATCCTTTTATCTATATGTAACAGAAAGAAAAGAAATGGCTTTAGGAGTCCTGACACAATCCAGGGGACCCTCACAACAATCAGTGGGCTATCTAAGTAAGGAACTAGATCTCATAGCATGTGGCTGTTCAGCTTGTCTCCCAGCCATAGGCTGCTCTCCTAGTTCCTGAAGCCACCAAACTCACACACAATGAGGCAAGATTTAACCGTTGTCACCCCGTACCACATTCAAGGGCTTTTAAATACTGATAATAGTCACTGGCTTACAAATAGCTGCCTCTTATGATATCAGGCTCTCTTATTAAAAGGCCCTCCTCCACCATTAATCCAGCCACATTCCTCCCTAAGGCAGAGGAAGAATTAACTTATGACTGTCAACAAGTTTTAATGCACACATATGCTGCTAGAACAGATTTATAAGAAATACCCCTAGATATCCAGATTGGACACTCTTCACCAGTGGCAACTCTTTTATGGAAAAATGGCATATGGAAGACTGGATATACAGTGGTTACTCTACATAACATCTTAGAAAATACAAGCCTTCCCTCTGGGGCCACCTCTCAGCTGCCAATCAATGGAAAATCCTTAAAACCCTACACCAGACCTTCCATCTAGGAAGGGACAAAACTTTACAGATGGTCTGAAGATTATTCACAGGAAAAGATCTCCAAAAGACTATACCACATATTCTTACATCCTGTGAAGTCTGCCATAAAAATAATCCTCGGGCTGGCTGAGTGGCGCATTGGTTAAGAGCTGGTTTTGGGATGCCAGTGACCCCGGTTCAGATCCCACATATGAGGGCCAGTGACACTGCCCTCCACAGCTAACAACAGCTCCACCTGTAGCTGGGCTGCGAGCCCTGGCGATGGTGTAGGCTGCAGCCCCTGCTGCAGTGGGCTGCCATAGGCTATAGTGAGTGGCCAGCAGCCAGCCTAAGTGGCTGGCAGCCAGTGTGAGCTGCCAATAGCCGTGGAGAGTGACCATCCAGAGGCCGGAGACTGATCTGCCTCATCCAGGAAGAATACAATGACGATACCAACATGGGCCAGTGAAGCAAGGTCCTCCGCAACTAGACTGAAGAACAAGAAGAGAGTAACTTGTCTTCCCCTCCCCCAATTCCCCAATAAAATCTTTTAAAAAAAAATCCTCTAACACACCCTCAGACACCCATAGGGATACAAAGATACAGCAGATGCCCAGGGGAAGACTGGCAATTAGACTTCACCCATATGCCCAAAGACAAGCGATATAAATATCTCTTAGTATGGGTAGACACTTTCACCCACTAGGTCGAAGTCTTTCCTTGTAAGACAGAAAAGATGATGAAAGTGGTGAAGTCCTAATCATGGAAATCATACCTAGGTTTGGCCTCCACAGGTCTCTTCAAAGTGACAATGGCCTGTCTTTCGACTAAGTCCTCAGTCACCAAGGATGTATCTAAAGTCCTGGGAATAGACTATCACCTCCACTGTCCCTGGAGACCTCAATCATCAGGCAAGGTGAAAAAGACCAATGACATCATCAAAAGACATCTTTGAAAGCTATCACAAGAAACTGTTCAGAATTGGATAGCTTTACTCCCCATAGCTCTCCTTCGCATTCAAAATACTCCAATTAAATGTGGCCTAAGCCCTTTTGAAACGTTATATGGGAGACATTTTCTAACCAATGACCACCTAATCAATCAGGAGGCTATAGAATTAATCCAACATGTAGCCTCTCTAACACAATTTCAACAGGCCATCCAGCAATTGTCAAAAGCCCAACCCAGAATGGATCCAAAATGCTTATTTAATCCAGGAGATGCTGGATTAAATCAGGCTGGCCTCAAACCACTGTTGCTCAGAGCTCAGCTTGCACTCTTGAGCGAGCTCTTAACCAACTGAGCCATTCGGCCGGCCCCCAGGAAGACTTTTTTTTTTTTTTGAGCTGAGCCACTCTGCCACCTGTTGATAGCTTAGTGGCAGCTCAGCTAGGGCTAGGCATCGAACTGCTGTTGCTAAGAGCTCAGCTGGCACTCTTGAGCAAGCTCTTAAACAAATGAGCCACTCTGCCGGCCCCTAAAAAAATTGATAGTAATTCCTTTTTTTTTTTTTTTTTTGGCTGAACCATCCTGCCACCTGTTGGCAACTCAGCGGCAACTCAGCTTGGGCTGATACTGAACCGCCGTTGCTCAGAGCTCAGCTCACACTCTTGAGCAAGCTCTAACCAACTGAGCCACTGGGCCAGCCCTCCAGGAGATGAAATTCTTATTAAATTTCCCCCTTCCCTTTCTCCAACGCTAGATCCGGCATGGAAAGGACCCTACACCGTGATTCTCTCTACCCTCAAGACAGTAAAAGTCCCATAATTTGACTCTTTGATTCACCACTCTCAAGTTAAGCCTTGGACAAACACCCCCACCCCAGGGAAGGAAAAGAAAGACAAAAGTCCCAACTACTCCAGCCAACCCCTAGAGGACCAAAACTCCTCTTCCATCATACAGATAGTAAAGATGTATCAACATCAAATCTTGCTCTTCTTGTTAGTTTTCCTAAGGGGAGTTTCATACAGTCCTATACCTTCCTAGAAAAATGAAAATGTATGGGTTTATTTAGCCAAACACATCATGAATGTGTCAGATTTTTGTCTCGCTGGAGGAACCTATGTAAAATAAACCTCCTCCTGCTTGGTAGGGGTCTGCACCCACTTAAGCCATATAAAAAATTATACAGTCTTTCAGTCTATTGATAAGACCATATCTTATTCTGACATCTACAGTTGGGGTGCCATCAGTACACAAAAGGACATGAACATGTTTTCTCTACAAATGAGAGCTATAACTCTGGCTAACCAATATGTTAATTTCACCAATTGCTCCACTCAATGTTTTGACCTTTCAACCAATAATAGCTTAAAGTTCTACTGCTTCTATAGGTTATGCTAATGCACATGTCAAATTACCAACTGGATGGTTTCTCATTTGTGGAAAGATTGCCTACTCTTATCTTCCCGCTTACAGCACCGGGGGACCCTGTTCTCTTGGAAGATTAACTGTCTTTTTACCCCAAAAGCCTCATCAGGTTAGACATCACAGAACTTACTTTGGACTCCAGCTGCAGCAATGTACATTTATTCAGCCCAGCTGAGTATGTATCCTTATCCCTTTTAGTAGTGCCTGCTATGACTATTGCTTTAAATGTAGAAATTAGTCAAATAGCTTGCTCAATGGCAAAAAGCCCTAAGTGCCACCTCACAGGCTCTCTATGCTATGGGACAGGAGTTAGAACAGTTCTGTTGGGGACTGAGAGACCCTGAGGAGCTGTAAAGGAGGGGTGTTTATAAGGCTCACCCCTCTGGCTGTTGCTTTTACAAGACTGACACAACACTTCATCATCCAGAGGCGACCTCGGTCTCCGTGCTGACAAAGCACCTCAGTGCATGGAGGTCATTTTGATACACTGGGTACAGATCATTCTGGGTATGATACAGATATCCTACAGCTGATGCATGGAACAGTCCCTGCCCAAGGCCATTGTCTCCCCTTTCCTCTCCCCACTTAAACAAGCCTATATCAATAAACCACAGTTGCTGACTGGGTCACTGTACTCCCAGCAGAGGAGACAGCTGTCCACCTAGCCCCCACTTTCAAGTACTTTTTTGTCTGTCTCTCTTAATCCTCAATCACCCCCACTGCAGATCGTTCAACCAGCCGCACTGGATGCAGCACAAGTCAAAGAAGCAGTTCTTGAAAACAGATCTGCTATAGATTATCTACCCCTCATACATAGTCAAGGATGTGAAAACTTCAATGGATTATGTTGTTTAAACCTTTCTGATAACTCACAGCTAATCGAAAACAAAGTTCAACAGATTCATAACATAGTTTCTAACGTTAAACAAAGAACTGGATTCTTTAACCTAGATAATTCTTTCCTTACATCCTGGCTTCCCAGTTTAACAGGACTTAGGGAAACATTTCTCATCTTTCTTTGATTCGTTATTATAGGGATTACATCATGCTGTTGCCTACAATTCATCTCAGTTTACAGACCACCCACTGGCTGGCTACAAAGGCCTGCAAGATTACAACCACCACCCCTGGACTACAAAGGCCTGCAAGATTACAACCACCACCCCTGGACTCGCTCATCTACCAGGAACCTTTAGATAGACCTCTGGACAAGCCTTAGCTGCTGGTCTCTCTACATCCCTCCTCAGCCTGAAGTAGCCAGCGCAGTCATTGCTCCTACTCCCTAATGGCAGTTAGGGTTTCGTCTTTAGAGGGGGCATTAAGGCAGGTTAGTTAGTGTGACATCAGGCAGTCAGTAATTCCCTGGTAGAATGAGCTGAACAAAAAACAGTCATATCTTTCATGAGCTGAGCAGAAAACAGTCATATCTTCAGAACATCACCCTCAGCCTTATGAGCCCCAGCCTTGAAATAACACACTCCTGCTGGAGCAAAAGCATCAATTATGATCTGGGACAACTGGACTGTTCAAAACAAAAAAACCTCCTTCAAGCTGAACAGAGCAAATCGGATGAAACAGTAACAGTAGGCACCTGCTTTTCTCCCCAGATACGCTAGAAACAGTATAAAAGGAACAGCATTTCACCTAGCTAGTGGGCAACCCAGTTTCGGGTACCCCCCTCTCATTTATAGAGCTGTAATTCTTTGCTTTAATAAACTGTCGTGTTTTTTTTTAACTCTTACCTCTCTGGTCAGTGCCTCCATTCTTCGGTTTCATGAGACCACGATCCCGGTGCACACATACAGAGATATCAGATATCCTATATCAACAGGGTCGCCAGTTTGATTCCCATATGGACCAGTGAGCTGCGCCCGAGCTGAGCTGCTGCTGAGCTGCCAAATGGCAGCCAGATGGCTCCGCTGGTGATAATGCATGCTCTTAACAAGGTTGCAAGTTGGATTCCTGTATGGGATGGTGGGCTGTGCTCCCCTGCAACTAAGATTAAACATGACACCTTTAGCTGAGCAGCTACAAGCTGCCAATGGGCAGCCAGATGGCTTAGTCAGTTAGAGCACGTGCTCTTAACAACAAGGTTTCCTGTTCGATTCCCGCATGGGGTGTTGGGCTGTGCCCACCCCCCACCTCACAACTAGATTGAAAAGCAGTCACTGGACTTGGAGCTGAGCTGCATCCTCCACAACTAAGATTGAAGGACAACAACTTGACTTGGAGCTCATGGGTCCTGGAAAAACACATTGTTCTGCTTCCCCAATTCCCCAACACTGTTCCCTTCCCCAATTCCCCAATAAAATCTTAAAAATAAATAAATATATTACATACACACACATAAATGGATAAATTTATCTTCATGAAAATTAAGAAATTCTGCTCTAGGAAAGATACTCCTAAAAAATGAAAACCAGGGGCCAGCCGAATGGTTTAGTTGGTTAAGAGCTTGCTCAAGAGTGCGAGCTAAGCTCTGAGTAACAGCAGTTCAATGCCCAGCCTGAGCTGAGCTCCTGTTGAGCTGCCAACAGGTGGTAGGATGGCTCAGCTAAAAAAAAAAAAAAAAAAAAGCCATAGGCTGTGACAGAATATTGGTCAAGCATATATCAAATGAGGAACTTGTATCCAGAGTATATTAAAGTGCAAAACAATTATTTTAATAGTAGGCAAAAGATATGAACAGATAATTCAATGAAGAAGATATATGATGGCAGATAAACACAAGGGAAAATGGTCAACACTGAATCATGCAAATTAAACAAATGCAAATTAAAACAAAGGAACACCACTACATACCTACTAGAGTGGCTAAAATGAATGGGCTGTCTTGTGAAAAAACTAGATATCTAACATGTGAAAAAACTAGACATCTAACATATTCCAGGAGGAAATGTGACATATACCCATTTAGAACACAATTTGGCAAGTTCTTAAAAAGTAAAATATTTGGATCAATTTCCAGCATGACAGTGTGAGAAGTTTTGTGGGCCTGCTTCCCACTAATAATGGTGGAAATTATTAAAACACAATTTAAAATCTCTGGAAATGTTCCTAAGGATATACAGCAAGTGATTTAGATTAGATTTAACAAAAATCTAATATTCAGTAAGAACAGTAAGAGCCAGTCGCATCTGAACCAAGAACACTCCCTCTCCCCCTCCTCCAAACTCAGGGAAATGAAAACTCCACTCTAGACTGATACAGCCAAGAACACAGGGCTCTCTTTCCCTGAAGCTCCCAGTCAGAGGGCTATCTTCTCCGGATGGGTAGGATGCCAGCAATTCTCATCCTGCCCCCAGGGGATCTATTTGGACGACTGATATTCAATTTCCGGCTCCCTGATAAGAGCTATTCTCAGAGCTTCTCTGTTAGGTTAGTTTGATCAGGAGATAGCACAAGCCCTGCATGTCTAAGGCCTTTCTTCAGTCTGAACTTTCTGGTGCCAAACAAGGTTAATTAAGCCTTTCTCTGAAGCCTCTCTTCACATTCACTGTATTCATAAGGCCTATCTGGGTTGTGAAGTTTCTGTTGCAGACCTTTGGTTAAAGGCTTCTTCACATTAGCTGCATTCAAGACTTCTCTGTGAACTTTCTAGTGTTGAATGAGGTTGAAACGCTGGCTAAACGATTTCCTACAATCACTGCACTCATAAGGCATCTCTCCAGTGTGAATCCTCCGATGTTTAACAAGGCTGGAGCTTTGGAGGAAAATTTTCCACATTTCTTGCACTCATAAGATCTTGCTCCAGTGTGAACACTCTGATGTTTAATGAGGCTGGAATTCTCACTAAAGAATCTTCTACATTCATCGCACTTAAAAGGCTTTTCTCCAGTGTGAACTTTGTGGTGTTGCATGAGGCTAGAGCTTTGGCTAAAAAATTTCCCATATTCCCTGCACTCATAAGGCTTTTCTCCAGTGTGAACTCTCCAATGATTGATAAGACTTGACTTACGGCTATAGAATTTCCCACATTCACTGCACTTATAAGGTCTCTCTCCAATGCGAACTCTCTGGTGTTTCATGAGGCTTGAGTTGAAGCTAAAGAATTTCCCACATTTGCTGCACTCATAAGGCCTTATCCCGGTGTGGAATCTGTGGTGTTGAACAAGTGTGGAATTATGTCTGAAGGTTTTCCCACATTCTCTGCATGTAAAAGGCTTTTCTCCAGTGTGAACTCTGGTGTTGAATGAGATTGGCATTGCGGCTAAAGGATTTTTCACATTCACTGCACCCATAAGGCCTTTCACCAGTGTGAACTATTTGATGTACAAAAAGGTTGGATTTATGGCTGAATAATTTCCTGCATTTGCTGCATTTATAAGTCTTTTCTCCAGTGTGTAGTCTCTGGTGCTGAACAAGTATTTCTGACCAAAAGCTTTTCCACATTCACTGCACTTGTAACGCCTTTTTCCAGGACAAAAGGCCTCCCCACTTTCAGTGTTCCTGTGTGGCTCCCCTCTGCTGTGAGTCTCCTGATATTTAAGGCCCGAGCTAGTCAGGAAGTCCTTCTCACCCTGCTCCTCCTCTTCTCTTCTTAAGGGTTTCTCTCCACAGTGCAGCTTCAGGTGTTGGTGCAGGTTTGCTCTGAGCTCGCTTTCTACATTGACACCCTGCTCAGAAGTCACCTCCTCAGCCTCTGCACTGCACCAGCAACCTGAAAGCAGAGAAATGCTAATGAAGTGCATGTCAACTTTATGGGAGGGGGCAGCCCCCTCATAACAGTGTGTCACACCCAGTCATGAATTCCTTGGACTGCTGGCAGAATGAGGGAACTGAGGTCACTGCGATGAAGGGCCTGCTGTGCAGCTGGACCTGACAAACTCCCAGATCAGTGGGGACCTTAAGAGCAGCAAGAACACAAGGCAGCCCAGGGAGGAGAGGATGTCCCAAATGCCAGGGCAGGCATGACAGAGATGAGAACTTTTGATAAGATCATAAAAGCCTCAGATGAGGAACCTGAAACCTCTACCACTCAGGATTCAGAAGCCCTGCTGATACTGACTTGATCTTCATGACCTGGAGGTGCCCAGTGGAAAAGTATCATCGGTGCCCACATGCTCCTCCACAAAAATTACAGTGGTTCAGCAGATGTGTCAGTTCTTTGAACATTCAGACAAGTAAAACCCTGAACGTGTTTCTAATCCAGAGGAGGCCCCCTTTGTCACAGAGTCCAAGAGTTGTTCTTGCAGGCCCCCCTCCTGATATAGGGTGGGCGCATGGCTACGCCAAACCTGAAGCCGTGGATGGAACTGATCTCCTCACCTCCCATGACAGCTCCACCCACCTGACTCACGAAGTCTGACTTGTATGTCTGCCTTCTAGCATTGCCCACTTCTGCGGCTCAGCCTGCTCCTTCTTTCTGGACTTACTGATGCCCTACTGCCTCCAGGCAAGCTACCCCCAACTTACAACTAAAGGAGATATTAAAATAGCCTCACCCATTACCCACAGGTCTGGCAGCTCAGGGAACTACCTCTCTGAGTCTACCCAAAGATACCCCCAGCTCTGAAACTGGCAACCACCAAGGCCTCTCCAATGGGGATTCAGCCAGTCCCTGGTCAAACTCCCAGGGACAATCACCTATAAACAACTCTGGTGGTTCATCAGAGCTCTAAAACTATACATTTCCTAGTTTTACTGGACTCAAGAGCCCATGTTACCTTCATTCCAGGCAACCCATTCAAATTTTAAGAAGGCACCCCTTTTAAACTAAAGGGCAGTGCAACAATCTTTATTAAACAGCTGCCCATAACTTATTAAACAGCATGCTACGCTCACTGCTGGAACAAGCTGAAGTCCCTGGCCGAGATAGAGCCACAGAGAGAACCCGTGGAGCAACCCTGCTGGTGAAGGCAGTAAACACACGACAGTACTGCCTGAAACAATGTACTGCTGACCTGCTGGCTGTTCAAGATTTACTGAGAGAAGGGGCAGTTATCCCACTAGTTCTCCTTTCAGTAGCCCTATCTGGTCGGTCTTAAAGGCTTCCATCAACAATGCCACTTTACTGATTATCGAAATCTCAAGCTCAAGTTCCCATCAAGGCTCTGATACCTAATATAATTGAATCAAATGAAAATCTCCAAAGGGCACCCAGTGCTTATTTTCACGTGGTGGATGTGACCAGTGTATTACTAATCAGTCACAGCACTAGTTCACTTCTACCTTTGAGGGGACCCAACATACATTTTTTTTGAGTTGTCCATGAGTTATTTAAACAGCCCAACACTGCCTACAACTGGTACTGCCAGGACCCAGTCAGGGCCCATGTCCACTTACACCAGGGACAGCTGCCCATTAGAATCAAGTTACCCCATAGGCTTACTGCTTGTGCCCAGGACTTTAACCTCCTCACGCTAACAACTTCACGGGCACATTATGCTTTACCCAATGGCACCTTTGGATTTTATTGTGGCACAAATTCATGGGCACAGCACCCTATATACTTTAACCTCCTGACTCCCAATGAAACTGTACCCCAGTGTGTTGTGGTTACACTGGGGGTCCCCACAGTTCTTTATCCACTGGGTACTTCTGCTTTTCCATCAGCCTAAAGACACTGGGTGAAACGGACAATGTTTATTCCCATCTTAATAGGACTTGTCATACTGCAGTAGATGCCTGCATTGGCACTAGTACAACAAGCCTTTGTCAAGAGTAATGAGCCTTTGTCAAGACTACCAATGAGCAACTTCTGGGGGACCTCTCAGATAACATACAAAGGCTGCGTGAAACACTGTCCTTATGCAAAAAGCCCACGAGTCTCTAAGCCCCAATGGTCATGGATAACAGAAGGGCTCGTGACCATTTACTAGCCAGGAAAGGGGTATCTGTGCCATTTAGGGTACCCCTGCTGCATGTACATTAATAAATCTGGATAGGTACAGGCCAAGTTACTATGAGGTGAAAAATCTTTCATAACATAACCAAACCTTCCACCAGATTCCCTTAAACCCAGAGATGCCTGACCTGTACTCTTGGCTTCCCTGCATTAAGTGCTGCAGCCTAGGTTTCACACCCTCATCATACACCTACTAGGTCTCCTCTTGGTTATCACCTTTGTCAAAGCTTGCCTTCAGTGGCTAGATCACACTATTCCAGTCACATTTAATATTGGCACAACCCAAGTGGCAAGTGTTATCCATCCCACTTAGTGTTGTTATTGAGGTTGAGACAGCAGAGTCGATGGTAGTATCAGTTTTAAAGCTTCAATTTTCCTGCTGCCTCAATATCATTAGACAGGCTGTGAGCACCCCATCCTGGTGACAGAAGAGTAAAGGCCGGCCCATGCCACAAGTTCCCCTTCTTGCCCTCCCATGACTGTGACCTAGGGACATTCAGATGTTCCAGTGAGGGCCAGCCAAGTGGTGCAGTGGTTAAGCGCTGGCTTGGGAAGCTGGCTGCCCTGGTTCGGGTCCCACATGTGAGGGCCGGTGACACTGCCCTCCAAAAAAAAAAAAAAAAAAAAAGTAAATAAATAAAATAAAGTGTTTATAATTTCGGGCCGGCCGAGTGGCGTGGTGGTTAAGCGCTGGCCTGGGAAGCCAGCGGCCCCAGTTCGGTCCCACATATGAGGGCCAGTGACATCGCCCTCAAAAAAAAAAAAAAAAAAATGTTCCAGTGACATCCCCTGGTGCCTCTTTCCATGTATTTCTCCCAACCCCCAGTAGAGGCACTTGCCCATGGTCTCAGCTCACTCTCTGCTTCACCCAGCTTGATTGGGCCTACTCCCTGGGTGCTCCCCTTTATGTGACGCCCCCCCACCCCAGCATGCAGTAATTGTCTCTGTAGACCTGTTGAGCACAACAAACTTTATTTTTTCCTAAATTTGTGGCCGCCCCTGACTGACCTCATAAAAGAATTCAAAACAAGGCCACTGTTGTAGAGTATTACAGAGGGAGGAGTGCAGAGGACCAGGTGAGATATGGAGGAGAAAAAGGTGGGGAGTCAGAAATCAGAGGAGACAAAAGTGGGCAACTGGCAAAGAAAAGCTAGAAATCAGCCATGGCCCCTTGCCTTGGCACCAAAACATCAGGGCCCACTGGACTCTGGTACAATTTGAACCCTTCCCTGGGTTCACAGTTCTCCAACTCCTCCCTCCAAGTACCTTTCTGCATGGCCATAATCATGACTTCATAAGTACTCAAAAAGGGCTCTCCTCACCACTCCAGCTGGGTAATATCATAGGTCCTGGAAGATGCAAGTCCTAAGAAAGAGACAAGATGGTCAGTCAAAGCTATCTGCCCCATGACAGGGCACAGGAAAGCAAAATAAATATTACAAAAAGAACCTTGGAGGAGGGTCTTGCAGGAAAAACCCAGTCAAGCAGTGACCATGTCGGTGCCTCAATTCCTGCCACAGCCAGAGGAAGAAGGCAGAATCTGGGGGCACAGAACTACCATGGATCTTCACAGTGTCACCAGGCCAGGGAGAGGCCAATGGTGTGATCCTTTAGGTTGACTGCAAGACTCATTTCCAACCCTTTCCCATAAGGCTTTGGGGCAGCAAGTATTGAGGTAGCTTGGGGAGAGTAGGGGTAGAGCACACAGCCCAGGCATAGGCCAGGTGCCCGCACTACACCCACTCCAAAACACAAGAAAGGCAGCAATGCACAAGGGAGGACAGACCTGCCCCTGGGGAAAAGAGGAAGAGCAGAGCCCAGCCCAGTATGCTGGAGTGGGTTGGAAGTTCTTACCCAGAGAGGCCATCAGTGCAAATTTTCCAGCATCACACAACAGGACAGAAGTCTCTGGGCTTCCTCAAGGAGTCCCCACTCCTCCCAGGAGAAGTAGACAGCCACATCCTCAAAGGTTACACGGCCCTGCCAAGATGAGGACAGTTGAGTTTATGTTCAACCTTTCCCAGGACACTAGGACATGCACCCTCTTTCCTAGCTCCCCACCTTGGAGGAGACACTAGGCCCTGGTGCCACTGATGCCCAGTCTCTCTTCGTGGTCAGCCCTCAGCAACAAGAGGTGGATGGACATGCAGATGTCAGGTACACTCTAGGCCTGGCCTGCAGGGCCTCACCCTTCTCCTGCCAGACAGTTCACCTGGGGTCTTCCAGACTGTGCTTCCCAAACACAAGTAAATGTGGGTCACTGTTCTCCTTTCAGCCCCCAGTGCAAGGACCTAGGCCATCAGTTTACACTCTCTCCCAGCTTGCACATCATTCCTTGTACCACAACTCCCTTCACATCCCCAACCCCTCACGGCCACCCGCTCCCTTCACACAAAAACACACAGCACAGCATGTTTCTCCCTGGCCTTACCATGTGCCAGCATGCACAAGGCATCCACAGGGTACTTGGCAAATGTGATCAGAATCCCATCCTGTTCAGGCCTCTCATGGCCCTGACTGCCAGGGGCAACCCCCAGGCCTACTCTGAAGGCCTCCTCACCTCACCCTATTCCTTGTTTTATCCTCAGCCACTTGGAACCACATGCAGAGTTCAGACACCCTCAGCCCTCTTCCACTTCTGTTGCAAAGGTGTCTCCTCACCAGCGTCAGCTTCCTCTGATGCTTATTGGAAGTCCAGGCTCACTGGCTCTCACATCAGACCCACTGATTCCCCAGAGGGTCCCATCTGATCTTGAGTTAACCTCAGGTCCCAGCAAGGGCTGGAACCTGGGGAGCCACCTACTTTACTATCCTCTCACTGCCTTGTGTCCGCATCCATCTTATGTCCACCCCCCATGAAACATGTGCCACCAGCCAGACCCTCCTCACTTCGCACCCCCTCCCCATGGCCACTGTTTTCCTCACCACTCCTACCCAAGTGTCCAGCAAGAACCCCAGTCCTTGGCCCCACATCCCCTCCCTTGTTACCTAATGGCATTGCCACAAAGACTGAAGATGCCCAATGCCAAAACTGACCCATAGCTCCATCCTGGTCCACACACCATCTGTGTTGTGGGTGTCTACAACCTGAACCGTTCACCTGAACTCCACACTTCTGTGTCCAGGTGCCCACTTGACAAATACACTCAAGGGTCTCTGAAACATCCCAGTTCAACATGGCCCCAAACTAAATGACTCCTAATAGCCCCACTAAAAATTACTCTTACCACAGACTTTGACAGCCACTAAGGCTAAACATATCGGAGTCACCCCTAACTTTTCCACTTTTCTCCCCCACCTTCTACATCAGAGTCTACTCGGACCTACTTAAAAAACAGATGCAGATTCCAACACGTCTTTGACTTCCCAGCTATCTCTCTGGTTTGGCTACCAGTAACACTCACCTGGACTGTTGCAGCAGCCTCTGCCCTGGTCTCCCTACAACCCCAAAGTCTGCTCTCTACTCTGAAACAGAAAAAGCTTGTTCAGGTGGGGTCAGATCACTGCCCTCTGCTCCAGATCTTTTCTGGCTCCTATTACGCTCACTATGAGGGCCCAGCTCCTCAGGCTACTATTTCAGATCTAATGCCTGCTTCCTGCTATTTCCACCAGACACCATGAAGACCTAAGGTTGCCTGAGCATTCCCAGCTCAATCTCATGTCCATCATTCCTTGAACACTGTGAATGTAATATCTTCTAAACTTCATGCCACTGCTTGCCAGAAATGGGAACAAATCCATATAATCCCTGGTCTGGACTCAAGCCCTGACCTTGGAGCAGCCCCTCTGGAACCTTGGGTGATCACCTTCCAGGTACCTCAGATGGAAGTGTAGGGAGAGTAGCAGAGAAAGCTCCAGGACACCTGGGAGCCCATGCAGGTGGGAGCGGAAGAAGGTGAGGCTCTGAGACACCCTCTCTTACCTCTGCACGATATGGAAGCAAGTCTGCATCCACAGGAACCTACAGAAATGCAAGGCTGTGAGAGCAGGAAACAACGTTGGGCCCCAAATGCTCATCCAGGTCCCTCACACCATCTGGTCCTCAGGCCTCAGTGATGCCTCTTACCAACTGTATGACCTTAGACAAGTACTTGACCTCCCTGTGCCTCAATGTTGTCATTTGTGAAATGGGGATAATAATGCCTATCCAATGGGGCTATTGTTTGTATCAAACTCATTCCTGTGTCAAGTACTAAGTATCGACTCTTTCTGTTCTCATAATTAATGCTTCTGCCAACATTTTCAGTGCAAATAATCTGCTAGGCACTGAAAAGGTGTTTTTTTGTTTTGTTTTGTTTTGCACATGTCTTTTAACTAAGACGTGATCTTTAAAACATCTGACTTTAGGGCTGGTCAAGTGGCTCAGATGATTAAGAGCTTGCTCAAGAGTGAGAGCTCTGAGCAACAGGGTTGTGGGTTTGATTCCCACATGGGCCAGTGAGCTGCACCTGAGCTGAGCTGCGGCTGAGCTGCCAACAGGTGGCAGGATCGCTCAGCTGGAGAGAGCACCTGCTCCTGCAACAAGGTTGCCTATTTGAGATGGTGGGCTATGACCACCTGCAACTAATTGAACACAGCACCTTGAGCTGAGCGGCATGGCAAGACTTGGAGCTGACCTTGCTGTGCCCTCTACAACTACAATTGAAGGATGGCAACTTGGCTGTTCCCCTCCTCCAATTCCCCAATAAAATCTTTTAAAAAAGAAAAATAGAAAAAGAAAGAAATCTGACTTTAAACAAATGCTTAGCAGTATATTAAGATTTCAACCAATTACAAAGTGCTTCATCACTTTAACTTATTAAATCATGTTACTTTAATTTCCTATGTATGAGTATATACATGTCATCATGAATGTACACATATATGTGTATATATGTGTATATGTACACATATGTATTTTATGAACTAGTTCTTAAATAAATATTTATTTGATAAACTCACAAGTTAATGAAGTGAGTGTTCTTTTTTTTTTTTTTAGCTGAGCTATCTTGCCACCTGTTGGCAGCTCAACAGCAGCCAGCTCGGGGTGGGCACCGAACTGCTGTTGCTCAGAGCTCACACTCTTTTTTGTTTGTTTGTTTTTTGTTTCTTTTGAGGGCAGTCTCACTGGCCCTCATATGTGGGACCGAACCGGGGCCGCTGGCTTCCCAAGCCAGCACTTAACCACTGCGCCACTCGGCTGGCCTAAGCTCACACTCTTGAGTGAGCTCTTAACCAACTGAGTCACTTGGCCGGCCCCAAAATGAGTAGATACTAGTACTGTTGGCAACCTGGCTGTCTGCTGTGCACACTGCTGAGGCATTTCTGTTGGGGCCTTTCCATTGGAGCCCTTGGTCATCCCTCCTTCCCTGAAGGCTGGGGGAACTTAGGCCCCAAAAAGCCTGCTCCACTAGCCTGGCTGACATTTCCTTTTCTATACAAGGAGTAGACACGAGTGCCTGCTGAGCCTGGAGTGGAACATCTATACATACCACTTAACATCTCTGACTCCATCCCAGTCCTGGGTGCTTACACCCTACAAACCTCTATTCCTACACACACCAGGCCGAACCGTTTTGGACCATAGGAATTCACCCCTCTGGAGCAGCCCCACACTCCAGACCCATCTGAAATAAGAACTTTAAGATTCCCCCTCCTAAATAAGAGCCCCAGGTCTTGTGCTGGTCCAGGCCACCACCCACCATCTATCCCCTGGATGATATTCCTTGGATATCTCCAACCCTCCCCAGAAATCCAGATGTGAGTGAGAAAGCTACCTACGTGACACCTCCACTCTGGGACATCTCAGGGTTACCATGTCCAAAATCCAACTCCTAATCTTTTCCCTGAAACCTGTTCCCTGCGCTAACTTCTCCATCTCCATCCTTCCACATATTCAGGAAACAAAAAAAGAGGGAAAGTCCTTTATTACCTGTCTGCTCAGTTTTTAAAATGCATCCCAGATCTGACCATTCCTCCCCGCTCTACTGTGGCCAGGATGGTCCAGTCCCCACCAAAACTCTATTAGTCTACTGCACTGACTTCCTTAGGGTTCAGGTCGGGTAAGAGCCCAGGGGACACGCACTCCCTTGAGCCGGGCCCCTCAGCGCCATCGCCAACATCGGCGTCTGTGGATACAGCGGGGCCTGGAGCAGAGGGCCAGGTCCCCCTCCGGGCTTCCCGATCCCAGACCCAGAATCGGAGTCACCCGGGCGCTGCTGCCGAACATCAGAACCGCCTTTGTGCAGCGAGGACAAAATCTGCCTTCTCTCTCGCCGTCCCTTTTCGTCACCCACACCCGAAACCAGCTTTCAAGAGTTTCGGATTAGACGGACCGACCCCAGAAAACTGAAAGTCAACTCCCCTAAGGCAACGCCTAAAGTCCTGCCCAGAGCGTGTGTCACGCACAAAAACCACCGTTTTCTTGAACGAACACTGGCCCCTCAGGTCGCAGTGCCTTCTGGGTAACGTAGTTCCCACAGCGCCAAACATAGAGGAAGTGGACAGAGCCGCAGAGGTGGCGATGGAGAAGAAGAAATCTGGATCCAGAGCTCCGTCAGATTCTCATCCAGAGACGATCCTTATTGTAGATGAACCTGGATTTCAATTTCTCTTCGCAGCTGGGGCTCCAGTCTTTCCTTTTCTTGAACGACTTGAAGACCATCTTGAGAGCAGCAATAAAGCGGTTTCCTTGGACTGAAGCAGTTATCCGTTACCAAATTTCCCTTACTGAAGGGACACCTTGTGTCAAACACAACGTGATAAAACAATACTTGATGTAAGAAAAAGCTCAACAGTTGCTATTCCTTCTGGGTGGAATCTACAGTTCCATTCCTGAAAGCCATCAATGTTTCGTTTATTCCAAAAAGAAGAAAGAGGCCTCCCCTTGCCAGTAGGAGAGCACTAGAGCAGGCTGCATGGGCTGACTATGCGTGACTTCAGTGAGCTGCTTTGCTTCTCCTGCATTTTATTGCCACATATAAAATGAGGCTGACCACAGACAGGGCAAGGTCATGCATAAATGATGCTAACCAACAATGGGGAGCATGTCACTAATCCTGAGGCTAAAGTTTGAACAGCAGGTAACAGGAAGAACTAAGGCCCTTACCCCTCTGGCCACCAATGTGCTTCTGATCCACCCAAATTTGCCAAATGAAACCTGATTTGTTTTGAAATCACCCAAGGCCTGATGTGTGGAGAATGAGCTGAGGTAGAACAAGAACTGATGTTGGAGGCAGGGCAGAGGCTGTTGTATAGTTCAGAAATGTGTTGCTGGTAGACTGGCCCAAGGTGGTGGAATTGGAGGTGTTGGAAGCAGGGGTGACAGGACATGTTGATGGTTGGATGGTGAAGCAGTTAATGACAGTTACCCACCAGTGGGCCAGCAGGGCTTTTCCCGTTCTGATTTCATGGTAGGTGTCCAGGAAACACGTGTTTAGGGAATAAATAAAGCCGAAGGCTAATGTCTCTGAGACTAAGGCAAGACTCATTCTTGTCCTCATGTCAGTTACTGGGACATATAAGGGATTTAGTGCATTAAGCAATTAGCCTCTTCTCAATGTATATGTTCTGAGGTTATGCATGGGAATTCTACCATTTTAACTCCATAAGGAGATATAGTCATGTCTTATTCAGCTAATGAGCAGTTATTTTAATCAAATCCTCATTCCTTCTTTCATTGAAGACCTTTCATTTGGGTTCAGCTTTGTTTATTATATTTAAATTTTATTAATCTGTGGGGTTTGTTTCCCATTATATTTATCAATTTTGGCTTCAAATAGTCTTACATCAGTTTCTTAAAAGACATTTATAATGGTGTATAGAAATTTAGTTTGGAGGGGTGTTGGGGGCCATGCAGGATAGCTTTAGCCTGAAAAATACATGTTGTTACATGTTGTTCTCATTTGATCCACCTGGGAGATGTTTTTCACTATTGAAGTTTGTGGAGAGAATGACCAGTTCCAGTGAATGCACAAGAAGAAAGATGTTTGTCCATATGCTCGAAACTAGTAGCCTATGAGACTGTCCTTTAGGCTTCCATTGAGCAGTTAATAGATTACTAGCAGAAGTAGTCATGCATGCCTGTCATTTTCTGTTCAGCATGTACCCTCAGATGTATACAGTATATAAAGCCTGTAAGAAATAAACCGGAGAGCTCTCTCTCCATTTTCTGTCTTTACTGCAACAAATGGTTTCTGTCTTTTTCGACCGCCGACACCGTGTCCACCTTCTTGAGCCCTGGTCAGCGGAGGCAGGTCCCCCGCAAGTGGCGTCTGAACAGGGACTTGAAGGTAAGTCTTTCCTACAGTTGTCAACACGGATAGGCTTCCACTGAGGGTGCTCGAGACCCCCTGGATAGTGATGCCAGGCGAGGATAGGTGGGAATCACAGAACTAAAGTGAGAAGAATAACGATCCTGTTTAGAGTACAGAAATAGACTCCCAAGAAACAAACATATTACTAACTGTTTCGTGTGCAAGGGTGTGATTGTGTGAGTGTGTGATTATAGCTCCACGGTCTTCGTGACTACAGAGTTTGCTTGGGCTCGATACCGCGGTTCTGTCGTCGCCGTTTCAGCATATCGGTGCATTGCCTGGTCGGGATTTATATGACCGCACCTTTAGCTAAGGCAGACGCTAAGGCTCCCGCGAGGGACACAGCCGGACGAGCATCAGAGTGGACATCGAGTGATTGTTTCTTTCTATCCCTTATACTTACTAACGTTAAATATGGGTCAAACCGGATCTAAAAAACTTAAACTCTTTGTTAACTTAATTCGCTGCTCTCTTGCAGACAGAGATTTAAAGGTTGGAACTTTTCACATAGCTAAATTTCTACTTTTTGTTGCCTTCTGGAACTTAATTAAAGATACACTCGTTCCAGAGACTATTTCTGTGCCAACAGCACTATGTGATGAACATACGCCGTTATTGTCCACTGCTCACTCTAAAACTAATCTGGCCTTTTCAATTAAAAAATATACAGATTCGAACAATAATTCAGACAGTGAGGGAGAAAACCTCCCTCCCCCAGATGCTGCCAAATTGGAAACGGAGGCAGCCAACTATAATGAACAAGATCTATGGAACTTTCCCATTACTAAAAAGGAGGATAAGGGGCCAGGTCCCCCAAAATATTCAGCTAAAAATGAAGAATACGTAAAACCACGACCTCCTTTAAAGCATCCTGTACTGCCTATGCCTCCACGTAATTCTAAACCCACATCTCGGTTGCGTAGAGCCATTGAGGAGGCAGACACAAACAGGGAATTTGATTTTACTCTTTGTTGCCCAGTGGTCTTTGATATGGATCGAAAAGGAGATGAATGGCCTTCCTGGGAGCCCCTGCCCTATAAAATCTTAAAAGAACTGAAATCTGCGTGTGCAGAGTATGGACCTGTAGCATCTTATACTCTTTCTTTAATTAATACATTGGCAGGGAAATGGATGACTCCCCATGATTGGACTCAAGTTAGTAAAGCCTGCTTAACAGGTGGAGATTATCTCCTTTGGAGGACTGAATATGATGATAGGACAAAAAAATTTGTCAGTAAATGTGATTCAATTACTACAGATATGCTTATGGGAAGAGGTGCATATTCTCATGCACAAGACCTGATGTATCTATCTAAAAAGGTCTTAGAAAAAGTCACTGATTGTGCTGTTAATGCTTGGAGAGCTCTCCCTGCTTCATCGGGAAAGCCAACTACATTAACTACCGTAATACAAAGAGGTGAGGAGCCTTTTCAAGACTTTTTGTCTCGGCTCATTCAAGCGGTTTGTAGAGTAATTACCAACGATGAAGCCGCAGATATTTTAATCAAACAGTTGGCATTTGGAAACACAAGTTCTACATGTCAAAATCTACTCCAGCCTATCAGTAAATCTGACACTATTAATGATTATGTAAAACAACGTGCTGATGTCTCTCCAGTTTTTATTCAAGGAGTAGCAATAACTGCCACCCTTAAAGGGGATGTTAAGACAGTAACTCAGTCAAGGCAGGCCACTCCCAATAGTAATAACAGAAACGGTGGCTACAATTGCTATAATTGTGGGGAACCGGGACACTTTAACAGACAGTGTCCTAAGCCTAGACGAGCTCCCCAATCACAAGATATACAGCCACAAAGTGTTCCTAATGTCTCACAACAGACTTCATCCTTGATGCCACAGACTGTATGTCCACGATACAAGGGATTTCACTGGCTGATACACTGCCATTCTAAATATTGTAAAAATGGACAATTATTGCCGCTGAACAATCTTATCTCTAAAGTCCTTCTTTTTCATCCAACATGGGAAACGCTCCAGGGCCCCAGCCTTGGGCCCAGGCAACAATAGGACATCGATTTACAACCCATTTAGCAACAACTTATTTAACAATTTAAATCAGTCCCTGAGCTCTTCAGAGCAACCCCAGGGAGCACAGGGTTGGATCTCAGCTCCACTGCCCTTACAATGTTAACCCCTGACTCTCCGGTCGTATTTTAAATATAGATACATCAAAACACTCATCTATGTATAAACATTGAAATTCTGACCTGCGTCAGCCTAGGGCTTTAGTAAAATGGAAGGACCTGTTAACTGGTACCTGAAAGGGACCAGACATACTGTTAACCCAGGGGAAGAGGGTATGCTTGAGTATTTCCTCAGGACACAGACACTCCAGTTTGGATTCCAGATCGTTTGATCTGTCCGCACCGCAGCCACCGCCTCCTGGTGCTCACACTGCCACTGCAGCCACCGTAGCAGCCCCCTGCCGTGCCCAGGCCACCGCAGCCCATATAGTCCACCAGCCACTAACGCCCCTCCCTTCTCCACTGCTCCGGAGTAGGCCTTCTACTCGGCCACCCAGTTCTCATCCTCCATCCGTCCATCTGGGAGAGCCCAGAAATCCCGGTCTATAAACACAGAAGCTGTCCCCTGGAGAATGTGCCATAGCAACATGCCAGTGAGATACAATATTCCTGGAGTAAATCGGTATATTCTGGACTGGTCTCAAAGTAACAAAACAAGATGGACAAGGGGACTGGCCTCTGGAATATGGAAGTCAGACACACAATACCAGCAGAACTCTCTTTGGAAACTTGCAGGGGCAATGGGTGAGAACCTCCAAACTGGACTGTTTGTAGACCAGATACTCCCTGTACTTCAACTATTCGCTCTGTAAATATATCCGCCTGTGTTCCCTCTCCTTATGTACTCATGATTGGAAACTTGTCTATTACTTTTAATGATTTAAGATTTAATGTATCTTGCTATAGTTGTACTTTAACAAATTGTGTTTCTTGGGTACCCCTTGGGACCCGTGTTATGATATTTCATCAATCATCTTTTGTTATGCTTCCTGTTAGTATTTCTGGACCATGGTATGCTGAGAGAAGTTTGCAGTTATTTAAAGAGATTGAATATGCTTTGGATAGACCAAAAAGATTTATAGGGCTTTTAATTGCTGGAATTGCTGCTCTTGTAACTGTTATTGCAACTGCTGCCACTGCTACAGTGGCTCTTTCTCAGACTGTTCAGAATGCACAGTATCTCAATGAATTATCTAAAAATGTTACTGTTACTTTAGGAACCCAAGAAGATATAGATAAAAAATTAGAACAAAAGGTGAATGCATTATATGATATGGTTCAATATTTAGGTGATGAAATTCAAAGTTTAAAAGTATGGTCTCATTTGAAGTGTCATGCAGAATATCATTGGATATGCGTCACGCCTAAAACTTACAATGAAAGCTTCTATGGGTGGAACAGAGTCCGCCTATATCTCCAAGGTATCTGGCATGATGCTAATCTATAATTAGATATGCTCTGGTTACATGATGAAATACAGAATATGAAGGAAGCCAAACTTTTACAGTTTGATGCTGCCCAGGCTGCTTCTCAGTTTATAGACCAAATTAGAAACTCCCTTCCTTCCATAAAGGATGCCTCTCGTCTGATCATGTCATTCCTTGCATTGGGTCTCTGCGCCCTTCTGGTTTTGTGCCTACTCCCAATCCTCATAAAATGTTTTTTCAATCAGTTTTTTGAAATACAGGCTAAGATACATGAAATGAAGCTCAAGGCCTTGCCTTGATCTGGGTCATGTACCTGCTTGCTCCATTCCTCCCTATATTTACGAGGACAGGTTAGCCAGAGACGGGTAAGGACCTCCTTGAATGTAACCAACCTAAGACAGGGCTTGATCGCTAGAGGATCAAGTGCCAATGACGGGTAAGGTTATTACTTCATTAGGGGGACGCCTAAGACAGGCACTGTCACTCGCAGCCGCCTGGGGTCACAGGTGTGCTTTATAAATAAAAAAGGGGGGAGATGTTGGGGGCCATGCAGGATAGCTTTAGCCTGAAAAATACATGTTGTTACATGTTGTTCTCATTTGATCCACCTGGGAGATGTTTTTCACTATTGAAGTTTGTGGAGAGAATGACCAGTTCCAGTGAATGCACAAGAATAAAGATGTTTGTCCATATGCTTGAAACTAGTAGCCTAGGAGACTGACCTTTAGGCTTCCATTGAGTAGTTAATAGATTACTAGCAGAAGTAGTCATGCATGCCTGTCATTTTCTGTTCAGCATGTACCCTCAGATGTATACAGTATATAAAGCCTGTAAGAAATAAACCGGAGAGCTCTCTCTCCATTTTCTGTCTTTACTGCAACAAACGGTTTCTGTCTTTTTCGACTGCCGACACCGTGTCCACCTTCTTGAGCCCTGGTCAGCAGAGGCAGGTCCCCCGCAGAGGGGGATGGGATTGAAGATGGTAAAGAGGGTCAAAATATGGTGATGGAGGGCCAGCCGAGTGGCACATTTGTTAAGAGCTGGTTTGGGGATGCCAGCGGCCCAGGTTCGGATCCCACATATGAGGGCCAGTGACACTGCCCTCTACAGCTAACAACAGCTCCACCTGGAGCTGGGCTGTGCGAGCCCCAGAGATGGTGTGGGCTGCAGCCTCTGCTGCAGTGATCTGCCATGGGCTGCAGTGAGTGGCCGGCAGCCAGCGTGAGCGGCTAGCAGCCAGTGTGAGCTGCCAATAGCCACGGTGAGCGACACCCAGAGGCCGGCGACCAATCTGCCTCATCCGAGAAGAGCACAATGATGACACCAACATGGGCCAGTGAGGCAACATCCTCTGCAACTAGACTGAAGAACAGAAGGACAGCAACTTGTCTGTTCCCCTTCCCCGATTCCCCAACGCTGTTCCCCTCCCCCAATTCCCCAATAAAATCTTTAAAAAATATATACATACGGTGATAGAATAAGAACTCACTCTGGGTGGTGAAAACACAATGTGATATATAGATAATGTATTAGCGAAATGTACACTTAAAGCCTATGTAATTTTACTAACCACTGTCACCCCAATAAATTTAAAAAACATAACTTTGTTATTTCTTTTGCACAGAAATTGTTCTTGCCCACCTAATTGTCAAATGGTATTTGGTAAATCGCCTTTCTTTTCAGGTATTTGTAAGATACCTAAATGGAATTGCATATATCTCTGTATACATATTATCTTGTAAAAAAATGTGTTATTCACTGGGTTGGACATTATCACTGATTACACAGGCAGAAATGCTTTCTGAGATAACCAGACACATTGTCCATGAGCTTAAAGTGGCGCTTAACATTCCCCACTCCGTGTTCCACATTATGGCCCTGTCTGAACTTTTCCCTTGTTCCTGACCCAAAATGCTGAGGCCCACAAAACTAACCTAGAGCAGTGGTCGGCAAACTGCGGCTTGCGAGCCACATGCAGCTATTTGGGTATGTTCCATCTCAAAAATTTGCGGACTCCTGGTAGAGCCAATCCTGTCCCTCACAACAATTTAAATATTATTTGAGACCCATAAATATATTTTTACATAATCACCATTATGTGAATATCCTTTAAAAATTTTATAAATGAACTATTGTTGACTGGCGAAAAATAACTCTCCAAGTAATCCACAAAAGAAATGGTTTATTTGGGAAAAGAAACAGCAAGACCACCACAGCAGTGCGGAAAGCACACTTACATGGAGCTCCTACCAGCAGCCCACGTGGAGGCAAAGACCCCGGTTCCAAGATGGCTAATCCCTTTATTAAGATCCCTCCCCTGGAAATTACCATAAGGATAAACAGGAAATCAGAATTACAGAATTAACAAGGGGCCCAGCCTCACCCATAGTCCTCCCCACTCTAAGGGTTAAGCATCTTATACCAGTTCACTTTATCACTATGATAATTTTATTTTCAATTTTACTCATGAGCCACAGTTTGCTGAACCCTGGCAGCTCTTCCATAAGCTTGCCTACCCCTGCTCAAGAGCTTCGGGTTACATGTGTTTATTTGATAACAGCATAATGTTAACTTCCAGCTATACAGGTCTGAATGCCATTAGCATACCGTGTGTCCACTTGATTTTTTGGTGAGCATTCTTTGCATAAAGAAGCCTGAAACAATATGTTTCTAAGTATTTCTGTGATAAATTACAGACTACGCTCACCAGCAATATAGTTGCGGCTCCTTTAAGAGGAAGCGAAGCTCCGCCCAGTCCTCAAGACTAAACACGCCCTTTCGAAGCTCCGCTAGTTCTTTGGTTGGACGTTTACCCTTGGAGGTAGCTAGAGACGCACTTCTTCGTTGCTGTGGAAACTACGTTACCCAGGGGCTTCGAGGGCGCTGAGCCAATGACAAACCAGGAAAGGGGCGTTTCCGTTCATGCAGAAAAGGTCAAGGGCGGGACTTCCTGTTTCCTTCTTGGGCGGACATCTTGTTTGCTTTTTGGATAAATCCACCACATTATCTGTCTACTAGAGGCAGTGTCGTATCGGAGTTGACACGAGAGGGGGATGCGAGAAGACGCTGTTCTCACCTGAACAAAGGCGTGCCTAAGGATCTGCTGTGGCGCCACTCGGATGACCCTGCAGTCGGAGCCCGGCTCCTCGCGCTTGTCTCCCGCCAATTATCCTTTCTCCTATCTTTCCCTCCCCCGCACCCCGCCTTCCCTAATCCACGGGTTCGGGTGGCGGAGGCCGCACTGATGGACACGGCGCAGGTGGGTGCTGCACCCCTAGGTCCTCCCCAGACCTCCATCTCTGAATCCTAAAGCCTCGAATGAGGACCGCCCAGGCCCTGTGTCCCGGATATTCGGATCCCATTTCTGACAGCCAGTATTATGGGATGTGGAAAGACGTCCAGGCAGAGGGGCCGGCATGTGCACCGGCTTGGAGGTTCGACACAGCTGGAGCATTTGGGAAACCTGGGGCCTTGGTGTCTGACAGGATCAGAGAGTGTGAGGAGTTACGCCTAAAATGTTAGCTGTGCCTTCATTCTGAGGATGATGGAAACAATGGAAGTTTATGAACAAAGGAGGGGCGCGACCTGAGGGTTTTAATTCCATAGATTGCTTGGGAGAACACACTTGGAGTGGGAGTGGGCTGGTGGTGAGGAAAATGAGGCACAGGAAGATTCCCCAAGGTAACATGGCCTTTAGGTGTTCCTGAGGACTGAGGCGCAGAAGGTAGACAGCTCCCAGGTCTTTGTGGCAGGGCAGGAGTAGGGGACAGGAATGAGCCCTTGAGGCTCCATGGTGGTTTCTTGTCTCACAGGCTCCCATGAACTCGGAAGTAATTATGGATCCTATACAGGTAAAGGGAAGATGTCAGTGCTCTCATCGCTCCCATCCCAACCCCACCCACATGGTCGCCAAAATTGCAGAGTCATAGAACACTTAACTTATATTCTCTCAGCTCTTGAGTCTAAAGACTCTGGAGAAACCCCAAACCCAGGGTTCTGAGTCCAGGCAAGGGATTATATGGCAGGTTTCTCCTTTGTAGTAACCATTGGAATAAGGTGTTCCAGGCACAGGAACCAGCATGTGCAAATACTTGGAGTTGAGACTGAGATGGGAGTTTTCACAAAATTGCAGGCCTCCACCATGTCTGATAGGAATCAAGAGCAGGAGTCAGGCCTGAAATGCCCAGCTGACCATGTAGGCCTCTGTTCTGAGGGTGGTGTAGCAGGTGTGGCAGAGGAGGGAGGTAATCTGATCCAGGCTTTAACAGGCTCCCACTGGATGCCAAGTGAACAGACTGGTGAGTGTTGAGGGAGTTATGGTGGAGTCCAGGAAGGAGGCTGCTTTAATATTCTAGGTGAATGGTAATATTGGATGAGCCAGTGGGGTGGCTGTGTAGGTGGGAAAAGTGATTGGATCATTTTTTCTGATGTGAGAGAAAGAGATAACTCTAGGGTTTTACCTGTCAGCTGAAAGGTTAAAAGCTCCATCCGCTAGATGGGCAAGTCAGCCATAGAAGTAACTCGGTGGATATCAGTTTATATTTGTGACCATATGAAGAGTCTCGGAAGTTCCAGAGAACACTGCGTGGAGGTGTTGAGTAAACTGCTGGACACAGGGCTGAAGCTCTGTGGTGAGGTTTGGGATGCAGATGTCCAAGGGTAGACGATGGTGTTTAGACAGGTTTAGGAGGGAGAATCTACAGATCACAATGGCAATGCAACTAGTGAGCCAGGAAGGTGATGGTGGAGGCCAACGACTCGGTGTAGGGCTAGAACTGTGAGACAGAGAGTGATCCAAAAGACTGATGTGCATGTGGAAAGGAGTATGAATAGATGGTCCCTGGGCCCTGGATCAGGGGCTTAAGGGACAAAGGTGAGTTCAACTTCAGTTGTCCAGTAAGCATGATCTTAACAACCCCAGGAAAACTGGCTGTGAGGAAGGAGGCAGGGAGTGGCCCTACATGCCAGGCCCAGAGCTTAGGTAATGTCTTCTTACCCATCTGCCTATTTGTTGTTGTGGTTGAACACAGTGATCAAAGGACCATGAGGAGAGAGCAGATCCTGTGGCACCCAGTCCTAGTATTTCCTGAGTTGAGTAAGGAAGGAATGAAGGAGGGGACACTGATGGGTATCCTTGGGAGAGAGGCTGCTCATGGACTCAGCTCTCCCCATTGTGGCAGGGGCAGATGACCTTTGAGGATGTGGCCGTGTACTTCTCCCAGGAGGAATGGAGGCTCCTTGATGACACCCAGAGGCTCCTGTACTGCGATGTGATGCTGGAGAACTTTGCACTTATGGCCTCGCTGGGTAAGACTCACACCCACCTCAGTGTACTGGACTGGGCTCTGCCCCTCCCTGTTTCCCAGGGCAGCCTCACCCTCCCTTCATCAGAGCCATGAGCTCTACCTTCCTCCCCAGTTCCTGGAGTGCTGTGGATGTCAGGTGTGAGCTATGTGCACTGCCACCTCTGACTCCTGAGCAGTCCCAACACCTGCTGTCCCAAAGATTTGCATGGATGGACCCAGGAGTGAGGGATCTTACAGATACCCAGTGGATCAGGTGCAGCTTGTCCTCACCCTGACTAGATGCCTCTGTCCAGACCCTTGTGCCCCAGTTTCTGCCCCCTTCTAGCTGACATTTCTGATGCCTGCGTATGTTGGAAATTGCAGGGACAAGCATGATCACTACTTCCTAGCACCACTGGACTTTTTTTTATAACATTTAGTTCTCTTCTTTGAGGGCTGGGCACCCAGACCAGTGTTGCCCATTTACCTGTCCTGTATTTTCCTTAGGATATGCATTTTCCATGTCCCATGGGGCTGCCCCACTGGAGCTGGACAGCAAACCCTGGATATCTGACTGGGCGGATGCAACTCTAGCCATGACTAGAGAGGCTCAGGGTGGGTATGACCCTGGCGAGTGGGAGCTGGGGAAAGGCTTCATGTCGGGATTGGTTCCCAATCATTCCCTAATTTCTGTGTCCACAGTTATTTTAGTGCCAAGACCACTGGCGACACTTCATTCCTGTCTTTACTTTCCCATTCGCACACTTGTCTTTTATGCTTTAATCTTTGATGTCTGACTGTTCCCCACGTCTGCCTCCACATCTCACCTGTTCCTCTCCCCTGCTCCCCTCTGCAGCGTTTCAACATTGGCCTATATTTAGTGTGTCATAAGATGTGCACAGACCCCAAATAGTCCTTAAGTACCAGCGATTCAGTTGTTCCCCTTCAGGGGACACACCCTTCTGCACAGCTGCACCTGTCCCCAGCAGCCAAGGCATCACTGAAATCCATTTATGGTTGACTTCTTAGAAACCTGGCTTTCCTGGACTGTACCCCACATTTATGTTCTCTCCCAGTCAAGGCCTCTTCCCCTCTGTGACCTTTAGATGCCAGCTGCTGCATAGCAGCCCTTTACTCAACTTGAGCTCAGGCCTCTTGTCCTGAAGCAGTCCTATGACCCTGTACTTAGTTCTGTTAGACACACATTTGTAACGAGACTGCCCCTTTCCACCAGTGTCAATTTGTGCTTCATCAGCATTTGTCTGCTTTCAGGTTGCTGGCGTGGAATAGGGAATGAGGAAATACCTTTTGAGCAGAGGGTTTCTATTGAAGGAGTGTCACAGGTCAGGACTCCCAAGACAGGCCCTTCTACCCAGAACACCCATCTCTGTGAGACATGTGGCTTGGTCTTAAAAGACATTTTGTACTTGGCTAAGCACCAAGAAACATACCCTGGACAGAAACCATACGTATGTGAGGAATGTGGGAAACAGGTCTGGCTCAATGCAAACCTTCACCACCAGAAGCAGCACAGTGGAGAGAAAGCCTTCACAAGGGATGAGAGCTGGGACTTTCTTGTGAACAGCTGTCCAGTTCAACGATTGGAAATGCCCATTAGGACTGCAGAAGGTTGTAAGTACTTCTCAACTAGCCCAAGCATTTTCCAGCACCAGTCCCCTCAGAATAAGTGGAAGCCACACAGTGACACCAAGTGTGCAGAGGCCCTTCACAGTGGACAGAGACATTACGAGTGCAATGAGTGTGGGAAGGCCTTCAACCGCAAAGATTCACTTGTGCAGCACCAGAGGGTCCACACAGGAGAGCGGCCATATGAGTGCAATGAGTGTGGGAAATCCTTCAGCCGCAAGCCCATACTTGCTCAGCACCAGAGAATCCACACTGGAGAAATGCCCTACGAGTGCGGCATATGTGGGAAAGTTTTTAATCACAGCTCCAACCTTATAGTACACCAGAGAGTCCACACTGGAGCGAGACCTTACAAATGCAGTGAATGTGGGAAAGCCTACAGCCACAAATCCACACTTGTTCAGCATGAAAGTATCCATACTGGAGAGAGGCCTTTTGAGTGCAGCGAATGTGGGAAATACTTTGGTCACAAATACAGACTCATTAAACATTGGAGCATTCATACTGGGGCAAGGCCTTACGAGTGCATTGCGTGTGGGAAGTTCTTTAGCCAAAGCTCTGACCTTATTGCACACCAGAGGGTTCACAATGGTGAAAAGCCCTATGTGTGTAGCGAGTGTGGGAAAGCCTTTAGCCACAAACATGTGCTTGTTCAGCACCACAGAATCCACACTGGAGAAAGGCCATACAAGTGTAGCGAGTGTGGGAAGGCCTTCAGGCAAAGGGCTTCCCTCATCCGACACTGGAAAGTTCACACAAGAAAGGCCTTAGGATAGTGGAGAATATATCATCTCTTTGTTCACCATAGTAAGTGATGCCATAGAGAAATTCTGTGAGTCGGCCTTGAGAGTAACCATCAGCCAGAAGTTGAACCTCATCTGTTTGAGCACCCATCCTGGGAGATTCTTCTGAGGGCCAGCTACAGGGAAGCTTCCTGGAGCAATGTTGCACTTTGTCACCTGCCCAGGACCTTTCCCAGAGTACTGTAACTGCCAGTGTCTCTGAAAGAAGCCATCCATCTATGCATAAGTCACCCCAACATACTTTTAACAGAAGACCTGTGCTGCTCCTCCCTTCCCCAGAGGAGTCCTCAGTATTCTGAGCCCATTGAAGATCCTCACTCCTTCCGGCCCTGCTCCCAGCTGGTTTAAGGGTGCACATGCTCCAGTTTAGGCCAGAAGGATGCAAGCTTTGTTTTGCTGGCCACTTGTGGAGAAGGTTTCCAGTTTTCATGGACTTTGTTGGGCTCACATGGCACTCATGTTGGATTTGTCTATCCTCCAAGTCACCTAACTTGGGAATTGCCTGCATCAACATTCTGGTTTTGCAACAAATGCCTTAGTTTTTAAACTACCGTTAATCTTGGGGATTCTGTTCACTTTGTGGGTTGGGATGAGAATAGAAGTGGGCTCTGCCAACATGAAATTAGCTTTTGTGAGAGCTCCAGCTTGTGTCTCAGTTATGTGAACAGAAGAGCACACAAACTACAGCTGTCATTCTAATTTCAGCCTAATTTGCATTTGTGCTCAAGGCCTTCTGGAGACAATACCAACCTATGTGGGCCTAATCTGTGGTTTGTATGCCCAGATTATTCGTGTGACCCTGAGCAGTGGGCACTTGTGACAACCTCTGGTGTGTTTGGGAGCAGCATGAATTGAGTCCCTTTTTCCCAAGGAGTGTTTAATAGTTCTGAGACTTCTTGAAAATTTGACCCCCTGGGACCTGCCCACATCTCTGGAATCCATTATTCAGTAGGCAGATGTCACTGTCCCCTAAAGGACCTGGTTGAATCATGATTGGTACAGACTGATTAGTAGGGACTGAAGCAAACTAGAGAATGCGACTCTCGGAGGTGTGTCCACAACATTTCCATGTGGCTTTGGTATGAGGGCTTAAAGAAATTCTAGGACTCCCATATTTGTGCCCCATGGCCATGGTCTCTGTCAGCAATCCAAATATTTTTTGTAATAAACTGGACATATTTATACTACACAATTTGATATTTCAATACACGTTTGCTCCTGTGAAGCCAACTTTCCTGAATCCCTTTATAATCCCTCTCCTCACCTGTTCCACGCAACCATTCATCTTGCTTTTACTAGATTTGTTTGCATTTATTAGATTTATATATATGTATATGAAATAATTGAATACTTGCTTGTGTATCTGGCTTCTTTGCACAATTCTTTTGTGATTCATCAATGTTTTGTGTGTCAGCAGTTCATCCCTTTTCATCCATTCTTTTGCTGAAAGTATTTCATTTCAGAGAAATATAGTTCCAAAGCAAGTGATCCATAAGTGGTCACAAAAGATTGATACCACAGTATCCATTTTAGTATTAACCTGGAAGTAGTGTACCATCGTTTATGACATATTCTATGGTTCACACAGACTAATCCTGTACAAGGTAGGATAGGACCCCACAGTGAGAATACAAGGAGGTGGGGATTTGTGGGGTCATTCCTCGGACATTGGTGAGGACAATCATAGTTGTTTTATTTTTCTTTATCTTTTTAGTCCTTTAATGATGAATTACATTGATTTTCAAGTTAAACATTGTGTTTCTGAGGCAAACCCCATTTGATCATATGTATTTTTCTGTGCTATTGGATTTTACAGTCACACCTCTAAATGACAGGGATAATGTTCTGAGAAATAAGTTGTTAGACGATTTCATCACAGTGTAACATCATGGTGCACTTATACAAACGTAGATTGTCTAGCCTTCTGCACATCTGGGCTGTATGGTATAGCCTATTGCTCCTGGGCTACAAGCCTGTACAGCATATTATAGTACTGAATACTGTAGGTAATTGTATCTACACATAGAAAAGTTATGGTAAAAATACAGTATAAAAGAGGAAAACAATGGCACACCTGTATAGGGCACTTACCATGAGTGGAGCTTGCAGGACTGGAAGTTGCTCTGGGTGAATCATGAGTGGTGAGTGAATGTGACAGTCTAGGACATCACACTATTGTAGACTATAAACACTGTACACTCAGGCTACACTAAATTTATTTTTACTTTAATTCAATAAATCTTAGCTTGCCGTAACTTTTTTACTTTTTAAACATTTTTTTAAAACATTAAGTCATAATACATAGCTTAAGAGACAAACACATTGTATAGCTGTACAAAAATATTTTCTTTATATCCATGTTCTATAAGCTTTTTTCTATTGTTACTTTTTCAACTTTTTTGTTGAAAACTAAGACACATTAGCCTAAGCCTACACAGGGCCAGATTGCTCAACATCACTGATTTCCACCTCCACATCTTGTCCCATGGGAAGGTCTTCAGGGGCAATAATTCGTGTGGAGCTGTCTGTAATAACTGCTTTCTTTTGGAACACCTCCTGAAGGACTTGCCTGAGACTCTTCTTGAGATGTCCCTCTTCAGAAATATGTCCATGGTGGTTTGCTTGATTTATTTCATCATAGATTTGCTTGTAAGCAGGTAATACACCATGAACATCCCTCTCTATTAATGAAAACCTTTCAGTGTTGGGGCTCATGCTTTCAAACCTTTTAAGGAGCTTGTTGAAGCCTGCAAAAGCTCCTGCTAAGCCCTTCGCTGATTTTTTTTTGGTGGGGGAGGGTCTTTTTTTTTTTCTTCTACAGTTTCTTTTTCTCTCTGCTCTTTAGTTATGCTGTCATGTTCCAGTACCAGCTCCTCATTAGCCCCTCAGGAATCACCTCTAGGTGCTTCCCAATGTCACTCTCATCCACTAGTTGCCATCTCAACCACAGCCTTGTTGATTTTCGCAACCTCCTTATCCTTGGCAAATCCTTTGAAGTCGTGGACAAATCTCTTGAGTGTCTTGTTCCAGATGCTGTTCATACACTCCAAGGTGACATCATCCCAAGTCCAAGCAAGGTTCTTGATGCAGTGATAAATGTATTCCTTCCAGAATTGCATCAGTGTCTTCCTTAATTGCAGCAATAGCCTGGGATAAAGTCCTCCCTAGGTAGTGGGCCTTAAATGTATAGCAAATACATAAACCAGTTATTTATTATCAAGTATTACATACTATACATAATTGTATGTGCTCTATACTTCTATGAGTGGCAGTGTAGTGGGTTTGTTTACACCAACATTACCACAGACATGAGTAATGCATTGTGCTATGACATTACAATGCCTACAATATCACTAGGCAATAGGAATTTTTCAGCTGCATTGTACACAGGGTATCAACAAAGTGTATACACATTTAAGAAAGGAAAAATCTATTAAAATTGTAATAATATATACCGAAAACAAAGTGAATACAAGTCATGTGTGTACACTTATTTTTTTTTGGCATCCCCAGTATATAGGTATACTGTGGTCAGTTGATAGAAATATTATGTGGCGGGGCCGGCCGAGTGGCGCATTGGTTAAGCGCTGGTTTTGGGATGCCAGCGGCCCCGGTTCGGATCCCACATGAGGGCCAGTGACACTGCCCTCTACAGCTAACAACAGCTCCACCTGGAGCTGGGCTGTGAGAGCCCCGGTGATGGTGTGGGCTGCAGCCCCTGCTGCAGTGGGCTGCCATAGGCTGCAGTGAGTGGCCCACAGCCAGCGTGAGCGGCTGGCAGCCAAGCGTGAGCTGCCAGTAGCCGCGATGAGCGACATCCAGAGGCCAGCGACCGATCTGCCTCATCCGGGAAGAGCGCAATGACCATACCAACAGTGAAGCAACATCCTCCGCAACTAAACTGAAGAACAAGAAGACAGCAACTTGTCTGTTCCCCTTCCCCGATTCCCCAACGCTGTTCCCCTCCACCAATTCCCCAATAAAATCTTTAAAAAAAAAAAAAAAAGAAATATTATGTGGCACGTGACTATTTGCTATTTTTTAAAAAAGATTTTTGCATCTGCTCATGAGGGATGCTAGTCTCTAATTTTCTTTAATGCCTAGGTTTGATCGGTATCAATATAATACTGGATTCACAGAATAAGTTGGTTAAGTATTCCTAGCTCTTAAATTTTCTGGAAGAGTTTGAAAATAAATAGTATTGTTTCTTAATTGTTTGGTAGAATTTACCAGTGAAGTATCAGCCTGGAGTTTATTTTATGGGAAGGTTTCTAACTACAAATTCAATTTCCATAGTGGATATAGATCTACAGAAGCCTTTTTTTTTCCTTCCCCCTAGAGTGAACTTTGTCCTTCAAGAAGTTAATTTTAAGCAGTCTAATTTTTCAAACTATTCTATTATTCTAGTACCTGTAGAATCTGCAGTGATGCCACCTCTCATTTCTAATATAGTAAGGTCTATATTTCTCTTTTATTCCTGATCAGTTTTCTTGATCAGACGTTTATTAACTTTACTGATCTTAAAACACTTAGTTTCACTGATTTTTCTGTTTTCTGGTTTTTATTGGATTTCATTTCTCTTTTGCTACTTTTTGACATAGGAGCTGAGGTCCTTCATTTGAAACCTTTGTTTTTTTCCCTAATGTAGGCGATTAATACCAAAAGTTGTCCTTATAAGAACTGCTTTAATTGCCTCCCACAAAACTTGATATGTTGTATTTTTAATTAAGTTTAAAATCTTTTCAAATTTCCTTTAAAATTTCTTCTTTGATACATGACTCTTTGCAGAAGTGTTATTTCCATATATCTGGGAGTTTTCCTTTCTGGTAATTGATTTCTAATTGAATTCCATTGCAATCAGAATATATACTTTATGAGTCAAATTATTTGCATTTATTGAGACTTGCTTTACGGCCCAGAATATGGGCTATCTTGTGTTTCATGTTTATTTGAAATGAATGTATATTGTATTCTTGATTAGTGGGGAGTTTTACAGATCTCGACTAAGCCAAGATACTGTTTGTTTTCTGTATAGATTTGTGTGTGTGTGTGTGTGTGTGTGTGTGTGTGTGTGTGTGTGATCTATCAATTATTTGAAGAAGAGTGTTGACATCTTTAAATATAAAAGTAGATCCGGTTCAGGTCCCACATATGAGGGCCAGTGATACTGCCCTCAAAGAAAAAAAAAAAAAGTAGATTTGCCGAGGGCCGGCTGAGTGGTACATTGGTTAATAGTTGGCTTGGGACACCAACTCTGAGCAGCAGGGCCCCAGTTCAAGTCCTACATGTGGGCCGGTGATGCTGCCCCCTCTACAGCTAAGATGGTGAACAACAGCCTGACCTGGAGCTGGGCTGCCATGAGTCGCTGGCAACAGTGTAGGCTGCAGTGGGACTGGCAGGCAGCTGGCGAGCACTTTCGTAAGCTGATGTGAGCCGCCATGAGTGGCTGTCCAATGGCCTGTGAGCGACTGTCTCACCCGGGAAGAGCACAATGATAATACCAACATGGGCTAGTGAAGTGAAGTCCTCCACAACTAGACTGAAGAACAAAAAGGACAGCAACTTGTCTGTTTCCCTTCCCCGATTCCCCAACGCTGTTCTCCCCCAATTCCCCAATAGAATCTTAAAAAAAAAAAGGTAGATTTGCCTATTTATCTGTAGTTGTATCAGTTTTTGCTTTGTGCATTTCGAGGCTTTATTAGGTGAATAACTATTTCTTACTGTATTTTCATTTAATGAGTAGACTGCTTTATCTTAAGTAATATCTGTAGCTCTAAAATCTACCTTGTCTGAAATTAACATGATGTAATTTTGATTGGACACTGAATTTTGCCTTTTTGGGGTACTGAAAATTTTTGTATTTCTATAGATACTCTTGATTTTTTTTTTTCTGTTACATGGTTAAGTTCCTTGGAAGCTATGTGATTTTTTTAGGGTCTTGACTCTAAACATTTTTAGATGGAATTATTGCAGTATTCATCTTAAGGCTAATTTTTCTCTCTCACTTCTGAGACATAACTATTCTATATTTTCTACTTGATGCTTTAAGAATTGATTATGAGCTTTCCCACTCAAGTTGGTTGGAACAGGGACTATTTCATTCTCTATATAAGCCTTGGAAATTTTTCGATTTAATCCTTTCAGGTGTTTCTGTACACAGCCTCTGGTGGTTCCCTACACGCATACACAGATTAGTACTTAACTCAGTACTTGAGGACAACCTCCATATGTCTCTGAAGTTTTCTCTCTCCTGTACTGCTCTGTATGGACTCCAGAGTCCAAGTTCTGTCTCCTTAACTCAGGGTGACATTTGGGGGTCTTCCTAGACTTATCCTTGCTACCAGCCTGGGACTTGCTTTTCACAGTATTCTGGGACAGTCATGTGGCTCACATCATTTCTTTGCCCTCTCTCACAGGTCATTGCTTGCCTGATATCCAGTGTACTAAGAACCCCTTTCATAAACTTTTTTTCAAGGAAATCTATAAACTCTCCCCACCCCCCCAAAAGCAGATACCTTGAAAACATTAGTGACATTGAGGATAACCTGCAGCCACATCAGAAAAAAAGACAGAAATCACATAATACAAATCTGAGCAAGGAAAGAAGGTATAGCACCAGAGATCTTTGAAACATATAATGGATAATGTGTGATTATTTCAAACAACTCTTCCCCAGTAATGGAAAATTACAGGACAAAAGTTACTGAAAGATACCAACTAACCAGTCTCACTCAAGAAAAAATAGATCTGAAAAACTCTTTGTCCATTAAAGCAGTTAATTAGTATTTCCAGATTACTTAGTAGTGCTAATCTGTGTGTAAATATAAGAGGCCTTCCCACTAAAAACTTTAGGCCAAGATGGCTTCACTAATGAATTCTACCAAATATTTAATGAAGAAATAATTACTATTCTATAAAGTTCTTCCAAAAAATAAGTAATAATGTATAGAACACTTCACAACTAATTTTGTGACATTAATATTACCCTATAGCAAAATCAAGTAATGATATTAAAAGAAAACTGCATGAGCATAGATATAAAAAATATTCTTGAGATTTTAGCAAATAAAATATGGTGACAGAAATATATATTAAATCAATATGCTTTCAATTGTTAAAACAACCTCACATTCCTAATAGTATCATAACTTGGTGAGATTTGTTAGGAACATAAGATTGGTTTAACAACTGATAATAATTTAATTCATGTTAACAAGAAAGTGTGGTACAATAAAGAATATATCTGCTCTTTGTCCCAGGTTCCTGGCACAGAGCTCTAAAAATCTTGGAATTCCTGGAGTAATCGTTGTCTTTCTTATGCAAATGAGGTAACTCACAATAGGCCCCTAGAAAACTGGATAGGAACTGGTCATCAGAAGGACCAACTGTATGATTAGAAGTTCAAAACATTGAGCCAGACAGACCTGTGGAGAGATTGAGTTGAGTCATAGCCATGATCAAATAAATCATCCCTGTGTAATGAGACTCCCATCAAAACTCTGGACACAAAGGTGTGATGGAGCTTCCTGGCTGGTGAACACATTGATGTGCAGGAGGACAATGTGCCCCAATTCCTCCAGGAAAGGTCATGTAAGCTACACATCCAGGACTTCCCCAGATCTTGCTTTGTGCATCCTTTCCATTTGGCAGTTCCAGAGTTGTATTCACGTTGGCTGCCGGCCACTCACTGTAGCCCTATGGCAGCCCACTGATACAGGGGCTGCAGCTATGCCGTCCTGGGGACTCACAGCAGCCCAACTGTTCACAATCTTAGCTGTAGAGGGCAGTGTCACTGGCCCTCATATGTGGGATCTGAACTGGGGCCGCTGGTGTCCCAAACTAGCTCTTAACCAATGCACCACTCATCCGGCCCCTGAGTTGTATTCTTTATAACAAAACTGGAGTCCTATGTATAGCACTTTTAGTGAATTCTGTGTTAGTCTACCACACTATTGAACCTGAGGGAATTATGGGAACCCCTGAAAAGATAGCCAGTTTGTCAGAAGTGCAGGTGACCCTGAGACTAGCAGCTGACATCTGAAATGAGGACTTTATGGAGGACTGAGCCCTCAAATCTGATGCTAACTCAGGGTAGTTGGTATCAAAGAATTGATGTCAGCACCAATTTCCTTAACCTGATATAGTCCAGCTATTACAAACCTAAAGCTAGCATTACATTTAATGGTGAAAGTCTGAATGCTTTCCCCTTAATACTAGGAATAAACAGGATGTCCACTCAAATTGAAGGTCTAGGCCTCTTAAAATTGAAGGAAACAAATGGTGTACAAATTGTAAAGAATGACAGATAACATGCTGAAAATCCTTATCTACTTAAAAAGCTAAAAGATCTAATAAGTTAGATTAGCCAAGGGCCCAGGATAAAAGGTCAATATAAATGAATGTTTGGAAATGGAAAAACTATACCCCCTAAAATAGCATCAAGAAAATAGCATCCGGGGGGCCGGATGGCTCAGTTGTTTAGAATGTGTGCTGTTAACAAGGTTTCCGGTTTAATTCCCGCATGGCATGGTGGGCTGTGCACCCGTTTGCAACTAGGTTGAAAAGCAGCAACTGGACTTGAAGCTGAGCTTGCACCCTCCACAACTAAGATTGAAGGACAACTTGAGTTGAAGCTGATGGGTCCTGGAAAAACAGTGTTCCCCTTCCCCAATTCCCCAACACTGTCCTCCTCCCCAATTCCCCAACAAAATCTTAAAAACATAATAATAAAATGTGAAATATTAGGAAATACATTTAACAAAGTATATTTAAGAATAATAAAATTGGGCCGGCCGAGTGGCGCACTGGTTAAGCGCTGGTTTTGGGATGCCAGCGGCCCCGGTTCGGATCCCACATGAGGGCCAGTGACACTGCCCTCTACAGCTAACAACAGCTCCACCTGGAGCTGGGCTGTGCAAGCCCCGGTGATGGTATGGGCTGCAGCCCCTGCTGCAGTGGGCTGCCATAGGCTACAGTGAGTGGCCCGCAGCCAGCGTGAGCGGCTGGCAGCCAAGCGTGAGCTGCCAATAGCCGCGGTGAGCGACATCCAGAGGCTGCGACCAATCTGCCTCATCCGGGAAGAGTGCAATGACGATACCAACAGTGAAGCAACATCCTCCGCAACTAAAACTGAAGAACAAAAAGACAGCAACTTGTCTGTTCCCCTTCCCCGATTCCCCAACGCTGTTCCCCTCCACCAATTCCCCAATAAAATCTTAAAAAAAAAAAGAATAATAAAATTGGGCCAGCCAAGTGGCTGGCTCTGTTGGTTAAGAGTTGGCTTAGAGTGTGTGCTCTGAGCAACAGGGCCACAGGTTCGATTCCTACATGGCCAGTGAACGCTGCGCCCTAGCTGAGCTGTCGCTGAGCTGCCAACAGGTGGCAGGATGGCTCAACTGGTATAACAACAGGATTGCCTGTTCAATGGTGAGCTATGCCTACCCGTAACCAAAAATTGTACTCAGCACCTTGAGCTGAGCTGCCGCCCGGGTGGCTCAGTGGATAGGGCATGCGCTCTTAACAACAAGGCTGCTGGGTTCGACTCCCGCATGGGATGGTGGCTATGCCCCCCCCGCAACTAAGATTGAACACAGCACCTTGAGCTTAGAGGTCACGAGCTGCCGATGGGAAGCCAGATGGACTGGAGCCCTCCACAAGGAAGATTGAAGAACAACAACTTGGCTGGTTCCCTCCCCCAATTCCCCAATAAGATCTTAAAAAAAAAAAAAGAAAATTTATAAAACATTACTGAGACCATGTTTCTCAGTCTAAAGATTTAATATTTTAATTTGTTCTCTAATTGTTCTACAGGTTACACAACTATCAAATTTCCAGTGATTTTTTGCGAAGGAATGGGGTAGTTATTGACAAACTGATGCTAAAATTCACATGGAAATTCAAAGGACCTAAAATACCCAAAACAAATTTTGGAAAAAGGAACAAATTTGGAAGGTTGTATCGAATTTTAAGATTTACTATATAGCTATACAAACAGAAAGTATAATATTGATGAAGGGATATACACAGCAAGAAAACAGAGCCAAGAGGGGCTGGCTGAGTGGAACATTGGTTGAGTTGGCTTGGGATGCCAGCTCTGAGCAGTAGGGACCTGGTTGGGATCCCACATGAGGGCCAGTGACACTGCACCCTCTACAGCTAAGATGGTGAACAACAGCTTGACCGGGAACTGGGCTGCCATGAGTTGCTGGTGATGGCATAAGCTGCAGCCCCTGCTGCAGTGGGCTGCTGTGAGCCGCCCTGAGCAGCCATCTAATCGCCTTGAGCAACTGTGTCATCCGGGAAGAGAGCAATGATACCAACATGGGCCAATGAAGCAACATCCTCCACAACTAGAATGAAGAACAAAAGGATAGCAACTTGTCTGTTCCCCTTTCCTGGTTCCTCAATGCTGTTCCCCTCTCCCAATTCCCCAATAAAATCTTTAAAAAAAAAATGTTCAACATCATAACTCATTAGGAAAGTGCAACTAAGCCTAGTGTGGGATATCAATTTGATATGGTCACAGTTTTTTTCTTTTTATTATTCTATTTTAAAAGCATGTAGTGATAGGAATTCAAAAAAGTACAGCCATTTTAGGAAGTTTGGCATGTTTCTTAGAATGTAAACATTTCATCTCCCTTGTGACTCAACATTGCACTGCCACATACGAAACACTGTAAGGAATACACATTCATGGTGAGTTTAATAAGCTTATTTGTGATACCGAAACTGCAAACCACTAAATCCCATTCATCCATTAATAATTAGATGAAATGGCGGTATATATAAACAGTATAATATAGTTAAGAAAAATAAAAAAAAAATGTTATACATACCTATATCATGAAAAAACAAGTAATTCAAATCTATCATGAAGAAACAGACAGATATGAGCAAACGCATTCACAATTCCAAGCCTGGGAATACAGGGACAGAGGTCACAAAATAAATATGAATGGTTGAGGGTTTGATGTTTCATGGTTTTCAAGTGCTAACACTTAACCAAAACTGTACATTTTAAATATCTTGTTTTATTACAAACCAGTAAAAAGCTGTAATAAATGGTTTCACGGCAAAATCTGAATCCCCTTTTGGGAAAGTAGAAATTTGGCAGTTACCTCCATACAGCCTCTCAGCCATGGAGCTCTGATCCAGTAGGAATAAAAGATATTTTCTGCTTGGACTTCCAGGGTGGGATTATCTCTCTTTTCCCCCACTACGCAGTTGCAGCTGGCCTGGAGATGCTATGGAACTTTTTATAAGCCCTCACAATTTCTGCAAAAACCTCCTAAATATCCAGTCAATGGAACATTCATGGGTGCAACTTTGGAAATGGACATCCCTGTTGTTTTCTTGTGTCTCTCCCTCCCCGTTAATTCACCAAGTATGGTTCCCACATACCTGATGCCTAGGGTAAAAATTTTTACAAAATTGGCTTGACAATCACAGGTGTAAAAGGGAATTATTAATATATATGTTGCTCCAGGGCCAGCCAAGTGGCTCAGTTGGTTAAGAGCTTGCTCAAGAGTATGAGCTGAGGGCCGGCCGAGTGGCACGGTGGTTAAGCTCTGGCCTGGGAAGACAGTGGCCCCAGTTCGGTCCCACATATGAGGGCCAGTGACACTGCCCTCAGAAAGAAAAAAAAAAATACGAGCTGAGCTCTGAGCAACAGCAGTTCGATGCACAGTCCGAGCTGAGCTGCAGCTGAGCTGCCAACAGGGGGCAGGATGGCTCAACTAAAAAATATAAATAAATAAATATGTATGTTGCTCCAAAACACACAGGTGGTCCCTCATTTTTGTCCTCTTCTCAGGTGAGCTTGGGATCCATAAAAAAATCTTGACATCAAGATGTGGAGGGTGGGGGCCAGCTGATGATCTCTTTTTGTCTAACCCTAATTTGAGAAGGGTGTAAGCACCCTGCTTTTGCTCCCCGCCTGCTAATTTCACTGGGTAGAAAAGCTTGGTCTACTGCCATTTGTCATCCAATCTGGAGCAAACCAACTGTCAGCCCCTGTGCTTCCCCATGGGTGCCCAGCGCTGCCGCTGAAGATGTGTTCTGGCCCCAGTGGGGGAAACAGAGCAGGTGCCCATGTGTGGTACACTTCCCTGAGCTGTGGACTGGGCTCAGACAAATTAAGAAAAAAATGCTGACCTCCGGCTCACACAGAGCCCTGTACTCTATCCCAGGCAAAGAGTGGAGCAAAAATATTCCTTGCTCTGATACTCTGCCCAGTGAGGCAGAGTTTGGGGTATCCACAAAAGCTGTTCACCTCTTCATCCTGGAAGAGTGCAATTCTCCTCTCAACACTATTACATCAATGGAAGAAACTCCCAAGATGAAAGGGGGCTTAACTTTTCTTAAGAGTCATTACACAAGTCAGAGCAAACTGAGGCAGGGTGACTTGGAAGCTAACAAATTCTATTTCATATGTAAACCTCTGCAAGCCCCCGGCTCTGCTTGGTCAGACCTTGTTCAGTCCATGTCCCCTTAGACGGGAGACATAACAATGTCCAGGGGCTCTGGGGATGGGACAGTAGGTGACCACTGAAGTGATTGATATACCATGTGGGTTCAAGGACATAAATGTGGCAAGGGCCTGGGCAGCTTAGAAAGGGTAACAGCTCCTTAAGAACTTCCTCCGAACTGGCACTCATAGGCCGTGTCTACACTATGGATGTGCAGATAGATGACATTCAACTTCAAGCTGTTGACACCGTGACAACATTCCTACTGTACGTATTAGAGGGACAGCTCATTCTGAGGCCTTTTCCTAGTGTGAAATTTCTCAGGTAGACTGAGGTGACACCTTCAGCTTGCTGCATTCTTGAGGCCCAGCTGGGCTGTGAAGCTTCTGGGGCTCCAGCACAGCAGAGCTCTGACTGAGGACTTCCCCACATTTCCTGCACTTGTGAGGCGTGTGCCTGATGTGGACTCTGTGGTGCTAAGTGATTTGGCTGCTCTGGCTAAAGAATTCTCCACAGTCACTGCACCCGAAGGGTTCTTTGCCCATGTGAACTCTCTGGTGTTGAGTAAGGCCAAAGCTTTGGCTAAAAAGTCTCCCACAGTCACTGCATTTATAAGGCCTGGCTCGTTTGTGAACTCTCTGGTGCTTAATAAGGGTAGAGCTTTGGCTAAAGAGTTTCCCACACTCACTGCACTCATAAGGTCTCTCTCCAGTGTGAATTTGCTGGTGTTTAATGAGGCTGGGGCTTTGGTTGAAAAACTTCCCACATTCACTGCACTTATAAGGCCTCATTCCCATGTGGACTCTCTGATGTTTAACAAGGTTGGAGTTGGAGGTAAAGAATTTCCCACAGTCACTGCATTTGTAAGGCCGTGACCCAATGTGAATTCTCTGATGTTCACTAAGGCTGGAGCTTTGACTAAAAAATTTCCTACATTCGCTGCACTGATAGCCTTTCTCCTGTGTGAATTCGCTGGTGTTGAACAAGTGTGGGTTTGTTGCTGAAGGCCTTGCCACACTTGCTGCATGTGTATGGTCTCTCTCCCGTATGGGTGCGCTGGTGCTGGACAAGGATGTGTTTGTAGCTGAAGGCTGTCCCACACTCACTGCACTCATATGGCCTCTCTCCTGTGTGCACCCGCTGGTGCTGAACCAGTCAGTATTTATGGCAGAAAGCCTTGCCACAGTCACTGCACTTGTAGTTCCTCTGACTGCTGCGAAAGGCCTCCACACATGTGCTGGCCTTTGGTGGCTTGCCCAGGGTAGCAGGAAAGGTTTTCCTAATCTCCCAGCATGCAAAGGGCTTCTCTGATGTGTGGACTATGCAGCTCCTCATACAGGAGGACTGGTCCGTGCTCCAGCTGAAGAGTTTCCCTCTCCTGGGCTGCTTCTGAGGCTGGTGACGTTTCCCATATACCTCGGACAGTTTCTGTCCCAGGGCTGTTCCCAGATTAGCAGCTAGATGCATATCACCTTCCAAGGCCAGGCTACGCACCTCCCAGTGGGGACAGGCCTGTGCAGCATTTCCCTGTGATGCTTCTTCAGCAACATTCTGCTCAGGTGCCTCTGCATCCTCTGCTCCATGCCAACTACCTGAAAACAGGACAGATGGGGTCAGCAGTGGCCCAGGACAACCCAATCCCAAAACCAATATCTCAAAGCAGAGAATTGGCTCTCAACTTCATGTTAAACTGGGTTAAGAGGAGGCAGCCCCATCACAAATGTGTCTGACAACCAAGGTGAAAATCCACGGGATTTCTAGAACAAGGGAGCTGGGGACAGGGTGAGGAAGGGCTCTGTGCAGTACTGGGCCTCTACCGGGGCACTCACTGGGCAAAATACACAAGGAGACAGGTCCACAACTCATACCTCTGGAAACGGTGTTCACTAGGGCCAATACTGCTGGGTACACGTGTGTGCTGTGTAGAAGGGTGGTATGTCCAGGCCCAGGAAAGTCTGACTGCCACTGAGTAGCTGATGCTCAAAGGCTATTTTAAGGAGAGGTGCAGACACCAAGATGACACATTAAGGGTACGACAGTGAAAGGAGGGATGAGAGGTGAGGGATAATCCTGGGTCAGGAGTCAGAGTAGAAATGACACGAGGGCTGAATATCAAGAATGGGGAGGAGGGCCGGCCGAGTGGCGCATTGGTTAAGTGCTGGTTTTGGGATGCCAGCGGCCCCGGTTCGGATCCCACATGAGGGCCAGTGACACTGCCCTCTACAGCTAACAACAGCTCCACCTGGAGCTGGGCTGTGCGAGCCCCGGTGATGGTGTGGGCTGCAGCCCCTGCTGCAGTGGGCTGCCATAGGCTACAGTGAGTGGCCCGCAGCCAGCCTGAGCGGCTGGCAGCCAAGCGTGAGCTGCCAATAGCTGCGGTGAGCGATATCCAGAGGCCAGCGACCGATCTGCCTCATCCGGGAAGAGCGTAATGACGATACCATCAGTGAAACAACATCCTCTGCAACTAAACTGAAGAACAAAAAGACAGCAACTTGTCTGTTCCCCTTCCCCGATTCCCCAACGCTGTTCCCCTCCGCCAATTCCCCAATAAAATCTTTAAAAAAAAAAAAAGAATGGGGAGGAAAGATATAGAAATGAGGTAGTTGCTGTGCCAAACATGTTTCTGATATGACCTGAATCCAGCCCTATCACATCCTCCCCCTAATGCCAACCACCAGGATAAGGTCCACTTTGAGCCCCTCTTGCTGTGCCTGGAGTTGGTCATGTACCCCGGGTTCTCCTCTCAGCTCCGGTTGGACAGCTCCGGTTGGACAGTGTCACATTGGGTCCTTGCAATTCCCAATCCTGGTACAGTCGGGCCCCAGGGAATGTCAGCAAAAAGCGGGCAAGACCTGGAGCACAGAGGTGGCAGGGAACCAGGGAGTGGCCAAAGTAGCTGGGATACACAGGGCCAACCCCAAGTCTCTTGACATACAAACCTTCACTGAAAAAGCTTCAGGGTAGCCGGTGCCAGGTCTATTTGTGACAGGAGGCAGTATATATGAGAAGCCTTAGAACCTGACAGGTAAATTGAGATGCCCCTTGAAAAAAATGGGAGGGGCAGAGAGCAGCCAGGGCACAGGGGGTGAGAGCCTTACCCAACGACACAATAAGTGCAGATCTCCAGCATCACATTGTTGGTATAGGAATCTCTGAGCCTCATCCAGAAGTCTCCATTCTTCCTGGGAAAAGTACACAGCCACATCCTCAAAGGTCACAGAGCCCTGTGATGAGGGGGACAATTGTATCCATAAGCAGCTTCTTGCCCCAGGAACCCATATTTACTCACATTCACTCTTTAATCACTGGGTCAAACCCACAGCAAAAGGTAGCCTGATAGATGACATCTAAGCTCGGGGCCTGAGATGCAGGGACCACATCCCTCTCCTGAAAGACCACAGGCTGACAGACCCTAGGATCATGCCTCTTGGAAATGTTCAAAATTGGGCCTCCCTTCTTTCTTCAGCTCCCAGTACCATGCCCCTGGGGCAGGTAATTCACATTCCTTCCCCACATGCACATCACGCACTGGACTGCCATCATGAACCTGACCTATAAATTTAGCAGTTCTCTGGCCTCCTCACATACCCTTCTGGACATGGCATCCAGAAAGTGTTTGGAAAATGCAACAGGGTTCCATTATATCCCAAACCTCCAGCTTCAACTTTAGATCACTCAAAACCATGTACAATGTGCAGATCCACACAACCTCCTCATGTCTCTTCAGCAGTTACAACCTTTGGGCACATAACACCCATTCAAGATCTGCACCCATTTGACACACGCAATGTAAGGTAATCTGACATTTTTTTTTTTTTAAATTGGGGAATTGGAGGAGGGGAACAAGCGTTGGGGAATCCGGGATGGGGAACAGACTAATTGCAGTTCTTTTGTTCTTCAGTCTAGTTGTGGAAGACGTTGCTTCACTGGCCCGTGTTGGTATAACTGCGCTCTTCCTGGGTGAGGCAGCTGCTCGCCAGCCATTGGATGGCCACCGACAGTGGCTCACAGCAGCTCACGAAAGCGCATGCCAGCTGCCGGCCAGCCCCACTGCAGCCTACACAGTTGCTGGCGACTTACGGCAGCCCAGCTCCAGGTGGAGCTGTTGTTCACCATCTTAGCTGTAGAGGGCACAGCATCACTGGCCCTCATGTGGGATGCAAACCTGGGCCCTGCTGCTCAGAGCTGGCACCCCAAGCCAACTCTTAATCAACGCATGGCCACTCGGCAGGCCCTAATCTGACATTCTAACAGCAAGACCCACCACACAGCCTGGTGGTACATAGGAGGAGTCAGAAGCACCAGCCCAACTTCACTATCATCTCCATTCCCCCATGAAAACCTGGGCCACCTGCTAGACCTTCCCTGCCCATACCTTCCCACTGATGACTACTAGTCTTCCTTGTCTGTCTTTGTTGCACCTACCACCCTTACCTTCACCAGTTGCTTAAGTAAGAAACTGTCCTCCCTTGTCTTCTAATGACAATGCCTCTAATGAAAATGGTACATTTTGGGTGTCTCCATCCTGAGGTTCTCAGGTCCAGCTGTCCGCTCATCACCTGTACTTGGGAGTCTTTACCTGAAATTCAACATGGCCAGGACCTAATTCTTAATATTCTCACTGAAAAGTACTGCTACCACTAACTTTGTCATCTTAGATAAGGGCACTTTTCATCCTCCCAGTGATTTGTGACTTTTCTATTACCCCTCACATTACAAAATACGATCAGCCCCACTTTAAAAACAAATCCAAGTGCCAACTACTTCTCCTGTCTCCCCCAGTGTATTCTGTATACTCCAGTCAGGGGTAGCGTGTTAACACATGAGTCACATCACTTTTCTCCTCTGCTCCAACAAGTCTATAGCTGCCATCACTTTCACACTACCTTTCTAGGTAAGACTTCAGCCCACCAGACATAAGAGAGACCTTACAAGTACTTACAACAAACATACCTACCTCAGTCTCATCTCTAAGCATATATACATACTGATCCCCATATTTCAGTCAATGTTTCACATCTCACACTATTGTGTGCGAAAATGAGAGACTATTAACCTCTGGCCTGGACTCAGAGTTGTTCTGGGCTTGCCAGACACCAAGAGGAAGAGATACAGCAAATGAGTTCCAGGACATCTGAAATGCACCTGTGCAGGGTCCATAAGTGCTTCTGCTGAAAGTGGGGCTTAGGGGAGGATCAGGGCTTTGTTACTTTCATTCCCATCATGGTTACAGACAAAAAAAAAAAAAGATAAATGATTGAAACACTTAATATTTTAGGTGAAGGGAGAAATAAAGCATTTAAAAAAGGGAAGAAAATGCTTATGGACTTGTGCCATGAAATCAAGTGCAAAGTCCCTCTGTAAGGGTCATAGTTGGTGTGTTTGTTAGTAGCACTAACAACCCTAGCATGGCAGGACCCCCAATAAGCCAGAAGAGAAGGGTGGTCACTGGACCAATAGTGGCTGCAGATGCAGTTCACTGCCGACCATGGCTCCGGGGAATGCAGGAGGGGAGGAGAAGTCGGGCTGCAGTTGCCCTCCTGGAAAAGGTATCCTGTTTCTTCCTCCCTCCCCATCGTGTCAGAGTCCCTGGAGCTGGCAAGGAAGCTGTAAACAACCTAATGGTGGGACCATTATTTGGGCTCATTCCAGGAACACAAGGATTTTTTAACATATGCAAATCAATCGATGTGATATACCCCATCAACAAAAGAAAAGATAAAAATCATATGTTCATAACAATAGCTGCAGAAAAGCATTTGACAAGATAAATCAAAACACTCAATTCAATGCATATAGAAGGAAAGTACCTCAACATAGTAAAGGCCATGTATGACAAACCCTCAGTTAATACCAGACTAAATGGTGAAAAACTAAAAGCTTTCCTCTAAGATCAGGAACAAAACAAGGATGCCCACTCTCACTAGTGTCATTCAATATAGCACTGGAAGTCCTAGTCACAGCAATCAGGCAAGAGAAATGAATGAATAAGTTATTTGCAGAAGACACAACTCTTTATATAGGAAACCCTAAACTCTCCACCAATGAACTAGAAGAAAGAATAAACAAATACAGTAAAATTGCTGATACAAAAACCTGTAGTATCCCTGTATGCTAACAATAAGACATCCTAAAGAAAAGTGAAGAAAACAATTCCATTTACACTCCAACAAAAATAATAAAATACCTAGAAATAAACTTAAGAAAGGAGGTGAAACACCTGTACACTGAAACTACAAAACAAAGTTGAAAGAAACAGAAGATGACACAAAGAAATGGGAAGAGAGTCGGTGCTTATAGATTGGAAAAATAATTAACACAGTTAAAAGGCCCCTATTACCTGAAGCTACACGAATTTAATGCATGCCCATCAAAAACCCAAGGGCATTTTTCCAGAAATAGAACAAAAACATCAAATTTGTAGGGGACCACCAAAGCAATCCTGAACAAAGTCACAGTCCCTGACTACAAAGCTACAATAATAAAAACAGAAAACAGGCCAATGGAACAGAATTGAGAGCCCAGAAATAAACCTGCATGTATATAGGCAATGCATTTTCTTTTTTTAAAAAAGATTTTATTGGGGAATTGAGAGAGGGGAAGAGTGTTGGGGAATTGGGGGAGGGGTATCAGCTAAGTTGTTATTCTTCAATCTTCGTTGTGGAGGGCACCAGTCGCCATCTGGCTTCCTGTCGGCAGTTCATGGCCTCTAAGCTCAAGGGGCTGTGTTCAATCTTAGTTGCGGATGTGTGTAGCCACCATCCCATGCAGTAGTCGAACCAGCAGCCTTGTTGTTAAGAGTGCACGCTCTATCCTCTGTGCCACCCAGGCGGCAGCTCAGCTCAAGGTGCCGAGTTCAATCTTTAGTTGCGGGTGGGCATAGCCCACCACAGAACAGGCAATCTTGTTGTTACACCAACTGAGCTATCCTGCCACCTGTTGGCAGCTCAGCGACAACTCAGCTAGGGTGCAGTGTTCACTGGCCCATGTGGGAATCAAACCAGGGGCCCCACTGCTCAGGGCACACACTCTAAGCCAACTCTTAACCAACTAGCCACTCGGCCGGCCCTAGGCAATGCATTTTTGACCAAGGAGCCAAAAGCATACAATTCAGAAAGGAAAGCTTCTTCAATAAATGGTTTTGGGAAAACTAGAATACCACGTGCTTAAAAGAATGAAACTGGGCTGCTTGCTATATGAGACCATACACAAAAATTAACTCAAACTGGATTAAAAACTTGAATATAAACGTGAAACATTAAAATACACAGAAGAAAACATGGGCACTCAATTTATGGACCTTGGTCTCAAAGGGTTTTTGTCAACTTCACCCAAAAAGCAAGGAGAAAGAAAAATAAAAGAACAGGACTAATCAAACTAAGAAGCTTCTATGTAGCAAAAAAAAACAAAACAAAACTGAAAAAACCCATCAACAAAAAAACAGCAACCAACCCAATAGAAGATATTGCCCCATGATACCTCCAATAAGGGCTAATATCCAAAAATACACACAGAACAATACAACTCAACACAAAAAAACAATGAAATTAAAAAGAGGGCACTTCCAGTCAAGATTGCAGAGTAGGTAAATGCTGTGCTTGCCTCCTCCCACGATCACGTCAAAATTACAACTAAACATCAGAAGACAAGATGAACAGAAATCCTGTAACTAAGGATATAAAGAAAACGCCACAAGACTGGTAGGAGAGGTGGAACAGGCTGGTCCCACACTCATGGAAGGGCAATTAAGAATCAAAATGGGGGCCGGCCGAGTGGCGTGGTGGTTAAGCACTGGCCTGGGAAGCCAGCGGCCCCGGTTCGGTCTCACATATAAGGGCCAGTGACACTGTCCTCAAAAAAAAACAAAAAAAAAGACAAAAAACAAAACAAAACAAAAACCTAAACAACAACAAAAAAACACATTTATCAGTTGGTTAAGAGCTCGCTCAAGAGTGTGAGCTGAGCTCTGAGCAACGGCGCTTCAATGCCAGCCCAAGCTGAGTTGCCACTGAGCTGCCAACAGGTGGCAGGATGGCTCAGCGAAAAAAAAAAAAAAGAATCAAGATGGCAGAATAGACAGATGCTGTGATGCTGTGACAAGTGCCTCCCAGGCTCACATTAAATTACAAATAATTTATATAACATTCAACCTCAGAAGTCCCCAGAACACTAAATGAACAGAACCTCTAAACAAAGGACCTAAAGAGGAGGCCACGTTGAGTCTGGTAAGAGACTAGAGAGGGTGAACCCCGTGAGGGACACTTCAGCTGTGGGGAGGCTTATCTAGCTTGAGGAGAGATCCTCTGGCCCCACACTGAGCTCACGAGCCCAGAGTTACTTTACTGGGAAGAGGAGTTCCATAACAGCTGGCAGTAGAAATTAGTGAGGACTCTCTTTGCTCAGCTCGGTGAGGCTGAGCTAGAGAACCAGTGGAGCTGGCGCATGGACTTGCTCACTGGTGAGCAATCACCTGGTCCCCGGTAGAGGGAGTAGCTGTGTGAGCCGGGCCCAGGAGCCTGTGGGGATGGATTGAACTGAGAGCCTTTGGCACGGGAGCTGGAGGTTTTGGGACCATTGTTCCCCTGGTGTGGAGCTTGCACACACGTAGTATATAGGAGGGCGCTATTTTGTCAGGGTTGGGCCCTCCCACAGAGAGTCAGGTCCGGGACCACATTGGTCTGGTGGAATTGGTGCAGGGAGTGCCTGGGTGCATGAGCCCGCATGAGGCCTTGGAGCCCCACTCTATGCACGGCTTGTGCTGCGTAGCCAGGAAAACACCTGGCGGGTGCACTCTGGCTCCAACAGGCTATTCATTGAGATGCGGGAGTGCGCAAGCCGCTTGGGTCCCCGCTCTCCACAGTGCGCGGGCAAAGTTGCCAGGCTGGTGATTGGTTGTCGGGCTGCTCGGCCTCATCTGCGAGCGGCTGATCAGGACAGGCTGAGACTGGGAGTTTTCCTGGGAGTGTTGGGCCGTGAGCTCTGTGCCTGCGTGATCCAGCCAGGGGTCTCCTGGTGATCTATCTAATACATCTAAGCAATCCCAGAGTGACAGCCAGAATGAGGAAACAAAGAAACATGTCACAAGTAAAAGATCAGAAAAAACCTCTAGAAATGGAACCAAATGAAACAGAGGGATCCAACCTTTCAGAGACAAAGTTTAGAACACTGATGATAAGAATGTTTAACCAACTTAATGAGGACATAAGGAAGGATAGGGAAACCATAAAAAACAACCTGTTAGAATTAAAGAATACAATAACTGAAATGAAGAACACACTCGAAGGAATCACCAGTAGAGTAGATGAAGCAGAGGAGTGGATCAGCGATTTGGAAGATAAAATAGCAGAAATCACCCAGTTGGAACAACAAAAAGACCAAAGAATGAAAAACAATGAAAATAGTTTAAGAGCCCTATGGGACAATGTGAAGCATAACCACATTCAACTCATAGGGATACCAGAAGGGGAAGAGAAGAAGCAAGGGGTCGAGAATGTATTTGAGAAAATGACTGAAAACTTCCCTACCCTGGTGAAGGAAATCAATATACATGCCCAGGAAGTGCAGAGGGTTCCAAACAAGCTGAATCCAAACAGGTCCACACCAAGACACATCATAGTTAAAATGGCAAAGGTTAAAGACAGAGACAGAATCCTAAAGGCTGCAAGAGAAAGATAGCAGGTTACATACAAAGGAACTCCTGTTAGACTAACAGCTGACTTGTCTACAGAAACTCTGCAGGCCAGAAGGGAGTGGCAGGAGATATTCAAAGTGACACAAAATAACAGGCTACAACCAAGATTGCTCTACCCTGCACGGCTATCACTTAAAATTGAAGGAGAAATAAGGAGCTTCTCAGAAAAGAATAAGCTTAAGGAGTTCATTACCACCAAGCCAGCATTGCAAGAAATGTTAAAAGGGCTTTTTGAAACAAAAGAAAGGGGTAAACAAGCTAACCCAGGAAGACCAGGAATACAAATAACAAAATGGCAATACATATGCACCTATCAATAATCATTTTAAATGTGAATGGGCTAAATGCTCCAATCAAAAGACAGAGTGGCTGAGTGGATAAGAAAATAGGACACATGTATATGCTGTTTACAGATGGAATAAGGTATTTCATGCAAATGGAAATGAGAAAAAAAAAAGAGCTGGAGTACCAATGCTTGTTTTGGACAAAATACACTTTAGAATGTCTAAAGTAAAAGACAAAGAAGCGCACTATAACCCTAATAAACATCTATGCACCCAACATAGGAGCTCCTAATTACATGTAGCAGATTTTGACAGACATAACGACAGAGATCAACAGTAACACTATCATAGTAGGGGACTTCAGCACCCCATTGTCACCAGTGGACAGACCCTTTAGACAGAAAATCAACACAGAAAGAGGGGCCTTAAATGACACTTTAGACCAGCTGGACTTCGCTGATAATTTTAGAGCATTTCACCCTGAAAAACCAGAGTGTACATTCTTCTCAATTACACATGGGACATTTTAGAAGATAGACCATGTTAGGCCACAAAACAAGTCTCAGTAAATTTAAGAAGATTGAAGTCATATCAAGCAGATATAAAGGAAAAACTGATGGTTGCTGGGAGGGGGTGGGGATGAGGGAGAGAGGGAAGTTTTTGGACAGTGTAGGTGGGTGACTACAATGTTGCCGCAGGGATATGGGGGCAGTTCTGGGAATGTAATTGATAATGCTGTGAAGAGACTATTATGTTAAGTGAAATAAGTCAGTCGGAGAAAGACAAGTACCATATGATCTCACTTATATGTGGAATCTGTAAAACTGAATGAACGATCAAAGTAAACAGACTCATAGATATAGAAGAAAAACTGAGGGTTGCTAGTTGGGAGGGGGGTGGGGATAAGGGGAAAGGGGAAAAGATTAAATAGCATAAATAGACAACTACAATATTGCCACAGGGATATGAAACACAGTTCGGGGAATATAATAATGTTGTAAAAATTTTGTGGCATGTCAGATAGTCACATGTCTTGTTAGGGAGACCACTTCATGGATGGAGTAGAGGCTTCATCACTGCACTGTACACCTGGAGCTGATGTTGTATAATATTGTATGCCAACTGTAACTGAATATATAGATAGTCACGGGATGTGGAGTATACTGTGGAAGGGAGTCAAAGGAATTGCAATAGACATGTATGATGGGGGGGAGTGGGATGGCAAACTGGGGAAGGGGGATTGTCACTTTGCGGGGTAAAGAGTATAACTATTGCATTGTGTTGTACACCTGAAACAAATAAAAAAAACGAGAAAAAACAAACAAACATAGGAAGAACGCTTCATGACATTGAATTTAGCAATAATTTCTTAGATATGATACCCAAACGCACAGGCAACAAAAATAAAAAATTCGATTATGTTGAAATTTAAAACTTCTTTGCAAAAAAGGACTAAATAAACAGAGTGAAAAGGCAATCCTCAGAACAGGAGAAAATATTTAAAAATCATGTATCTGATAAAAGGTCAACACCCAGAATATATAAAGAACTCCTACATCTAAATAACAACATCAAAGCCTGATTTAAAAATGGGCAAAGGCTTGAAAGGCACTTTCCCAAAGAATATATACAAACAGCCATCAAGAAGATGAAAAAATGCTCAACATCATTAATCCTTAGGGAAATGCAAATCAAAACCACAATGAAATAGGAGACTGAGTGGCGTGTTGGTTAAGAGTTGGCTTGGGACATCAGCTCGAGCAGCAGGGCCCCAATTCAGATCCCATGAGGGCCAGTGACACTGTGCCCTCTACAGCTAAGATGGTGAACAGCAGCTCTACCTGGAGCTGGGCTGCTGTGAGTCACTGGCGCAGGCATAGGCTGCAGTGGGGTTCACCGGCAGCTGGTGTGAGCTTTCATGAGCTGCCATGAGTGGCCATCCAATGTCCGGCGAGCAACTGCCTCATCCAGGAAGAGTGCAATGATAATACCAACATGAGCCAGTGAAGTGACGTCCTCCACAACTAGACTGACGAACAAAAGGACAGCAACTTGTCTGTTCCTCTTCCCCAATTCCCCAATGCTGTTCCCCTCCCCCAATTCCCCAATAAAATCTTAACACCTTATGTCCCTTAGGATACTGTTATAAAAGGTAAAAAAACAAGAAAATAAAAATTGCTGGGAAGGGTACAGAGAAATTGGAACTCTTAAGGACTGTTGGCAGGAATGTAAAATGGTACAGAAACTATGGAAGAGAGCCCCTCAGTGCCTAAAAAAACATAAAAATTGAATTACCATATGATCCAACAATTCCACTCCTGAGGACACTCCTAAAAATAATTCAAAACAGGGCCTCGAAACTTCCGGTAAAATGGCGCAATAGACAGACGCTGTGCTAACTGCCTCCCAGGATCACACCAAAATTACAAGCAAATTATACAGCATTCAACCCTGGAGGTCCCCGGAACACTGGAGGAACAGAACCACTAAACGAAGAACTTAAAGAGGAGGCCACGTCGGGTCTGGTAGGACGGGCGGAGACGAGAGAGGGCAAACCCGTGAGGGAAGCCCCAGCCGTGGGAAGCTTGTCTGGTTGGGGGAGAGACCCTCTGGCCGCACCCTAAGCTCACCAGCCCAGGAGCTCCTTTGCCGGGAAGAGGAGTTCTAAGATAGCCGGCAATAAATTAGTAAGGACTCTCTTTGCTCAGCTCGGTGAGGCTAAGAGCGGCTGGAGAATCAGTGGGGCCAGAGCCCGGGCTTGCTCGCTGGTGAGCACTTACCTGGTTCCTGGTGGAGAGAGTGGCTGTGTGAGCTGGGAGCCTGTGGGGACGGACTGAGCTGAGCACCTTTGGTGCAAAGGCTGGAGGTTTTTGGATTGTTGTTCCCGTGGTGCGGAGCTTGCATGCGAGTGGTGTAAGGAGGGCGCCATTTTGTCGGGCTTGGGCCCTCCCACGAAGGATCAGGTCTGAGACCTAATTGGTCTGGTGGAATTGGCGCAGAAGTACGTGTGTGCGTGCGCGCGCGTACCTGCAGCCTTGGATCCCCACCCTCCGCCCAGCTTATACTGCGTTGCCAGGGAAACGCAGGGTGGTGCCCTCTGGCTTCTACGGCTGCTCACTGAGACCCCAGAGTGCGCGAGCCGCCTCGGATCCCCACCCTCAGCTCGGCTTGTGCTGTGTTGCCAGGGAAACGCCTAGTGGGAGTGATCCGACTCCAACAGGCTGCTCACTGAGACGCGGGAGCACGCAAGCCGCCTTGGGTCTCTGCTTTCCACACTCCGCTTGCAGAGTTACCAGGCTGGTGATTGGTTGTCGGGCTGCTCGGCCTGATCTGCGAGCGGCTGATTGGGACAGGCTGAGACTGGGAGTTCTCCTGGGAGTGTTGGGCCGTGAACTGTGTGCCTGCGTGATCCAGCCAGGGCTCTCCTGGTGATCTATCTAATACAACAAAGCAATCCCAGAGTGACAGCCAGAATGGGGAAACAAAGAAACATGTCACAAGAAAAAGATCAGAAGAAACCTCCAGAAATGGAACCAAATGAAACAGAGGGATCCAACCTTTCAGAGACACAGTTTAGAACATTGATGATAAGAATGTTTAAGGAACTTAGCGAGGACATAAAGAAGGATAGGGAAACCATAAAAAACAACCTGTTAGAACTAAAGAATACAATAACTGAAATGAAGAACACACTCGAAGGAATCACCAGTAGAGTAGATGAAGCAGAGGAGCGGATCAGCGCTTTGGAAGATAAAATAGCAGAACTCACCCAGTTGGCACAGCAAAAAGACCAAAGAATAAAAAACAATGAAAATAGTTTAAGAGCCCTATGGGACAAGGTGAAGCGCAACCACCTTCGAATCATAGGGATACCAGAAGGAGAAGAGAAGAAGCAAGGGGTTGAAAAGGTATTTGAAAAAATAATGACTGAAAACTTCCCTACCCTGGTAAAGGAAATCAACATACATGCCCAGGAAGTGCAGAGGGTTCCAAACAAGCTGAACCCAAACAGGTCCACACCAAGACACATCATAGTTAAAATGGCAAAGGTTAAAGACAGAGACAGAATCCTAGAGGCTGCAAGAGAAAGACAGCAGGTTACATACAAAGGAACTCCTGTTAGACTAACAGCTGACTTGTCTACAGAAACTCTGCAGGCCAGAAGGGAGTGGCAGGAGATACTCAAAGTGACACAAAATAAAGGCCTACAACCAAGATTGCTCTACCCAGCACGGCTATCACTTAAAATTGAAGGAGAAATAAAGAGCTTCTCAGAAAAGAATAAGCTTAAGGAATTCATTACCACCAAGCCAGCATTGCAAGAAATGTTAAAAGGACTTTTTTAAACAAAAGAAAGTGGTAAACAAGCTAACCCAGAGAGACAATTTAAGAAGATAGACCTCATATCAAGCAGATATAAAGGAAAAACTGATGGTTGCTGGTTGGGAGGGAGTGCGGAAGAGGGAGAGGGGGAAGGTTTTGGACAGTGTATGTGGGACTACAATGTTGCTGCAGGGATATGGGGGCAGTTCTGGGAATGTAATTGATAATGTTGTGAAGAGACTATTATGTTGTGAGAAATAAGTCAGTTGGAGAAGGACAGGTACCATGTGATCTCACTTGTGTGTGGAGTCTGAAGAACTGAGTGAACGATCAAAGTAAACAGACTCATAGATGTAGAGGAAAAACTGAGGGTTGCTAGTTGGGAGGGGGGTGGGGAAGGGGGAAAGGGGAAGAGATTAGACAGCATAAATAGACAACTACAATATTGCCACAGGGATATGAAACACAGTTCAGGGAATATAATAATGTTGTAAAAATTTTGTGGCATGTCAGATAGTCACATGTCTTGTTAGGGAGACCACTTCATGGATGGAGTAGAGGTTTGATCACTGTATTGTACACCTGAAGCTGATGTTGTATAGTATTGTATGCCAACTGCAACTGAATATGTGGGTGGTCACGGGATGTGGAGTATGCTGTGGAGGGGAGTCAGGGGAGTTGTGATGGATAAATATGATATGGGGGGGGAGTGGGGTGGCGAACTGGGGGAGGGGCGTTTTCACTTTGGGGGGTAAAGAGTATAACTATTGCATTGTGTTGTACACCGAAAACCAATAAAATAAAATAAAAAACAAAAAAAACAAAAAAAACAAAAAAAACAAAAAAAAACAGGGCCTCAAAGAAATATTTGTGCAATCATGATTATAACATTATTCACAATAGCCAAAGGTGGAAGCCACCCAAACATCAATTGATGGAAGAATGTATACAAAAAAAGTGATACATGAATAACATGCCATATCATTCACCTGTTTGGAAAGGAGATTCTGACACAGGCTATAACATGGATGAACTTTGAGGGAATTATATTAAGTGAAATAAGCCAATCACAAAAGGAGAAAAACTGTGGGCTGGCAGAGTGGTGCGTTGGATAAGAACTGGCTTGGAACACCTGAGCAGCAGGGCCCTGGTTCGGATCCCACATATGAGGGCCAGTGACACTGCCGTCTACAGCTAAGATGGTGAACAACAGCTCCACCTGGAGCTGGGCTGCTGTGAGTCGTTGGTGACAGCATAGGCTGCAGCGCCTGCTACAGTGGGCTGCTATAAGCTACATGATGGCCGGCAGCCAGCGTGAGTGGCTGGCAGCCAGTGTAAGCTGCCAAGAGCCACTGTGAGTGGCCATCCAGAGGCCAGCAACAGATCTTCCTCACCGGGAAGAGCTCAATGATAATACCAACATGGACCAGTGAAGCGGTGTCCTCCACAACTAGACTGAAGAACAAAAGGAGAGCAACTTGTCTGTTCCCCTCCCCCAATTCCCTAACAAAATCTTTAAAAAAAAAAGGAGAAAAACTGTGATTCTTCTCATATATATCCAGAATGGACAAATTCATACACAGGAAGCACAATGATGATTGTCAAGGGGTAAGGGAGGGGGCAATGAGGAGTTGTTGTTTATTTAAAGGGTGTAGTTTCACTTTTATAAGATGACAAAGACTTCTGGATGTTTGTTGCACAAAAATGTCAATATATTACCACTGAACCTTACCCTTAAATATGGTTAAGATTGTAAATTTTATGTTACATGTATTTTAAGATACATTAAAAAAATTAAAAATCAAAATAATCCAAACTACATAGCAGTAGCAGTACTTCCCATGCTAAATCAGAGCAGACTTTTCTTCGATGGCTTTTCTGGTTTGCAATACTCTTTGGTGTGAACGTCTTGGTGCCAAATGAGGTGTGAGTTCTGCCGAAAGCCTCTCCCACAGTTGACGCACTCATAAGGCCTTTCCCCAGTGTGAATTCTCTGATGTTTAATGAGGCTGGAGTTGTACCTAAAGGACTTCCCACAGTCACTGCACTCATAAGGCTTTTCTCCAGTGTGAACTCTCTGATGAATAATGAGTGTGGAACCATCCATAAAGAACTTCCCACATTGACTACAATCATACGGTTTTTCTCTGGTGTGAATATTTTGGTGCCGAATAAGGTGGGAGTTTTGGCTAAAGAGTCTGCCACATACGCTGCACTCATAAGGCCTCTCTCCAGTGAGCTTTCTGATGTCTCTCAAGTGCGGAGCGGTACCTAAAGAATTTTCCACATTTGCTGCACTCAAAACGCCTTCCCCTAGTGTGAACTCTCTGATGAATAAGAAGTGTGGAGATGTCCATAAGAAATTTCCCACACACATTGCACTAGTACGGCCTTTCTCCAGTGTGAAGTCTTTGATGTCTTTTGAGGGTGAATCTGTACCTAAAGAATTTCCCACATTCGCTGCATTTATATGGCTTTTCTCCAGTGTGAACTCTCTGATGAATGATGAGCGTGGAGCTGTCTTTAATACATTTCCCATGCCGGCTGCACTCATAATGCATTGGCCTACAGTGAACTGTCTGGTGGTCCATGAGGCAAGACCGCTGAGTAAAGAACAGCCCACATGCAAGACGCTCACAGAGGCTTGTTCCACTGTGGACTTTCTGGTGCTCCACAAGCATGTGTTTGTGGCTAAAGGCTTTCCCACATACATCACAGTTGTAATCATTTTGCCTGCTTTCAAGGGTCTCTCTGCCCTCAGTGTTGTGTGGCTTCCCTCCAGTGTGAGGTGCCTGATGCTGGGGGAGGCCTGTGCTAGACGGGTAGTCCTTCCCACCCTCCATGCACGTGAGGGTCCCCTTTGCCGTGTGAATGCTGCAGATCCTCGTGAATGACGGCCTCACCTCATCCCATCTGGATAGTTTCTTTCTACTCTGCTCCTTATGGTGTTGGGAGAGATATACCACACACCTGTCCACCTCTTGCTGAGGGTGTGTTCCTCTAAGCTCAGCCAGGTGCAAAACGTCTTTCAAAAGTGGGCCACATATCTCACAGGCCTGGGCCTTGTGGATGGACAGATTTGGCTTTGGAGTCCTGACCTGTGACTCTCCCACAGAAACACTTTGCTCAAAAGGGGCCTCCTCATCCTGGGCTCCATGCCAACAGCCTGTAAGCAGAGAAATGCCAGTGAAGTGCACATTGACTATGGTAGGAGGGGGCAGCCCCATGACAAATGAGTGTTAGACACACCACGAGGAAGCCCATGGGACTGCTGACAGGAAAGACAGCTACAGCCAGGGAGAGGAAGGCCTACTGTGCAGAGCTGGATGAGAATGCCCTGACGATGAGGAAGGACCCAAGGAAGGGATACAGTGCCGGGAGCAGAGGCAAGTCTCCAAGTCACTCCTCTGCAAGTGGCTTTCAACAAGTCATGGTTGCTGGTGGCTGATGAGCACTGTGTAGCAGGTGGTGTCCAGACCCAGGAATGTCTGATTGCAACACAATAGCTGCTGTTCAAGTGCTATTTAAGGATATGTGCAGATGTCACTACACCTTAAGTGTAGGTCAAATGTCCAGGGCACTGCAAAGGGAGCAATAAAGGGAATGGGTAAGAGCCGGGGCTGGAAGTCAGAGTCAAAATGACAAGGAAAAAACAAAATAGAAATGAGTTGTGGCCTCTGTCCCTGGTGTCATACAAGGGTGGACACAGGACAGATGTCCAGAGTGACTGCAAGTCATCTCTGACAGCATGCCATTTCCGAGCTCCCATGTAGCAGGAACACATTCCTTTGAGCCTCTCTTGACAATGCACCAGTAAAGTACCCCCCGTCAGGCACCCAGCACCCTCCTTTTTTTTTTTTTTTTTTTTTTGAGGGCAGTGTCACTGGCCCTCATATGTGGGACCCGAACCGGGGCCGCCAGCTTCCTAAGCCAGCACTTAACCACCGCACCACTCAGCTGGCCCAGCACCCTCCTTATTGCTCGAAGTGGGCAATTACTTGGGTCTGGAAGAGGCCAGTCCATGGGGAAAGACAGATAAAGGGAGTGGACAAAACATCCTGAGTGACCCACCCATCACATCCAACATTCTATGATTACGGAAAGTTCAGAAAACGGCCTTTAAAAATACAACCCAGTGGTCCCCACAATGAGACAGGTAAAGAGTTAACAGGAATGAGCTTGTGAATTAACAGGAAAGAGCTTAAAAATTAAGTGCTGGGCTCTGAATCCCCTGGCTTGCTATAGGAAAAGAATAGTTCCCAAGGGAAGCCAACTGTAATGGTAAACCCCTACAGGCTGACAAGCACTTACATCCACCATAGATGGGAACAGAACAGTTCCCAGAAGAAGCCAACTACAAACGCAATGCCCCGCAAGCTGACAAGCACCTACATCCTGCATAGAAAAACATAAAATCCCAGCTAAACAGAAACCCATGGCAGCTGTCTACTCTAGACTCTGCCCCTGGCAACTCCTCTGCCAGTGATTCTCTACTTAAATAAATTTTCTAAGTTCTATTCCTTTGTGCCTTGTGAATTGACAACCCATGCGTCACCATTACACCCACAAGTAGTGACCACAGTAGTGGTTGAAATACCTGGCACAAGCAGACTTCAAAGTATGTCAGTAAGTGCCAGCATCTAGCTGAGTGGCCCAAGCAGGAACAGGTAGGTCTGAGGGCAGGCCTCAGACAAGCTTCAAGATTTCTGACTCCTGAGCCCTGCCTTACAAGTACTCAGAGAAGCAGTGATGGGCTGCTTGAGGGCAGTGAGTACAGTGCACACAGGCCCGGCCCTTGCACCAACACATAGATCAGGAAACCAGGGAAGGAAGTCGTGCCCACCAGAGTCCCATTGTGGGAAGGACAGAGCTGCCCCTGGAAAGGGGGAAAACAGGGCCCAGCCCAGGATCCTGGGGTAGGTGTGAGAGCCTTACCAAGGGCAGACAGAAGTGCCACGTTCTCCGTCATCACATGGTGGTACAGGCGCCTCTGAGCTTCATCAAGGAGGTCCCATTCCTCCTGGGAGAAATGTATGGCCATGTCCTCAAAGACCACACGGCCCTGCCAAAATGGGGACAGTTTAGTCCATGAGCAGCTTCTTGATTTGTGCTTCCTTCGATTCTGTATTTCTCTCCTTGCCACCCATTAATTACAGGACCAAACTAACAGCCAAATCTGTTGTTAGCTCCCTTGCGATCCAGAGACCACTATCGTAATCACCTCCTTAACTAACTCTCTCATACCAAGTGGATATTTCCCCTGCCCCAAATCAGCCCAGGGTGAGGGATCAGACAACTAGGGACAGCCCCTACACCCCAGGTACACTGGAATTATACAAACTAGCCATCCCTAAGCTTTTCATCCCACCCTCCCTGCATTTCCCTCAGAAAGTCCAATACGGCCTCTGACCTCAGGTTTCCCTGCACTTGTGCTTCCCCATGTGGCCCTGTACCTGGTGTGCTCCCTCTACTCAGGAAACCTAAGTAATGAAAACCTTTCAGTGTTACTGGCCTCTCAGTGTTGACACTAACTCACTGAAGTGCATAAATGAAAACCCGGTGGCTACAGTCACTCATACACTTCTCTCCAGGACCTTCAGCCTTTCCCCCACACATCTCCCCCACCCCCTGCTCCTCCTCCTTCCGATTTCCTGATGTGGAAGACTTACCAGGTGCTGGGAGTAACAGTGTCTCCTCTCTCAATAGCACTGACCAGTGTGTCCAGCACACAGCATGGAAAAGGTGGGGAGGGGGCAGAAACATGCCATCCAGACTCTGGCCTGGTATGTGGGATCCCACTCCTCTCCTGCCAGCCAGTTTCCCTGGGTTCCCAGATCTTGCCTCCCAGACAAAAAACTCAGTCTCTCTGGGCCGGCCGAGTGGTGCAGTGGTTAAGAACTGGCGTGGTACACCAGTGGCCCCGGTTCAAATCCCACATATGAGGGCCAATGACACTGCCCTCTAAAAAATAATAATAAAAAAACAAAAAACAAACAAACAAAAAACTCAGTCTCTCATTCCACTATATGGACCAGTGCCAGGGTCCGGGGCCAACCACTTATGCTTCTCCTCACCCGCACATCACTCTTTGGACTGCCCTCCCTCATGACTCTGACCCCTGCACATGACAACTCCACAGGCACCCCAGCCCACGCCACAGGCATTTGTCTGGCCTGCCAACATGCCATTCTGCCCGTGGAAACCAGGCGTACATGGCCAGTGCAACCAGCATTCTAATCCACCCCAGTTTGGCCCCAGAACACCAGTTCCCCAGCACCAGAGAGCACCAAACCCTCATTTGCATATCCTCCCACCTAACCCTGTTTCCTGCTTTAACCCAGCCACAAAAACCCACAGAAAGATGTCAAGGTTCCTGGCCCTCTCCCACTTTGCACTGCACAGCTGTCTCAAGCAGTCTTGACCTTCTCCCCACACCTAACCCTTATTCAAAGCCCCAGACCAGTAAGATTTCTGGCTGATTCCATTTTCCCCTTAACTACTCTACCAGCCTGAATATGACAATCCACGCAAGGGTCACCACAAAACTCTGCTGAGTCCATAGAGGGGTAATGAGCCCTGCCCTGACTTCACTGACATTTGACCTTCTATGTGGAGAAGCCTCAGCATTCATCTTATGTCTCCTGGCCCCTCTGGCCTTCACAGGCACACATACACAGCCGCTCCAGGTCCTTATGTATATTTGTGGCGCTTACCACCACCATCCAGTTGCCCAATTGAGACACATATTTGGTCTCCTCCTTCCCCCACCTTGTCCATAATGTCACTACCACCAACACATAAAGATGAGCCCTCTGAAATCTGACCCACAGTTTCAGCAGGGTCCACACACAGACCGCTACACCTGAATGCCTTTACTGACTCCAGGTCTGTGGGTCCACTCAGAGTCTCTGGAACATTTGTGATGTGGCCAAAACCTGATTCCTCATATTCTCTCTGAAAGTTCCTTCTACCGCTGACTTCCAACATCCTAACTGATGGAACATCCATTCTGCCAAACAAGGCCAAACACCTGCAGGCCGCCCCTGACTCCCCACTTTCATCTCACTTTCCATATCAGAAAATGTGGGCAGCCCTGTGCAAAAACACATCCTCCTCTACTCTCTCTCCACACCAGCATGCGCCTGCACTGGGGCAGCAACCTCCTTCACCCGCATGGTCTATCTTCTACTCGGAAGGCAGGGGGAGTCTATTAAAACCTGGGTCAGATGGCCTCCCTCCTCTGCTCGAAACCTTCCCTAGCTCCCAATGTCCTCAGATTAGAGGCTGGGAACTGAAGGCTGTCATTCTGGGCCTGGTCCCTGCATGCTCTGACCTCCTGTCACCCCATTCCCTATCCCATCTAATATAACAGGAATTTGCAATTCCTAAACACTCCACATAAGTCTCATGTGCTAGTAGTATTTGAACATTCTGGATTCTGCACCCAGGATGCATGTCACATCTTACTCCATCGGATATCCGAAATGGAACAGATCCATATAATCCAGGCTTTGTGGAACCACAGGGTTTTCAGACCCAAGAGAGGGAGAAGGACAGGTACAGAGTCTCAGAACACCACCATTTCCTATACTGGGGTACCTAAACCATCAGGATGGTAACTAGGGTGGGTGGGAGCCTGGGAACCCTCTACTTATCCCTGTATAGTTCATAAGCATTTCTGCCACTGCCAAGGGACCCTGTGGGAAGAGGGAGGCCATGAGAAATGGGCAGCCATGGTAGGATCTGACATGCTACGCTGGACCATCACCCCTGTCCTGCCCTAGAGCAAAGCAACCTCAACCTGATGGTCCAAGTTAAGGGCTTTCTTACCAGCTGAGTTACCCTGGAGAAGGACCAAATCTGTAAAATGGGCATTAGAATGCTTTCAACTCATAGGGCGAATAGTGATATCAAACATAAAGAGTACACACTATGTATCAGCTGTACTGTCCACACAATCAATGGTTCTGTATATGTGTTCAGCGCAAATGAAGTAGTAGGGTTTTGAAAATCTGGGCATGTATTTTCCCCACTTTTTAAGATTTTCCGAGGATGTGATACATAAAACTTCACATTGTAAGCAAATATTTAAAGGTAAATTAACATCAGACCAATTATTAAGTACAGTATTTGGATACATTTAACTGATTCAATAGGTTCATTTCGAATTGCCTACCTATGTGTACATATTAAGAGGGATGCTGGTTCATTAGTGTTTAAATCAATAACTGTTTCATACAATCTTAAGTTAATGAGTTGTAGGGAGGGACTGAGCAGGCAGGTCAGCTATCGGTACTTTCAGCAATGAGGCCTGCCTGCAACATAATCCTGAGGGGAGCATGCAGGGAGCCCGTGACTGGACAGTGGATCACCTCTCTGGCTCTGAGGGCTGGAGGAAGTGAGGCAGCAGTGCCCTGGTCTAGCACCCTACCCTCCAGTCTGAGGCATCCCCTACCTCACCACAGAGCCCATCTGAAATAACATCCTTAAGACTCTCCTTCTTCAATCTGATCCCCAGACTATGTCCTGGGCCAGTCCAGCACCCTCTGCCCTTTTGAAAGGTATGTACCAGCCACCTTCCTGGGCCTCCAGACCTTTATGTTCATCTACCTATGTGAGGTCTCCATCTTCTGATATCTCTATCTTGAGACATCTCAGAATCACCATGTCCGAATACAACTCATGATTGTCTCCCTGCAACCTCACTACACTAACTACAGTAAGTCGCGACTTATGAAAATTTGAGTTGAGAACTTTCACAGATACAAATGGACTTCGCGTTACGAACACTTGTAGATGCGAACAAATCGTGGAAGCAGCTCATGTGTCTGCTCATGTCAGTTCACTGCATGCAATCCCCTATATGCCAGTTGTTGTACTATACAGTACCACCATTTTAAGGTAACTGTAAAAGTAAAAATAATTTATTTACAGTATTTTTGTGTGTGTTTAGTTTTTTTATGCTTTATAATGCATATTTGTGTCTAAGCTGTATAAGACTCACTTTGTCGGACTTATGAACAAATACGACTTATGAACATTCTCCTGGAATGGAACTTGTTCATAAGTCAGGGACTTACTGTACCTCATCTCCATTCCTTAAATGTTTAGGTAAAAAATTTGGCATCGCCTTTCACTCACCACTTTTGCTCACAACCACATGTAATGCAACAGGAAATCCTGTTGACTGTCTTTATGATCTATACAAACTACTGTCACATCTCTCTACTGTCACTCCTCTGGTTCAGCCCCTCCCATAATTCTCCAGGAGTACACTGCCGTGTCCTCCTTAGCATCTTCCTGCTTCCATTTCCCATCCCCTTTTTAACAACTTTAAACTTCAAATCTGGATTCCAATGTGTGTGTGTGTGTGTGTGTGGGTGGTGGGAAATGCGGGCGGGTGGCATCAAGCAATTCTCAGAAACCAGCAGGGTATCAAAGGATTCAACTCAATTCTGATAGTATGTACCCAGAGGTGGCATCAGACTCCACAGATTAAGGGTTCAGTCCTACAACACTGTCCCTTCAGATGCCAGTCACAAGCTCAGGTTGATACCTGCATTTCTGACCCACTAGCTATAAATCAGAGGTTCTCAAGACCATCTCCTTGAGTTCAATTACTTTACCAGAACAGTTCACAGAACTCAGAGAAACATTTTATTTACTAAATTACCATCTTATTGTAAAACGATGTAACCCAGGATCATCCAGATGGAAGAAATACAGAGGGCAAGGTATGGGGAAGAAACTCGGAGCTGCTACATCCACTTCAGGTTCACCACTCTCCCCAAATCGCCACCTGCTCAACAACCCAGAATCTCTCTGAACCCTGTCCTTTTGGGTTTCTATGGAGACTTCATTACATAGGCATGATTGATTAAATCAGTTGGCAACTGATTTAACCTTCAACCCCTCTCCCCTCTAGGAAGGTCGGGGGAGTAGGAATGAAAGTTCCAACCGTCTAATCATATGGTCGGTTCTCCTGACAACCCATCCTTAGGTGCTTCCATAAAAGGTCACCTCATTCACAGAACAAGAGTCTTTTATTACCCTCAACATCTAGGAAATTCCAAGGGTTTTGGGAGCTGTGGGCCAGAATATGAGAAATGCACTCTGGTCATCTGAATGACCAAATATATATTTCTTCTAAATCTTATACATCACAATATCGCTGCCCCTCTCTTCCTCTACAACATTCCATGGATTCCAGAAGCTCAGGTCGCCACTCCAGGTGACACGCCTAGCCCTGTGTCCCCAGGAAGCACTGACCCCTGGTTTCCTCAGTGCTGTCGACTCAGCAGCACCTGCAGCCTGTGCACAGACTGCCCCTGAGGGAACCCTCCCACATCACGTGGCGGACACGGGGACCTGATTGCAGGGGACCAAGCGGTGGCCCTCCACCCGGGCTCCGTTCTCGGAGGTGAAAGCCGGGCGGGTTAAGGCCCGGGGTACACAGCACCCACCTGAGTCGGGCTCATCGTCGCGGCTCCCGCCACAGACCTATGAAGGACTGGGACCAGGGCGGACGACAGGGCAGGAACAGGCGCCGCCGTCACCGACGGGCTCAGTGGGCCTCACAGCCGCCTCCGTGCAGCGGGGACGACGCCTCCGCCGCCCTAAGAAACAGAGAAGAGCCTTAAGAACAACCCAAACGCCCCTACCGAGGAGAAGCTGCCGGAAATACCGCCCGCACGAGCGCGTAGGCACGTAAACGTCTCTATTCTAAACTCATTGGCTCATTCCGCCGGCAGCCGCCCTTGCCGCAGGGCATTCTGGGTCATGTAGTTTTCCCGCGAATAACCACTGTTAGGCAGCTATTGTCCTTCCAGACTTTAGGAATAATGGCCAAGGGACAACTTCGGGGTGGTGGTGGTGGTGGGGGTTGTCCCGGACTCTAAGGATGGAACTGGGCTTTGTGGCTCTTAAAGGGGACGTGTGAGAAATAGAGACTTGTTATTGCAGACTGTGACACACGGCAAATTCCCAAAGGCTGCACGACCGAAGGGAGACGCCGTACCATAATGACACTCTCCGTTCAGCCGTTTACTTATAGCTGGCGGCTGTGTTGTTGCTTGTCAAATACCCATAGAATGACGTTCTGGAGGCTGTTTTATGACTTTCAATAAAGTCCGTCAGTGAAAAGAAAGAAAAGACCACAGGCTGCATGACAGGGAGTTGGAGGAGGGATGTTTTTCCTGCCTGGATAATCAGTGATAGTGTTCCAACCTAGAGAGGAGAACTTTTATTGAGATAATTTTTCCCCCCTCATTAAGATAATATTATTACTCCATATCCGAGATACTTTTCATTTCTTTTGAAAATCTGAAAAGGAGAGTGACTTATCACAGGTCCTTTCCTGCCAAGATAGGGTGTGCCTTCCTAATTGTCAAACCCGTTTGCAAAGGGGACCTCTTGTTCTGGAGATAAAGGTGTGGAATTCCAAGAGCTCATCTCTTCGATGGGAAGTGATTTAATATTTCACCTGATGTTGCAGCAAGAGTGACTGCACAGGGACTTGAAATTATCCCTGAAAAATACTTGTGAAATGGAGATTACAGAAAGTTATTAATGATGATTAGATAGTTATTCAATGAAATTGGCAAAATAGTTCTAGAGAAACATGTTACTGATGAAAAAAAGTTTAAGATCTCAGTGAAGTTTGAGTGAGAGAGTGAAGACTGAAAAGCCACAGAATGAAGCTGAGCCTGTGGCTGTGGAGATACACCACACTCAGGGTTTATCTCCAAAATGTGACACTTTTTCATACTTGAAAACATTATGCCTAACAACTTGGAGGGGTAGGTAGAGATGACATCTTTCAAAAGCTTTCTGGAAATGTAAAAATGAATAGGGAAGCTGTGCTGTCATGTGTGTTTTATGCTCTCACAAATGTCCAATAAACACCTACTAGGATCCAGGCAAAATAATAGGCTCATGAAACACATTTGGAATTGAGTGGTCCACTGTTCTGTATATACAGGTTATGTCCTGTATTTATGATTTTGTACTGAGTCATGTATTGACTGTCAGGAAGCCTTATATATCTCATATTCAGCTTTTTTCAATGCTTTACAAAATGTTGACAGAGCTATTTTTCTCCCACTGAACCTGATGATTAAACCACTTAATAGTTACCCTAGCTGAGAACCATACACCCACAAATAAAGATCTGAGTAATGCCTTATGGTGCCTCCTGCCTTAAGATTTGCCTGAAGTAAGACCAAAAATGAGAATTAAGCATTAAAGTGCTTACTTTTCATTTTCAGAAGAGGGAAAGACTGTCCTTTACCAAAGTCTAAAGTTGTGAACAAGAAATCATCATTTATTAGAGATAACTTTGGATGAATAAATATATGCTCTGAAAGTCAGCCTGTCAACAATAGCGTTGCCCCAGTAATCAACCGTATAAAAGTTAGGAAATCATCGCTAGTACCAAGCTGCTAAGATTTAGCCAATCAGTGATTAGACCCATGAGGTGTGACCACACTAATAGTAGTGACCACAGTAATACACCCCAAACTCTATCAAACCTTAAACATTTGCCCCTTCTGAAAGTCCGCTAAGTCTGAATGCCAGATTTCCCAAATACTTATGTTACAGCAGTTTGGACTTGGTTTAAAGAAACAGACTTTGAACTACAGCTCTCCTTTGCAGGAAAATAGGACGGTCACTTCACTTTCCCTCAAATACCAAGTTCAAATTACTGTTACTTCATAAGTTTGCAACTCTTTCAACGGTTCAACTTCCGGGTACAGTTAGTTATGGGTTCAGACATGTGAATGACAGATGAACTGATAACAGCCATTAAGACTCTAAAATAAAATGTTTTCAATTCTTGTGAAGTCTTATATTACCTATTATTTATGTATATTGAATAGAGCATGCCACAATGCAAGAGTACATTTTGCGATAAATTTTCTGAAGAATGGGCATTTATTCAATGAGAAAAAAATCCTTTTGAAGACCTTTGTATGCAATGCAATTGTCTATTCATTATTGGAAACCATGGGCAGTCAAAAAAAACGACCATATAATAACAGTTAAACATGTGAGATGTAATATTTTACCTAACAGCAAACAAAATGATAAAATACGATTTTTATTAAGAGGGATTCAGATAAAAAAATTTTTAAAAATGAAAGGAGAGGTTGAAATGGCCGTCCGCAATGTATATCATTATAAGATGCCATTCACAACACTACTTTTGAACCTGTGTCTCAATATGGAATGTGCAATGGACAAAGGAATAAAAAAGTTGGATGAGAGCTGGATGAGTGGCGCATTGGTTAAGAGCTGGCTTGGGATGCCAGCGGCCCCGGTTCGGGTCCCACATATGAGGGCCAGTGACACAGCCCTCTAAAGCTAACAACAGCTCCATCTGGAGCTGAGCTGTGAGCCCTGGCGATGGTGTAGGCTGCAGCCACTGCTGCAGTGGGCTGCCATTGGCTACAGTGAGTGACCTGCAGCCAGCGTGACTGGCTGGCAGCCAGCGTGAGCTGCCAAGAGCCACTGTAAGCGGCCATCCACAGGATGGAGACTGATCTGCCTCATCCAGGAAGAGCGCAATGACGATACAAACATGGGCCAGTGAAGTAACGTCCTCTGCAACTACACTGAAGAACAAAAAGACAGCAACTTGTCTATTCCCCTTCCCCGGTTCCCCAACGCTGTTTTCCTCCCCCAATTCCCCCAATAAAATCTTTAAAAAAAGACTTCCGGTAAAATGGCAGAATAGACAGATGCTGTGCTAACTACCCCCCAGAATCACACCAAAATTACATTGTGGGTTTTTTTGTTTGTTTTGTTTTGAGGGCAGTGTCACTGGCCCTCCTATGTGGGACCGAACCGGGGCCGCTGGCTTCCCAAGCCAGCGCTTAACCACCGCGCTGCTCGGCCGGCCCTTCACACCAAAATTACAAACAAATTATACAGCATTCAACCTTGGAGGTCCCTGGAACACTAGATGAACAGAACCACTAAACGAAGAACTTAAAGAGGAGGCCACGTCAAGTCTGGTAGGAAGGGCAGAGACGAGAGAGGGCGAACCCCATGAGGGAAGCCCCAGCTGTGTGGAGGCTTCTCTGGTTAGGGGAGAGACCCTCTGGCCGCACACCAAGCTCACCAGTCCAGAGTTCCTTTGCCGGGAAGAGGAGTTCCAAGAGAGCAGGCAGTAAATTAGTGAGGGCTCTCTTTGCTCAGCTCGGTGAGGCTAAGAGCGGCTAGAGAATCAGTGAGGCCAGAGCACAGGCTTGCTCACCAGTGAGCATTTACCTGGTTCCTGGTGGAGGGAGTAGCTGGGTGAGCCGGGCCCAGGAGCCTGCAGGGATGGACTGAACTGAGTACCTTTGGTGCAAAGGCTGGAGGTTTTTGGACTATTGTTCCCCTGGTGTGGAGCCTGCACGCAAGTGGTATACAGAAAGGTGCCATTTTGTCAGGGTGTGGCCCTCCCACAGAGGATCAGGTCCGGGACCTAATTGGTCTGGTGGAATCAGCACAGAAGTGCGTGTGTGTATGCACGCATGCGGCCTTGGATCCCCACCCTCCGTCTGACTTATACTGCGTTGCCAGGGAAACGCTGGGCAGGTGCCCTCTGGCTCCAACAGGCTGCTCACTGAGACCAGGGAGTGCACAAGCCACCTCAGGTCTGGCTTTCCACACTGCGCTTGCACAGTTGCGAGGCTGGTGATTGGTTGTCAGGCTGCTTGGCCTAATATGCGAGCAACTGATTGGAACAGACTGAGACTGGGGGTTGTCCTGGGAGTATTGGGACAGCCAGAATGAGGAAACAAAGAAATATGTCACAAGTAAAAGATCAGAAGAAACCTCCAGAAATGGAACTAAATGAAACAGAGGGATCCAACCTTTCAGAGACAGTTTAGAACATTGATGATAAGAATGTTTAACAAACTTAGTGAGGACATAAGGAAGGATAGGGAAATCATAAAAAACAACAAGTAGAACTAAAGAATACAATAACTGAAATGAAGAACACACTCGAAGGAATCACCAGTAGAGTAGATGAAGCAGAGGAGTGGATCAGCGATTTGGAAGACAAAATAGCAGAAATCACCCAGTTGGAACAACAAAAAGACCAAACTATGGAAAACAATGAAAATAGTTTAAGAGCCCTATGGGACAAGGGTATTACAACGACAGTAAATCATAGGAATACCAGAAGGAGAAGAGAAGAAGCAAGGGGACGAGAATGTATTTGAAAAAATAATAACTGAAAATGTCCCAACCCTGGTCAAGGAAATCAACATACATGCCCTGGAAGTGCAGAGGGTTCCAAACAAGCTGAACCCAAACAGGTTCACACTAAGATACCTCATAGTTAAAATGGCAAAGGTTAAATACAGAGACAGAATCCTAGAGGCAGCAAGAGAAAGACACCTGGTTACATACAAAGGAACTCCTATTAGACTAACAGCTGACTTGTCTACAGAAACTCTGCAGGCCAGAAGGGAGTGGCAGGAGATATTCAAAGTGACACAAAATAAAGGCCTACCACCAAGATTGCTCTACCCAGCATGGCTATCACTTAAAATTGAAGGAGACATTAAGAGCTTCTCAGAAAAGAATAAGCTTAAGGAGTTCATTATCACCAAGCGAGCATTGCAAGAAATGTTAAAAGGGCTTTTTGAAACAAAAGAAAGGGGTAAACAAGCTAACCCAGGAAGATCAGGAATACAAATAACAAAGTGGCAAATACATATGCACCTATCAATAATCATTTTAAATGTGAATGGGCTAAATGCCCCAATCAAAAGACAGAGAGTGGCTGAGTGGATAAGAAAATAGGACACATGTATATGCTGTTTACAGATGGAATAAGGTATTTCATGCAAATTGAAATGAGGAAAAAAAAAGCTGAAGTACCAATACTTATTTTGGACAAAATAGACTTTAAAATGAAGACTACAATAAAAGACAAAGAAGGGCACTATAACCCTAATAAACATCTATGCACCCAACATAGGAACTCCTAATTACATATAACAGATTTTGACAGACATAAAGAAAGAGATCAACAGTAACAGTATCATAGTAGGGGACCTCAACACCCCATTGTCACCAATGGACAGACCCTTTAGACAGAAAATCAACATAAAAAGAGGGGCCTTAAATGACACTTTAGACCAGCTGGAATTCGTTGATATTTTTAGCGCATTGCACTCTGAAAAAACAGAATATACATTCTTCTCAAGTACACATGGGACATTTTCCAAGATAGACCATGTTAGGCCACAAAACAAGTCTCAGTAAATTTAAGAAGATTGAAGTCATATCAAGCAGATATGAAGGCTGGCTGAGAGGGGGTGGGGATGAGGGAGAGGGGGGAGGTTTTGGACAGCGTAGGTGGGTGACTACAATGTTGCCGCAGGGATATGGGAGCAGTTCTGGAAATGTAATTGATAATGTTGTGAAGAGACTATTATGTTAAGTGAAATAAATCAGTTGGAGAAAGACAAGTATCATATGATCTCACTTATATGTGGAATCTGAAAAACTGAATGAATGAGCAAAGTGAACAAACTCATAGATATAGAGAAAAAACTAAGGGTTGCTAGATGGGATGGGGGTGGGGATTAGGGGGAAGGAGAAGGGATTAGACAGCATAAATAGACAACTACAATATTGCCACAGGGATATGAAACACAGTTCGGGGAATATAATAATGTGAAAATTTTGTGGCATGTCAGATAGTCACATGTCTTGTTAGGGAGACCACTTCATGGATGGAATAGAGGCTTGATCACTGCACTGTACACCTGAAGCTGATGTTGTATAATATTGTATGCCAACTGTAACTGAATATATAGATAATCACGGGATGTGGAGTATACTGTGGAAGGGAGTAAAAGGAATTGTAATAGATATGTATGACATGGGGGGAAGGAATGGGGTGGCGAACTGGGCGAGGGGGGTTCTCACTTTGGGGGTAAAGAGTATAACTATTGCATTGCGTTGCACACCTGAAACTAATTAAACAATAAATAAATAAATAAATAAATAAATAAATAAATAAATAAATAAAAGAAAAGTCATGATGCATGTTTGCAACAGATGACTCTAGTTCATTTTTGGAAATACTAGAGTGATTTACATCTATGTTATTGCTATGTCACTTGAATGCTGACAGTTCTAGCTTCATTCTAAAAAAAATATTGAGCAATTTGGTTGAGTTTTGGAGATTTTACAAGTTTGAAAGACCAAACTGTGGATTTTCGCCGTATTTTACTGTTTTACTTCCATAAAGGGAAGAACGCATGTCAAGTTTGTGAAAAGTTGCATAAAGTTTGCAGTGATGATGCTCTACAAGAACGTCAGTGCCAACGATGATTCACAAAATTCCACAATGGTGATTTTGATCTCAATTACACTCCTCAGTCAGGGAGGCCCACCAAGGTTGATGATGACAAAACAAAGGTATTGATCCAGTCAAACCCGCATTACATGACACAAGAGATTGCAGAAACATTGAACATTCATCATTCAAGCATTCACGACCACCTGAAGAAGCTGGGACACATAAGCAAGCTCGATATCTGGGTTCCGCATGAACTCAAAGGAGTTCATTTGACGGCTCATATAAACATCTGCAATATGTTCATTAAATGTGAGGAAAATGATCCTTTTTGGAGGCGACTAATAACTGGTCATGAGAAGTGGAGTGTTTACAACAATGTGGTGTGCAAACAGTCTTGGTCCAGATGTGATGATTCGCCTCAAACGACATCGAAAACGGACATTCATCAGAGGAAAGTTATGCTCTCAGTGTGGTGGGATTTTAAAGGTGTAGTGTTTTTTGAGCTCCTACCAAGGAACCAAACAATCAATTCGAATGTGTACTGTTGGCAATTGGACAGTTTGAATGAATCATCATCCAGAAACGTACAGAGCTCATTAATTGTAAAGGAGTTGTGTTCCATCGTGACAACGTGAGACCACACACAAGTTTGATCACCTGTCAAAAATTATTGGAGCTTGGGCCCGCCAAGTGGTGCGGTGGTTAAGCGCTGGCTTGGGAATTCAGCAGCCCTAGTTCAGGTCCCACATGTGAGGGCCAGTGACACTGCCTTCAAAAAAATAACAAATTATTGGAGCTTGGATAGGCTGTGTTGCCACACCCACCATACTCGCCTGACCTTGCCCCATTAGACTTCCACTTGTTTCGCTCTCTTCAAAACTCCTTGGGCTGGCCAAATGGTGTGCTGGTTAAGAGTTGGCTTGGGACGCCAGTTCTGAGAAGCAGGGCTGCGATTTGGATCCCACATGAAGGCCAGTGATGCTGTGCCCGCTACAGCTAAGGTGGTGAACAACAGCTCAACCTGGAGCTGGGTTGTTGTGAGTCACTGACACCGGCAAAGGCTGCAGTGGGGCTGGCCGGCAGCTGGTGTGAGCTTTGTGAGCTGCAGTGAGCAGCCGTCCAATGGCAGACAAGTGACTGCCTCTCCTGGGAATAGTGCAGTGATAATACCAACATGGGCCAGTGACGCGACATCCCCCACAACTAGACTGAACAAAAGAACAGCAACTTGTCTGTTCCCCTTCCCCAATTCCCCAACGCAGTTCCCCTCCCCCAATTCTCCAATAAAATCTTTTAAAAAAACACAGAATACCTCCTTGTGTGGTATAACATTCAATTCAGATGAGGCTATAAATCAGCACCTTGTACAGTTTTTCACAAATAAAGACAGGTCCCTCTATGAATGAGGAATTATGAAGCTCACTGAAAGATGGCAAAAGGTTACCGAACAAAATGGGCAATATATCATTGATTGATCTTTGTTCTTTATATAAATAAATGACCTTTGAAAAACAGACAAAATAAGTCAGGACTTTTCAGATGACCCAATACAATGAATTTTATAAACTAATACTGCAAAACAAGGAACTACTTAGGAGAGGCAAACTACCAGAGAAGCGTAAAGAAAGGTATGAAACTTAGTTATACTTTATTTCATATGCACAACAAATAATTGTTTACAATACATACTTTTTATGATAAGTATGTCCCTGAACTATATTTTTCTCAGCATGCATATGCATATGCATACGGAATTTTAAAAAATTCAAATTTTACTGGGCCCAACATTATTTACTAAATTTGGGAAGCCTACTTTTCCAAATTATTATAGCTAATCACCCACTTAAATGCCTGGGAGGTCTTTGTTCTTAAGGAGGAAGCTTCCACCACAAGAAGATTATTAAACCTGATTTGGGACATAAAACAATTACTTGGACCTCTTGGGCTCCTCATGCCACTTTGGCAAAAAGGGAAACACTCCACTGCTTTGGGTGGTTTTGGGTACCCTTTATTGCCAAGAAAAGTTGAGTTGCTGCTATCAGCGGGAAGTCTGCAGCACTATGTCTGGAATCTTGGAGGTTGTGGGGAATATGTTAGTAAGTCCATGTCCAAAAATAAACCTGCATCATCACAATGAAGACAGGACCCATTGGACAGTCAGAGCATTCTGGTTTTGAATTTTGAGTTCACTTGACAAATTAAAAAAGTCAAACTGAGGGGCCGGCCATGTGGCTCAGTTGGTTAAGAGTTGGCTTAGAGCTTGAGCTCTGAGCAACAGGGCCATCGGTTCGATTCCCACATGGGCCAGTGAATGCTGCGCCTGAGCTGAGCTGTCACTGAGCTGCCAACAGGTGGCAGGATGGCTCAGCTAGTGTAACAACAAGATTGCCTGTTCAATGGTGGGCTATGCCCACCCGCAATTAAGACTGAACTCAACACCTTGAGCTGAGCTGCCACCAGCATGGCTCGGTGGATAGAGCATGCGCTCTTAATAAGACTGCTGGGTTCGACTCCTGCATGGGATGGTGGCTATGCCCACCCGCAACTAAAACTGACCACAACACCTTAAGCTTACAGGCCACAAGCTGCCGAAGGGAAGCCAGATGGCGATTGGCGCCCTCCACAATGAAGATTGAAGAACAACAACTTGGCTGGTCCCTTTCCCCAATTCCCCAACATGGTTATCCTCCTCCAAATCCCCAATAAAATCTTTAAAAAAAAAACACCAAAAACGCCAAACTGAAACAAAAACACCTCTGAGAAATGAATGGAAACTAGTGCTCAATGTGTGACCAGTTATGATAACAAAGAACCTCACCGACCCCCTACAGCTGCCCCATGATGACAGCCTCCCGCCAGGGCATATGGGGTACCTTGTATTTTATCCACCAGAAAGCTTTTCCACTTCTCTGCTCATGTCTAAGTCTCCCAAATGCGAGTAACCGTGCCTGATTCTCTCTGAAGAAATGGGCTCTGTTCATTCTCATTTGAGTACTCACTATTTTCACTGTTATCTATATTTGAAGTTCAATAATGATACTATTGATCATGTTTCTCATTATAAACGTTTCATGGAGAAAGAACAATATAATGACTGCTATGGAAGCTAAGATAAAATGTATCATAATTATCCAAGCGGTCCCACTGAGATATGATCTCCACTGTTCCTCACTTGCTGACTCCTCCAGGTACGTTACCCTTGGTGGTCCCCTGTATCTTTCTGCTCACGGCCTGTCAAGCCTTAACAAAAAAGAGAGGAAAATTCTTACATATGCTACAACATGGATGAAACTTGAAGACATTATTGTAGATGAAGTAAGGTTGTCTTATCCCAAAAGACATTTGTATGATTCCACTTAGATGAGCTCCCTAGAATAGTCACAAAAAGAAGAGACAAAAAAGTAGAATAGAATCATGGTTTCCAGGGACTGGGGGAGCGAGTTCTTGAATAGGTATAGAGTTTCAGTTTTGCAAGACGAAAACAATTCAGAAGATAGGCTACACAACAGATCATTAAATGACAATTGCCCAACCTCTTCTTCAGAGTAAACACACCAAATAGGTGGCAGTTGTTTCCAATAACCCACAGATTTTCCCCATCTCCCAGCCCTCAACTGAAATATTGGGGCTTTTGAAAACATTCCTTCATGATTTGTGATACCAGCTTTGCAAATACAATAGGATGAAACTTGTTAATCAACAAGCTGCCAAAAAAATCTATGAGTAAAAGAAATAAAAATTACAAGGGAAAAGTTTAAAACATATAAATTTTGAACTGGATGAAAATAAAAATGTTAAACATCAAAATCGAGACCCAGCAAGAGCCAGGAAGACCAAGTGCTTAGAAGGAAATGTGCAGCTTTAAAATAGCTGTATAAAAAAGAAAAATCTCAGTAACTTAGACTTCCAGGTTAAGAAACCAGAAAAATAAAACCAAATAGCCCCCAAACAAGGAGAAAACAGGAAACAAAAAAGGTTAGAATAAAACTAATGCAATAGAAAACAAAACAACAAAACTATAAAATTGGTGAACAAAAAGTCGTTCTCTCGAAAGATCAATAAAATTGATAAAACTTTCGGTAGGCTGACAATTAAAATAAATCAAATAAAGGAAATCAGGAATGAAAGGAAGACATGATTATTGATGCTGCAGAAATTAAAAGTATTATAAGGGAATATTATGAACAAATTTTATCCCCTGAAGTTAGACTAGTTGAAATGTATAAATTCCCAGACAGACACGAATCATCAGTGACTAAAGAAGTAGGAAACCCCTAGAAGAAAACACAGGGAGTAAGTTTGCAGACATTATCCTGAGTAATGTTTTTACTGATATATCCCCTTGGGCAAGGGAAATAAAAGAAAAAATGAACATATGGGATTACATCAAACTTAAAAGTTTTTTCACAGCAAAGGAAATAATCAATAAAACAAAAAGGCAGGCTACTGAATGGGAGAAGATATTTGCCAACGATATATCTGAGAAGGGGTTAATATCCAAAATTTATAAAACACTCATGAAACTCAATACCAAAATAACAAACAACCCAATTAAAAAATGGGCAGAGATGGGCCGGCCGAGTGGCGCATTGGTTAAGCGCTGGTTTTGGGATGCCAGTGGCCCCGGTTCGGATCCCACATGAGGGCCAGTGACACTGCCCTCTACAGCTAACAACAGCTCCACCTGGAGCTGGGCTGTGCGAGCCCCGGTGATGGTGTGGGCTGCAGCCCCTGCTGCAGTGGGCTGCCATAGGCTACAGTGAGTGGCCCGCAGCCAGCGTGAGCGGCCAATAGCCCCGGTGAGCGACATCCAGAGGCCAGCGACTGATCGGCCTCATCTGGGAAGAACGCAATGACGATACCAACATGGGCCAGTGAAGCAACATCCTCTGCAACTAGACTGAAGAACAAAAAGACAGCAACGTGTCTGTTCCCCTTCCCCGATTCCCCAACGCTGTTCCCCTCCGCCAATTCCCCAATAAAATCTTTAAAAAAAAAAATGGGCAGAGGATATGAAGAGGCATTTTTCTAAAGAGGACATACAGATGGCCAACAGGCATATGAAAAAATGTTCAACCTCACGAATCCTCAGAGAAATTCAAATAGATACCACCTCACTCCGGTCAGAATGGCTATCATCAATAAATCAACAAACAACAAGTGCTGGTGAGGGTGTGGAGAAAAGGGAATCCTGGTGCACTCAATGTTGGTGGGACTGCAAATTGGTGCAGCCATTATGGAAATCAGTATGGAGGTATCTCAAAACACTGGAAATGGAACTACAATATGACCCAGCAATTCCACTGTTGTGTATCTACCCAGAATAATCCAAGACGCTAATTTGAAAAAAATATATGCACCCCTGTTTATTGCAGCGCTATTTACAATAGCCAAGACTTGGAAACAACTGAAATGCCCATCGGTAGATGACTGGATTGAGAAACTGTGGTACATTTATACAATGGAGTATTACTCCACTATAAAGAAGAATGAAATCGTACCATTTGCAACAATATGGATGGACCTAGAGACTATTATGTTAAGTGAAATGTCAGTTGGAAAAAGACAAATACCATATGATCTCACTTATATGTGGAATCTGAAAAACTGAATGAATGAGCAAAGTACACAGAAACAGTCTCATAGATATAGAGGAAAAACTGAGGGTTGCTAGTTGGGAAGGGGGTGGGGATGAGGAAGAAGGGGAAGGTATTAGACAGCATAAATAGGTAACTACAATATTGTCACAGGGATATGAAAGACAGTTCGAGGAATATAATAATGTAAATATTTTGTGGGGTGTCAGATGGTCAAGTCTTGTTAGGAAGACCACTTCACGGATGGAGTAGAGGCTTGATCACTGCACTGTATACCTGAAATTTATGTTGTGTAATATTGTATGCCAACTGTAATTGAATATATAGTCACGGGATGTAGAGTACACTGTGGGAGTCAAAGGAATTGTAATAGATATGTATGATATGGGAGGGAGGAGTGGGGTGGCGAATTGGGGGAGGGGGGTTGTCACTTTGAGGGGTAAAAAGTATAACTATTGTGCTGTGTTGTATACCTGAAGGTAATTTTTTAAAAAATGTTTATTTCACATTAACAAACAAACAAACCCCAAAACAAAAAAAAACACAAAGCAAAAAAAAAATAGTAGGAAATCTACACAGAACTATACTAAATAATTTTTATTTAAAATCTTCCCACAAGAAAATCCCAGGCCCAGATGCCTTAAGAAGGGAAGCCAATATTTTGTTGAGGATCTCTGCATCTATCTTCAGCAGAGATATTGGTCTGTAGTTTTCTTATAATGTCTTTATCTGTTTTTTTTTTCTTTTAGGGTAATGCTGGCCTCATAAAATGGGTTGGGAAGCATTCCCTCTGCTTCTATCTTCTGAAAGTAATTGTACAGAATTTACCCTTTTATTATATAATACTCCCCTATATCCATGATAACTTTCCTCAATCTGAAGTCTGCCCTCTCTAAAATGAATATAGCTACTCCTGCTTTCCTTCAATTACTATTATGGTATATTTGTCCCCATTTACTATATGCTTAAACATATAAATATCTTTGCATTTAAACCACTTGTTTCTTGTAGACAACATACAGTTAGTTCCTGTGTTTTGGTCCGCTTTGACAATCTGTCTTTTGATTGGTGCAGGCATTCAAAGTGATTGACATAGTTGGATTAATACTTACCATATTGGTTATTGTTTTCTATTTGTTGCCCTTGTACTTTGCTATTTTTGTCTTCCATCCTCCTGCTGCCTTTTGTAGTTTTTATTATTTTTTTTGAATTGGGGGAGGGAACAGTGTTGGGGAAACGGGAGAAGGGGTACAGACAAGTTGCTGTCCTTTTGTTCTCCAGTCTAGTTGTGGAGGACATCGTTTCACTGGCCCATGTTGGTACTGTGATCATTGTACTCTTCCCAGCTGTGGCAGATTGGCCACCGGTCATTGGATGGCCTTCACAGCAGCTCACAATGACTGCCGGCTCCTCACAGTAGCTTATGGCAGCCCACTGCAGTCCGACTGCAGTCTATGCTGTCAGGGGTGACTCAAGGCAGCCCAGCTCCAGGCCAAGCTGCCGTTCACCATCTTAGCTGTAGAGGGCACAGATCACTGGCCCATGTGGGATCTGAACTGACAGCCCTGCTGCTCAGAGCTCACGCTCCCAAGCCAACTCTTGACCGATGAGCCACTTAGCTGGCCCTGCCTTTTGTAGTTTTAATTGAGCATTTTATAATTCAGGTTTCTCTCCTTTATCAGTTACTTTTTTTTCCTTTGCTTAGTGGTTGCCCTAGAGTTTACAGTATACATCTACAGCTAATCCAAATCCACTTTCAAATAACACTATACTGCTTCACAGGTAGTGTGTACACTTTAACATAACAAGATAATCCTAATTGCTGTCTCATCCCTTGTATCATTGCTGTTATTCAGTTCACTTATATATATTCACACACATACATACTTAAATACATTGTTGCTATTATTTTTTGGACAAACTGTAATATTAGATTAAGGAAAATGTTTTTAGGGCGGCTAGTTAGCTCAGTTGATAAGAGCGCAAGCTCTGAACAGGACTGCCGGTTCGATTCCCACATGGGGGCCAGTGACACTGAGCCTTCTACAGCTAAGATCATGAACAACAGCTCAACCTGGAGCTGGGCTGCCGTAAGTGGCCAGCAGCAGCCGAGAGCTGCTGTGAGCTGCCATGAGCGGCCGTCCAATGGCCAGCAACCGACTGCTGCAGCTGAGAAGAGCACAATGATCATAATACCAACATGGGCCAGTAAAGCGGCGTCTTCCACAACTAGACTGAGAACAACAAACGGCTGGAGGGGGGTGGGGGCAGTGGGAGGGAAGAGGGGGGAAAAAAGAATAATAAATAATTGAATTAAAAATAAAATAAAATAAAAAATGTTTTTACCTTTATTCCTTCTCCAGTATTCTTCCTTTCTTTGTAAATCTGAGTACCTAACCCATATCATTTTCCTTCTTTTTTTTTTTTTTAGATTTTATTGGGGAATTGGGGGAGAGGAACAGCATTGGAGAATCGGGGAAGGGGAACAGACAAGTTGCTGTTCTTTTTGTTCTTCAGTCTAGTTGCGGAGGACGTTGCTTCACTGGCCCATGTTGGTATCGTCAATGCGCTCTTCCCGGATGAGGCAGCTCTGTCGCCGGCCTCTGGATGGTCGCTTACCATGGCTATTGGCAGCTCACGCTGGCTGCCGGCTGCTCACGCTGGCTGCTGGGCGCTCACGCTGGCTGCTGGCCACTCACTGTAGCCTATGGCAGGCCACTGCAGCAAGGGCTGCATCCTACACCATCACCGGGGCTCGCACAGCCCAGATCCAGGTAGAGCTGTTGTTAGATGTAGAGGGCAGTGTCACTGGCGCTCATATGTGGGATCCGAACAGGGGCCACTGGCATCCCAAAACCAGCTCTTAACCAATGCGCCACTTGGCCGGCCCTCCTTCTCTCTCTTAACAGCTTAAAGACACCTCTGGAAAAAAGAAGTCAAATAAAAAAAACTTATAAACATAATTCGGTGGAAGCTTGTGTACAAGGCAGATTACTCAAACATTTTTATTGGTAAAGAATTCATATGAAACAGAGTTTCAATTTGTTAAAGTTCACTTTCCCACTTGAAACAACTTTTTCTCAGTGATTGTCAGAATATGAAAGCACCTTTGTTTATTATACATAATGCCACTCTATAATACATAACACAGAACCTTGCTAATTCTTATTTAGTGCCATGCTTTTTGCACACACAACATGGATACACATATACATTATAATATGTGTGTGTGTATACACACTTAGTAAAAACACCATATAAGAGAAACTGTAGGATTTCTTTTATATTAAAGTCTAGAAATACTGACTATAGTATCTACTTGGTTAAGGCTGGGAGAGAGAGAACACAAAGGAGCCAATGAAAACTATAGGGGTAATGATGTATTCATTATCATCACTTTGGTAATAGTCCCATTATACACACATATGAAAATATATTTTATACTTTTAATAAATGCAGCTTAATATATGTCATTACCTCAATAAAGCTATTAAATAAATGTTCCATATAAAATCTAGGTCTTCTCTTCCTCTACAAATATCTAACATCTGGCAAAAATGTACTGACTCCATTGGCACCATTTCCCATGTCTTAGGTGGGACAACTCTGATTCCTTCTCAAAACAGCAGGAAATGCTGACAAATGCTTCAACGTGGGGGAAATTATGCTAACAAAATAAGACAGTTACAAAAAGACAAATACTGTGATTCCACTTATATGAAGTATCCAGAAGAGTCAAATGCAAAGAAACAAAAAGTAGAATGTAGTTGCCAGGTGCATTAGGGCGGAGGGTAGGAGAAGTTTTTTTTTTTAGATTTTTTTTTTTAATTGGGGAATTGGGGGAGGGGAACAGTGTTGGGGAACCAGGGAAGGGGAACAGACAAATTGCTGTCCTTCTGTTCTTCAGTCTAGTTGTAGAGGACATTGCTTCACTGGCCCATGTTGGTATCATCACTGCTTTTCCTGGGTTAGGCAGATTGGTCGCCGGCTTCTGGACAGCTAGCTGCTCACCGCTGCTCTTGGCAGTTCACATTGGCTGCCAGCCGCTCATGCTGGCTGCTGGCCACTCACTGCAGCCTATGGCAGCCCACTGCAGCAAGGGCTGCAGCTATACTGCCGCTGGAGATTCACAGCAGCCCAGCTCCAGGTGGAGCTGCTGTTCACCATTTTAGCTGTAAGGGCAGTGTCACTGGCCCTCATATGTGGGACCCGAACCGGGGCCGCTGGCATCCCAAGCCAGCTCTTAACTAACGCTCCACTCGGCCGGCCCAGGAGGACTTATTTAAAGAGTACAGCATTTCAGTTTTGCAAGATAAAAAGAATACTGGAGATTAGTTGCACAGATAAGCGAATTTTTTTTTAACATTACTAAACTGTGCTATTAAAATGGTAGAGGGTTAACTTTGTTACATGTATTTTACCACAATTACAAATATAAAACAAACAACTACATTATAGTAGTTCCCAGGGATAAATTACAGCAGATATTTGACAGAACTCTCTCCCCCATTTGCAGTACTCTCTCCGGTGTGAACTTTTTGGTGCCAGAATGTGGTGGGAGTTTTGGCTGAACTTACGCCCATGTCTGCTAGCCTCATAAGACCTTTTTCCATTGTGAAAACCCTGTGTGATGGTGCGGCAGTTGCATCTAAACTTTCTCACATTCACTGTACTCAGAAGGCGATTCGCCAGTGTAATGAGTTTAGGGTGGTACCTAAAGGATTTACCACATTCTCTGCACTCATGAAGTCTTTGCCAGTGTGAATTCTGTTTAATGAGGCTGGCATTGTATCCAAAGAATTGTCCACATTCATGGTGCTCATAGACCTGTCCTGACTGTGGATTTTCAGGTGATGAACAAGGTGGGACTTTCTAATGAAGGCCTTCTGACATTTGCTGCACTCATAAGGTCTTTCTCCACTGTGAATTTTCTGGTGCTCGACAAGTATATGTTTATGGCTAAAGGCTTTCCCACATTCGCTGCACTCGTAAGGCCTCTCGCCAGTGTGATTTCTCCAATGTTTAATGAGGTTGGAGTTGTACCGGAAAAATTTCCCACACTCACTGCACTCATAAGGCCTTTCACCAGTGTGAACTCTCTTATGTCTGATGAGTCTGCAGTGGTACCGAAAGGCTTTCCCACATTCACTGCACTCATAAGGTCTTTCACCAGTGTGATTTTGCCAATGTTTAATGAGCTTGGACTTGTACCTAAAAAATTCCCCACATAAGCTGCACTCATAAGGCCTTTCTACAGAGTGAACTCTTTGATGTCTAATGAGTGTGGAGGTGTACCTAAAGAACTTCCCACACTCACTGCACTTGTAAGGCCTTTCTCCAGTGTGGACCCTCTGATGTTTAATAAGTGTGGAGTTGTACCTGAAGAACTTGCCACATTCATTGCAACCATAAGGCCTTTCTGCAGTGTGAACTCTCTGGTGTCTCATGAATGTGGAACTATACCTGAAAAATTTCCCACATTCACTGCATTCATAAGGCCTTTCTCCAGTGTGGACTCTCTCATGTCTTATCAGTCTGTAGTTGTATCTAAAGAATTTTCCACATTCTCTGCACTCATAAGGCCATTCACCATTGTGAATTCTCTGATGTTTCATGAAGTTGGCTTTGTACTTAAAGAATCCCCCACATTTGCTGCACTCATAAGGGCTTAATGCAGTGTGAACTCTCTGGTGACTAATGAGTGTGGACTTGGATCTAAAGGCTTTTCCACACTCACTGCACTTAAAAGGCCTTTCTCCAGTGTGGATTTTCTGGTGTTGAACAAGGTGGAACTTTCTAATGAAGGCCATTCCACATTTGCTGCATTCATGAGGCCTGACTCCAGTGTGAATTTTCTGGTGCTGAACAAGTATCTGTTTTCGGCTGAAGTCTTTCCCACACTGAGCGCACTTGTAGTCATTTTGTCCACTTTCAAAGGTCTCTCTGCACTTGGAGTTCCTGTGTGGCCTCCCTCCACTGTGAGGGGCCTGGTGCTGGGGGAGGCCCGTGCTGGACAGGTAGTCCTTCCCACCCTCCATGCACGTGAGGGTCCCCTCTGTCATGTGGCTGCTGTCATTCATCACAAATGAAGGCCTGCCCTCATCCCCTCTGGAAAGTCTGTCTCCAATCTGCTCCATTTGGTGCTGGTAAAGATCTGTCCCACAAATGTATAGTCTTCGATCAGGGTACATTCCACTGTGCTCAGCCAAGCACAAAACATCTTTCAAGGGTGGGCCACACATCTCACAGGCCTCGGCCTTGTGGGTAGATGGATCTGGCTTTGGAGTCCTGACCTGTGACTCTCCCACAGAACCACCTTGCTCAGAAGGGGCCTCCTCATCCTGGGCTCCATGCCAACAGCCTGTAAGCAGAGAAATGCCAGTAAAGTGCATGTTGACTTTGGTGGGAGGGGGCAGCTTGATGACAAATGAGTGTTAGACGCATCACAAGTAAGCCCATGGAACTGCAGACAGGAAAGGTGGCTAGAGCCAGGAAGAGGAAGGCCTGCTGTGCAGAGCTGGATGGGAGAGCCCTGACGATGAGAAAGGACTCAAGGAAGGGGTAACATCTTAGTCCATTCAGGTTGCTACACTGAGTGGTATTTTAACAACAAAAATAATCTTATAAACAACAGAAATTTATTTCTCACAGTTCTGAAGGCTGGAACGCCAAGATCAGGTACCAGCATGGCTGAGTGAGGGCCCTTTTCTGGGTTGCAGGCTTCTTGTTGGTTCCTCACATAATGGAAGGGGCTAGAGACCTCTGTGGGGTCTCTTTTGTAAGAACACTGATCTCATTCATGAGTGATTGGTCCTCCAAACCTAATCACTCCCCAAAGGCCCCATCCGCTAACACCCTAACCTTCCACTTGAGGTTTTCAACATATGAATCTGAGGGGACACAAACATTCAGAGGCAGGTACCGTGCAGAGAGCAGAGGCAAGTCTCCAAGTCAGTCCTCTGCAAATGGTTTTCAACAAGTGCTGGTTGCTGGTGAATGGAGAGCACTGTGTAGCAGATAGTGTCCAGGCCCAGAAATACCTGACTACAACAGAGACACTGCGGTTCAAGGACATTTAAAAATACATGCAGACCTCACATCTTCTTAAGCGTAGGTCAAATGTCGGACAGGGCAGCAAGGGAGCAATGAAACAGAATGGGTGAAGAGCTGAAGGCTACGTAGGTGTGGTTGGAGTGTGGCAGAAAGGGGATCAGAAGTCAGAATAGAAATAAAAGTGGGGAAGAAAAAGTAGACATGAGCTGTGGCCACTGGTCTGGCATCAAACAATGACAAACAAAGGCCAGGTTCCCAGCTCGGACATCTCGCCCTTGCCTAATCCCCTTGCAGGGCCATGTACTTTTGAATGTCTTGGGCCACTGTGTAGTAACATCCCTTCTATCCAGTGTCCAGGGTCCTCTCCATTGCTTAAGGTGAGCATTTACATGGAACCTGAAGAGGCCAGTTCTAAATTAAAGACAGGAAATAAGTCGCCAGCATGTGCCGAGAGCAATCCAATACTGGACATCCATCATTCTCAAATGGGAAGAACTTCACAGGGCAGACAGTAGAAACAATTCAGTGGCCCCGAAATTAATAACTACATTGGTACCTAAAATTCCTGACACAGGAAGACACCAGGAAATGTCAGCAAAAGGTAGACGGAAGGCCTGGGGCACCCAGGTTGTAGCATCTAGGCTAAGTGACATAAGCAGGGACAGGTAGGTCTGAGGGCAGGTCTCAGACAAGCTTCAAGATTTCTGACTCCTGAGCCCTGCCTTACAAGTACTCAGAGCAGCAGTGATGGGCTGCTTGGGGGCAGTGAGTACAGTGCACACAGGCCTGGCCCTTGCACCAACACATAGATCAGGAAACCAGGGAAGGAAGTCGTGCCCACCAGAGTTCCATTGTGGGAAGGACAGAAATGCCCTTGGAAAGGGGGAAAACAGGGCCCAGCCCAGGATCCTGGGGTAGGTGTGAGAGCCTTACCAAGGGCAGACAGAAGTGCCATGTTCTCCATCATCACATGGTGGTACAGGCGCCTCTGAGCTTCATCAAGGAGGTCCCATTCCTCCTGGGAGAAATGTATGGCCACATCCTCAAAGACCACACGGCCCTGCCAAAATGGGGACAGTTTAGTCCATGAGCAGCTTCTTGATTTGTGTTTCCTTCGATTCTGTATTTCTCTCCTTGCCACCCATTAATTACAGGACCAAACTAACAGCCAAATCTATTATTAGCTCCCTTGCGATCCAGAGCCCACTGTCGTAATCACCTCCGTAACTAACTCTCTCACACCAAGTGGATATTTCCCCTGCCCCAAATCAGCCCAGGGTGAGGGATCAGACAACTAGGGACAGCCCCTACACCCCAGGTACACTGGAATTATACAAACTAGCCATCCCTAAGCTTTTCATCCCACCCTCCCTGCATTTCCCTCAGAAAGTCCAATACAGCCTCTGACCTCAGGTTTCCCTGCACTTGTGCTTCCCCATGTGGCCCTGTACCTGGTATGCCCCCTCTACTCAGGAAACCTAAGTAATGAAAACCTTCTTTCAGTGTTACTGGCCTCTCCGTGTTGGCACTAACTCACTGAAATGCATAAATGAAAACCCAGTGGCTACAGTCACTCATACACTTCTCTCCAGGACCTTCAGCCCTTCCCCCACACATCTCCCCCACCCCTTGCTCCTCCTCCTTCCGACTTCCTGATGTGGAAGACTTACCAGGTGCTGGGAGCACCAGTGTCTCCTCTCTCAATAGCACTGACCAGTGTGTCCAGCACATAGCATGGAAAAGGTGGGGAGGGGGGCAGAAACATGCCATCCAGACTCTGGCCTGGTATGTGGGATCCCACCCCTCTCCTGCCAGCCAGTTTCCCTGGGGTCCTAGATCTTGCCTCCCAGACAACAAAATTCAGTCTCTCATTCCACCCTATGGGACAGTGCCAGGGCCCAGGGCCAGCCACTTACGCTTCTCCTCACCTGCACATCACTCTTTGGACTGCCCTCCCTCACGACTCTGACCCCTGCACCGTGACAACTACACAGACAACCCAGCCCACCCCACAGGCATTTGTGTGGCCTGCCAACATGCCACTCTGCCCGTGGAAACCAGGTGTGCTTGGCCAGTGCATGCAGCATCTGACTCAGCTCCGTCCTTGCCCCTGAACGCCAGACCCCCAGGGCCCTTTCCATGTGAGGACCTCACATACCATATCCCTCCCGCTCTGCATTGCCCTAGGTATCCCATGAGCACCCAGAAACCTCCTGTCTCTCACTGAAAGCCAGTTATACTGCCCTTCCACCGACACTCCTACCTCCCCCAAGTCTAGCAACTCTCCTGGCTGACCCCATTTGTCCTGTCCACTTCCATGTCACGTGCATGCTCGCCTTGGAAGGCTGTCGCTCCTGCTCCCCACAGACACACACACTCCACTTCCTCACCTGTCTGTGACAACCGCCTCACTTGTCTGTGATGCCTGCACAATCAGAAGGCCTGGTACTCAGGCCTTTCACTGCCATTACTTGTGCTCTAGTGGCATCGCCTACAGACGCTGCCTCCGAATCCCGCCTCCACATCCATCCTAGTCCACACAGCGGGCCACTACTTGTGGCTGTCTCCAACCTGAATCCGTCCCCTGAACTCCAGGCCTCTGTGTAAAAGAGCCCACTTGACCCCTCCCCTTACAGTCTCTAGAACATCTGTGACATGATTCAAACTGACTCTTCACCTTCCATCTGAAAACTCATTGTGCTGACTTCCCGTTTTAGTTCACGAGGCATCCATCCTTCCTAATGAGGCTGAAAACCTGGGGTCATCCTGATTCTTCCTTCCATTCCACCTCCTCATCTCCCTCACACTCTACATCCTAAAACACTGGCAGTTATATTTCAAACCTTCACACTAACTAAACAGAGGCCCAAGACCTCTGGCTGTCATTCCAGGCCTGATACCTGTGCACCTCTACCCCTGCCCACTGGCTCCCCACTCCCAACAAACATAACACAGACTAGCAGTTCCCTAAACATTCCTGCTAGATCTCACCTGCAAGCTTTTAAACTTCTAAATCCTGTGGCCAGCCAGGACTCCCTGCCACATCCTACCCTATCAGTTGTCAGAAATGGGAACTGCTTCATGTAACCTTGGACTAAATATAAAATCCTGGGCTTGGTGAAAACATATGGTCTTCAGACTCAAGAGAGTGAGAAGGATGGGAAAAATCTCAGGGCACTACCATTCCCTGAGGGTATATATATATATCGAGGTGCCAAAGCTTTTGGGGTGATATTTGGGATGGGTCAAAGGTGGGATGCCCTCCACTCACCTGTACAGGGTCCACAAGCATTTCTGCCACTGCCATGGGACCCTGTGGGAAAAGGGAGGCCATGAGAAATGGGCAGTCATGGTAGGATCCGACACGCTGTGCTGGACCATCACCCATATCCTGCCCTAGAACAAAGCAACCTCAACCTGATGGTCCAAGTTCATCTCCTCAGACCTCAGTGCTGCCTTTTAACAGCTAGGTGATCTTGGAGAAGGACTAAATCTCCCTGAGCCTCAGGAAAATGAAAATGCTTATGGGGGTAAGAATGCTTCCAGCTCATAGGGCTCAAATTGGGATCAAATGGAAGGAGTGCATACAATACATTATTGCATTACACAGTATGCTATTACTACATCAGCTTTGCTGTACATAGGATTGAGTTTCCATATATTTTCAGTGCAAAGTGGTAGGGTTTTAAATTTTGGGGTCTTTATTTTTACTGCTTTTTAAGGTTTCACAGGATATCATATCTAAAACTACATTGTAAATAAATACTTAGGAAAGGAAGAAAAAAATGGCAGCTGTGAGGCAGGCTGCCTGAGTTGTACCCTGGAAATAGCCCCAATTTGAACTGCTATAACTCGTGAAAAGAACCCCTACTCATCACACAAAGCAGCTAAGAGCCTCACACAATGATTGCTGGAAGGTGGGCAGACTGGGCATTGAGGGAAGAGGGAGGCCACATGCGTGGAGGTGCAGCCTGCACCAGTGGCTGCTGAGACACAGGGCACTAGAGAGCAGATTGGTGAGTGTTCCCGCTGCTTGCTCCCTGCGCCTTGTGGCCCACCTAGAGTGCAGCACGAGCCCGCCTAGAGTGCAGCACGAGCCCGATGGTTTGCAGTCTGAGGTAGAAGCCTCGGGCCAGGCAAGCGTGGGAAGAGGGACGCGAGACTCGTAGAGACGCAGCCCGCACCCCACCCGCAACTGTGGAGAGGCAGGACCCCAGGAGGCAGGTGGAGAGCATAGCAGCAGCAGGGTGGGATCAGTCCCTGTGCTCCTGCAGTCCCTCCGGGAGCACAGCAGGAGCTCGACTAGAGCGTCAGGGGCAGAAACCTCAGCTCAAAACAGCGGTGGAAAGGTTTTTTGATTTTTTTTTTTTTCCTTTCTCGGACAGAAAGCAAAAAACAACGGCATAAATAAGAACCCACTCCCACCATCCTTCAGAAACCTTGGCCCCTGCCATGCCAGAGTCTTAAGCTGACCCTTGAATAGAGGAGTAGGGTCAGATTACATAAATATTCCTAACCCCAGGGGGTTGAGAATCTCTACCTGAGAAGAGGCTGCAGAGTGTGGGCCTACCTACCCTGCCCCCACCGTTCCTGCATGGCTTGGGGGGCAGGGCAGGTTCAGCTGCTGAGGCATTAGCAGATCCCCCTGCAAGCGGCTTTTAACAGCTCTGAAATCTCACAACCCCCACAGCCTCCAGCCAAGATGCCCAAAGACACACATGGAGCCTTGAGCCCTCGGGTTGCAGTATTCAGTGTGCCTTGGGGCAAATGAGAACAGAAATGGCAATGACTTTGTAAAAACTACCAAACACACCTCATAACCCCACTCATCTACAATAGACCTGCATTGCCAGGGTCACTCTAGGTGCCAGGTGGCCAGCTCTGCCTTCACAAGATGCAGAGATTTTCTACAGCAGAGGACAACCTGGGGAGAGCTTGGACTTCAGTCAAGACTGGCACTGTTTTTTTGTTTTTTGTTGTTTTTTGGTTGCTTTTGTTTTTGTTTTCTATTTCATTATTATCATTTATAGCTTTCAATATAGGCATATATATGAGTGTATATATGGGAATATATATGTCCATATATATGGGTGTGTAAATATATATATATATTTCTTTTTCTCTTTCTTTCCATCTTTCTCTTCCACCCTCACTCTCTCCTTTTCTTCATTCTTTTCATTGCTCTACTTTCCCTCATCCTTTCCATTTTTCTGCAAATTTTTTTTTTTTGGGTATTGCTATTTTGTTTCTCATATTTATTCTATTTTTAACTTTATTATATTTTATTTTGTTTTCTGTTCTTTGTTTCCTTTTGTTGTTGTTGTTTTATTTCTATTTCTTCTTTTGTACGTTTGATATTTCTGTACAAGTTGAGTGTAGGTTGTTGGTGGTTTTTTTACATGGGACAGCACCTGGTTTCCTTTGATAGTTGTGGTTGTGCTTGCTGATCTGTTTTGCTCTAAAATCGCTCTGCAGGGCCAGCCGAGTGGCGCGGTGGTTAAGCACTGGGTTGGGAAGCCTGCGGCCTGGGTTCGGGTCCCACATATGAGGGCCAGTGACACTGCCCTCAAAATAAATAAATAAATAAAATCGCTCTGCAGCAGGGCCCAGCCAAAGAGAAACAAGAATCATCATACCCAGAGGCCAACTTGGACAAAATCAGAGCATTACCAGGTTTGACCTACAAGAGTCACACCCAAAGGGAAATTGCTACAGGCACAAGAGCCCATAGGGGACAATTCTCATCCGAGGGGTCAACCCTCACACAGCAGCTCATAAATTGTGGACACAGCTAATCCTCACAGCTAGTCAGTCTGGGAGTCAATCCCACCTACTGACAAGCCAAAAGCAATCAAAGTTCAACTCCAACAGGAGAAGACACACAACACAAGGAACACCTCTGGGTACACACGCACAGGAGAATAGGGAGACTGAGTAATTCAAATATAAAGGACACAAAACATATAAGTCTACCTAGAAAAGACTGAGAGACCTAGGGGATCTACCTATTACATCAAAGCAAGCACAAAGAGTAAGCCAGAATGAGGAAACAAAGAAACACATCCCAAATAAAAGAACAGAAGAAACCTCCTGAATCAGTGGAACTAGAGGAAATAGAGGTAAACAACCTATTGGAGACAGAGTTCAGAACACTGATTATTAGAATGTTAAGGAAAATTAGTGAGAATATAAAGAGGGATAGAGAAATCATGAAAAACAACCAGCTAGAACTAAAGAACACAGTTACTGAATTAAATAACAAAATTGATGAAATGACTAGCAGGTTGGATGAAGCAGAGGACCGAATCAGTGACTTAGAAGACAAGATAGCAGAGATCATCAGAGCAGAACAACAAAAAGAAAAAAGAATAAAAAAACATTGAAAACGGTTTAAGAGAGCTGGGGGCCAACATCAAGCACAACAACAAGCACATCAGAAGGAGAAGAGAGGGAGCAAGGGATCAAGAACATATCTGAAGTAATAATGTCTGAAAACTCCCCTAACCTAGCAAAGGAAGTTGACATACAAGCCCAGGAAGTACAGAGTTCCAACCAAGATGATTCCTAACAGGCCCACACCAAGACACATTATAGTGAAAATGTTAAGGGTTAAAGACAAAGACAGAATCCTAAAAGTAGCAAGGAAAAGGCAGCAAGTTACTTACAAGGGCACCCCATAAGAGTATCAGCTGACTTTTCTACAGAAATTTTGCAGGCCAAAAGGGAGTGGCAGGAGATTTTCAAAGTGATGAAAAACAAAGGTCTACAACTTAAGACTGCTTTATCCAGCAAGGTTAACATTTAAAATTGAAGGAGAGATAGAGTGTCCCAGAAAAGAATAAGCTAAAGGAATTCATTACCACCAAGCCAGCACTGCAGGAAATGTTAAAAGGACTTCTTTAAGCAGAAGAGAAAAACAACCTAACAAAGGCCAGGAACACAAATAACAAAATGTCAATAACTACACACCTATCAATAATCACGTTAAATGTAAATGGGTTAAATGCTACAATCAAAAGACACAGGGTATGGGCAGGCCAAGTGGTGCGTTGGTGAAGAGCTGGCTTGGGAAGTCAGCGGCCCCAGTTCGGATCCCGCATATGAGGGCGAGTGACACTGCCCTCTACAGCTAAGATGGTGAACAACAGCTCCACCTGGAGCTGGGCTGCTGTGAGTCCCCGGGATGGCATAGCTGCAGCCCCTGCTGCAGTGGGTTGCCATAGGCTACAGTGAGTGGCTGGCAGCTGGTGTGAGCTGCCAAGCGCCGCTGTGAGCAGTCGTCCAGCAGCCAGCGATCGATCTGTCTTACCCAAGAAAAGTGCAATGATGATACCAATGTGGGTCAGTGAAGCAGTGTCCTCCACAACTAGACTGAAGAACAACAACAACAGCAACAACAACAAAAGGACAGCAACTTGTCTATACCCCTTCCCCGGTTCCCCAATGCTATTCCCCTCCCCCAATTCCCCAATAAAATCTTAAAAAAGAAAAAAAAAAATTCAGGAGGAGAGAAGACTCCCAAACTCTTTCCATGAAGCCACTATCACCCTGATTCCAAAACCAGTTAAAGACAGCACAAAAAAGGTAAACTACAGGCCGATATCTCTGATGAACAATAGATGTAAAAATCCTCAACAAAATATTAGCAAACAGAATTCAGCAATATATTAAGAAGATCATACATCATGATCAAGGGGGTTTCATTCCTAATATGCAAGGTTGATTCAACATCCACAAATCAATTAATGTGACACACCACATCAACAAAATGAAAAATAAAAATCATATGGTCATATCAATAGATGCAGAAAAAGCATTTGACAAAATCCAGCAGCCATTTATCAGAAAAACTCTTAGCAAAGTGGGAATAGAGGGATATCTCAACATCTCAACATAATAAAGGCCATATATGATAAACCTACACCTAATATCATACTTAATGGGGAAAAGCTAAAACCATTCCCCTTAAGATCAGGAACAAGACAAGGCTGTCTTTCTCCACTTTTATTCAACATAGTTCTGGAAGTTCTAGCCACAGCAGTCAGACAAGAAATAAAAGGTATCCAAATTGGCAAGGAGGAAGTAAAATTGTCATTATATGCAGATGACATGATGCTATATATAGAGAACTCCAAATACTCCATCAAAAAATGATTGGAACTGACAGACGAATTCAGTAAGGTAGCAGGATATAAAATCAGTACTCAGAAATCAGTTGCACTTGCATATACCAATAATAAACTATCAGAAAGAGAAATTAAGAAAACAGTCCCATTTACAATTGATTCAAGAACTATAAAATACTTAGGAATAAATTTAACCATAGACGTAAAAAACCTGTACTCAGAAAATTATAAGACACTGAAGAAAGAAATAAAAGAAGATACAAATAAATGGAAAAATGTCCATATTGCCTAAAGCAATATATAGATTCAATGCAATTCCTATCAAACTACAAGGGCATTTTTCACAGAAATAGAAAATATAATCCTAGGGCCGGCCGAGTGGTGCATTGGCTAAGCGCTGGTTTTGGGATGCCAGCGGCCCCGGTTCGGATCCCACATGAGGGCCAGTGACACTGCCCTCTACAGCTAACAACAGCTCCACCTGGAGCTGGGCTGTGCGAGCCCCGGTGATGGTGTGGGCTGTAGTCCCTGCTGCAGTGGGCTGCCATAGGCTACAGTGAGTGGCCTGCAGCCAGCGTGAGCGGCTGGCAGCCAAGCGTGAGCTGCCAATAGCCGCGGTGAGCGACATCCAGAGGCCAGCGACCAATCTGCCTCATCCGGGAAGAGAGCAATGACGATACCAACAGTGAAGCAACATCCTCCGCAACTAAACTGAAGAACAAAAAGACAGCAACTTGTCTGTTCCCCTTCCCCGATTCCCCAACGCTGTTCCTCTCCGCCAATTCGCCAATAAAATCTTTAAAAAAAAAAAAAAAAAAAAAGAAAATATAATCCTAAAATTTATATGGAACCATAAAAGAACCCAATTAGCCATGGCAATTCTGAGAAATAAGAACAAAGTCGGGTGTATCATGCTACTAGACAGCAAAACATACTACAAGTCTACAGTAATCAAAACAGTATCATACTGGCATAAAAATAGGCACATGGATCACTGGAACATAATAGAGAGCCCAGAAGTAAATCCATGCATATACAGACAGTTAATCTATGACAATGGAAGCAAGAATTTACAGTGGAGTCAAGATAGTCTATTTAATAAATGTTGCTGTGAGAATTGGACTGACACATGCAAAAAAATGAAAATGGACCACCTCCTGATGCCATTTACAAGAACAAATTCAAAATGGATTAAAGACTTAAATGTAAGACCTGAAACCATAGAAATTCTAGAAGAAAATATATAGGGTAAATTTGCAGACATCACTCTGAGCAATATTTTTACTGATACATCCCTGAGGGCAAGGGAAGTAAAAGAAAAGTGAACATATGGGATTACATCAAACTTAAAAGTTTTTTCAGGGCCAGCCGAGTGGCACATTGGTTAAGCGCTGGCTTGGGATGCCAGCGGCCCCGGTTCGGGTCCCACATATGAGGGCCAGTGACACTGACCTCAAAAAAAAAAAAAAAAATTCAACCTCACTGATCATTAGGGAAATGCAAATAAAAACCACAATGAGATGCTACTTTACCCCCGTCAGAATGGCTATCATCAATAAATCAACAAACAACCAGTGCTGGTGAGGCTGTGGGGAAAAGGGAACCCTGGTGCACTGTTGGCAGATTGATGCAGCCACTATGGAATCAGTAGGGAGGTTTCTCAAAAAACTGGAAATGGAACTACCTTATGACCCAGCAATTCCAGTCCTAGGTATTTATCCTGAAAAACCCAAGATACTAATTTGAAAAAATATATGCACCACTATGTTCATTGCAGCGCTATTTACAATAGCCAAGACTTAGAAACAATCAAAATGCCCAGCGGTAGATGACTAGATTAAGAAACTGTGGTACATTTACACAATGGAGTATTACACAGCTATAAAGAAGAAATCGTACCATTTGCAACGACACGGATGGACCTAGAGAACATTATGCTAAGTGAAATAAGTCAGTCAGAGAAAGACAAATACCACATGATCTCACTTACATGTGGGATCTAAAGAACTGAATGAGCAATGTAAACAGAAATAGTCTTAGAGACACAGAGGAAAAACTGATGATTGCTAGATGGGCTGGGGGTGGGCATGAGGGAGAAGGGGAAGGGATGAGACAACATAAATTGGTAACTACAGTATGGCTGCAGGGATAGAAAAAGGCAGTTTGGGGAATATAATCAATAATGTTGTAAATATTTTATAGGCGACCAGGTGGACTCATGTCTTGTTAGGGAGACTACTTCATGGATGATGTAGAGGCCTGGCCTCTGCATTGTACATCTGAAGCTGCCGCTGGATAATACTATATGTCAACTATAATTTAATACATATATAGTAATGGGATGTGGAGTATTGTGTGGGAATGGAGTCAATGGAATTGTAATAGATATGTATGATATCAGGGGTGGGCGGGCAGCGGAGGGGGGGAGGGAGGCTGTCACTTTGTAAGAGGCGAAAAGGATAACTATTGCATTGTTTTGTACACCTGAAATTTATAAAAACAAAAAACAAATACTTAGAGGTAAATTAATGTCAAGCCAATTATAGTGTTTGTATTAACTGAACTTATTGAATAGGTTCATTTCTAATTGCCTACCGGTGTATACATATTGATAAGGATATTGGCTGATTAGTGATTAAATCAAAAACTTCATACAGTCTTAAGTTAATGAGTTGTAGGAAGGGACTGAGCAGCCAGGTCAGCTACTAGTTCTTTCAGCAACCAGGCCTGCCTGCAACATAATCCTCTGAGGGGAGCTTGTTGGGGGTCCTTGAATGAAGCAGTGGATCACCTCTCTTGCTCTGAGGGCTGGAGGAGATGAGGCAGCAGTGCCCTGGTCTTGGACCCAGTGGCTCCACCAGCTTGGCCAACATTTCCTTTGTTTCATACGGAGTGGCCCTAAGGGTCGGCAGAGTCTGCAAGTGGAGAATCTGCACCAGCCACATGGCAGACTCCACTGAAGGGAAGATCCCTACCCCACTGCGGCTTCCCTTTCTATAGACACAGGCCAGCATCCCTCCTATATCGGGTCCTCTCTTTTCTAGAAGGAATAGAGGGGATGCCAACACCCGCTACCTATGTCCTCCCCTCCCATCTGAAATAGCCACCTTAAGACTCTCTCTCATCAGTTTGGTCCCCAGGCCTGCTCTGGTCCAGTCCTCACTCTCCACTCCTTAGATACCTCCAATCCTGCACCCTTCCTCAGCTTCCAGATCTCTATGTTCATCTACACATATGATATCTCCATGTCATAATATCTCTATCTTGAGACATGTCAGAGTCACATGTCCCGAATCCAATCATGATCCCCGCCCCCCCCCCCCCAAACCTGCTCCTGGCACTGACTTCCTCCTCTGAATACTTTCAGATGTTCAGGAAAAAATACTTAAGATGGTGGTTCACTCCCTGCTTTTGCTCACAGGTATAAGTGATGCATCAGAAAATCCTTTAGGCTCTATAGAAACCCAAAATCTTATCACATCTCCCCTCTAACCGCCACCGCCCTGGGCCAGCCCCCATCACCACTCCCCTGGGCTCTACTGCAGTGATCTCACCGGCCTCCATTCCCCGTCTTGTTTTCATCCATTTTAAACTTCTAACTCTGGGCGTACCGCTCCTAACGGCAGTCCGTTCACAACCTGCCATAGCTTTTAGATGCTCAGGTCGCCGCTTCAGGCGACACGCCTGGCTCTGTATTCCCCGGAGACACAGACCCTAGGTTTCCCTAGCGCTGCCGACTCAGCAGCACCTGCAGTCTGTGCACAGACCGCCCCTGAGGGAACCTTCCTACCTCATCACCCGGCGGACACGGGGACCTGAGTGCAGGGAACCCAGCGGCGCCCCTCCACCCGGGCTCCGCTCTCCGACGTGGGAGCCGGGCGGTGAGGCCCGGGAGACACAGCACCCACCTGAATCCGCGGCCCCCGCTACCGACCTGTGGGAAACGCGGGACAGGAGCCGGGCGACGGGGCAGGAACTGGGAGCCGCCGTCACCAATGAGCTCAATGGGGCCTCACAGCCGACTCAGTGCAGCAAGAAAAACTCTCCTCGCGCTTCTCCGCTTCCTCACCTCTATGCCCACGAAACGCCTCTGAGGCGCTGAGCCGGTGACCAGCACTAGAGCGACCAAAATAACCATAAGGGACGCCGGCAATCCCGCCCCCGCGATGCGCACGCATTATGCGCCCCTCTCCTAAGCCCTCATTGGTTCAGTTGCCGCCGCCGCAGCCCGCACCGTAGAGACTTCTCTGTATTGTAGTTTCCGCTACTTCCACCAATTATCACCATCTCTCAGAGCGTAAGTCCCTTATTAGTGGTGGATAACAGGCAAGTGACATGAGGGGTGGTGGGAAATAAGACTTCCAAGGCTTCAAGAAGAGGGCGGTGTGCCCGAGGACACACCCAGATTTCCTGGCGAGTAGTGTAGGAAGTTATTTCAGACTGTAAAGCACAGCAAATTCCCAAAGGCTAACACATCCAGAGGGACTGTGTCATAATGACATTCTACGTCCACTCATAAAGTCAGATATATTGTTGTTTTTCAAATACACGTAGACTGAAGTTATGGAGGCTGTTTAATGAGCTCCGAGTATATTTGGCCCAGGCCAAGAAAACTCAGATAGAGGCCTGGTGGGAAAGATGCAGGAGGGATAAAAGGAGCTACAGAAGTAAGTAGAAAGGGTGCAGCTGTGCTTCTTGTTCCCACAGAAAATATCTTCCCTAGCTGTACAGTCAGTGATTGTGTATGGATCTAGTGAACAATGTTTCTTCATATGTTTACTACTTCATATCTCAGATATTTTTCAATTCTTTTAAGAATCTGAAACCAAGGGCGGGCCGAGTGGATCAGTTGGTTAAGAGCTCATTCAAGAGTTTGAGCTGAGCTCTGAGCAACAGCAGTTCGATGCCCAGCCAGAGCTGAGTTGCCGCTGAGCTGTCAACAGGTGATAGGATGGCTCAGAGAAAAAAAAATAAATCTGAAACCCATCTGAAAAGAATGTCATACCATCTTCTGCCAGGGAAATGTGTGCTCTTTTCATAGCCAAAGCGCATGTACAAAAGGAGCATCTTGCCCCCAAGACAAAGCTGTGGGATTCCATGATCTCATCTCCTTGCTGGGAAGTGATTATATCATTTCACTTGAAATTGCAGCAGCAGTGTCTTCAAAGGGAGTTAACATTATCTATGAAAAACACTTTTGGATGAAAATTACTGTAAGGTATTAAAAATGATTATGTAGTTATTCAAAGAAAGTAGCAGAAATATTTCTAGAGAAATACCCCTGTGACATGTAAAAAAAAGTTTAGATCTCAGTGAAATTTAAGCAAGAGAGTTAAGTTTGAAAAGCCAGAGAATGGGGCCGGCCGAGTGGCGCATTGGTTAAGCGCTGGTTTTGGGATGCCAGCGACCCCGGTTGGGATGCCAGCGACCCCGGTTCGGATCCCACATGAGGGCCAGTGACACTGCCCTCTACAGCTAACAACAGCTCCACCTGGAGCTGGGCTGTGCGAGCCCCGGTGATGGTGTGGGCTGTAGCCCCTGCTGCAGTGGGCTGCCATAGGCTACAGTGAGTGGCCCACAGCCAGCGTGAGCGGCTGGCAGCCAAGCATGAGCTGTCAAAAGCCACAGTGAGCGACATCCAGAGGCCAGCGACTGATCTGCCTCATCCGGGAAGAGCGCAATGACGATACCAACAGTGAAGCAACATCCTCCGCAACTAAACTGAAGAACAAAAAGACAGCAACTTGTCTGTTCCCCTTCCCTGATTCCCCAACGCTGTTCCCCTCCGCCAATTCCCGAATAAAATCTTAAAAAAAAAAAAAAAAAGCCAGAGAATGAAGCTGAGCCTTTAGCTGTGCTGGAACCTTGACCACACTCAGGATTTTGTCTCCAAAATGTGATTTTTTTCATACTTGAAAATGTGGATTATTAGCGGCTTGGAGTGATACACTATTTGAAAGACTTGACAATAAAGTGAAAATGAATAGGGGAGCTTTGCTGTATTCACTGATCTAAGAAATGTTTAGTGAGCACCTACTGGATTTCAGGCACAATAGTAGGTGCCAGCTGCTCTGTGTATACAGAGCTGTTCTGTTTTCTTTTTTTTTTTTTTTTTTTTTGTTGTTGTTGTTTTTTTTTTTTTTTTTGAGGGCAGTGTCACTGGCCCTCATATGTGGGACCGAACCGGGGCCGCTGGCTTCCAAGGCCAGCGCTTAACCACCGCGCCACTCGGCCGGCCCTTGTTCTGTTTTCTTAGATTCAGTATTTGTCTATTTAGCACTCATTTATCACAAGGCAAAGCTAATAGTAAAGTTGTGCAAGTCAGCTTCCAAGGGCTTGAAAAAGTCATATATGAACATCCCAAAACAAACCCTAATGTGTTTTCACTTCCTGCCCAATAGGGATGTCCCCACCTAGGTACTTCCTGCCACTTTACTCATTAAGGCATAATCCCGGTTTCTCCCCAACCTGCTCCTTCCTGCATGTGACACGGTTTTATGTGGACCTCTGTGGTGTGTCTGTCCTCTTATTTCCAGGGTGTCAAAAGTGTAGCTAAGGGGCCGGCTGAGTGGCACGGTGGTTAAGCGCTGGTTTTGGAAGCCAGCGGCCCCAGTTCGGGTCCCACATATGAGGGCCAGTGACACTGCCCTAAAAAAAAAAGGGTAGCTAAGCTATGCCATGGTAATGCTGCTTTGGCATTATGTTTGGCCAAGCAGGATGCAGGGACCTTAAACTGACAAAGGACACTGGGATCTGGGATCATCTTTGAGATTTCAGATTCCTGAGCCATGTCTTGCAAGGCTTCCGAGCAGCAGAGGAGAGGTGCTGGGGGTGCACAAAGCCCAGCCCTGGCACCCACAACAAATATGCAGGGGAACGAATTAGTACTCATGTGTCACGTCCTGTGCGGCAAGAGCTGTGGGATGCAAGAAGGGCGGCGAACGGTGAAGAAAGACCAGAGCCAAGTATTGGGTGTAAATGGGCCCAGGGACTTGAGCCTCAAGGGCTGAGTCCCAAGTCTGGCTGACGCATAACTTTTATTATGTCTACTACAAGGAAGTAAATTAGTTTTTCTCATTCCAGTCTGCAGAGTTTACGTGCCTAGCAACTGTTTCCCCGAAGCCCCATTGTGCTCCAACATACTGTGCCTTCACACGCACGCACGACCCTGGAGGATGGACTCAGCATTCCGAGACCATCAGATAAGGAAGCTTTACCGAGATCATTCTATTGGATGTCAGTATTACGAGACACTTCCTTATGACTTCATGGGATCAGCACGTGGGGAACACTCGGTTTGCCAGTTGCAAGGTCACATCTCCCCCTTTTTGTTTTTGTAACACCTTCTTGTTTTTGTAACAGAGAAATGTAGACTTGGCAGTTTCTTGATTTATGATTCATTTGAGGGTTTGCTGTCCATAGTGGGGGACTAGGCAAAACAAAATAAGCAAAATTAATAAGATTATAAATGCACTCACAAATCCTCCTCCAAGGGATTTCACCCAAGTGAGGGGGTTTAAGGTAGAGAACTCTTCTGCCGTCGTGGAAAGTGCTTCCTCCATAAGGAGGAGCTGTAAATTAGTGTGGGATATTAAGTCCACCTCCTGTTGTAGCTGTTGAATATCCACGGTAAGGTTAGGAATATGTCCTAAAAGATGAGTTCGTACTTCAGACCACAGAGTGCATGAATGATTATAAGAAAAAGGAGTTACACAATAAGTAGATATATTCTGGGCCAGCCGAGTGGTGCATTGGTAAGAGCTGGCTTGGGACGCCAGCGGCCCAGGTTCGGATCCCACATATGAGGGCCAGTGATGCTGCCCTCTACAACTAAGATGGTGAATGGTGGCTCCACTTGGAGCTGGGCTGCTGTGGGTCCCCGGGACAGCACAGCTGCAGCCCCTGCTGCAATGGGCTGCCATAGGCTACAATGAGTGGCTAGCAGCCAGTGTAAGCAGCTGGCCGCCGGTGCGAGCAGCCAAAAGCCGCTGTGAGTAGCTGTACAGAGGCCGGTGACCAATCTGCCTCACCAGAGAAGAGTGCAGTGATGATATCAACATGGGCCAGTGAAGCAATGTCCTCCACAACTGGACTGAAGAGCAAAAGGACAGCAACTTGTCTGATCCCCTTCCCCGGTTCCCCAACACTGTTCCCCTCCCCCAATTCCCCAATAAAAAATAAAATCTTTAAAAAAAAAAATAAGTAGATATATTCCAATCATATATATTTTTTGAGGGCAGTGTCACTGGCCCTCATATGTGGGACCCGAACCGGGGCCGCTGGCCTCCCAAGACCAGCTCTCAATCACGGCGCCACTCGGCTGGCCCTCCAATCACATTTTAAAGTAATTATAGTTCAGAGGTTTTCTAATCTGTCTCCGAGAAAGATGACAGTCATCTCCAAATCAGCTAGTCTAACACTAATCTCTTGATCAATTTTGATTTGTTGATTCCAAACCTTATTGGCATTCTCAAGCCATTGCTGTACAAATTGAGTGGTCTGCACTGTTTGGTGTAATGCTATTCCAGAAACAGCAGCCACAGTAGTTATAGCTATAATTCCCATGATGGCTGCAATTAAAAGTCCTATAAACCTCTTAGTTCTATGTAGAATCTTATGAAGCAGTTGCAGGATAATATGCACAGTTGGAGAACCTTCCCACATTCTTGGGGCCAGGACAGGGAGCCATAACCCTCGTCTCCTTCTAAGGATCATTATTTGATCATGGGAGGCATTATAAATTGAGGAATCGAGACAAGTATACAGACGGCATTGAGGACATGCAACTATTTTTGCCATCTGATTAACAAGTATGTTTCCTACCAGAAAAACAAAAGAGATTTCAAGACATGCCTGCAAATAAAATCTCTGAGTTTCTTTGAAAGTAAAGGTATAATTCCTGTTGCTTAAATGAGAATAATTCCCTTTCTAAACTTTGCTCGGACCAAGACTAAGAGACACTTTCCGTAAAGTTTTCTGAATTGGATCTCAGAAGGGACTAATCATTCGTAGTTGAAGAGGAAGCAAGGGCCCCATCCATCCAGGTTATAAAAAATTGGACTAAGTATCAATAATTTGAGCAGCATTATGGGTACGTACCTGCAATTAGATTGGGTGCAATTATGGACTGCTGCCCCATGGAGGCCCCAGTCTATTACTGTTCCATAGGAATCATTAAATAATACCCGATCCATGTTCCCTGGACACTGTTCCCAATGGATATGGGACTGTCCATCAATCCAATTACTTTGATGGGTACACAGAGGAATAGGAGGAGGGAAGCTTTGAGGACTGCCTCCTGTACCTTGAATCCTTTCCCAGAAATCATAAACATATCTCTAAAGGTGTCATTTCCTTTTTCTCTGGGAACTGCCCATGCTTGGTGAGAAAGAGAAAGACGGGGTGGGGGGGGTGGGGGTGGGGGGGTTGAGACCAATGCAGATAGGTGTTTTCAAATAGCCTAGGGCCGTATGATTAGAAAGAAGAAAACTCTGACCTTCCTCCTCTGGGAACTCCAGACCTCTCTGATCCTCTGGTCCAGGAAACCAAGAACTATCATTAATATATATTAGGGGAGGGTCATCATTCCACGTCAATGAGGTTAGCAAAGGAGGATTGGGTAGATAAACCCAGTAAGTAAAGTTATCTGCAGCAGTCCCTGACAGAAGAGAACTTACAACAGCAAGGACTGCCATCATGGATACCAGAATATTAATACTGGTTCTGGGTATACCTCTTTCAAAAAGTTGCTTTCTGCCATTTGTGACAGCTTTTTCAGCTGCCCCCAAGTCGGAGGTTGAGCAGCCTCCGTCTTTGGAGTGAGGATTCCGGGAGTGGGGCTGATCCAGGTAGTGTTCAGCATGGTTGTCAGTGACAGACCCGACATCTGGAATACTGGAGGCTCCATGTCCATGATCCCTGCGAATCTCCTCTTCCATGAGCTGTCGCTATGGTAGGGTTTGACACAACGGCGAGGCACCCACAAGGGTCATTCCTTGGGACCTGGAGAAATACAAGCAAAGCCTCGTCCCCATGTCAATAGAGTTCCTAAATGCCATTTATTAGTTTGGATATCTTTCCACCAAATAGGAACATTTTCCAATGGTTTTGGGCTATAAAGACTATTGAAATGTCTTTCTGCTGCTGTACGCCCGGAGGTGTGGCTGAGTTTGAGCCAGACGAGTTCAAAAAATTCAAAGTAAACATAGCTCTTGCTAATTCTATCTGGGGTGGGTAGGAGTCCTTGCTGTCTTCTCTTTTTGTTTTTGTAACAGTTTTCTCAAAGTAAAATTAACACGTTCAATAATGGCTTGACCCTGTGGATTGTAAGGAATAACCCTAGTGTGAGTAATACGCCAACTAGAACAAAATTGTGCAAATTTGGCACTGGCGTATCCAGGGCGACTGTTCATCTTAATGGAGAGGGGAAGGCCCATAATGGAGAAGCAAACAAGCAAATGGTGACAGGAATGTGCTGCACTTTCACAGGTCTGGGCAGTGGCAACCAGAAAGCTAGAAGCAGTATCAATAGTGACATGTACAAACGATAACTGCCCAAAGGAGGGGACATGAGTAACTTCCATTTGCCAGTTAGCATTGTGGATTAAACACTGAGGGTTTACTCCTTCAGGACACTCCTGTGGAGCATTAAGAATTTGACAAGTCGGACAGGTTTGAATAATTTGTCGAGCCTGTTCATTAGTGATAGGAAAATGGGAACGGAGACCGCCCGTATTAGTATGAGTCAAAGAATGAAAATGAATTGCCTTGGCAACATGAGCATTCCCCACTAAGGAATCAGCAACTGCATTACCGTGAGTCATATGACTTGATAAAGTGGTATGCACACGAATGTGTGTGATAAAGAAAGGGTGCTGGCAGTTTCTTACAATCTGTTGGAGACAAGTAAACAAACTCTGAAGAGATTGATTAGAATTGTAGGAAAGCAGTGCTGTTTCAATATTTTGTACTATGTGTACAACATAGGCAGAGTCAGAAACAATATTTAAAGTAGTAGGAAACATCCACAAAGCAGTTAAAACAGCTACCAATTCAGCTTTTTGAGCTGAGCTACAATTGGTCTGTGTTACTTGATGGCCCTTTTCATTGACAATTGTGGCTTTCCCATTGCTAGACCCATCACTGAAGACTGTGGCACCCTGAGGAATAGGTGTCTGCTTAATTTTCTTAGGTAAAATCCAATTAGTCTTTTGAAGAAGTTGAAATAATTTATTTTTTCAGTAATGATTATCAATAATCCCATAAAAATTACTGATAGCAGTCTGCCAAGAATCCGAATGACTATTCAAATGTGTTATTTGCTGTCTTTCAAAGGGGACTACTATCTGACTGGGTTTTTGTCCATTAAGATGAAGGATTCTGGCGCGAGCTTGTGATACGAGCGCAACGTAGCTCGGGAGTGACCTAACAAAATTATTAGGAAGGAATAGCCACTCTACCAGATAATTTCGTTGAACAATTATCGCCATCAGCGAATATGGCATGGGGAAAATTAAAATCTGTAAAGATTGAGAGGGATCTACGAGTTGAATTTGAGTCTCTTGTATTTTCTGTTCTACTAATTCTAATTCGTGATTAGCCTGAGGAGTCAATGTACGAGGACTATCCAGCTGGGGAGATCCTTGTAAGAGACCAAATAAATGACTAAAAGCATAGGTGGGAATTCCTAGAGTAGGATGTAACCAATTAATATTCCCTAATAATTTTTGCAAATAATTTAAAGTGGAAATTTGATCTCTTCTGATCTGAAACTTTTGAGGTTGGATAGATTGTCTATCCACAACAGCTCCTAAATATTGTATTGGTGTAGTGGTTTGGATTTTATTTGGCACAATACAGAGTCCTGCCAAATCAAGTTGTTCCTTAAGAAATTCAAAGCAGGTTGTTAACTGCTCTATAGAGGACGCAGCATACAGAATATCATCCATATAATGAATGATATAACAATCTGGGAAACTTGTTCTAACAGGTAAAAGAGCTCATGCTACAAAGAGCTGACATATGGTAGGGCAAAACTTTCCACTGATATCTTCTCATCGGTTCCTTATTAGTAGTTGAAGGAATGGAAAATGCAAATCGAGGACAATCTTGAGGGTGCAAGGGGATTGTATAGAAACAGTCCTGTAAATCAATAACAATTAAAGGCCAATTTTTTGGAATCATAGCAGGTTGTGGAAGTCCAGGTTGGAAAGCATCCATGGGCTCAATTAACAGCTCGAAGGTCAGTTAGCAACTGCCATTTTCCTGATTTTTTCTTAATGACAAATACTGGAGAGTTCCAGGGACTAGTAGAAGGTTCTATATGGTCTTGTTCTAATTGAGTCTGCACTAATTCTGTTAAAGCCTCTAACTTTTCCTGAGAGAGGGGCCACTGTTCTATCCAAAGAGGGTTATTATTTATCCATATAAATGCTATGGGAGTCTGTAATTCTGCAACAGTGACTCCTACAAAAACGGTTCTTGTGTTTTTGTTCTATATCCCAATCCCTCCCATCCTTGTTGGGACGGGGGTTGAATAGGTTGAGTAATTTCTTGATTAAATTTTCCTAAACCTTTTCTTGGTGTAAATCCCATTTGACTCATCATCTTTTGACTTTAAGGACTATATTGCCCAGGGGGTACCCAAATTTCTGCTTCCCATTGAGTAAGTAAATCTTGACTCCATAAATTGACAGGAATATTGGCAATATATGGTTGTAAAAATCCTTTTTGTCCCTCAGGTCCAAGGCAGGGGAGAACGCACACACTTTGGCGCAAGCCTAAGCTCAGCCCACCCCAACACTGTTAATGTTTGGTTCTTGTACTTTCCAATTTTTTGGCCATTCCTGATAACTAATTATGGAAACATCAGCTCCTGTGTTTAAGAGACCTTCAAACCTTTTTCCTTGTATTTCAATTTGGCAAACAGGGTGAATTCCTGGTATTTTTTCTTTTAAAAAATGCTTGTCCAGTACTGCCAAATCCTCCGGTTCCCTTTTTTTGCATTCCCTTTTTTTCCTAGGAGAGTATACGGAGGCAGAAGTAACTGCACCACCCATTCTCCCTTTTTAGCTGACCAAGGAACAGATGAGGACATTATGATTTGAATTTCTCCCTCATAATCTGAATCAATGACAGCAGTATGGACAGTAACTCCTTTGGAAGTCAAACTAGAATGGCCAACAAGTCCAACTATATTTGGGGAAATCAGTCCAAACAGTCCTGTGGACATATGAAAGGGGGATTTCTAGGAAGTATAAAATATCCTGAGCTGAACAAATATCAACCACAGCACTCCCCTCTGTGGTGGGACTTAATTGCTGGACAATGACTCTGGGGGAGGAAGGGATATAGTGCCGGGAGCAGAGGCAAGTCTCCAAGTCACTCCTCTGCAAGTGGCTTTCAACAAGACATGGTTGCTGGTGGCTGATGAGCACTGTGTAGCAGGTGGTGTCCAGACCCAGGAATGCCTGATTGCAACACAACAGCTGCTGTTCAAGGGCTATTTAAGGATATGTGCAGATGTCACCACACCTTAAGTGTAGGTCAAATGTCCAGGGCACTGCAAAGGGAGCAGTAGAGGAGCCAGGATCCAGATTAGAAATGACAATGAAAAAGAAAAGGTAGAGGGCCGCCGAATGGCTCAGTTGGTTAAGAGAGAGAGCTCTGAGCAACAGGGTCACCGGTTTGATTCTCACATGGGCCAGTGAGCTGTGCCCGAGCTGAGCTGCCACTGAGCTGCCAACAGATGGCAGGATGGCTCAGCTGGTGAGAGCATGTGCTCTTAGCAACAAGGTTTCTGGTTCGAACTCCCGCATGGGATGGTGGGCTTATGCCCACATGCAACTCAAATTAAACATGGCACCTTGAGCTGAGTGACTGCGAGCTGCGTACAGGCAACTGGGTGGCGACTGCATTTGGAGCTGAGCTAGCTGTGCCCTCCACAACTAAGACTGAAGGACAACAACTTGGCTGTTCCCCTTCCCCAATTCTCCAATAAAAATCTTAAAAAAGAGAAGGAAAAAAAGAAAGAGAAGGTAGAAATCAGGCATGACCAGTTTCCCTGACATCACGCAATGGTGGACACAGGCCTGGTTCCCACTATGATTTGAACCCAGCTCTGAACACACCCTTCCCTAGCTCAGAAGCACCAGGGCCATTTCCTGTTGCCATTGGAGTGAAGTGCACACTGTCAGGCAGCCAGGCCCCTCTCTTTTCCCCTCCCTCAGGGTGAGCACCTACATAGGACTGGAATAGGCCAACCAAATGAAACACAGGGAAAGTGAGTGGACAGCATGTCCCCAGAGCAATCCAACACATGACACCCCACATTCTAAAATCACGAATACTTCACAGAAGGGTCTTGTAGAACCAGTGGTATCTACAGCTAGTGACAACATTGGTGCCTAAAATTCGTGACACAGGAAGACCTCAGGAAACATCAGCAAGAGGAAGGAGGAAGGCCTGGGGCACTGAGGTTCTAGCATCGTATGAGTGACCCAAGCAGGGATAGGCAGGTCTTATGGCAGGTCTCAGATGCTTCAAGATTTATGACTCCTGAGATCTGTCTTGCAAACATTCAGAGCAGCAGGGACAGGGTGCTTGGGGACAGCAAGTACAGTACACACAGCCCAGCTCTGGCACCAGCACATAGGTCAGGAAAGGAAGTAGTGCCCACCAGAGTCTTGTTGTGGGAAGGACAGAGCTGCCCATAGGGAACAGGGGAAGAACAGAGGCCTGCCCAGTACCTTGAGGTAGGTGTGACGGCCTTACCTAGTGATGACAAAAGTGCCAAGTTCTCCAGCATCACATGGTGGTGCAGGCATCTCTGGGCCTCCTCAAGAAGGCCCCACTCCTCCTGAGAGAAAACCACATGCAACTGCCAAAATGGGGACAGGTCAATCAATATGCAGCTTCTCTCTCCAGGATCTTCAGTCTTCCCACACACAGTCACAAGCCTTCATCCCCTCACCCTCCACACTAACTTCCCAATGAGGAAGAGATACCAGGTGCTGGTGGCACCAGTGCCTGCTCTCTCCTTTTCTCCACTGATGACTGTGTCCAGAACACAGTAAAAACAAATGGGAGAGGGCACAGATAAGCATTATCTAAACTCTGAGGCTGGAATGGGGGCTCTACTCCTCTTTTATCACTAAATCATCTTTAGGTCCCCAGATATTGCCTTCCAGACAATGAAATTTTATTTTTTAGAGAGTAGTGTCACTGGCCCTCATATGTGGGATCCGAACCGGTGCCGCCCACATCCCAAGGCAGCTCTTAACCACCTCACCACTCGGCTGGCCCCCAGACAACGAAATTTGAACTCTTCTTTCTCCCTTAAGTGTCCAGTGTCAGGGTGTAGGCTAAATCTGCAGATCACTCCTGAACTCAACCTCTCTACATACCTTGTAGTCCCTCCACTTTCACAACTCAGTTACTGATACTCACCCGCCCACCTATCTATAGGCATTTCCATGGCCTCCATGCCACTGTGCACATGGAATCCAGGCAGGCAGTATTTTGTAAATGGAATTACTGTCCTGTTTTGCCCCCCATCCTGTCCCAGAATGCCCAAGATCTGTAGCACCAGAGAGCATGAGGGTCCCTTTATAGTTCTCCCCACCTGACCTTGCCACTTGTGTCACACTCACCCTCCCAAAGCTAGGTGCGGACCCCACAGACTCTTAGACTGCCACTGTCTTCACTGCATGTGTTGCCTCACAAGCAGTCGTGAACAGCCTCTCTTTACCTGACCCTCATTCAAAGTCCAGCTACACCAAGTCCTCTGCCCCCTCTCCAGGCCTAGCAATGCTCCTAGCTCTCCTTTTTCACCTAAACTTATCTATCAGCCTAAATGAAACAGGAAGGCTTCACCAAGAGTGACCACCAAACACTGGTGAGTCCAAGCAGGCACAGAGAGCCCACCTGGGCTCACTGACATCTGACCTCCTTCATGGAGATGCTTCAACATCTATCCCACATCCTTGAATGCCTTTCAGACTCTTCTGCCCCTATCCCTCACAGGCACACATCCCCATGGCCACTCTGCTTCCTCATCTGTCTTTGTGACGTCCACCAACACCATCTAGGCTCCCTATAGATACAAACCTCGGCCTCCTGCTTCCCCTTCCTGCCACCATAACCCAACGATGCCCCCTCTGACATCTGATGCAGTTGCACTTTGGCCCACATGCTGGTCACTATGTTGTGGCTGTCTGCAACCAGAACACATCCCCTGACTTCGGCTGCCCATTGTGTTCAGCTCCCAACTGGGCACCTCCCCTCGGAGTCTCTGGAACATCTGGACACGTATGACAAAATCTGGCTCTTCCTATTCCTCTGAAAGTCCCTTCCACTGCTGACTTCCCCATCTTAATTGATAGAACATCCATCCTTCCACAGAAAGGCAAAAATCTCGGGGCTGTCCCTGACTCCCCCTTCTATCTCATCTCCCAGCTTTCTCTCTCTACATATCACTAAATGTGGGCAGCTGTGTTCACAATATACAGAAGGCACTGGTTCTCTACCTCCACAGCCATCATCAATGGTCATCTGCACCATCATAGCAACTTTCTCCCAGATCACTCTACCTCCAATGTCCCTCACACAGAATCTCTTCTACTCTGAGCCAAATGCAGCCTGTTAAAATCTGGGTCAAATCACCTGACCCTTCTGCTCCAAATATTCCCTAGCTCTTACTTGCTTCAGATTAGAGACTCTAAACCTCAAGTTGTAATTTTAGAATTTATAACTATGTGCCCTTATCCCCCAAATACTCCCCCTGCCATCCTGTATCCACTAGATATAACAGACCTGTAGTTCTCTGAACATTCCAGTTCAGTTGCACCTCCAATCATTTGAAAGTTTTGGATCCTATGCCCAGGACACCCTTCCACATCTTACCTCATCGGTTGTCAGAAATGGGAACCACTCCATATAATCTGAGGCTAAGTTCAAGACCCCGGGTGTTGGTGAAACCACAGGGACTTCAGACCCAAGGGAGAGAGTAGGATGGCTGAACAATCTCACGACACCACCACTCTTGATATGGGAGTGGCAAAACCATCAGGGTGATCACTGGGGTGAAGGCCTGGCACATCCTCCACTCACCTGTAAAGGTCCATAAGCATTTCTGCCACTGCCATGGGAACCCGTGGGAAGAGGGAGGCCATGAAAAATGAGCAGCAATGGTAGGATCCGACAAGCTACTGTGGACCATCATCCCTGTCCTGCCCTGCTCAGTTTGTCTGACCTCAGTGCCACTATGACCAGCTGTGTGACTATGCGTAACACTGAACCTCCCTGAGCCTCAATTCCTTTACTGTAAAATGGGGATAACAGTATTAAACATAAATAGCACACACTACCTGTCAGCTGTAACTATCCACGGGATTAACAATTTTGTATGTTTTCAGTGCAAATAAAAGGATAGGGTTTTGAAAATGGGGTTTGCACTCTGCTTTTATGGTTTTCAGAGGATGTAATATATAACATTTTATTGTTAGCAAATACTACATGTAAATTAAGGTTTCAGTCAATTTTTATAAAGTGCTGCCATGTTTAATTTATTAAATGTGTCCATTTCTAATTGCCTGTGTGTAAATATTTAGAAGAATATTGGTTAACAGATGTTTGAATCAATAAATGTTTCATGCACTCTGAATTTATGAGTTGTAGAGAGAGTCTGAGCAGGCAGGTCTGCGATTCGTCATTTCAGCAAGCAAGCCTGCCTGCTACCTGACCCTCCAAAGGGTGCCTGCATTACTCCTTACTGCATTACTCCTCCATTCCTTTTTTTTTTTTAATTGGGGAATTGGCGGAGGGGAACAGCATTGGGGAATCGGGGAAGGGGAACAGACAAGTTGCTGTCTTTTTGTTCTTCAGTTTAGTTGCGGAGGATGTTGCTTCACTGTTGGTATCGTCATTGCGCTCTTTCCAGATGAGGCAGATCGGTCGCTGGCCTCTGGATGTCGCTCACCGCGGCTATTGGCAGCTCACTCTTGGCTGCCAGCCGCTCACGCTGGCTGTGGGCCACTCACTGTAGCCTATGGCAGCCCACAGCAGCAGGGGCTGCAGCCCACACCATCACCGGGGCTCGCACAGCCCAGCTCCAGGTGGAGCTGTTGTTAGCTGTAGAGGGCAGTGTCACTGGCCCTCATGTGGGATCCGAACCGGGGCCGCTGGCATCCCAAAATCAGCGCTTAACCAGTGCGCCACTCGGTCGGCCCTCCTCTATTCCTTTTGCCTGGAATGGTGGAGGTGAGACAACAGTGCCCTTGTCTGGAACCCATATGCTTCACATACATGGCTGTTTCTTTGTCCCACAGAAACAGTCAGCTGACCTGCAGAGCTGAGTCTACCTTACAGGCCATCAAGTTACCACATCCATGTATCCTTTTCTATAGTCACAGGCCAGAATACCTCATATGCCAGATATGCTCCTTCATGGAAGAAGCATCAGGGAAGCTGAAACCCTTACGCCCTGCACTCTGTCTCAGCCCTCCTGACACTCACTATAGGGCCCATCAAAAATAATGACCTTAAGGGCCGGGCAAGAGGCGCATTGGTTAAGAGCTGGCTTGGGACGCCAGCGGCCCTGGTTCGGATCCTACATATGAGGGCCAGTGACACTGACCTCTACAGCTAACAACAGCTCCACCTGGAGCTGGGCTGTGTGAGCCTGGCAATGGTGTAGGCTGCAGCCCCTGCTGCAGTGGGCTGCCATAGGCTATAGTGAGTGGCCAGCAGCCAGCGTGAGCGGCTGGCAGCCAGCGTGAGCTGCCAATAGCCACGGTGAGCGACCATCCAGAGGCCAGCGACCGATCTGCCTCATCCGGGAAGAGAGCAATGACGATACCAACATGGGCCAGTGAAGCAACGTCCTCCGCAACTAGACTGAAGAGCAAAAAGACAGCAACTTGTCTGTTCCCCTTCCCTGATTCCCCAATGCTCTTGCCCTCCCTCAATTCCCCAATAAAATTTTTTAAAAAATTTAAAAAAATAATGACCTTAAGATGCTTTCTCCTCAATCTGATAACTAGGCCTGCCCTGCTCCAGTCCAACACCCTCCGCCTCCTGGATAGCTCCAGCCCAGCTCCCTTTCAAGGTCTCCAGACCTCTATGTCCACATACTCACATGATGTCTCCACGTTGTGACATCTTAGATCCACCTTGTGACATGGATCACATGTCCAAAATCCAACTCACGATCTCCCTGAAACCTGTTTCCTGTGCTCTCCCACATACTTTCTGATGTTCAGGCAAAAACAAAGTAAAACAGATTTAAAAAATCCCAAACAACTAAGGATGGTGGTCCACTCCCCACCTTTGCTCACAGATATGTATGATGCATAAGGAAATCCTTTAGGCTCCATTGAAATCAACCCAGAATGTCACCGCCACGACTCTGATCCAGCCCCACCTCCCCATCACCACCATTTCCCTGAGCTCTATTGCTGTGACCTCATAGGCCTCCATTCCCAGTCTAGTTCTCACCCACTTTAAACTTAGCTCTGGGTATGCCCCTCCTCACTCAGAAGCTCATGTCGCCACTCCAAGTGACATGCCTGGCCCTGTGTCCCCTGGAGATACTGACCCCAGGTCTCCCCAGTGCTGCCGACTCACCAGCACCTGTAGCCTGTGCACAGATTGCCCTTGAGGGAATCCTCCCACCTCATTACACAGCGGACACGGGGGCCTGACTGCAACGAACCAAGCGGTGCTCCGCTCTAGGAAGTGGGAGCCGTGCGGGGTGAGGCCCGGGGGACGCAGTACCCACATGAGTGCGGCTCATCCGTGTGCCCGCGCCACAGACCTGTGGGAAGAGAGGAACCCGAGCGGGGCGGGAACAGGGCGCCACTGTCACCGACAGGCTCAGTCGCCCCTCACAGCCGCTTTCGTGCAGCGGGAACCACGCCCCTCGCACTTCCTATTCACCTCAGTCCGGAGTCAGGACTAAAGACACTCAGAACCAGCGAACAGACCCCAGAGCAACTAAACCGTCTGGCGCCACAAGCAGGCCGCTGAGGCCCCACCCTATGCGTTGAGTACGCACGGAAACGTCTCTCCGCTGAACCCTCATTGGTTGGCTGCTGGCGCCGCCGCACTGCCTTGTGGGTAACGTAGTTTCCACGCCGTTATCTGCTCAGAAAGCAGGTAGCTTCTGACTGTGGAAACAGGCCAAGCAACATGGGAGGCAATGGAAAATGGAGTTCCTGTGTCCAAATGAGGCGGGCCTTTGCTGGCTCTTAAGGCGGTTATACTCAGATTTTCTTGGAGTTCAGTGCAGGACACATCACAGAAATGTTTAGAGACCTACTGTTTCAGACTCAGGGAATCGCAGCCAATTTCCAAAGGCTGCACATAGAAAGGGACACATGACACCGTAATGATACTCGGTGTCCCCTCATCGCTGTCAGCTATCTTGTTGGTCAAAGACGCTTTGGAGTCTTTTTTTGCTTTTTTAAAAAAGATTTTATTGGGGAATTGGGGGAGGGGAACAGCGAATCGGGGAAGGGGAACAGATAAGTTGCTGTCTTTTTGTTCTTCAGTCTAGTTGTGGAGGAAGTTGCTTCACTGGCCCATGTTGATATCGTCATTGCGCCCTTCCCGAATGAGGCAGATCGGTAGCCGGCCTCTGGATGGTCGCTCACTGTGGCTATTGGCAGCTCACGCTGGCTGCCGGCCACTCACTGTAGCCTATGGCAGCCCACTACAGCAGGAACTGCAGCCTACACCATTGCCGGGGCTCACCACAGCCCAACTCCAGGTGGAGCTGATGTTAGCTGTAGAGGCAGTGTCACTGGCCCTCATATGTGGGATCTGACCCGGGGCTGCTGGAGTCCCAAAACCAGCTCTTAACCAATGTGCCACTCAGACGGCCCATGGAGTCGTTTTTTATGAGGTTCGGTCGGGACAGTAAGAAGAGCTGCCAGACAGGGCTATGATGGGGAACTTGGAGGCAGGATGACAGGAAGCACTGAAGCAGCTAGAAGGGTGACGCTGTGCCTCAGCTTCCCACAGAAAACATCTTTCCTGCCTGTATAGTCAGTGATGGTGTTCCAACCTAGCGAACTACATTTTTATTCAGATAATATTTATTCATCATATCTAAGATATATTCCATTTAAGAATCTGAAATCTAGAGTTTGTTCCTGGTCTGCAGCCATTGCTGTGGGGGATTGTGGGATCCTCTGCATCCCACTCGCTGGGAGAGAGGTACCTATCCTTTTTCCCTCTCCCTTTCCTTAAGGAGTGGAGTCAACATATCAATGGAGCAAGGCACAGTGGCCGATGCCAGCTTCTTGAAATCGACCCAGAATGGATTCCTGACAATGACACAGGACACACAATGAGTGATCTGTTCATGTTGCAGCATTCTACAAACCCAGCACCAGGAATTTTGGGACCTCCACCTCCCTTATTTCATCTTGGGGGACCAGCAGTAGTTGGACCAAGAGGAAATCTGGTGCTGAAAATGGGAACCTGCAAGAACCAAGACACATGCAAAAAGGCAGAGCTGTTTCACATCATGAATTTTCAGAGAAGGAAAAACCTGAGATATCAATTATTACAGCTGGTGGAACCATTTGGAGTCATTTCAAATCATCTGATTTTTTTTTTTTTTTGAGGGCAGTGTTACTGGCCCTCATAAGTGGGACCAGAACCGGGGCCGCTGGCTTCCCAAGCCAGCGCTTAACCACCGCGCCACTCGTGTGGCCCTCAAATCATCTGATTTTAAATAAAATTAATGAGGCATTCATTGAAATGGCAACCACAGAAGATGCTCAGGCTGCAGTGGATTATACAACCACACCAGCATTAGTATTTGGCAACCAGTGAGAGTCCATTTATCCCAGAAGTATAAAAGAATAAAGAAACCTGAAGGGAAGCCAGACCAGAAGTTTGATCAAAAGCAAGAGCTTGAATGTGTGATACATCTCAGCAATTTACCCCATTCTGGCTATTCTGACAGTGCTGTCCTTAAGCTTGCTGAGTCTTATGGGAAAATAAAGAACTATATACTGATGAGGTTGAAAAGTCAGGCCTTTATTGAGATGGAAACCAGAGAAGATGTAATGGCAATGGTTGACCATTGATTTAAAAAGGCCCTATGGTTTTAGAGGAAATGTGTGAAAGTTGACCTGTCTGAAAAATATAAAAAATTAGTATTGAGGATTCCCAACAAAGGCACTGACTTACTGAAAAAAAAAAAAATCCCCCAAAATATCTTACTCTCTAGATGGCAAAGAATCTCCAAGTGATAAGAAATCCAAAACTGATAGTTCCCAGAAGACTGAAAGTACAAATCATGGTAAAGAACAAGAAGAGAAGTCAGGTGAAGACAGTGAAAAAGATACAAAGGATGACCAGACAGAACAAGAACCTAGCATGCTTCTTTAAACTGAAGATGAACTACTTGTAGATGAAGCAGCAGTGGGAGATGAGACAGATCTTGCTAATTTAGGTGATATGACTTTTTTTTTTTTTTTGAGGGCAGTGTCACTGGCCCTCAGATGTGGGGCCCGAACCGGGGCCACTGGCTTCCCAAGCCAGCGCTTAACCACCGTGCTACTCGGCCGGCCCAGGTGATATGACTTTTGATGGGAAAAAGGAACCTTCAGACAAAGCTGTGAAAAAAGATGCAAGTGCTTCAGCTACTGCAAAGAAAAAGCTTAAAAAGCATTGTTTCCCAGGGAGTATGGAAGGTTTTGTCACTTTACATGAGGTTGATGATGAGGAAGATTCAGAACTTCAGAAACTTCATAAATCGGGCATGGCATTTAAATCTGGTGACAAAAATGATGATGGTTTGGTTGAAATTAAAGTGGTCAAGGTCGAGGAACTTGATCAAGAAAATGAAGCAGCATTGGAAAATGGAATTAAAAATGAGGAAAATACAGAACCAGGTGCTGAATCTGCTGAGAATGGTGATGGATCCTAAAAGAGATACAAGTGAAAACGCAGATGGCCAAAGTGATGAAAACAAGGAGGACTATACAATCCCAGATGAGTATAGAATTGGACCATATCAGCCCAATGTTCTTGTTGGTATAGACTATGTGATACCTAAAACAGGGTTTTACTGTAAGCTGTGTTCACTCTTTTATACAAATGAAGAAGTTGCAAAGAATACTCATCGCAGTAGCCTTCCTCATTATCAGAAATTAAAGGACGTTTCTGAATAAACTGGCAGAAGAACACATACAGAAGAAGGAAGTTTAAGATGTGCAAAAAGCTTAATGATTTCAAAGAAAATAGTGGTTCTTTGTTTTTAATGTTAACTTTTTAAAAATACTATACTGGTAATTAGAAGAAACTATTGTACTCTTTTGTTTTAGTGGAAAAATAATAGATGTCTGTCTTTTCATGTATTAAGTGTTATAGCAAAAATACATATATGGTTAAGATAATGAAAAACTGTTTCTATTTTATCAGAATGGTAACAGATAGAAGTACTTTGTAGAGACTGACTTCCCAAGCTACTAAAGACAACTTGCACCACTAAGAAAAAGATGCATAGAACTAATCAAAGAAATGAAATTTAGTAGTTCTAAATATCAAAGAAATGTCAAAACTTTTAATTCCATTCAATAAAGAAAAAAAGCAGGGGCCGGCCAAGTGGTGCATTGGGTAAGAGCTGGCTTAGGATGCCAGTGGCACTGGTTCAGAGGGCCAGTGACACTGCCCTCTACAGCTAAGATGGTGAACAACAGCTCCACCTGGAGCTGGGCTGCTATGAGTCCCTGGGTTGGCATAGCTGCAGCCCCTGCTGCAGTGGGCTGCCATAGGCTACAGTGAGTGGCCAGTAGCCAGCGTGAGCGGCTGTCCAGAGGCCGGCGACTGATCTGCCTCATCTGAGAAGAGCGCAATGATGACACCAACATCGGCCAGTGAAGCAATGTCCTCCACAGTTAGACTGAAGAACAAAAGGACAGCAAATTGTCTGTTCCCCTTCCCTGGTTCCCCAACGCTGTCCCCCTCCCCCAATTCCCCAATAAAATATTTTTTTAAAAAAAAAGCAGTTGTATTTTTATTACTTTCATCTGAAACATTCCATATTTTGAGACTTGCAGACTTTTCATTTGGAGTTTGAAGCTTTTTTGGTTGCATTTCATTTTTGGAGAACTTCATTAATGTGAGATTAGCAATTAAAATGCAGGAGCAGTTTTTTTTTAATGTTATATTATTTAGGTAATAAGAAATGTTAAGTAATTAGCTTTAGATTTTATCAATTTTTCCCTAAGTCCCTGCTAGATTTTGTATTATAGTAGTCAGTGTATTTTCAGTGAAATGTAAAAACATTCCCATTCTCTTTAATCAGTATTAATTTCTTGAGACCTTATTGCTTGTCACTTGAATCCTGTAGCTATCATAGATTTGCTATAAGCAACATTTGATTTTTGAAGTGTGTAGACCATCTCTTCATATTTTCAAGATATAATTTTACATTTCTGCATTTTAAAAAACAGTTTGGCCATAATCTAGATGCACACTTCTAATTCATATACCTGCACATATGACATTTGTGAAAAAAATTTGTATGTATAATCTGTATTTACTTGTAACTTTCTGATTATATACTGCTTATATCTGTGGATTCAAGTTTCTGAAGTGAATAAAAAAGAACCTAGGCTATGTTCATGGTTATACGTTTGGAATGTTAACAAACAAACAAAGAATCTGAATTCTCTCCAAAAGAAGAGGGACTTATCACATGCCATCTTCTGCCAAGACAGTGTATGCCTTTCTGACAACTTGACCGTGTGTGCAAATGGGGAGTCTTATCCCTGAGATAAAGGTTTGGCTATCCATGAGCTCATCTCCTTGCTCAGAAGTGGTTTATCATTTCACCTGTAATTGCAGCAACAGTATCTGCATAGGCAGTTGAGATTATCTATGGAAAAACATTTGTGAAATGGATATTACTAAATGTTATTAATAATGATTTTGCAGTTTTTCAAGGAAATTGGCCAAAATGGATCTAGGGAAATACATCTGTGACAAATGTGGGGAGGGCTGTTAAAATCTCAGTGAAGTTTGAGCAAGAGGCACTGAGTGTGAAAAGTCAGAGAATGAAGTTGAGACAGTGACTGGGTGAAACCCTGGCCACTCAGGGTTTGGTCCCAAAATGTGGTTAATTTTAATACGTGGCAACACTGCACATTAACAGCTCAGAGAGAAAGATAAAGACGATATTTAAAAAGAGTTGTAAGAGGGCTGGCCAAGTGGCGCATTGGTTAAGAGCTGGTTTTGGGATGCCAGTGGCCCCGGTTCGGATCCCATGTATGAGGGCCAGTGACACTGTCCTCTACAGCTAACAACAGCTCCACCTGGAGCTGGGCTGTGCGAGCCCTGGAGATGGAGTAGGCTGCAGCCCCTGCTGCAGTGGGCTGCCAAAGCTACAGTGAATGGCCGGCAGCCAGCGTGGGCGGATGGCAGCCAGCGAGAACTGCCAATAGCTGCAGTGATCAACCATCCAGAGGCCGGCGATCGATCAGCCTCATCTGGAAAGAGCGCAATGACAATACCAACAGTGAAGCAACGTCCTCCGCAACTAGACTGAAGAACAAAATGACAGCAACTTGTCTGTTCCCCTTCCCTGATTCCCCAATGCTGTTCCCCTCCCCCAATTCCCCAATAAAATCTTTAAAAATAAAATAAAAGAGTTCTAAGAAAGATAAACATAAATAGGAAAGTTGGAATGTTGTGTATTTACTGATCTACAAATGTTCAAGGAGCACCTACAGGGTTTCAGGAACAATGGTAGGCACAAGGCACACATCAGTCATAGAACTGTCACAGCTGTTGTGTGTATATAGCACATGTCCCATTATCTTGTACTGACACTGTCAGGATGCCCTAAAGATCCTGTATCTAGCTTTTTATAATACATTACAAAAAGTCAGTAGTTAGAGCTATTTTTTTCTCACTGTATTTGGCAATTAAATAACTTAGTGGCAACACTAGCTCAAAATTGTACCTGCATAAATAACCTTCTGGACAATACCTTATGGTTTCTTCTATAGGTTTGGTTGAGAAAGAACAAAAAAGGGGTCTAACAACTAAGTGGTTGTTTTTCACATTCAGGAAAGGAAAACACTGTATGATGGCCAGATTCCAAAGTCGTAAACAAGAAACCAAGGTTTATAAGAGATAACTGTGGATGACCTCTGAAAGCCAGCTTAGTCAACAACAGCCTCATTCCAGTAACTCAGCTTCTGAAAATTAGCGCATCACTGATAGTCCCAAACTTCTAAAATTCAGTCAATCAATGTTCAGGCCCCAGTCCCAAAAGATAATCAATTGGTTACAGACCAAGTTTCCTAGACAAAACCACACACTGCCAAATATCCTATGGGTAAAAGGAGAAATTATAAGGGAAATTTTAAAAACATAAATATTTTGAACTAGATGAAAATAAAAGTTACCTATAAAAATGAATATGACCATTAAGCACTGGCTCAGGAAGCCAGAGGCCCCGGTTCGGGTCCCACATAAGAGGGCCAGTGACACTGCCCTCAAAAAAAAAAAAAAAAAAAAAAGTACGTGACCAGCTAAATTAAATGATTAGAGGGAAATACATAGTTTTAAACAGTTTATCACAAAAGAAGAAGGATGTCAATAACCTAAGCTCCCATGTTAAGAAACCTGGAAAATAAGACCAAACTAGCCCCAAAACAAGGATAAGGCGGGAAATAATAAAGATTAGAACAAAAGTCAATGAACTAGAAAACAAAGAAAAACATTTTTAAAAATCAATGAAACAAAAAATTGGTTCTTTCAAAAGATCAATAAAATTCACAAAACTTTAGGTAGGCTGACGAAAGTATACAAATTAGCAAAATCAGAAATGAAGACACTTCTGATCCTACAGAAATTAAAAGTACCATAAGGGAATATTATAAACAATTTTTATCCTCCTAAATTAGACAATTTAGTTGAAATGGACAAATTCCTAGAAAAGCATCAACATCAAAACTGACATAAGTTGGGCAGGCCGAGTGGCTCGTTGGTTAAGAGTTGGCTTGGGATCACGAGCTCTGAGCAGCAGGGCCACCGGTTTGGATCCCACATACGTCAGTGACACCACGCCCTCTACAGCCAAGATGGTAAAAACAGCTCGACCTGGAGCTGGGCTGCCATGCATTGCAGGCACCGGCAGCGTAGGCTGCAGTGGGCTGCTGTAAGCCACTGTGAGCTGCCGTCCAATGGCCAGCGACCGATCTGCCTCAGCCGGGAATAGTGCAATGATCACAATACACACATGGGCCAGTGAATCGACATCCGCCACAACTAGACTGAAGAACAAAAGGACAGCAACTTGTCTGTTCCCCTCCCCCGATTCCCCAATAAAATATTTTTTAAAAAAACCCAAAAAACTGACATAAGTAGGGGCGGCCAGGTGGCTCAGTTGGTTAGAGCATGTACTCTGAACAACGTTGCCAGTTCGATTCCCACATGGGCCAGTAAACTGTGCCCTCCACAACTAGATTGAAAACAACAACAACTTGAGCTGAGCTGTGGGTGGGCAGCTGGATAGCTCAGTTGGTCAGAGCATGTGCTCTGAATGACAAGGTTGCTAGCTGGATTCCTGCATGGGATGGTGAGCTGTATCTCCCCGCCCACCTTCCCTTCGCCGGCAACTAGACTGAAAATGGTAACCGAACTTGAGAGCTGAGCTGTGCCCTTCACAACTAGATTGAAAGGACAACGACTTGACTTGGAGCTGATGGGTCCTGGAAAAACAACAGTGTTACCCAATAAAAATTAAAAATAAATAAATAAAATGAAAAACAATAATTTCCATTAAAAACAAAACAAAAACTAACATAAGTAGAAAATCTGTATAGAACTATACTAAATTTTTATTGAAAATGTTTCTACAAGAAAATTCCAGGCTCAGGTGCTTTCACTAAGGAATTCTAGCAAATATTTAAAGAAGCAATGTCACTAATCCCTCAAAACACTTCCAGAAAATACAGGACACACTTCCCAACTTATTCTATGAGATCAAAATTACTCTGATAGCAAAGTCAAAAGCTATCACAAGAAATCTACAACCCCATTAATTCTCATCAATGTAGATGCAAAACACATTATCAAAGTATCCGAAAACTGATTCAGCAACATATACAAAGAATTATAAATCATGACCAAGTGGGATTTGTCCCAGGAAATGCAAGATTAGTTTAACATCTGAGTATCAACCCATACCCACACAATGATTATCTCAATAAATGGAAAAAATTGGAACAGAGTCTAGAAATAGATCCAAAATTATATAGTCAACTGATCTTTGAAAAAGGAACAAAGGTAATTCAATGGAGAAAGGATAGACTTTTCAAAAGCTGGTGCTGGAACTACTGGACATCCTCATGTTTAAAAAAAATGATATAGACACCTTCCATAAATATTTTCTGAAAAAGGATAATAGACCTAAATGCAAAACACAAAACTATAAAATACTTTGAAAATAGGACCAGTGGAGTGGCACGTTGGTTAACAGTTGGCTTGGGACACCAGCTCTGAGCAGCAGGGCCCAGTTCGAATCCCACATAGAGGGCCAGTGACACTGTGCTCTCTACGGCTAAGATGGTGAACAACAGCTCAACATGGAGCTGGGCTGCTTAAGTCCCCGGCGATGGCGTAGGCTGCAGTGAGACTGGCTGGCAGCAGGCGTGCATTTTCGTGAGCTACCGTAAGCCTCCATAAGCGGCCGTCCAATGGCTGCCAAGCAACTGCCTCACCGCGGAAGAGCTCAATGATAATACCAACATGGGCCAGTAAGTGACGTTCTCCACAACTAGACTGAAGAACAAAAGGAGAGCAACTTGTTTGTTCCCCTTTCCCGATTCCCCAACGCTCCAATACAATCTTAAAATATAAATAAATGAATAAATAAATAAATAAACTTAGAAAATAACAGAAGAAAATGTAGATGATCTTGTTTTTGGCAATGACTTTAGATACAACACCAAAAATACAATCCATGAGATAAACACTGTAGTTTACAGACTTGATTAAAATAAAAAACTTGGGCTCTGCAAAAGACACTATTAAAATATGAAAAAACAGTCATCATATGTCATTAGGGAATTGCAAATTAAAGCAACAATGACATACCACTACACATCTATTTGAATGGCTAAAATCCAAAATACTGACACAACCAAATGCTGATAAGGATGTGGAGCAACAGGAACAAACTCTCATTGTCAGTGGGAATGCAAAATGGTAGAGCCACTTTGGAAGACAGTTTTTAACAAAACTAAAACAAAACATACATTTACTATATGATCCAACAAATCATACTCCTTGGCTTGAATCCAAACAAGTTGAAAACTTATGCCCACATAAAACCTGCACACAAATGTATATTGTGTATTTATTCATAATTGACCAAACTTGGAAGCAACCAAGATGTCGTTTAGTAGGTGAATGCATAAACCATTGTAAATCCATAAAATGGAATGTTATCCAGTGATAACTTGTACACGAATTTTCACAGTAGCTTTATTTGCAATAACCAAAAACTGGAAAGAACCCCAAATATCCACTAACAGACTGAATGGATGAAAAAAAAAATTGTGGTGTATTCATACAATGGAATAATACTCAACAATACACGTAAACAAACGATGCATGCAACAAGGTGGATTAATCTCGAAATGGTCATGATTAGTGAAAAAGGCCCAAGTTCCCACTCCCCAGAAAATATACACCATATGATTCCGTTTACAGAAAATTCTAGAAAATGCTTGCTGTTATTTGTGAATTATGGGAAAGGGGTTTAGAAAGGATGGAGGAAAGGATTATGAAGGGACACAAGGAACACAAGAAATCTTTTGGTTATGTCAGACACGTTCATTATCTTGCTTGTGGCGATGGTTTCTCAGATACATACACATGTTGAAACATAATATATTTTACATTTTATTTATGTGCAGTTTATTTCATGTCAATCATTCCTCAATAAAGCTGTTAAGAACTAAAAGTTACCCCCAAAAATCCATATTTATCATCCTTCTTGGAAAATGACTTCTGCCAATTATTTTGGTTCTTCCATATCCTTCTCCCCACAATTTAGGAGGGTGACCCCCGCCTCAATGTCAGCAAAAACTGGAGAGCAATGTAGTCCATCTCCACTTCCTACATGAGGAATGCTGGCTGGGTAAGAGAAGCCCTATCCTGGCTCTTTCTTTTGTCAGTGCCTGTGGGGCAATGGCCATAATGTTAGCAGCCCAGGGAGGTAGAGGAATCCACAAACCTTTAGATTACTTACTCTGACAACAGTCTTGGCCACAGGAGATACAGTTGTCTGAAGGTCCTGAGAATTTCTGTACTCATTCCACACAGCCCAAAACACACGGACATTTACAGATGCCTCCTTTAGAAGACACATCTCCTCTCATTGGCCAGTCATCCCCACTCTATTATCTCAGTTTTTCTGGATGAATTATGATTCCCACCCTGCCCTGTAGGCTTTCCAGTCAATGATACCTGCTATGGGATTTTGGACATCAAGGACAGGCTCTTGTGCAGGTCCAGGAGACAGAAATTTCTTAAAAGTGGAATAGGGGACATCCTGAGTTTCAAGGGACACAATTTATGTTGCTTCCAGAAGCACTGGAGGTTTCACACCAACTATGCCCTTCTCAGAATGAACCTGACTCACAGGAAATCCTGACTTCCAGGCCCCAGGATTAGGCACATAAAGCTCTTCAGTCTTTTCTAGCAAGCCTTGGGCAGCAATGTAAATGAGGCCAAACTAGACTGAGATGTTTTCTGCCATCCTGCTGTCTCTTCTGAGGCACATAAAGTTGGTGCCAACAACAGGTGTTACTCCCTTCATATTGGCAGAACCCAGTTTATTTTCAATCCATTCCACACAGTGAACAGCCCCCTCTCCAAAATAAAGACTGCCACCACAGGCCTGTATCACTGCACAAACCAGAGCAGCATGGGGCAGGCAGTTCCAAAGTTGAGTGATATGGAAGCAGGACAAATAAGTCATGGCTCTCATGTTTACAGTCCACATTGTCCATGAAGAAGGAAAATCTTATCTGGAAATCCGCAACACACTCCAGCTCAGATCCTTTTGGCCAGTCATGAAGGAGAAAATGAGTGCCTTCAATGAATTCAGAACACTCATGATTCCTTCCAGGGAATAGGAGAGTGCAGGAGGATCACCTTCCCTGAGCATACTGGAGTGATTGACACACACTGTGGGATTGACAGCTGACAGCAATGAGATGGCTTCTGCCAGAGGCACTGGCAATGATGTAATTCTGTCAAGGTCCCTGTTAGGTTTTAGAAAGTGCAATGTACCTCCTGAAAGCTTCCCATCTACATGGTACTTATTGGAAATATCCCCAGGATGGATGCATGCATGTACAAGGTTCACCTACTGGTTGATGGTTCCCTCACAAAAAGTACTCACAGAGCTTTTCTTGAGTGTTAATCCTATGAGGTGAACAAGGACACAGCACATTTTCTGCATTCACACAGCCTTTCTCTAGTGTGAACTTTCTGGTACTAAACAAGTTTAAGAGATGTAGTTAAAGGGCCACCAAAACTGTTGCATTCCTGAGGCCTTTCTCCAGTGTGAACTTTCTGGTGCCGAACAAGATGGGAGCTCCTACTGTAGGCTTTCCCACATTTGCTGCACACGTAAGGCTTTTCTCCAGTGTGAACCCTCTGGTGTAGAATGAGACTGGAGTTGCGGCTAAAGAATTTCCCACATTCACTGCACTCATAAGGTCTTGCTCCAGTGTGAACTTTCTTGTGTTGAACAAGGTGTGAGCTACTAATGTAGGCTTTTCCACACTCACTGCACATGTAAGGCCTTGCTCCGGTGTGAACTCTCTGATGTAGAATGAGGCTGGAGTTGTGGCTGAAGCATTTTCCACACTCGCTGCACTCATAAGGCTTTGCTCCAGTGTGGATTCTCTGGTGCACAATAAGGTTGGAGCTGTGGCTAAAGAATTTTCCACACTCACTACACTCGTAAGGCCTCTCTCCTGTGTGGATTTTCTGGTGCTGCACAAGTGTGTCCTTGCGGCTGAAAGCTTTCCCACACTCACTGCATTCATAAGGCCTTGCTCCTGTGTGAATTATCTGGTGCTGGACAAGTGTGTCTTTGCAGCTGAAAGCCTTCCCACATTTGCTGCACACATAAGACCTTGCTCCTGTGTGGACTCTCCGATGTTTAATGAGGCTGGAGTTATGGCTAAAGAATTTCCCACATTCAATGCATTCGTAAGGCCTCGCCCCAGTATGAATCCTCCAGTGCTCAATCAGGTGAGAGCTTTGGCTAAAGAATTTCCCACACTCACTGCACTCATATGGCCGCTCTCCAGTATGAAACCTCTGATGCTGCACAAGTGTATCTTTACGGCTGAAGGCCTTCCCACACTCAATGCACTTGTAAGGCTTCTCGCCGGTGTGGATTCTCTGGTGCTGAACAAGGTGGGAGCTTCTGCTGTAGGCTTTCCCACACTCACTGCAGTCATAAGACCTCTCTCCCGTGTGAACTCTCTGGTGCTGCACAAGTGTGTCTTTGCGGCTGAAGGCCTTACCACATTCACTGCATGAATAATGTCTTTTCCCAGTGTGAAATTTCTGGTGCATTTTCAGGTGGGACAGGTGAATGAAGGCTTTTCCACACTCCTTACACACATGTAGAGTTTCTCCATTATGAATTTTCCGGTGATGAATGAGAGCAGATTTCTCCTTGGACATATTTCCACATGGTAGGCATCTAACAGGTCTCACTTCAGTATGAGTTATCAGTTTGTCAAGAAGAGGAAAGGTGTTCAGGAAGGCTTTCCCATCTTCACTGCAATTGAAGAGCATCTTTCCATCATGGTCCCCCTGGTGTCTCCCGAGGCTGGAGCTATGTGGGAAGGACTCTGTAAACTCTGTCCTTTTGCATGGACTCATCCCACAGTGAGTGGGCTGGTGCTGGAAGAGGCCAGAGCTGTCCAGCAAGTCTATCCCTTCCTCTCTGGAAATACAGGGCCTCCCTAACATGTGGACCACACAGCTCTTCACAAATGAGGCCCTACCTTCATTGCTGCTGAAGGGGTTCTCTCTACTATATCGCTTCTGGTGCTGGTCAAATTTTGCACCAAACGACAATTTTCTCCCACGTGGGTCACATGTGTACGGTTTCTGCACAGGGTGTAACCCCTGGTCAGCCAGGCGCAAAACGTCTTTCAAGAGTGGGTCACACATCTCACATGGGTGGGCCCTCTGGATAAATGGACCTGACTTGGGAGTCCTGACCTGTGACACTCCTATGGAAATGTTCTGCTCAGAAGGAACGTCCTCATGGTCTACTCCACGCCAGCAATCTGCAAACAAAAAACTGCTGGTGAAGTGCAGGTTGACCTTGGTGGGTAGCAGTAACCCCATCACATACATGTGTGTGACACAGCAAGGAATGAGCCCACTGGCTTGTGGGCAGGATGAAGGAGTCAGGATGGGGGTGAAAAGGGCCCACTATCAGTCCTGGCCTACTGAAGACAACAGAACAGAAGGACTTTAATGACCGGTAAAGACACAATGATGGTGTATGGTATAGGAAGTAGAGGTGAGGTCTCCAACTCACTCTTCTCCAAAAGAGTTTCAGCAGGGCCTTGACTGCTGGTGGCAGCTGAGCTCTGTGCAGAAGGCTATGTCCAGGGCAAGGGAAATCTGATTGCAAGGAGGTAGGTGGTTCTGCAGGATGACTGCAAGATGTGTGCATAGCTCATGACAATTAGAGGGAGCAGGGAGAATGAGTGAGACACAAAGGCCAGAGAAGTTGGAAACAGCCAAGGGATGGAAGCCACAAGAGAAATGATGAGTGGGCAAAGTGCCAAGAGTGGGGAAGGAAAAGGAGAAATGAAGTCTGGCTATGGGCCCTGGCAAGAAAACATGGGTGCACACAGAGCAGCTTGAAGGTACAATCTGAACACAGCCTAACATGACACAATAGAACACAATCTAACATGTCACAGTCTACACCTCTCATCCTGCTGGGCCAAACCCTCTCCAGGCCTCTCTCAATGTGGTGGCAGTTAGGCCTACCCCGTCATGGAACCCAGGGCTTTCTAACCCTCTCCAACTAGGCAACTACATGGAACCTAGAAGAAGGAAATGGTGAAGAAAACACAGGGAAGATGAGTGGCCAAGGTAGACCATCCCCACAGAGAAGAAAATACAATGTTAAAAATATCACCTTATAGGGGAATTTGGCAGAACAGCCCTGTGACCTTCACAAGCAATGACCATGTTAGTACCTACAATTCAGGCATAGTGAGGCCCCAGAAAATGTCAGCAACAGGACGACAGCAGAACCTGGGACACAGAGGTACCATGGGGTTGGACAGTCACCTGGATAGAGTGCCCAGGCCACGTAGAACCTATTGAGCAGACTGAAAAAACCCTGAGTCCCTAACCTGCTCCTTCCTGGCTTCTGAGCAGCAGGTGTTAGGACTGCTCAGCGAAGGAGGGGACACAGCATACGGGCCAGGCCTGGCAGCCATAACCAAAGCAGGGAAAGAGAAGACTAACTGATCTGGCTGGACACACAGAGCTACTCCTAGGAAACAGGTGAGTAACCAAACCACAAAGACCCTGGAATGGGTGTGAAGGCCTGCGGAAGGCAGCTCGAAGACAGCCCTGGGAATGCCTACCTCCTGGTATTCATGCCCTTATATCAGTTGATTTTAGACTGGGCTGACTGACCCATTTCTAAGAAACAGAATGTGGCAAAAATATTGGGATGTTACTTTCAAGGTCAGGTGAGAAGAAGACCAGCTTCCATTCTAAGTATTCTGTTCTGCTCACTTGCTCAGAGGGAAGGCATCTTCCATGCTACGAGATACACTACAGAAAGGCCACCGTGACATGGAACTCAGGGAGGGCTTTGGCTAACAGCCAGTGAGGAACTAATGCTCACAGTTCAACAAACCGTAAGAAATTGAATCCTGCGAACAGCCACACGAGTGAGTTCCTAAATGGATTCTTCTTGAACCTGGCTTTCAAATGAGAACATGGCTCTGGCTGACAGCTTGACTGAAATCTCATGGGAGACCCTGAGTCAAAAGCACCTCAGTAAGCTGTGACCAGATTCCTAATGCACCAAAAGTGAGATAATGAATTTTTATTTTAAGCCAATAAATTTTGGGGAAATTTGCCATGCATGAACAGATAACTAAAATAGGGACTTACCCAGTGAGGCCACAAGTGCAAAGTTCTCCAGCATTACATCACGATACAGGCATCTCTGAGCCTCCTCAAGGAGCTCCCACTCCTCCCGGGAGAAGTATACGAACACGTCCTCGAAGGTCACATAGCCCTGCTATGATGGGGACAGTTGAGCCCAGAGGCAACAGGACTCCCCAGTCTATCTGCTCACATACCGAGCTCCCAGTCCCTCTCTTCCCAGCCTCCCAACTCAGAGACACCAGGCCTCTGATCACTGTGTCCAGCCCAGAACAGAACCAGGAAGGTGGGTGGACAGATACTCTGTAAGATATGAGTCTAGCAGGAAAGGCCCCAAACACCCTCTTTCAGTTCCCTTGGTGCCATCCAGACCATGCCTCCCAGACACAACTTTTAGGATGTCAGTTTACTCTCTTCCCAACATGTCCATCACCCTTTGAACCACACCTTTGTCACATTTGGGACCCCACTACTACTGACAACCTGCTGCTCCACACCATATGCACCCTCAATGCACCCCCCCCCATGCCACTCTGCACATGGTGTCCAGGAAATGCCTGTATGTCTTTGTGACAGGCACCACTGCTGCCCAGGTGCCTAAACAAGAGATCAAGTCCTTAGCCCCAAGTCTCCACTTTCTTGTTATTATCGGCACTGCCACCATCTGAAGATAATCCCTCCTAAATTTAACCCACAGCTGAACCCCGCTCCACAAATTGGCTGCCACCTCTGAACTTCTTCAACTAAAATCCTATGTCCAGCATGATGCCTCAATTAAGGGGTTCTCTGGGACTTCTTAAACTAAGCACATTGAAAGCATAAGTCTTGACGTAACCACTGAAAATTACTCCTTCCACCAACTTCTCTATCTCAGTTGCTGGCACGTTTATTGTCCTACCAACCAAAGCGAAAAAACCACCCTGGGGTCACCCATGACTCTTCGTTTTCTCTCATTTACCCTTCATGTGGGAAAATCCCTTCACCCTACTTATAAGATCCCAAATCCACCAACTTCTCCTACTTCCCCAGCCACCCCTCTGGCAGGTCACCATCAACACTCCCATGGATACTGCAATAGCTCCTCCCTCATGCCCATGCTGTTCTCAACCAGACAGCAGCCAGAGGGAGCCTATTAAGATCTGAGTCAGGTTATCTCTCCTGCTCCAAATCTCCCAAGTCATTCAGCATCCTCAGAAGAGGCCCATCTCCTCAGCCTGCCATTCCTGCCTGACTCCTAGCCCTGTTCCCAACAGACATAATTCAGACCTGTGGTTCCTTGAGGATCCCCAACTCAATCTTACCTCCAAGCATTTGCACATGCTGTTCCTGGGCCTAATACACCCTTCCAGTCCTCATCCTATTGGCTGTCCAAGTGGGACCCTCTCTATGTAACTCCTATTCTAGATTCAGGATGCTGGGCTAAAAATGGCCCCCTTACATCCGCGAGACTCAAGTGCAGACAGAGGGACAAGTGAAGAGTCCCAGATTATTACTATGTCTCATCAGAAAATCTGGTTGGCACTACTTTAAAAACTTATACAAGTGCTTGCTTTGGCAGCACATATACTAATTGAAACAATACAGAGATTAGCATGGCCCCCTGCACAAGGCAAACACACAAGGTCTTGAAGACTTCTATATTATTTTTATATGTCAATTTTCCCTCAATAAAGCTGAAATTAAAAAAAAGTATATATAGCGGCTGGCCGAACGGCTCAGCTGGTTGGGAGCTCACTCAAGAGTGTAAGCTGAGCTCTGAGCAACAGCAGTTCGATGCCCAGCCCGAGCTGAGCTGCCGATGAGCTGCCAACAAGTGGCAGGATGGCTCAGTTTAAAAAAAAGAAAAAAGAAAAAGTATATATATACAAAACCCATAAACTTCTCTACCATCTACTGCCACCACTCTGATCCACCCACCATCAACACCTACTTGGACTACTGGAGTAGACTCCATCCTGGTCTCCTTGCCCACCTCCTACCCCCCCCCCACACTGCAGCTACAGGGAGCCTGTTAACTCCTAAGTCAGATCACCTCCCTTCTCTGTTCCAAACCTTCCATGGCTCCCACCATCATCAGAACACAGGCCCAGCTCCTCAGGCTGCCGCTCCAGGTCTGACCTCGGACCTCCTCCTGCTCTTTGTTCTCACCAGACATAACAGAGACCGCGCGGTTCCCGGAATACTCCTGACTCATTCTCACCTCCAAGTATTTGTACCAGCTGGCTCCCGTGTCTTGGAAACCCTTGCACACCTCATCCCATCGACACTGGGAATGAGAACCTAGCAATATATTCGCTGGGAGTGTGCAGCCTCCATGGCCTTTATACTTGAGAGGAAGGAGCAATGAGGGCTAAGTGATGATGGTCCTGGAACACACCACCCCCTAGATCCGAGTCAGCTAGAGCTTAAGGGACCCCCCACACACACACACTCACCAGAGCCCGGTCCATCAGCGCCGTGGCCACCATGGAGTCCTGAGAGCCGACCTGAGACTCGGCCGAAACCCCACACTGCCACAGGGCCCAGGTGACCTTGGGCTGATCGTCGCACTGAGTCCGTCCCTCCGGTAAAAACGCGCTCAGGGCTCAGGGTGTCGCCTCCGGGGGCGCACGAGGACAGGGTTCGGGCGCGAAGGCCTCGAAAAGAGAGCAGCCCAGGCGGACACCTCGGCGCAGGGCAGCCCGTCCCCCGACGGAGATCGTGGGTAGTAACAGAGGCGTAGAGGGACGTTTCCTTTTTACATTCCTTGCCGGCTGGATTCCGAAGGGCTGTGCAGGAAGTGAACGCCGCCCAGGATCCGGAGTGGACTGACAGTCCCGGCACAAGATAAAGACGTCAGGACAGCAGCACCGGAAGTCCCACCTTGGACACACAGGCTACAGGAAACGCACATCTTCCGGGCTGCCGTTGACGCAACGTTGAGGCGCCAGGCAGAAACGTCTGGGTAATGTAGTTTGTGTGCTGTATCTACTCCCGCAATGGGCACCTTTTGGGCTCTCCATGACAAACCGCGCGAAGGCCGGTCATGGGGAAAGTTGGGGAAATAGCGTCCTGGAGGGCTCAAGGGCATCGTGAAGGGGGAACTTCCACATTTCCGTGGTCACTTGATTGAATGCCCAGTCTTCACGGGTCTCCTGGGAGAGCCGCTTCACTTCTCTCAGCTTTGGAGCCTGAGATTTAAATTGAACAGAGTATACCTTAATCGTGGGGGTACTTGTGTAGTATTAACATTAAATGTTCCTTGAATTCGTTGATCCCCAAATTTGGGTCCATGATTTGGCAGTATCAGTATCACTTGTGAATTCAATATGCACCTCCTCCGGGAGGCCTCTGTGACTAGTCCTCAGCTGGGCCACCACCTTCCCCAGGCCCTGGCCTCAAATCACCCCACGCTGGACTTTTTCAGATGCCCAGGATCACTCCCACACGCACACCTTTACAGACATGATGTTCTCTCTGCCTAGGAGTCCAGGTGTGGGGCTAACTTCTATAGTACCACAGGTTTAAATTATATTCCACAGTAGGGCTTGTGATTGGAAGGGGGAAAGAGGAGCTCAGAGGGAAAGAGGGGCTCAGGGCCATCGAGGAGGCCAGGCGATGATGTTCTTAGTAGCTGGACTGGCAATCACCTCTCAAGTCTGGGAATCTCCTGTTGAAATAAACAAGTTCACAGAACACTAACCTCAGTCAAGGCCACTCAGTTACCATGATTGAGTGAGAAATGGGAGAGTGAGGTAACAAACCTGAGTCCTTCATGCTCTGGAGGGCATGTCATAACTGCTTTGGGACAAACACAGGACCAGTTCTCTGAATCTGCTGTTATACTGTAGAATTTCCAGGTGTAGAAAGAAACATCCTCTGAAAGAGAGGGTTTCTTTGACTATTATGGACCCAGGAGCTCAGCTACAGGTACAGCCATAGCCACTGAACAGCTTCTCCTAAGGGGATAGAGGGGCTTTTGAGAGGCAACTACCTTTCACAAATAATAAAAAACTACACATGCTGTCATTAAAAAATGGTTAAGCACTGTGACTACTGACTCATTGAGAAATGAGTGCATAATGAAAAACGGTTAAAGCACTATAGACCGGCGTCACCCACATTGGTGATTCGAAACTATGCTTGAGCTCCTTGACAATGCACTGAGGAGGGGTCAGTGATGGTGTCATTATTTTTATATTAAACAATGTGCTATATTTTTTAACATGAGGTAATAATGATCATGTCATGTAGTTCAACATTTAGCCTCACAGATGATCCCAAAGGTGATATTACAAAATGACCCACCATCTGATAAGAGCACCAACGAAGTGAAACCCACACGTACCTGCATGTCTTCATCTCTCTGGTAGGTTCCAATCACTTTTCTTTCTTTCTTTCTTTTTTTTTTTTAGGGCAGTGTCACTGGCCCTCATATGTGGCACCCGAACCGGGGTCACTGGCTTCCCAAGCCAGTGCTTAACCACCGCGCCACTCGGCCGACCCTCAATCACTTTTCTTTATGGCAACACTTGTCACGTTCTCATAAGATTAAATAATGAGATTGCTTATTCATATTTGTTTTTTCAAAGTTCAACATGAGTTTAACTTGAATGTGTGTTTTACTGTTTTAGCCCTAATTCAACCTCTAGAAAATTACTGAGATGGACTTAGGAAAGGCCCTCAAGAGAAGATATTGAAAAGTGAAAAATCAGACAAAAGAATTAGAACTATCTAGGAAGACTGCACAGCTTCATAATCATCCTCATGCCACAGAGAAAATAAATAAAAAAACAAGCAGATTGCAATCAAGGAAAAATGACTGTGCTGGGTGTTTAAAATGACATAAAAGAAAAATGCTAGGGCCGGCCGAGTGCCTCATTGGTTAAGAGCTGGTTTTGGGATGCCAGTGGACCGGGTATGGATCCCACATATGAGGGCCAGTGACACTGCCCTCTACAGCTAACAACAGCTCCACCTGGAGCTGGGCTGTGCAAGTCCCGGCGACGATGTAGGCAGCAGCCCCTGCTGCAGTGGGCTGCCATAGGCTACAGTGAGTGGCCAGCAGCCAGCGTGAGTGGCTGGCAGCCACCTTGAGCTGCCAAGAGCCATGGTGAGCGACCATCCAGAGGCCGGGGACTGATCTGCCTCATCCGGGAAGAGCACAATGACAATACCAACACGGGCCAGTGAAGCAACATCCTCCGCAACTAGACTGACGAACAAAGAGACAGCAACTTGTCTGTTCCCCTCCCCCAATTCCCCAATAAAATCTTTAAAAAAAAAAAAAATGCTAAAATGACATGAAAAAAGGGCTTGGTTTTTTTTTGTTCGTTTGTTTCTCTTAACATTTTTTTTTTTTTAGCTGAGCCATCCTGCCACCTGTTGGAAGCTCAGTGGATGCTTAGCTTGGGCTGGGCAGTGAACTGCTGTTGCTCAGAGCTCAGCTTGCAGTCTTTTTTCTTTTTTTTCTTTTTTTTATTAGTTTCAGGTGTACAACACAATGCAATAGTTATACTCTTTACCCCCCAAAGTGACAACCCCCCTCCCGCAGTTCACCACCCCACTCCCCCCCCATATCATACATATCTATCACAACTCCCCTGACTCCCCTCCACAGTATACTCCACATCCGGTGACCATCTACATATTCAGTTACAGTTGGCATACAATACTATACAACATCAGCTTCAGGTGTACAGAACAGTGATCAAGCCTCTACTCCACCCATGAAGTGATCTCCCTAACAAGGCACGTGACTATCTGACACGCCACAAAATTTTTACATTATTATATTCCCCGAACTATGTTTCATATCCCTGTGGCAATATTGTAGTTGTCATCTATGCTGTCTAATCCCTTCCCCTTCCCCCCCTTCTCCACCCCCCTCCCAACTAGCAACCTCAATTTTTCCTCTACATCTACGAGTCTGTTTATTTGGATCATTCACTCAGCTCTTCAGACTCCACACACAAGTGAGATCACATGGTACCTGTCCTTCACCGACTGACTTATTTCACACAACATAATAGTCTCTTCACAATATTATCAATTACATTCCCAGAACTGCCCCCATATCCCTGCAGCAACATTGTAGTCCCATCTACACTGTCCAAACCATTCCCCCTCTCCCTCTTCCCCACTCCCTCCCAGCCATCAACCATCAGTTTTTCCTTCATATCTGCTTGATATGACTTCAATCTTCTTACATTTACTGAGACTTGTTTTGTGGCGTAACATGGTCTATCTTGGAAAATGGCCCATGTGTACTTGAGAGGAATGTATATTCTGTCTTTTCAGGGTGAAATGCTCTAAAAATATCAACGAAGTCCAGCTGGTCTAAAGTATCATTTAAGGCCCCTCTTTCTGTGTTGATTTTCTGTCTAACGGGTCTGTCCATTGGTGACAATGGTGTTGAAGTCCTCTACTATGATAGTGTTACTGTTGATCTCTGTCTTTATGTCTGTTAAAATCTGTTACATGTAATTAGGTGTTCCTATGTTGGGTGCATAGATGTTTATTAGGGTTCTAGTGCCCTTCTTTGACTTTTATTGTAGTCATTTTAAAGTCTATTTTGTCCAAAATAAATACTGGTACTCCAGCTTTTTTTTTCGCATTTCCATTTGCATGAAATATCTTATTCCATCTGTAAACAGCATATACCTGTGTACTATTTTCTTATCCACTCAGCCACTGTCTTTTGATTGCAGCATTTAGCCCATTCACATTTAAAATGATTATTGATAGGTGCATATGTATTGCCATTTTTTTTTTTTAAGATTTTATTGGGGAATTGGCGGAGGGGAACAGCGTTGGGGAATCGGGGAAGGGGAACAGACAAGTTGCTGTCTTTTTGTTCTTCAGTCTAGTTGCGGAGGACGTTGCTTCACTGTTGGTATCGTCATTGCGCTCTTCCCGGATGAGGCAGATCGGTCGCTGGCCTCTGGATGTCGCTCACCGCGGCTATTGGCAGCTCATGCTTGGCTGCCAGCCGCTCACGCTGGCCGCTGGCCACTCACTGTAGCCTATGGCAGCCCACTGCAGCAGGGGCTGCAGCCCACACCATCACCGGGGCTCGCACAGCCCAGCTCCAGGTGGAGCTGTTGTTAGCTGTAGAGGGCAGTGTCACTGGCCCTCATGTGGGATCCGAACCGGGGCCGCTGGCATCCCAAAACCAGCGCTTAACCAATGCGCCACTTGGCCGGTCCTGTATTGCCATTTTGTTATTTGTATTCCTGGTCTTCCTGGGTTAGCTTGTTTACCCCTTTCTTTTGTTTAAAAAAGCCCTTGTAACATTTCTTGCAATGCTGGCTTGATGGTAATGAATTCCTTAAGCTTATTCTTTTCTGAGAAGCTCTTTATTTCTCCTTCAATTTTAAGTGATAGCCATGCTGGGTAGAGCAATCTTGGTGGTAGGCCGTTATTTTGTGTCACTTTGAATATCTCCTGCCACTCCCTTCTGGCCTGCAGAGTTTCTGTAGACAAGTCAGCTGTTAGTCTAACAGGAGTTCCTTTGTATGTAACCTGCTGTCTTTCTCTTGCAGCCTCTAGGATTCTGTCTCTGTCTTTAACCTTTGCCATTTTAACTATGATGTGTCTTGGTGTGGACCTGTTTGCGTTCAGCTTGTTTGGAACCCTCTGCACATCCTGGGCATGTATGTTGATTTCCTTCACCAGGGTAGGGAAGTTTTCAGTCATTATTTTTTCAAATACATTCTCGATCCCTTGCTCCTTCTCTTCTCCTTCTGGTATTCCTATGAGTCGAAGGTGGTTACGTTTCACCTTGTCCCATAGGGCTCTTAAACTATTTTCATTGTTTTTTATTCTTTGGTCTTTTTGCTGTGCCAACTGGGTGAGTTCTGCTATTTTATCTTCCAAATCGCTGATCCGCTCCTCTGCTTCATCTACTCTACTGGTGATTCCTTCGAGTGTGTTCTTCATTTCAGTTATTGTATTCTTTAGTTCTAAGACGTTGTTTTTTATGGTTTTCCTATCCTTCTTTATGTCCTTGCTAAGTTCCTTAAACATTCTTTTTTTTTTTTTTAATGATTTTATTGGGGAATTGGAGGAGGGGAACAGCGTTGGGGAATTGTCGGGGAAGGGGAACAGACAAGTTGCTGTCTTTTTGTTCTTCAGTTTAGTTGCGGAGGATGTTGCTTCACTGTTGGTATCGTCATTGCGCTCTTCCCGGATGAGGCAGATCGGTCGCTGGCCTCTGAATGTCGCTCACCGCGGCTACTGGCAGCTCATGCTTGGCTGCCAGCCGCTCACGCTGGCTGCGGGCCACTCACTGTAGCCTATGGCAGCCCACTGCAGCAGGGGCTGCAGCCCACACCATCACCGGGGCTCGCACAGCCCAGCTCCAGGTGGAGCTGTTGTTAGCTATAGAGGGCAGTGTCACTGGCCCTCATGTGGGATCCGAACCGGGGCCGCTGGCATCCCAAAACCAGCGCTTAACCAATGTGCCACTCGGCCGGCCCACCTTAAACATTCTTATCATCAGTGTTCTAAACTGTGTCTCTGAAAGGTTCGATCCCTCTGTTTCATTTAGTTCCATTTCTAGAGGATTCTTCTGATCTTTTACTTGTGATATGTTTCTTTGTTTCCCCATTCTGGCTGTCGCTCTGGGATTGCTTTGATGTATTAGATAGATCACCAGGAGAGCCCTGGTTGGATCATGCAGGCACACAGCTCACGGCACAACACTCCCAGTAAAACTCCGTCTCAGCCTGTCCCAATCAGCCGCTCACAGATCAGGCCGAGCAGCCCGACAACCAATCACCAGCCTGGCAACTCTGCAAGTGCAGTGTGGAGAGTGGGACCCGAGGCGGCTTGCACACTCCTGCGTCTCCGAGCAGCCTGTTGGAGCCAGAGCACGCCCACCAGGCGTTTCCCTGGCAACGCAGCACAAGCCATGCGGAGGGTGGGGATCCGAGGCGGCTCGCACACTCCCGGGTCTCAGTGAGCAGCCTGTTGGAGCCAGAGGGCACCTGCCCAGTGTTTCCCTGGCAAGGCAGTATAAGCCGGGTGGAGGGTGGGGATCCAAGGATGCATGCACCTGTGCACGCACACACGCACTTCTGCGCCAATTCCACCAGACCAATGAGGTCCCGGACCTGATCCTCCGTGGGAGGGCTCAAGCCCGATAAAATGGCATCCTCCCTGCACCACTCGCATGCAGGCTCCACACCACGGGAACCACAGTCCAAAAACCACCAGCCTTTGCACCAAAGGTGCTTAGTTCAGTCCGTCCCCTCAGGCTCCCGGGTCCGGCTCACACAGCCACTCCCTCGACCAGGAACCAGGTAAGTGCTCACTGGCAAGCAAGCCCAGGCGCCGGCCGCACTGATTCTCCAGCTGTTCTCAGCCTCACCGAGCTGAGCAAAGAGAGTCCTCACTAATTTTCTGCTGGCTATCTTAGAACTCCTCTTCCCGCCAAAGGAACTCTGGGCTGGTGAGCTTGGTGTGCGCCCGGAGGGTCTCTCCCCCAACCGGAGAAGCCTCCCACAGGTGGGAGCTCCCTCACAGGGTTCGCCCTCTCTTGTCTCTGCTCATCCTACCAGACCCGACATGGCCTTCTCTTAAAGTTCTTCCTTTAGTGGTTCTGTTCCTCTAGTGTTCCGGGGACCTCCAGGGTTGAATGCTGTATAATTTGCTTGTAATTTTCGTGTGATCCTGGGAGGCAGTTAACATAGCGTCTGTCTATTGCGCCATTTTACCAGAAGTCAGCTTGCACTCTTGAGCGAGCTCTTTTTTTTTTTTTGAAGATTTTATTGGGTAATTGGGGGAGAGGAACAGCATTTGGGGAATTGGGGAAGGGGAACAGACAAGTTGCTGTCTTTTTGTTCTTCAGTCTAGTTGTGGAGGATGTTCCTTCACTGGCCCATGTTGGTATTGTCATTGCGCTCTTCCCGGATGAGGCAGATTGGTTGCCAGCCTCTGTATGTCGCTCACAACAGCCATTGGCAGCTCACGCTGGCTGCCGGCCACTCACTGTAGCCTATGGCAGCCCACTGCAGCAGGGGCTGCAGCCTACACCATTGCAGGGGCTTGCACAGCCCAGCTCCAGGTGGAGCTGTTGTTAGCTGTAGAGGGCAGTGTCACTGGACCTCATATGTGGGATCTGAACTGGGGCCACTGGCAACCCAAAACCAGCTCTTAACCAATGCGCCACTCGGCCGGCCCTTGAGCGAGCTCTTAACCAACTGAACCACTCGGTCGGCCCCTTAACAGTATCTTTAAATTATTATTTTTCTGAATTACAGGACATACAGTATCGTATTAGCTTCATGTATATTGCTTTGTTGTTGTTTTTTAAATTGAAGGCCTCTCTCACCACTCTTATTCTACATAGTAGTGGAAGTCCTAGCTATAGCAGTCAAGCAAGATAAAGAAATAAAAGGCATCCAAATTGGAAAGTAAAATTGTCATTATTTGCAAATGATGATCTTATATACTGAAAATCCCAAGATTCAAGCAAAAACTACTGGATCTAATCAATGAATTCAGTAAAGTTGCAGGATATAAACATTAGTATACACAAGTCAGTTGCATTTCTTTACAGTAACCATGAGACATCTGAAAAATAAAGAAAACTATGCCATTCAAACAGCATCAAAAAGAACAAAATACTTAGGAATAAATTTAACCAGGAACCTCAAATACCTGTACACTGAAAACTACAAGACTGTTGAAAGAAATTGAAGAATACACAAACAAATGGAAGGATGCCCTGTGTTCATGGGTTGTAAGAGTTAATATTGTGGGCCGGCCGAGTGGCACGTTGGTTAAGAGCTAGTTTGGGATGCCAACTGTGAGCAGCAGGGCCCCGGTTCAGATCCCACATGAGGGCCAGTGATGCTGCACCCTCTACAGCTAAGATGGTGAACAACAGCTCAACCTGGAACTGGGCTGCTGTGAGTCGCTGGTGACTGCGTAGGCTGCAGTGTGTGTGTGGGGGCAGTAGGCTGCCGTAAGCTACCGTGAGTGGCAGCAGCCAGCGTGAGCCACTGTGAGCAGTCCAATGGCAGACAAGCGACTGCCTCACCCGGGAAGAGCGCAATGATAATACCAACATGGGCCAGTGAAGTGACGTCGTCCACAACTAGACTGAAGAACAAAAGGACAGCAACTGTCTGTTCCCCTTCCCTGATTCCCCAATGCTGTTTCCCTCCCCCAATTCCCCAAAAAAATCTTTTAAAAAAACCACAAAAGTTAATATTGTTAAAATGTCCATGTTGCCCAAAGCCATCCTATTGATTCAATGCAATCTGTACCACAATTCCAATGGCATTTTTCACAGGAATTAAAAAAAAAAAACAATCCTAGGGGGCTGGATGAATGGCTCTGTTGGTTAAGAGTGCCAGCTCTGAGCAACAGGGTTGCTGGTTCAATTCCCACATGGGCCAGTGAGCTGTGTCCAAGCTGAGCTGCTGCTAAGCAGCTAACAGGTGACAGGATGACTCAAATGGTGAGAGCACATGCTCGTAACAACAAGGTTTCTGGTTTGACTCCCACATGGGATGGTGGGCTATGCCCACACACAACTAAAATTGAACAAAGTACCTTGCGCTGAGCAGCAGCAAGCAGCCGAAGGGTGGCTGGATGGCAATGGGACTTGGAGCTGAGCTAGCTGTGCCCTCCACAACTAAGATTGAAAGACAACAATTTGGTTGTTCCCCTTCCCTGATTCCCCAATAAAATCTTAAAAAAAAAAAAAAATCCTAAAATCTGTATGGAACCACAAAAGACCCCAAATAGCCAAAGCAATCATGAGAAAGAAGAACAAAACCAGAGGTATCATACTTACTGATTTCAAACTATCCTGCAAAGCTATAATAATTAAAACAGTATGGTACTAGTGCAAAAAATATAGATACAACAATGGAACAGAACAGAGAGCCCAGAATTAAAACACACATAAATGGTCAAGTAATATTTGATAAGGGAGCCAAGAACATCCAATACGGAAATAGCCTCTTCAACAAATGGTGTTGGGAAAACTGGATAACCACATGCAGAAAAATGAAATTGAACCCTTATGTTATACCACTCACAAAAGTTCATTTGAAATTAATCAATAAGCCCTGATACCATAAAACTCCTAAAATAAAACACTGGGAAGAAACTCCTTGACAATGATTTTTTGGATATGACACCCAGAACACAAACAACAACAAAAAAAAAACAAGTGGGACTACATGAAACTTAAAACCTTCGGTAATATAAAAGAAATATAACAAAATAAAAGGGCAACCTAAATAACAACTCAAGTTCTGAGCTTCTTCGAGATGTTCATCATCCTTAGGATTTTATTCTCAGACTTTCCTCAAGAGTATGGGCCCCAAACGCCAGTCTTCACTCCCACCTCAGACGAGGAAACCAAGACTGCCTCCTGCCTCCAAGCCAGAGAAGACATTGACTCCTCTGGACGTGCCAAAGAGAGAAAAAGAACAGCAAGAAGCAATTGAACATATTGATGAAGTACAAAATGAAATAGACAGACTTAATGAACAAGCCAGTGAGGAGATTTTGAAAGTAGAACAGAAATATAACAAACTCTGCCAACCATTTTTTCAGAAGAGGTCAGAGTTGATCGCCAAAATCCCAAATTTTTGGGTAACAACATTTGTCAACCATCCACAAGTGTCTGCACTGCTTGGGGAAGAATATGAAGAAGCGCTGCATTATTTGACAAGAGTTGAAGTGACAGAATTTGAAGATATTAAATCAGGTTACAGAACAGATTTTTATTTTGATGAAAATCCTTCCTTCGAAAATAAAGTTCTCTCCAAAGAATTTCATCTGAATGAAGAGTGGTGATCCATCTTCAAAGTCCACTGAAATCAAATGGAAATCTGGAAAGGATTTGACGAAACGTTCGAGTCAAACACAGAATAAAGCCAGTAGGAAGAGACAGCATGAGGAACCAGAGAGCTTCTTTACCTGGGTTACTGACCATTCTGATGCAGGTGCAGATGAGTTAGGAGAAATCATCAACGATGATATTTGGCCAAATCCACTACAGTACTACCTGGTTCCTGACATGGATGATGAAGAAGGGGAAGGAGAAGATGATGATGATTATGAAGAAGGGTTGGAAGATATTGATGAAGAAGGGGATGAGGATGAAGGTGAAGAAGATGATGATGAGGGGGAGGAAGGAGAGGAAGATGAAGGAGAAGATGACTAATGGAACATTGATGGATTCCAACCTTTTTTAATTTTCTCCAGTCCCTGGGAGAAAGTTGCAGTCTTTTTTTTTTTCCCTCTTGTGCTCAGTCACCCTGTTTTTGAGGTCTCTTTTCTCTCCTTTACACCATGGTTCTCACCTTGTTTGGGGGAAATAACTTCAGCAGCATACGGTGGGAAAAGAATCTCTGCCCCTTTCTGTTCCAAATTCATTTTTATCCCTTTCTGTCTCAACAAAAACTTTATGGAATCAACACCACCGTGCTCTGTGGGAAAAAAGAAAAAACTTCTGCTCCTTAGCTCTGCTGGAAGCTGGAGGGTGCTAGGCCCCTGTGTAGTCGTGCATAGAATTCTACTCTATGTGAATATGGATAGTTAGCATTTACCAACATGTATCTGTCTACTTTCTCTTGTTTAAAAAAACGAAAAAAAAAAATGGGGTTATAGAAGGTCAGCAAAGGGTGGGTTTGAGATGTTTGGGTGGGTTAAGTGGGCATTTTGACAACATGGCTTCTCCTTTGGCATGTTTAATTGTGATGTTTAACCGACATCCTTGCAGTTTAAGATGACACTTTTAAAATGAAATTTTCTCCTAATGATGACTTGAGCCCTGCCACTCGATGGGAGAATCAGAAGCTGTAGGATCTTATTCGGAATTGACATCCTCTATTGTAATTTTGTTCCTCTTTATTTTTAAATTTTGTTTCACTGGAAAGGAAAGATGATGCTCAGTTCTAAACGTTAAAAGAGTACAATTTGGTTTGTTACAATAAAACTAAATGTGTACACACACAAAAAAATAAATAACAACTCAATAACAAAAAAATAACTCAATAACAACTCAGTAACAAAAAAAAGTCAAACAAAGATCGAAAAATGGGGAAAAGAACTAAATAAACATTTTCCCAAAGAAGATATCCAAACAGCCAACAGGTACATGAAAAGGTGCTCAGCATCACTAATCATCAGGGAAATGCAAATCAAAACCACACCAGGATATCACTTCACACCTGTAAGAATGGCTATCATAAAGAAGAGAGAACAAAATATAAAAAGAAAGAAAACAATGTTGACAATAAAATAGAGAAAAGGGAATCCTTGTGTATTATTGGTGGGGTTGTAAACTGGTCCAGTCGCTTTAGAGAATAGTATGGAGGCTCATCAAAAAGTTAAAAATGGACTTTCATCTTCGGCTGTCAACGAGAGGAGCTGTCATCATGTCTGTGCATCTGCAATGGACGATTGTGTGCAACTGCTCCAGCTTCCTGATCAAAAGGAACATGCAGGGCCGGCCGAGTGGCTCAGTTGGTTAAGAGTTGGCTTAGAGCATGTGCTCTAAGCAACAGAGCTGCCGGTTCGATTCCCACATGGGCCAGTGAATGCTGTGCCCTAGCTGAGCTGCCAACAGGTGGCAGGATGGCTCAGCTGGTGTAACAACAAGATTGCCTGTTCAATGGTGGGCTATGCCCACCTGCATAAAAAGACTAAACTCGGCACTTGGAGCTGAGTTGCTGCCCGGATCGCTCAGTGGATAGGGCGTGCGCTCTTAACAACAAGACGGCCGGGTTCGACTCCTGCATGGGATAGTGGCTATGCGTACCCACAACTAAGACTGAACACAAGCACCTTGAGCTTAGAGGCCACGAGCTGCCCACGGGAAGCCAGATGGCGACTGGCACCCTCTACAACAAAGACTGAAGAACAAAAACTTGGTTGGTCCTCTCCCCCAATTCCCCAACACTGTTCCCCTCTCCCAATTCCCCAATAAAATCTTTAAAAAAAAAAAAAAAAAAAAGGAACAAGCAGACGTAGAGCTCCAAGCTCAATAATTTCAAGGCTCACAACCCCTTCCGTTACAACAGGCTGATTCGCTACAAGACAGTGGGCAAGGAGCCAGCAGCCTACGGAAAGCGTGTGGTGGTCGTCATGAAGTGGAGATCTGGGCAACAAAAGCCGGCCACTTCCTATGTGCAGACCACCATCAAGAAAAATGCCGGGGCCACCCTCAGCAGCATCCAGCACATGATCCGCAACAACAAGTACTGCCCAGACCTGTGCATGGCAGACATCCACAAGGCCAGCGCCATCCTGTGCAGCCAGAAGCCCATGACACTGAAGAGGAGGTGATCTCATCCCACCAAGAGCTCCTAAGCACCTCCCTCACAAAGCAATGAAGCACAAAGCATCAGCCAACATTCTCCAACCAAAAAATAAAAAATAAAAAATAGAACTGCCATATAATTCAGCAATCCCACTTTTGGGTATTTATCCAAAGGAAATGAAAACAGGTTGTTGAACAGATATATGTACTCCCACATTTATTAGAGCATTGTTCATGACAGCCAAGATATAGAAACAACCAAGGTATCTGTCAGTGGACAAATGGATAAAAATCACACACACACACACACACACACACACACACACACACACACACAGCCGGCTATTAATTAGCCAAGAGAGAAAAGGAAATCCTGCCTTTTGCAAAAACACAGATGGACCTTGAGCACATTACTCTGAGTTAAGTCAGACAGAGAAAGACAAATACTGTATGATATCCCTTACATGTAGAATCTAAAAGAAAAACCAAACCAAACTAAAAAAAAACAAGAGTGGAATGATGGTTACCAAAAGCTGGTGGGTGAGGAATGGGAGAGATTGCTGTTTACAGGTACATACTTGCAACTGGTAGATAAATAGTTCCTGGAGATCTAATACACAGTACAGATTACAGACAACAAAACTGTATTACAAATGTTAAACTTAGTAAAAGGCTAGAAATTAACTGTTCCCACCACCAGAAAAAAATGATAAGCAAAATAGAGGTGCTAGCTAATGCTACAATGGCAATCATAGTGCAATATAAATGCATGAGATGAATATATTGTACATCTTAAACTTTGTACACAATGTTATATGTCAATTATATCTCAAAAACAATATTAAATAAATAAATACCAGGGCCTCAAACTATCTTAAATGGCATAGTAAAATGTACCCACTCAAGGTGTAGACTTATCTCCTTAGATATGAAATAATCTTGGGTAACAAGACTTTTAGTATACTCTAAGTTTTAAGTGCTTCACATTTATCATAAAGACTTATGCTCCCCAACGGTTGAGACAGTGTTTTTGTAATCAACAAGTATTTCAATAAATATTTGCAGAACTGCTCTCAAATATGCAGGTCACCTGACACAGGGTGGCAGAGCACGTACATTAAGTCAGGTAATGGGGATAAGGCCCTTTTACCTCAAACCCTTTCCTTTCCTGCCACCCAACAACAAAAAGCAAATAACACATTGTCATGGATTTGTCAGGGAAACCCAAAAGCCATGAATGCATTTCGTTTTGTTTCATCTACTTCTTTCTTCCTCCTCCTTTGTGTCTGTTTTATGTTTTTAAAATATTCCTATGATTGCTTTTCAGTTCATACCAAGGGTAGAGCTACAGGTGAAGGTTTTTGTAACTGCACAATTATCACTGGTCCTCTCTTTTATAAATTATCAGATGTAGAGTAATGTCCTAGGCAGGGTCAATTTCCAACATGACTCTTTAGATGACAAGTGATGATTTGCCTCAGAGTTTCTCATAGCAATGATACTTCCAGGGTTTCTCTTTGGTAAAATTCTCAGATGCTGAGTGAGATGTTTCCTCTGGCCAAAAGCTATTCCTCAAAAAGTTACATTCAAAAGGTCTTTCCCCAGTATGAGTTCTCTAAATTTGACTGAGGTATATCCACTTACAGAAGGTTTTACCATGTCCCTTACACTGACAGAGTTTTTCCCCAATTCGCATACTTTGAGGCTGGGGGAGGGATGAATGAAAGCTGAAGGCGGGTCCACATTCACTATATTGACAGGGTTTCTCCCATGTGATTCCTCATGTGTTGAGTTAGGGAATAGCTGTCACAAAAAGCTCTCCAATATTCTTTATACTCAAAGTGTTTTTCTCCAGTGTGGATCCTATTATCCCAGAAAAAAACAGAAGAGTGAGGAAGGCCTTTCCACGTTCACTGCACTCAGGGCTTCTCTCCTGTGAGAATCCGCAGGTGTTGAGTGAAAAAACAGCTGTCATAAAAGGCTTACCAACATACTCTGCACTCAAGAGACTTCGTCTAGAGTGGGAAAGAGCTCTGCCCTCTTGAAAAAGGCTTTATCATATTCATTGCAGTCAGGGCTTCACTTCGGCATGATCTCCTAATGGTGTAACATGCCAATTCTTGGAACACCCTTACCCGTGTTCCTTGCACATGTGGAGATCTTCCCCTATGGAGAACACAGAAGCGTCACCTGGTCCATATGAGATCTGTTCATAAAGAGCATGTCCTGGAGAATGCAGATTATCATCTGTCCCCACACCACTATGTTCAGAGCTCATCTTTCTGGGGAGACTCTCCTTGGCAACCTGCATTTTGGTTGTTCCCTGGCTCGCCCCACCCTTGAGATTCCCTGAGTTAACTGACCCTACAGTGAAGCTCCCTGCAGCAGGGCCAGCTGAGAGGAGGAAGGCTCTATGATCTCAGGTCTTGCTTTCTTGCCTAACATGAATCCAATACACTCAAAAGCCCATTAGTGATGCCAGCACAGAACGGCCTCCCCACACTCAGTGCTCCTGCATGGCTTGTCCCATAGTCAGGGGCCTGGTGCTGGACAAATCCAGAGTTGGCCAGAAGTTCTTCCAACCCACCCTGCAAGTGAAGTCCTTCTCTATACATGGGATCTGCCGCTCCTCACAAATGAGGACTAGCCCTATTCCCTTCTAAACAATTCCACTTTCCGTGCTGATTCTACCTCTGATCAAGGCTTATACTGAACCAGAAGTCTCTCCTACATGAGTCGCATGTTGCTGGATGGTCAATGCCAGACATTCTTCCCTGTAGTGCAGTCAGGTGAAAAATTGTCTATCAAAACTGGGCTACACATGTCAGAGTAGAGAGCTTTCTGTGAAGGGCCTGCCTTGAGAGTTCTCATCTGTGACACTTATAGAAACACCCTGCCCAGAAGGTGCAGCCTCATCCTCCTGTCCACACCAACAACCTGGAGGAAGATAAATGCTGGTGAAGTGCATGTTTAATGGGGGGCAAATGGCATCCCATAACAAACATGTGTCCGACAAAGCAGGAATTAGTCCCTGGGACTGTTGGCAGAACATGGGTGCTGGAATCAGGATGAAGAAGGGCTGCTGAGCACTGTGGGCTTTCAGAGAATGGAGGACACATCACAGGGAGAGGGTAAGAGGACAGGGAACAGTGTAAGGAGAGATATAGTCTCCCAACAAGGCCTGCGTTCCTTGTGACAGGTGAATGCTGTGCCAAAGGGTCAGTCCAGGGCCAGAAAAATCTGTCTGGAACTGAATACTTAGTCTTCAAGAAAAATTTAAGGAAATGTGCAAACCTCATGACATATTCATTGAAAGCCAATGCTTTAGAGCACTACAGTAAGTCCCCCACTTACGAAAATTCGAGTTGCAAACTTTCACAGATATGAACAGATCTCGCATTACAAACATTCATAGATGCGAACAAATCGGGAAGTAGCTCACATGTCTGCTGGACATTGTCACAGTTGTGCTGCTGTGTGCTTAGTGTACAGTGCAACAGTGTACAGTAGTACAGTGCTCAGAGTCCAAGAAGTCCAGAAGCAAGAGGAAAAGCAGTGGTGATGTGGAGGGGATTACTAGGAAATGCTAAGCAATAACCATGGAAACAAAGTGAAAATAATTGAGAGATTGGACCAAGGCAAAAAAATGGCAGACATCGCTCATTCTTACAACATGAATCATTCAACTATTGGCTTTACATTGTATATTGGTGTCAAAGGTGTATAAGACTTACTTTGTCAGACTTACAAACGAATCTGACTTATGAACGTTCTCCCGGAATGTAATTCATTCGTAAGTCGGGGACTTACTGTACATCGAGTAACAAGAAAGGAACACATAAGATGTGGGACGAGAAGGGTGGGGGAATAACAGGTACCTGAAGTCCAAGTGCAAATGACAAGTGAGCAAAGTATCAAAAATGGGGAAGGACCAGCCAAGTGGCGCGGTGGTTAAGAGCTGGCTTGGGATGCCAGCAGCTCCGGTTCGGATCCCACATATGAGGGCCAGTAACACTACCCTCAAAAAAGAAAAAAAGAAAAAAAAAATGGCGAAGGAAAAGTGAGATGAGGTTAGCTACTGATCTTGGCATCAAACACTACCAGTCAAACCACAGCTCACTCGTGTAATCTGAAGCCAGTGCTGATGTCACCACTCAACTCACCAGGGCCAGGCCTCCTCCAGGTCTTCTTTCCTATGGCTGGAGCTATCTACCTTCTCAGGAACCCTGGGCTCCCCTCCACCTCCATGTGGGTAACTCCATGGGACCTGGAAACTGCAAGTCCTAAGGGGAAAGAAGAGCTGGTGAGTAGCCAGTCATGACCTAGGGCAACCCTTTCCAGAGAGAAGAAAATTAAATATTAAAAAAAGAATCTTGGAAGAAAGCCTTACAGGAACAGCACACCGTTCTTCACAAGGAATGATCACATCAGTGCCTGCAACTCCTGAAACAGTCAGACCCTGGGAAATGTCACTTAGAGGAAAGGGTCAAAATCAGGGAACAGGGAGGCCAGGAATTTGGACAGTCCCCCGCCAAAGTGTGGCCAGGCCATCAGCGATCTGTTGAACAGACTGCAAGACTTGTGACCCGAAATCCTTCATTTCAAAGCTTTGGGCAGTATATGTTGGGGCTGCTCGAGGTGAGAACGTGGTCGCCTACTGCCTGGCCTTGTTACCCACACCACCTACTCCAAGGAACCAAGGAGCTGTGCTGTGATAGAACCATGAGACACAGAGCTACCCCTCGGGAAAAAAAGGAAGAACAAAATCCAGCCGAGGAAACTGGGAATCATACCCACCCCTCTGGAACCCATGCCTTTGTTATGCCCCTGCAACTATGTTTGGGCTGGACCTAAAAACTCTTTTCTAATAAACTGAATATGGCAAAAATGATGTGATGTCACTTCTGGGAACAGATTACAAAAATACTGGCTTTTATCTTGAATGCTGTCTCTTGCTCATGTTCATAGAAATCAGCTGCCTTGTGACCTGCTTAAGGAGAAGACAACATAGCAAGAAACTGAGGGCTCTGGCCAACAGCCAGCAAGGAAATGACAAATTAGCCCAATAGTCTCCTGCTTGTGTACATGACTTTGAAGAGATTCATCTCCAGGTAGGCCTTCAGGTAAGACAGCAGCCCTGGACAGCATGACAGCAAGGTCACAAAAGACCTTGAGCTAGAGATACCCAAGTAGGATATGTCTCATTTGTGACCCATAAAAACCATGAAATAATAAATTTCTGTCTTTTCAACCCACCAAATTTGGGGGAATTTGTTATGTACCAACAGATAACTAAAACAGGGACTTACCAAGAGAGGACACAAGTGCAAAGTTCTCTAGCATCACATCATGATACAGGCATCTCTGAGCCTCCTCAAGGAGCTCCCACTCTTCCCGGGAGAAGTACACGAACACGTCCTCGAAGGTCACACAGCCCTACTATGATGGGGACAGTTGAGCCCACAGGCAACAGGACTCTCCAGTCTATCTGCTCACATACCCAGCTCCCAGTCCCTCTCCTCCCAGCCTCCCAACTCAGAGACACCAGGCCTATGATCACTGTGTCCAGCTCAGAACAGAACCAGGTAAGTGGGAGGACAGATATTCTTAAGCTATGGGTCTGGCAGCAATGGCCCCAAACACCCTCCTGCCAGTCAGTTCACCTGGTGTCATTCAGACCATGCCTCCCAGACACAACTTTAAGGCTGTCAGTTCACACTCCTCTCTGGTCTCCCTCCCTCCTGTCTCATTTCCAGTCTCCACTCTGCAGCCAGAAGGACCCTGTTGAATAAAATTTGTGTTAAATCATCTCCGTCCTCTGATCCGAACTTTCAAAAGGGAAGCTTAGCTCCATTTCGGGCTTCTGCCACTGCTGTCTGTTTCCATAATAGTACTCCTGATCACTCCAAACTCAATCTCACCTCCAAGTCTTTGTACATGCCTGTCCCCGTGACTGGGACATCCTTCCAAACGTTATTTTATCCACATAATCTTTGGTTTGGACTCAGGACTCGGGTCCAGAAGGGACCCCATCCAGGGACTCCAGACAGAGAACCGAGAAACGGAAAGGTAGAGTCCTAGGACACCACCATCAGCTACGAGGAGCGGTGACGAGGGTTTGTGAGGGTGAGGCCCAAGGACTCTCCACTCACCTGTGCGGAATTCATCAGCGCTGCAACCCACGCCTCTGCCACCGGACCGGATGGGCTGCGAGGAGCACTGCGTGGCGGGCTACCAGGGTGAGGTCACCTTCTTCTGTGTGTCGCACTTCGAGCCTCACTATAAGCGGGTGTAGAATGTTCACAAGCCCAGGCCACCGCTTTCGGGGGTCGGAGCACCGGTTCGCTGAAGCCCCGGGCAAGCACGAGGCACGAGGCACTCCCGTCACACAGTCGCGGACAGTTTCTGAGAGACAGAGCAGGCGCCAGGAGTCACTCTCGCACTGGGGCGGAAACAGCCCAGCCACGGCACCTTCCTTTCCTGCTCAGCCTGAGTGACCCCCTAACACTGCACTCCCATCCACGCGGTCGGGGGTCTAACTAGGAACTGCGCTCGACAGGAAGTACTCCCGAGGCCAGTCCAGAAGTCCCGCCCCACATCGCAGGAAACGCCCCCCCCTGCTTTCATTGGCCCAGAGCTCAGGCGGAAGCGTAAGGCACCATCTGGGGGAAAGTTATTTCGTGTCTGTGCGCATGTGCTTTCTCTTCTCCATATCAACCGACAGGCGGTGCTATTGGAACAGGCTGCGGAAATTAAGCTCCAGGTTTCTGAATACGGCAGTTTTCGTTCCTCTTAAAAACGCCCAGATCTCTGTGGGCACGGAGGCAAAGCCTACCTTCATTTATGTAATGGTACCTGTAAGAAATGCAAGCTCTGTGGCCTCACCCACACCTAGTGAATCAGAAATATTGGGGACCAGATGCAGCAGCTCACTTAACATGGCACTACTGTTACTACAATGGGAAATAGTAAGTCCGTCATGGGAATTCACATAAAAAGTGCCTTTCACATAGTGCTCAATAAATTAATAACTACACTAATCCCCCAATCAGTGGTTTTGCTTTCCGCAGTTTGTTAATCGTGGTTAACCACAGTCTGAAAATTTAAAATGGAAGTCCAAAAATAATTCATGAATTTTAAATTGCACACAGTTCTGAGTAGCATGTTGAAATTTCAACCCGTCCTGCTCCATCCCACGTGGGATGTGAATCATTCCTTTGACAGCATATCCGCGCTGTACGTGTATATGTCTGTATAGGAAAAAATAGTATATAGAGGGTTCGGTACTATGCTCCGTTTCAGGTATTCACTGGGGATCTTGAAGTATCCCCCACAGAGAGGGGGAACTGCTGTATTAATACTGTCATTAGCGTTAACATCACTATGCTTTCATGTACACTGTTGTGGAAGGTGAAGTTGGGGACGTCTCTGCAGGATGTTTGCCATTATTTATCAAAACAAAAAATATAATGACTCCCTGATTCAGCAGGTAGTCTCCTAAGTTTTGATTTAAAATTATACATAAGAGCACACATTTATACTATTTAGTTATTTCTTTTTCTTTTTGGGAGTTGGGGAAGGGGAACAGTGTTGGGGAATTGGGGAAGGGAAACAGCCAAGTTGCTGTCCTTCAATCTTAGTTGTGGAGGGTGCAGCTAACTCAGCTCCAAGTCCAGTCACCATCTGGCGGCCCATTGCTTGGGCGCAGCTCACTGGCCCATGTGGGAATCGAACCTGGCGATCCTGTTGCTCAGAGCTCATGCTCATAAGCAACTGAGCCACTCAGCCGGCCCTATTTAGTTATTTCTTAAACAGCACAAGAGGGTTTATTAAACTACAGGTAGACATGTTGCCCAAGAGATGCCTTATTGCAGGCCACACAATTCAGATCTTGAGAACATCAGGATTAACTGCTCTCAGGCTTAAGTGGACAGTAGAGTTGACATGGATTCACATTTATGACACAGAATGACATGTCATCTAGTTCACAGTAACTAGGACCTCCCTTTTCCCCTCCTTCATCTCCTTCTGACCCACAGGGGAGGTAGATCCATACACATATGTGATCATGAGATGGCCCAGCCTGGAGCTCAGAGGCTTCAGGTCATCAGGTCTTGTCCTCATCAAAACACCATCACCATCAGCCCATCACCTGAACTTGCAGCCCCCAAGGCAGCACTAAATCCTGGGGAGGTATAAAATCTAGAATAACTAAGGGGATCCCCAGAATGGTGCACAAATACAAGAACCATTAACACACAATTCCACAGTTATTTCTGCCTATATTTACTTGGCTGCAATTCATTACCATGGTCCCAAATTAAGTGTAAGGAAAGTTGAGAAGTAGTTCTGCCAGGTGTCCAGAAAAAGATGGAATTAGTAAGCATCCCGCCAGCTTATGTCACAATCCATCAATGCAGCCGCCAGATGTATATTTTATTATATTTTATTATTTCTCCTATGCATTCTATACTGTCACCTTTTTATTACTATAACTCAAAACACCATCTCACTGCTCACAATCTCTAGGGTGAGTTGTCCTTTATATCAGGTTCAAATACTGTTCCTTACCATCAGGAAATGATCAACACAAAATAGTCTCCACTCACACCCAATATATAGTGGGCCAGGGACATAAAGAATGGACATACTGGGCCAGCCGAGTGGCGCGGTGGTTAAGCGCTGGCTTGGGACGCCAGTGGCCCCGGTTCGGGTCCCACATATGAGGGCCAGTGACACTGCCCTCAAAAAAAAAAAAAAAGAATGGACATACTGAAGGTCCTGAAGAAATTATTGCCAACGAAGATTTCTACACTCAATAGTGTTTTTGACGAAAGAGCATGTTATAAGGTTATATATGGCCAAAAATGAAAAATGTAATAGAAAACTAACCCACAGAAAATGAATGTTAAAGGTTACATTTAAGGTAAAAGAAAAGTGACCAGGTGAAAGGTATATAGCAATAGAAGGAACAAAGATCCAAAAAATGCATCTGTGGATAATACAATTATTCATTATCTGTATAAGACATAAACAGTATCTCATTGTTGAGTACAATGATAGAATTACCATGTGAACCTCAATAATATCCTTTATATTGTGCAAGAGGAAGGGGAAGGTATTAACTCTATATTCATTTATATTAAGAACAAGTGTTATAATGTTAGCTTAAACTTTAATAGGAATACATACACTCCCAACTAAAAGCAAAGTTTAGAATATAAACCATCTATACGAAGTTTTAAAGAAAAGTACAAGAAACAGAACTGAAGCAAAGATAAGCATAAAACAGAAAGATGTATTTAAACTAAAATATACCAGCTATCATATGAAATGAGTATAGCATAAGAGTTTGAATTAGTAGGCAGTAACTTTGGTAGGCTGAAAAATATCCAACAATATTCTGTTTATAGTCACATTTCTAAGACATAATGTTACAGAAATAGATGAAATAACACCAATTCTATAAAATCTCATAAAAAAAAAGGAGGAATATTTCCCAGTTCATCTTTGGAGGTCAGTATTACTAAGACACCAATACCGCTACAAAAAATATTAGACTACAGACAAATATGCACATGATTTTAGACATAAAATTCCCCAACGAAATGCTACCAAAAGGAATGCTGTTACATTCCATGACTTGGTAGGGTTTATTACAGGAATGCAAGGCCAGTTCAACATTCAAAATCCAGTCAAAGCGGGTGGGCTGAGTGGCGCATTGGTTAAGAGTTGGCTTGGGACACTAGCTCTGAGCAGCAGGGTCCCAATTCGGATGCCACATTAGGGCCAGTGACACTGCACCCTCTATAGCTAAGATGGTGAACAACAGTTTGACCTGGAGCTGGGCTGCTGTGAGTCACCAGTGATGGCATAGGCTGCAGCAGGGCTGCAGTGGGCTGCCATAAGCTATCGTGAGTGGCCGACAGCCAGCATGAGCTGCCAAGAGCCACTGTGAGCAGCCATCCAGTGGCAGCCATCCACTGACTGTCAACTGATCTGCCTTACCCGGAAAGAGCGCAATTATAATACCAACATGGGCCAGTGAAGCGACGTCCTCCACAACTCGACTGAAAAACAAGTAGACAGCAATTTGTCTGTTCCCCTTCTCCGATTCCCCAATGCTTCTCCCCTCCTTATTTATTTATTCCCCAATAAACTCTTTAAAAAAAAAACACAAAAAAGTCAAAACAATAGGCCATAGGAAAAAAATCACATGATCACATCAATTGAAGGAGAAAAATATTTAATAATATTCCACATCTATTCATAATGAAAGCTCTTAGCAGATTAGGAGGGAAACTTTCCAAATTAAAGAACATGTGTAATAAAAACCTGTAACTATCACCTTATTTAGTGGTCAATATTGAATGCTTTCTCCTTAACATTAAGAACAACGCAAGTGTGTCCTCTTTTACCACTTCTATTCAACACTGTACTGGAAGTTCTAGCTCATATGATAAAGACAGGAAAAGGAAATAAAAGGGTTCCAGATTAGGAAGAAGAAATAAGATGTTCACTATTTGCTGGTAACATTGTTTATGAAGAAAATTCCAAGGAATCTACAAAAAAATAAATTGCTAGAACTAATAAGTGAATTCGGCAAGAGCAAAAGATACAAGTTCAACATATAAAAATCATATTTCAATATAACAGTAATGATCATGTGCAAACTGAAATTAAAAACTCAGTACTGCATATAATGACTCAAAAAATAAGTGCCTAGATAAAAATCTAACAAAATGTATTCAAGTTCTACAAGCTGGAAATTACAAAACACAAGTAAAATAAATCAAATCAATGAGGATTCTACATAAAAGGAGAGGTATATCATGTCCATGAATTGGAACACTCAATATAATAAAGATTCCAGGGGCCGGCCGAGTGGCGCATTGGTTAAGCGCTGGTTTTGGGATGCCAGCGGCCCCGGTTCGGATCCCACATGAGGGCCAGTGACACTGCCCTCTACAGCTAACAACAGCTCCACCTGGAGCTGGGCTGTGCGAGCCCCGGTGATGGTGTGGGCTGCCATAGGCTATAGTGAGTGGCCTGCAGCCAGCGTGAGCGGCTGGCAGCCAAGAGTGAGCTGCCAATAGCCGCGGTGAGCGACATCCAGAGGCCAGCGACCGATCTGTCTCATCCAGGAAGAGCGCAATGACGATACCAACAGTGAAGCAACATCCTCCGCAACTAAACTGAAGAACAAAAAGACAGCAACTTGTCTGTTCCCCTTCCCCGATTTCCCAACGCTGTTCCCCTCCGCCAATTCCCCAATAAAATCTTTAAAAAAAAAAAAAAAAAAAAAGATTCCAAATCTCACACATATTAATTTCTATCAAAATCCCAGCAAGGTATTTTGTAAATACAGATAAGCACATGAAAAAAACTGATATGGAGGGCCGGCCGAGTGGCGTGTTGGTTAAGAGCTGATTTGGGATGCCAGCAGCCCCGGTTTGGATTCCACATATGAGGACCAGTGACACTGCCCTCTACAGCTAAGATGGTGAACAACAGCTCCACCTGAAACTGGACTGCTGTGAGTCCCAGGGACGGCATAGCTGCAGCCCCTGCTGCAGTGGGCTGCCATAAGCCACAGTGAGTGGCCAGCAGCCAGTGTGAGGGTCTGGCAGCAGGTGTGAGCTGCCAAGAGCTGCTGTGAGTAGCCGTCCAGAGGCCAGTGACCAATCTGCCTCACCCAAGAAGAGCGCAACGATGATACCAACATGGGCCAGTGAAGCAATGTCCTCCACAACTAGACTGAAGAACAAAAGGACAGCAACTTGTCTGTTCCCCTTCCCCGGTTCCCCAGTGCTGTTCCCCTCCCCCAATTCCCCAATAAAACCTTTAAAAAAATGATATGGAAAGCCAAAGGAAAAAAATTAATATGGAAAGCTAAATAAAAAAATTTCATTTTTTAAAAGAACATGGAAAAACCATTTTACCCAATTTTAAGACATAGTAATAGCTACAGCAATCAAAATAATGTGGTACTGGCTGAGGTTAAGACACACCAATCAATGGGATAATATAGAGAACTCAGAAATAGGCCAGCATGAATATATCCACCTGATTTTTGGCTAAGACGTAAACGCAATTCAATGGAGGTAGGATACACTTTTCAACAAATGGTTCTGGAAGAGAATATCTTTAGGCAAAAACATGAGAAACTCAACATAAATGTCACAGGGCAATACAAAAATTAACATGAACCAGAGATTTAAAAGTAATAGATAAAACTATAAAACTTTTAGAAAACATAGGAGAAAATATACCAGACCTGAGCTTTCTGTAGACTTCTTAGACATGACATGAAATGGATGAAAAAAGGTTTTCACGATAATGCCATGGATAAATACAACAAAAATGGGCCTACAATGACAGAACTACACACGTGCTCATTTAAAAGGCCTTGAGGAAGGTTCCAACTAAATACGTGATTATTTTTATATCTTTCCCTGCAGCATATTTCTTAACATGTGGTAATACTATCACATGTAGCTCAAAAAAATACTAAAGATGGAATTCCAAAATACCCTGATAAAAGATACTAGTCAGGGCTGGCCCAGTGGTGTGGTGGTTAAGTGCTGGTGTGGGAAGCCAAGAGCCCCGGTTCAGTTCCCACATATGAGGGCCAGTGACACTCCCCTCAAAAAAAAAAAAAAGAAAAAAGAAGATACTAGTCATTATTCTATATCGAAACTAAGTCTATGGTGACAACTGTCCCACTCACACATAACTACATATACACATGCCCATTTCATGTTAAAATTCTAGTTAATTTGACAGTGAATCTTCAATCTTTTGTAAAGTTAAAAATGAGATACCTTCTCTATGTGTTTTTTCTGACTCAATTATTACTTTTTAGCTCAACTTAGCTATGTTTTATTTTCACTCTCGTTCAACCCCTATAAAATTGTTGAGGTGGAAGCATCTCTAAGGAGGATTGAAGAAGCTCAGAAACCACAATCAGAGGTAAGAATTAGGTTTTATCTGGGAAAGTCGCACAACTGTCATCCTCACCTCACAGAAAAATAGAGAAAAAATAAACAAGTAGATCAAGATGAAGTATGAGTTTTTGAGTGGTTGATGACACATGAAGAAACATCACGATTTTCAAAATTTAAGCGGTCTTAATGTACAGTAAATAGAACCCATTCATAAACATATAAAAGCAGTTCATCACGCAAGCCTTCATATTTCTCAGACTTATGCTGCTCAAAGGCAGGGACAATGCTGTAGAACACAGAAGGCTTTCTTTCAATTGATGTTTTCAGACATACTTGCAACTAACTTTCCCAATACTGAACAGAAGTGAAGGTATGTAAAAGACAAAGGGACAAGGCTCTCTATGTCCAAAACAACACTCCCCTCTCCCCAGATAAACTAAGGAAGGGATGACAAATTGCTGTAGGCATTTGTCTCTTCTATGTGTCTTCTCCTTTGTTTAAATTTCCCTGAGATAATTCTGCAATATAAGCAATATAAACTAAGGAGGAAGATGTGGCTGATGGTTTTATTAAGTGCACAATAAAGACTGAATCACTTTCCTGGATGAATTCTTGGATGTTGAATGAAATTCTAGACTGAGTCAATTTCTAACATGATTCATTAGATGACACCTGATGTCCTTCAATAGAAGGTTTTCTCACAGAGAAAATTGTGGAATTGCTCTTTGGTATGAATGAGTAGATGTTTCTTCTGGAAAAACATTTTCCTCAGTGGTTACATTCAAAAAGTCTTTCCCCAAAAGTAGTTCTTAGAGGTTGACTGAGGATTGTCCACTTGTGAAGGATCTTCCTGCTTCTGATACACTGACAGGGTTTCTCCCAGAATGAATCCTTTGATGCTGACTCAGGGATGAGGTGCAACTAAAGGCCTTCCCACACTCACTGCACTCATAGGGTTTCTCTCTGGCATGAATACTGATATGTCGAGAGAGGTCTTTCCTAGTGCTGAAAGCTCTCTCACATTATTTGCACTCAAAAGGTTTTTCTCTGATGTGGGCCCTTTTATGCAAGATAAAAGTGTAGCAGTAGGTGAAAGCCTTTCCACATTCAGTGCACATGTAAGGCTTCTCCCCAGTGTGGATAATGGCATGTCGGATGAGGTTTGCCCTCTGGCAAAAGGCTTTGCCACACTCCATGCACTCATAAGGCTTCTCTCCGCTGTGAATCCGTTGATGCCTCGTGAGGTATGACTTGCGGTTGAAGACCTTCCCACACTCACTGCACTCATAGGGCTTCTCTTCACTGTGAATGCTGAAATGTCGAATGACGTCTGACTGATTGCTAAAGGCTTTCCCACATTCTTTGCATTCATAGGGTTTTTCTCCAGTGTGGGTCCTTTTATGCAAGACAAAGTTGGAGCAGTGGGTGAAGGCCTTTCCATACTCACTGCACACATAAGGCTTCTCCCCAGTGTGACTCCGCTGGTGCTGCTTGAGATGTGACCTATGGTAGAAGGCCTTTCCACACTCAAGGCACTTATACGGCTTCTCTCCAGTATGGATGACGTAGTGCTGAATGAGGTCTGCGCTGTCGCAAAAGACTTTTCCACATTCCTTGCATTCAAAGGGTCTCACTCCTCTATGCATTTGCTGATGCCATGTGAGGTGTGACCTGCGGTTGAAGGCCTTACCACACTCCATGCACACAAAGGGTTTCTCTCCCGTGTGGATGATGTAGTGTCGAAGGAAACCAGTCTTATCGTGGAAGGCTTTCCCACATTCTTTGCACACAAAGGGTTTTTCTCCAGCGCGGCTTCTGTTATGCAGGACCAGATTGGAATGATGGGTGAAGGCCTTTCCACACTCACTGCACACATAGGGCTTCTCCCCAGTGTGGATCCGCTGGTGCCTCGTGAGGTGTGACCTGCGGTTGAAGGCCTTCCCACAATCGAGACACTCATAGGGCTTGTCCCCTGTGTGGATCATGTGGTGCTGCAGAAGGTATGTGCTCGTTAAAGGTTTTCCCACACTCTGTGCACTCATAGGGCTTCACTCCAGAGTGAATCTGCTTATGTCGAATCAGAAAACACTTCTTGTTAAACACTTTCCCACATTCCTCGCACTTATAGGGCTGTTTCCTTTCATGAATTAAGGGATCTCTCAGGAATCCACCTGAGTCTCATTCACATAGAATGTCTCCAAGAGAGACTGGTTCTTGGACAATCCTGGAGTGCAAACCATCATCTCTTCCTAAACCACCACATTCAGGTATCAGTTTTCCACAGAGCTTCTCCCCCTGGGAGTCTCTCCCTGGTCTCAAGTGGCTTTCCTTAACTTCTGATGGCCCATCTTGACCCTTGCTTTGCCCCACATGGGCGTCCCCTGAGGCTCGCTGAGTCCGTTGCTCCTGGAGTGAGACATCCTCAGACAAGGCCACGTGGGAAGGGAGAGGTTGTGTGGTCTCGGGTTTCGTGTTATCACCTGAAGGGAACACAACACTCACAAGAACTTATTAGTGATAACAACACAGAAGAAATAGGATCACCACTTCAGTGAGAGCAAGAAAATGAAGATAGTGGCCCAGTACCAGCTGTGTTCAATCTATAAAATCCAGGTTTACGATTTCTTTTTTTGGTTCTTGAACTCTTGAAACCTTTAGAGGGGAGACCCAAAGGGACAGGATGGACAGGGGACAGAGTATCTGGAAGCTAGAGGTGGGTACGAAGTAATGACACTAAGTTTGCTAAAAGCAAGAACATCTTAAGATACTACAAGGGGCCAGCGCAGTGGCTCCTAATGCATCCTAGATGGGAGACAGGAAGATCAGGGAGAATTCCCAGGTGGAGTGCCTTATGAGCTGAGTCCTACTGGAATGGCAGAATTGGCCATATAGAGACAGTGGAAAGGCCATCTCAGCCTTATAAAACAGAATGAACAAAGGCACAGTCTTCCAAGAATAAGGGAACAACAGTGCATGACATGATGGGGTTGGCGAGAGTGGAGCCCCCAAGATAGGATTAATGTCTTTATAAGAAAAGACACGAGAGATCTTGCTTCTTCTTTCTACCATATGAGACTACAACGAGAAGACTGCCATCTCCAAACCAGGAAGTGGGCCTTCACCAGATCTGCCAGCACCTTGATCTTGGACTTCCCAGAAACCAGAACTGTGAGAAACAACTTTGTTATTTAAGCTGCCCGGTCTGTGGCATTACTGATAGAGCAGCCCAACTAACTAAGACAGTAAGGTATGAGTAATGTTCTCATCCTTGGGTTTGGTGATAGTAAGCGTATTATTTTCAAAAAGACATCAATGAGCAAATAAATAACTTAATATATCCATTAATCAAGGTCCTTCATGAATAAGGGTTGACAATGAGTCATAAACCAAAGTTAATAATTAATCAAAATCTGTACCTGAGGTCCACTCAACAAGTTAGAGGTCACTTGAGTAACAGGCCCAAGTTCGAGAAGAACTCAATATTAGCTTTGTGGTGCCCGGTAAGGGACTCAAATTCTGTAAGTCTTAACTTCCTTTCTAGACAATAAAGTTAAAAATAGCGCCTGCCTTATACAATGCATATACAAAGGGTACCAAAAAAAGGTATACACATTTTAAGAAAGGAAAAAACTGTATTAAAATTGCAACAATATTGGGCCAGCCGAGTGGTGCGGTGGTTAAGCGCTGGCTTGGGAAGCCGGCCCTGGTTCAGTGATAACAAAAGATGAATACAAGTCGTGTTTGACTTCTGCAATTACAAGAGGTGCTCAAAGTGGTTACCACCAGCGTAATTTTAATACAGTTTTTTCCTTTCTTAAAATGTGTATACCGGGCTAGCCAAGTGGCTCAGTTGGTTAAGAGCTTGCTCAAGAGTGTGAGCTTGGAGCAACAGGGTCATTGGTTCGATTCCCACATGGGCCAGTGAGCTAAGCCCGAGGTAAGCTGCCGCTGAGCTGCCAACAGATGGCAGGAAGGCTCAGCTGGTGACAGCACGTGCTTCTAACAACATGGTTGCCTTTTCGAAATGGTGGGCTACACCATCCTGCAACTAAAGACTGAACTGAGCACCCTGAGCTAAGCAGCCGCCCAGGTCACTCAGGGGATAGAGTGCGTGCTCTTAACAACAAGGCTGCCGGTTCGACTCCTGCATGGGATAGTGACTATGCCCACCCACAATTAAGACTGAACCCAGCACCTTGAGCTGAGCTGCCGCCCAGATGGTTCAGTGGCTAGTGTGCACTCTTAACGAGGCTGCTAGTTTGATTCCTGCATGGGATGTTGGCTACACCCACCCACAACTAATTGAACACAGCACCTTGAGCTGAGCAGTGCAACTGGACTTGGAGCTGAGCTTGCTGCGCCCTCCACAACTAAGATTGAAGGATAACAACTTGGCTGTTCCCCTTCTCAATTCCCCAACACTATGCCCCTCCTCCAATTCCACAATAAAACCTTTGAAAAAAAAAAAGTGTGGATTAACCTTGGTGAGTATTTAAGAGTCAAAAGAGTGGGCCATGTGATGTTTGGTGAGCCAACATTAAAATGGCGACCAAACTGGCCGGTTAGCTCAGTTGGTCAGAGTGTGGTGCTAAAATGGCGACCAGTGTGGGGCCAGCTGAGTGGCTAAGTTGGTTAAAAGCTCGCTCAAGAGTGTGAGCTAAGCTATGAGCAACAGCAGTTTGATGCCCAGCCTAAGCTGAGATGCCAACAGGTAGCAGGATGGCTCAGCTGGGAAAAAAAAGAAAAAACAAAAAAGATTATTTCCTGCAGTGTTAAGTTGAAAACAACAGGAATGCCCCTCAAGATGGGAATGGATAAATGAATGGCAGTTTTCACAGTGACTTAACACTGTACCGAGTGATCAAACTCCAACCACATAAGGAGAACTATATGGCAGATATGACAAAAAGCAGACTGTGGGATTCAACAATCAAAACTGATCTATGTTGACAGGCTAAACGGGGGACCAAGAGAAGGGGCTACTGAGGGCATGGAGATATTCTATATATAGGCCCAGGTGGTGGGTACAAAGATTTAAACATATGCAAAAATTCATCAAGCTGGCCTCTTAAGATTTTGCAGTATATAGCATGAGTTACACCTCATTCAAAAAGTGCAAGAAATAATAATAAATGAGACGTATGGAACACACATGTAGACATCTCTTCCAAGAATGACACAACTTCTCCAAGATCGATAGGAATGAGAAAGGAGTCAAGGCCAGTGTCAAGGCCGGCACTTTTTATTTACTTTCCTCAAGCACGAGGCCCTGAGAATATTTTTATATTGAATAGAGAACAGATAAAGTTATAGACGAGGCAGAAAAGACAGGAAGAAGCAGGTTTCCGGAGAAGGTGTGATCTAGACACTGGTGCAGGAATTGGCCGTGGTCAAAGGCAAACCTCCCCTAGGAAGGTGAGAAGGGAAGCCATGCACAGGAGAAATGTAAATGAATGGGTAAGCATGAGAACCAAGCAACACAGGAAGGCTATTTTCACTATGAAACTCTACTGAGACATCAGTGGCACAAGATCACATGCAACTTCCCCAGGGCCACAAGGCTGCTGTGTGTCACAGCTAGCTCTTAAACTCAGGCAGACGGAGCCAAGAATGCATACATACCTAACAACTCCCCTGCACCAGTGGCAAAGAGTTTGCTAGGACTGGAAAGGGAGACAGCGAAGGATCACAAATTGAAAGCCTCCATGAGAGCCGGCTGAATGGTGCGGTGATTAAGAGCTGGCTTGGGACACCAGAGGCCCCGGTTCAGATCCCACATATGATGGTCAGTGACACTGCCCTCTATAGCTAAGATGGTGAACAACAGCTCCACCCGGAGCTGGGCTGCTGTGAGTCCCCGGGATGGCACAGCTGCAGCCCCTGCTGCAATGGGCTGCCATAGGCTACAGTGAGTGGCCGGCAGCCAGCATGAGCAGCTGGCAGCCAGTGTGAGCTGCCAAGAGCTGCTGTGAGTGGCCATCCAAAGGCCAGCAACCAATCTGCCTCACCTGAGAAGAGCGCAATGATGATACCAACATGGGCCAGTGAAGCAATGTCCTCCACAACCAGACTGAACAAAAAAAGGAGAGCAACTTGTCTGTTCCCCTTCCCCAGTTCCCCAGTGCTGTTTCCCTCCCCCAATTCCCCAATAAAATCTTTAAAAAAAACAAAAGACTCCTCAATGAATCCCAAGCTTACAGAGGCCACAAGAAAATTCCCCATCTCCAGAGGCAGTGGTCACCTCATTGTCTGCAAGTAGCCATGACCCCCACCTGGCCAGCTGTTGGCACCCACCTGGGCAGGAGCTTGGGGAGAGGCCACTCTTTGATGTCCATAACTCCAGGCTGTGCTCCAATGGGTAGATCAGCTCTGGTTTGGGCAAAGGACAGCCTGTTCACAGAGAAACAAAGAGGACATGGGGATTTTGGTGAGAAGAAAGAAAAACTCTCAGTCTAGGCTTTGACTTCAGGATGTGGAGGAGACCTTGGAACAAAGCTGCTCCCATCCATGCAAACAAAATGCTGCTACCTGGAAACCAACAGTGAAAACACCATCGTTGGGCCCCAGGCTGTCAATATTAACGATGGCTGCATAAGCTGCATCAGTTCACTTTGATCTCCATGTGTAGAATCCCAACACAGAGATGCTTTCTAACTAATCCAAGTTGGGCCTCAGCTCCCTGAGCATCAGCAGTCCCAGGGCTCCTGGTCACCATCAGACCCATTCAAACAAAACCTCTGGGCAAGGCCTGGGCATCAGTACATTTTACACACACCCCAGGTAATGGTGATCCCCTGGTACATTAAAAAGCCCTGGTCTCCATCATCTCACAGATGACAGCCCTGATCATCAGTAATCGAAGGGAGGCAGGTGACCCACACGAGCCACTCTGAGTAACGAGAGCTTATTCCAGGAAGAGCCGAATGACACACCTGCAGCTACTGTCGTCCTGGAGCATGTTGAGACTTCTGTGAGGGAACAAGCCTGAGCATCACGACCAAGGACAGGAAGCAAAGACACATAACTGGGTTGGTGGCACCAACCCAGGAGCCTGCCCAGCTCTGAGCTTCTTGTTGAGTGAGATGCTGAATTTCCTTCAGGGTGAAGACTAAGCTGGTGTGTCATGTGTAGCCAAACACATATCGACAAATGTGGAGGGAAAAGACTCTGTGGAGAAGTCAATGGCAGTGGAGCCAGGACCACAGAAAACTCATCTGCAGATCCTTAACCAAAGCTCAGAGTTCCCCGTCATCACTAAGCAAATGTTCACTCATGTCTGCCACATGCCTAGCACAGGGCTTGGTGATAGGGCAGTGGAAAGGTGAACAAGACCGTCCTTCAGTGCTGTCAGGAGTCATTCTTCCTGCAACCTCAGGGCCTTTGCACATGTCAGCCCTTCTACCTACAAGGCTGTTTGACTCCTACCTAGCTCCTTCTACATAACTCTAACTCTTTGGGTCTCAGTTCAACTGTCACTTCCTGAGAAGACTTTGCTAACTGGATCCTGGGTCTAGGTGCTTCATTAATCTGCGACATTGTTATGGAATTTTTAATGCTAATAGTAAGTCAAAAAATAACATTTAGGGTATTTCCCATTTCTGGTTCTGCATATAAGGAGCTTGGGAGTTGCCACTCTATCCAAAAAAGTGAAAAGCTGCACAACTGAACTGAAAAATCAACAACTCTTCTTGGAACAGTGACAGAGGGAAGCACACAGGGCAAACTGCTAGCCCTAAGACTGCAGAGACAGACAGAAAATACAGGGAGTCATGGCTTCCCAGAGCAAATTTATAAGCAGAAACTGTGAGGGGACCACTGCCCGGGCAGGAAACCTGAACTATAGGAGATGAACTGTTGGAAGCTCAGTGCAGACAACTCCAGGGGGACCCAGTCAAAGAAGGGTCCTCAAAATATGAGATTTACCTCTAGGAGCTCAAGCAGGTTCCCACAGTAAATACAAGAAAAACACCCCCTTGGGCTTCTGGCAGGGGAAAGGGGAAAAAAACAATTTTGAAATATAACAGTGTTCTGTTCTTAACAAGGCCCACCTCCAGGAGGAACTACAGAGTTAATTGAGCCTAAACTGCTGGGGTTTTATCAGAGCCTAAGTGACTTGGGAGAAGGGTGTACAACAGCAAGGGTGACGCTACTGTAAACTATGGACTCTGGGTGACTATCATGTGTCAGTGTAGGCCCATCAACTACAACAAATGTCCTATCTGGGGGAATGGTGATTATGGGGGAGGCTGTGCATATAGGGGCAGGCAGTATCTGGGAAATCTTTGTACTTTCCTCTCATCAATAGTTTACTGCTGTAAAAAGTCTAAAAAACCCCCAAACACTAGTATTTATAGGGTGTAACTAAATCCTAAGGATTGTGCCAAGCAATTTAAAAGCATTATGGGTTTTTTTAATTGAATCAAATGTATGCACTAATTTAGAAAAGAAATGACATGTTTAAAATAGAGTCCAGGGCCAGCCAAATGGCCCAGTTGGTTAACAGTTTGCTTAAGAGCACAAGCTGTTCAATTCCCACATGGGCCCGAGCTGAGCTGCGGTTAAGCTATCAACAGGTGGTAGTATTGGTCAGCTGGTGAGAGCACGTACTCATAACAACAAGACTGCCTGTTCCATGATGGGCTATGCCCACCAGCTGCTGGGACTGAACTTGGCACCTTGAGCTGAGCTGCCGCCCAGATGGCTCAGTGGATAGAGCATGTGCTCTTAACAGCAATGTTGCCGGTTCAACTCCCACATGAATGAAAAAAATAAATAAAATATTGAGTCTTTTCATAAAGGAACAAGTTTAAGTGTCTTCATTGATCTAAGTCTTATTTTATTTTCGGTCCTAAGCAAAGTGTTCTATTGTTCTTCCTGTGGACATGAAAAATTCCACTTTAGGATTTCCTTATGGCATCCACATGAAGTACATACTCTGATGAGCACCATTTTATTGATGAAGAAACTGAGACTCTGGCAGGTAAAATGATTTATTGAAAAGATGGAAATGATGAATGGCTGAGCCAGAACGGAAACCAGGGTCTTTTCATGTCTGATATCCGGCCCATTTAACTACAAAGTTGTATAATGTTGTTCCAGAAAATGCTGAGTCCAAATGTGAGGATGAGGACCAGAACAATGATGGTATCGTTAAGAGTAATGATAGCAGCAGGAGTCACAAATGCTAAACCACATAGCAAGGAATCATCAGGCTTTGTTCTGAGCCATTTACCTTCATAACAGCCTGTGAAGTAGATACTATATCACCTCACTTTACCTATGAAATAGCTGAGGCACAGGTCAGTTCAGTAACTTGCCCAGAACACACAGCTCATAAATAGCAGAGTGGGGACTGGACACCAAGGGTCTGGGACCAACCCTGGTCTTCCAAGTGCTATACTAAGGAGAAAGCTCCTGTGTGGGGCCAGCACCCTCAGACCAAGTGAGCTGTAGTGGTGAGAGGGGACATGAGCAGAATACAATTCTCAGAAAACAGGCCAGAGAGAGGCAGACTTGGTGGTGCCAGGCTTCAACATTTCACGAGCCACTAAAAAAAAAAATTTGGAATTCCACACAGTGATTTGGTCAAAATGACACATTTGCACAAACATCAAATATCTATTCTTATCAATATTTCACAGGGCCAACGAGTGGTGCGGTGGTTAAGTGCTGGTCTTGGGAAGCCAGTGGCCCCGGTTTGGGTCCCACATATGAGGGCCAGTGACACTGCCCTCAAAAAAAAAAAAAAATTTCACAGAGGACTTATACCATCAAAACCCACAGTTTTCCACATTAAAGATCTGTCTTTTAAATTGAATGGATTAAGCTTTATGAAGGACTCATTGCAAAGGCCCCATTTTCTTACTTGTCAAAGACAGCATGCTGGGAGAATTGAATAAGTAAAGAGAAACAATATAAACATACAGAAAGAAGTAGAGATGAGGAATGTGTTGGCCTCAGAGAGCAAGGACTTGATGACCACTTCTTTCTGCAAAATAGCTGCTGTAGAAAAATCCACTGTGAAAAGATGATGACACACAGAGATGATGACACACAGACCAACGCACAGAGAGAAGCCAGGATAAGAGACCCTGGAGCCAAGGCTAATCATGCTTCTCTAGCTCTTATATCTGCCCCTCAAGGATCCCAGCAGGAATGCGCCTCTGGGTTCTATAAAACACCCCTACCTTCTTCCAACACATCCTTCTCCTTTGGCTGACCAAAGGTAAAGTCTGTTTCTTGCCCACCCCTCGCTAAAAGCAGGAGACCAGGCAGGAAGAGGTGAGTCCAGAAAAGGACTGAAGTTGTTGGGAGGAGGGAGGGCAGGCTAGAGGCCTTCTCAACAAGCCAGCCTGGAACCAGAGGGTAGAATGAAGGAGGTGACAGGTCCCACACATGGCGGAGTAGGGAGAACTTACCCAGAGACACCAGGAGCCTGCAGGTCTCCAGCATCACCTCCTGGTACAGGGTTCTCTGGGGGCGGGGGGGGTGTCCAGCTGCCTGCACTCCTCCTGGGTGAAAGTCACAGCCACATCCTCAAAGGTCACAGGCATCTGGAAAGTCAAATAGAGGCAGTAGGGTCGGTCTTGGGGTTGTTGGATGGGATCAGAGACCGTTTCTCTTGATGGAAAAGGGGCAGAGAGCAAAGACCTCCTAAGGGCTGAATTCTGTGTTAGGCTCAAGGAGGCAGACACTGCTTTGCACTGATCACAGCAGTACAGGAGGCACAGTCCCCTATGTGGGAGTCAATGGAGGAGGACACGAGGTCAGGACCATCCTGCGTGGACTGAGGCACAGAATGGTAAAAACGAAGATGTCATAGGAATGGGAAACAATAATGAAAATAAAAACAATACCAATAATAATTACAGTAACTACACCTGAGACTCACTGGTCCTCACTGTGTGCTTACCTGTGTTAAAGTGATTGGAAGTCCTCAGTTCTAATGTCATACTGAGACGGGAATCCAATATCTTAAAATCAAAACTTGTCTCCTGTGTGAATTTGGGGACCTCACTTCATTTCTGGGAATCTAGATTTCTAGATCAATATAATACTCACCCAGCAATAACAGTTATAAGAATAAATATATATATATTTGGGGCTGGCCGAGTGGCTCAGTTGGTTAAGAGTTGGCTTTAGAGCGCAAGCTCTGAGTAACAGGGCCGCCGGTTCAATTCCCACATGGGCCACTGACACTGTGCCCGAGCTGAGCTACAGCTGATGTAACAAGACTGCCTGTTTGATGGTGGGCTACGCCCACCCACAACTAAGACTGAACTTGGCACCTTGAGCTGAGCTGCCACCCAGATGGCTCAGTGGATAGAGTGTGCGCTCTTAACAACAAGGCTTCCAGGTTCAAATCCCGCATGGGATGGTGGCTACGCCCACCCGCAACTAATATTGTAACACAGCACCTTGAATTTAAAGGCCATGAGCTGCCGACGGGCAGTCAGATGGTGACTGGTGCCCTCCACACCAAAGACTGAAGAACAACTTGACCTACAATTGGTACCCTCCCCCAATTCCCCAATAAAATCTTTTATATATATATCTGACCATAGCCTGTGAGGTCAATACCATCACCATCTTCATGCCAGTCAGAGACTTGAGGTCCAGGGAGCTCTACCAGTTCACCCAAAGTTTAAATGTCTTATGAGTAGAGATAGGGTTTGAACCCAGGTCTCTCTGTCAGGGTCTAATTGCATAATCCTGACACCCCTCCATTAGCAAAGCAAAACCAGAGTTAGTGAAGATGTGAAGTATCTTAAATAAATTTCACAGTTACATTCATTTCTGCCACCGCTGGAAATATTTCTATGGACTTAGGCAAAGGAGCAGACTTGTTATCACCCACTTCACAGGAGAGTCACCTGAGGTGGTGGCACCTGCTTGGGAAGTGGCAGGACCAGCTCCTGTTTCTTCTGTGCCTTGGAGACTCCCAGGGAGAATCCACAATGGGCCACCATTTCTTTTTTTGTCAAAAATTTTATTGGGGAATTGGGGGTGGGGGAACAGCATTGGGGAATTGGGGAAGGGGAACAGACAAGTTGCTGTCCTTTTGTCCTTCAGTCTAGTTGTGGAGGACATTGCTTCACTGGCCCATGTTGGTGTCATCATTGCGTTCTTCTCAGGTGAGGCAGATCAATCACAGGCCTCTGGATGGCCACTCACACTGGCTGCCGGCCACTCACTGTAGCCTATGGCAGCCCACTACAGCAGGGGCTGCAGCTATGCCATCCCAGGGACTCAAAGCAGCCCAGGTCCAGGTGGAGCTGTTGTTCACCATCTTAGCTGTAGAGGGCAGTGTCACTGATCCTCATATGTGGGATCCAAACTGGGGCCGCTGGCGTCCCAAGCCAGCTCTTAACCAATACGCCACTCAGCTGGCCCAGTGCCATCATTTTTTAACCTACCTCTGTCCTGACAGTACATATCCCTGAGGAAAGAATGCTTCAGGACAAGAAAGAGGAGTTGCCAAGGACAATGCAGGCTGTGCATTATAGCCATGAGAACCACAACAGTACAATGTCTGTCCTGGCTGAGTAGGCTGGAACACTCAACAAATGACCACACAGTCTGGCCATCTCAGGACATGTCTCAGCAGACTGAGGTAGGGGCATGGCAACTCCACAGGTCCTCTGGGGACTCCTTAAACAAACAATATACCTTCTTTCTGTCCACACACTTCCCCCTATTGAAATTCCATATCCTTCACTCATGCTAAGACCACCTACTGGAAGGTATCCTGCTCAGCGCTTACTTTACATGTCACATGCAGGCCTCCCAATCCACTGCTGATAGAGAAAGGATAAAAATACAGGTTATGGTAGTCGACATACTGGTTGTTAGTTTCTGCTGCTTAAGAGGTGAGGTGAAATTCGGCAGGTAACTGAACCTCTCTGAGCCTCAAGTTGTTCTTGTGCAAAACAGAACTCAGCTCTAAGTTGAGGAGGTAATTAGGTGATATATTATGCCTGCCTGTCAGCCCACAGCAAGGATTCAATGAAGGTCTGCTATTCTGCTTTTTTGCTATTGTTTTCTCTTTGCTCCCACAACATCCTGGACAAATTCAACCAGACACACTTATTTCATTTGGCTAGGTTTCCTACACAAAAATGCCAAGGAAGGGGCAAGCAAGGAAGGGGCCATTTTAGCAGGAACTGCTAGGAAAGGCCTTTCTATATAGGTGACATGAGCATATGCCAGAAGAAGGTGAGTGGGAGGCCCTGCAAACAATAGGGTAATCCTAGGAAAAGACCCATGCAAGGGCAAAGACTAGGGGATGCATGAGAACTTGGAATTGTCAGGTTGGTGTGTCTTTAGAAGTGGCACAGGTAAGAACGGAAAGTCAGACGTCAGGCGGGGGAGGGGTGTGTGTGATAGGGTAGGGACCTGCAGGCAATGGTGGCGGCTGGATTTATAACTGTAATGGGAGCTTGGGAAGTAAGCATCATTTGCCCTTCACGCACTGACTGAAAATGTGTCACAGGCGCGACGCAGTTGTAAATAAACAACAAGAAGAAAGAAAAATGCAGTACCTTTCTTGACCTCCACCCTGCCCAAGAGCCCTCTCGGAACCAGCAGAGAAGCAGCAATGCCCAAACCATCGCCCACTCTCCTGCGCCGGTTCCATCCACACCGCCGCCATCATAAGACCCTGTGGAGAAAGCGAGGCCCAGAGAGGTGGCGACCGAGGCAGATTCAGAATTCAGCCGACAGCCATCCCCTCCCTGCCCAGAGTAGGGTAACGTCTCCTGACTGTCGCACTCCGAACCTCAGTTCCCCCGTGTGAAATGCACACGAGGCCCAGGGCGTCGCGTCAGGGCTGTGTGGACCGAGATCGGGCCCCAGCGGGCGCTCACAGGGTTCTCAGAATATCACTCCAGGACCTATATAGCACGAGCGGCACGACCTGGCATAGGCAGATGACGTATATATGCAAGGAGCCAGAAGTCCCGCCCCTGCCGGCGCGAGCCGCAGGAAACACCACTCTCCTGGGCCGTCATTGGCCCAGCGCTCACGAGGCTCCTAGCCTCCTGGGCAATGTAGTTATTTTCCTAGAAATAACATGGTGTGGGGACCTGACCACGCCAGGAGACCCTGCGCGCCACCTCAGACCAGGCTCTTCATAACTAAAGGAAAAGGGGGTAGGGAGATCGAGGCTCAGGAGGCAAAGGCCTTTGCCCTGGGCAAGTGTAGAGGCGCGGAATCAACGCTGGGATCTTGGCTCCTGCGCTCTGGATCTTCTTACTTGGGATGCGGATGAATTAGCAGTCTAAATAACCGCCTATAGGAGGGTGCAGGAACTCGCGCCCTGACATTTTACAGAACGCACAATCCTCAAACACTCGTGCCTACTTTGACAGGAGCCACCTCCACAAGATTCACACACTTCTGAGTAAAACAACTACAGACCGTTGTCAAAGTAAGAATGTCCAAACCTGTAGTTTTTTTGTTTTTTTGTTTTTAAGTGTGAGCCACATAGAGCGTATGCCTGGAGGCACGATCTCAACAGAATGAGAAAATGCTGTCATTTGCAGCTTTTATGCATATGGAATTAAGGAGGGAACGCAAGGAAGATGACATAGAGGTGGGAGACAACAAGGCGGGAATTGGACTGTAGGATGGTTAACAAGATTATATGCTCCCGAGAGGGTAGTCACGTTTTGGAGGGAGGATTCTGAAAGTGTGATCAAGCATTACAAGTCTGAAAAGAGGCATTTCAAAGGTGTTCACCTAAATGCACAGAAACAATGGGCAGGTCTTGCTTAAAGTAAAGATAAGCCTTTTACTAAAAAAATTATATGCCTAGAGTGTGACTACACACCATGACCTACCCAGTTAGGAATTTATGATCAGATCACCCTGTGAGGTTACCTTCCCTAGAATCCCTTTTTTGTCCACACACCGGTGTGTCTCATATGCATTTCAACCTATGTCTGAACACTGGGAGAGTTTGTGACTGGATATATAAATTTTGGGAGTTAGTATGCACTGTTATTTTAAGTAATGATAGTGGGTGAAACCAACAGAGAATGAGAATAGGTAAAGGAATGGACAGAGGTGAACACCGGACAAACCCAACATTAAGTAGTTGCAAACCAGAAACCAAAAAAGACACGTTAGGAATATTAACAATCCTTCAACAATTATATTAAGAAAAGTCTTAGAAGTCACAGTTGGTGACTTTTCTTCTTCAAATGACTATGAAGGTGAGAAAATAAAATTCAGCTTCCTATGAACTAAGGATATACATAGTTATGAAAATGAGAACACGTCAACAGCATCTGACCCTGCTGTAATGTCATGAACAAAGGAATTGACCTCCCCCGTGTCCTTTGCCCTCCACAGGTATAAAATGGAAATCACAGCACACATCATAATAAGTATTCATATTTATTTGATTTTTTAAAAATAAAGACATAGAGGGAAATGAGATAAATTTTCATTAAGAATTCCAAAGAATACATAGCCATGCCTATTTCAGGTAGTGGAGTTGGATTCCCTTCCACTTGAGTTGGCTAGACTTAAGTATGTGGCTAAGTATGGAAAAGGAAGAACAGTAACTTGACATCACAGGTCAGGGTGATGGGATCAGATCATATAATCAGACCATATAATCATATAACCATTCCCTCCGCATAGACCCCTTTCCACATCTCTCAGTTGGAAGTGGTCCCCCATCCAATGTAATGCTGCTCTATTTCTCTTTAATAACCATTTCTCATCATAGCCATTTGAAAATATTCTTATAGATATTTGTTTACCTGTTAATTAACTAATTCAATAAGTATTTATTGAATGCATATCTTTTGACAGGCACTGCTCTAAAAAACATACATTCCTGTTCTTGAGTGTCTTTCACGGTAAAAACCAATAATTTTAAAACAATAACAACAAAAAAAACTTAAACAATATAGATGATTAAAAGGAGGTAGTACTATGGAGATAAAAAAAAAAAAAAAGAGCAGGTGGGCTGGCCAAGTGGTATGTTGGTTAAGAGCTCGCTTGGGACACCAGAGGCCTGGGTTTGGATCCCACATATGAGGGCCAGTGACACTGTCCTCTACAGCTAAGATAGCGAACAACAGCTCCACCTGGAGCCGGGACAGCATAGCTGCAGCCCCTGCTGCAGTGGGCTGCCATAGGCTACAGTGAGTGGCCAGCAGACAGCCTGAGCAGCTGGCAGCTGGTGTGAACTGCCAAGAGCTGCTGTGAGCGGCCATCCAGAGGCCAGCAACCAAACTGCCTCACCCGAGAAGAGCGCAATGATGATGCCAACATGGGCAAGTGAAGCAATGTCCTCCACAACTAGACTGAAGAACAAAAGGACAGCAACTTGTCTGTTCCCCTTCCCCGGTTCCCCAATGCTCTTCCCCTCCCCCAATTCCCCAATTTAAAAAAAAAATCTTTAAAAAAACAAACAAAAAAAAGCAGGTTATAGTGGGAGAGTGGGACAAAAGCAATTTTGCAACATTAAGTAATGTGGTTGGGACAGGTCTAAGACATTGATATCTGAGCACAGACTTTCAGGAGTGAAGGAGTCACTAAGTGGATATCTGAGGTGTTAGGTCTCAGAGACCCTGACTTGTAAATAGAGCCATGTCTGCAAGAAAACAACAAAATATCTGTTGGCCTGTGCCTGCAGGCAGAGCCATGCTTGCAATAACAGAAAAGACACAACACAGCTGCTGGCCTGCAGACAATTTTCTGTTTAAACAACGCTACCCTGTCAGCCCCTATATAACCCTCTTCATTCCCTCCCTGGGGGCTGTAGTCTCCTTTAGACTTAGCCCAGGCTGAAGCCATCTTTACTCAGCCCGATACACTTTTCTCTCTTACAATAAACTTTCTTAACTTACCTGACCGTGTGCACTCCTTCATCAGCCAACCTATCATGAGGGAACAATGTCTCACATAGAGACCTTGGACAAGGGTACTGGCGTGTCTGAGGAAGAGCAAGAAGGCTAGTGTGGCTAGAACTGCGTCTGCAGGAGTTAGAATGGTTCAAGACTCAAGACAAGTTGGAGAGATAAACGGGGACAACTTTTAGAGAGCCTCACAGTCCATTGTAATATGTTCTTTGCGGGTTCCAAAACGTACCAGGAATTGTTTAACCTGGTATGGTTAAGATACACAGACCTGGAAATGACTTCATACGGAAATTTATATTCACAGATCTTTAGAAAGGGGAGGCAGGGCATATCACATTGCACCACGTGGGAAAGACCAGGATGGGTCAGGGGCAGGAGAGGAGAAAGCCTGACCCACAGCCGTTATTGTTTTCCACAAGACAAAGCAGGGCCAGGAAAAACAGCTTAGGATTGGCTAACTTGAATATGGTCGGCAGACTTTGGGGCATAGGGACTTCCCTATTTGTCTGGTACCAGGCCCTGCAATGACCAGGACAGAATATTGTCTTTTTAAGTGTAAAAGCCAGAAAGAGCAGGTGGCTCCAATTCGGAGCTATGAACTGTTTAATCTGCAAATGAAAGGAATGGGCCCTATGAATATTTTGCTATTTTAAACCATGGAAGGGCCATGAGTGGAGGAAGATCTGTGAGGAAGTTCTCACTGCTTTCCATGTGTGTGAGGATGATAACCTAAAAACTAATGTAATGACAGGGGAGGTGCTTTATCACCAAGTACAAACAATTGATCCAATAGGATGAGTAATCAAATCAGCCCAAAAATACGGATATGGGTGTAATGGCTTTATAGTATAGATTGGTTATTCCTTTAAATCTATCCATACCCCACACTGCCCCTTCAAATGTTAGGCATATTCACCTGATGATACTATGGTGTTATATATTACAAAAATGCTTTCATAAAAGTACATGCTCAGGCAGATATGATTGTTTTGCTGTAATAGAGCTTAGGCCAAGGTACACGGGGGTGGGCTGTGCAGGAAAGGCTTACTGAAATCGTTGGTTGCTCAAATGGTGCACATTCCAAAGAAAAAACTGGCCCTTGACCAGCTTCAGAAAGACCAACTGAGTCCCTTAGTTGCCTGGGACCTGACTGTGGATTGATTAGGGCAAAGGTTAGGTTAAGGGTGTGGGCGCTGGATTGGTTGGTTTGCATGTAAAAGGCATGCTTAGGGGAGTCTTTTGCTACCTCTAGGAATCAACCAGCTCCTAGGAGGAGCAGTCTCTTAGTATGAGCAAGGTGCCAGATGCCAAAACATGAGCATGAAAGATAGGCTTAATACATGGCTCTTCAAATTACAAACAGAGTGGACAGGAATTTCCTTAAAATAATCCAGCAGGTAAGAACAAGGCCAGGAAGTATAGCCAGGTAGTCAGACTAGAGGGCCCATGGTCTTGTCACTGCCTATTTACAATTTAGCTGAGACCATTCAATTGTGAGATGTGTACCTGTGAGCAAACAGATTACAAATCTTTAACCCTCAAAACACAAGGAAGACATCACTGAGGGTTCTGGAGGTATTCTAGCTTCTCACAACTGAGACAGGAAAGGTGGTCTGTGGGCCGGAGGGTGAGTTACAAAGGCGAGTTACACATATTCCCAGAGACTGGTCTCCAGCATCATGTCCCTGTAGAGGGACCTCCCAGCTGGGGCCACCTGCTCCCACACCCTCCAAGTGAAACTCACACACAGATCTGTGAGCATGACTAAGCCTGCAGTAAAATACTTCTCAATCTCAAGTTATGTACATTTAATGATACAGAAATGATTATAACCCAGTGTTCTTTAATTTTCTCTTTCTTGAACCCAAAGGCTACAAGTTTCAACAGCAGAAACAGAGTAAAGGAGAAATTGTTGACATATGTGCACTGGAAATACACAGCACTGACCTGGCCATTACATCTTTGTAGACATAAAGGCAAACAAAGGGAATATTTGCAAGTTAAATCACTTGAAGACATATTTGTATACATGTGTAGGTATCAAGAGGCACAAGTTTTTTCTCACCATTCTCTTACTTTATCAGATTAAATCCTGACTGCTTTGTAAGAATTTCTACTGTGACTTAACTGATTTAGTTACCATGGTTCACGTGTGTGTATGCCTTCCTCACAAAACTATGACTTATTTTTTGTTGTAGCAAACTGTATTTGTTAAAGATATTTGAAATTACTCAACATTTTAGCACCATTCAAGTAAGTCACTGTGAAGAAGAGTTAACACAGCAGGCCTTAAACTGCTATCCTTTGAGCTTCAGCATTTGCCCTGGGACCTCAGATTTTGGAAGGTTTCCCATCATTCCCAGAAATGACAAATGACTCAGTGTGCCGGTTATTTGTGTAAACAATGTAGTGTATATGCTGGTGACTTACTATCCTTCTGGTGGTCTAGAATCTTGGTTATGTTCTAGACAAAGAATGCCCTTGGGGCTGACTGAGTGGTTCAGTTGGTTAAGAGAGCAAGCTCTGAGCAACAGGGTTGCTGGTTAGATTCCCACATGGGCCAGTGAGCTGTGCCCAAGCTGAGCTGCTGCTGAGCTGGTGAGAGCACGTGCTCTTAGCAGCAAGGTTGCCGGTTCGACACCCATATAGCATGATGGGCCACACACACACCACCCCCCGGCAATGGCGACTGGACTTAGAGCTGAGCTTGCGCCCTCCACAACTAAGATTGAAGGACAACAACTTGACTTTGAGCTGATGGGTCCTGGAAAAACACAATGTTCCCCTTCCTCAATTCCCCAATAAAAATCTTTAAAAAAAAAAAGAATGCCCCAAAAATCCTGGGCACCGAGTTTCTAATGAGCCTCCCTATTAGACATTTCATACCTATCCTAACCCATTGATAAATCTTAAATTTATCACTCAGAACGCTTAAAGCTTGCCCCCGGTTTCCTCTGGACTTCAGTCCATGCCTTTTCCCTTGTCTGAGTTTGCTTTGTATTCTTTTGCTGTAAAAAAATCATAGCTGTTGAATATAGTAATAGGCTCAGTTCTTGGAGTCTGCGTAATAAATCACCAAATCTGGGGTGGGGTCGTGCTGACTTCTGATACAACCATTCATTATGAATGACTACATGACATAAAAGCTCATGTATATTCTCATTGAGGTCAACATGTCATGTACTGTGCCAACTATACACACGGCTTTGTGTAAGCTTTCTGTTGAGGGACCAAAACATTAAAAATACACTGCTGTGTATTTAGACACACTATTGAGTGTCTATAAGGAAAATAAAAAGGTAAAATGACAGTGGCTGGATGCAGGACAAGACAGAAGGTAATGTGACTTACTGAGATGTTTCTCAGGCACCCCAAATACAACTAAAACCAAATACCTACCTAAGCCTCTCTCTACCTTCTCCCAACATCAAACCCAGAGATTATCTCTATTTTCTACAGTTACGACAGATTATATAACCATTAAAGAGTGAGTTTGGTTTGTCCCACTCAACCTGAAAAAATGGCCAATATGTATTGTCAAATGAGAAAAAGGGGGTTATAGCTAAATGAGCATTATGTGATCTATTTTAGTAAAAATTAATGAATGGTGACCAGAAAACCAAAGACTCACCCTGTGAGAAGGAATACAGGAGTCATACAGGCATGGATTCTGCAGCCACCCTAACTGGCCTCCAATCCCTAATCTCACACTTCCTAATTGACTGTACAACTTTGGGCAAATTCCATAACCTTTCTGTTCCTTAAGTTTTTTTCATCTGTAAAATGGGGATAATAACATGACCTACCACAGAGATTTGTTGCAAAGGTTTAAGAGTTGATGTGTGTAAAACATTCAAAACAGTAGCTGATATATAGTAATACCATGTTTGCTTGCACTTATGATTATTATGTGTGCATCCATCGCCATGGCCACATGACACATGCGTAAACTCAGTGTACATGAATACAGAGAAGGTGTGGAAGAATGGCCAGTGGGTAACAGACATTAGAAACATTCAGCCTGGAGATATGGATTTGGGGGAACCTCTAGATCAGAGTAAAATCCCTTGAGAGGGAATTAACACACTCATGGAACACTAGTGAGACAGCAATGACCACGGATGGGTCCTAGAAAGCACAATGGTTTAATAGATAGAAGACACAGACCCTCTGAAGGAGAAGGGAATGAACTCACAGAAACCAGGAAAGGACCTTCAAATCAGAGAGGAGGGCATGAGTAAAACGGTCCAATAACGGAGGGGGCAGAATGGAGAGGGCAAAAGGGAACTTTGTGAGACATGATTAAGTCAGGTGACAGTGGTAGAGGCCATTCTTTAGTTGTCAGTGGAGTGGAAGGGATGTGAGACCTTGAGACCAGAAGTGGACACAACAGTTATACAGAATGTGTCTGTGAAAGGAAGGAGTAGGGCAGAGCTAAATGGGCATGTAAGGTAGAAAGTGCCTGGGAGTGAGACTAGAGACTTGAACACAGGTATAGATTATGAGGATAGAAGGGGATTAAGAAGGAAAAGTTAAAGACCAAACAGTAGGGGCGTAAAAGACAGAGGAAAGTGGGAAAGTCCTAGAAAAGTTGGAAAGTAGGGGAATGTGTTCAATCACAAAGAGGAAGAGTAATCCTGGAAGAGGAGTGATCCCTTTACCTTTGAGGATACCTCATGGTTTAGAGCTGGAGAACTTTACGTGGAAACCTTTCCTGAAGAACGCAACTCTGAACAATCTTCAGATCACACCTAGTTATATTTATTCTTACAAATATTTGTGGATACTAACATATATGACTGCAGGCCTGCCATTCCTCCAGACGATTTAAGATTTCTATTCCAATCTCAAGATAAACCACCAGAGAACCATGACTTTGAATTACTACAGTTTTGCTTGTTCTCTGAGTCCTTCAGCATTATAAACTAACAAAGAACTAGAAGATGTATAAAAGAGCCAAATGGAAATTAAACAATTGAAAAAGCCGAAAACCAAAATGCAAACTCATTATTAGGTGAGCTCAATAGGAAAGCTCAATGCAAATTAATCTGAGCAAAAGAGAAAAATAGATTGGCAGAAACGTATAGATGGGAGCATGAAGGACACGAGGGGTAAAAAACAAGAGATTACCATTCATATTATTGAAGTCCCTGAAAGAGAGGAGAAAGTAGGGGGCTGCAAAACTTTTTGAAGAATAAAAATTTCCCAAACTTGGCCAAAGGAAAAAAACCCCACAAAAATATCCTTGGGGAATGAAGGGGAGGGACATAAACACATTTTTAGATGAAGGAATACAAAACCATTTGTTACCAGAAGACCTACCCTAAAAGAAAGACTACAGGAGTTAGTGGAAAAGAAAGGAAACGTTAATAGAAGAAATATTGAGATTTCAAGAAGGAACAAAGAACAATGGAATGGGTAAAAGTAAAGGCAAACAGACTATGCTTCTCATGAGTTTTGTAAAAACTGTTTGAAAGATGAAGCAAAAAAAAAGAACATTATCCAATATGGTACTCAGCATATAAAGAAGACATTCTTAAGACAATTATATGAAAGAATGAGGAAGCTAAAGGGATCCAATGAAAGTAAGGTTTCTATACATCAAAGTGCTAAAATGTTAATATTGTAGGCTGTGATGTTACGTATAATACAATACTTAGAGTAATCATTAAAATACAGAGATATATTCAAAAACATCATAGACATATCAAATGGAATTCTAAAGTAACCCACAGGAAGGCAAAAACAACAGGGGAACAATAAACAAGGAACAAAAAATCATAAAATGGCAGACTTAAGCCCTAACATATCAAGTTATTTTAAATTTAAATGGCCTAAACATACCAATTTAAAACTAGAAATTGGTAAAATAGATAAAAAGAAAGAATGACCCAAATATATGCTATGCACAGAAACTTACTGCAAATGTAATGATATAAGGTTGAAAATGAAATTATGAAAAAATATAAACCATGCAAACATTAACCAAAAAATGCAACAGTGACTATATTAATATCAGATAAAATACACTTCAAAGCAAAGAAAATTTATTAGGGCATAAAGGGGCATTACATAATGATAAAAGGGTCAATAGACCAAGATGACATAGCAATCCTAAAAGTGTATGCACAAACAACAGAGCTTTGAAATACATGAAGCAAAAACTGATAGAACTTAAAGGAGGAACAGACAATTCCACAATTACACTGAAAGACTTCAATACCCATCTCTCAGCTATTGATAGAAATACCAGACAGAAAATCAGCAAGAATATGAAAATCTGAATAACATCAACCAAAAGGATTCTGTAGACATTTACAGAAACTCCATCCAACAACAGTAGAATACATTCTTTTCGAGCAGTCTTACAGAATATTCAAGACAGACCATATCCTGGATCATAAAACAACCCTCAACAAACAGCCAGATCAAACATACAACAAACTAGAAATCAGTTACAAAAAGAGAACATAAAATATGCCAAACATTAGCAAATTAAACTACCTAATTCTAACTAATCCATGGATTAGAGAGGAAGTCTGAAATGAAGAAATATTTATAACTGGATGAAATGTAATTAAACATACTAAAACTTGTGAGATAAAATTAAAACACTGCTGTGAGGGGAATTTATAGAACTTTAAGACTTACATTAGAAAAGTAAACCTCAAATCAATAATCTAAGCACCCACCTCAAGAAACTAGTGATGAAAATATAACCAAAGTAAGTAGAAAAAGCAATAAATATCAGGAAAAAATCAGTGAAATCAGGAACAGAAAGATAACAGAGTAAAAACAATGATATAAAGTGCTGGCTCTTTGAAATGATAAAAAAATTGATAAATACGAGAAGCTTGAAAAAGATAAAAAGAAAGTTAACACATTTGTAATGAGGAATAAAACAGTGTATACAAACAGATTGTCCTGCCATCAAAAGAATAATACAGGAATACTTGAAGCAAATAAAAAAATTTAGACAAAACGAAACAATTCCTAGAAATGACAAACTATGAAAATTCATCCAATATGAACTAGATACTCTAAACAGCTCTATACAAATTAAATAAAATAAATATATAATTAAAAAAGCATCCAAAATAATAACCTCCAGGACTAAAACGGTTCACTGGAGAATGCTACCAAACATTAAAAAAAAACAAATAAAACCAATTCTACACACTGTCTTCCAAATAATAGAAGAAGGAACATCACCCCAACACATGCTGGGAGGCCAGTATCACCTTGACACCAAAACCAGACAATAACACTACAAAACGAACAAACAAAACCTACGAATGGAAGAAAAAAAGAAACCTACATACTATCTCTCATAATAATAGAGGAAAAGTTTCTCCATAAAATACTAGCATATTGAATACTGTACTGTATAAAATTACACTCCGTGACCAAGTGGGGCTTATTTCAAGGATACAAGACTGATTCAGTGTTCAAATCTCAAGTCAATGTAATTCATCATATCAACAGACTACAGAAAAGAAAAATAACACATGACTATATCAACTGATAAAAGGCATTTAACAAAATTCAACACACATTCGAAATAACAACAGCAAAAAAATTGTCAACTTAGAAGTATGGGAAACTTGATAAGAAACCTCTATGAAGAAAACCTTAAGATTAACATCATACTTAATGATGAAAAACTAAATGTTCTCCCCTTAATATCAGGAACCAGACAAGAATATCCTTTCTCACTACTACCATTCAGTATCACATTGGAAATCCTAGCTAGTGCAGTAAAACACTAAAAACACTGGTATATATATAGATGAGAAGAAATGAAACTATCACTATTTGCAAATTATATTTCTATGTAGAAAATTCCAAGTATCCTATCAAAAGAAATGGCTACAGTTCAGCAAGCTTGCAGGATGACAAAATAACATCCAAAAGTCCTTATATTTGTATACTACCAAAGATTGTGTGGAAATTGCAAGTTAAAAAATCAATGCCATTTGTACTTAATAAAAAAAAACTAGATATAAACCTTATAAAAATTGTACAAGACTTGTTATTGAAATTTATAAAACTGGAATGAAACAAATTAAGCAATACTTAAATGTAGAGACATACTGTGTTAAATAAATGGAAGACTCAACACAGTAAAAATGCCTACTCTGAACAAACTGATATGCCAATTTAACTCAATTTCTATCAAAATTCAATAAAGATTTTTTTTTTGACAAAAATAGTCAAGTATATCTAGAACTTTATATGGAAATTCAAAGTAACTAGGAGTGATAAATCAATTTTAAATAAAGAATAAGAATCACTTCACCCAATTAAAAAATTTACCATATAACTATAGCAATCAAGTAAACCAATAGTACAGAACCAAGGAAATATCTGAGTATTAGGTCTTTAAAACCACATCAAAGAATTGTTTTTAAATAAAGCCTTAAACAGAGTTAACTGGTATAAAAAAAGTGTACCTATTCATATGTGTATTCTTATCTCCTCAAATAGGTATTTGGTAGCTCAAACCTTCATATCTCATTAAAAGTAAGCTCCTTAACAGTAGAGACAATATTTCAGAACAAACAAGAGGTTCAATTAAAGTTTCCAGACCTACCCTGAACTGGTTAACTCTCTGGACACTGAATAGCAATGAATGTAAGTAACAAGACACATAAAGACCCTAGATCCTTTACTTCTGAAACAAAAACTTTCCTCCTACCAATTACACTAAGGAATCAGTGACAAAGTGCCACAGGCTTGGCAAGCAGTCTGAAAGACACTGTTTGTAGTTCATTTACTCTTCTAAGTCTGTTCCTTCTTTAAAAAAAAAAAAAAAAAAATTCCTGAGGTAACACTGCAGTGTAAACTAACGAGACAGATGTATGTGAAGGTTTCCTAAGTGCATAATAACCACTGGGTCACTCTCCTGGATGAATTCTCAGATGTAGAATAAGGCTATACTCAGGGTGAATTTCCAATATTACTCATTGGATGACAACTGAAACCCTCCAACAGGTTTTCTCACAGAGAAGAAAATTGTGGGGTTTCTCTTTGGCATGAATGAGTAGATTCTGAGTAAGATGTTTCTTCTGGCAAAACATTTACCTCAGTGGTTACATTCAAAAAGTCTTTCCCCAAAAGGAGTTCTTGGAGGTTGACTGAGGAGTGTCCACTTGTGAAGGGTCTTCCTGCTTCTGATATACTGACAGGGTTTCTCCCAGAATGAACCCGTTGATGCTGACTCAGGGATGAGCTGCGACTGAAAGCCTTTCCACACTCACTGCACTCATAGGGCTTCTCCCCTGTGTGGATGATGGAGTGTCTAATGAGGTTTGTGCTCCAGCAGAAAGTTTTCCCACACTCAATGCATTCATAGGGCTTCTCTCCACTGTGAATCCGCTGATGCCTTGTGAGGCCTGACCTGCGGTTGAAGGCCTTCCCACACTCACTGCACTCATAGGGTTTCTCCCCTGTGTGGATGCTGAAATGTCGAATGAGATCAGCACGATTGCTGAAGGCTTTCCCACATTCTTTGCACTCAAAAGGTTTTTCTCCAGTGTGGGCCCTTTTATGCAAGATAAAAGTGGAGCAGTGGGTGAAAGCCTTTCCACATTCACTGCACACATAAGGCTTTTCTCCCGTGTGGATCCGCTGGTGCCTCTTGAGGTATGACCTATGGTTGAAGGCCTTCCCACACTCCAGGCATTCAAAGGGCTTCTCCCCTGTGTGGATGACGTAGTGGTGAATGAGGGCTGCACTCTCACAGAAAGCTTTCCCACACTCACTGCACTCATAGGGCTTCTCCCCAGTGTGAGTCTGCTGGTGCCACATGAGGTATGACCTGTGTTTGAAGACCTTGCCACATTCGAAGCATTCATAGGGATTCTCGCCACTGTGGATAATGTAGTGTCGAATGAAACCTGGCCTATCACGGAAGGCTTTTCCACATTCTTTGCACACAAAAGGTTTTTCTCCAGTGTGGCTCCTGTTATGCAGGACAAAAGTAGAGCGGTGAGTGAAGGCCTTTCCACATTCATTGCACTTATAGGGCTTCTCTCCACTGTGAATCCGCTGGTGTTGTGTAAGGTGTGACTTGCGGTTAAAGGCCTTCCCACACTCCATGCACTTATAGGGCTTCTCCCCTGTGTGAACCATGTGGTGTTGAAGGAGGTAAGTACTCTTACTAAAGGTTTTCCCACACTCAGTGCATTCATAGGGCTTCACTCCAGAGTGAATCCTCTCATGTCGAGCAAGGAGGCGTTTCTTGTTAAAAGCTTTCCCACATTCATTGCATTTAAAGATATTTTCCTCTTCCTGAACAATGGGACCTTTGCCTAATCTGCATGTATCATGATCAAGTACAGCACCTCCTGGAAGGACTGGCTCCTGTATAGTCCTTGAACACACACCATCAGCTGTCCCTAAGCCACCAGGTTCAGACTTTGATTTCCTAGGAAGCCTCTCCTTCTGGGGGTCTATCTCTGGTTTCAAGTATCCTTCTTGTAATTCCAATGGCCCATCTTTGGTTTGGTCCACCTGGAAGTCTTCCAGGGCTCCAGCTCCTTGTGTTAGTTGTTCCTGAAGTGAGGCTACCTTGGCCAAGGCTGGCTCACAAGTGGTAGTTTCTACAGTGTTGGGTTTCCCTTTGTCATCTGAAAGAAATCCAATACACAAAAGGGCCTGTTAGTAATGCCAATATAGAAGAAATAACATTAGCATTTCAGTGAAAAAAATGAAGACGAAAATAGTGCCTCTGTATTTGCTATGTTTTGCTACCTCTGAAACCCATGATTGCAATTTCTTCCTTTCCTGGTCCCTGGACTGTTGATGCCTTGAATAGGAGACCCAGGAAGTGGCTGGGTTATGGAACAGAATGCTAGAGTGCAGACATAATCAATTCCAGATTGGATATTTATGCAAATAAGTAACTCCCTCAGCCCTTTAGATAGTTTATGTTGAAGAGATGACTCAGGACAAGGCCTGGCCACACTGGAAACACTAACCATGTGAGGGTTGGGGCACTGAGCTATAAGATAACAACTGGGCCTCTGGAAGAGATGAAGAGAGCGCAGGAGACTGAGTTATGTGGGTAATGAGTCAATGCACTGTGCTTATGAAATAAGAGTCAATAAAATTTGGACCCTGAAACCAGTTGAAACTCCTAGGTTGGCAATACTTCATGCATTCATTGCCATACATCAATGCTAGGAGGGTAATAAGTCCCTGAGAATATGGTAGCTTATGTTTGGATCCCCTCTAAAAACTTACTGAAAAACACTTGATGCAGACCTACTAGACAATGACTTAAGTTATGTATAAACAAAATGGAAATATTACTAAAGAGCTAGGAAACCTAAAAAGAAACCAAAAAGAATTTCTGAAGCAGAAATGTACAATAAGTAAAACATGGAGTTCACTACAGGGCCGGCTGAGTGGGGCATTGGTTAAGAGTTGGCTTGGGATGCCAGCTCTAAGCAGCAGGGCCCCGACTCGGATCCCACATGTGGGGCAGTGACGCTGTGCCCTCTACAGCTAAGATGGTGAACAACAGCTCCCCCTGGGGCTGGGCTGCAGTGAGTCGCTGCCATGAGTAGGCTGCAGTGGGGCTGGCTGGCAGCTGGTGTGTGCTTCCGTGAGATGCCGTGAGCCGCCATCAGCGGCTGTCCAATGGGCGGCAAGCAACTGCCTCACCCGGGAAGAGTGCAATGATAATACCAACATAGGCGAGTGAAGCAAAGTCCTCCACAACTAGACTGAAGAACAAAAAGGACAGTAACTTGTCTGTTCCCCTTCCCTGATTCCCCAATGCTGTTCCCTTGCCCCAATTCCCCAATAAAATCTTTAAAAAAAAGAAGAAGTTCACTAGAGTGCCACAATCAGATCTGAGCATGAAGAACAAATCAGCAAACTTGACAACTGGACAATGGATATTCTCACGTTTGAGGAAAAAAGACTGAAGTGAACAGAACTTAACAGACCTGTGATATACCACTAAGTGAACTAATATACTCATGTGGGAGAGAGAAAGGATCAGAAAGAATATTTGAAGAAATGGCATGAAAATTTCCCAAATTTGATTAAAGACATCAATATAAACATCCAAGAACTTCGAAGAACTCCAAGAAATATGAACTCAAATAGACTCACACTGAGAAAAATTGTATCTAACTTTTGAAAAACAAAGATAGAGTATCTTAATATCAAGCATGAAACAACTCCTCACATAGAAGTGATCTTCAATAGACTATCATCAGAGTTATCATCAGAAACTTGGGAGGCCAGAAGAGAATGGGCCAATATATTCAAATGTAAAAGAAAAAAAAACTGTCAACCAAGAACCTTATATTTGGCAAAACTATCCTTCAAGAGTGAGACAGAAATTAAGATATCCCCATATATAAAAGCTGAGGGAGTTTGTCACCCTTAGACCTGCATGCAAAAAATTCTAAACAGAGGCCTGCAGGGTGAAATGAAAGGACACTAGAGAGTAACTCAAAGCCATATGAAGAAATAACGATCTTGACAAAGATACATACATAGGCAATTATAAAAGCTAGTGTTATTGTAACAATGGTTTATAGCTTCAATTTTTGTTTTCTACATGATTTAGGAGAATTTTTTTAAATTACTAATCTAAAAAAGCAAGTATTATTGTAACATTAGTTTATGATCCTACATGTACTTTCCTACATAATTTAAGACATTAACACATTTAAGAGAGCTATTACTTTAAGTTACGGGGCATACAATACATAAACATGTAATTTTGGGATATGAATAACTGAAAGGGGTGGGGACAGAGTTGTAGAGGAGGTTTTTTTTTTTTTATGTTATTGAAGTTTAGCTGGTATAAAATCAAATTAATGTTAAATCCACAAAGAAAATACCTATGGAATATCTGCAAAAGGAAATGAGACAGGAGTTTAAACATTTCATGACAAAAAACTAATTAAACACAGAAGACAATAATACAGGAAATGAGGGGCAAAAAAAAACTATAATGCATGTAGAAAACAAATATCAAAATAACAGAAATTTCTCCATATCAGTAATTACCCTGAATGTGAATGAAAGACAGAAATTGACAGAACTGATAAAAACACGTGATCCTGTCTACTAGAGACTCAATTTAGATCCAAAGACACAAATAGGTTACAAGTAAAAGGATGAAAAGGGTATCGCATACAAATGTTAACCAGAAGAGAGCAGGTGTGACTATATTAACGTCAGATAGAACAGGTTTTAAATCAAAAAAGGTTATGAGAGACAATAAAGGATGTTATATAGCTATACATCACTTAACAATGGGTATGTTGTGAGAAATGCATCATTGGGCGATTTAATTGTATGAAAGTCATAGAGTGCACTTACTCAAACCTAGAGGTATAGCCTACTACACACCTAGGTTGTATGGTACAGTCTATTGATCCTAGGATACAAACCTATACAGCATGTTACTGTACTGAATACCATAGGCAACTGTATACAATGTTAAATATTTGTGTATCTAAACATATCTATACAGAAAAGGTACAATAAAATTACGGTATGGGGGGGGCTGAGGTTGGGCGGGGGAAGGCGGCTGACTGTCCGCGGCTAGCCCATCTCCCTGGGCGCTGCGGTGGCACGGCGTCGTGATGTCACGGAGGCGGCGGCCGTGGTTGGCGCAGGGTCCCCGGCTGCAAAGTGTGAATTACACGCGGTTCCCACCGCCAGCGGAGTGAAGTCAGGCTCCGGGGAAGGGGAGGGGCAGGACAGCGGCGGTGGCCAGAGCTGGTGCTGGTCCCGAGCCCCACGCACCCCAGGTCTTGCCACTGACTCCCGCCGCCTTCTCTTGCACCGCTTTGCTCTGCCTTTGCTCCGCTCCTCCGGCGTTAGAGCCCTGGGGCGGCGGTGTTCCCCCTTCGACTTTGCCTGTGCTGCCTCCGCTTGCACCCCTGAGCCGGGCGCGCGCGGGTCCTCGTAACTGTCGCCGCGGCCGCTGCAGCTCCTTCCCACCGGCTGCCCGGGCGCAATGTTCGCGTGGGGAAGGCGTGAGCGCGGCTTCCCGGTCCGGGGTTGGCACCAGCCTGCCCTGTCCCCGCCTTGGCCCGGTGCTCCGCAGCCGCGGCCCCTTCCCAGTGCAGGGGCGGGCGGCCGCGGCAGGGCGGGCGCCGCGCGCGGAGGCAGGGCGGGCGTCTTCAATAGAAGTATGTTACCAGCTGCCGGTGCTGCCCCTGGACAGGCCAGTCCCCCAGCACGTCCTCAGTCGCCGAGGAGCCATCAGCTTCAGCTCCAGCTCCGCGCTCTTCTGCTGCCCCAATCCCCGGCAGCTTTCACAGGCGTGGAGCTATTTCCTATGACAGTTCTGATCAGACTGCATTGTACATTCGTATGCTAGGTAATAGTCTAGTACGTTTAACCTTTCATTTATTTAGTCTTCATGAATTGAGTACTTCCATTTAGATATGATGAAACTTCGTAGATTTTTAGTTATGATTCAAGGAGGATTACCACAGTCAGAACCCTTACCACAATGCAGTCCATGCTGCAGATGTTACTCAGGCCATGCACTGTTACTTAGAAGAACCCAAGCTTGCCAGTTCTGACACCTTGGGACGTCTTGCTGAGCTTAATTGCAGCTGCCACTCATGATCTTGACCATCCAGGTGTTAATCAACCTTTCCTTATTAAAACTAACCATTACTTGGCAACTTTACACAAGAATATCTCAGTCCTGGAAAATCACCATTGGAGATCTGCAGTGGGATTGAGAGAATCCAGTTTATTCTCACATGTGCCATTAGAAAACAGGCAACAAATGGAGGCTCAGATAAGTCCTTTGATACTAGCCACAGACATCAGTCTCCAAAATGAGGATCTGTCGTTGTTTAGGTCCCATCTAGATAGAGGAGACTTATGCCTAGAAGATGCCAGACATAGGCATTTGGTTTTACAGATGGCTTTGAAATGTGCTGATATTTGTAACCCATGTCGGACCTGGGAATTAAGCAAGCAGTGGAATGAAAAAGTCACGGAGGAATTCTTCCATCAAGGAGATATAGAAAAGAAGTACATTTGGGTGTAAGCTCACTCTGTGATCAAACCGAATTGATTGCCAACATCCAGATTGGTGTTATGATTTACCTGGTGGAGCCTTTATTCACAGAATGGGCTAGGTTTTCCAACACCAGGCTGTCCCAGACAATGCTGGGACATGTGGGGCTGAACAAAGCCAGTTGGAAGGGACTGCAGAGAGAACAGTCAGGCAGTGAGGACACCAATGTTCTGCGTTTGAGGAGTTGAACTCACAGTTAAGACCTCAGGAAAACCTGTGATTAACCCCGGAACCAGTGGGACAGACTGCCCAGACTCGGGAGGGTTTTGGAAACGTGAAATGGGGTCTTGAGGTGAGGGAACTTACTCTTGACTGCCAAGGTTGCCAAGGGAACAATGCCAGCATTATTTATGCCCAAGATTTCCTCTGTCGGATCACTGGAACCCACATTTTAATTTTAAGACCTGAACTTAGAGCAATACACACTCAGCTTTCACATGAAACCTTGAATATGCAAAGCCCAGTGGGAGTGAACCCAGGAGGGGCAACGGAAGTGTTGGGGCTGCCAAGCATTCATTCTGCGAACCACGAAACTTGAACTGACCCTTTCAGCAGAAATCTCTTGGGATTGAACCAGTCTGATGCAACATTGTGTGTCTGTACCTTCAACTAAGTTCTCTCCGAAAAAATGGAAATGTGAAGTGCCCAGCCTCCACTGCCTCTGGCAAGACGCGATGTTTACAAATCAACTCAGAAATTCTGGTTCTGAATTTGCCTTGGAGCATAACTGTGAAGGAATCACTACGAGTTTTAAGATCAAACTGTAAACTGCAGCTCTTCCCCCCATTTGCCTTTTTCCTCCTTTGGATGCCACCAAAGCCCGTCGTTCGCTCGTTTTCTTTTGTGCACTGGAAACTAACTGTGTGCCCCCATCCAGCCCTGCCAGGCTTTCACTCCAGTGCTGCTTGGCAGTGCGATTTTTTTCTCTCTTCAATTTTTCATTTGGGGCGGGAGGGGAGGAACGCCAGTTTTTCATTTGGGGCGGGAGGGGAGGAGTGTCCTAGCTGTATTATGATTCTGCAGTGAAGACATTGCATGCTATTTTCACTACTGTACACTTGATCTGCACATGCAAGAGAAGGTGGAATGTTTCAATCACCATAATCAGCTCAGGGTATTTGCCAATCAGAAACAAATGGGTAGGGGAAGTGTGTTCTTTCACTGCAGTGCGTGAGCTATGCCGTGTGTGAATGGATGGTGTGTGTGTGCGTGCATGTGTGACTGTGCATGTGTTCTATTTATCCACGCGGGAAAGGATCTGAACTGTAAGCTTCTATTTATTATTTTAGAATGTGATGGTGAGCAGCCACACTTGGGGGAGGGGAAGGTAGGTAAGCTGTATGATTGCTCCAGTTGCCTTAAACTATGCACAAAGCTAAGTGACCAAACTTCTTGTTTTGATTTGAAAAAAAGTGCATTGTTTCCCTGTCCCTCCCTTTGATAAACTGTTACCCTGTGATGGGCCTTTTGATGTGAACAGATGTTTTCTAGGACAAAATCGAAGGACTAATTTTAAACTTAAAACATTCCACTTTTGTAATTTGTTTTAAATTGTTTTATGTATAGTAAGTACAATTGTAACCTGGTTTTAAAAGAAACTGGTGCTTTCTTTTAGTTCAATTGTATTTCCCTTGTTACTGTAAAAGACTGTTTATTAATTATGTTTACAGTTTGTTGCAACAGCTATTTTCTTGGGAGAAAGCTTGAGTGTAAAGCCATTTGTAAAAGGCTTTGCCATACTCATTTTAATATGTGCCTGTTGCTATTAACTTTTGATGAATAAAACCTATCTTTTCACATTAAAAAAAAATTACGGTATAAAAGATTATAAAGAGCTTTCGGAGGCTGGCCGAGTGGCTCAGTTGGTTAAGAGTTGGCTTAGAGCACAAGCTCTGAGTAACAGGGGCGCCGTTTCGACTCCCACATGAGCCAGTGACCCGCTGCGCCCAAGCTGAGCTGCTGCTGAGTTGCCAACAGGTGGCAGGATAGCTCGGCTGGTGTAACAACAAGACTGTCTGTTCGAAGGTAGGCTATGCCCACCCACAACTAAGACATGAATTTGGCACCTTGAGCTGAGCTGCTGCCCGGATGGCTCAGAGGATAGAGTGTGAGATCCTAACAACATCATTGCTGGTTCAATTCCCACATGGGATGGTGGCTACGCCAACCCGCAACTAATATTGTAACACAGCACTTTGAGCTTACAGGCCATGAGCTGCCAATGGGCAGCCAGATGGTGACTGGCACCCTTCACAACTAAGACTGAAAAACAACAACTTGGCTGGTCCCCCTCCGCAATTCCCCAACACTGTTGCCCTCCCTCAATTCCCCAATTAAAAAAAAACAAAAAACATTATAAAGAGACTATAATCTTATGGGTCCACCATCATATTTGCAGTCCATTGTTGACCAAAATGTCATTATACACCACATGACTATATTAATAAAAGGTGTAACACAGCAGGAAGATGTAACAATTGTAAACACAGTTATAGACCATCAAAATACATGAAACAAAAAGTACCAAAATGGGAGGGAGAGACAACTCTACAATAATAGATAAAGACTTCAATACCTCATTCTCGATAACAGATAAAACAACCAGACAAGAAATAAATAAAGAAATAGAGGGCTAAATAACATAATAAACCAACTACAGCTAACAAACATGTAACATTCTACCTAATAGTTATAGCATCCACATTCTTCTCAAGGGCACAAGGGGCATTTTTCCAGGGTAGATCCTATGATAGGCCATAAATTTAGTTTCAATAGATTTAAAAAGATATCATACTAAGTATGATTCGTTCCTAAGAAAAACAAAACCTTAACATACCAAAACTTATGGCATGCAGTGGAAGCAGTGTTAAAAGGGAAATTTGTAGCTATACATGCTTACATTAAAAAACAAAAAAGGCCGGCCGAGTGGCACAGTGGTTAAGCCCTGGCATGGGAAGCCAGCGGCCCTGGTTCGGTCCCACATGAGGGCCAGTGACACTGCCCTCAAAAAAAAAAAAAAAAAAGGTCTCGTGGAGAGAAGGGGAAGAAAAACAAACAAACAAACACAAGAAAAGATCTCAAATCAACAACCTAATATGACAACTTAGGGAAATTGGAAAGAAGAACAAACTAAACAAAGCTAGCAGAAGGAAACACATAATAAAGATTAAAGATAAATGATATAAAGAATAGAAAAATAGAGAAAATAAAGAAAAAGTTGTTTCTTTAAAAATAAGATCAACAAAACTGACACACCTTTAACCAGATGAACTAACAACAAACAAAGAAACTCAACTTACTAAAATCAGAAATGAAAGTAGGGACATTCCTGTTGATTCTACAGGAAAAAAAAAAGAGTATAAGACAATAATACTAAAAACAGTACAGCAACACATTGGATAACCTAGATAAAATGGAAAAATTCCTAGAAACACAAAATTTATTAAAACTAAATGACAAAGAAAGAGAAAATCTGAATAGACCTGTAATTAGTAAGGAGATTTAATTACTAACCAAAATTTCCCAAAATCTTAAAACCCTGGACCTGATAGCATCACTATGGAATTCTACCACACAGTTTAAAAAATGAACTAATACCATCCTTCTCAAACTCTTACAAAAAAATGTAAAAGGTGGAAACACTTCTAAATGCATGTTGAGGCCAGTATTACCGATACCAGACACTACAAAAAAACTACAGACCAATATCCCTCATGAAAACCCATGCAAAAATCCTCAACAAAATATTAGCAAACTGCGAGAACCACTATAATTAAGAATGTAAACAGGCCACATGGTGACAGGTAAGAGGGGCAGAGATGCAAAACAGGCTGACCCCAAACCCACAGAGATAGGTTGAATGCTGGGAGGAAGACTTCATTGACAGAGGTACCCCCTGAAGAGGGAGGGGACTCCCAGCCTCACACTGGGCTCCCCAGTGATTCCTGTGCCAGAAAGACAAGTTCCCATGATATCTGGCAGTGAAAGTCAGTGAGGGCTCTGTCTGCCCTTCCCAGTGGGATGGAAGCCAGCTGAAACCCAAGACACCCTCTTTGTAGAGCCAGAACATGGACTCACTCACTCACTCATTCACGGGCACTCACGGTCTCTGGTGGAGGGGTGGCAGCTAGGGAGGCCCAGAGACGTATGGGGAAGGACTGAAACGAGTGGCTTTGGTGCGGGAACTGGAGGGACAGGAGCCATTGTTGTTCCTGTGTGGAGCCTGACACACGTGTGGCTTACAGGAGGGCACCATCTTTTGAGGGTTAACCCCTCCCCCAAAAGGCCAGGACTGGGATGCACTGGTCTGGTGAAATCTGCGCATGTTCACTGCCTTGTTGACACCCTGGGTCCCTGCCCTCCACACAGCTGGTGCTACGTCACCTGGGAAACTTGACTGCTGGGCTGCTGGGCCCGCCACACAGGCTGCAGATTAAAGCAGATGGAGGGCCTGTGGCAGTCAGGGTTTGCTGCACTGTTGTGTAGATGGGTGGTAGCAGGTCTGAGACAAGTAGTGGCTAGTAGTAGTGTTCTTGGGGCATTTTTGCAGGATGGACACAGGCCCAACACCGGTGCAGGAGCTGATACTGCAATGACTTTATATAAACCACAGACCATACCTCTTAGCTCCCTGGAACCCTACCCTGTCCACTTAGAGCTGCACGGCCAGGGACACTCTGGGCGCCTGGCCCAGTCCCCCAAGCTGCAGATGCTTTCTGCAGCAGTGCACAATCCACAATGGCCTGGTGGTGGGCAGTGACCCAAAATCTGCACTGCATCCACTCAGGGGCAACTCTTGGGAATTTCGAGCTTGAGGTGGTGGCTGGCTTCAGTGTTGTGGGGGCACTGCGCAAGGTGGTCACAGGCTGTGCATTGGTGTTAAGAACTGAATCTGCATTAACTTTGTAAAAACCACTGGTTACCTCTCATGACTCACTTGAACTCCACCCTATCTAGCTAGTGCTGCATTGCCAAGGCACTGTGAACAATGGGTCAACCAACCAGGCACGTGTATCTCAGGAGCCTCTTTTAACAGCTGGGCCTTATGGGCAGCTGGCAGGTGGCAAGAGGCCTAGAGGACCCTGGGCCTTTTGCTAAGCTGTCTCAGGTCCAATATTGGTGGAACTCAGCCTCAGTTCACAGCGAGGCCACCTCCCACATCCCTCCAGATCCAGCATAGGCAGCAGCCAACCACATATAGCTTTGAGGCTCCTACCAGGTAGCCATAAGCAAGTAACACTCAAGGCTGAAATTGGCCTGCATGGGATCCCCACCCAAAAGACACCAGAAACAAAATATCCAGAGGCTAGTTTCAGAACTCACCAGAGCACTATCAGATTAGCCCCACAAGCTGCACACCCAAAGGGGAGGTCTCAACAGACTCAAGAATACACAGGGGCAAAGTCTGCTCTGAAGGATCAGCCCCACAAAGCAGCTCATACACTGTGGGTGTAGTCAATCCTCACAATTATTCAATGTGAGAATCAATCCCACCTACTCATGCACCAAAACAATAAAGGCTCAACTATAACAGAACACACATGCCACACAAGGGACATTCTTGGAACACACGAACAGGAGACCAGGGAGACTGTGCAATCGGACTACCCAGGACACATAGTACATAAGGACACCCAGCAAAGACTGAGAGACATAGGAGAACTACCTAATACACAGAAGAGCAGCAGTCAGAATGAGGAAACAAAACAACATGTTCCAAATAAAAGAAGAGGAGAAACCTCCAGAAATAGAACTAAATGAAATGGAGGCAACCAACCTACCAGAGACAGAATTTTAAACACTGATTATAAGAATGCTTAAGGAACTTAGTGAAAATTTCAACAAAGAAATAGAAAGCATAAAGGACATAGAAACCATAATAAAGAATACAAAACTGAAATGAAGACGACATCAGAAGGAATCAACACCAGGTCAGCTGAAGCTGAGGATCAAATCAATGATTTAGAAGACAAGGTAGCAAAACACACCCAAGTGGAACAAGACAAAGAAAAAAGAATAAAAAACAATGCAGATAGTTTAAGGGACCTGTGAGACAACATCAAGTGCAAGAACATTTCCATCATAGGAGTACCAGAAGGAGAAGAGAAGGCAAAAGGGATCAAGAACCTATTTGAAGAAATAATGACTGAAAACTTCCCCAAACTGGTAAAGGAAATAGAAATACAAACCCAGAAAACGCAGAGTCCCAAACAGGATGAACTCAAACAGGCCCACGCCAAGATACATCATAGTTAAAATGGCAAAGGTTAAAGACAATGAGAGAATCTAAAAAGCAGCAAGAGAAAGACAACTAGTTACACACAATGGAGCTCCCATAAGTCTATCAGCTGCTTTCTCAACTTTACAGGCCAGAAAGGAGTGACAGGAAATATTCAAAGTTATGAAAAACAAGGGCCTACAACCAAGACTACACAGCAAGGCTATCATTTCAAACTGGAGACAAAAAGTGTCCCAGATAAGAAAGCCAAAGGAATTCATTACCACCAAACCATTATTACAGGAAATGTTGTAAGGACGTCTTTAAGAAGAAAAAAGGAGAAAACAAACAAAACAGGATCAAAAACATGAATAATAAAATGGCAATAACTATGTGTCTATTAATAATCACTTTAAATATAAATGAATTAAATGCTCCAATCAAAAGACATGGGGTAGCTGAATGTATAAGAAGAAAACAAGACCCATGCATACACTATCTACAAGATATCACCTCAGATCGGAAGACACATCACAGATTGAAAGTAAAGGGATGGAAAAAGATACTTCACACAAATGGAAATGAGAAAAAAGCTGAGGTAGCAATACTTATATCAGAACAAAATAGGCTTTATTTTTTTTATTATCTATTTATTTTTTTTTTAGGGCAGTGTCACTGGCCCTCATATGTGGGACCTGAACCAGGGCCGTTGGCTTCCCAAGCCAGCGCTTAACCACCACGCCACTCGCCCGGCCCCAAAATAGGCTTTAAAACAAAGAGTATATCAGGGCAGCCGGTGAGCTCAGTTGGTTAGAGAGCAGTGCTCATACCACCAAATTGCCGGTTCGATCCCCACATGGGCCACTGAGTTGCACCCTCCACAACTATATTGAAACAGCTACTTAACTTGGAGCTGACAGGTCCTGGAAAAATGCCCTTCACAATTAGATTGACACAATTACGTGACTTGGAACAAACAGGTCCTGGAAAAATAACTGTTCCCCAATAAAATTAAAAACAAACAAATAAGCAAAAAATGAAGACTACAATAAGGGACAAAGAAGGACATTACAGAATAATTAAGGATCAATCCAACAAGAAGACACAACCCTAATAAACATCTATACATCCAAGACAGCAGCATATAAATATATAAAATATCAACAGGAATAAAAGCAGAGTTCAACATTAGCACAATCATAAAAAAAGACTTTAAGACCCCACTGACTCCAATGAACAGATCCTCCAGACAGAAAATCAACATGGAAACAGTGGCCTTAAATGACACACTAGACCAAATGGATTTAATTCGTATTTTTAGAGCACTTCACCCAAAAGCAGCAGAATATACATTCTTTTCAAGTGCACATGGAATACTTTCAAAGATAGACCACCTGTGGGCCGACCGAGTGGCATGTTGGTTAAGAGCTGGTTTTGGTCTTTTTTTTTTTTTTTTTTTTTGAGGATAGTGTCACTGGCCCTCATATGTGGGACCCGAACCGGGCCTGCTGGCTTCCCAAGCCAGCACTTAACCACCACGCCACTCGGCTGGTCCAAGAACTGGTTTTGGGATGCCAGCAGCCTGGGTTCGGATCCCACATATGAGGGCCAGTGACACTGCCCTCTACAGTTAACAACGGCTCCACCTGAAGCTGGTCTGAGAGCCCCGGCGACGGTGTAGGCTGCAGCCCCTGCTGCAGTGGGCTGCCATAGGCTACAGTGGGTGGCCAGCAGCCAGCGTGAGCGGCCGCCGGCAGTCAGCGTGAGCTGCCAATAGCCATGGTGAGCGACCATCCAGAGGCCGGAGACCAATCTGCCTTATCCGGGAAGAACACAATGATGATACCAATATGGGCCAGTGAAGCAACGTCCTCCACAACTAGACTGAAGAACGAAAGGACAACAACTTGTCTATTCCCCTCCCCCAATTCCCTAAAAAAATCTTAAAAAAAAAAAAATACATAGGAACAAATTTAACCAAAAAATTTAACCAAAAAGTAAAATACTTGTACTTAGAAAATTATAAGACACTGAAGAGAGAAATTAAAAAGATACAAACAAATGGGAACATATACCATGGTCATGGATGGAATAATATAGTTAAAATGTCCACACTACCCAAAGCAATATATAGATTCAAGAAAATCCCTATCAAAATACCAGTGGCATTTTTCACAGAACTAAAACAAATTATCCTAAAATTTATATGGGACCATACAGGACTCCGAATAGCCATGGCAATCCTGAGAAATAAGAACAAAGTGGGAAGTATCATGCTAACTGATATAAAATTATACTACATGGCTACAGTAATCAAAACAGTATAGTATTGGCATAAAAACAGACACATATATCAATGGAACAGAATACAGAGTCAAGAAATAAATTCATGCCTACATGGTCATTTAATCTACAAGTAAAGAAGTAGGAATTTACATTGGGATAAAGAGAGTCTATTTAACAAATTGTGCTGGGAAAGCTGGACAGATACATGCAAAAAAAAATGAAACCAGGGCCGGCCGAGTGGCACACTGGTTAAGCGCTGGTTTTGGGATGCCAGCGGCCCCGGTTCGGATTCCACATGAGGGCCAGTGACACTGCCCTCTACAGCTAACAACAGCTCCACCTGGAGCTGGGCTGTGCGAGCCCCGGTGATGGTGTGGGCTGCAGCCCCTGCTGCAGTGGGCTGCCATAGGCTACAGTGAGTGGCCCACAGCCAGCGTGAGCGGCTGGCAGCCAAGCGTGAGCTGCCAATAGCCGCAGTGAGCGACATCCAGAGGCCAGCGACCGATCTGCCTCATCTGGAAAGAGCGCAATGACGATACCAACAGTGAAGCAACATCCTCCGCAACTAAACTGAAGAACAAAAAGACAGCAACTTGTCTGTTCCCCTTCCCCGATTCCCCAACGCTGTTCCCCTCCGCCAATTCCCCAATAAAATCTTTAAAAAAAAAATAAAAAAAATAAAAAAAAATGAAACCAGATCACCTTCTTAAGCAATATACAAGAATAAACTCAAAATGGATTAAAGATTTAAATGTAAGCCCTGAAACCATAAAACTCCTAGAAGAAAATATAGGAAGTAAACCCTCAGACTTTATCCTTAGTAATATTTTTAATGATATATCCTCTCGAGCAAGGGAAATAAAAATAAATAAATAAACAAATGGGACCACATCAAACCGAAAAGGTTTTTCATAGCAAAGGAATAATCAACAAAACAAAAAGATATCCTACTGAATGGGAGAAGGTATTTGCCAATGATTCATCTGATAAGGGATTAATATCCCCCCAAAAAAGAACCTTGTACAACTCAACACCAAAGAAACAAACAACCCAATTAAAAAATGGGCAGAAGACATGAAGAGACATTTCTCCAAACAGGATGTACAGAAGGCCCACAGACATATGAAAAGGTGCTCAATGTCACTAATAATCAGAGAAATGCAAACAAAAACCACACTGAGATACCACCTCACTCCTGTCAGAATGGCTATCAACAATAAATCAACAAAAATGTGTTGATGAGGATGTGGAGAAAAGTGACCCTCGTGCACTGCTGGTGGGATTGCAAACTGGTGCTGCCACTGTGGAAATCAGTATTGAGGTTCCTCAAAAAATTGAAAATAGGACTATCTTATGACCCAGCAATTCCACTCCTGGGTATTTATACAAAGAAATTCAAAACATTAATTTAAAAAAATATAAACACCCCTATGTTTACTGCATGTTTACCCTATGTTTACTAGAGTGGTATTCACAATAGCCAAGATATGGAAACAACCAAAATGCCCATCAATAGACAACTGGATAAAGAAACTGTTGTATATTTATACAATGGAGTATTAATCTGCCATAAAAAAGGAATGAAATCTTACCATTTGCAACAACTTGGATGGATCTAGAGGATATTATGCTAAGTGAAATAAGTCAGACTGAGAAAGACAAATACCATATGATCTCACTTATTTGTGGAATCTAAAAAACAGAATAAACAAGCAAACAAAACAGAAACAAAGTATACAGAGAAAAAACTGATGGTTGCTAGATAGGAGGATGGTTGGGGGATGGAAGAGATGGAGAAGGGATTTAGAAAATACAAACGATAGTCACGAAATTGTCATGGGGATGTGGATTACAGTATGGGGAATATCATCAATGATGTTGTAAACATTATGTAGGGTGTCAGAAGGGTACTGGACTCATCAAGTGGGATCACTTCATAAATAGTGTAGATGCCTGACCATTGTGCTCTACACCTGAAGCTGATATAGAATAATATTGAATGTCAAGTATAATTTTATATATGTGTGTATGGTCACAGGATATAAAGTACAGCATAGGGAATATATTCAGTGGCTATAGGTAATGTAATAGGCACGATGTCCGAGGGGTAGTAGACTCAGGGAGGGAGTTACCACTTTGTGAGAGGTGTAAATTTCTAATTATTATGTTGTTTTGTACACCTGAAACTAAAAATTTAATTTAAAAAAAAAAAGAAAAACAAAATTATCAAACTGAATCCAGTAGCATATGAAAAGGATAATATACCATGATCAAGTGGGGTTTATTCCTGTAATGCAAAGGTTTCACATATGAAAACTGATCAATGTCATACATATTAACACTTTGTAATCAGGCATAAAAAGCTATATGACGAGTTTACTCGTTTCCCGCAAAAAATGTGCTAATAGAATGAAGAAAAATGCCAACATGACCTCAGTTGTCGCAATAGTACCAACAACTTACTTTACATGAACCACTTACCATGGTTCAGACACTGTGCTAAGCAGTTTTATTCATTAATGCATAATGTGCTTACAGCCACAAACAACCCGATGACACAGAAACCATAATTACCAGTATCTTCCAGGAATACACAGAGTGTAGCAGACGACACTCTTCAAACTGGACACACAGCATCACCACACTTCCCTGCCCCACACACCCAAGTGTACCCAAATGCCTAGATCTTGTTAGTGGGATGTACAAGGAACCCGGTGTTTGTGGGAGTGGGTGTGACACACCCCCTTCCTCTCTCCATTCTCCTGCCAGCAGCAGGATACCAGGACGACCTGAAAGCCACATGACAGAATGGGCCTGGGTCCCCAAATAACTGCTCCCCACTGACCCACATGGATCCACCCCAGTGGGAGTGAGAGAAACGGTTTCCATATGCTGAGCACTGAGGTTCTGGAGTTGTCTAATCTGGTAGTTTTAGCTTAAACGAAAACACAGCGAGATCTGAAACTTCGCTGCAGCCACACAGCTGGTGGATGGCAAGCCAGGCTTGCCCAAGACAGATCTTAGCTCACACACCTCTGTCGTCCATGAGGTCAGAGGGCCCATGGATCAAAGGGCTCCATGGCTTCCAAACCACCAGACAGGCCACAAGAAGCTTCCCCAGGGATCCATGACAGTGGTCTCCTCAAAGTCTGAAGCTGCAGGGTCTCCCACTTGCCCACATCTTGGCTCCTACCTGGACAGGTGCTTTGCGAGAGGTCTTTCTTCACCATCCATAGCTCCTGCCCATGCTCCAGCTGGTAGATCAGCTCAGGTCTGGGAACAGGACACCCTGTTCATGGAGAAAGAGAACATAAGGATTTCTATGAAAAGAAATAAAACCTGTCAGTCTAGGTGGGGACCTCAGGATGTGAACAAGACCTCAGAACAAAGCTGTTTCCATCCACGCAAAATGCTGACAAGAGACCTAGAAACCAAAGATATGCCATACTCTACACCCACCTGCAACTAAGAATGAACTTGGCACCTTGAGCTGAGCTACCGCCCAGGTGGCTCAGTGGATAGAGCGTGTGCTCTCAACAACAAGGATGCTGGTTAGACTCCTGCATGGGATGGTGGCTACGCCCACCCACAACTAATTGAACACAGCACCTTGAGCTGAGCAGTGTGACTGGACTTGAAGCTGAGCTAGTTACACCCTCCGCAACTAAGATTGAAAGACAACTTGGCTGTTCCCTTTCTCCTATTCTCCAACACTGTTCCCCTCCCCCAATTTCCCGAAAAAATCTTTAAAAAAAAAACCAAAAACATATGCCATACTGACATGGAGTTTTTATTCCTAATACTAAACCAAAAACTAAGATATAGACAGTATAATCATATTCAAAGGACTGTGTCAGGAAACTTTAATGAACTATGTCATTTCAAAATTGAAATAAATTTATGGAGTAATTTAAACAATTGACATATTTAAAATATTGACTCTTTTCATTCAAAACAAGGTGTCTTCATTGATCTAGGTCTTTTTTTTAGATCCTAAGCGAAGTTTTATATCGTTCTCCCTACAGACTACAGGCAACATGAGGATTCTGAATCTCAGGATTTCCTCATAGCATTCCCAGCAAGTCTGTATTGTGATCAACACCATTTTATAACTGAAGAAACCAAAACTGAAGCAAGTAACAAGGTAACATGACTTGCCAAAAAGCACGGAAGTGGTGAGTGGTGAGCCAATATGCAAGCCAGGTCTAGCCATCTCTGCTCTCTGTGCTGTTACCACAAATTTACACAACTCAGCTCCAGAATGTGCCAAGTCCAGACATGAGGACTAAAAAAATCTGATGAGAGTAACAGCAGTAGTGGTGGCAGCAGGATTTTCAGATGCTAACCTGCACACAACCTGGTCACACGAGGTGTTCTGATATCTCTGCATAAATTACCCATTTACCCTTGAGAAGTAGATACCATATCACCCATTTTACCAATGAGCACACTAAGGCACACACAGGTTCAGTAACTTGCTCAGGGCCACAGTTTTTAAGGAACAGAGCTGGAGTGAACACCAGGGGTTTGGCTCCAGACCCTTGTCTCCCAAACACTCCATTACTGCGGAAACAGTGAACACCATTGTGTGGGGCCAGCAGCCTGAGACCCAGTGTGGGATGGTGGGAAGACAGGGATGAGAGCACGGAGTTTCATTCTCAGGGAACAGGCCAAGGGAAGGGCAGGCTCAGTTACTCTAAACTTCAGCATTTCATGAACTACTGAAAAATAATAAAACTGAGAATCCTACACAGTGATATGGTCACATACAAACATTTACAGAAACATCAGCTATCTATTGTATTAAACATTTCATAAAAAAAGAATCACCACAAAAAAATAGAGAGAGGACAGATTCATAAAATGAAGTGTATATTTTATACCGGGTAACTTAAGTTGTATGAGGGACTCACTGCAGTGGCCAAGTTTTCCTGACTTGGCAAAGGCCTGGGATGCCATGGAATTAAATGGGTGGAAAGGGAACAGTGCCTGGAACAGGCCTGACATGCCACTAGTGCTCCAAGGACCACAGCAAGCTGTGACTATTAACCACTTTTCTTAAAAGTGAGCCAATTTTTACTTTTCTTAGATTCCTTCTAAAAGGGGAACCAATATCACTCTAATAAATGGAAAACACAGAGTCACTCCTTGATGCACAAGGATGTATGTGCATGGGCACTAGCAAGCAACCCAGCATGACAGGCAACATGAGCTCTGGGAAAGCACGGGAAGGGGGTGAAGATGTCAGCAGGGCTAGATGGGGCAAATTTTATTTTAAAACTTTAAAAATATTTAATCTATTGGGCTGGCCAAGTGGCGCATTGGTTAAGAGCTGGCTTGGGATGCCAGCGGCCCAGGTTCAGATCTCACATATGAGAGCCAGTGGCACTGCCCTCTACAGCTAACAACAGGGCTGCGTGAGCCCTGATGATGGTGTAGGCTGCAGCCGCTGCTGCAGTGGGCTATCATAGGCTACAGTGAGTGGCCGGCAGCCACCGGGAGCCACCAAGAGCTGCGGTGAGTGGCCATCCAGAGGCCAGCGACCGAGTGCAATGACGATACCAACACAGGCCAGTGAACCAATGTCCTCCACAATTAGACTGAAGAACAAAAGGGCAGCAACTTGTCTGTTCCCCTTCCCCAATTCCCCAACACTGTTCCCCTCCCCCAATTCCCCAATAAAATCTTAAAAAAACAAAAACAAAACTTAATCTATCAAACTTCTCCAATTGTATTTTATCTCTTCTGATTGACACAAGACATGATTCCAGTTCTGTAAAAATAAGCATGTCTTGGGTCGACAGAGTGGCTCAGTTGGTTAAGAGCTTGCTCAAGAGTGCAAGCTGAGCTCTGAGCAACGGCAGTTTGATGCCAGCCCGAGCTGAGTTGCCGTTGAGCTGCCAACAGGTGGCAGGATGGCTCAGCTAAAAAATAAATAAATAAATAAATAAATAAATAAATAAATAAGCATGCCTTACCCCCGATTTTCAGCCTCCATTCTCTCAAGCTGAGTGGTCTGCAGTGACCATCTTCAGTGACCATCTTTAAGCAGACGAACTCTTAAGCTGGTGTTTCTCAACCTCGGCACTCCTGATACTGGGCTGCAACAATCCTTTGGCAGGGGGGTTGGGAAGCCTGTCCTATGCATTGCTGGATTTAACAGCACCTCTGGACCAACCCACTAGATGCCACTACCATCCACTCAGGGGGGCAAGCAAAAGTGACCACACACATTGTCAAAAGTCGCTTGGGGGGCAAAACTGCCACTCTAACTGTTCTCTCTTGTGCTAGCAGAGGACCTTGGTCCTAAACTTAGAAAACAAGAGACGATCATGGAGGCACCTGAGAATAAGAAAGGCACATAGCGGAGACCATGTTGTTCAGAACAATACCCGGTGGAATCGAGGGCAAAGGCCTCTGGGAGCCTGCCTACTCACCCTCTTCTTGGACAACATCCCATCACTCATGGCCCTGACAACTGGCCTGTAGGGGACGTTTGAGCTGAGCAGACTCGCTCAGTTAGAGCCCTCTCTGGAATGTGAAATAAGAACCACAGACAGAGCATTAGGGTGCGGGGTCCCAGAAAGTATGGGCTTGCGTGGCTATTCCTGCCTCAGGGATGGCCCAGGGAGCCCAGCAGCAAAGTAAGAAAAATAAACAATAGGGTCGGCCAAGTGGTTCAGTTGGTTAAGAGTTGGCTTGGGCTGGCAGAGTGGCTCAGTTGGTTAAGAGCTTGCTCAAGAGTGCGAGCTGAGCTCTGAGCAACAACGGTTCGATGCCCAGCCTGAGCTGAGCAGCCGCTGAGCTACCAACAGGTAGCAGGATGGCTCAGCTAAAAAAAAAAAATTTTAAAAAAAAGCTTGAAAGAAAAAAAAGAGTTGGCTGAAGAGCGCAAGACCAGAGCAACCGGGCCGCCAGTTCTATTCCCACATGGGCCAGTGATGCTGTGCCCAAGCTGAGCTGCTGCTGAGCTGCCAACAGGTGGCAGGATGGATCAGCTGGTGTAACAATAAGATTGCCTGTTCGATGGTGGGTTATGCCCACCTGCAACTAAGACTGAACTTAGGACCTTGAGTTGAGCTGCCGCCCGGAAGGCTCAGTGGATAGAGCGTGCGCTCTTAACAACAAAGCTGCTGATTCGACTCCCACATGGGATAATGGCTACCCGTACTGCGACTAAAACTGAACACAGCACCTTGAGCTTAGAGGCCACAAAGTGCCGATGGGAAGCCAGATGGCGACAGGTGCCCTACAAAACGAAGACTGAAGAACAACAATTTGGCTGGTCCCCTTCCCCAATTCCCCAACACTGTTCCCCTGCCCCAATTCCCCAATAAAATCTTTAAAAAAAAATAAAATTAAAAAAAAAATCAATATAGGGCCGGCCGAGTGGCGTGGTGGTTAAGCGCTGGCTTGGGAAGCCAGTGGCCCCAGTTCAGGTCCCACATGTGAGGGCCAGTGACACTGCCCTAAAAAAAAAAAAAAAAAAAAAAACACAACAAAAAACAATATAAACATGCAAAGAAGTAGGATCACAGAGAGCCAGCATTGAGGAAGCCAGTCCTGTCACAAACTCGCTGAGGTGTAAAAGCCATTCTGAATAGAGTGACATGAGCAGACCCAGAGAGAGAAACCAGAAGAAGAGACCCAGGAGCCAGGTGTAGTCCTGGTGGTTCCCAGTTCCTCTACCGGTCCCTCACTGGGCCCAACTGGACATCCTGACTTTGGGTTCTGCAGAACATTTGCAGTTCCTTCCACCACTCTCTAGGAGCCAGAGGGAAACTGTTTCTTGCCCAACAGAGACCAGGAGACCAGGCAGGAAGAAGTAAGTCTAGAAAATGACTGAAGCTGGTGGCAGGAGGGAGGGAAGGCTCCTGGGGCCTTCTTGACCAGCCAAGATAGAGTCAGAGGCTGGAATGAAGGAGGTGGCAGGTGTCCCCATAAAAGAGTGAGGGGGACTTACCCAGAGACACCAGAAGCCCACAGTTTTCTAGCATCACCTCCTGGTACAGGGTCCTCTGGGCCAGGTCCAGGTGCCCCCACTCCTCCTGGGTGAAAGTCACAGCCACATCATCAAAGGTCACGGACACCTGGAATGTGAAATAGAGGTAGTAGCGTTGGCCTTGTGGCTACTGCATAGAATCAGAGCTCACTCTGCATCATGGTAAAGGTGTAGACATCAAGGCCCTAATCATTGAATACCTCCTGAGGGACGAGCTCAGTGCTGGGCTCAGAGAGGAGGCAAACAATGCTTTGGACATAATAGTGTAAAAGAGAAGTCTTCTACACAGGAGACATTGGAAAATGTCAAAAGACAATTACATGTGGACTGTAAGATGCAGACAGTCAAGTCTCTAGGACCACAGAGTACTGAGGAAATAATGATAATACCAATAATGTTAAGAACAGCAGTACCGGAGCCTCACTGGTCCTGCTAGGTGCCTTCCCCATGCTGAGGGTTTCACATTATGTTTTAAAGTGGCCAACAGTGCTCAGTTTATAAGTCATCATTTTCTCCAGTGTTTCCAGACTAAAAACATGGAGTTTGCCTTGGTAATATTACTCCCACCACCATATTCTATACATTTTCCTCAATGTGAACTGTCCAGCAGATGCAGGAGCACATTCCTGTGATGACCAAAAACACTCACTAAATATATATAATTCAGCCACTCCACTATCAGATGCACAGCCCCATCATTGCAGATTTATCATTTAAATGTTAAGAGACACTGGCTCATGGTTTTTCAGCCACACCTTCAATGCTCACATCTCTGCTTTCTAACTCATCCTATCAGTTCTCTTGACTTAATATTTCGATTAAACACTTTTCAATTCCTAATAAATTAACTGGTGCCTACACAGGAAGCACGCAATATTATTCATTTCAGGTGCTTGTTATTCACATTACTGTGGACAACAGAAAAGGATAGAAAAATCAACTAGAGCCTCAACACAGACTGATGATACATGTTTCAATGATGAAAACTCTCTGACCTACAATCATAGCATCCTATAAAACTGTTTAGGGTTGTACATATGGCTCTCTGTGGTTTTGTTAAGTAAGAAGTGGAGAAAAAAAATAGAGAAAAAGTTGGTTATTAATCAAGTCCTGGCCATTTCTGACCGACAGTTATAGAAGTCATTGTTTAGCTTCGTGGACTGTCACTAAAAATAGTAATCTGGCCTCTGGTTAGTTGATTCAGTGGGAGCTGACTTCCTGAGTCGTTGACTGTAGGTAAGGGGTTGGTCTGCCAGGCAGGTTGCTGCAGGTTGTGGGTCAGAGTTCTATTTTTCTATCTAGTGTGTCTATTATATATTTGCATATTCGGTCTCTCGTGTTCTAAGGCTCGGAGATAGAATAACAAGCCAGCTCCACTTGTAAATGAACGACGACAAAGAGGAATCCTAAAGTTGACTTGGCCTCCACCCTGCCCAGAAGCGCTCTCCGAACTAGCAGAGAAGTGGCAATGCGAAAAATATCGTCCACTCACCTGCGCTGGGTCTATCCACGCTGCCGCCATCACCGGACCCCGTGAAGAGAGGGGGGCCCAAAGAAGCGGTGACAGAGGCGGGTCCCGCGGACTCAGCCGACCGCCACCCCTCGGCCCTCGGGGTGACCTCGACTGACTGTCGCACTCCCCGCTGACAGGAAGGCTCACGGCTCGTCCGATGGGGCGGATATGACTCTCAGCCTCCTTTCTGCTCATTTTCGAAGAGCCGCACTAGCAGCAGCCACAGAACAGCGATCCGCACCGCACAACTGGCGTGAACGAAGCCGTCGCATTCCAATGACGTCTACCACAAAGAGGCCGGAAATCCCGCCCCCCTCAGCGGGCCTCAAGAAACGCCCCTATCCTTGGCCGTCATTGGCCCAGCGGCCGACATTGGCCCAGCGCCCGCCTCACACCCACAGTGCACAGCCTTCTGGATAATATAGTTTTTGTCTTCAAACAACCAGCAATGAGTGCGTTCAGGATCCGGTGGTCCTTGGTGTAAAAAGACTTAGACTTTACAGGCCCAGACCCACGGATCAGACCCGCCTCGTCCCATGTCTTCACACAACACCGGGCAATTAAGGAGAAGGGGCAAGACGGTCCGTTCTCCGCCCGGGGAAACTGAGGCTCGATAGGCAGGGTCGTTCACCCAGGTTCAGGGCAAGTGCAAAGGTGCGAAACCCGGCCCTCTGCTCTCCTCGAGACTTCCCGGTGCGCCTCAGGTCCTCTCTGGATCCTCTTATAGGTGATACGGATAAATGAGCAAATTAACCGCCAAAAGGAGCACACTGTAAAGTCTCCCTCCGACGTGGTGCACAGGCAAGGACAGGTCTCCTGGGCCTTCTTTGGCCCAGAGCCACCTCTACGTGATGCAGGGACTTCTGGGTAATGGAGTTGGGCCCAGGTCACCAGAAGAGTGATTTGCCATCCTCTGAGGAAAGGAGGCTGTAAATAGGAGTGGCTTGTAAATAGGAGGGAAGCTCGGTATTCCAGTTTACAGCATGGTCAGTTTGAAATATCTGTAAGACCACACAATTCGTTACCTAGTCATTTCCACCTATGTCTGAACATTAGGAGAGGGTTCGTGCCTGAGTATATAAATTTAGGAGTTGCTAATGTATGCTTTTATTTCAAGTCATGATACCAACAAAAGAATGAGAATAGATGGAGGAAGGAAAGGACAGGGGTGAACCCTGCCAACCCATCATTAACTAGTTGCAGACAAGAAACCAAGAAAGTCATGTTAGGAATTCTAACATTCTTTCTAGAATTATATTGGCCAAAGTCTTGGAAGTCAACCTCAGTGACTTCTATTGTTTTCTTCTCATGACTATGAAGATCAGGTAATAAAATACAGCTTCTGGGCCAACCGAGTGGCGCAGTGGTTAAGAGCTGGCTTGGGACGCCAGCAGACCTGGTTCGGGTCCCACATATGAGGGCCAGTGACACTGCCCTCAAAAAAATAAAATAAAATAAAATACAGCTTTAGAGAATACATGCGGTTGTGAAAATGGAACTCAATAAATTTGATTTTTAAAGTGGAGAAAAGCATAGTGACAGGATTTTAATTGAATCAAGGATTAAGGTGGAATTAATTTCCTAGGAGATACTGTTAAAAAAAAAGAGGTTATAGACAAATGTGGCTTAATTAGCACATAAGGAACAATGTTATCCATCACTGGAGACAGTTATTTTCCCATATTGGAAGAGAGACATAATTCTGCTTTTCACATGTGGTTAAATGAAACTATTTTGAGTTAGAACATAAAACACACATTAAAGTTGAGATTTTTATGTTTTCTGTGTCATGGAAGGCAGAATGTCTGAAATCAGTGCAGGTGAGGAAAGCTACATAGCTATTGGAGAACTTTGAAATCCCTCCTGTAAAGCATGTCAGTTTTCATTACTTAAACACATATCATCCAGTAGTCAATGTTGAGGCCCTCGGCTGACTTTTCTTTCCTTATTTACTATTCAAAATGTGCCCATTGGTGAGTTTACCCAGCACCAGAAATGAGTAATGTTGCATGGTTCCTGTCTATGCACCAGTTAATAGGAATTTCCAGGTGTTAAATTGAAACATTAAGTCAAGACAACTGATAGAAAAGATAAAGTTAGAAAGCAGAGCTGTGAGCACTGAAGGTGTGGCTGAAAAACCATGAGCAAATGTTAACATTTAAATGATAGATCTGCCGTGATGGGACTATGCATCTGAGAGTCGAGTGGCTGAATTATATATATTTAGTGAGTGTTTCTGGTCATCACAGGAATGTGCTCCTGCATCTGCTGGACAGTTCACATTAAGGAGAATGTATAGAATATGGTGGTGGGAGTAATATTACCAAGGCCAGCTCCATGTTTTTAGTCAGAAGATAATGTGGTTACAATGCCAGCAAAGAGCAGAATACATGTTTGAACTCCCGGCTGAGTCTAGATGTTTACTCTGGTAGTCAGCTAATCATGAATGAAGGGAGTAACTGCCACATGAAAGGTTAGAACACTCCCTAAATTGCTGTAAGCAGAAGGTATGATTTCATAAGAGATGATGCTACATTTATTATTTGGGATGACTTATTCTGATGTAATCAGATGACACACCACAGAGGTGCTAGTAAAATCATTTGAGAATTGGGTGGCACATTAGGCCGGCCGAGTGGTGCAGTGGTTAAGCGCTGGCTTGGGAAGCCAGCGGCCCCGGTTCGGGTCCCACATATGAGGGCCAGTGACACTGCCCTCAAAAAAAAAAAAGAGGAAAAAAAAATTGGGTGGCACTCATGTTCAGTGAGACATTTTATCGTGAAGACATTTTATCTTGGATGTCACTAGAAATTGAATCTGGGTTGATCAGGGTCCAGTTTTACAAATGGCATACTCCTGAAAATATGGGAAATAGTAGGTTGAGTCTAGAAACCACTGTGACAGGTGGCAGGTTATGCACCGCTTGGGTGGTTACAGCAGAAAGTAGTCACTAGTTTTCAAAGAGAAAACTAGTCACCAACCCTGAGGGCCAGGAGAAGCATTATTTTGGGTCCCTCTACAAGAAATAAAGATTCTAGGGGCAGGTCAAGTGACTCAATTGGTTAAGAGTGGGCTTGGGAGCACGAGCTCTGAGCAGCAGGGCCACTGGTTTGGGCCAGGACGCTGTGCCCTCTACAGCTAAGACTGTCAACAACAGCTCGACCTCGAGCTGGGCTGCCATGAGTGTCTGGGGAAGACATAGGCTGCAGCACATGCTGTAGTGTGCTGCCATGAGCTTCTGTGAGTGGCCGGCAGCCAGTGTGAGCAGCTGGTGACTGGCAGCCAGCGAAGCTGCTGTGAGCCACAGAGAGCCACCATGAGCAGCCATCCAAAGGTGGGCGACCAACTGCCTCAGCCGGAAAGAGTGCAATGATTATAACACCAACATAGGCCCGTGAAGCAATGTCCTCCACAACTAGACTGAAGAACAAAAGTACAGCAACTTTTCTGTTCTCTCTCCCCGACTGCCCAATGCTGTTCCCCCTACCCAATTCCCCAATAAAATCTTTAAAAAAAGAAAAGAAAGATTCTACATAATTACACACAAGTTCACAACTATAAAGACCTGGTACAGGACTGGCCACGTGGTGCAGTGGTTAAGAGCTGGCCTGGGAAGCCAGCGGCACCGGTTCAGGTCCCACATATGAGGGCCGGTGATACTGCTCTCAAAAAAAAAAAAAAAGACCTAGTACAAAATGATTCAGCTTTTATTAATTAGCATCTTGCATTTGAAAAGAGAATAAACAAAAGGCAGATGAAATAGTGGAGCCAGGAGAGCTACCTGAACAAACACAAAGGAACAGGATGGAAAGGGCTCAGGAAACCATCTGAGCAGATGGAGGAAGCACCCTCCGAGACTGGGACCGAACCCAAGGGTGTTGCAGGATATGGGCCAAAGGCAGCCGCTCCAAGGGCTGGTATCTGAGAAGCTTGCTGATCAAGTCCCGGGGCCCCAAAGGTATTGATGAAGGAAATCTTATATCAACCTGAGGGCAGAAAAGGAGTATGGTTAATTTCTGGCCCATGTTCTCTCTCTTCTTGAATCCCATCAAGGCAGCATTCTCAATCTTAGTATACAACCTCTGTGTGCCCAGGCTCTGCAGGCCCACCATCCATCACTGACTGGCACCCCGTGAATACACAAAATGTGGCCATCTCACCTTAAGGATGCGTCTGTAGGTCTCAGAATAGGAGGTGCTCTCAAAGGGTGGACTTCCCACCAGCAGCTCGTAGCAGAGCACTCCAATGCACCAAAGATCCACCTTCTCATTGTATATTCTCCCCTCAATCATTTCTGGGGGCAAGTAGTCCAGAGTCCCACACATTGTGTTTCTCCTAGAGGAGGGCAGAGAAGTGAGCACCGTGCAGAGACCCAGAACAAGTGAAACCCTCCTTGCCAAGCCTCCAGGGAGATGGGAGACCTAGGAAGTCCTGAGAAGTCCCCTCCCCAGCACGGAGTCTGGAAACACCAGGTTTTAGTATCGATCAATGTTCAAAGAAAGCAAGTACTAGGACCCATCATTTCCATAATATAGAATTATTCATACAAAATAAATAAATAAACAAACAAACTAGAATTATTCATACAATTACATAGCTCATGATCCAGGGTGTTTTCACAAGAATATTCTGGGCAACAAGAAAGATCAACTAAATGGATTATGGTTTATTCATACAGTAAACTTCCTAGAATTATGGAGCAATGGTTGTTTATTTACATGGAAACTGAATGGTAATGTTAACAGAGATCAACAAATATATGGTTGAACTACATTCTTTCAGTCTTCAAATATTGGGTCTTCGGAAAAGTCATGACGCATGTTTGCAACAGATGGCACTAGTTCATTTTTGGAAGTACTATTGTCATTCTCATCTATGTTATTGCTATGTCATTTGACAGCTGACAGCTCTAGCTTCATTCTAAAAAAAAAAAAAATGAATGCTTTGGTTGAGTTCTGGAGATTTTACAAGTTGAAGATGGAAGACCAAACTGCATTTTTGCCATATTTTGTTTTACTTCCATAAAGGGAAGAACACGAGTCAAGCTTGTGAAAAGTTGCATAAAGTTTACAGTGACAATGCTCTACAAGAACATCAGTGCCAACAATGGTTCATGAAATTCCGTGCTGGTGATTTTGATCTCAATGATGCTCCTCAGTCAGGGAGGCCCACCAAGGTTGATGAGGACAAAATAAAGGCATTGATCGAGTCAAACCCATATTACACGACATGAGAGATTGCAGAAACATTGAACATCCATTATTCAATTGTTCACGACCTGAAGAAGCTGGTATACATAAGCAAGCTAGATATTTGGGTTCTGCATGAACTCAAAGAAGTTCATTTGTGCATATAAACATTGTAAAATGCTCATTAAACGTGAGGAACATGATTCTTTTTGGAAGCAACTGATAACTAGTGATGAGAAGTGGATTGTTTACAACAATGTGGTGTGCAAACGGTCTTGGTCCAGACGTGGTGATTCGCCTCAACCAACATCGAAAACAGACATTCATCAGAGGAAGGTTATTCTCTCAGTGTGGTAGGATTTTAAAGATGTCATGTTTTTTGACCTCCTACCAAGGAACCAAACAATCAATTTGAAGATGTACTGTCTGCAACTGGACAATCTGAATGAATCCATCATTCAGAGCCTATTAATTGTAAAGGAGTTGTGTTCCATTGCGACGTGAGACCACATACAAGTTTGATCACCCATCAAAAATTATTGGAGCTTGGATGGGATGTGTTGCCACACCCACCATACTTGCCTGACCTTGCACCATCAGACTTCCACTTGTTTCGCTCTCTTCAAAACTCCTTGGGCCGGCTGAGTGGCGCATTGATTAAGAGCTGGCTTGGGACGTCAGCAGCCCCGGTTCAGATCCCAAATATGAGGGCTAGTGACACTGCACTCTACAGCTAAGATGGTGAACAATAGCTCCACCTGGAGCTGGGCTGCTGTGAGTTCCTGGGATGGCCCCTGCTGCAGTGGGCTGCCATAGGCCACAGTGAGTGGCCGGCAGCCAGCATGAGCAGCCGGCAGCAGGAGTGAGCTGCCAAGAGCCACTGTGAATGGCCATCCAGAGGCCGGCGAACTATCTGCCTCATCCGGGAAAAGCGCAATGATAATACCAACATGGACCAGTGAAGCAACGTCTCTGCAACTAAACTAAAGAACAAAAGGACAGCAACTTGTCTGTCCCCCTTCCCCAATAAAAATCTTTAAAAAAAACAAAACAAAAAAACCCTTCTTTTATGGTATAACAGTCAATTCAGATGAGGCTGTAAATTAGCACTTTGTTCAGTTTTTCACAAATAAAGACAGGTCCTTCTATGAACAAGGAATTATGAAGCTCACTGACAGATGGCAAAAGGTTAAAAAACAAAACGGGCAATATATCATTGATTGATCTTTGTTCTTTATATAAATAAATGACCTTTGAAAAACACAGACAACATAGGTCATGAATTTTCCAAAGACCCAATACATACTAAATATGTAATTTGAAAAAGGCAGTACAGTTATGTGCTACTTAATGATGGGGAGAGATGCATCTGAGAACTACATCATTAGGTGCTTTCAACATTGTCCAAACTTCTTAGTGCACTTACACAAACCTAGGTGGTCTAGCCTACTATACACCTAGGCTGTGTGGTACAGCCTATTGCTCCTAAGCTACAACCCTATAGTTTCTTACTATACTGAATACTGTAGGCAATTGTAACAGTGGTATTTGTGTATCTAAACATAGAAAAGATAACAGCATAAAAGATAAAAACAATGGCACACCTGTATAGGGCACTTACCATGAGTGGACCTTGCAGGAATAGAAGTTGCTCTGGGTGAGTGAGTGAATGTAAAAGCCTATGATATTACTATACACTACTGTAGGCTTTATAAACACTGTACACTTAGTAGGGCCATTCACCAGTCAACCAATATTCTATTGTTTCTTTGCTATTTTAAAAAGGACAAAAAAAAGGGATTGCCTCTTGGCTTCCACAATTCTGCTGAGGTGTGGTAGGGTGATGTCCAGCTCCCAAACTTACTTTGTCTTTTTATGAGAATAGCCTATTCTAATCTATATGTGTATGTTTGGATTGAGAACTTGAAAATGTAGAGTAGGCTTTGTAATTATCATATGGATATCATCTCTGTGATTTTGAAGTAAAAAGTAGAATAAGTTATACTGTATTCTGCATTAAATAAAACTGTACACTTCAGCTACACTAAATTTATTCTTCAATATTAAGTTAACCTTAGATTACTACAACTTTTTTACTTTATAAACTTAATTTTTTACAACTTTTTGACTTTTGTAGTAACACTTAGCTTAAAACTCAAATACATTGTATAACTGTACAAAAACATTTTCTTCATATTCTTATTTTATAAAGTTTTTTCTATTTTTAAATTTATTTTTTAACTTTTTCAACACTTCTGTTAAAAACTAGGACACAAACACACACATTATCCAAGGCCTACACAAGATCAGGTTGATCAACATCACTGACTTCCACCTCTACATCTTGTCCCACAGGAAGGTCTTCAGGGGCAACAACACGTGTGAAGTTGCTGTCTGTGATAACAATGCTTTTTCCTGGAACACTTTCTGAAGGACTTGCCTGAGGCTCTTCTTGAGGTGTCCCTCTCTTCAGAAATATGTTCATGGTGATTTACTGGATTTAGTTCATCATAGATTTGCTTGTAAGCAGACAATACACCATGAACAACCCTCTCTATTAATGAAAACCTTTTGGTGTTAGGGTCCATGTTTTCAAACTTTTTAAGGAGCTTGTTGAGTCTGCAAAACCTTCTGCTAAATGCTTCATTGTGTGTTTTCTTGGTTCTTCTTTTTCTTCCCCTGCAATTTCCTTTGTACTTGCCTCTTCTTCAGCTATGCGTTCCTGCTCCAGTTCCAATTCCTCATTAGTCAGTCCCTCAGGAACCACCTCTAGGAGCCCCCCAATGTCACCCTCATCACACCCAGGTTAGTCGTTTGCCATCTCAACCACAGCCCTGTTGATTTTTGCAACCTCCTCATCCTTGGCAAATCCTTTGAAGTCATAAACAAACCTCTTGAGTGTCTTCTTCCAGATGCCATTCATACATTCTTTGGTGACATCACCCCAAGCCCAAACAAGGTTCTCGATGCAGTCAGATGTTGTAGTCCTTCCAGAATTGTCACATTATAGCCTTCCTGTCTGCCCCCATGCACCTCTCCATAAAGACATATCATAACTTCAATATTATGCTTACTGTATGTGTCTCCACTTGGTGCCAAAGGATGGCCGGTTAGTCAATGACAGGTAAGATTTCTCAAGGTAGAAACAACCTAAGCCAGACACGGTCTTGTGGGTGCCAATGGGTACCAGTGGGTGCCAATAGGATTCACGAGTTAACAGGAATAGGGCGTGAACCTCTTGCTTCAGGGTCTGGCAGCCTGCCTGTGAGATGACCTATTGTCCTTGCATTCTTATCAGTAAACCTTGGCAGAGGAGGTTCTGTCTCTTAAGAGGTGCATGACAATAACCTCATGGGGCCTCCGGTAATGGCAGCTTGCAGGTGTGGGTGATTTGGCCCTGAGCTATGTTTTCAGGTGTGAGAAACACAGACCATGGAAGTTACATAGACCCTTGCTAATGTGTAAGATAATAAAAGGAACAGTCAGGCCCAATTCGGGGCCCCAGTCCATGAGGCTGGGGTCCCCGAACTGTTTTCTCTCCTATTTTGTGTGTCTCTTTCTCTCTTTCTTAACCTTTCACCATCCCTTCTCTACTCCCACCTAGCTCAGTCATATGGGACGTGACACAGAACCACATCAGTATAGTATAGTAAATATATAAACCAGTAACATAGTCATGTATTATCATTATCAAGTATTGTGTATAGTACATAATTATATGAGCTGTACTTTTAGATGATTGGCAGTGCAGTAAGCTTGTTTACACCAGCATCACCACAAACACGTGAGTAATGCATTGTGCTGGAACATTACGTTGACTACATCACTAAGCAATAGGAATTTTTCAGCTGCATTATAATCTTATGGGCCCACCATCATATATGTGGTCATCATTGCCATCATATATGTGGTCCATCATTGATCAAAATGTCGTTATGCAGCACATGACTGTATTCAAATACAAACTCAGGTTTATATCTGGGTCTTACATATGGAATGTATTAAATTGGATCATTCCTAACCAACACCCAGGGCCCATTCCACCACCGCCTGACCTACCTCAGTGAGGGAGTATGCACAGACCAGCCAAAGTCTGCAATCTTCACCTCACCCCTGAACCCCAGCAGCAGGTTCTCTGGCTTAATATCCCTGTGAATCACCTTATTCTCATGGCAGTAGATCAGAGCATCCGCCAACTCCTCCATTATCTACGTAAGCAAAGAAAAAGCAGTCTGAAGTCAAAGTCTGTCACAACTACCTGATGTAGAATACTCATCAGGCATTTTATAACTATAGTGGAATCTTTGATTTCCTAGTTACCAACTCAATTGCCTTTTTAATTGTACCCTAATTATTGGTGGGGGAGGATTTCCTCTTCCCTGTTTTCTGTGATCTTATAGGATGGATGCTAAAGTGGACACATCCTCCCTTTTGCCACAGGAGAGCATGTAGCCAGACACAGGACCTATGCTGAGCCAATCAGATGATCTCCCACAGGACTTGAGGCCTGAGGAAATGATACAAAAACAGGAGGAAAATTGGAAGATCATTCATTCTGGCAGTAAGGTGACCCAACTATTCCTGCTGGGATGATTGTTGCCCTGGTTCCCCATGTGGAGCCCTCCAGAAGCCTCTTGTTTCCTATTTCTAAGCCAGATTCCACTCATTTATTCAGCCAACTCCCTCATAGCCTTTCCATATGTTTCTCTGTATAAGGCAGTGGAGTTAGATTCTGTTCTTATAACCAAAGAATCCAAAATTATACACTTTACTTATTAATATTCTGAGGGTAATTAGGATATCCAAATGTGAAATTGTAAGATGTGTATGTCATTATATAAATTTTATAGAATAAAATTTAGAGATAAAGAAAACAGTAATCTGGACACCTACGACAGCAGCAAGCAGTGGCCAGCCCCCTACCAGCCCACAGTAAACTCATGGACCCCAGAGTCCCCAATCCCCCCTCCCACCTCACCGTGGCTGTACGCTGCTCATTTAATGTGTGGCTCTTTTGCAGCTCCTTGTAGAGCTCACCCTTTGGAGCATATTCCAGAATCAAATACACACGGTGTGAATCGTGAAAGTAGTTGTACAGACGTAGGATATTGGGGTGTCTGGAGGAGAGATGGGGGGAAAGTCAGACTCCTCCCTGAGGCTCAATTCATGATGCTATTACGAGTGATTGGTCACACAAGAAGCAAATTGTTCTGGGACCAGAATAATAACAGACTGCATGAGAGGAGAACAGGGAGCAGGCATTTGGTGTGTGACACAGAGAGCTTTACATGGTGTAACTGTAATTAATTGAAGAGAAAAATCTTCAAGGTGGAAGCAAATGGCCTATTGGGGCTAGTATTAGGGGAAATGCTGGGCTTAGATTAGATGTCAAAGACCGAAGAGGATACAGAAGAACAAGAGTCAAGAACCAGTGTGGGAATCTCATACAGATTGTCCTTACTGTAGATGCGACTGGATTTCTATTTCTCTGCGCAGCTGGTGTTCAAGTCCTTCCTTCTCTAGCTGGGACTTAAAGAGGACTTTCAGGGCCACAATGAAATGGCTTTCCTTGAGCCGAGCCAGGTACACATTCCCAAATTTTCCCTTGCCCAGAGGACGCCCAATTTCAAAGTCATCAATTGTGAGGCGCCGCCTAACAGGGTAGGAAAAAAAGAGCCTCAGTTTGGGAGTTAGGTGGAGGGGGAGCGTCAGGGGCCCCGAATGATGACATTCCTCTTCCACTTTAACCCTTCCTCTGCCCCTTTCCCTTCTCAAGGGCCCAGTCAGGGTGTGTAGTCAGTAGCTCTCAGTCCCAAGAGTCAACATTTCACAAGCAGTTTGCTCCTCATCCATCTGTCCCACTTCCATTCCTTTCCCAGATACAAAGCCAACGGCACTCACGCGGTGGGCAAGCTGGACAGCATCTGGTCCTCTGCAGCTGCTGAAAAAGAAGAACGGTCAACATTTCCTTCTGTGTATCCCCTAGTCCCCACAACAGATACCAGATCTTTCTTCTCAACCCTCTTTCTCTGGTCTTGATTCTTGTCCCTCGCACCTGCGGGCTGAGCAACGGCCGACTTCACCACTGCTGGTGGGTGACTCATGCCTTCCTGAGCCCTGTCCGGGTGACTCTGAAAAGCGTTGCTTCCGCGGCAGCCTCGCGGCACCTCGGCACTGCCTGGAGGTCCCTCCATAACTCACCGCCCAGGTATCCCCTGAGTCTGAGGAAAACCGAAACAATACTGACCAGGCCTTTCATACTACGCGCCCTGGCCCCGGTGGCTGATGAGGTAGTTCTTTACCGATTCCCATTGGTTGCAATTTCTGAGGCTTAGGCAGCGTGTCCAATAGAAGAGACAGAAATGGGAGCTTCCGCCGGAGGTGGGGGCGAGAACGAAGGCTCTGGGCCAATGAGACGGCAGCTAGCAGAGACCGGAATGAGGCGGGACCTGGGGTGGATGCGGGATAGGTTGGACGCTGGAAGGGAAAGCCAGAAAAGATGCAGAGGCTATGATGGAAAAGATGCTGAATAAATTATCTCATACATAAATACATGAGTGAGTGAAGACATTCAGGACGCACATGTGAATGAACATAAACCAACCGTAAAAAGCTGATTGGATACCTTGAGCAGTTGGAAAACTCCAAAACCATGTGCACGCCCAAATGGCTCCTGCTTGGAGTGCCTTTCCTGTTCAGGCCACTACCCAGGATCCTATTCAATCGCGCACATATGTGAGGGCTCCCCGAAGTCTCTGCTTCTGTCCCTCAAATCCTGCGCTTGCCCAGGCAACCCGCACACCTATTTGTTTGGTATATACAGACGTTTCAAAAACATTTGAAATTGAACTCCTTTAGAGAGACAACTGGTTAAATTGTTGGGAAAATATAATTTGAAAAGACTAACTCTCCCAGACAGGCTGAGTTGCTCAGGGTCACCAGTTGCATTCCCACATGGGCCAGTGAGCTGTGCCCAAGCTGAGCTGCAGCTGAGCTGCCAACAGGTGGCAGGATGGCTCAGCTGATGAGAGCATGTGCTCCTAACAAGGTTGCCGGTTGGACTCTGGTATGGGGTGGTGGGCTATGCTCAGCTGCAACTAAGATTGAACACGGCACCTTGAGTGGAGCAACTGCGAGCTGCCAACAGGTGACCAGATGGTGACTGGACTTGAAGCTGAGCTAGCTGCACCCTCCACAACTAAGACTGAAGAACAACTTGGCTGTTCCTCTTCCCCAATACCCCAATAAAATCTTTCTAAAAAAAAAAAACCCAAAACAGTTTATTATTGACATTAAACAACAAGTGATGTTTCACTGTGACAAGTGTCACAGACAGTGGCTAACAGATTGCAAAGATAGAAAGTAAATCTCACCTTTTCATGGAGTTTTAGGGCAGAAGGATGTTATCTCCTGGAGTTTGAGAGTCAGATAGAGGTGGTTAGTTTGCATATGAAGGACAGGTCTTGGGCAAGTTGTGTGCTATCTGTAAGAACTGTCTAGACCTGGGAGGGCAGTTTTCCCCAAGTCAGCGAAGCTGAAAATGCTAGAGTAAGACTACAATATATACCTATACTATATAACTATATATGAAACTGACAATTAAGTTCACGAACTTGTTGCAATGATTTTGCTAACCTTTTTTGCTATCAGAGGGATTATTCATTATGAATTTGTACAAACTGCACAAATAGTTAACCAAGTTTACTATTTGGAAGTGCTGAAAATGCTGCATGAAAAAGTTAGATGACCTGAACTTTTCGCCAGCAATTCATGGCTCTTGCATCACGACAATGGACCAGTTCACATGGCACTGTCTTTGAGGGATTTTTTAGCCAGTAAACAAATCAGTAAGTAAACTGTATTGTAACACCCTCCCTACTCACCTGATCTGGCCCCCAATGACTTCTTCCTTTACCTGAAGATAAAGGTAATATTGAAAGGAAGACATTTTGATGACATTAAGGATATCAAGTGTAATATGATGACAGCTCTGATGGCTATTCCAGAAAGAGTTCCAAAATTGCTTTGAAGGGCGCTGGCATCTGTGCATAGCTTTCCAAGGGGAGTACTTTGAAGGTGATCATAGTGATATTGGGCAATAAGGTATGCAGCACTTTTTCTAGGATGAATTGGCAAACTTAATTGTCTGACCTTGATATAGCTATAGTTATGTATATAGCTATAGGTATGTATATAGTTAATATATAGTTACTATGTATAGTAAATATATACTATGTATAGTAAATATATACATAATAATTATATATAGTATATACATGAGATCTAAATATATATATATATATATATACATATATATATGTATATTTAGTACACTGTGAAACAGGCAGCCATCATAGGGTTTTGTTTTGTTTTGTTTTGTTTTTGAGGGCAGTGTCACTGGCCTTCATATGTGGGACCCGAACTGGGGCCGCTGGCTTCCCAAGCCAGCGCTTAACCACCACACCACTCGGCCGGCCCCATCATAGGGTTTTGACCTGGACAGTAATGTGATCTGATTTATGTGTTGAAGGGTCAGTCTGGGTACTGCATGGAAATTAGAGAACAAAAGGGGCAAGAGAAGAGGAAGGAGATCTGTTAAGAATTTCTTACTGCTTTCCATATGTTTGAAGGTGATGACTTAAACTAACATAATGACAGGGGAGGTAGTTTGTGATAAATGAAGTACAAACAACAATTAATCAAAGAGGATAAGTAATCAAATTAGTACAAAAATACGGATATGGATATAATCACTTTATAGGATGCATTTGTTGTTTGTTTAAATCTATCCATACCCAAAGGCCGGCCGAGTGGCTTAGTTGGTTAAGAGCTCGCTCAAGAGTGTGAGCTGAGCTCTGAGCAACGGCAGTTCGATGCCAGCCCGAGCTGAGTTGTCATTGAGCTGCCAACAGGTGGCAGGATGGCTCAGCTAAAAAAAATAAAAAATAAAAATAAATAAATAAATAAACAAATCTATCCATACCCCACACTGCCTCCTTCAAATATTAGGCATATTCCTGATAATACTATGGTGTATCCTATAAGTACATGCTCAGGCAAATATGACTGTTTTGCTGTAATAGGGCCTTGGCCAAGGGCCAGAGGTGGGGGGCTAGACTGTGCTTGAAAGTCTTAACTGAACAGGCTTCAGTTTTTCAAATGCTACACATTCCAAAGAAAGGCCTTGTGCTTGACCAGCTGCAGGAAAACTACTTCTGATTCCTTGGAATATCTTGTGTCATAAGAGTGATTTTTCTACCTGAGTATATCAGCCCCACTCTATCAGTTTGACCATATTTATGCTAACATATGATTCATGTTGAATGGTGGGTTTTGCATACTTGAGGGCCTGGGCCACATTATATCTTTGCCTTCTGTAGATATTGGAGACAGTATCCACGGTCAGTTATGTAGGAATTGCATGCCTCAATAGAAAAAAAAAAATCTGTGGACACCAAAGCTTGGGTGAGGTTCCCACTGGTGATACTTAAACATGTTGTCACACATCTTTGCTGCAAGAATTGAGTCCCCATGTGACTGCACTGGGAGGGAACACCTGGAAGCTTGTGCTTTGGTGTCTCATGGGCTTTTTCCTACATGCCTTTTCTCTTTGGTGAGCTTGATCTGTATTCTTGTAATAAACTGTAAATGTGAGTACAACAGCTTTTCCTGAGTCTTATGAGTTCATCTAGCAAATCATCCAGCCTAAAGGTGGCCTTAGGGAGCAAAGAACCATGAAGAGTTCTCTGAAAAAAAAAATTATGACCCAGATGGATGTTCTGGTAATACCTCCCTGAGGGATAAAGCACTCATTCACTGGCCTAAGTACATAAGGAAGAGCCCTCTGGCAGGTGGGAAAATGAAGGGCAAGGGAAACAGGAAATGAAAAGAGAAGAAAGCTAAGAGTTGTGCAAGAGAAATGGTAGTAAATTAGGTACATCCACACCAGGTTAGGCCCCAGGGATGGGCCATGGTATGGATTTGGTTTTTCTCCCAAGAGTTAAAGGAAGTCACTTTAAGGGTGAGTGTTGTTTGGGAGGTGGAGAAGTGAAGTGCATCATCTAATCTGAGCTGCGATCTCTGGCTTCAATGTGGAGAATGGATTGAAGAGAAATTACAGATAAAAGGAGACCCAGCTAGTAAGGTCTGGCAGAAGTGGAGGTGACAGATGATAGCAGTATGGTCTAGAAAGGAAATGGTGAATTAGAGAGAAGAGGACTGACTTAAAAGGCATTATGGTAAAATTGGCAACTCTTGGGCCAGCCGAGTGGTGCGGTGGTTAAGCGCTGGTTTGGGAAGCCAGCAGCCCCCGTTCGGTCCCACATGTGAGAGCCAGTGACACTGCCCTCAAAAAAAAAATTTGGCAACTCTTTCTGACTGTATCTGAGGTTGAGGACATGGAGGTGACCATGCTGAGTCAGAGATTTCTGTCCTCTGTAAGTAAAAACTGCCACGTAGCATTGAGAAGACACTCAGTGGGTCAGAATCAGGGAGAAGTGGGAGCCATTGTATAAATCCAAGTCATGTGGACATGGAAGTACCTTTGAAACATCCACATGGGAACAACAAGACAATTGGGAATTCAGGTCTAGAGCTGCAAGGAGAAGTCAGGACTGAAAAAACAAATTTCAATTTGTTCAAAGTAGATAACTGGAACCAAGAATCTAGATAGGACCTAGGGAAGAGACCACAGAATGGTAGAAAAGGGCCTGAGAAAAGTCTAGAAATTTCAAAACTGAGTGGATGGCTAGAGGTAGATGAGTCAGCAAGGAAGGAAAAAAAAGAAAGAGAAAAACAGGAGGGTGATGTTACAGAACCAAGGTAAAATAATGTATTTCAAGAATGGAGTGGTCAATAGGATCCAGTTCAGTCTTAAGCACAAGACAAGGGCTTAAAATTTATAAACTTGGGAGTCACTGCTGACCTTGACCAGAGTGGTGTGCAGGGTGGCATTGTAGCAAGGAGGTACACAAGGCAGGGAGATTTGGGAAATGGAATAGAGTAAAAGGTACAGGTTTTTTACTCCAGATTCACCCTTTTGCAAATCAAATTCACCCTTTTGCAAATCAAACCCACCCTTTCACAAATCAAATTCACCTTTTTGCAAATCAAATTCACCCTTTTGCAAATCAAAATTTTTCCACAAAAATGTTTTCTTAATCTTTGTAATAAATCCAATGTTAAGTTGTTAAAATTAAATATTTCATTGCATGTATTCAATAACAAACATAAAATACTTATTTAACATCAGAAATACTTATTTACTTATACCTTCATTTATAATGGTTCTCCTGCCGCTGCTCGTGGTAATTTAAAATACATATTCACAAAATAATAATGACAATCTGTAGGAGTAATAGTTGCAACGGAATGATTAACAACATCTACTAAATGTTTATGGTTTGATGGATCAACCAAAATATTTCTTGCACAGAACTTAATTTTTGAAAAACGAAGGCGCAATTGAAAGTTAATACACCAGCTCATGTGACTGTGCCAACAGTTAGGGGACGAAATGTTTCTCTAACTGCAGCAATAAACATTCAGGGAATGGTGTGGCATGAAGTAGCTGCACATTCTATGGTTACTTTAAATATGTTTTGCAAATTTCTTCCGAGATTATTGCAGAAATTGGATGGAGATAATCTGGAGGAAGTGTGGTTTGTTTTGGACAATGTAAGCCTCCACTAAACCCAGGGAGTACATGATCCTGTTGGTCAGAAAACACACACTTTATTATTTCTACCACCATACTTTCCAATGATGAACCCCATTGAATAAGTTTTTTTCAAAAATTAAGTTCTGGGCCGGCCGAGTGGCACAGTGGTTAGGAGCTGGCTTGGGACACCAGTGGCCCCGGTTTGGATCCCACATATGCGGGCCAGTGATACTGCCCTCTTAAAAAAAAAATTAAGTTCTGTTCAAGAAATATTTTGGCAGATCCATCAAACCATGAACATTTGGTAGATGTTATGAATCATTCCATGGCAGCTATTACTCCTACAGATTGTCATAATTAATCTATGAATAAATATATGAAATTATCACTAGCAGAGGCAGGAGAATGGTTATAAATGAAGCTATAAGTAAATAAGTATTCCTGATGTTAAATATAAGTATTTTATGTTTATTATTAAATACATGCAATAAAATGTTTAATTTTAACAATAACTTAACATTGGATTTATTTATTTATTTACTTATTTACTTATTTATTTATTTTTAAATTGGGGAATTGGGGGAGGGGAAGAGTGTTGGGGATTGGGAAGGGGAACCAGCCAAGTTGTTGTTCTTCAGTCTTAGTTGGGAGGATGCCAGTCGCCATCTGGCTGCCTGTCAGCAGCTTGTGACCTCTAAGCTCAAGGTGCTGTGCTACAATCTTAGTTGATGGTGGGCACAGCCACCATCCCATGTGGGAGTCAAACCTGGCAGCCTTGTTGTTAAGAGTGCACGCTCTATCCACTGAGCCATCCTGGTGGCAGCTCAGTTCAAGGTACCGAGTTCAGTCTTAGTTACTGGCATGTGTAGCCCGCCATCAAACAGACAGTTGTGTTGTTAGGAGCACGTACTCTCACCAGCTGAGCCATCCCACCACCTGTTGGCAGCTCAGTGGCAGCTCAGCTCCGGGCACTATCACTGGCCCATGTGGAAATCGAACCAGAGGCCTTGTTGCTCAAAGCTGATGCTCTTAAGCTAACTCAACCAACTGAACCACTCGGACGACCTCTGGATTTATTTTAATTACAAAGATTAAGAAAACATTTTTGTGAGCCGGCCGAGTGGTGCTTGGGATGCTAGCAGCCCAGGTTCAGATCCCACATATGAGGGCCAGTGACACTGCCCTCTACAGCTAAGATGATGAACAACAGCTCCACCTGGAGCGGGGCTGTGCGGGTCCCTGCGATGGTGTAGGCTGCCCCCTGCTGCAGTGGTCTGCCATAAGCTACAGTGAGTGGCCAGCAGCCAGCGTGAGCAGTTGGCAGCCAGTGTGAGCTGCTGATAGCGGCTGTGAGCGGCTGTCCAGAGGCCGGTGACCTATCTGCCTCATCTGGGAAGAGCGCAATGATAATACGCACATGGGCCAGTGAAGCAACGTCCTCCACAACTAGACTGAAGAGCAAAAAGGACAGCAACTTGCCTGTTCTCTCCCCCAATTCCCCAATAAAAATCTCAAAAAAAAAAAAGACAACATTTTTGCGGAAAAATTTGATTTGCAAATAAGGTGAATTCGATTTGCAAAAGTGTGAATTTGGAGTGCAAAACCTGTAAGGGTGAAGTGGAAATACAGCACAGAGTGCAAAACAGTCTGAGGGGCTCCTCACTTCAAAGCAGAGAGGAAGGAAGAGACAAAGTTGACAGTTGGAGAAGCTGAGATATAGGAAAGATCACAGTGGTGATGTCTGATACTCAAGCCAATGTGTGAGGGAAAGTCAGAAAGGGTGAGGGATAAAAGAATACTCAGATGAAAAATAGGCTTCTAGGTGCCTGAGATGACAGGTAAGGCAAATGTCAGGTTGACACTCTAGACGAAGAGAAAAGATGGTGATGGCTTAAGTGTGACTCCAGGGTTCAAGGAGAGACAGTGAGGAGGGAGCATTTCAAATGTGAAGACTCATACCTGAAAGCAGGGACATAGAATGGAACTAGAAAGAGCTAGTCAGCAGGAATGTTGAAAGATGACACAGCTGCCAATGCCTTAAGGGATAAGGAAAGAGAGTGAAGATATGAATGAGGATAATCAAGAGAACAATGATGTAGGCAGGACTGGGAGACAGCATACAGAAAGGCATTCTTCCTTTAAACCTCAGAAAGTTGGAAAAATGACATAGGGAGAATATCTGAAATTGTCACTAACGATTTTGCAGCCCTCACTTAGCTACACTTGGTCCTGATCAGAAGTGTGGGGCTTTGAAAGGGGAATGGGGAACCATCTTTCTAAAATACCACCCCCACAGGAAATAATGGGTCTAACACCATGGTCCTGGGATGCCTGCTTTCCACTTGCCCACCTGTTCAGCCCCTTGGCATGGCTCCTTCCCGTCCATGGCTCATTCCAACTCCAAGATCACATCTGGTCAGGTGCGTTAACACCCTGTTATTTGGAAATGACATGGACCTGACTGGTTTGCTTTGCTAAATTCATGGTATTTATCGCCTTAATGCTTTCAGGTGTGTTATTTTAAAAGATAGGCTTTATTTGGGGGACCGGGGTTGTCACTTGGAGAGGTAACAATATAACTATTGCACTGTTGTAAAAAATAAATTAAAATAAAATAATAAAATAAAATGTAGGCTTTATTCTGATATGATGCAGAAGGTCAGGATAAGAGTGCCATTGAAGAGACACTCAGTTCCCCTAAGAGGGCCTGCAATGTTCCACTGGGAAGCACCAGGGCAGGGTCAAGAGGTAGGAGGAAGGGCAGGCAAAGACTCTAATGCCACTTCCACTGAAAGGAATGGATAAGGTGAGTTAAGCAGGCTAAGCAGGTTTTGGATTCGCTAGTTTGAATAATTTCATTGAGTTCTGGAGAGTAGGAACTTCCCCTAGTTGCCTGGTACCTGGTGCTGTGTGAGAACCTGATAAAGGCAGTAGGTGTAGGCTCTAGAGTGGTTGACTTGCATGTGAAAGGCACACTGTGGGTGTAGGGGAAATGGTCCTTTATTACCTCTAAGAATTAGCTAGCCCTGGGAAGAGATCTCTGCAAGATTAGCAAGATCCCAACCTCAAAAACTTGAGAATAAAAACACATGTGTAAAAATACATGGATAGCAACAATAAAGGGTAGCAGAATGGACAGGAATTTTCTACTCATCCAGCAGGAAAAAACAATGCTGAGTGGCAAATTAAGCTGCCCATTTACAATTTAGCTGAGACCATTCAATTGTGAGATGTGTGACATACCTGTGAGCAAACAGATTACGAATCTTTAACCCTTAAAACACAAGGATGATATCACTGACTGTTCTGGAGGTACTCCAGCTTCCCACAGCTGAGACAGGAAAGGTGGTCTGTGGGCTGGAGGGTGAGTACAAAGGGGAGCTGCACATATTCCCAGAGACTGGTCTCCAGCATCATGTCCCTGTAGAGAGCCCTCCCAGCTGGGACCACCTGCTCCAACACCCTCCAAGTGAAACTCACACACAGATCCAGGGACATGACTAAGCCTGCAGTAACACATGCCTAAACCTCAAGCATTGAATGATGCATGTATTCTTTAGTTCTCTGTTGAAGCCAATGGCTAAGAGTATCAATAGTGGGAACAAAGAGATGAGAAATTGTTGACATATTTGCTATAAAGGCATTGATGTGGCCTTTACATCTTTATAGACAAAGCAAAACAATGGACATATCTGCAAGTTAGACCACTTGAAGCTGTGTCTATGTATTCACATAAAAATAATCACATATATATTGGGTTGTCAGAAAAGTCATGAAGTATTTTTTCTATGTTTTTTATTGCAAAAATGCATCATGATTTTTCCAACAACCCAATATTAGGTATATATATGTTTATATAGTACATATATATGGCCCTAAGTGATATATATACACACATACACATGCGTATTAGGTAGAGGCAAGGTTTCTTTTGTTTTTTGTTTTTTGGTTTTTCTTTTGAGGTCAGTGTCACTGGCTCTCATATGTGGGACCTGAACCGGGGCCGCTGGTTTCCAAGGCCAGTGCTTAACCACCATGCCACTCGGCCGGCCCTCGGAAGAGGCAAGGTTTTATCCACCAGATTTTCTCTGTAGTTTATCACTAAATTCAATCCTGGCTATTTTGGAAGAAGTCCTACTGTGATTTAGTGTGTTTTGTTACAATGGTTATACTTATATATAAGCCTTCACCTCAAAGCTATGACTCAAATAAAGAGTGGCTCAGTGTGCCCAAGTTTTCTGTGTGAAAAATATGCTTATGCTGAATACCTGCTATCCTTCTGGAGGTGTAGAATTGGTATGTGCTAGAAAAAGTGTCTCTTAAAATCCCTGGACACTGAGCCTCCAATGACCTTCCCTAATACACATTTCAATCCATTGTCAAAATTCTTTCTTTTTTCCACTCTTCCATTTATTTATTTATTTATTTATTTATTTATTTATTTATTTATGTATTTAAATTCTTCTTTTGTGAAATAAACATTTTTTAAAATTAGTTTCAGGTATACAACACAGTGCAATAGTTATACTGTTTACCCCTCAAAGTGACAACTCCCCTCCCCCAATTTGCCACCCCACTCCTCTCCTCATATCATACATATCTATTACAATTCCTTTGACTCCCTTCCACAGTATACCCCACATCCTGTGACTATCTATATATTCAATTACAGTTGGCATACAATATTATACAACATCAGTTTCAGGTATACAGTGAAGTGATCAAGCCTCTACTCCATCCAAGAAGTGGTCTCCCTAACGAGACACATTGTGATAATTCTTAATGGAACTTAAATTAAGCATGTCTTTTGTGACTTCCCTGAGACAGGGCTATGAAGATTGTCCCTAGTTTACTCTGGACTTCAGTCTTTACATCTTCTCCCTTGAATGAGTTTGCTTTGATTCCTTTTGCTGTTAATAAATCAGCAGTATTCTTAGCAAACCATCAAACCTGGGGTAGTCTTGACTTCTGAAACAATCATTCATTATGACTTGTAGTCTTACAGATCTGGCCATAAAAGCCCATGTAGATTCTCTTTGAGTTTCATATGTCATATACTATACCAACTATACTCTACCAACTATTGTGTCAGCACTCTGTGTGGGATCCAACATTAAAATAAAAATACCCTGCTCTGTGCAGCCATTCACTAAAACACATACATAATCAGTGTCTACTAAGGGTTAAAAAGGAAAGGTAAAATGAACAAAATGAGACAGTGACTGGATGCAGAATGATGAAAGAAAAATGACTATGGGGTGTCATTCTGGCTTGGACATCACAACAGAAGATAATGGGATTCACAGAGATGTTTTTCAGGCATCCCAAAACACAATGCCGGAAAACTAATGCATGTCTTAGCCCTTCTCTATCTCCCCAACCTCAAACCCAGACATTGTTTATATTTTCTACACAAATTATATAGCCATGTAAAACAGTGACTTTGGTTTATCTCACTCAATCTAAAGGGATAGCCAAGAAGTATTGTGAAGTGAGAAAAATAATTTGCAGATGAGCATGGTTTGATCTATTTTAGTAAAATGAATAGTGAGTTTTGTAAAAAGCATTTGACAGTTGAGGCAGAATTATAACTGAAAGGTTGGATGAGGAGAGAGGGAGCTAGAAACACCGGTATTCAAGCAATCAAGTTTACTAACCTACCGGGCTGAGGCAGTGAGAGGCGTCGGCCCCTACTAAGGGAAGGGTCTAGTTTTTATAGGGTGGAGTAAGTAACCGGTGGCAACAGCTGGTGGTGGCAAACAGCTGGTAGCAATGGCTGGTAACAACGGCTGGGGGCAACGGCTGGGGGGGTGGTAATTGCAGGGGGCAATGGAAAATTTCTACTTATGCCAGGCAGGATATGGATGATGTATTTCCCATTGTTTCATGCCAAGCTGGATGCAGAGTGTGCACCCGTTACTGCATGACTGAGCTGGCTTTCAAGGCGAACAGTACCTTACATTTCATCCTTTAGATGATACTATTTTTAAGGAACAGGGATGGTGTGTCTCTCTTCTGGAGATGCTGAGAGTGGGCAATGTCTGAGCAGGAGTTAGGGGTACTGTCGGGCTCTGAGGTAGATGACAAGCGGTGATAATCACCTAGTAGCATATCTCGAACAGTGTTGTTGGTGAAAGCCTGAGTTGGTCCTGTAGGAAGCATGTAAGAAGGCATAGTAGGCAGAGGCCAAAAGCTAGGAGTAGAAACAAGAATGTTAGAGGTCCTATTAGAGGAAGAAGCCAAGAGGCCCAGTTTGTTGGAAACCAGGACTCCATTGAGTTTGTCTTTCTCGGATTTTTTGTACACGATCCCTGAGTTTCTTTGCTGCATCTCTAACTAAGACAGACTGATTGAGATAGAAGCAGCACTGTTCATCAAGGAACAGGCAGAGTCCTCCTTTTTCGGCAGTTGGTAGGTCTAGACCCCTATGGTTCTGTAGGGTAACAGTGGCCAAGGAATCAAGCTGGTCCTGGAGATTAACTAGGGTGTGTGCAATCTCATGTAAGGAGTTTTGGAGGTCCTCTGAAAGTAAGCAAGTGAGGTTCCTAGGCCCCGTGCTCCAAGACCCATACCTGTAGTTATCCCAGGCTAGTAGTGGAATGGCTTGGACTGCTCTCTTGTCTTATTTTGTTGTATACTTGGAATAGGGAGTGGTTGGTCAGGGGGTACCACGCCAATATTGGGGGTTAGATAAACTAGGGTGCAGATCCTTGTCCAGTTGGTGGGTAGGCAGAGATAGGTATTAGTCTTGCATAGGAAGAAGACTCCTGTTTCAGGTAAACAGGCCATTATGTGAATGGAAAAAAGGTGAAGATGAGGATATTTTCCACTGGACTCTGATTCAGCACTCCAAATACTAAGGGAGGAAGAGAAGACAGCCCTTATCAGGGGGAATAGGTGGGTTGTGAAGGTCTCTTTGCATTTGAGTGAGGTGGAGGATATCCAAGGGGTGAAAGTGAGGGATATGAGCAATTTAAGGAGGAAGTCTGTACCGTTGGAGGCTTCCATACTGGTTGTTTAAAGAGGCCGTTAACCTTGGGAGAGACCTGGTAATTTACCAGTCAATTTTCCCAGTCATGAGGGTGTTGGATAGGTATGGTGAGATTACATTGGTCCAATGGAATCTGTAATGTGGGAACTTGTCCATTGGAACTCGTGAAGCAGAGAGGGGCCATAGAAATAAGAGGGGTATCAAGGGTAACAGGACCATGAATTGGGGGGTGGGGGGTGGGGCCTGGGTTTTAAGGGTGTTTATGTAGGTCTGAAATAGGTGGGAGGCTCAGTAAGCAGTGGAGGATGGGTAGTTTCCAAGTAGGGAGTTGGCGCACTCAAAGAAAATGGCTCCCTTTTGGATGGTGAAGGCCAGCCGGGTTGTGGCTATGGCTAGTGGGATAGGTAACACCGTGTAGGCTGAGGAGGACAGGGAGAGACATGCCCAACAATTTGGGGTGAGTGAAGAGTTGGCACGGTGAAGTAGTGCCTGAGTGAGATTAAGGGAACATTCCAAACGAGTGGCTGTTAAGAGGGAGTGGATGGGGAGTCCTTCATTCACAGGTTGAGTGGAAGATAGCAGTATTAGGAGTCTGAGTTGGAGGAAGGGAGGAGATTGTGTAGGCCTTGTCCCTGAGTAACTTCCCCTTAAGGGTCTATCAGGTGACTGATTAATTCCCATGAGTAATCAAATTCGCCCTGAAGATGTGCAATGAAGAGGTGTATAAGAACTTGGTGATGAAGATTAAGGGGGATGGTACTGAGTATCTCTAGGATCTGACAAGAGATAGGTAAGGGGGAGCAGTCAGGTCAGGGTCCTTGGCACCCAACATAGGGGCAGAGAGAGCAAAGAGGGTGCCAGAAAATCTGACATGGACAGGGGTTACCACTCATAGGGACGTTTCTTCAGGGATGGCGGTGAGTTGGACTTTGGTCAGCCCCAGGAGAGTACTGGAGTATCTCGGCGACTGGTCCTTGGGGTGGGATTCTGGATGGGGGGCCTTTGGTCCAGTTTCAGTTTTCTTCAACCTAAAGATATGGAACCAAGAAGGGTGACCCGAGAGCTTGGCAGCAGTGGGGGTGGTGAGTATGACCTGGAAAGGTCCAGTCCATTTTGGCTGGAGATCAGTCAGGTGAAGAGCCTGAAGGAAAACCCAGTCCCAAGGGAAGAGGGAAGTGGAGTAAGGGCCTTCACGGGCTGAGGGAGAGCCTGGTCTGCATGTTCCCTAAGAAGTTGTCTAATTAAACTTAGGATTGGTAGGTAGTCACCCAAGGGAAATGTTTGGTTAGGGATGTTTCCTAGCAGAAAAGGCCTACCATACATAAGCTTGAAGGGGCTCAGAAAGGTAAGGGCCCAAGGGCTGGCGTGAAGACTGGAGAGAGCTATGGGCAAGTGGTAAATTCAGGGTCTCTTCACCTCCAGACTGAGTTTGGTTAGTAGGGCTTTGATGATACTGCTTGCCTTCTCTACTTTTCCTGAGGACTGTGGCCTGTAGGGGATGTGAAGCCCCCATTGGATGTTTAAAGCCTCAAATACCTGTTGGGTTATCTGAGAAGTAAAGGCAGGGCCGTTGTCTGACTGAAGGGAGTGTGGTAGCACAAAATGGGGAATAATGTCATGTATTAAGACCTTGGTGACCTCAGAGGCCTTCTCTGAGGTGATGGGGAAGGCTTCTACCCATCCTGAAAAAGTATCTACCATGGTTAGTAGATATCTTGTTTTCTTGACAGGGGGCATATTATGAAATGTTTGCCAGTCCTCTCCTGGGAGGTGTCCCTGTAGCTGGTATGTGGGAAAGGATGGAGGCCGGATGGCCCCTTGAGGGGAAACAATAGAACAGATAGCGCAGACATCAGTGATTTCACAGAGAAGGGTAGGAAAATCTTGACAGGTTAGTAGAGGCCTTGGAAGATGGTGTATAGGCTTGAACCTGATATGGAAAGATTGATGAATGACTTAGGATCTCCCTAGCCTGGGCTTGGGGGAGGATATATCGCCCACCAGAGAGGAGCCCATCTCCCTGGAGGATGGCCCCTTGGGCCAAGAGATGTTTCTGTTTGGATGTGGAGTAGTGGGGCTGTATTTGTGGCATGACAAGGAGTTGGTTAGCTGGGGCAGGGGATTGAGAGGCTCATTTTGCCTCTTCATCTGCTTTGTTGTTACTTATCAAGATGGGGTCTGTTCCCTTTTGGTGTCCCTTACAATGTATGACTCCAGCCTTATCAGGAAGATGGGCCACTTGGAGGAGATGGAGAATGAGAGGGGCATTTGTGATGGGGGACTCTTTTGTGGCTAGGAACCCTTACTGCTGCCATATGGCTGCATGAGAGTGTAAGATATGGTAAGCATATGTGGAATCAGTGTAGATATTTGCCTTCTTTCCTTTGGCCAAAGTTAGGGCACAAGTGAGAGCAATCAGTTCCGCCTTTAGTGAGGTAGTCCCTCTGGGGAGGGTGTTTGCCTCTACGGTGTTTATAAAGGAAACAATGGCATACCCTGCTGCTTTTGTGCCATGCTGAGTGGTGGAGTTCACTTCGATGAACCAGATGAGATTTGGGTCTGGGAGAGGTTCTGCTACAATGTTAGGAAAATGGGATTTAAAATGTTCCAGAATTTCTACACAGTAATGTGTGAAGGAGTTTGAGGGGTCAGAAATAAGGGTCGCTAGATTGAGAGGAGGGCTTCTGCCACCTTGAAGTTGGGCATTTCTATGAATATGGTGTGAAACTGCTGTACTCTTGATGGTGATAGGTAGCTACAGCTTTGTAGGAAATGAGGTCCTGTAGATTGCATGGGTAATAGATAGTGGTGTTTTGTCCAAAGGTTAGTTTCCCATTTTCCTGAGCTGAGAGCAGCAGCCACCAAGGTGCGTAGACAGGTGGGCCATCCCTTTACTATGCTGTCTAGCTATTTGGACAGATAAGCTACAGGTCCAAAGGTGGGCCCCTTGTTTTGGCCCAGGACCCTGAGGGCAATACCCTGTCTTTCTGTGACACACAGGAGAAAATACTTAGACAGGTCTGGGAGAGAGAGGGCAGGGGCAGAAAGGAGAGCCTGCTGAAGAGCTCTGAAGGCCAGGACAATGTTGACAGCAGGGTCTAAGGGCTCTGAAAGGGGACCCTTAACAGCCTGGTAGTGCAGGCAAGCTAAGAGACCAAAATTAGGGATCCAGATGCAGAGAAACCCTGCCAGTCCAAAGAAAGAGAAGATTTCACCTTTCGTGTTAGAAGGGGTAAGATCTCTAATGAGAGCAGTTCGATCTGCTGTGATGGCCCTCTGGGTGGGGGAGAGCTGAGTTCCTAAGTAGGTGATGGTCAGTATGGGCAGCTGGGCTTTAGTGGGAGATACCCGATATCCCTTTGAGGGTAGAGTGTTTAGTAAGGAGGCAGTGTGTTGAAGGGATAGAGCATGGGAGGGACTGCAGAGGAGTAGATCATCTATGTATTGTAGAACTGTACTGGAGGCCAGATCTGAGGCAAGTGGCTGGCCAGAGAAGTGAGGGTTGTCTTGGAAACCTTGTGAGAGGACCGTCCAAGTAAGCTGTCTGGATTGTAGGGTGTCAGGGTCCATCCAAGTGAACGCGAAAAGGTCCTGTGAGTCTGGGTGGAAGGAGATGGTAAAGAACGCATCTTTGAGATCTAGAACTGTGAAATGAGTGGTAGTAGAAGGGATGAGAGATAGGAGCGTATAGGGGTGGGGACTACAGGGTGAATGGGAAGCACCGCGAAATTGATGACTCGGAGGTCCTGGACTAATCTATATGTCCCATTGGGTTTCCATACTGGCAGGATGGGGATATTGTACAGAGAATGGGTCGGTTTTAGGAGGTCTTGAGTAAGGAGCTTGTCACTAATAGGTTTGAGTCCCTTTTGGTGGGGGAGGGAATGAGGTATTGTGGCTGATTTGGGAATTTAGAGGGGTCGCAAAGCTGGATCCTTACGGGAGAATGGTATTTTGAGACAGGAGTTGAGGTATCTCAAATGAGGGGGTTGACCTTTGAAGGGGGCAAAGGAGGCTGGAGGGGAGATGAGGAGATGACAGGATTGAGAAGGAGGAGCAAAGCTGGCTCTGGGTGTGGGAGATGGAAGGATCTGGAGGGAGTGTGAAAATATAATGTTAAAAAGGGTGCATGAGAATGAGGGGGTTGAGAGAGGCAGAGATATTAAGCTGTCAACGCCCACAACAGAGACCTGGGAGGGGCATGTGGGACCCAAAAATTCAGGCAGGGCGGAAAAGGTGTCCCCTGTATCTATCAAAAAGGAGATTGGCTTACCTGCCACTAGAAGTCCGGGCTCCGAGGTGGTGATGGGAGATGGGGCTGGGGGCCCTGGGCACCTTGTCTTCAGCGGATAGGCCAAGTAATTTCGACAGGGCAAGAAATGAGACTTGCTGGGGGGAGGGAAGTGCCTCCCACTGGGGGGAGGGAAGTGCCTCATCCCTGGGAAGGGCAATCAGCCTTCCTGTGTCCCCTGCTACCACAGGAGGGGCAAGGCTCTGGTGGGGGCCACAGACTGGGGCAAGCTCATGCCCAGTGGCTTTCTTTGCCACATAGGAAACAAGAGCTGTGTGTGTGTGTGTGTCTTCTGAGGACCCTGCGGTAGTCAGTCTAGTGACCTATTAGGAGTTCCCTTGTGGTCAGAGCCCCTGATAGCCGCTGTCAGTATCTGGCATTTTGCCTGATCTCAGCGGGCCTTTTCTAGTTTTGCCTGTTCGTCTGATTGTTAAAGACCTTGAAGGTCAGCGCTAAAAGGTCCTGTTGAGGGGTTCGAGGGCCCTACTCAGCCTTTTTGAGTTTTTTTTTTCCCCAGATGTCTGGAGCTGACTGTGAGATAAAATGAGTATTAAAGACAATGACTCCTTCCTGAGATGAGGGGTCTAGTCTAGTGTATTTCTGAAGAGCCTCAGTGAGGTGGGATAGGAATTGGGCTGGGTTCTCATGGGCCCGTTGGGTGATTTCCTTCATTTTCTCAAAGTTGACCACTTTGTGAGCTGCCTTATGGAGACCTGCAATTAAACAGGTAACCATACGATTTCAATGGGTTTTCCTCAGGTCATTATGCTGATAATCCCAATCAGACTCCTCAAGGTGCACAACTGCCGTGCCAAAAGGATTTGGGGGTCCTGTCGATGGAGTTCATCGGCATGTCCCTGGGCAGCCAGCCGTATCTGTTCCTTCTCCTCCGGGAGTAGGGTGGAGAGGACAATGTAAAGGTCATGCCAGGTAAGGTCATAGGACTGGGTGAGATATTTGAATTCCTTAATGTAGGTGTCAGGGTCAGAGGAGGAGCCCAGGCGTTTCTCTGAGAGAGATCAGACAGGGAAAAGGGGACATGGACCCTGATGATTCTCTCAGCCCCAGCAACCTCCCTCAAGGGAAGAAGGGGAGCCGGGTGTGCCTGAGACCGAGACTGAGGGAAGGGAGGAGAAGGAAGGTCCATAGAAGAGGCTGGACCTGGGTGGGGACTTGAGTCTGACGGCCCAGAGGCTTCTGAGTCAGAGGGTTTGGGTGATGTGGGAGACAGCGAAGAATGAGGAGCATATGGAGGGGGCGCTGGAGGGGAGGAGTGGTCAGCAGGGTCGAAGGATGAGGTGTTGTCCTCAGAGGGAAGACTGGGCTTTGAGTGGGCAAGGAGGATGTGGAAGGTGGAACAGGACTGACAGAGGGAAGGACGGGAATGGAGAACAAAGAAGGCTTGAATATAGAGAATCTCTGATCACTTTCCATTGCGATGACAGAAATTGTCCAAGTCCCAGCAATAGACAGACGCTGTGGTAACTGCCTCCCAGGATCACAATAAAATTACAAGCAAATTATACAGCATTCAACCCTGGAGGTTCCCGGAACACTAGATGAACAGAACCACTAAGAACTTAAAGAGGCCACGTCGGGTCTGGTAGGACGGGCGGAGACGAGAGAGGGTGAGCCCCATGAGGGAAGCCCCAGCCGTGGGAAGCTTGTCTGGTTGGGGGAGAGACCCTCCAGCCGCACACCAAGCTCACCAGCCCAGAGCTCCTTTGCCGGGAAGAGAAGTTCTAAGATAGCCAGCAGGAAATTAGTAATGACTCTCTTTGCTCAGCTCGGTGAGGCTAAAAGCGGCTGGAGAATCAGTGGGGCCGGCACCCGGGCTTGCTCGCCGGTGAGCACTTACCTGGTCCCTGGTGGAGGGAGTGGCTGTGTGAGCCGGGAGCCTGCAGGGACGGACTGAACTGGGCACGTTTGGTGCAAAGGCTGGAGGTTTTTGAACTGTTGTTCCCGTGGTGCGGAGCCTGCATGCGAGTGGAGTAGGGAGGGCACCATTTTGTCGGGCTTGGGCCCTCCCATGAAGGATCAGGTCCGAGACCTCATTGGTCTGGTGTAATTGGCACAGAAGTGCATGTGTGCTTGCGCGTGCGCCTGCGGCCTTGGATTCCCACCCTCCCCCCGGCTTATACTGCATTGCCAGGGAAACACGGGGCGGGTGCCCTCTGGCTCCAACAGACTGCTCACTGAGACCAGGGAGTGCGCGAGCCGCCTCGGATCCCCACGCTCCACATGGCTTGTGCTGCGTTGTCAGGGAAACGCCTTGTGGGCGTGTCCCGGCTCCAACAGGCTGCTCACTGAGACGTGGGAGTGGGCAAGCCTCCTCGCGTCCCCGCTCTCCACACTGCGCTTGCAGAGTTGCCAGGCTGGTGATTGGTTGTTGGGCAGCCCAGCCTGATCTGCCAGCGGCTGATTGGGACAGGCTGAGACTGGGAGTTTTCCTGGGAGTGTTGGGCCGTGAGCTCTGTGCCTGTGTGATCCAGCCAGGGCTCTCCTGGTGATCTATCTAATACATCAAAGCAATCCCAGAGCGACCACCAGAATGGGGAAACAAAGAAACATGTCACAAGTAAAAGATCAGAAGAAACCTCCAGAAATGGAACCAAATGAAACAGAGGGATCCAATCTTTCAGAGACACAGTTTAGAACACTGATGATAAGAATGTTTAAGGAACTTAGCGAGGACATAAAGAAGGATAGGGAAACCATAAAAAACAACCTGTTAGAAATAAAGAATACAATAACTGAAATGAAGAACACACTAAAAGGAATCACCAGTACTGTAGACGAAGCAGAGGAGTGGATCAGCGATTTGGAAGAGAAAATAGCAGAACTCACCCAGTTGGCACACAAAAAGACCAAAGAATAAAAAACAAGGAAAATAGTTTAAGAGCCCTATGGGACAAGGTGAAATGCAACCACCTTCAACTCATAGGAATACCAGGAGAAGAGAAGAAGCAAAAGGTCGAGAATGTATTTGAAAAAATAATGACTGAAAACTTCCCTACCCTGGTGAAGGAAATCAACATACATGCCCAGGAAGTGCAGAGGGTTCCAAACAAGCTGAACCCAAACAGGTCCACACTAAGACACATCATAGTTAAAATGGCAAAGGTTAAAGACAGAGACAGAATCCTAGAGGCTGCAAGAGAAAGACAGCAGGTTACATACAAAGGAACTCCTGTTAGACTAACAGCTGACTTGTCTACAGAAACTCTGCAGGCCAGAAGGGAGTGGCAGGAGATATTCAAAGTGACACAAATTAATGGCCTACAACCAAGATTGCTCTACCCAGCACGGCTATCACTTAAAATTGAAGGAGAAATAAAGAGCTTCTCAGAAAAGAATAAGCTTAAGGAATTCATTACCACCAAGCCAGCATTGCAAGAAATGTTTAAAGGGCTTTTTTTAAACAAAAGAAAGGGGTAAACAAGCTAACCCAGAGAGACAATTTAAGAAGATTGAAGTCATATCAAGCAGATATAAAGGAAAAACTGATGGTTGCTGGCTGGGAGGGAGTGGGGAAGAGGGAGAGGGGGAAGGTTTTGGACAGTGTATGTGGGACTACAATGTTGCCGCAGGGATATGGGGACAGTTCTGGGAATGTAATTGATAATGTTGTGAAGAGACTATTATGTTGTGAGAAATAAGTCAGTCGGAGAAGGACAGGTACCATGTGATCTCACTTGTGTGTGGAGTCTGAAGAGCTAAGTGAACGATCAAAGTAAACAGACTTGTTGATGTAGAGGAAAAACTGAGGGTTGCTAGTTGGGAGGAGGGTGGGGATGGGGTGGAAGGGGAAGGGATTAGACAGCATAAATAGACAACTACAATATTGCCACAGGGATATGAAACACAGTTTGGGGAATATAATAATGTTGTAAAAATTTCGTGGTGTGTCAGATAGTCACATGTCTTGTTAGGGAGACCACTTCATGGATGGAGTAGAGGCTTGATCACTGCACTGTACACCTGAAGCTGATGTTGTATAGTATTGTATGCCAACTGCAACTGAATATGTGGATGGTCACGGGATGTGGAGTATACTGTGGAGGGGAGTCAGGGGAGTTGTGATGGATATGTATGATATGGGGGGGAGTGGGGTGGCGAACTGGGGGAGGGGGGTTTTCACTTTGGGGGGTAAAGTGTATAACTATTTCATTGTGTTGTACACCTGAAACTAATTTAAAAAAAAAGAAATTGTCCAAGTCCCTAAGGATGTTGAAATCAAAGGTCCTGTTTTCAGGCCATTGAAACCCATTATCCAATTTATATTGGGCCAGGCTGTGTTACAGAAGAAAATTAATCGCTTGGGCTGGATCTCACTATGGAGTCCGAGGGTGTCCAAATTGCAGAAGAGGCAGCCCAGGGGCGTCCCCTTAGGGGGGAGTGAAGAAGAGGCCCTCATAGGAAAGAAAAAGAGTGCGAGAAGGATGAGAAGAGGGAGTCCCACTAGGAGGAGAATGAGAGAAGGCGTCCCCCCTCTTGATATTCTACCCCGGAGAGAATAAGGGACGGCTCCCAGAATGGGTATCCCCAGTCTGAGAGGGCCGAGGCTTACAGACTGAGTCTTCTGGCCTAGCGCTAAGTCTTGGTGTGATGAGCCATGACAGAGAGCAGAAGACCCGAACTAGTAGGAAATCCGTACTCACCCAAATAGGAGGTATAGATGTCTAGACGTGTCTGCAGAGGTCAGCAATGGAAGTGAGAGATCTGTCATTCCAGCAGGTCTGGGAGGGAGACTACAGCGTGGATCGAGCCCGACGGAGAGGAGGGTAAGGGCAACCCAGCACTTTCCTGGTCTTTCCCCTTCTGGGTTTTGGCATCAAAATGAAAGGTTCGCAGAGGAGAGAGGGAGCGAAGGACACCAGTATTCAAGCAAGCAAGTTTATTCAACTGCCGGGCTGAGGCCATAAGAGGTGTCAGCCCCGACTAAAGGAAGGGTCTAGTTTTTATAGGGTGGAGTAACCGGTTGCAATGGCTGGTGGTGGCAACGGCTGGTAGCCAAAGGTTTGTAGCAACAGCTGGGGGGCAATGGAAAATTTCTACTTGCGCCAAGCAGGATATGGATGATGTATTTCCCACTGGATTTCATGCCAAGCTGGATTCAGAGTATGCACCCGTTACTGCATGACTGAACTGGCTTTCAGGGCGAACAGTATCTTACAATAGCAATATTCAATATGGCACTCAGTGTATGAAGAGGAAACTCTCAGAACAATTATATTAACAATGGGGAATGTGGGTCAAGTGGCTCAGTTGGTTGAGAGCGAACTCTGAGCAACAGTGTCGCCAGTTCGATTCCCACATGGGCCAGTGAGCTGTGCCCGAGCTGAGCTGCCACTGAGTCACTAACAGGTGTCAGGACAGCTCAGCTCCTAACAAGGTTGCCAGTTCGACTCCTGCTTGGGATGGTGGGCTGTGCCCACCCACTTAAAATTGAACAAGGCACCTTGAGCTGAGCTGCCCTGAGCTGCTGATAGGCAACTGGGCTGCTCAGTGGTTAGAGCGTGGGCTCTTGGCAACAAGGTTTCCGGTTCGACTCCCACATGGGATTGTGGGCTATGCCCACCTGCAACTAAGATTGAACATGGCACTTTGAGCTAGGCGGCCAAGAGCTGACAACGGGCGGCAGGATGGTCACTGGACTTGGTAGCTGAGCTAACTGCGCCCTATATAACTAAGATTGAAAGGACAACAACTTGAAGGACAACAACTTGGCTCTTCCACTTCCCCAAATCCCCAATAAAATCTTTTTTTTTTTTTGGGGGGGGAATCGGGGAAGGGGAACAGACAAGTTGCTGTCTTTTTGTTCTTCAGTTTAGTTGCGGAGGATGTTGCTTCACTGTTGGTATCGTCATTGCGCTCTTCCCGGATGAGGCAGATCGGTCGCTGGCCTCTGGATGTCGCTCACCACGGCTATTGGCAGCTCATGCTTGGCTGCCAGCCGCTCACGCTGGCTGTGGGCCACTCACTGTAGCCTATGGCAGCCCACTGCAGCCCACACCATAACTGGGGCTTGCACAGCCCAGCTCCAGGTGGAGCTGTTGTTAGCTGTAGAGGGCAGTGTCACTGGCCCTCATGTGGGATCCGAACCGGGGCCGCTGGCATCCCAAAACCAGCGCTTAACCAATGCGCCACTCGGCCGGCCCCCAATAAAATCTTTAAAAAATAAAATTTAAAAAAGCAATGAAGGGCCGGCCGAGTGGCGCGGTAGTTAAGCGCTGGCTTGGGAGGCCAGCGGCCCTGGTTCAGGTCCCCCATATGAGGGCCAGTGACACTGCCCTCAAAAAAAAAAAAAAACAGCAAAAAATCAATGAAAACTACACATCACTCAAGAAATTAAAAGAAAAATTGCTCAATAAAACATAATCAAATGGAATGCTTTAATATAGTATGTAAGAAGAATCGTATTCCACAACTAAATGGCTTTTATTCTAAGAATGCAAGGCTGGTTTAATATTGAAAACACAATTAATGCAATGCCATCATATCAACAGGCCATAGGGGGGAAAAAATCAGATGATCATGTCAATTACTGGAGATAAAGCATTTAATAAAATACTTGTAACAAAAAAAAATATCTCAACTCTATGAGAACTTATAATTATCATTACACAATGATGAAAAACTGAATGTTTTACTCCTTGTATCAAGAACCAGTCAAGGATATCCTTCCTTACTACTCCTATTCAACATCCTACTGGTAGTAGCTAGTGCAGTAAGACAAGGAAAATATATTAGAGGTATAGAAATTGGGAAGTAAGAAATAAAACTCTATTTGCAGCTGTCTTTTTTTTTTTTTAAAGATTTTATTGGGGAATTGGGGGAGGGGAACGGACAAGTTGCTGTCCTTTTGTTCTTCAGTCTAGTTGTGGAGGACGTCACTTCACTGGCCCATGTTGGTATCATCATTGCGCTCTTCCCAGGTGAGGCAGATAGGTTGCCAGCCACTGGACAGCCACTCACAGTGGCTTACGGCAGCTCATGCTAGCTGCCGGCCACTCACGCTGGCTGCCAGCTACTCACGGTAGCTTATGGCAACCTACTGTAGCTACACTGCAGCCTACACCGTCGCCGGCGACTCCCGGGAGCCCAGCTTCAGGTCGAGCTGCCGTTCACAATCTTAGCTGTAGAGGGCGCTGCATCACTGGTCCTAATGTGGGATCTGAACTGGGGCCCTGCTGCCTGGAGCTGGTGTCCCAAGTCAACTCTTAACCAGCACGCCACTCGGCCGTCTTTTCTAGGTAGAAAATCCTAAGGATTCTATCCAAAGAAATGGCCAATAAGAAGTAAGTTCAGCAAGGTTGTTTATACCAGAACATTTACAATTCTGGGTACTACCAAAGAGCATGTGGGAAATTAGTTTAAAAAACAATGCCACTTACTATCACTCAAAAATGAAACAAAGAAAGAAAACAAAAACCTAGGTATAAATCCTAACTAAATTTTTCAGAACCGATATATTGAAAATTTAAAAATGCTAATAAAATAAATCAAGAATTACCTAAGTAAATAGTCATAGCATGTACTTGTTCATGAGGCCAATTATCAAATTGATTTACAGATTTAAATCATTATCTATCAAAATGAGAGCAAGATTATTTTTGTAAGAATAGACAAACTTATGTTAAAATTTATATGAAAAGTCAAAGGAATTAGGAAAGCTAAGTCAATTTTAAATAATAAAGAAATTTGAATCATTTTACTCACTTTAAAGATTTACAGTACAGCTACAAAAAACAGATTGGGATTAAGAAGTATTAGGTTTCAAAATCCCATAAAGAATGGTTTGTCTTTTGAAAATCAAAGCCTTAATAGTCCTAATTTGTACAACAGAATGTGCCCATTCATGTGTATCCTTATCTCCTTAAATATCCGCCCTCAACTTTCCTGACACTGGACAGTAATGAATGTATACAAGACACACAAAGGGTCAAGGCCCTTTAACCCTGAGAAAACATTCAACTTGCCCCAAATAACCTATGTAATCCATGACAAAATGCCACAGGCTAAACAAAGAAGCCTCATTGCAAGTCTCCTCGATTAAAAAAAAATTTCCTGAGATTAACACTGCAGTGTAAACTAAGTAGAAAGATGTAAGTGAAGTTTCTCCTTGATGCACAATAATACTAGTGTCTCCCTCATGGATGAGTTCTCAGATGCAGAATAAGACTCTAGGCTAGGTTGATTTCTGAAATTCACCTTCACATGACAAGTGATGATCTGCAACAAAAGGCTTTCTCACAGCGAAGATACATGTGGGTTTTCTCTTTGGTATGTACAATCAGATGCTGTGGTAGATGTTTTCTCTGGCAAAACATTTTCCTCAGTGGTTACATTCAAAAAATCTTTCCCCAAAAGGAGTTCTCGGAGACTGACTGCAGTCTGTCCACTTGTGAAGGGTATTCCCACTTCGGTTACACTGACAGGGTTTCTCCCAGAATGAATCCTTTGATGCTGACTCAGGGATGAGCTGCGACTAAAGGCCTTTCCACACTCATTGCACTTATAGGGCTTCTCTCCAGTGTGGATGATGGCATGTCGAATGAGGTTTGTGCTCCAGCAGAAGGTTTTCCCACACTCCATGCATTCATAGGGCTTCTCTCCACTGTGAATCCGCTGGTGCCTTGTGAGGCCTGACCTACGGTTGAAGGCCTTCCCACACTCACTGCACTCATAGGGTTTCTCCCCTGTGTGAATGCTAAAGTGTCGAATGAGGTCTTTCCTAGTGCTGAAGGCTTTCCCACATTCTTTACACTCAAAAGGTTTTTCTCCAGTGTGGGCCCTTTTATGCAAGATAAAAGTGGAGCAGTGAGTAAAGGCCCTTCCACACTCAGTGCACACAAAAGGCTTTTCTCCTGTGTGGATCCGCTGGTGCCTTTTGAGGTATGACCTATGGTTGAAGGCCTTCCCACACTCCAGGCATTCAAAGGGCTTCTCCCCTGTGTGGATGACGTAGTGGTGAATGAGGGCTGCACTCTCACAGAAAGCTTTCCCACACTCACTGCATTCATAGGGCTTCTCCCCAGTGTGAGTCTGTTGGTGCCACATGAGGTATGACTTGTGTTTGAAGACTTTGCCACATTCGAAGCATTCATAAGGATTCTCGCCACTGTGGATGATGTGATGTCGAAGATATCCTGGCCTGTGTCGAAAAACTTGCCCACATTCTTTGCACACAAAGGGTTTTTCTCCAGTGTGTCTCCTCTTATGCAGAACAAAATTGGAGCGGTGGGTGAAGGCCTTTCCACATTCATTGCACTTATACGGCTTCTCTCCACTGTGAATTCGCTGGTGTTGTGTAAGGTATGACTTGCGGTTGAAGGCCTTCCCACACTCCACGCACTCATAGGGCCTCTCCCCTGTGTGAATCATGTGGTGCTGAAGGAGGTGTGTGCTCTTAATAAAGGTTTTCCCACACTCTGTGCATTCATAGGGCTTCACTCCAGAGTGAATCTTTTCATGTCCAGCAAGAAGGTGTTTCTTGTTAAAAGCTTTCCCACATTCATTGCATTTAAAGATATTTTCCTCTTCCTGAACCATGGGATCTTTACCTGATTTACGTGAGTCATGGTCAAGAACAGCACATCCTGGAGGGACTGGTTCCCGTACAATCCTTGAACATACAACATCAGCTGTCCCTAAACTGCCATATTCAGGGTTCCCAGGGAGCT